>CM055274.1:56608838-57996066 GCA_029237695.1 Conchocele bisecta
ACATAGTGTGCTATTTGATCAGGAGCTAAACTGGTCGCAAAACTCATAAGCCTTTTTTCTCCAGTCACAGCCATAAATGGTATTATGGTAATATACGGTCTATTGTACCACAGGTGGAAGACTCGGACGTGTGACACAAAACAATGTCCATTACAAAAAAAATCCATTACCTCACCCACTTGGTCTCATACAGTACTATCTTCTATTATAGTAATGTACGTTTTGTAACGGGCATTGTTTGTGTCACATGTCCGAGTCTTCCACCTGTGCATTGTACCTCCTGTTTCAAGAACATGTGCAGGAGCGGATCCAGCATTTGGGGAATGGGGTGTGCCTTGTTGCGAAGGTAACTCTTACAATCTACTCCCGTATCGTCCGTAGCTAGCTACCCGTACCGTCCGTAGCTAGCTACGGACGGTACGGGAGTAATTGCAACGTTAACGTTCGCAACTAGGGGGTTGTCCTATTTTTCAGCTCTTCGAAATGCACTTTCCTGTGTTTTACGGCATTTAAAATCAGACTCCAACTGGTGGTAAACTGTGATCTATGTAAACTCCGTGGCTGAACGGGGTGGCAGTTGCAATCCCACGACTCCCCCACCCCCACTGGTCCCCCCCCCCCCCCCACCCCCCATGGTCCCCCCGCCCTGAGGTGGTAAAATGGACAGTATATAACTATTATGCATATGGGAAAATGTATTACATTTATGCACAAATATGTACATGCTGTAGTTCACTTTATTATTTGATGCATGGCATATGACAGCAATAAAGTTCAGTACAACAGTACAAACAGGCTGGAGCTAAAAATGTCAATGGTTATATAAAAGCAAAACATATATTGACATCAATATATATATATATATATATAATTCTGTGATATATATTTTGATAATATATATATATGTATATATATATTATCACAAGATATATCACAAAATTATATGGAACATTTACATATGTTCGTATTCCACACGACGTCGTGTTGCTTGGTGAAAGTAGATAGCTGAAAACTTGTGAGCATTTGACTAATTATGAGTTTTCGAAGTCAATATTTTCCAAAATGCAAATGCAGCCTAAGACAAATCTCAAAATATGACTTTATATGGCTTTGTTTAGCAAAAACTGTTGATAGCATGACTTTTTAAGATAATTCTGGCATGCTGAATCTGAAAACAGATGTTACCAAGCACTTTCTAATTTGCACCTCAAAATAAATGGCCGTCACGTAAAATTTATTATTTATAATCGTGATTTAAATAATAAAACCAATGCTTATTGTGGTAGAAACCCGATATGTAGCCTTCATCTTGAATTTCGAAATGTGATGTTCTACAGGGGCGGATCCAGCATTTGGGGAAGGGGGGGGGGGGGGTCGGGGGGGGGGGGGGGGGTTGTCTAGTTGCGAAGGTAACCCTGTTCTCTATAACGTCACTCCACGTCGATACATACTGGTTATTTTGATGTTAAACCCTATGTGTATTGGTGTAACAAATACAGTAATATTCAAATAGCTGCAACATATATTTGGGGGCAGATCTGGAGTGGGGGGGGTTCGGGGTTGTAACCCCTCCCCCCCCCCACATCGTTCAGCCACGGAGCTTACATAGATCACAGTTTACCACCAGTTGAAGTCGAAGTCTGAATATAAATGCCGTAAAACACAGGAAATTGCATTACGGTACGGGAGTAGATTGCAATAGTTATCTTCGCAACTAGACAACCACCCCCCCCCCCCCCGTTCCCCAAATGATGGATCTGCCCCTGATATATTGTCCATCCATATATGCACATAACAGCCAGTTTGAGTTTAGAAATGACCGATATGACAAAATGCAACATTCCATCTGTTCGTTTAACAATTGTTATTTAAGCCAAACATGTGTTTATTGGGGCAAGAAAGTTGATAATGTTGTTCACATATTATGAACTTTACATTTCATAAGTGTCTGGTTCTATCCGGGCAATGGTAAACTGCACTTAATGTACTTATCACAGCTATGCTCATTTGTGCGAAATATTTCAACATCGGACACATGTACACGCATTCACTGGTAATACGCATGCATTCATTAGTCGTATACTTGATTTTTGAATAATATTTCAGGTTTATAAAAGAAATATATTTCTATTCCACACATCCAGTCTGACATATTTACGATCGCATGTGTTTCACTACGCTTCACAAAGATCAACTTGCTTGGGGAACTTCAAACTCAACTGACTGAGAAATATCGACCTAGTGAACATCATCCGGCTACTGGAAGGACGCGGTTCTATGTCATACAGCAAATCTATTTTTGGCGGCGGCTCCAACGAAGGCTCGATGATTGGTCCTAGCTTTATCGGTTTCCTAGGAACGAAGACGCCAGGTGGCGCGTTGCGTAGATCGGTCTGCAAATATTCACCATCAGTCAGCAGTGTGTCCGAATGCCCGATTCTTCCTTTCTTACACAGTTTCCGAATGCACCAACTTTTTGTCTTGTATATTATGCAGGCAATGAGAACTGCCAGCACGACAAAGGCGACAATTCCCAGTATAATGGCGACAGAAAACGAGGCCTCCAGTGGTACCTCTACCTCATCCACCTCTGAAATGTAAAGACATATAACATAATACATAGTACATGGTGAATAGTGGGAACACATAGACGAATGTGCGTCAGCTTCCTCGTAAACAACGAATGCGGACAGCGAACCTGGGGGTCGTGTCACTAAACTTCGTACGACTTAAATGTGTGTAAGTACAACATTAAATTAGTCTGTACATTTCATATTAACTATGTTTGCTGGTAAGCAATTATTGGATTTACATTCTATGCTCAGTTGAAATTTCCAGACTATCCTAAATGTGCACTTACGAACATTTTAGTCGTGCGAAGTTTAGTGAAACGGGCACCTGATGTTTATATGGACGCCATCGTTTCGAATACATTACATTTAGACAATACTAAACAGATAGTGTATCGATATGACTTATGTTCTCAACTGCATATATGCCCGATGAGGCTTACATAAAGGGAAACGTTACCTACGACATACAAAGGTATCATTATTCAACTAGCAATGTATGTGTTGTTGTTATTGTCTGCATACGAGGCAATATTTTCAGTAGCCTATTTCACCAACATTGCAAAGTATATTTATCTAGCAAAGTATACTTTGAGGGAGAAATTTTAAATTTTATGATAAATTTATTAAGTTTTATTATACTGAATGTATTACATTCAGTATAATAATTCTGCATATTTTTAATCATCAAATAAATGCAGTCGTTAGTTCTATATGAAATAATGCATTTCAGGAAAAATAAATGATTACTCCCTCAAAGTATACTTTGCTAGAAAAGTATACTTTGCAAAGTCGGTGAAATCGGCTACAGAATTTCTAGAGAATGGGTATGTAAACCGCCTCGTGGACTAGTAATTGGTTCACTAGTAAACGGTTCAATTTGTTCGATTTGTTTCTTCGATTGGGTTGACGGACTAGTATAAAAATAGATACTTACGACAGCTTTCTGAAATGCAAAACAGAAGTAAATATTAGTAACAATGAACGCATATTAAAAACAGTATGCATGTGTTTAGCTATGTTTCATTGCGTATTAACGTGGGCAAATACTAAATTACATGTATATGATCCCTATGCTGATATAAGCACATACATTGTAGTTATATGTCAGTTGCTTAAGCTGTTAATATTTGGCGGACATTTGTCATACAATGAGTGTGTATGTATAACATTTAATTAATGTGCTGTAGAAAAAGTCTAAATACTGTTGGAGTATAATATATCTAAACCGAACTCCAAAACAACATTAGTATGATTGATGTTGATGATTTCCAGTGTCATTATCTGTGATTGTATGTGTGTTTATTTCTAATCTACAAAACACTCAAAATGGTGAATGCGCATATACCTAGATTACACAGGAACCTCTCCAAACCGGACACCCGGAAATGATCAATTGCCTGACTTACAGTGGAACCTCTCCAAACCGGACACCCTGGGTACCTCCCAGGGTGTCCGGTTTAGAGAGGCTCCACTGTAGTATGAAATAAGCTTACTTGTGATTGAGTTGTAGTTCACTATTATTCCCGGATCAGCCACGGCCGTAGTTGTCTGCCCTTCCTGACATGCGCCGGGATACAGCGTCGACACCATCTCGTTGTTACTCATCTCGAATGCCTGAGGAAATATACATTGGTACCGGGCTCAGAACATGATACCTAGTTATAATGGAACTTACCTCAAGGTTACCAATCGTTATGATACGTAGTAATATGATATGTTAAATGATAATTAATGAACTGCAAGTCATGCCAATCTTTAGACATACTTTTCGATGTATCTTTCTGGTTATCTAATAATTCCAGCACAACAATATAAATTTTACACAATTCCCTAACATTTGATTGGCCCGTAGCAAGTCTCTGTCCAAAATTTATATCCAAGTAAACTCCCACGCCGAACTACTTTCAGTAACGGAAAATAAACACATTTCCTTGATGAATTTATTTATTTCAAATGCTGGAATTATAAGGAATGAATGGCCTTTTTGTGGAATTTATCGTGGATATAAACTTGGAAAAGTAGCGGGAATACTGGACGAGGCCTTCCGGCCTTCGTCCAGTATTCCCGCGACTTTCCCAAGTTTATACCCCGATAAATTCCACAAAAAGGCCATTCATTCCGGCCTTCATTCCTATACTGAATACTATCAGATACTCTCAAATTATAACGCCAGATACGTGATGAGAAAGGGTGGAGGCATGGCCTATTATTTATCCCGTTAACACAGTGCGTATATATGCCGTGAAACACGGTGCCGTGAAACATTTTTGATATCCTGCCATTGCGTATGAATATGTGCGTTTTTTCTCACTTTCATTAGATCATATTCTAAGGCGAATGTGTTTTATAATACTGTTGTACTATCTTAGTTTGTTTATAAACACCTAGCGATGCACCTGATGACCCACATTTCACTGAACTTAATTGAAGGTGTCAGTGAAATAATGGGGGTACCTCCTTGATGGAGTTAGCCCCCTTCTTCCAGTGACTCCTTCAATTGTTTATGCACCTATCAATGTGATCCCCGCCCGGGGGGGGGGGGCGGCGGGCACCCACGGGGAATTAGACAGCAAAATATTCCCGATAGACGGGAATTAGACAAAACATAATTACCCGACATGCGGGAAATAGACACACAGTGGTGACCCAAGGGTCGGGAATTAGACAATTCAACATAACAAAGTTAGCAGTACGCAACCGTCAGAAAAACATGTCGCGAACAGAGTTTTAGTGCATTCTTTTACCGCGATAGCCGAATGATCAGCGTCGGTATAAAATGCGCCGGTATATTTCTGACCAAAATTTCTGATGCGCTAAAAACTAGCGCAGGTAATCTAAGGGCGACAACAACAACAACAACAACATCGTGGTAATGGAAAGTTTTACGGTGGAAGAAGTTTGCGCCTGGTTGAGGCAAAATTCCCTACTCGACCTGTTTCAAGTGTGTAGAGGTATATTATAAAGCACAACCTGGCCGCACAACCATACGGCCTGTCACTTGAAATGCGCACATTTTTTATGGTTACCATCGATGAAATAATATTGGGGAGTAATAATCGGACGAACCTAAATTCGGTAGTTGGTACGTTGTAGAGTAGTGTATCAATGTTTGATGGTGGGGGTCACCAGCCAAATTCCAACTTCCCAATCAGAGTTTAATATGCACCACTCAACAGGGATGTGGCTAGGGGGGTTTTGCTGGGAGGGTGAATCCCCACCAAATTTCCAACTGGGGTAATGTACCATATGTAACTTATCAATCCCGCTTTCCACATATAGGAGTATAACAGGGCCGGATCCAGGATTTGAATAAAGGGGGGGGGGCGTAGGTGAGGGGGGGGGTGTGGGGGTCCTCCCCCAGAAAATTTTGAAAATCAGATGCTTAGATGCATTTTCCTGGCATTTGAGAACAAAATACTCTAACATTTACCCAAGTCAAAATACAACTTTTCTAATCTGAGTAAAAAAAAATAATTGCTCCGTAAAAAATACAGGGGGGGGGCGTATGCACCCCCACGCCATCCCCCCCCCCCCCCCCCCCCTGGATCCGGCCCTGTATAATACACATTGTCTAGGTTCTACCACGTAGAGGGAAATCCCAGTTGGAAACATAGATTATTTTCTACTAAATTATATACTAGATTTAGAGTCTGAAATTTCCAACTGTTGAATTTTAGTTTGGGAAAATTTTGGGTTTTGATTGGAAATTTGGACTATCCGGGCCATCAGTTGGAATATTCTGAGGGAAATCCTAGTTGGAAACATCAATTTTCTACTAAATTATATACTAGATTTAGAGTCTGAAATTTCCAACTATTGAATTATTACCACCGAATTTCCAACTATTGACAATTTAGCCGATAACTGGGGGGGGGTGAGACACCCCCCCACACCCCCCCTATAGCCACATCCCTGCCAGTCAATGGGAATCCCCGCCCCTCCTGGCCAAAGGGAATAAGCCCCGCCCCTTTTAATTTGTCCTTCAAGTTAAAGCCCCTCATATGTCCCCGTGCGGTTTCCGCACGATAACTTTAGTTCCTTTCCTGCGATCTTCATCAAACTTCGCATGTGCACTTATCTCAATGACAGCAAGACACCTATTGAATATGGGTTTTGTCCGTTCAAGGTCAAGGTCACTGTGGCTAAAAATACTTTGATATTCGTGTAACGTTTTGGTTTCCGCACGATAACTTTAGTTCCTTTCCTCCAATCTTCATTAAACTTCACATGTGCACTTATCTCACTGACGACAAGACACCTATTGAATATGGGTTTTGTCCGTTCAAGGTCAATGTCACTGTTGCTAAAAAATACTTTGATATTTGTGTAACGTTTTGGTTTCCGCACAATAACTTTAGTTCCTTTCCTCCGATCTTCATCAAACTTCGCATGTGCACTTATCTCAATGACAGCAAGACACCTATTGAATATGGCTCTTGTCCGTTCAAGGTCAAGGTCTCTGTTTCTAAAAATACTTTGATATTCGTGTAACATTTTGCTTTCTGCACAATAACTTCAACATTCATTACTCTGCATTTTTTCGCACGCTTATGCTCTTCACTATTGACATGGGTTAACTGATGGCCAGGGCCCAAGCGGGGGGTATTCCGTAAGCCCTCGCTTACTGACAGATCTAGTTTGGACAAGCACGGGCTGTATTTTTACTCTATAGATCCAGTAAGTGATCTAGTGCTTGCATAGTTTTCTAAAAAAAATGGTAGATAATATAATATAAAACATTTTCAGAAAATATGATCGATGGTAAAGGGCTGCTGGCAGTGGTAGCGGACGATGGCATGTTGAAGGAGCTTGTGCCGAAACTGGGACTGAGGGCACATTATGCACCTGTCTGTCTATCTGTCTGTCCGTCACACCAAATGTTCATGAAGTACATTTTGATCAATATCTTTGCAACCGCTTGCTGCATTTCAATAATAGTTCATATGCATATGTGCCTTGTGTCTGTCCTTCATTATCAATACAACCCTAGTCCCTATGGCCAAGGTCAAGGTCATTATAACAAAATGTTCACCTTGTACATTTCGGTGCATATAGGTCAAAGCTGCCAATAGGGCACATCCTCGTGTCGTACAGACACACATCTCTAGTTAATATCACAAACTGCCTATTTGTCATCTTTAGGTCTGATTTTGACACAAAGTTTAATTTCCCATTCAAAAATACCCTTACATTGGGAATACCCCTTTCAGGATACGAAAAGTTCAAAATATTTGTTTCCTATTTCTCAACGTAGGTATATGTTGTGACCACTTATTTGAACAGGATCTTATGAGCCGGTTCAAATGGTGGTCACAACATATACTTTTGGTTGAGTAATGAAGAAAATATTTTAGAATTTTCCGTCAACAAAATGGTGTCTCCTCAGAATCTAAAGGGTTAATACTAGTTGGCGTTAAGCCCCAATTAATCATTACTGTTCACATTTGTTCTCTGATATAATGTTGAATACTTGTTCTGTTACAGTGTTACAGTGTTGAATAGTTTTATTAAACCAAGTAATTTTTTGCTTGTTTTCACCTTGTATTTTTTGTAAACTATCATGTATCATGGATGCTGCCTGAATCTGGCATCATCAGCCGAATGATCAGCTGCGCAACTACTTCTGATTCCTACAATATGTCAGTACCTCCCGATTATCATAAATGTCAACAAAAAGGTGAACGTCAGAATATATTTAAATGTTCATTGTTGTGATTCAGAGCACTGCTACCAGGTCGGGATAATGTCAACCATGAAAGGTAAATTAGTGATGTCACCCTCGCATTAGCAGGCTCAGTTCTGCTCTGGTTCTACCCTGTTACGGGTACCCATCAGTACTACACCTTTATGTGATTCTGACGAAGCCTGGAAAATATAGGGAGTCGTAAATGACCTTTTTGTGTGTGTAACAATAAATGTTAGAACAACTCTATTTGCATGTCATAGCCTTGATGGGTAGTACATGTACAACACTATATTGAGTTTGTTGTATATTTATTCTGCAGATGTGTAGAAATGAACATGACAAATATATATATTAGTTTAAAAAACTGGCATTCCAACAATTGTGACTACAAAATAAGTCAAAAGATTCCAACTAATCATGAAAAAGTATGCCCCACCCTGGGGATATTAGACGACTCTGGTAGCTACCACTCTGGGGAATTAGACACACAATTCTTTCCCTACAGTAGGGAATTAGACAGTCATTTTTGCAAATTGTCTAATTCCCCGGGGGGTGCCCGCCCCCCCCCCCCCCCCCCCCGGGCGGGGAAGACATTGATAGGTGCATTACAGACATAGAAGCTAGTAACCTGGAGAGAGTGTACGCTGCGGACTAGCGTGTACCCGTGCTGTTGGACGATGCGTGTAACCGACCGAGCCGTACGCCACTGTATCGTTTATCACACCCCATCCGCTGAAATAAATAACCCCAGCCGCATCCTCAAAATCGGAGAATCGATTATTATGACAATAGATTTTGAGGAAGCGGCTGGGGTTATTTTTTTTGCATCTCAAAGCTATTTATAGTGTTGATGGGATAAATAGAATAGTAGGTTAGTGCCGTGAATGGGAAAAATATCTGCCGCGGCACGGAAACGGGATGTGCTCGGCAGAGCCTCGCCCATCCCGTTTCCTAAGCCTTGCCAGATATTTTTCCCATTCGCGGCACTAACCTACTATTCTCTATAAAACACAAATTTACGCGATGCGGGTATGACTTCAATGTAGTATTAGGGGCAAAGATTAATATTAATGATTACCCATATAAATACTTACGTAGCAGTTGATTCTTTGCGCTCCAGGAGCCAATGTAGTGTCATTATTCCAAATGTGCAGATACGTCGCCCCGACCGTTTCGTTGGTCAATTCTAGTATGCAGATATACACCCCATCCGCTGAAACATGCACTTTATCATATATATATACAGAGGCACAGACAGGGACATATTTATTTTGTTTACTACCAGTGTACGTAGGTTTCGCGTGCGCACAACCGATTCCGTTTTTCGTGCGCACGCAATTGGTTTTGCGTGGTCACAAAAAACCGTTTAGCTTACACACGTGCGCACGCAAAAGTAAAAACTATATCACCTATGTCACCTCATTATATATACGACTGAATATATATTATAAAACATAACGGTTGGTTATATTTTGCAAACAAATATATGTATATATATCTATGATCTATCTCCAAATAAGCAAGAGCATACACGTATCATACAATTCATACAATCAACATTCATTTTCTTCGAAACTCATATTAATAATGACATATCTGACTGACGCATGCATAACATGAACACTTAATATACAGTTACAGTGTAGCCTCCATAAACCTAACACCCTGTGAGGTCCCCATGGTGTCCGGTTTAGCGAGGTTTCACCATAAATCAAACATTTGATTATTCCGAGCCATAGTTGTGTGTTATGTGATCACGAACAGGTAGCGTCACCTGAGATAAATGACCAAGAAATCCATCAAAACTATAATACCAGCACAAAAATATTTACACAATTCCCTAACATTTGATTGGCCCGTAGCAAGTCTCTGTCCAAAATGTATATCCCAGTAAACTCCCACGCCGAACTACTTTCCGTAACCGTGAGGCGCAGTTAAAATAATTCTTAAGAAAACGGAAAATAAACACATTTGCTTGATGAATTTATTTCAAATTCTGGAATTATAAGGAATGAATGGCTTTTTATGGAATTTATCGGGGATATAAACTTGGAAAAGTCGCGGGAATACTGGACGAGGCCGTCGCGGGAATACTGGACGAGGCCTTCCGGCCTTCGTCCAGTATTCCCGCGACTTTTCCAAGTTTATACCCCGATAAATTCCACAAAAAGGTCATGCATTCCTATAATTATCACATATGTTTCTTGTTGTCCTGTTTATAGATGTTCCACTGTATTACATACTAGTGAACTGTAGTGATGCGTCACAGGTTGGGTCATATGTATGCTGCATCTGTGTCTTGTCCTCACAGACGTCCAAGGAAACGTTGGTGCACGTCTTGGAACCATCAGCACTCGATAACGATCCTCCGGAGAATATGTGGAACAAATCGAACGGGCAGGTTGCTTCGGCAAGTCCATTCTCCACCGAGCCTTAAAATGAAAGGAAAAGCATATACACATCCGAATGAACAAATTCTATAATTATAAAAGAACAAGTTACACCATTTTAGGAAAATGAACAGTACGAGAACGTGTAAAATTAATCTCTCCTAGACAGTTCCGGACCGAAGAATCGAATACGAGCGAATAATTCCAGCACAAAAATATTTACACAATTCCCTAACATTTGATTGGTCCGTAGCAAGTCTCTGTCCAAAATTTATATCCCAGTAAACTCCCATGCCGAACTACTTTCCGTAACCGTGAGGCGCAGTTAAAATAATTCTTAAGAAAACGGAAAATAAACACATTTTCTTGATGAATTTATTTCAAATGCTGGAATTATAAGGAATGAATGGCCTTCGTCCAGTATTCCCGCGACTTTTCCAAGTTTATACCCCGATAAATTCCACAAAAAGGCCATTCATTCCTATAGTAACCCCTATCCGCAGACATATTCGCGTGAATATAAATGTGGCTGTTTCTGCCAGATATTTTTCCCATTCGCGGCTCTAACCTACTATTCTCTATATTTAGCTACAATAGCTTATGGTTTTTGCTAACTGTGTAGATCCAGATCAGCATGTGAGTCCGCACAGTCTAATCAGGATATGGACTGTTCGCCATTACATCAATCAAGCAACCGTCATGTTTCTGACATACGATATAGATCGTTTTCGGGCTACATGAGTGTGTCATTTGATTAGGAGCTACACTGGTCACAAATCGTAGAATGCCCGTAAACGATGCATATATTGTCCAGGCCCATACGCAGAAGGGGTACGACATGTGCATACGCAACCCCTTAACCCTTTCACTCTTAACCCGCATGCCTGTATAGTGGTATTGGAAAACAGTGTAGATCCAGATGAGTCGGCTCGTAGCGAGCCGTCTCATCAGGATCTGCACTTTTTACAATTAATTTTCATAATTTTGAGAACAAAAACACAGCGTGTTCATAAATGGACTGGTCTGAAAATCATTTTGTGATGATTTAGATCGGTTGCAAAATTAACAAATAAAAATCCATTCCAGTTAATTAGGGATGAACGGGTTAATTGCCGAGGTCTGTCCGTGGATGTTCAAAAACAATGTTTAGCCCTTCACGCCGTCGATAACGCACCCCCCTAAAATAATTCCTGCGTACGGGCCTGTTGTCTCAAACTGTAGCGTGCACTGTAAGTTCGTTTGCAGATGCATGATATATGGGGTGTGAAATGTTGCATATATTAAAGGTACTTGCCCACTCAGTAGGCACAATGTGTTCTTTATATCAGAGACATCATCTGAGATATTTGGCAAAATAGGCATTCATTCACCATTACCCCACGTATTGATTGGCATCATTATACATTTTATATCAGACGTAAATTTCCACGCTGATATCAGTGGTGATAACTGTGTTGCTTTCAAATGTTAACGGACATTACTGTTTATTCTCTGAATTTATTTTTGATGTGCAATGGTCATACTTTATGATCTGTCAAAAATATTATTTGTTTCAGGTGACGTATTTAATTAGTATAAATAATTAAAAATGATCATGCCTCATTTGCATATAAAATAGCCTAATACCACCGCGAGTTACTATCAATAAAATAACTATTACTAAATGATTATATATGTATAGCGGGCATTCGTAAATTTTAGAACTGGTGGAATAGTGACACAATTATACACTTATTCAATTCCTATAAAGAACTCTTTCTGCCTACTGAGTGGGTATGTACCTTTAAATTTTAGTACGTTGATTACCTTCCTTGATCAGTGTGCTAAACGATACGGTGGCGTACGGCTCGGGTCGGTTACACGCCTCGTCCAACAGCACGGGTAAACGGTAGTCCGCAGCGTACACTCTCTCCAGGTTACTAGCTTCTATATCTATAAACAATTGAAGGGGTCAGTGGAAGAAGGGGGCTAACTCCATCACTGACACCTTCAATTAAGTTCAGTGAAATGTGGGTCCTCAGGTGCATCGCTAGGTGTTTATAACAAACTAAGATAGTAAGTACACCAGGTATTATAAAACACACTCGCCTAAGAATATGATCTAATGAAAGTGTCAATTTGGTTGATATAGATCACAATGTGCATGATCAGGTGGCTACCACAACAACAGTGAACGAGTTTGTTAGCGTTGTCTGAAAGTGTTGAGCGTGCACTTGTTAAGTTGGATAACTTACTGGGTCTGATACACGGTGTGTTAAACGTTAACTTTCAGGAGGCAATATTTGCTACGTTATATAACTTACTTGGTCTGATACACGATGTGTTAAACGTTAACTTTCGGGAGGCAATATTTCCTATGTTGGATAACTTACTTCGTCTGATACACGGTGTGTTAAACGTTAACTTTTAGGAGGCAATATTTGCTACGTTGGATAACTTACTCGGTCTGATACACGGTGTGTTAAACGTTAACTTTCGGGAGGCAATATTTCCTATGTTGGATAACTTACTTCGTCTGATACACGGTGTGTTAAACGTTAACTTTTAGGAGGCAATATTTGCTACGTTGGATAACTTACTTGGTCTGATACACAGTGTGTTAAAGGTTAACTTTCGCGAGGCAATATTTGCTACTTTGGATAACTTACTTGGTCTGATACACGGTGTGTTAAACGATAACAATCGCGAGGCAATATTTGCTACGTTGTGTAACTTACTTGGTCTGATACACGGTGTGTTAAACGTTAACTTTCCGTAGGCAATATTTCCTACGTTGGATAACTTACTTGGTCTGATACACGGTGTGTTAAACGTTAACTTTCCGTAGGCAATATTTCCTACGTTGGATAATTTACTTGGTCTGATACACGGTGTGTTAAACGTTAACTTTCCGTAGGCAATATTTCCTACGTTGGATAATTTACTTGGTTTGATACACGGTGTATTAAACGTTAACTTTCGGGAGGCAATATTTCCTACGTTGGATAATTTACTCGGTCTGATACACGGTGTGTTAAACGTTAACTTTCGCGAGGCAATATTTGCTACGTTGGATAAATTACTTGGTCTGATACACGGTGTGTTAAACGATAACAATCGCGAGGCAATATTTGCTACGTTGGATAACTTACTTGGTCTGATACACGGTGTGTTAAACGTTAACTTTCCGTAGGCAATATTTCCTACGTTGGATAATTTACTTGGTCTGATACACGGTGTGTTAAACGTTAACTTTCGCGAGGCAATATTTGCTACGTTGAATAACTTACTTGGTCTGATACACGGTGTGTTAAACGATAACATTCGCGAGGCAATATTTGCTACGTTGTGTAACTTACTTGGTCTGATACACCGTGTATTAAACGTTAACTTTCGCGAGGCAATATTTCCTACGTTGGATAACTTACTCGGTCTGATACACGGTGTGTTAAACGTTAACTTTCGGGAGGCAATATTTGCTACGTTGGATAACTTACTTGGTCTGATACACGGTGTGTTAAACGTTAACTTTCGCGAGGCAATATTTGCTACGTTGGATAACTTACTTGGTTTGATACACGGTGTGTTAAACGATAACTTTCGGGAGGCAATATTTCCTACGTTGGATAATTTACTCGGTCTGATACACGGTGTGTTAAACGTTAACTTTGGCGAGGCAATATTTGCTACGTTGGACAAATTACTTGGTCTGATCAATACACGGTGTGTTAAATGATAACAATCGCGAGGCAATATTTGCTACGTTGGATAACTTACTTGGTCTGATACACGGTGTGTTAAACGTTAACTTTCCGTAGGCAATATTTTCTAAGTTGGATAATTTACTTGGTCTGATACACGGTGTGTTAAACGTTAACTTTCGCAGGCAATATTTGCTACGTTGTATAAATTACTTGGTCTGATACACGGTGTGTGAAACGATAACAATCGCGAGGCACTATTTGCTACGTTGGATAACTTACTTGGTCTGATACACGGTGTATTAAACGTTAAATTTCGGGAGGCAATATTTCCTACGTTGGATAACTTACTCGGTCTGATACACGGTGTGTTAAACGTTAACTTTCGGGAGGCAATATTTGCTACGTTGGATAACTTACTTGGTCTGATACACGGTGTGTTAAACGATAACATTCGCGAGGCAATATTTGCTACGTTGGATAACTTATTTGGTCTGATACACGGTGTGTTAAACGATAACATTCGCGAGGCAATATTTGCTACGTTGGATAACTTACTGGGTCTGATACACGGTGTATTAAACGTTAACTTTCGGGAGGCAATATTTCCTACGTTGAATATCTTACTTGTTCCGATTTGATACCAATATTTGTAGTTTGATATCTGATGAAACTCTATGCAGACGTAGGCATAAAATACCGAGGAAAATATTGGAAACGTATCTTGTGATCTGAAATTAAGAACAATAAACAAATATGTATAAGTTTAAGATTGTACGATATATAATGTGATCATTTTTATACAGTCAAACAATTGCAAAAGTAAAACTTTGTTAAGTAATGTGCCTATCATGAGCATACATTTGCCAAATGGTATTCGAACAACCAATTAGCAATCAGACATTTTATTTTCAGTTTCGAAATATAATAGGCCAGCATGTTTTGAAATTACAAGAATTCTGTGATATGAAGTGGATTTATTGTACGATGGTTAACAAACTAGAATCCACAACTCCAAGGTAAAGGTCCAGGGGCCGTTCACTAAACTTCGTACGACTAATTAGTTCGTAAGTGCAAAATTGAAATCCACAATAACATTTGTTACGACAGCCGATTGTGGAAACTCTTTTGTGGTTGTGCTACATTTAATGACATGAACCCGAAGGTGCAAATTAGCATTAGAGAAACACATTAATATGACAAACAAATTCATAGAAATCTTCGTACGGACATTTTTATCGCACGAAGTTTAGTGCAACGGCCCATGGGGCCGTTCACTAAACTTCGTACGATAAAAATATTCGTGCGAAGATTTGTTTATGAACTTGTTTCAAAAAATATTTAATACTGCCATTTTCAACCTACATGTGCACGTAATTAAACGTAAACACATCCACACCGAACACAGGGTCTCCGTGCAAATGTTATTCTAGATTACAAGTTTGCACTTACGAACTTTTAGTCGTACAAAGTGTAGTGCAACGGGCCCCATTGCCTTTATCGAGGGCTTATTTCAGCTAGGTGACACAGATTTTAATAAGCATTATATTAGACACACGATGTGATTTTGTACCTTCGGACATCTGCGTAATTTCATGAAATAAGTTTACAAACAATTACAATGTTTTCCGTAAATGGCGTCAAAAGTTGACCAAATATTTATCCATCTTAGAGTACATGCGGAATTATATTCCGCGTGTACTCTGAAAAATTGGTTAACTTTTGACTTTATTTATGAAAAATATTGTAAATTTTGTAAACGTATTTTCATGAAATTATGCAGATGTTCGAATGTACAAAGTCACATGGCGTGTCTCATAAATATATGAACGCTGGAATGGATATCACTTAGCTGTTGGTAGAAATATAATTACCTTGATAAAAGCATTAAGTCGAAAGGTTTGAGTAGTGAGTTGATGGTCATACAGTATCGTACTCAATATCGTATTACTTCGTAAAAAGTTTATTATGGAAGAAATTTGGAAAAAACATAATTTACTAAATTTGAAAAGAAATAACAATTCGTTCCCTCAATTTAACAATTCGTTCCCTCGAATTAACAATTCGTTTTCACGATATAGCAATTCGTTCCCACGTGAGAACGAATTGTTAAATTGACGGAACGAATTGTTAGTTCGTGGGAACGAATTGTTGCATTGAGGGAACAAATTGTTATTTCGTGGGAACGAATTCATAAAAAATGGTTACATAGTTATTACGTACTTTAGCAGGTACTTGTTTCCGCTCTGTGTGTCACATGAGAACGTCATGGAGCTGACCGTCACAGACAGGGCGATGGGGTAGTCCACGACCGTGTCCTCCGAGAACACCAGGGAACCTTTGGGGTTATAACACACCAAATAGTTGTATATGGGGCTGTGACTGGCGAAACGGGGCTTATGATGTTTGCGACCAGTGTAGATCTAGACCAGCCTGTGCATTCGCACAGTCTGGTCAAGGTCTGCACTGTTCGCCATTCCATCAAAGTATTGCAGATTATGCTTCTATCAAGCAATGTAAGTTGTTGTCAGGCTACATGAGTGCACTATTTGATCAGGAGCATCTCTCATAAGCCTCATTTTTATACCGAAATACATTTCCATACCCCATGGCAATTTTGCTCTAGTTTGTGTTTTCTTACCTTTGTCCGAGCTGATCCAGTTTCCGCGAATAACATCCGGGAACGTGCAAGCGCCATCTGTAATGGTAGAACTTCAACTTTAGTTTCGTAAACGACGTTGGAATTATTTTCATGTTTTGGTATTGGAGAAAACTGAATAGTAGAGTAGTATTTTTTCCTCCTATATGCGAGTAAAACATATACATTTACATATAACAGACATATGTATGTGATACTATATTACAGACACGTGGGCATATTATATAATCATACTTATGTACATTACATACAAAACGTAAATGTTGTATTCCTGGGGTCAGTTTCACTAAACTTCGTACGACTAAAATGTTCGTAAGTGCAAATTTAGGATCGTCTGGAAATTTCAATTGATGGATTTATATTTATTGATCATGGGCTGCATATGCAGTCTATGCTCAAAATGTAAATACAATAAGTGTTTACAAGAAAACATTGTTAATATGAAATTTAGAGACTATCATAATTTTGCACTTACGAATATTTTAGTCGTACGAAGCTTAGTGAAACGAGCCCCAGACCCCGAGTCACATGATGAAAGTTCTGTACAATGAGAAATGGCGCTACATACAACAAGGGACCGTTTCACTAAACTTCTTACGACTAAAATGTTCGTAAGTGCAAACTTATGATAGTCTGTAAATTTCACGTTAACAATGTTTTCTTGTAAACAATTATTGCATTTACATTTATTGAGCATAGGCTGCATATGCAGCCTATGCTCAATAAATGTAAATCCATACATTGAAATTTACAGACGATCTTAAATTTGCACTTACGAACATACGAAGCTTGGTGAAACGGCTTCGATGTAGTTGTCTTTATCCCGTCAACACTGTGCGTATGTGCCGTGAAACACGGTGCCGTGAAACATTTTTGATATCCAGTCAATACAATTTTTGCATTTTACAGCCAGTTGTAGGTGTTAAACGGGATAAATAGAATAGTAGGTTAGTGCCGTGAATGGGAAAAAATATCTGGCGCGGCACGGAAACGGGATGTGCTCGGCAGAGCCTCGCCCATCCCGTTTCCTGAGCCTTGCCATATATTTTTTCCCATTCACGGCACTAACCTACTATTCTCTATGTATCTCAATCTCAATACTCTTCGTCGATTGTAGAACAATGGCATTCTGTTCAAATATTAACAATGCACGTAATAATTTGAATTCCATGTTGAAGGATAATCGAAAATCAGATGATATATGCATGCTAACATGTAATAGATAGTATTGAATGAACTCCATAACAGTTGATAGATTGCTGGAGAAGCAGTGACAATGACATTGGCCAACACACGCGTAATGGTTTCGTGAGAGATATAATAATACATCGCATTGTCTGACAAATAGCTTATCTATGGAAGCGTCCTGGTGCCAATGCTGCAATAGTTTAAGTCCTGATCAGGAAATACTAAGTCCTAATTAGGAGATGCTAAGTCCTAATTAGGAGATAGTATCTCCTGATTAGGACTAAGTATCTCCTACTTAGTAATTCAAGTTTAGTATCTCCTAATTATCAATTACTGTCTCCTAATTAAAACTTGGTATCTCCTAATTAGGAGTGACTATCTCCTAATTGGGAGATATTGTCTCCTAATTAAGAGTTACTATATCTCATAATTAGGACTTAGTATCTCATAATAAAGGACTTAAACTATGTCAGCAGTGGCACCAGGACGCTACCATACTTATCGGCTTTCAGTTACAACGTAGTTCAGTTCCATTTGAACATTTGAATAATCCATAGCAGGGGTGGATATCTGAAGGTGGGTTTTGGGGGGGGGGGGTGGGGGGGGGTCTGAGGTTACAACCCCCCTCCCCCCCCCCCCCCCACCCCCCCCCCCCCCCACCCCCCCCCCCCCCCGTTCAGCCACGGAGTTTACATGGATCACAGTTTACCACCAGTTGGAGTCTGAATTTAAATGCCGTAAAACACAAGAAAGTGCATTTCGAAAAGCTCAAAAATAGGACAACCCCCTAGTTGCGAACGGTAACTCTTACAATTATTCCCGTAGCTAGCTACGGACGGTACGGGAGTTACCTTCGCAACTAGACACCCCCCCCCCCCCCCCCCCGTTCCTCAAATGCTGGATCCGCCCCTGCATAGCATACGGGAATGAAAAGTGTCTTCTGCTGTTGGTTTATTCATTGTCTCTCTTTATTTCTGAAGAAAAAACATTGCTTGGCAGCACTTTAGAATCATTTACATTGGAAAGGATTCTAACGTGCTGCAAAACTATGTTTTGTTGATAGAAATTGAAATTAAAATATAAACAGCAGACGACAATATTTAATTTAGCAATTTAAGGGCTAACTGTTGCAAAATTAGCTTATTGACATAATGGATATGGGTCAACAACCGGGATTAATTCAATAACAAATATCCTGGGGCCGTTTCACTAAACTTCGTACGACTAAAATGTTCGTAAGTGCAAAATTATGATAGTCTGTAAATTGTACATCAACACTGTTTTCTTGTAAATAATTATTGGATTTACATTTATTGAGCATAGGCTGCATATGCAGCCTATGCTCAATAAATGTAAATCCATCAATTCAAATTTGCAGACGATTCTAAATCTGCGCTTACGAACATTTTAGTCGTAAGAAGTTTAGTGAAACGGCCCCCAGATGCATAGCGTGCTGCGTGACTGTTCAAGCTGGTCAGAGGCTACAATGATCAAATTGTAAACAAGCACACATGTTATCCACAAGTTCTTGAAGAACGGTTCATATTTCGGTGTTTTATTGGTTATTTCGGTATCTCTGGTGGTTTGGGTGCATACTTGTTACCAACATACAATTTACGTCAGCTCCCGCGAATTTCGCGTATAAGTACTGGGTATTTTGACAGCAAGAACCGGGTCCGAAAGTTCGGAACGGTGAATGTGTACATAATTGACGATTTATATCGTGTGTAATGATTGACCATTATAAGTAGTTGCACAAAACTATGCAATTTACCCAAAACCAACGAAATCCACCCAATTCTACCAAAATTCCACCCAAATACTCATATATGACACCAGCATACTGACGATCTGTTCAACTACCTGTGATGTTATCATGTTGACATAATATGATGTTTACCATGACAGCGGAATGAAACGGTCTACACACATGCTTAGGTTGTTAAACGTATGTTAGCACTCGGTTGGAATATACGGAGTGGTATTCAGATAATGTGTGCAGTGGAACCTCTCCAAACCGGACACCTTGGGGAACTCCCAGGGTGTCCGGTTTGGAGATGTTCAACTGTAAATCAGACATGTGAGCATATAATGATAAATGCTGGTGTTTAGTTATCATGAAAAGTCATTGTGATCAGAGATACACAACAGCGAAATACATGTAAGTGTTAACCCTTTGAACCCGAAAGCCCGCTATATCGGTTTATGCAAACAGTGCAGATCCAGATGAGCCGGCTCGTAACGAGCCGTCTCATCAGGATCTGCACTGTTTGAAAGTAATTTTCATATTTTTGAGAACAACAAATACCCCCTTTTTATAAATGGAATAGTCTGAAAGTCATTTTGCGATGATTGGATTGGTTGCAAAATTAACATATCGCAGCCCATTTAGTTACTTCGGGGTGAAAGGGTTAAACATCTATATTTACCGAGTGTCCGGTTTAGAAGGGCTCCACTGTACTATGTTATGCAAGTTAGTTGCATGTAATCAAGTACGTCCACGGTTTCTGACAGACATTTACTGTACTAATAATGTTATTTTCATAAGCATTTAACCCTTTCACCCCTAAGTGACTGAATGGGCTGCGATATGTTAATTTTGAAACCAATCAAATCATCGCGAAATGATCTGGATCTGCACTGTTTGCATAAACCGATATAGCGGGCTTTCGGGTTCAAAGGGTTAAGCTTGTTTTCTAATCCTGCTCATTTTTTTGGAATATTTACACCTTCTATAAATTCATAATGCAAATGCCCATTCGACGTATTGCGCTTACATCCCACTGCAATACGTTAGAAACACGTGAGGTTAAAGTTCGCAAAGTCGCTGTTCTTGGAATTGCGACAAGGTTATTGTTAATGTAAACGCCATATTTGGTTATTTACAGTTTTGAAACTATCAGAACATCCAGTGTAAATATAAGTAATAAAACTATGGGCTGTTGCGTTTACTGGGGTGACCTATACATTTGATCTGTTTAAGGTTTGCGAGGAGTCCTTCGGACTCCACGCCCTTTAAACAGACCAAAAGTAGTTTCACCCCAGTAAACGCAACAGCCCATGGTTTTATTCCTTAAATAAATATTGTTTAAACTAAACTCAATAAGTCACTTTTATTCGTGGTCGGTAACATATAAGCCTGGTTTAATCAGATCGTGACTCATGTCTAATTGTTTTTAATTGGCAGTTTCGATGAGGCGGACTCGATTCAATTTTGGGCGAGAAAGGTTCTATTGTTATCCATCGATTTCCAATCGATAACATCGTTAATGAATCATTGCATGAGAAACACACCCTCGTATGCAAGAGCCATGTTATTTTGTCACTACGAAGATGTGCGATAAGTATTTATAAAATTTATGCTGTTTACCGTAATCTTTCGTCAACTTACGACGTCATTTGAGACATGTCATGTGATTTTGTACCTTCGGACATCAGTGTAATTTCGTTAAATACTTTTATCAAAGTTTACAATATTTTTCATAAATAAAGTCAAAAGTTGACACCATTTTCAGAGTTACGCATGTACTCTGAAAATGTTGTCAACTTCTGACGTAATATACGGAAAATATGACATTTTGTGTAAATATATTTCATGAAATTACGAAGATGTCCGAAGGTACACAATCACATGGCGCGTCTCCTTTACAGAAAATATCACAATTTCTGTAAATAGTTTTCATGAGAACTCACGTGGCTTGTCTCGGATGGTTTCACAGTTGGTGACGATGTTCACAAATCGGTTAAATGGTCGCTGAATTAAATGTTTTGCAGTTTTGTAAAGTTTATTGAATGAATATTACATGTTTATAACTGGCAACGGCTCCGTGAAGCTGGGATCGCCAACTGTTGTTATGCGATGTATTTGTGCAGAAATATCATAGTTATTATTCTGTTGATATGCACATGTTCCCGTTAACTTGTAAAGGCTCTCCTTTGCCGAGCATATGATATAATTTTCATATTTTTAAATTGATTTTATTATAGGAATGAATGGCCTTTTTGTGGAATTTATCGGGGTATAAACTTGGAAATGTCGCGGGAATACTGGACGAAGGCCGGAAGGCCTCGTCCAGTATTCCCGCGACTTTTCCAAGTTTATATCCCCGATAAATTCCACAAAAAGGCCATTCATTCCTTATAATTCCAGCATTTGAAATAAATTCATTAAGAAAATGTGTTTATTTTCCGTTTTCTGAAGAATTATTGTAACTGCGCCTCACGGTTACGGAAAGTAGTTCGGCATGGGAGTTTACTGGGATATAAATTTTGGACAGAGACTTGCTACGGGCCAATCAAATGTTAAGGAATTGTGTAACTATTTTTGTGCTGGAATTATCAAGATGTGATTTATCGATGAGACATTAATTTATGGCTTGATTAAACATGATTAAATAATATGTGTAGTTTGTTCGAGATCCATGCTTTATTATTTAACCGCTTACATCTTCAACTGTTAATGGTTCCGAAAGACCTTCTGTTCGACATGTTCCTGGTGTTTGAGTACACTGCAAATTCGGTAAGCTATATCAAAACCATAATATGGAATATTGAATGGTAATAATATCACAACCCCACTATTCCAGCGTTTCTGCAGCATGGCCTATACTAGCTACAATAATTCGTCTCCGAGAGGTATGGAGTAGGGTAGCAATTTTGTTTCTAGGCCTATACCAGTAGCCGATTTCATCAAAATTGCTTATCTAGAAAAGTATACTTTGAGAGAGTAATAATTTATTTCCCCCGAAATGTAGTATATGATATAAAACTAACAACTGCATATATTTGATGATTAAAAGTATGCAGAATTATTATACTGAATGTATTACATTATCACAGCCAAAATGGCTGTGATAATGTAATAAATTCAGTATAATAAAAACTAATAAATTTATCCTTAAATTGAAAATTTCTTCCTCAAAGTATACTTTGCTAGATAAGTATACTTTGCAATATTGATGCCTATTGCTACTGGATATAATGATAGGGCAGATACAGAGCTACAATGGCTAGAAATCAAAAGGTCTGTTTTTGTCATAGCGGATATACAGTGGAACCTCTCTAAACCGGACACAAAGAAAGAGCATGTGACATTATTTGTTATGAGTTGATTTGTCATTTAGCTCACAACTATGGCTGAGAACGATAAACTGTCTGATTTACAGTGAAACCTCTCTAAGCCGAACACCAGGGTGTCCGGCTTAGAGAGGTTCCACTGTATAGAGACATTCGGGGCATCATAAAATTCAAAATATTGGACACAATACATAAACACGAAACTCACCCGCAGGCCATATAATGTTCCACACGAAGGCTAGCAGACAGACAATTCCGCTTCCATACTTCATAGTTCAACAATAACCATTATATTCCAAGTCCTCGGTCAAGCAAACACAGCACGATTCAAAAGTCGCAGAAACCCAACAATACATACTCTAAGCAACAAATCATCCAGCAATTATTTCAGAGGTTGCACTTTTTTTAGTTCCTTTATACTTTAATGCACACATCGCCTCAGACAAAAAATGTTCCCATCCACTTTTTCTGCATTTGCAACAGCACGAAATGCGATTTACTGAACTGGAGCGTTAAGAACACGCCTCAAACGAAATTGACTATCACATAAAAAGGAGAAAACAAGCACCATGAAACAAAGCGTATTTGATCATATCATTCAGTAAATGTACGTAAGAGAATAAAAACGCGACCAACAATGCCCCTTGTTTCAGCGTGTTTGTGTCGATTATAGCATCCCGCGCTGCCTAGCTACAGAGGCCATGTATGCGGTATGTGACATTGGGTACGTTGCCCCAACATTATGCTTCAGTATAAAAGTGCGAGGCCCTGCAAGTCGAGCCGAATTCATAACTGGTTCGTGTATTTTCAGTGTTTTAATGTTATTTTTCCTGGTAATTGTTATATCCATTATATGGTGACAAGCTGACATTATTAAATATATTACTGATACAGTTGAACCCCTATAAACCGGACACAATGGGAGTCCCTAGGATTTAGAGATTCCACTGTAATTTAGGTATACAAGGGTCATTCAATAAGTAATGACACTTGGAACATTATTTCATGATGGATGGCAGTTACGTCATTTCTAAAATATTCATAATTGGTTAATATAAGTACCCCCTGGGGAGGAGAAAGAAATGAAGGGGTGTGGTGCTGGCGAATACATTGAGAGGGGAGGGGTGTGGAGTGAGAGAACAAATTGGAGCCGTCAAAAGGTCAAACCGGTATCTTTTTATTACAGCTTTCAAACAGCCTTTTCTTACTAACCGCGCTTGGCTGATGCTGGCCAAACTTCAGTTATTGTCTATCGGGGAAACATTTACAGATTTTTCAAATGTATTGGTGTCTGGTGACCGTTTCGCTAAACTTCGTAAGACTAAAATGTTTGTAAGTGCAGATTTTGGATCGTCTGGAAATTTAAATTGATGGCTTTACATTTATTGAGCATAGGCTGCATATGCAGCCTTTGCTCAATAAATGTAAATCCAATAATTGTTTACAAGAAAACGTTGTTAATGTGGAATTTACAGACTATCATAATTTTGCACTTACGAACATTTCAGTCGTACGAAGTTTAGTGAAACGGCCCCCAGGTTTAGAGCGGTTCTAATGTACATGTATATCAATTTCTAAGCAATATAGCCTTTCATTTATTTACTAGATATTGTTATATTAATTACATGGTCACAAGTGGACAGTATTCAATCGATTACAGGTCAGATTCATGATACAATATGCGGAATATTTTCTGCATACATCATTTTATTCTATTGAGAAAACATTTAACAATATTATAACGTAACTATTGAGCGTACATCGTAGCCTATCATTTTTTGAATCTTCTAATTTATTTGGAAATCAGAGTGAGAGCATGGAAATGTTTCATTTGTAGGTTGATGAAATTACAAAATGCTGTTTTCATGTCTATAGTGTTATGCAGTTATTATTATAGTTGTTAATAAGTAGTATTATCCCGTCAACGCAGTGCGTATGTGCCGTGAAACACGGTGCCGTGAAACATTTTTGACATCCAGTCAATACTATTTTTGCATTTTACAGCCATTTGTAGGTGTTGACGGGATAAATAGAATAGTAGGTTAGTGCTGTGAATGGGAAAACATATCTGGCGCGGCACGGAAACGGGATGTGCTCGGCAGAGCCTCGCCCATCCCGTTTCCTGAGCCTTGCCAGATATTTTTTCCCGTTCACGGCACTAACCTACTATTCTCTATATACTATATAAATCTGTCATATAACTATAAAGGTCACGCTAAAATTATAATATATGCATGTACATGTATATAGCAACCGTACGTAATCAACACTTCATATAAAGTCGAGGTAGAGTATTTAGTAACATAACATAACGACTGTACAAGTAACATAACACCATACCAGGCCTCAAGTCAGAAACCGTTTCATCGTATAACAATGAACAATGTTTTAATAAATAAAGCTGAGTTTAATGCAGTCGGCTTTTGATTCAGCGGGAATGTATCGGGTAGTTATAATATGGAAATTCGAGAGTTCACCCCAACCGCGACTCTATGGGCCGAGCCATGTGATTTTTGTACCCGAATGTGAGACAACCCATGTCATTTTGTACCTTCGGTCATCTGCGTAATTTCATTAAATACGTTTACAAACTTTACAATATTTGTTCATATATAAAGTAAACAGTTGACAAAATTAATTTTCAGAGTACATGCGGAACGCTCAAAATGTTGTCATCTGTTGACGCCATTTACGGAAAATATAATACATTTTGTAAACGTATTTCACGAAACTACGCAGATGTCCGAAGGTACAAAATCACATGGCGTGTCTCATATATGAGGCCGCTGACTGAGGTATCGTCCCTGATGGAATTTGTGACCAGCGTAGTCACAGACCAACCTACGTATTTAAAACGCCACCAACCGCGACTACAGTGGAATCTATCTAAACCGGACACCAAGACAACATACGTGATCTTATTTTAACCCTTTGAACCCGAAAGCCCGCTATAGCCGTTTATGCAAACAGTGCAGATCCAGATGGGCCGGCTCGTAACGAGCCGTCTCATCTGGATCTGCACTTTTTGCAAGTAATTTCCATATTTTTATAACAAAAACACCCCCTTTTCATAAATGGACTTGTCTGAAAACCATTTTGTGACGATTGGATTGGTAACAAAATTAACATATCAAAATTCATTCCAGTTACTTAGGGGTGAAAGGGTTAATGAGCTTCTTGGTCATTTATGATCGCATAGCACACAACTATGGCTCAGAATGATCAAATGCCTGATTTACAGTGAAACCTCTCTAAGCCGGACACCCTGGGGACCTCCCAGGGTATCCGGTTTAGAGAGGCTTCACTGTAGTTAATTTGGACTGCCGATGGAAAATCGCCCCTTATGTCCGATTAGGCCATCGCAATACCGATATCAGGTCGATACTACTATAATACGATACTCCGATACTACGTTACACTGATGATAGTACGATGCTACGATGACGAATTGACGATATTAAGATACTACGATGACGATACTACGATGCCACTATGGCGATAATACGATAGCACGATAACAGTAACGCGATATCACGATGACGATACTACGTTATTATATCGTTGTATCGTCATCGTAGTATCTTACTATGATCATCGTAGATAAATATCATATGACATCATCAGTCATGTAATATCATCCATATACAGTGGAACCTCTCTAACCCGGACACCAAGGCAACCTCTGTGTTCTTATATGGATGGGTTTCTTGATCATTTATTTCAGATGTTAATGTATGGTCATGATTGCAAAGCACGCCAATACATTTCAGAATGGTCGTATACCTGATGGACAGTGGAACCTCTCTAAACCGGACACACTGGGAACCTCCCAGGGTGTCCGGTTTAGAGATGTTTCATTGTACTCATTATACCCCCGCTACGATTTGTGGGGGTATACTGGAGGCCTTCCGTCCATGCGTCCGTGCGTCCGTCCGTCACTAAATTTAACATCAGAGAAATGTGTTATAACTTCTATTCCCTTCATTTAAAATGCTTAATATTTGACACATGCATTCCTATAAGGCTCTACTAGCATGCTGTGCCAAATCCACGACCGTCTAACCCCCGCTGATCCCAAGGTCAATGGCAAATACTTCGTCTCTTAACAAAACTTAACATCAGAGAAATATGTTATAACTTATATTTACTTCATTTCAAATGCTTAATTCACACATGCATTCCTGTAAGGCTCTACTACCATGCTGTGCCAAATCCATGACGGTCTAACCCCCGCTGATCCCAATGTCGAGGTCAAATATTTGGTATCTTTACAAAACTTAACATCAGAGAAATATGTTATAACTTTTCTTTCATCGAAAATTCTTAATATTTCACACATGCATTCCTCTATGGCTCTACTATCATGCTGTGCCAAATCCAACACCGTCGAACACTCTCTGATCCCAATGTCAAGGTCACATACTTGGTCTCTTTACAAAACTTAACATAAGAGAACTATGGTATTTCTTTCATAGAAAAAAATCTTAATATTTCACACATGCATTCCTCTAAGGATCTACTATCATGCTGTGTCAAATCCACGACCGTCCAACCCACTACCTATTTCGGGGCACATGGGGCCACACTGGGGGTATTCCGTAAGCCTTGCTTACTGACAAATATAATTTTGTTGTGGGCTGACACATATAGTAAAAGTAAAGTCAGCCTAACACTGTTTATACGCCAATTAGCAGAGTAATAAAATCAACGACTGAAAATAAATACGTCACCGACGACTATAAACTGGCTTAAACGATGCTTATAACTATAAATGTTTATTGTGTGCCTCGTGTGCACTATTGGGTTTCAGTACGACCTATATGATGAGTACATGTACGTTTCGCGAATTGCTTCCCTTATTCATTATTAGGAAAAAGAACACAATCTCGGCTCATTGTATGGATTGTCTACACTTTAAAGGTGCATGTCCACTCAGTAATCACAACATATTCTTTATATCAGAGACATCCTCAGAGACATTTTCTGGCAAAATAAACATTCATTCACCATTACCCCACGTATTGATTGGTTTTATTATATATTTTATATATATATATATTAAATTTCCACACTGATATCAGGGGCGATAACCGTGTTTCCTTAAACTGTTAATCGGCATTACTATTTACCCTCTGTATTTATGTTTTGATGTGCAAATATCTTTTTTTTCAGGTGACGCATTTAATTAGTATAAATAATTAAAAAATGTCATGCCTCATTTGCATATGAAAATAGTCTGATACCACCGCGCGTCACTATCAGTAAAATAAATATTATTAAATGATTATATCTGTATAGCGGGCACTCGTTATTTAGGTGGAATAACCACACAATTATTCATTTATTTAATTCCTTTAAATAACATGTTGTGCCTACTGAGTGGCACGTACCTTTAAACGCCTTCTGAACGGTGTACTTCAAGGGACGGCCAGTGGCATTCTGATCACACGTGGAAGACTCGGACCTGTGACATAAACACATCACATTACCCCACCCACCAGTAGCCTGTGACATAAACACATCACATTACCCCACCCACCAGTAGCCTATTTCACCAACATTGCAAAGTATACTTTCCTAGCAAAGTATACTTTGAGGGAGAAATTTTCAACTTTAGGATAAATTTATTAATTTTTATTATACTGAATTTATTACATTATCACAGCCATTTTGGCTGTGATAATGTAATAAAGTCAGTATAATAATTCTGCATACTTTTCATCATCAAATATATGCAGTTGTTAGTTGTATATGAAATAATGCATTTCAGGAAAACTAAATGATTACTCCCCCAAAGTATACTTTGCTAGAAAAGTATACTTTGCAATGTTGGTGAAATCGGCTACTGGTGTTGTACTGTACATTACGAGCCGTCGTCTACTACATACGACACCAGGTGGGTGGGGTAATGAATGCGGGGATTGCGAATGCTGGGGCGGGTGTTCGTTTATCGGCCCAATAATTTTATTGCATATACTGCGAACACCCGATACTCGGGTGTTCGCAGTATATGCAATACAATTATTATTCGCCCCACTGTATAAGCCAATCGTTGGCCAGCATCGTGCTCCACTTATTTAACATGTTTAACCACAGTAAGTTACAAGTTACCAAATTTAATGACTACCATACACGGATAGGAGACTGTATTATAAGCCTGACTGATATAAGTATGTTATTTTTCAAATATTGGATTTTTAAGGAACTAAATGCTGCGGTCGCTAATGTTCCCTCGCATTTAATTCCTTAGACATCCAATATATGAACAATAACGTATACATGTAACTAAAAGCATTCAACTGCTATATTTACACTACTGTCTGTTTCACGAAACCTGCCCAAATTTTACGGCCATTTAAACAAATCAAAAACAATTTTTTTTTCGATAATATTAAATTAAAGGAAATTTAAGAATGAGCCTTCTTTTTATTTCCTGAAAATTGCTCAAATATTGATTTTATTACGAAAAATTGATTTCTCTATGGGAATTTAACATGGGGGAAAAAGGGGTAGAGGAGTGTGGGAGGAGTCAAAAAACTAAATATTTTGGAAATTGACTCCGAAACCTAGCTATATAGCTTGGAAATGATCTAACTAAGAAAACAAAAGTTAAATTTTAAAAATTGGTCCAGTATTTCTGAAATTCTAAAAAAGATTTCCCTGTTAAATCCCCATAGACATTTTCACTCTGTGAAGATGTCTATGGGGATTTAACATGGGGAAATTGTTTTTCGCAATAAAATCAATATTTGACAAAATATCACGAAATAAAAAGAAGGCTCATTGTTAAATTTTCCTTTAATATTGTTTTTGAATTGTTTATATAGCCGTACAATTTGGGCAGCTTTCGTGAAACAGACAGTAGTGTAATACATATGCACACGAGACCGATACAGAAAATACGCTATGTGGTCATTGCAGCTTCAATAAGTTCACTTTTTTGTTTCGTAATAAATGCAATGCAATATTTGTGTCGATTTAATATGATAGTTATTACACTTATACAATACTCTGAGTACACCACCGCACGCGCTAATCTTGCCAAGATCTGCATCTGTGTTTATTACAAGATACTTGACTGTTGTGTTTGAAATAAATCAGCTTGATTGGCTGAGCATGAGCTATGTTACAGCTCATGCTCAGCAAATCAAACAGCGTGATTGCGAGTTGATATTGCCAATAAATGTTCAGAAACGTTGACATCGTGGTCAGATTAACGCCGGCGGTGGTGTATGTTCTTCAGTTGAATGGTCGAGACGATTCCATGGCTGTGGCTGAAGCGGGGTGGGTGGGGGCACTCATACCAGAGTTCCCCAATAACCATGGAGACTGTTTTCTAATCTCAAACTGAACAGTCAATGACATATTAAATTATATAAATCAATTGTATCATTTTATCTGATCACATTCCCAAACACATGCATTAAACTCAAGTGCATGTTATGAGAAACTTTGATAAGCAGGGGAGATAATCTTGTTTGGCATACTTTGGCATTTTCGCTACACATGTACCAGTAAGTGAGAATTGTAGAAAATAAATTGTTGTGAAATGATATACTAGATCACATTTAGAAAGAAGTTCCATTATAGACGTTATTGTAATTAATTTAAATAAAATACTTTGTAACCATCGATTGAAAAACATGGTTATAACATAGGTGGAAGACTCTGACATGTGACACAAAAAGAATGCCCATTACAAAAGAAATCCATTACCCCACCCACTTTGTCTCATACAGTACTGTCTTCTATTATAGAAGATAGTACAGTATGAGACCAAGTGGGTGGGGTAATGGATTTTTTTGCAATGGGCACTTTTTTGGTGTTACAGGTCCGAGCCTTCCACCTGTGGGTTATAATACTGACAAATAATAGCGTTTTATTTTTCAGTTTTATAAACATTTGTTTTCACCAATCCCCAATTATATTTGTACAATTAGTCACTTTCTAAGATGGACTCAGATCCAGTCACTTTAAAAGGCGGGAAGTTATGTTTTCATGTTTGACTTTATTTCTTAAAACAAATCATTTTTTGACAACGCATGATAATCATCTCCAGTTTTTTATGGAGGAAAATTAAAAAATTAAAATACACAGCAAATGCCATGATTTCATTCAGAACAACGCCTATTCTCTCATACGCTCCCCAATTTGTATTAATTAAACCTCATGAATACGTTATTGTAAATTTCAAGTGATCCGGTACACTTTTATTAGGACTGGGTACCCATGTGAATAATGAACGACTCGTGTACGGAGCCCCGAAGGGGACGTATAATTTTTTGTTTATTAATTCGTTCCCACGAAATAACAATTCGTTCCCTCAATTTAACAATTCGTTTCCATGGGAACGAATTGTTAATTCGTGGGAACGAATTGTCATTTCATGGGAACGAATTGTTAATTCGATGGAACGAACTGTTAAATCGTGGGAACTAATTGTTATTTCGTTGGAACGAATTAACCTTTGGACCCGAAAGCCCGCTATAGCGGTTTATGCAAACAGTGCAGATCCAGATGAGCCGGCTCGTGACGAGCCGTCTCATCAGGATCTGCATTTTTTGAAAGTAATTTTCATATTTTTTAGAACAGAAAATACACCTTTTTCATAAATGGACCAGTCTGAAGATAATGTTGTGACGGTTGGGTTGGTTGCAATATTAACATATCAGAATCCATTTCAGTTACTTAGGTTTGAAAGGGTTAATAACAAAAATCCTTATCCCTGTGGGGCTCCGTACTCGTGTGTATGCATGCAATACCTGATTGTTTTCTCCCAATTGTACACATATTACGACGCAAATGTTTACCACGTTAAAACCACGTTAACCCTTAGACCGCTACAAACAACAATTGTCGTCTGCTGTTGCTTTATATATTGCCTTATTTCTCAATGAAAACATGGTTTGACAGCACTTCAGAATCATTTCCAATGGAAATGATTCTAAAGTGCTGTCAAAGCATGTTTTTGATGATAAAAATATTGGAAAATAGAAAACAAACAGCAGACGACAAGATTGTTAGATAGCGGTGTAAGGTTTAATGTTGGCCAGTTAATAATACTCTGTATCATGCTCTGTATGTAGTTGATATTGTGTTTCACAATTGGTTTACAGTTTCTGTTCAATGTTACCGATGTGTGACGAAATAGGTAAATGAAAAGTTCAAAACCACAGGCGTTTACATTTTCAAAAATGGCAATTAGATTTGTGATAGGTAGTTTTCCAGTTCTGATCTCCCTAACGCACCCACCCTAACCCGAATGTTCTGGCTGTCACGCAGGGTGACTTACCTTTTGTAAGTCACCCTGCGTGACAGGCCGAACATTCGGGTTAGCCCTACACCGTACCTACCACACTAACATACACTGCCACGTTAGTTGACGCAGCTCCTGATCATTCAAGTACGGTTTACACATGAATTAAGTACATGTAATTGTGTATTAAAGTACGGTGGATAAATTCATCACGCGAAATTGCTATTTCGGCCATTTTCCACTTACCCTTTTATAACTATCTGAGCAACTACTAGCGCAATTTTGATGCGCTCAAGCTCAGCAGCACATGCAAACAATATCATATCGTTTGCTACTGACGCCGTCCTTGTAACCGTTTCGTAGATATTTCGAGAAAACTTACATGCATGTAAGTTTTCTCGAAATATCTACGAACGGCTACAGCTACGAGGATGGATTCATGAAACGGGCCTACAAAGCAGATGCACTTGACGTATTGTACCCACCGTAGTCAGGGTGGGGTAACATGGCTCAATGGTTTTGCATACTAAGAGTTTTAGGGTACTTAACATTGATTAACACGTTCAATGCGATAAAGCAATATCTGCATATTCATAGCATTCCTTATACATAAACAGTTTGGCCAGCCCATAAAACACCACAATAATACGATTTTACTGTGCTGTTAATTCATGTCTATGCGTACATTATTGGAACAATTTGACACAATCCTGTAACCGGTTCATAGCGTCATACTTAATATGGTACTCGATTTCAAGACAAGCAGCTAGTGTGTCAATATTAGTACATGCGTATGTATTGGATTTGGACACTTTCGGATATACTCGTTATATGATTGTTGTGTGACAAATATTTAAAATGGCTGAAAATGGACCTTTTGTAAACACAGTTCGATACTGAGCTCCTCAAGTAAAACATCACAGGGGGCCGTTTCACTACACTTCGTACGACTAAAATGTTCGTAAGTGCAAATATTGGATCGTCTGGAAATTTCAATTGATGGATTTACATTTATTGAGTAATAAATGTAAATCCAATAATTGTTTACGACAAAACGTTGTTAATGTGGAATTTACAGACGATCATAATTTTGCACTGACGAACATCTTAGTCGTATGAAGTTTAGAGAAACGTCCCCCAGGTACCGGCAGTATATCGTAGCAATTTGTTGGGATGGATATGCCATGTTAGTGCGATCATATGAATGCAACATTTATACATTTGTAAACAGTAATTTATTTACAGTAAAAACTTATTTTAAGTATTGGTGTAATAACCCTAATTGTTCGGAACCAAAGCAAATTGTGTCCAAATATGTAGGGTTATTACGGTAGGCATAATATATCAACTATACTACATTGTCTTGAACTTGTACAATATATAATAACCAGCTTTATATTGGAAGAACACATGTTCTATTAAACTGCAGAGACTTTAATAAATACATTTGTATTTGTGTGTGTTTTTTGTGTTTTTGTGTGGATTTGTTTTCAGCAATTTGCATACTTTGCCATTTAGTTGCACGGAGCCCTGGGACGATGGGGAAATCGAAGTTGATCGACGTTGCTGTCGTCAACGTCGAGAAGAAGTTGGAAAAAGTTGGAGCTCTCCGAAATACGGACATCGCAGGATACTGGCAAACCACCAAACAAAACATTGAGCAAGTAAGCTAAAATACCACTCAATAATATTGAAAATTATATATTTCTAAATGCTCTAATATAGCATATATTAAAGTTAACGATGTAGTGATATCATTTAGAAATATCTTACGAACTGGGCCATAGCGTAATTCAAGATGGCCGCCATAAGATAATAATGTGTTATTCTGCAGACGAGGAATATTTATAAGTGAGAATGATCTGATAATTACAGAGCCGCGACAATTGTCGTCTGCTGTTGCTTTTATAACTTGCCTTATTTCTTAATAAAAACATGGTTTGACAGCAATCTAGAATAATTTCCAATGGAAATGATTCTGAAGTGCTGTCAAAGCATGTTGTAAATTATGCCAAAGTGCTGTCAAAGCTTGTTTTTGATGATACAAATAGAAAATAGAAAATAAACAGCAGATGAAAAACATTTGATAGCGGTGTAAGGGTTAACACAATAATGTTCACTAATTGTATGTCTACGTATACAGAGAAAGTGGCAGGATGCTGACTCTGGGTTGGTCCAGCTCCAAGACAGCCTACATAAGATCAACTTGTTGAGGTCACTGACGAAACCATGCGCCAAGCTGAGACAAGCGGTATGGTACCGGGTTGTAATATGTAGTGTATCTATAGCTACCCCCTGTAAACGGTTTTGATTACTGACAGTTCCAATCCGGTGTCATTAACGATGTGGTTTAATGTGGCGCGTTTTGGTTGGTTCAAGGATGGGGTATTTTGTATGTGTTTGTTTGTTTTTAATTCTCGGGGAAGGGACTTGTTGGGAATGTATATATTACTGTTATGCTATTTGTTTGTTTCATGTAGTAGTGATTTCACTCCCGGACTATATAGACGTCGCTGTAGTTGTAGCGGGAACATTGTGGGTGGCATGTTGAAAACGCTGCTGTACATGTACTATACTTATCTCTGATGTATGCGCTAGTTTTTGCGCTAGTTTTTTGCGCTAGTTTTTGTGTTTGCTAGCTCTTTGGTCTCCATGAAATATTTATTTCTCTGTTATACTTTGTTTTACTTCTGTAGAAGTATCATACGATTCAAATACTACCGCTGACAATTGGATTGATGAATGTTGCTATTGTATTGTAATTTAAGGTGTTTTTGAAGTATGAATGGCTGTGACGATGGTGATATATTGTACCAGTCTTCATGTCTGATATAGCAAATTTAAAGCAGCCAACGTTAGCCCAACCATCCCTTCGTATTATAATCGGATCATGTTACAGTTCGAGACCCCAGATGTGTTGGTGGAGGAGCCCGAGTTTGTTCCCATGGAAACGGAGACGCCTATGAAAGACAGACACCAGATAGAGCAACTATCAAGGTGACGTTACACAATACATATCATGGGCGCACGTGTGATGATATGATGTTTATGTATTTGTTGTATGCTGTCGGTTATCTTATATGTGGTTGTGACTGGAGAAATGGGGCTTATGGGTTTTCTGACCGTGTAGCTCCTGATGAATTAGCACACTCATGTAGCCTGATGACGAGCTATATTAAATGTTAGAATAATGGGATCAGACTGTGCGGATGTCTACAATAGTCGCAAAACCCATAAGCTCCATTTCTCCAGTCAAGCCACAAATGTTATACGTAGATCCAATTGACAGTCATGCAATGTGACATATAAAGTAGATTTAATATAAAGCAACAACAAACGATGCACCAGCGATTGAGACCACTTTATTATGTATCTTGATGCACACAGAAATTATATTGAACGAAAAGTAGAAGGATATACATGTATATTCCAAGGAGATTGAGAGTGCTAACTAATCATATTAAGTTATTACTTCCATTACATAATACCATATGGATTACAGTGATATACAGACATCTAAGAAGGATATTGCAGCATTCACCAGCTTCATGCAGACTATACGAATCACGTTGGAAAAGGATGGAACATTTCCAGAGACGCTTGCACCACCGAAACTGAATAATGACGAGTTACGAATATGCATTCAAGTCGTCGCATCCGCTGGTGATATATTTAGAAAGACGTCTAGGTAAGTATACGTAAACTGTGGTTTATTTCGGCGTTTATACCACAGATTATGCGCATGAAATATATAAAAAATGTTTGCAAAAATGCAGATTACGACCCATCAACCTGGGGGCCGCTTCACTAAACTTCGTACGACTAAAACGTTCGTAAGTGCAAACTTATGATCGTCTATAAAATTCACAATAACAATGTGTTATTGTAAACAATTATCGGATTTATATTTATTGAACATATATGCAGCCTATGCTCAATAAATCTAAATCCATAAATTGAAATTTCAAGACGATCCTACATTTGCACTTACGAACATATTAGTAGTACGAAGTTTAATGAAACGGGCCCCATGTTCATATTTATATGCGAATTGCGTATATATAAATCAATACCATAACTATATTTACTGTCAAGGACTAGCTCTTACAATTCCTACTATTGCATCCGCGTCATTCATCAGTACACATAATACTGATGTATGGCTGAGACTAGATACATGTGAGACGTATAGTTACTTTATCATACGTTCTACATTGCATTTCCAATTCTTTGTCAAACGGCACAATATGTGAAACTGGCTGACGGCTTGAACATACTAAGCTACCATATAGTATATAGTATACAGTAGCAAGGCAATGTTCACATATATGATATACATGTACATATATCCCATCATATTTAGAAAGGAATTATGTTTGAATCAAATGATGATCAGGGGTAGGGTCCTTAACATGAAGCTCCCCAGGCTCGGCTCGGAAACGGTAGGAATTCCTCGACGAAGCTCGGAATTCCTACGTGTTTCATAGCCTTGCCTGATAAACCTGATATCAAAAGACACCAGCCTGGTATTCTCTATGTGTTTTACTCGGTAATAGGGAGATGGAAACCACGAAGAAGCGCGTCGAGCAGCTGGAGATGAAGGGCAAAGATGTGAAAGAAAGTACGGCTACGGCGGAGGCACATATTCAGAGGTCTGATCTTAATATTAGAATGTACGTCACTCATGTTATATAGGCCAGGATGTCTGATAGATTGTGATTGAGACGAAACCAAGAGATCACAGCTAATCGCCGAATACGATTACTATAAAACTACTCATTGCAAATGCGGTGTTATCGCACTTGTCATTTGTGACACGGACTGTAAATGCTGTTACAGCACCGGCTTCAGCGAACCTCAATATACAAGTGATACAAGTAATAGTAATACAAGTATCAATAAATAGGCACACTGTGCACAACGTTATCAATCATTAACCCTTAGACCGCTACTCACAACAATTGTTGTCTGCTGTTGCTTTTATATCTTGCCTTATTTCTCAATAAAAACATGCTTTGACAGCACTTGAGAATCATTTCCGATGGAAATGATTCTGAAGTGCTGGCAAAGCATGTTGTAAATTATTCTAAAGTGTTGTCAACGCATGTTTTTGATGATACAAATGGAAAATAGAAAATAAACAGCAGACGACAAAAAAAATAAGATAGCGGTCTAAGGGTTAACACATGAGCTTGAAGGTCATGTCAGAAGAAATAATTGAAGAATCAAGTAGTGGTACAACTGATATCGTGTATATATGTAAAGTTATTTACTTTCTATGAACCAGCAGGGCTGACACACTAAACATAAATAATACATTCTTGCATATGGTTTGTATGAAATATTCAATAATAATGAAAACAATATTTGCCTTAAAATGTATCACATTGTAACTAGCATTGCCATAATTGCAAATCGAAGGTAAGACTGTAAAAAAAAAATAATAATAAGTTTGTATTTGATGTGTTTGAATTCAGCTTAACATAAACCATCGAATCCCTAAATGTTAGTGTGTATGTCATATGTTTCAATTCAATCTATAACACACCACTGAATCTATGAAATGAAGTGGGTATTTGCTTAACCCGAATCTTCTGTATGTAACTCCGGGTGCTAGTTGTCATGCAAACATACCTGACTGCAGCATTTGGCTTCTAGAGTTCGGAAACTTTCCGATGCTGTGAAGCAATCGAAATATGTAAAGTGTCCATGGACCCCTTACAGATTTCGGTTAATTCACAGCTGACAGTCTAGCCAATCCATAGACTCCTCTCTTGATTTAAGTTTATATGTGATGTGATTGCATTCAGTTTAACACAAACCATCGAATCCCTGGATTTAAATGTGTATTTGATGTGTTTGAATTCAGCTTAACACATAATATTGAACCCCTGGAATTAAGTGTGTATTTGATTAACCAGACTTTTCTGTCGCAAGACGACTTACGCCCTGCCAGTGCGTTACAGACAGACACTTCGGGTTAACAACTTAACATAAACATATAGATTAATTTTATAATAATAGAATAGAATAGAATAATCGTTTGAGCCTAATCAACTATAGTAAGCAACACACATACAATCAACATGACAATGCAAGCAAGATATACATGTTTTTGATATGCATGAACACAAACGATAGACTCCTCCCTCGATGTGTGTGTATTAATTGTGTTTGAATTCAGCTTAACACAAACCATCGAATCTCTGGAAAAGAAGAATGAGCACCGGAAGGCGGAAAAGATCGACACGTTCAAGGATCAAATGAAGCTCAAAAGTCTGGAGAGACAGGTGGAGCTGAAAGACGCCGAACTGGCTAGGATCAAAATAGAGAGGAATGAATTGCAAGAAAGGTAAACGTAAACGATCACAGCATGCCGAATGTTTCAGCTTGATCAGATCATCTATATTTGTTAATAGTTCGTACATCAATAATAAAACTAGCATGTATGCACATATAGTTGGTTACATCGTTAGTAATTATAGTTGATACATTTGTTCAAACCAAAAGTATCAACCGTAAGTGTTAACAACGTAACCAACTTTATACATACTGGTTGGTTTTAGTATTCATGTAAGAACTATTTACTATCGATCAGATAACGATTTGTTAAAACGCTTATTTAAATTACTCGCATTACCATTACGCGAGAATATGTTTAATACATCAGGTTTAGGATGACGTTATATATGTATGTTTGTTTCGCAAGATGTTTAAGTGATTAAATGTGCTGCAAATATATAGTGTTACACATTGTTACAGCTTAAACAAAATATCATCGTCAAAGAGTGCAGAATTAGCCGAGCTAGGCAATCCATATCCGCCCAAGAAGCTGGCGGAGAGATACAGAGGGGTGTTTGAAAAGGAATGGGAAGATGCATTCAATACACAGAAGACGGCTCTGGAGCGAGATGACAAAACGGCAATAGAACGGCTGTTGCAAATGTTACAGGTATGTGGTTGTGTGGACAAAGTGTATGTTCCCAATTGGTTGAGGTATGAAATGAGGGAAATGCAAACTGTCGTCTGTTGTTGGTTTGTATGTTGTTTTCTTTCTCAATAAAAAGATGGTCTTACAGACCTTTAGAATAATTTCCATTGTAAATTAGTCTATAATGGATATGGTTTTAAAATCCTGTCAAATCATGTTTCGGTGAGAAAAAATGAAAATATAAAATAAACAGCAGAAATTGTTTTCGTTATGCATGGGGTCATATTGTATTAATGAAAATGTGATGAACAAGATGAGATTTGCATATGCTCATGTGTCTTCTTCTCCATTTTTCTCCCATACAACAACAATTGCGTACCAAGACGGGAATGGACATTCATTGGGCAACATTGAAATTTCGTTACATTTCTAAATAAAACTGTACACCATACCATTTGTACATTAACACGTGAAGTGTACTGCATGTATCTTCAAACAAAGATAGTTCAATTACTGTCATTTTGCAATAATATTTCCCGACAAAACAAGAAACAAGTGCAGTTCTTATATTTCAGGAAATATTCGAATTCTGTAAGGAGCGATCTGACAACCAACTGACGTCATTAATGTCCGAATTGATGTTGCCAGGCGACACACCGGGTTCACCGGAGTCCACTGCGGTAGGAATGGCGTCCAAGATGGCCGCCAATTAATAATTTTATAAATACATGTATACAAATTAAACGTATCGTGAAGATGTGGCACACAGCACATGTTTCCATATCATAACATTGTTTGTTGACATACAATACATACATTATCTAGCAACTTCTTATTATTAACCATTTCACCCCTAAGTAACTGGAATGGATTTTGATATGTTAATTTTAGCGACCAATCCAACTGTTACAAAATGATTTTCAAAATGATGATCAGACGGCTCGTTACGAACCGGCTCATCTAGATCTGTACTGCTTGCACGGGTTTTCGGGTTCAACGGGTTAATCCATATAACCATGGCCTGAATAAGCCCTAACGGTTTTTTTAGGCTGCTCTGCTACACATACATGTATTTTCTTTCAGAGTTCCAGTCTGCAAACGATGGATGAGAGTGCGCGAAAACAAGTGGCAAACATCAGAAAACAGACCAGTAAATTATCGCTCGAGTACGTGAAAAATGTAAGTTTGAACATGCAGGGAAAGTGAAACACTATTACATGACTGGATTTAATATGGACCGGGTCGCATGTAAATTTTACACAAAGTGTGAACACAAATCACAGTTAGTTAATTTCTGACAGATATAAAATGCCTATTATTGATTGACTATATATCACTTTCACTACAACCATTTAACAGCTTACTGTCTGTCCCACGTTTTGCTGCCGATGAACTTTGTCATCAATAACAAAAAAGTCACCCTCCCAAAAAAAAAGGATTTGATAAAATTCCATCAAATATATATGTTATTCCTATGTGAATTTAACATGGGGCAAAAGGGAGGTAAAGGAAAGACAAGGAGAGTCGAAAAAAAAGAGTAAATTGACTCGGAGTCAGAAACCTGGCTAGATAGTTTGGAAATGATGTAACTAAGAAAACAAAAGTTTAGATTTTTAAAATCGGTCCACAATTAAAAAATGTTTGAAAAATATATATTTTAGCCCCCATGTTAAATTCCAATAGGAAAATATTATTTCCGCAATAACATCAATATATACTGATTGGAATTTCATCAAATACTTTTTTTTAGGGGGGCGGGTTACTTTTTTATTATTGACGAAATCCTTTAGATATTTTTGAGATTTCGTGTGTTTAATAGCCAAAAGTTCATTGACAACAAAACGTGGAACAGACAGTAGGTTGGATGCTTTAACGGTGTGCATAGTGCTATACGACGTGCAATTCCAGTCCATGGGTACATATACATATCCATTCCTAATGACCTAATACCTTCTTTGATATATAACAAAGATCATCTATCGATTTTGAACATACGTAACATATATTTATATGATCGATCACTGCATTGACCAGATTATGTTGCGCATGTCCGTATCACAGCCAATTTAAATCTATGACGTTTCATTGGTAGAATGACGTCATATGACGCTACAAAATGGCATCAGTTTAATGACGCAACGTGAACTAGTCTGTGTTCTTTTCAACGAACACCATGTTATATTTGCCCATTATGTAGCATAAAACTTTACATGATAAATAGAATGTCATCATCATGTCCGTAAACATCAAGTTTATCAGACTCCTGTTCGGAAAACCGCGAAATTCCTACGCGTTTCCAAGACGTGTCTGATAAACTCAAAATAAACACACTAGCCCAGTATTCTCAATATTTTACGCAGGTTTACATAACACAGTTAGAAGAGGCAGACGAAGCTGTTTACTCGTTCCAAGAAATCACGGAATGTTTGCCGTACATCGAGGCGTGCATTGACGTATGCTGGTATATGTTTATGCAGACCCCGCCCATACAGCCCCGCTTTGAACCAACCCTCACACCGGGAACGCTGTTTAACAAAGAGAAATATGACTATTACTCGCACAATGGGTCCAAAATAGAATGTGTAGTATGGCCACCGTTGTTTTATTCGAACAGAAAAATGTTACTGACTAAAGGGGTTGCGATCGCAGAACTATACCGATAACAGAGTGACTGTACTATAGCTCCTATAGCATATGGTTAATACTGAAATACATATGAGACACGTCAGGTTCTGTACGTTCGGACAACTGCGTAATTTCATGAAATACGTTTACAAAATTTACAATAGTTTCCGTAAATGGCGTCAAACGTTGACATATTTTCAGAGTACATGCATATTCCGCATGTACTCTGAAAATTTGGTCAATGACTGCGATTTTGCATGTCATGAGTATGTAACATGTGGTTCGCATATATAAGTTACTATGACCTTATTAGACGTGAAAGGAAAACACCAGATTTGGGTCAGACATGATTGGAGTAATCATTTAACATACATGTATGTTGTATGGTATTGTTTTCGATCGATCATGCGGCGAATTTACAATACATGTATGCTTTTATTTGTCCACGACGATAAAAGGCTCTGACTAGCAAGGATTTTTCTGACGCCGCGATATCTGAGAACCAAAGATCCACTCATTTGAGTGTTTGTATGGCCTAATATAATTACTTGATATTATGCATATTTAGGACGTCTACGCCGGGACATGCACACATAGACATAAACTTACACTACAAGCAATATACAATGTATCTAGTTTAACAATAATAATAAAATCGTTGTACATTCAATATTGTAATACATATATGCAAACCGAAAACACGTTGTGTATAGACAGCAGCTTCCATTCTGTTGGTATGCAATACATAGAATTTATAGCACCCATGATTATGTAATTAGTTACCCGATGATTACAAATATACACAAAATGTACTAAATAGGGTTTTTACAAGAATGACTATTTAATCATTATTCTGATATTTATTAAACTCATTTATTGATTTCATAAGAAATGCGGCAACGCCTCGTTTCTTATGACATCAGTAAACGAGTTTAAAGGTACATGCCCACTCAGTAGGCACAAAGTGTTCTTTATAGGAATTACATTTTCTGGCAAAATAAACATTCATTCACCATTACCGCACGTATATTGATTGGCATTATTATACATTTGATATTAGACGTAAATTTTGTTACTGATATCAGGGGCAATAACCGTGTTTCCTTAAAATGCAAGTTATATAGTGTCTGTATGTATTATTTGAATTGCAATGACCATACTTTATAATCTGTCAAAAATATTATTGTTTCAGGTGACGCATTACATTTGTATAAATAATTAAAACATATCATGCATCATTTGCATACGAAAATAGGCTGATACCACCGCGAGTCACTATCAGCAAAATAAATATTAATAAATGATTATATAACTGTATAGCGGGCACTCGTAATTTTTAGAACTGCTGGAATAGTGACACAATTATACATTTATTTAATTCCTATAAAGAACATTGTGTGCCTACTGAGTGGGTTTGTACTTTTAATAAATATGCTATCACAGTCATGATTAAATCATCACTCATTTAATATCTTCAATTTAAATAGTGTTGTATGTGTATATTGTTATAGTCAGCTTATACAGACACATATGTACGTGACTGACTGTGCAAATAGCTAGGTTGGCGCTACTGTTAGCGGCAGTTGCAAAAATATAGTACTTTTTCAACTAATTTCGGATTTCGTAGCCAAAATGTCAATTTCTGTTAAATTCAGGATTTCGTAGCCAAAATGTCAATTTCTGTTCACAGAAATTGACATTTTGTCTGCGAAATCCGAAATTAGTAGAAAAAGTACTATGTTTGTGCAACTATTGGAGCGAATATGAAATGTTATAGTCTTTTTTTCGTATTATCACTTCGTCTTGGTCACTAATTTCAAAATCCTAGCGGCGCTGGGTCCTAATAATATGCATATATTCGTATGACCCAGCCAGAACCTAGAAATGGGTCGGGTAGCTCGTTATTTCAACATTTGTTACAACCCTCCCAAAACTAAGACTAACTGCACTAGCAAAGTCACGTACATATATACATATGCGCGTACAAAATAAAAAAAAAACGGCTATACACTGGACTAGCGATAGAATATATATTATAGAACAAAACAGAACAGAACAGAACATATCTTTATTTTGCAAATCTCAGACCGCAACATGCGGTATACGAGTACATATTGATTGTCATGGCATAAGCAATCAAAATGGCGACAGTGTGTCTGCTACAATGGTCAGGTGACATGTATTACAAATAATGGCATTCATGTACACAGTGATGGAAAACGACATGATAAAGCCTTAAAGTAATACAAACATGCAAATAAAATGATTAAGTCCCAATGGGCGGGAGAAACTTCCATATGAGGCCATGCTCTGTATGAATACATATGTTGTGTTTATCATACAAGTATTGAATTAATCAAGTACCGTAGCACAGAACATTTTGTTGAATAAAAAACAAAAACTTTCGAAATCTGTGTCACTTATCAGAGTGACATAATTTTTATAGACATTTTTATGAACAATAAATATAATTGCTAACTATGGATATCAATATTCGAAATAAATGTACATTATATTGCAGCAGACTTGTATGCATGTATACTGTACTTGAAAAGTATAGATGAATGTGTTACACCAGGTTATACAAATGTAAATGGCAGTGGCATAGCCCAGATGTCTTCGATCTCTATATGTATATATGCAGAGAAGGAGACTGGGTTAGCTTCAATTGTTATTGTCATCTTTTGACGCCCTCACGTTGAAGCCGAAATTCGAAAGCACGTGAGTGAGTCGTATGAATACAATGTTTTAATATATATTTACGTTTTTACATGTAGTTATCATGACTGTAAATATCTAGTATGCATGACATGTTTCAATCTACATCAGAGACATAGACTAACTTAAAATTATTGATGTACATATCGTGCTGCCTAAATGACAACATGGTCAAATGTGCATCTTCAAACATTTGTGAATTTAACGATTGCAGACTGCAAACACACCGGTGAATATCGGGTGATTATGCTATGCTATCGATCACTTTAATCAAATAATAATGATAGCAAACACTGTAAATCCTCATGAGGCGGTTCGCCGTGAGCTGTTCCGCCTGGGTCTGCAGTGGTTGCACACGATTGTTATGGTGTGTGTGGATGAGAATCTTAATAACATGTGCATGTAAGCATTACTATGGATACAATAATACATTTAGTATTGGTATATATTGTTCATTTCTACTCCATGAAATAGTTTTATCTACTACATACATGAACGTAATTTGTCATACAGCAGATACGTTTCTCGGCTTTTGATTGGCTAGCTTGCCTGGTCATATATATTATATGACCTGCCAAGGCCGTCGGACATAGAGAAATTGCGATTCCCCTCCGGCGCCTCGCGTCCAATGAAGACACATTTTGCAAGCGTCTAGGTTAGACACCACCAAATAGTTTGTACTATATAATTTAACCGAATACCATCCAATAAGGCCAGTCTCTCCTACTTTCACTATTCGTATGGATGCTGTGGGACTCACTGGTACATGACCTGCAGCCAGTCTGTACTGATTCTGCATGAACTAAACAATAGGTTCACTTACTCATAAGAAAGAAAAATCCAACCTTGTCATATCTTCCAATATTGTGTACACGGAAACTCCATTTACATCAAGTGACCAACAGGTTCAGTGTTTTCTTTTAAATGCTACAAATATGCTGAAAACTGGTGTTAAAGGCACCCCAAAATGTTCCTCAAGTGAAACTGGGTAGTAATGGATCAAGATTTGCAAGCAAACGGTGTCTGTGACCTCAAAACACCCGCACTATTATTTTTATACCGGACTACTTTTGCATACACACTGGGCGATTTCGCACCATTTGGTGTCTTCTAACCTCTAGCGATTGCGAATTGTATTCCTCACTAAACACAATAAAACCCCGAATTGATAAATAAAAGTAACAAATTGTACACTCAAAACCAGTCTTTATTGTTTATTTTTCCATGAATATTCTTCGATCATCACAATATGAGCGATGCCGCCACAAACTGTCCCGTTTAGTGTTTTCAAATCTCAACACACTTGGCTTCGTGACACGGCTATATTTAGGTCACAAGCTATGGGTTCCACGCACGAAACGCGGCGTAGCAATGACAGCGAATGTTTGGGAACCAGTCGCATTCTTGTAGAGGCGCCAAAGGGAGAGCAGATCGACAGAGCAGTGGAATATAAATTAAATTACACGATATAAAAAAAATGTCATAAAATTGTTTTCGATGGATTTCTTACTCCAAATTTAGTTTGTTTTCGTTTAATAAAAAAAAAAAATGTTCATTTATGCCTTTATATTAAGACTGACGGTAGAAAATCGAATCTCGGATTATTTTTCTTCCTGAAAAAAAAACCGCAAACATCAAAAGAAGAGATATGTTTATACGGCCAAATAATGGATCTGCGGTATGACAAATACGTTATTATATTGGGCCAATTCGGAGATTGCAGACGACAAGCATAGCGACACTCAGCTGGTCCCATTGTTTGCAGTCGGCAATCAACCATGCGCCCTGTACACATGCAGAGGACTTTATTAAAGGTATCGATATGACGTCCTTCGTATAAAGGTGCATGATGTCGTTGGTCCACGGCTGGGTAAAGGGGTCTTACGGCGATTGTGGACAGTGTAGTCCCAGATCAGACTGCGTGAATCATATGTATATGCTCTGTCCGTGCACATACACAATTATTAATTTAATAGATATTGGCGAAAGCGTCGCAATATGCGATTAATTTAGACGAAATGTTGTTTAAAGGTACATGCCCACTCACATAGATACAAACTGTTCTTTATAGGAATTAAATAAGTGTATAATTGTGTCAGTATTCCACAAGTTATAAACATTAAATCATTTGTTTACACTTTTTGTTGCGGACACCTTTCAAAAACATTATGCTGAAAATAAAATGCAAATATGTTTCATAGTTTTTATCTCACTTTTTGTAGCACCATGTGAATCACGCAAGGAAAAAATAGTAACGTCATTGAGAAAATGACGTTATTGAAACGCCGACGTTTTACAACGCAACACAGCAGCCTACAATATAAATGCGTGTTCATAGACTCATTGACTGTGCTTGCTGTAAACTGTATTTGCTGATAAGGTACACTAAATGTATCTACACGTGTTAGTATGTATACTATCAAATATTGAACAGAACAAAACTATGATATATGTACATGAAGTGAACAACCCAAGCGCACCACTATAGATTTTAAATCTATAATTAGCCGACATGTGACTTGCAATTTGCTACCATCGCCAACTATGATATGTTATATACATGTACCGTCAGAACGATACATTGTAATTATTGGAGAATTTTGTTCAGAATCTAATTGACGACAGTTAATTGTGCCGCAGCGTCGTATGAGGGTATTGAAAAGTAGTGCGGCCATACCGTCGAACGAGCAAAGCTAGCGGGGTCCGGGGCGAACGGTTACACGAAACACCCAAATACACTCAAATGCACCCAAATATAGTTTAAATACATATAAATATACCACAAATACACTCGAGATAGTGTCAGATATTATCGTAAAGCATATTATGACACAAAACGCATCATATAATTGACATATGTAGTCAAATAAATCTGTTAAATTGGCCATATGTTCGATTTATGCACATTGAAACACCAATCATGTGGGAAATACATGCAAATATAGTTCAATATATATGGGCCGCGCTCTGTGAAAACCAGCCTTAATGACAACGTCATGAAAGCCTGACAATGACGTCGCAAAGTTACGCTTGAAACCAACGTCACGTCGGATTTTGACATTTGAAATAGTTACGTCATTTCAATAAGTTGACGTTGTCCTATATATAACCGTACTGTACGTTTTACTATTTGTGGCTCACAAACATTTTAATGCTGGATACGCGTAGCAGAATTTTACAGTTGTTTCCATAATGGTTCAGACAGTTGTCTGTTTTTTCGGTTTCCTTCAAGGAAACACGTAGTGATTTTGTAGAATTTGTTTTCATATATGGACGACATTTGAAACTAAATAACCATACAACCGCTACTTTTTAGATAACACCATCACATACTCAGTATTATGTAACAAATAGAACATGGCACAGGGCTTAATTCGTTTAATTTACTGTTTCGCCTGTCGAATATTTCAAAAGTCAACATAAAAATACGATTTGGAAATTTTCAGAAAAATAAGCGTATCACAGATGTATAATTATGGTAGTGCCAAAATATACGCCGTTCCTGGCATATCGTATCATGGTGACACTGTGCCAAACATGTTTTAGTATTTAGTGTGTTTAGTGTGTCACACGCATATTTACTGCGCCACAATAAACATGGTTATATCAGATTATTGTAATACATAAGTGTCGCCACCAAAGACATAGCCTACTGATTTCTTTCTGTATCTTCTACCACTTACGTGTTCGGTGTCACGTAATATTTAGCGACTTTCAAAAATATCGCATTGAATCAGCCGTATGATTGCCGTTTGATAACAATGTAAATATTCTTTAAAATGACCACTTGTAAATATGGTTATATGAATTTATAGTAATTTTACTAGTATATTTGCAATCATTGCAGACACTGACCAGACTGCACAGATGCACAGGTCTCCAACATTTACACATTGAAGAAGTCCGACTTTGCCAGATTGTTGTTAATTGTCTTACACTGTACTACATTGTACTAAATAGTGCACATCTGCGTGCTTTGTTTGTTATCAAAGGGCCGTTCTAGTCGGAGGCGTGTAAATAATATAATACAAAAGCACATACACACCTTAAACGCGTCTACATTCAAATGAGCCGCTTCGAACAATAGTCGCAGGGTGTGGAGCGTCATTTCAACAAAATCAATTTAGTGTGTAAATCACTGGCTGTGTTATAGTGTGCAGTTATGAAAAATACATGTACGTACAGTAGCTCCTTACCTATTTGTATACACTAATATCGTATACATATCGTAATCGTATAGTATTGGTATATTTAATGAGCATATCGTAAGATCATATAATATTGGTATGTTTGTACCGTATCATCGTATAGTACAAACGTAATATACGAATAGTATACAAACATACGATATCCGTTCGTATATACGATATATCCGTACGGATATGGTATGAATATACCATACCCGACGTGTGGCTTTTCATTCTACTGAAAACACCTCTCATTTTAAAGAAATTCTCGACTCCAAAGAGGACCAAATATTAGGGGCGGACCAAATATTAGGGAAAATAGTACACTGCAACACCGTTAATATATCGTATACATTTATGGTATGCCGGTACATTTATACCGTACACAAATCTGGTATGTTTGTACGATACAAACGTACCAGAATTTTACACATGTATAAAAATCGTATAAACGTACGATTTGAATGGTATATCTATACTATATTGGTTGGTATGTATGTTACAAACATACCGTACGTTTATAGTATATGCATATCGTATAGAAGACATATCGTATTGGTAGTATTGGTATAGTATTGGTATAGTACGTATAGTTGACCTGCAGAAAAGCGCTACTGTACGCCAAGGTGCTTTTCAGGGGCCCAGAATTTCAGGTTAGGGTGGGGGGGGGCGGGACTTCTTAATTGAAATAGTTTACTATACTTTCGAACTAGCACCGTTTGTTCGTCGACCAAGCGGAGCTGGGGAGACTGCTAGGTGGGTCCGGCGGTATGCCCTCCGGAATATGTTTGATATTTACACCCCATTTTGCTGCGTTATGGCACATTTTAGAGTAAAAATATCTTTACTCGCCAAATTTTAGGGGTGGGGTGGGGGGGGGGGCGGCGCCGGGGTTTCCCTTACGTGAATCCGCCCTTGTTTTTAGCATGGCTGTTTCTTTGTTTACAAATGCGCTGAATGTACTTTTCGGAAACACAACAAAACTAAATGGCACATTTCATTTTCAAATTAATTATTCCCGACAAGAATATACTGCCGGTATTTCTACCATGTACATCTCCACATTTTCCTGGCAGAGGCGGTGGTGCCAGTCGAGGGAGTGGGGGTCAGCGCAGTATTTTCCCATAGACCTGCTAAGTGCTAGTACGGGGTACATGTACATTAGCCCGTCCGTCAGTCATATTGGCTACACAGTCCCGCTTTCTGAGATGTAAATTTAATTCTGAGAGCCTGGGAATGAACAGTCGATTTTTAGTTTGTTTAAAAATACCCGGGGGTGTCCGACTACCCTCTAGACCCCATCGGGCGCCGAAGTCATTGATATGTGTAGCCATAGGCCTATCCAAATTCTGGTCAGTCATTTCTACAGAAATAAAATGCATTTGTTTCAATCACCGATACGATGTGCATATAATTTACAATTTCCAACACCAGGAATGCCGTTTAGTTTTTTGGTCTTTAGTGACGTATTGCCTAAATCAATAAATGACGTCACAATTAACTGTAAATGACGCCAATTCTTAAATAATTACATCTTATCTTTCTGACGACACACGTATATGAATATATGATGGCGATGATGACAAATTACGAAGCCACAGGTCGGCTAATTATAGATTTAAAATCAATAGTTGTGCGTTTGTTTTGTTCACTACATGTACATATCATAATTTTATTGTGATGAATGTTTGATAGTATACATACTAACACTTGTAGACACATTTAGTGCAACTTATCAGCAAATACAGTTTACAGCAAGCACCGTCAATGAGTCTATGAGCACTCATTTCTACTGTAGGCTGTCGAGTTGCATTGTACAAACGTCGCCGTTTCAATAACGTCATTTTCTCGATGACGTTACTTTTTTTTTCGTGCGTAATTCACATGGTGCTACAAAAAGTGAGAAAAAACAAAAACTATTAAACATAATTGCATTTTCTTTTCAGAATATTGTTTTTGAAAGGTGTCCGCATCAGAAAATGTAAAAAAATGCAAATTGAAAATTTTGTCATTAAGGCCGGTTTTCACAGAGTGCGGCCCATATAAATATGCCACAAATACACCCTCAAACATATCAGTGTATGCTCTCCTTACGTTATCAGACTTTGTATAACCTATTTTATGTATCGGTGTAGATCCTGATCTTTATTATTGTAGGCCCTTTTGGGATACGTGTATATTTTATTAAAATGCCCCACAAATATGCCACAAATATACCTTCAAACGTAGACTACCAGTGTGACATCGGCTTACCTCTTCAAACATTATATGAGCCGCGTCGTGCGAAAATGTGCCTTATGGCGAAACTGATGTTATTGAGTAAATGAGGTCGGATTCGTGCTTCCATTTACGCTTTTGACATAGCTGACGTCGTTGTTGACAGCTGGTAATGACATATGATATAAGTGTATTATCGTGTACCATTAGCGAAACAAACCAATTGTATCTAGACCATTGACTATTTTAATTACCATTTTATGCCAAAATATAAATGTACGTTCTCGGGGTTGCTATGAAAATAAATGATCAGAAACGAGCAATGTTGAGTAGCATGTGAGCTGGTGGTGTCGGCAGCCCAGTTCGCGTATGGACCCTATACATGTTTTTCTTTTTTTTGTTAGTATATCGTTTACCGAGATTTTACACGCATGTATGTACAGTAGATCTGTGCTAGTATATGGATAAAATGTTATGTAACGCTAGTGTGAAAGTTCAAAAACGTACATATAGTCGTAAACGTTACAGTACATGTGACATAGCGTCTCCCTTGCTTCATACGCGTATCTGTTTCTGATTTAATTTAGTTTGTGTGTGTCAGATTGCATTTTTCAACCGTGATACTTAGAAAATTTGATCTCTCTCGAACAATATGATATATAAACCAATGGTGTATTCAACTGATAAACCATCTTTCTAGACCAACAGAGATACATATCTGACGTCACTTTGTCGCATCGACGTTGTTTTGATAATACGTACGTTACGTCGTCGTTATCAATATTTGCGGACATTGGACCGCACGAGTCGTGACGTTTTCGTGCTACAATTGTACTCACACAGAAACTTCTCTTTGTTTCATCACAATGCACATATTTATGTATATTATTATTAATATATACTTAGCCATATTTCAAAACATTTATATTTAATTTATAAATATATATGGAACAATGATAATTCGTCGCCGGTAAATGATATTGCATACATCATGTAAAGTCCACAGGTGGAAGACTGGGACCTAGGACCCAATAAATTGATCATTTGAAAAACGATACTCCACCCACCCGTTTCCGGTGTAAATATGCAGTGTTTTAGATAGTGTCCTGTGCCAACTTATCCTATTGTGTTTTGGTCCGTTTTGTGTTGTATCTAAAACTCTACATATACTATTCTCTATAGTTTTCACAGTTTTAGGCTCAGTTTATCAGTTAAGCTTTGGAAAATACGAATCAAGACAGTTCGTGCGTATGAATACAGCAGCTATTACCTTTAGATCTCACGGGACAGTACGTACGGAGCTAGCTACACAAATTCGCCTCCGAAATATTATCTACGGCTGCAATTTGACCCATTCAAAAATGTCAAAATTTAGTTAACTGTAAATGTTATACCTTTAAACAAATAATCTTTGATGTAGAGCTAGTAAATTGCCCAAAATAATAGAACAGGGATCATTTCCCAATGGAATCCATATTTTCTCTAGTTGTTGTTCAACATTCAATATAACGAAATGAAGCTTTCAAATTTATAAGATGTACATGTAAATGTCAGATAAACACCTTGAGACGATAAAATAACCAATTTCTGCATGTGTATTTTCTTTATTAATACTTTATTGATACAGATTTGACAGTTTTATATTGCTAACATATCAAACACGCCAAATAACCGATCGAAAAAATCACTCTTCCATGCGCTACATTAAATAGATGGGGATAAACGGCCGCACCCGTTGTTATGTATATCTGATGGTGGTCGCCAGACAGGATAAGTTTGTTTTCTTTGAGCATTCCGGTTTCAACCTAAATTATGACACATCCATCTACGCCGACTACAACTGTTCTCACGCTTGTTTGTAATTGTCATCATGGTTATATAAATAAAGTTTAAAAGAAATATTAGCATTATGATTACATCATACTGATTTTGTGATGTGTTATCTAAAACTACCGGTCATATGGTTATTTAGTTTCAAATGTCATTTATAAGTCGTCCATATAATATTATACAAATCATTTGCAATATGCTCATTTGTATAAAAAATAATCAACAAAATCACTACGTGTTTCCTTAAAGGAAACCGAAAAAAACAGACAACTGAACCACTATGAAAACAACTGTAAAATTCTGCCACGGGTATCTAACATTAAAATATTTGTGAGCCACAATTAGTAATGCGTACGGCTATACATAGGACAAATTATTGCAATGATGCAACGATTTCAAGTGTCAAAATCCGACGTGACGTTGATAAATGTAAGCGTAACTTTGCGACGTAATTTTCAGGCTTTCATGACGTTTTCATTAAGGCTGGTTTTCGCAGAGCGCGGCCCATATATAATCATTTAGTAATATTTATTTTACTGATAGTGACGCGCGGTTTAGCTATTTTCATATGCAAATGAGGCATGCTATTTTTTAATTATTTATACAAATTAAATGTGCCACCCGAAAAAAATAGTATTTTAGACAGATTTTAAAAACATGATCATTGTACATCCAAAAATAAATACAGAGAATAAATAATAATGGCCGTTAACATTTTATGGAAACACGGTTATCGCCCCTGATATCAGTGTTGAAAGTTACGTCTGATATAAAATGTATAATAATGCCAATCAATACGTTGGGTAATGGTGAGTGAATGTTTAATTTGCCAGCAAATGTCTACGATGGTGTATCTGATATACACAACATGTTGTGCCTACTGAGTGGGCATGCACCTTTAACATCACTGGTCGAGAAAATAGGGCAAACAATAATTACGTATCATGGTGAAACCTGATGTTGATAAATTGGTAGAAGGATCCAGGACGCAATTATCCTTCCTCGGCATCACTGTTGCTGAACTCCGCGTCGGCGTAAATGTATATACATGTGGACTTGAGTTTGGGAAGATCCGAGCTAGATGTTCAATTCACAAATTGTCATGTGAATTGAAGTGGTAGAAACCATTCAAATAAACATATTTTTTAATTAGTTTTATGACAGTGTGAGGTAATGTGTAACATTAAATGTTTCTCCAGCCACGCAAATGCATTTCTGTCTGTATATACCACTGGTGTTGCACTCCGCACCTGCGCAAAATGTTTCACGTCGAAAAATGCAATGGTTTCCTGACGAGATGCCACTCGATCAATTCTACTTATATTTCAGCTATAGAATCAACGCATTGTTCGTCTAGTAACCGGCGCATATTTCTTGCACCGGTTACTGGATGAAAATGTGTTTATGCAGTATATTATGTATGTAGCTGAATGGAAATCAACCGTCAGGAATCTGGCATGTATATACAGTGTGTGCAGTGATTCCCAGCCATGGCGACTGCTAGTGCAAAACAACACAGGGGCGAAACGCGACAGGCCGAGCAGATATGGCGCGAAAAGAAATACAAACATTAAAACTCTTAAATTTTTAATTATTTATTTATTTGAGCGTGCATTGTTCTATAGTCTATGCCATATGAAACACAATGCATGCAGATGAAAAGGTAAATACTTAGCGAAACCACAGACTTTCCGTCACTTACGACAATCTGCTCAGTCCGGAATACGACAGTAACATTTGGAAATCCGCTGTCTCTGGGAAAAACCCAAAATTTCAGAAGTTTTGAAGCTGAGCATTTCACCGGCCATACTAACTTATTACGGTATGTAAAAACGCTAAAACAACAATCAATTCAAAGTGTAAACTAGTTGTTACTGTATTTGCATTAGTTTACCGTCAACACAGGCAATATATTGTTCGTATGAAAGTTATACTTTCGGTTTCCATTAAAGGTACATGCCCACTCAGTTGGATATGTATGGAACGCCAAATCTACATAAACTCAAATATATATTGCTAGCAACAAATATTTGGAGCTAGCAATAAATATTTGGAGAGCTCTCGAAATCATTTGGAGAGCTCTCGAAATCAATTAATGATATCTCGAAATCATTTGTAGAGCTCTCGAAATCATTTGGAGCGAGCAATATAACATTTGATTTGGAGAGCTCTCTAAATCATTTGGAGCTCAAACCCCGGAGCTCTCCAAATCAAAGTTATATAATGCTCGCTACAAATGATTTCGAGAGCTCTCTAAATGATTTCGAGATATCATTAATTGATTTCGAGAGCTCTCCAAATGATTTCGAGAGCTCTCCAAATGATTTAGAGATAGCTCCAAATGATTTAGAGAGCTCTCCAAATCAAGTTATATAATGCTCGCTACAAATGATTTCGAGAGCTCTCTAAATGATTTCGAGATATCATTAATTATTTAGAGAGCTCTCCAAATGATTTCGAGAGCTCTCCAAATGATTTCGAAATAGCTCCAAATGATTTAGAGAGCTCTCCAAATCAAAGTTATATAATGCTCGCTACAAATGATTTCGAGAGCTCTCTAAATGATTTCGAGATATCATTAATTGATTTCGAGAGCTCTCCAAATGATTTAGAGAGCTCTCCAAATCAAATGTTATATAATGCTCGCTCCAAATGATTTCGAGAGCTCTCCAAATGATTTCGAGATATCATTAATTGATTTCGAGAGCTCTCCAAATGATTTCGAGAGCTCTCCAAATATTTATTGCTAGCTCCAAATATTTGTTGCTAGCAATATATATTTGAGTTTATGTAGATTTGGCGTTCCATAGATATGCGTGGCAGAATTGTACAGTTGTTTTCATTGTGGTTCAGATAGTTGTCTTTTTTTTCTTCGGTTTCCTTCAAGGAAATACGTAGTAATTTTGTCGATTATTTTTATACAAATGGGCATATTGCATTTATGATTTTTATAATATATTATATGGACGACTTGTGAAATGACATTTGAAAGTGAATAACCATACGACCGGTATTTTTAGATAACACATAACAATATCAGTATTATGTAATCATAATGCTAATATTTCTTTTAAACTTTATTTATATATGTATATAACAATAATTGTAGTCGGCGTAGATGGAGGCGTCTGCATGTTTCTTAATTTGGGTTGAAACCGGAATACTCACAGAAAACAAACTTATCCTGTCTGGCGACACCATCAGCTGTATATGTACTTACAACTTTGAGATTGACCCCGGGGCGCATGTGTGCGCTCTTTACTAATTATACTATACGGTCCCGTTCAGATTAGAGCGGGGTCGGTATTTTCGGCCGTCTAAGACGGAACCGTACACGCGGTACACAGACAGTTCGATTTTGGGATTTATTTATAGATTACACTGCATTACGCAGTAACGCTAACCTTCATAATTTGAACGTGACAACCGATTTTCGAAATATGTAGACACACTCGGGTAACACTGCATTCATGTATTCATGACTTAATTATGTGTCTACGTATATCTACATATTGCATGCATGGTCATATTTATGAAAAGGTCTTGGTTTACAGATGTCGTTCTATGGAAAACGATTTAATTCGTAATGGCAATACTTTCTGCACTGTTTGTCACAACTTTAAAACTCACGGGGAAATGAACATGCGCAATATAAGATATCAACTTAGGTTTAAACGTGCTTACTGATGGGGGCGGTTAGTGCCGACGGCCGGCCGGACCCGGCCCCGCTCTACGTGAAAGTGTGCCCGCAACCGTTACTTTTATTAAAGAAAATATAAACAGTTGACTCATTAACTGTGACACGTATTCTGGATAAAATTTGCCACGGATAGAACTGGGCATAGGTCTTAATTCATTTGATTTACTAGTTCACCGTCGAATGTTTCGAAAATTAACATAAAATAAAATTGGGAAATTGTCAGAAAAATAATTACGCGGCTCCTGACATATCGCATCATGTTGACAGTGGGCCAAACATGTTTTATTATTTAGTATTTCGTGTGTTGGTATTGTGTCACAGGCTTATTTAGTGCGAACATAATTGTAGCCACCGGGGGCGCGTTTCACAAAACTTCGTACGACTAAAATGTTCGTAAGTGCAAATCTAGGATCGTCTGGAAATTTCAATTGATTGATTTACATGTATTGAGCGTAAGCTGCTCAATAAACATAAATCAAATAATTGTTTACAGGAAAATGTTGTTAATGTGGAATTTACAGACTATATTAATGTTGTACTTACGAACATTTTAGTCTTACGACATGTTAGCGACTTTCAAAAATATCACATTACATCAGCCGTACGATTGCCGTTTGATGACTGTTAAATATTATTTTAATTGACCACTTGTAAATATGGTTATATGAATGTATGGCATATATTTTACCTGATCAGGCTGCGCAGATGCACAGGTCTCCAACATTTACAAATTTAAGAAGTCCTACTTTAGATCGTTGTTAATTTACTTACTACTAAACATTGGATGTCTGCGTGCTTTATTATTAGCCGATCTATTTATAGATCGGCTAATATATTGGTCATCCATCGAATTCTGAAAAAGTTTGTAGCAACCCTTTTCTCCACTATTCGGTAATCTACGAACGCGAATTTTGCTGTATCACTTCCAAATTGCATCAACCGATAAAAATTTTGGCAATTATCTCCGTTTAAAACTTTAAATATAGCCAAATAACACAATTTTGAATACGTAATGAGCTGAACGCCGGAAGAGATTGAACCCGGAAGTTGTTGTTGTTGAAGTCCATAGTTGGCTCTAATGGCCATATACGCCAACATACGCCGATTATTGGGCTAATTTAAAGCTTTTATTTATTAAACAGAACAAGTTTCAGCCACGTATAATCGCGTAAAATGTGTTTATTCGGCTAATTTATAATCGACCTCTGCTGAAAATCTCCTCCGACTAGCAACCCCAGCATCTTGGGTTTATCCCATTGGATCGCGTATGCGCGTCATTTGACGCTAGTTAATATTCACAAAATTTTCCACCAATCAAAACGAAGAATTGCCGTTCATAGCGAACTTGTTTGTTTACGTATCATGCAGGGATGGCAGGGATGCATCCAGCACGCGCGATTGCGGCAATCCCCCTTAATTATTGTCAATGCCGCATTGTTATTGATTGTCTTGCGCCCGACATCGCGCAAAAAAATCACGGATGGGCCCCTTTTTAAATGACCAGTGCGCACATTAAAAAAACGTAATTGACTATTTAAACGCGCTGCGTATTTAAATCATTGGAAGGCGTGCAGTTCAATCGAGTTTGTGCGGCCGTTGAACGTAAGCTTCGAGTCAATTTAAACCATTTAAAATCGAAAATATAAACAAGGGATAAACAAGTGACAACGTTAACCTGTTACGCTCCATTAAGAAGTAATAAGCTTATGGCAAATCATATATTACTTTGGGCCGAGCTACTAAAGTGACTGGTGTTGGCAAGGAAATATTGAGTTCTGATTTTGGGAATTTTCCTCATCGTGGACCCGTTTAATGCGGGATAGTACAATCCGTTGGCCCGGCCTTAAATGACCTTAGCTGTTGATAGGCCGTTAAACACCAATACTCACTCGGCTCATTCATTCCCCCCCCCCCCCCCCGAGACTCAGTAACTACTAAAATGCGGACATATATTGAACCCTGATTTGATCGGCTAATAACATCATGCTCTGCATGACTTTTCATTGTTTTGTTTTTATCAAAGGGACGTTCTAGTAGGAGTCGTGTAAATAATATAAAGCAAATACCAGGAGCGGATCCAGGTTTTCATTTGGTTAGGGGGGGGGGGGCGGGGACTTCTTAATTGAAACAGTTTACTATATTTTCGAACTAGCACCGTTTGTTCGTCGACCAAGCGGAGCTCGGGAGACTGCTAGGTGGGTCCGGCGGTATGCCCTCCTGAATATTTTGGATGTCTACTCCCCATTTTACTGCGTTATAACGCATTTTAGAGCAAACATATCTTTACTCGCCAAACTTTTAGGGGGACGCGCACCGGGTTTTCCCCTACGTGAATCCGCCCTGGAATACACAACTTCTATATTTTCAGATTCAACGCGTCTAAATTCAAACGAGACGCTTCAAACAAATGTCGCAATGTTGTGGTCAGTACAAATTTAGTGTGTAAATAACTGACTTGATTATATAGTGTGCAGACATGACTTCAAAATACATACACATACGCCACGGTGCTTTTTAGCATGGCTTGGTTGGTCACTCATTTCTTTGTTTACAAAGCTTAAGGCGTTGAATGTACATTTTCTGAAACGCAACACAATTAAATTGAAAATTTCGTTTACAAATTAATTATTCCCGACGAGAGGATACAGTGTATACATATACATGCACCAGTACTATTATGCTTACTGCCGGTGTTTTTATCAGAACATTTTGTGACAATTATACAATCATGTATGTCACATCGACATATTTTCCCGACATTGACAGGTTTATGTACATGTATATATATTTGTTTTCAAATGGTAAACCCATTATCAAACATTCAAACAGACACACATTTAAAAATACACAGTAATGGATAATGTTGCCATGAATGTTCTGTTGGCCACTTTTTATTTTAACAACTATACATTCCACTTACTAAATAAATACGAATGATGTCGCGCGGGCATCAGTCACGCAAATACAAACATATGAAGGAATCTACAAAGTAACCGGTTGAAATTATAAATGCGTAAATTAAAATGTTTTAAAGAAGAAACTTATATAAAAAATCAGTACCGGCAGTAAATTCATAGACATGATCGAGACGGGTAGCCCACACAATAACTGTTTTAAGCTGACACGCCTAATATAACAATATTTGCCCTCTCGGTGTGGGGGCAGTGGCGCGGCGGTGAGCAGCCGAGGGAGTGGGGGTCAGCGCAGGATTTTTCCATAGACCTCCTACCTGCTAGTACGAGGTAAATTTAATTCCGAGAGTCGAGTATGGACAGTCGATTTTTAATTTGTTTAAAAGTTTAAAACTCCCCGGGGGGTGTCTGACTACCCTCTATACACCATCTGGCGCTGACGTCATTGATATGTGCAGCCATATAGGCCTATCCAAATTCTAACCAAATTCAGGCCATTCATTTCTACAGAATTAGTCACAGATTTTTCAATTTCAAACACCAGGAATGTCGTTTAGTTGTTTGTGTTTGGTCCTTGATGAGTGACGTAATGTCTACATCAATAAGTGACGTCACAATTAACTGTTACGTAAATAACGTCAATTAGATTCTGAACTAAATTCTCAAATAATTGCAATGTCTCTTTCTGACGGTACATGCATATGCATAATCTGTGATAGTTGGCGATAGTAGCAAATTACGAGGTCATATGTCGGCTAATTATAGATTTAACATTGATAGTGGTGCGTTTGGTTTGTTCACTACATGTTCATATCATAGTTTTATTCTGTTCGATGTTTGATAGTATTCATAGTAACAGTTGTACATACATTTAGTGAAACTTATCAGCAAATACAGTTTACAGGAAGCACAGTCAATGAGTCTATGAACACGCATTTCTACTGTATGCTGAAGTGTTGTATTGTACAAACGTCAGCGTTTCAATAACGTCATTTTGTCGATTACGTTGCTTTTTTTTCCTTGCGTGATTGACATGGTGCTACAAAAAGTGAGATAAAACAAAAAATTGAAACATATTTGCATTTTCTTGTCAGCATATTGTTTGTGAAAGGTGTCCGCATCCAAAAATGTTAAAAAGTGCAAATTGAAAATTTTGTCATTAAGGCCGGTTTTCACCCATATATAAACATTTAGTAATATTTATTTTACTGATAGTGACGCGCGGTGGTATACGGCTATTTGAATATGCAAATGAGGCATGATATTTTTTAATTATTTATACTAATTAAATGTGTCACTTGAAAAAATAATGTTTTTGACAGATTATAAAGTATGATCATTGCACATCAAAAAATAAATACAGCAAATAAACAGTAATGTCCGTTAACGTTTTAAGAAAACACTATTATCGCCCTGATACCAGTGTTGAAATTTACGTGGGGTAATGGTGAATAAATGTTTATTTTGCCAGAAAACTGTCATATCTACATAATATACAAAACTATCTGTCTCCCTATATTATAACCTGGCATGTGGGACCCCAGCTTTAAGAACATTTTGTGCCTATTCAATGGGACCCCATCTTAAAATCATCACTCATGCATGTAAGAGTCTATATTTAAGTCCATTCCAGTTATTCGAAATCGTTGCCACCAGGGGACAGTGTCGCCAACATGTCGGACAGAGACAGTGACCAGTCCTCAATATCGCTAGGTATTTATGACGCACCACAACAATAATGTGTTAATTATCGTTATATATATAGTTAGTCAATGTATGTACGTTATTAACACCGATTTTGATAATAGTTGGCCATAATGTGTGTCTAGGGATGGATGGTGCTTTGTTATGACCAACGTCCGACCGCCCACGGTCAAGGTCACTGAGGACTTACATTCACCTTGTTTGTAAGGCTTTGTAAGGCAAATGCTTTAACGTTTTTGGGGTTTTTTTATTGTCAAGGCTGGCAGCCAGGGGATTATCTTTGTAAAAGCGATTCCCTTGTTGTATTTATTCTGTTCGGACCATTGACACATATTGCAGAGCTCCAGATAAGGTGCGTATTGGCGTATTTTACGCAATTATTTTAGCTGAATACGCATTGATTATCAAAAATGGGAGTACAAAATACGCGCAGCAATGTGAAAATACGCGCAGCAATGTGAAAATACGCATTGATTTTCAAATTGAGTAGTGAAAATTCACTTAGTTGAGCTGCAAACAGTGTTTGATTTTTGCAGCTCAAATAATATAAGTGAATGTTTAAAAATGTTATATTTTTGTATCATTTGTTCCCTATTTAGTAATGAAGAAAATCAATAATCCATTTGCAATACGCAATGATTTTGAAATCAGAGGGTTCAGTACGCTTTGGACACAAAGCGTATCTGGAGCTCTGATATTGGTGTGTTTGCCAATGCAGATATTGTTTTTGTGTATGAATAAAATACATTCAGATTGTACATGTCATTCTCTGAAGGAAACATTTATTTTGAATAACTATTGCAACTGTTGCGATAGTTAAAGGTACATTCCCACTCAGAAGGCACAAACTGTTCTTTATTGGAATTAAATAAGTGTACAGTTGTATCGCTATTCCACCAGTTCTAAAAATACGAGTGCCCGCTATACAGATACAATCATTTAGTAATATTTATTTTACAGATAGTGACTCGCGTTGGTATCAGGCTATTTTCATATGCAAATGAGGCATATTTTTTAATTATTTATACTAATTAAAAGTTTCAACTGAAAAAATAATATTTTCAACAGATTGATCATTACACATACAAAATAAATACAGAGAAAAATCGTAATATCCGTTAACATTTTTAAGGAAACACGGTTATTGCCTCTGATATCAGTGTGGAAATGTACGTCTGATATAAAATGTATAATAATGCCAATCATTACGTGCGGTAATGATGAATGAATGTTTATTTTGCCAGAAAATGCCTCTGATATAAAGAACAGTTTGTGCCTTCTGAGTGGGCATGTACCATTAAGGAACTATTAGTGGAGGGGCACTTTGAAGAGAAGTGGCTTAAAAACGACTTCTGTTCAACCCAAGAGAGCAAAAGCAACGACTATGCTAGATACATCATACTTGCCTGAACATGAATCCGGTGTCGGTCAATCAAATTAGGTTGGAAAAGGTAATTTTTGGGGTCATTAAGTTCAAAGAGGTCAAACGAGCTAAAAAAAACATTTTTTATATCACTAGGTGGACATGTACGTGCATATCATGCTTGCAATATCAGATAAAGTTGTTTAAATTGTTGAGTATTCTTCCTTAGGACACATATGAAACGATTCGGTATTATGGTGGTTCAAATCGTTGTCTATTTTGCGATTTTCAAGATGGCCGCCAGGTATCAACATTTTGTCTTAAATATATTCCGACTTAATTATTATATGGCGTTCGGCACTTACAGTATGCGTTTACGTACATAGAAGTATGTTTGAATAACTTATAAAAACAATTCACCACTGACAAATTCATATAAATACAAGATGGCTGCCAAATATTCACCCAGACGTGCAGTAAATGTGTGTGGAATAACAAAAATAAATTGCTACACTTTCATGAACTTTTATAGTTCAGTTGTTTGCCTTTGTTTCGATATTATTGCATGTGTTCTTTACAAAAATGAATGAGTCCATGTAATATATTTATTATTTGACCATGTTGAGATATTCAAGATGGCCGTTAAGTATCGCTTAAGCTCTTAGGCGCTGTTGGTCGACAAAATAGTAAAGAAATGGAACATACTTGGAATCAGACAGTTCCAAACAGTACCGAATGATCTTTCGGTAAATCAAAGATGACTCCCAACATGGATGCAAGTATGAGACGCCTATATTAAATTGGGTAGACATAGCATATGCTACACCCTAAAATCAATGTTTCAGTGTGAATGTGAATGGGGAGCGCGATATCCCTGGCCGTATTCACATGTGTAGCTTTCTTGCAGGTGAGAGATGAATCCGGCCAATCCTGTTATAAGAGTAATACGATCAGTGCTAATCCTACTACATTTATGAAGAGTGGGGAGGGGGGGGTGGGGCGGGACTAAGTTACTATAGTGCGGTGAAGACCTGACAGTAGATCCGGTTTGTCTAATGTCAGGGCTGGATAGAAATTGTATGCAAATATTCAGTTACACGCCCCCATCCATGCAGATTAAATGAGCTGTTGTTAGTCCGTTTAAAGCCATTAAACATTAAACCGTTTGGAAATCTATCATTTGATTTTATTAACCTGACCATGAACATCAGTGTTGCATTTTATTATTACAATAGGTCCGTAACCAGGGGGTCGGTGCGGTTGGACGACTCGCTCCTCCATCTCCCACGTCCAGCCTTGATATCCATTGATTGATGCACTAAAATAATAATTGTTGTCAATACTACGGGGCGCCAAGTGGGACATGGCTCAATTTTGTCAACAAAATTCATTTTTGTGCCACAAAATTCAATTCTGTGTCACAAAATTCACTTTTGCGCCACAGAATTCAATTCTGTGTCACAAAATTCACTTTTGTGCCACAAAATTCAATTCTGTGTAACAAAATTCAATTCTGTACCACAGAATTCAATTCTGTGTCACAAAATTCAATTCTGCATACGTTTCGTATACAAAATTCATTTTTGTTATAAAGGATTCAATTTTGTAAGACAGAATTGGGTTTTGTGAAGAAAATTCAGTTTTGTGGGACAGAATTCATTTTTGTCCACAAAAATTAGTTTGCGTAGGATAGTCTATGTCATCTCTACGTTGATTGGTTGAGATCGGTCTTAGTCCATTTTACTAGATGGTGGAGTACACTTGCAGGTTTAAATATTTCAATGCGAAAATATAACCCAATATATCAATATTATACTTCTTTATGGACAGTTATTTTGGTTATATTATGATTACAAATGAGTGGTCACACCATATAAGCATATATACTTTGAAGGAGAAATAAGAAAAAATATTCAGAATTTTCCCTCAATTATGTAAAACAGGGTCAAAACATAAAGTAGCCGGGACATAGCTAGACCTGAGAGCATGCCCATATATAGAGAATACCAGGCTAGTGTATTTTGATATCAAGTTTATCAGGCAAGGCTAGGAAACGCGTAGGAATTCCGAGGCTTGCCGAGGAATTCCTACCGTTTCCGAGCCGAGCCTGATAAACTTGATATTAAAATACACTAGCCTGGTATTCTATTTATCAGGTAACGTTTTATGCTCGAAAATGACATTAGATGACGTCGTATTCTAACAGTAGATCTAACCTTGTGAAACAAATGGTATTGGATCTGTGTCTACTAGTTACGAAGTTACGTGTTCGCAACTATGTGTCTACATGCATTATTTACAGTATACACCATCTTAGTATCCATGGTATCTACACAAATACTACAAATGGTTTCCTCAAATGGCCCAATACACACATTCTGTTTATAAACACAGACAGCAGTCAGAACACAGGCCACAGCGCGTGTATTATTGATTTAACTGGGGCAGATGTACCTTGCGATACACACTAAATGACGTCAGTACTCGCGGGAGATCTACATGTACATGAATTATGTGTACAATTATAACGCAAATGAGTTTAAATACGAATGGGGTTTTCAACGTTTGACTGTTTGGAGATAGTTGAAGCAAAATGGCAGAACGAGAAATGAATCATCGGCAGAATGAGAAATGAATCATCGACATTGAATGTGTAGATCGGCGACCGTGACCCATTTCTCCAGTGCAGTTTCTGACCAATGGTAGTCCTTCTTACATGCGTGTGCAGAATTGACAGAATTGAATTTTGTAACACAGAATTGAATTTTGTTACACAGAATTGAATTTTGTGGCACAAAAGTGAATTTTGTGACACAGAATTGAATTTTGTGACACAGTTGAATTTCTGTGGCAGATTGAATTTTGTGGACACAGAATTGAATTGAATTCTGTGAACAGAATTGCAATTTTGTGACACAGAATTGAATTGAATTCTGTGGCACAGAATTGACAGAATTGAATTTTGTGACACAGAATTGAATTTTGTGACACAGAATTGAATTTTGTGATTTTTAGTGTTACAAAACTCAATTTTGTACACATAATTAACCTGTCCTGCATGGCGCCCCGTAAATACGTAGTCATTTTAAAATATTGATGCAACAGTCAAGCAAGTTGACGAATTCTGAACTTGACCGGCTAAGTGACAACTACCAATGTTCACTTCCCACATAATGAAAGCAGCGTTTTTTCATAGCGAAGAAGTATGCTTAGCTTTTTGGATATGAAACAAAAACATGCCATTGCATCCTGAGTTATATAAGTATTATACTAATATCCACTGATATGGGAATATCCATTCTACTGAGTTTGAATGCGTTATATTCCCACCATGTATACGTGAAAAGTCTTTATCGACACATTTATTATTATAACAAATTCGTAATATTGACGACAATAGCATGAGCATGGAATACCAATAACTTGGAAACACTGCACATGGACAGTGCGAGTGTGATTGTCGGTGTAGCAAGAGACAAAATCAATTACTTGAACATTGGGGAATGATATAACAAATACATATCGTATATATGTAGAGTCAATGGTGTGATCATGGTCATCGAATCTCAGTTTATATACGACTTATGATGTTGTTATTGCCCAAAATAAAATAACTTTTGGATGACGCATCATTTAAGTAGTCATATGCTGGTAGCCATGTACTAGGACATGTAAGTACATGTGGGAATAAGTTAATAACCAGTATTTTTTAGCCATATTCACATTACTCTATATATTTAAGAATTGAATACATGGTGTCATCCAGGACATTACATCTCAGGTCATGAACGGCATATGCTGTGTTTATTAACAATACAATCTCGTTTCAATGACCTATATCAAGAAGTAATATACAGGTAGGCATGTACTATGTAAATAGGATGGATTGAATGATTCAGTATGTGTGAGTCACATATGTATGGATATTAAACTAGCATGCGATCGAGATCAATATGTTGTGCGTTCAGGATGGAACATATGTTGAGGTCATTCAATATATTGTTTGGTATATACAAAGAATAAAAGTTATATAAATTTATTATGCGGTCTTAATGCAGTCTACCTTGAATATATATGTATGTATGTATCACATTTATGAAGGGCGCTATTTCTGGGGAATACCATACACTGTAATCATATATGATGTAGTCTTATAATGTCCTTACATTGTATGTGTATAAGTGTCATAACTGTGTATTATAATATCACAACCATATATGTATGTAATATACTACATAATAGGTTGCATACATTAATATGTTACTTTGTTTCAAATGATCATGGTTGATTATTCTATGCTAATCAAGAACTATATCAGAACGTTCCATCGTCCGTGTCTATACACACCAACATACGACATATAAATAATATCGTAAGAGACCAAACAGAGACACTTATTTTAACATGCACGTATTACCAGTACCACAATATATTAAAATACCTAAATGAGGCGACCATTTTGATTAAACCAAACTACAAATGGCTTCAATTAATTAATTAATTCCATTTTTAATTAAACACGCTCTTTAAGAAGAGCGTAAATCTTGATCTATATTTGAATATCATATCCCAGATGAAATTCAAACTAATATGTTCATATCTAGCTTAGTTCCAAGATATGGTCCACCACAGTGTAGATAATACTGCCTGATATTGATGAATATTGGCGTCCATCTTGGATTCATATGGATTTGATGGCTTCCATCCATGTTTAAAATTAATACATGATATCCAAAGGTTTTCTGCGTCCGTCTGATCAAGGTACAAGTGCCTATTTGTTTTCATTCATCAAATATGTACACATTTCGTTCTAAATATTGATGCTTGGCGGCCATCTTGAATCTGTTGATACTCTCAACGATAGAGACGTCCCAGCAAACCGAATCGCTTTGTATATGCCCCATAAAACAATAATCACCAATAAAACATTCTTTATCGGATTTTTCTGCAATGTTATGCAAGTACATATTGTGTTATCAAAATAGAGTGAGTTGTGCACTCATTCGTGTTCAGGATGGTATAATGCATTGATTTAAAGTAGTCGTTGCTTTTGCTCTCTCGGGTTGGAACATAATTCATTGTTATGTGCTTGCCCCCCTACTATATAGTATTGCGATTTACATTTTACTATCATGATAGCACTATTGCTAAAGTTTCTATGGCGATAGTCGATAGTATCGATGCTTTGTTACAGTCCTAGTATCTTGCACATATTAACTAGATTGATGCCAGTCTTATAGAGAATATTAGGTTAGTGCCGTGAACGGGAAGACATAACTGGCAAGGCTTAGGAAACGCGATGGGCGAGGCTCTACCGAGCACATCCTGTTTCCGTGCCGCGGCAGATATTTTCCCATTCACGGCACTAAACTACTATTCTATTTATCCGGTCAACACCTACAAATAGCTTAAAAACGCAAAAAGATAACCCCAGCCGCATCGTCAAAATCGGAGCATCGACTAGTATGACAACCGCACATATTCATAGGCTGTGGTTAGGTCGTATTGACAGGATATCAAAAATGTTTCACGGCACCGTGTTTCACAGCACATACGCACTGTGTTGATGGGATAAATCAATAAGATGTGCCAATATACTGTACATGGGAAATTAACAAACCATAAATTTATTAATCCTAAAATAATTATTTGACCGAAGTGAATAGGTACACTTTTGAAGTGTAGTTACAATCTTATTTTACTAATGTTATAGCTGTGACTGGAGAAATGGGGCTTATGGATTTTGTGCTTCATGTAAATCCAGATCTGCCTGTGCATCCGCAGAGTCGGATCAGGATCTACACTGTTCGCCATTCCATCAATGAAAGACCTGCCGTGCTTCTGATAAACAATATAAATCATTATCAATCTACTGTACAGGATGTGCAATTTGATCAGGAGCTACACATCACTTAAGCCCAATGTTTCCAAGTCACAACCACATACAGTGCAACCTCTCTAAACTGGATACCCTGGGAGGTCCCCAGGGTGTCCAGTTTAGAGATGTTTCACTGTAACTCCGATGTAAGAGCACTGAAACACATGCGTGTCTGCATTGCAATCATGTGCACTGATAAACATCTCCTACACGGTATACTTAAACCTAGGCTTTATTATTAGTTATGCTTTTTATTTTATTAAGTGTGCGTACTTCCTAAACGGCAAACTAATAGTTAGAAGTACTACATGCAATTACTTAGTATGGTACTGCAAAGCCTTCTGAGTGCATGCTCCGGGTGCATGCTCGGGGTTGGCGATTTCGAGAGGAAGAAGATGAGCATACCTCAGCTTTGGTCGGTCGAACTTGCTGATGTCGATCGTGGGAACGGACCGTGTGCTCGGAGAGCTGGATATCACGGTAACTACATGGTATTCACATCGTGGGCCAAAGTATAATGCAAATGCATTATAGTTTGGCACGCATGTTGACTATGCATGTATTTACTAGTGAATCAATACATACTTCACCACTGTTTGTCGTCTTGTGATAAATATTGTGTTGTATTGTATTGTATGCTCAAGGGCCAGTAGGCCTATTGCTGAATAAACATTACCATCTCTTTGACAGTGAAATCGGTCATAATTTAATACCGGTACATCGATGTCGCAAGGTTGTTCGGTTTAGAGAGGTTCCACTGTCATATAATTACATGTTGAACATTGTACTTCTTTGCAGTTCGTTATTTAACTTTTCATGATTTCAGATATTACTCCGAGAACCATCCACAATGTCAAGGTCGGGACTGTAGACGTTTCCTTGACAACTGGGAATCTCCCAGACCAACAGGTAACAATTGCAGAGTATGATCTTAAAACAATGCTTGAATTGGTGGAATTAAGCCATCCAAATAACTGTCACAGGGCATTTTGCTCATCCCATAATTAGACCTATAAGTAACATATTATATAATATCATGCCATTCGCATCATACTCATTCGAATGTCACTCGCCGTATTATTATACAAGTGATTTTACTCATTTCATTATCATGTCATCGCACGCTTTCCAGAGCTCCAGATAAGGTGCATATTGGCGTATTTTGCGCAATTATTTTAGCTGAATACGCATTGATTATCAAAAGTGGGAGTACACAATACGCACAGCAATGTGAAAATACGCATTGATTTTTTGAATTGAGTAGTGAAAATACTGTCATAAAGTTAAAAAATCCCTTAGTTGAGCTGAAAAAAGAGCTGCAAAATGTTTTTGCAGCTCAAGTAAGTGAATGTTTAATTTTTTTTATTTTTTTATCATTTGTTCCCTATTTAGTAATGAAGAAAATCAATAATCCATTTGTAAAAGTAAAATACGCAATGATTTTGAAATCAGGGGGTGTAGTACACTTTAGACAAAAAGCTTATCTAGAGCTCTGCTTGCTTTTTTTTGCTTTTTTTGTAAGCATATTCTTTCCCGCCTTGCGTATTCTTTCCCGCCTTGCGCATGCGATCTTAGATGCGTAGCCTTCTTTATGCGCGCACCTGTATATCACCTGCAGGTGCATGCTACTAACACCGCGTCACTTTCGCAAAGTCAGTTGAATATAAGCCGGGCAACCTCCCAATCGTAGACTGGGCATTGAATAAATCTGCAACCGGAGTTATTGTGATGTCGTTGTGATATCCCTGTTGCAAACCTCATGACCCCACTACATAACACTATGTTTACATTATTTTGGTTGCAATGTGAGGTAATTGTGATGTCAATGTGCAACATATGTTACCCCTATCACACATGTGCCTTCCAATCTGTATGTGTGGCTGTGATAGAAGAAATGGGGCTTACAGGTTTTCCAACCAGTTCACTAGATATACGCACTTTTCTCAATTCCATCAATGAAACACACAGTTATGCTTCTCACAAACAACATAGATCGTTATCAGGCCACATGAGTGAGCTACTAGTATTTAATCAGGATCGAGTTAAACTTATCGCAAATCTCATAAGCGCCATGTTTTCCAGTCACAGCCACATATAACAGAGCTCCAGATTAGTTGTGTATCTAAAGAGTATTATACCCACAGATTTCAAATGCAATGCATATTTCACATTTACAAATGTATTATTGATTTTCTTCTTTATTAAATAGGGAACAATTGATAAACAATATAAAACAAATTTAAAATTCACTGATTTGAGCTGCAAAATCACAAACACTGTTTGCTTTTTGCAGCTCAACTTTGTAAATTTTCAAATTTATTACAGTATTTTCACTACTCAAATTGAAAATCAATGCGTATTTTCACATTGCTGCGAGTATTTTGTACTCCCACTTTTGATAATCAATGTATATTCTGCTATAATAAGTGTGTAAAATACGCCAATACGCACCTCATCTGGTGCTGTGATATTATAACCTTGCTTTTGAATGTTAAATTTCAGTGCGACATCGTTGTGATATCAGCCAAACGTAATTTGAACCTCAAAGCGGGTCCGCTGAGTAAATCCATCGCGGAACAGGCTGGCCCCTCTCTACAGGCGGAATGTACCTCAAAGTACCCCAAGGGTATCCAACATGGGGAGATAGCCGTACTTGGATCTGGGAGTTTGGCGTCATGTAAACATGTGTTCTGTGGCGTGCTCCCACGGTATAGCCAAGATAACAAGACAAGTGATGTGCAGGTGAGGAAGGTTACTTGACAATTGCCTGATATAACATATGTAACAGTTATAGTTCATATATTGAATTTTTAATAAATGGATTTCGTAGCGAGCACTAGCGAGCAAGAAATTAGTGTATTAAACATTCAATATTTGAACTATAACTAACGTATTGTTTGCCACGCCCCATCGTGTGCCCATGTTACGTTTGGACGGAGAGTACCGCCGCTACACGCTTTCAAATCCTGAAACTATTACCTGATTGGCGGTTTTACAACAAATCGATCATGTACACACGGTGACATATTTCGTGTAACAGGAAATTAGTCAACAAGTGGGACATCTGTTTATAAATATAACTTTGCACGCACTGCAACGTTTAATGATTAATTTACAAAAAATGACGAAAGCATCGCAATATGCGATTAATTGAGATGAAATGCTGTGCTGTCATTGGTCGAGAAACAAAGGCAAGCAATAAATATATACGAGACAATCCATGAGCTTGTGTACCTAAGAAGCTGTGTGATATCTCCTAAGAAATATTTACAAAATTTACGATAATTGTCCGTAAATGATGTTGAATGTTGACGAAATGCGGAGCAAATGTGGAATTATGTCTACATTCGACGTCATTTACAGAATTTAGGTTGCATGGCTTGTCTCATATGTGGCTATGACTAGAGAAATTGGGCTTATGGAATTTGTGACCAGTGTAGCTCCAGATCAAATAGCACGCTCCTATGATAATGATTTTAATGAATGATCTATATTGCTTGTTAGAAGCATGACGGGTGTTTCGTTGATGGAAGGCGAACAGGGCAGATCCTGAACGTTTTATGCTAGATGATGCCAGTAGCCGATTTCATCAAAATTGCAAAGTATACTTTTGTAGCAAAGTATACTTTGAGGGAGTAATCATTTACTTTTCCCAAAATGCATTATTTCATACAGAACTAGCTACTGCATATATTTGATGATTAAAAGTATGCAGAATTATTATACTGAATTTATTACATTATCACAGCCAAAATGGCTGTGATAACGTAATAAATTCAGTATAATAAATATTAATAAGTTTCTCCCTCAAAGTATACTTTGCTAGAAAAGTATACTTTGCAATGTTGGTGAAATAGGCTACTGGTCCAATCAATGAATGATATGACACATTATCAGTCGGCATGTATTCAGTCAATGCATAGTGAACTGTTCTGTCTTATATACATGTTTTTACTCGGAGCTTCTGATATCTCCCAAAAAGGACTCATATATTTTACGGATTGACTCCTAAATGCGATTGGTAAGGAGTTATTCACTTTATATTTTGCATTTGCTCATAGATATAAAAAATTTCTTTGATAATAACGCTGAAATAGATTATTTGTACAAAGAGTTAAACAGATAAAATATGCAATTAAAGATTTAATACAGTATATTGCCACTACTCGTAAGAATTACAAGAGACTATCATATAATGTCATAACTCACAATGTCATATATATTACAGATTCTGGAGAAGCTTATTACGGTATGCCTCCAAGAAGCCTCCAAACTGAATGCTGGGTCGATATGTTTCCCAACCATCGGTGCCGGAGCGCTCGGGTTTCCTACGAAAGTTGTCGCCTCCACCATGCTGAATGCCATACAAGCGTTCTTGGCAAACAATCCAAGCTCGTCTGTGAAGAGGGTGTGCGTAGTGCTGTTTAACGATGTTAACAGCTTGAAGAGATATTTACCGGTAGGTTAATTGTTATTTGTTAAGTCTTTCAACCCAAAATAACTGGAATGGACTGCGATATGTTAATTGAGACACGTCATGTGATTTTGTACCTTCAGACATCTGCGTAATTTCATTAACCCATAGACCGCTACACACAACAGTTGTCGTCTGCTGTTGCTTTTATATCTTGCCTTATTTCTCAATAAAAAAACATGAATTGACAGCACTTCAGAATCATTTCCAATGGAAATGATTCTGAAGTGCTGTCAAAGCATTTTATAAATTATTCTAAAGTGCTGTCAAAGCATGTTTTTCATGATATAAATGGAAAATAGAAAATAAACAGCAGACGACAAAAATATTAAGATAGCGGTCTAAGGGTTAAATACGTTTACAATATTTTTGATAAATAAATGTGTTCATGCTACTATTAGAGAGGGGGGGGGGCTACTATTAGAATAAATACGGTAATTACTAAATTGCCATTCAATTTCAGACATTTGAGCAAGAATTTAAGACGTTAACCCCCATACCTATACAAGCAGCACGAGAACGCAAGACACGGGAAATTTCGTCGCCACCGTCGGTAGGTGGCTCCACTAGCCGATTTCACCAAAATTGCTATTTACTATACCTCGAGGGAATAATCATTTATTAGCCGGTTTTTTTGAAGAAAAAAAACAGCTATTGGATTGGCGAAAGCCGGGCGGGCGGCGGCATCCACAATGTTAAGTTTTCGTGTCTTGTCCATTTCTCTGTTACTGTACCATCTAAAACCACCATACTTGCACAAATTCATAACAAATGGGTGCCCATCAAATACCACTATCGAACATGTGACCTTTTTTTTACCTTGACCTATTTTTTCCGCGTAATCGATTCTCGATACTCGTCAGACAGCACAGATGTCCACTTGTATCTTTTACTAATACATGTATGCCAGCCTGCAACTGCATGTAGGTTTTCTCATACACTGGCTTCTTTTTCCATCTTAGGCCACTGACAGTTGTCACTTTCAATTGTGGTCATAATAACATTAATAGCCAATTATCTGCTATCCAATTGTCTATGCCTCGTCTCTTGCATTATTTCATATAGAACTAACGACTGCATAATTATATTTGATGAGATAAAAGTATGCAGAATTATTATACTGAATTTATTACATTATCACAGCCAAAATGGCTGAGTAGTAGTAGGGAGTCAAAATGATACCACCTACCGTGATATCATTTATAACCCTCTATAATATCCCCACCACCCACGAAAAATCAAAAAATTGGTTAACGAGGAAAATTGTCTCCCAACAGCAAATTTATGAATTTTTGGAGAAAATAATTTTGAAAAGAGGGAGTCAAAATGATACCACCTCCAACCAAAAGTTGGTGGTGGTATTGTAGTCCCAATTATATTGGTAATTGACTTTTGAAAAATGTCGAAATCATTCATGCAAGTACAATAGTTTATATTCCAGCACCTCATTTTTCTCCTCCGATATAGCTAATTTATTTCGCAGATCAGCAACTAATTCTACCAGCTCTAATCTACCACGTTCACCTTTAGCCACCTGACAGCGTAGTTGCTTATGTCTACAAAGAGTTTGGGCACTAACGAATTTACAAGGGCATCTGGGGCATTGAAATTGTGGGGGGACACAAGGAAACTTTCTACGTCTCGCTAGATGCCTTCGTAGATAGTCTTTACACGTAAACGTCTTACAACAAGTCACACACTCCATTATATATGTATATAACCTATGAAATTTATCTGTTCAATTGGACGTGAAAAAAAAGATTATGTAAATTTTTGACGTCCAATTGAACAGATAAATTTTATAGGTTATACAAAAGTATATATACAAAAGTATATACAGAAAGTATGATAACGCCAGAAACTAGAGCAGAAATATAAAGTTTGAGAAGAGAAGCCGAATCTCTAGGGATTACTGATAGTAAACGGTTGAGAGTTAGGGGGTTGACAAAGCTGATAAACGCCACAAAGAATAAGGTGTTTATGAAGCGGTTTACCCACACCTATAAAAGAGGGGCATTTAATGATATATCCAAAGCGGAGGAACAGAATCAAAAAAGAAAGTATTGCGGAGTTAAGGGCTAGTGTAATAAAACCTTCAAGCACCAATAATTTGTCTCAAATTAGACACACAGGTGACCAAATACCAAATAATAAGAAAAGATCTATAGTTCGCGCGATAGTGGAAAAAGGTGAAGAAATATTGGGGGCTCACGATGAAACATTGGAAAAGGTAGAAAATGGAAGACGGGTAGTTACATTATCCTTTCGTAAAAACATTGACATTAACGGGTTTGAACGCATGTCCGATAAACTCGCTCCTTATATAACAACCAATTTTTATTTGAGATATTCATATTCTTACAAGCTAGAACATATGGAGGAAACTAAAAATGGAAAACCTGTAACTATAATAATGCACAAAAATCTCGGTAGCGAACCACTATCATCAATGAAAACCGTTAAAAAATGGCTGTCAGATAAGGAGCAAACACGAATAATGTCCGATAAAATAGACAGACCGAATACAAAGTGGAAGTTTGTAAGATGGGTAGAGGTTTTCGTAAAGCTAATACAGGGTAGTAGGGGGAATAGATTTGGGACTACAATCCAAAGAAGCAGCAGGAGGAGAACTTCCAGAATTGCTGAAGAATAAAAAAGGTATGTATTCTTTAGATAAGTATAATGACGACCTTTGTCTGTTCAGGTGTCTAGCTATGCATATGACAGATAAAAGACCCGACAGATGTACAGAAAAGGCGAAAGAACTTAGTAAGCAATATTTTGGTAGTAATGTGGTTTCACCAATTCCTTTTTCAGATCTGAAAAAGGTTGAAGAGTTTTTTAAAATCGGTATAGAAGTATATCAACCCACCGAATGTAACGTATGGTGGTTGAAAAAGGTACCAGCACACTATAAGGCAATAGGTAATAAACCAATGACAATAGGACTGTTTAATAATCACGCATTTCTGATAAAAAAATATAAAAACCTATCTAAAATTTACGCCTGCGATAATTGCAAGCAGAAATTCACGAAAGCGAGTAATATGAAGAGACACGGACCAACATGTATGAAAGGTGAGACAAAAGTAATATGTGATGGTAATTAGTTAGAGCGCCCGCGTTCGTCGTTCGAGAAAGCGTTCTACCCAAAAAGTTCTAACAGTTATGGGGCGATCGATTGGATGTACTCTGTGGAAAAGCGCGAGGGAATTCATATTCACCACGAACAGTGTGGACACGGGGGTGAAAGATGGGTGTTAGGAGCTCCAGTAGATGGATACTGTACGGAAACCAATACCGTATATCAATATCACGGCTGTTACTGGCACGGGTGTGAGATTCATGCAAAGCATAGAAAAGAAGAACGCGCATCCACTATGAGAAGAGATACATTTATTAGAAGAAGCAAAGAATTCAACCTAGTAGTTATGTGGGAATGCGAATTTCAAAGAACGGGTAAAGACATAAAGATCGGTTGTGACATTACTCTTTATCCATATCAGATAGTATACGATTTTGAGGCATATCTCAACCCAGAATTTGAAACTCTCGGTAATAATCTAGAGTACGAAGCCGAGCACGTTCCGGTAAGCGTTAGTATAGGAGATAATTTCTCAGGAACAGTAACTCATATTTGTGATAAAGATCCCGCAAAACTTAAAGAAAAATTCGTAGAAGATTTGAAAGTCAGGGGAAAAGCTATAAGAGAAGAAGTGTGGTCAAGATATGGGTTTAATACAGAACATTTACGTAAAAACCAAATCGCCAAGATCGAACAGTGGATAGAGCAAGTACCGGTTATAGGTTTTAACAGCAGTAAGTACGATATAAACTTAATAAAGAAATAGCTAGTAGGCGAACTGGCATCAACAACAAAGAAAGTAATGGTCGGAAAACGTGCAAACGCAACAATATTTCTATTTACTCCAGAGTTTAGATTTCTTGATGTAATACTTTATCTAGGACCTGGTGTAAGTTGCGATAGTTGGATAAAAGCCTACGAATGCAAAGGACAGAAATCTTTCTTTCCTTATGAGTGGTTCGATTCTCCAGACAAACTGGATTACCCAGGACTGCCGGATATAGATAATTGGTATTCCAAACTATCTGGGAAAATGTTAATAGATGAAACAGAATTAAGTAAATGTCGTAGAATTTTCGAAGAAAATAATATGAAAACTTTCAGAGATTGGTTGATATATTATAACGATTTAGATGTAGCACCGTTCCTAGAAGCGGTGGAAAAAATGTGTGAATTTTATAAACACAGAGGTGTGGATATTTTCAAAGATGCGGTAACACTACCTGGAGTAGCTATACAATATTTATTGAGAGGGACCATTAAAGAACAAAAATCTTCAAAGACGATACCGGTACTTGCTCTATACCGGAGGATGCTCTATATGCACCAAAAGAAGAAACATACGAAATGATGAAGGACACTAGTTGGCGGTCCATCAATAGTATTTACACGATATGCAGAAGCTGGTGTTTCAAATATTAGAGTGGGTTCCAAACCTTGCAAGGCTGTTTTGGGGTACGATGCAAACGCGTTATATTTATCTACGTTAAATAATGAGATGGCATGTGGGAGAGAAACTATACACCATATAGATACCCCACATAACCCTAAATTTATAAAAAGTTTTGTAAAAGAGTTTTATCTGGAGACTGGTTTGGGTTTGCGGAGGTGGATATAGAAGTTCCACACAACTTAAAAGATAAGTTTTCTGAAATGTCCCCAATATTTATAAACAGAGAAGTAGAGGTTGATGAAGTTCCCACACACATGTTAAAATATTTAAAAGATACTGGCCGAACAAGAGGAGATGGAAAAAAATTGGTGGGATATATGACCGCCACTAAAGTATTGCTGTACGCGCCACTGTTGAAATGGTATTTAAAACACGGCCTAGAAATAACTGGAGTTCATCGTGTTATAGATTATATTAGCGGAAAACCATTCGAATGGTTCGCAAAAGAAGTTACAGCCGCAAGACGAACAGGTGATGTAGAACCAAATAAGAAACCAGTAGCCAACATAATGAAATTATTAGGAAACTCGTGTTGTGGAAAAATGATAGAGGCAACGGAGAGACATTTAAATACGACATATACACAAAACGAAACCTGTGTTGACAAAGCATTAAGATCTGCATTCTTTGACGATTTGGAAGAGATAGGAGATGCGTACGAAATATCTTCAAGAAAACCCAGGTGTGCGGTAAAGAGACCATTCCATTGTGGAATAGCGGTTTATCAACTAGCTAAATTGAGAATGTTTGAATTTTACTACGAATTTCTAGACAAATACGTAAAAAGAGAAGACTTTGAATTAATACAGATGGATACAGATAGCATGTATATAGGAGTTAGTGGAAAAACGATAGAGGAATTGATTAGACCTAACTTACTAGACGGGTTTGAAAAAGAAAAAAGGAAATGGTTGGCTTGGGATAAATGGAGCGAAAGAGAGCCCGGACTTTTCAAAATGGAATTTAGCGGAGATAGGGCGATAGCGTTATCTAGGAAGTGTTATTTTGTAGAAAAAAATTAATTCTATTAATAAAAACTCTGCGAAAGGAATGTCCAAGAGAACTAACAATTTAAATTGGGATAGATATAAACGAGTACTAAGTGAAACTACAGAAGATGGAAAACACATTATAGATGTAGCACAAAATAGAGGATTTAAAATGAAAGACGGCGTTATGAAAACGTAATGTCAACAAAAATTAGGACTCTCGGCATACTACGATAAAAGACGCGTGTTACCAGACGGAATACATACAGAACCTCTCTAATGAGTTATTTAATTAATAATTTTGAAAAAATTAAGAAATTTATCAATCTAAAGACTCTGACGATCCGGGGGTAGCTGGGTGTCAGAAGGCACCATAAGAAGTTCTTCGCGAACAAACCCTCGAGATGGCCCATCATCCAAATAGTAGAGCACGGGCTCATCAGGTTTGGTAATAGATCGATCTAGCTGATATACATTCAGAGACCACACGGGATCAGTCGCGCGGCGGCTGCCACCTTCGAGCTCTCCCGGTTGATAGAGGTACCGGACGTCAATATCCGATGGAAGCCGTTGCTCCTCTAAACCAACGGGTCGCCCGCGCGAGACGGCAGAGGGCTTGCTCGTCACCCTTTTAAACTTGATAGCATCTACAGACTTCTTACCTATCAATCTGGTCACCTCTCCGTTCAGTGCGGAGACCACGGCGGGCAGTCTGGCCACCCACTCGGTCGATCGCGAATGAGGGTCTACAAGTTCTTTAGCGTATTGGTGTCCGAACAGTCTCTCAGCCAGGGTTCGATTGAAGCGCTCCACGATCCCCTGGTCCCGGTGGATGTTGACGCGGCCGCGTCTGACAGAAACGTCGTACTTAGACAATAGATGAGAGACCGCGCCCATGAACTCGCGGCCGGGATCGACCTGGAGAAGATTCGGCCATTTGAGAGGACTCCTCTTATATATTCGGGAGAGAGCCTCGGCCACCTCCTTAGACTCTTTAGTGGCCAACGGCTCAGCCCCCTTATAACGACTCGCTACGTCAACGATTGTCAGTGCGTACTTGTACGTCTTGCGACCGAAGCGATCGTGAGGGAGAAACAGGAGATCCGCTTGGTGAACTTGGTTCGGCACCGGCACGTCGAATTTCGGGCGCGGAATATTGTGAGGCGCGGGTAAATAGATCTGCCAGATGGCCTGCTTCTTGAGCCATTCATTGACAGCGTTTTCTGAAACCTTGGTCGCCGCCGCGAGGTTCTTGATGGCCGCGAGTCCCTTCCAGTACCCGAGGGGGCTATAGTACGTGTTCGCTAGCTTGCGCGCTAGGCGAACCGATAGTTTGGTATCAAGTTTGCGCGTGTTCATCGTATGCGATGTATTCTAATATATCGGACAATCTCCAACATGCCCTCGCCAGATCGTCCGGTAACTGCGTCGATAATAATAAACCTTTGTTGGAAGTACAATCGCGATTGAAGGTTAAGTTCTGAAGGAACTTGGGAAAATCCAATCCCCCAGGATTGGTGGAGGAATATAACATCCGCTTTGCGAAAAGTGTGGCCGCTTTTTCGTCCTCGCACCACGTCTCGAGAGAATCTCGGGCCAGACGAATCATACCCCCTGCGCCAGCTATGCGGTGTTTAAGGGTAGTGTAGCCTACATGAATCATAGCAAAATAAAGTTCGTCAACTGACATCGTTCTATATATATATATATTTATAAAAAAAAAAAAAAAAAAAAATTAAAATAATTAATTTAAAATCTCGATTGGATATATACTCAACAAAACTAGAAACGTCCCTGTTTTATAGCCGGTGTAGCTCTGTCTATGTATGTACCACATGTTCAAAGTACATGTATTTTAAACCGTGGCGATGTTCAGAATACGATCGTGTAGAGTTTAGCCGATACACACGGTTTACATAGCGGCCAGTGACCGGAACGTTGATTTCCACTTTTTGCATGTGCACGCTATACTTGTCATCGATAAGGTGATTCAGTTCATGTCGTACCATTCATGCGATAGGGGCTATTCGGAAAATTAAATTTTTTTTTTAATTTTTCACTGTTTTCGATATGCCACGGCTTTCCGAAAACGAGCGAAATCAGGCAATTGGGATGCTTGCGGGTGGGATGGCCGCCAGGGCGGTCGCGCCTCGGTTTGGTTGCTGTCGGAAGACGATTGATCGTCTTGCAGCCCGGTACCAGCAGACTGGGGCTGTTCACGACCGGCAGCGACCTGGTAGGCCTCGTGTAACGACGGCTAGAGCCGATCGTTACATTACGTTGACGCACTTACGTCAACGTCGATTGGCAGCCACAGTCACTGCTAGGCGATACGGTGTCTCAGGGCAGACCATTCGCAACCGGTTACGTCGTAACGCCCAACCAAAGATTCACCGATTGTTGCATTGTTGAGAAGAACAGGTTTGGGGAAGGGAGCGTAATGGTCTGGGGTGGGATCATGGGAAACCGGAAGACAGATTTGGTTGTTGTACAGGGCAACATCAATGCACAACGTTATGTTGCAGATGTGCTAAATGCACAGGCCTTACCATTTATCCGTCAGCATGGTCCTGGTGTGACATTGATGCACGACAATGCCCGCCCTCACGTAGCCAGGGTTACCACTCAATACTTACAGCAAAACAACGTCGACGTCATGCCATGGCCCGCGGTCTCCCCGGATCTCAATCCCATTGAGCACATATGGGATGGGCCGCAAAGCACGAGCTAACCATCAGATTGACAATGTTCGCGATCTTACATGGGCGTTACAACGGGAATGGAGGAATTTGCCCAACGCACTGGTATTGCGTTACGTCACGTCGATGCGGCGTAGGATCATTGCATGCATTCATGCAAATGGTGGCCACACTCGGTACTAACGAGATTTACTGAATTTGCCACATTACTTATTGAAATTCCATCTCTAAACATTAAGTAACACATTTCTGAGTTTTTGTGATTTTTGATTTTGACCCCTACCGCCCTTGGCCGGTTATCTCTCGAATATTTAACAAGATATCCAAATGCAATTTATTGGCTTTGATACAGAAATGAATGAACTTGTTTTTCCATTTTGATTTTTAATAGTAACCCTTTTGGTTTTTGATGAATCTTTCCTTAAACATGGAGGGACATTTCTAGTTTTGCTCAGTATAGTAGCCGACGATACCCACCACACCCATTCCCACGACGATGAACGCGATCTCGCGGTCTTTTTTGGGGCTCTGATGGTACATAGAAATCTGAAAGTTGGGGCTCACAATCCAGCGGCGCGAGCCTTTTATGCGGATATGCCAGCGCGTACTCGCGGTTGGCTTCTTCAACGTTCTGAAAAGTTTGTGCGGCGTGATTTTCGCGGCGAAGCTCTTCGTTGACCCAGTCCAGATGGGCGGTTCGTTTTTTCGACCATGCTTCCTTTGCGCTATTGAGTTGTTCTACAGCCAAATCGTGACGCTTACGCTCCTCATCCACGTTCGAGCTTCTCATTTTCGAGAATATAAAGTTGCTACCGCTGAACGCCAATGCGTTTACAAGCGCACCACCTACTATTACTGCGATTGAAGCCATTTATTTCCATATATTAACTGGTAGAATTCCAGTTTTAACTAGATAACCTCGGGTCAAAACTGCGGCCGCTACATCTAAGGTCGCGAGCCCTATGTCTCTCACAGTAAAGTCCAATTTGGGAGCGGACCCTCCTAGGGCCATCTTTGATAGTCGAGCATACCCGATACTGAAACCCGATATCACCACGGCGTGATAAAGCGCATTCACTAACATTTTACCATCTTGTTCAGCCATTATAATTATTGCATATAAAAGGGGTCGCGATCAATGTTTAAATGGGGCGCATCCAATCGCGATTGGTGTTTCGTAACTGTTTTTGGATGAATTGATGGGGGTTGTTTTTTCGATAAGGATTGGTGTAATAGGGGGTATTTCCACACGCACAGGGCACCAACAACTGCCAGACCACCACCAACAACCCAACTCCAATTCGTGAATTGGGGTTCAATCGGATTCGCCCAACCTCGATTGGGTGTTGAGTGTGCTTCCAATTCGTGAATTGGGGGTGTTGTTGTACTCAACACTGTTGAACCCGATTGCTCTGTCTTCAGATGTTTTGCTGTCTCCGTCCCCGATTGCAACGACTGTTTAGCCTCTCGAAGCTCGGCGAGTATTTTATCTTGTTTAACTTTTCGGGTGGCAGCCGCCGCCCTCACAGCTGCCTGCCTTTTTGGGTTTTTATGTCGTGCAACCACCAACTCCAATCGCGATTGGGTTGGAGGATCAATCGGAGTTGCAAGTGCTGCAATCGGGTTCGATTGGGTTGGAGCAATCCCCAACGCTGTTGGAGATTGCTGTTCCGTCACTCTCGCGGGTGTGTCTTGTGTCATCATTTATGATATTAATATTAGGGCTTATAGTTCGTGGGCATATATGTCCAAATTGACAGTGTTTACCCGTGGTCAACGCGGTTGTCAGCGGAGCTAAGTACATTCCAAACTTGTGATAAATTGAGCAGCAGGCTGTTCTAAGAGTGTGACCTATAAAAGGGTCAGTCTCTAGATCGTCAATCAATCCCGCGGTGTTTGGTATAGGGAGAAGTATACTAACGGCGGTTGCGTACAAATGAATAGCCGCCGATCCAAGAGTTTTTGTCATCTCCGCACCTAACCTAGATTCGTATCGCGCATACATTTTATCGATCTCCGCATCTGACATTTTATCCACCTGAAAAACTGAGAGACGCCTACCGAGATAATGCTCCGATTGTCCCCCAGCAACCAGCACAGCTAGCCGCTCTCGTCGCGCCGCATTTTCATTTTCATTCGGAGTCGTTGCACTCAACCCAATACCAATTGGAGTTGGAGTTGATCCCGATTGCTCTGTCGGAGTTGATGTTTCATTATCTTTCAGGATGTTGGCAGTCGGAGTTGAGGTTTCTTCTATTAGCTGATCGAGAAGTTCGTCGCAGTTCATTATTGCTAATTTTCTTAAAATTAATTTAACTATTCTAACAAGTCTCATCACTTTAACATATTGCCAAGCGCACCACCCGATACTTATGATCACCATTATGCTCGCAACAAAGCTTGTTAACATTGTTAACCATTGTTCAGCATTTGTTCAACATTTGTTAAGCATTTGTTCAGCATTGTTCAGCATTTGTTCAGCATTGTTCAGCAATTGCTAATTTTCTTAAACTTAATTGTTAAGCATTTACTCAGCAATTACTAACGAGCGTTAAGTAATTGCTAATTAATTATAAAATTAATTGATAACTTCGTAAGCAGTTGGTTGATCAGTCTTTAGCAGAAGCTTGGCGTGCTTAGTTTCCGAAAGCATCTGTCGAACCTCCAGGCACTCCTCGCGCGTTGGGATAACGTCATTCTCTCGAAGACAGTCATCGAATGAGTCTCGGTCCTTGCAGTGAAAGAGGGCGACCCATTTCGTTTGCTCGCGCAGATCCTTGAGGACGGCGTTGTACTTTTGAGTGGATATCCATACGCTTTGCCTAGCATGGCGGCCAGAAAATGCGAGCTCGGAGAGCATGTCCTTCTTTTTGGTCATCGCCGCCTTGGCCGAGCAATCGTCAATCACGTATAGGGTGGGCTCACCCTGGAATCTTTGGTATAAACCACGCAGCCAATCGTGAAGCCTATCACCGGGGTCAATAACGTATACCTCAGGGTCGGTCCATATCCACGGGCGCCGCTGATAAGTATCGTTGTGCCGCACAGTGGGACACAGGATCACAATGTGACGAAAGGCATCGCGGTAGGAGCCCTAGAGCAAGTCTAGGATGAAAACCGTTTTTCCACATCCTGTCTGCCCACATATTATGGCAGAGTGGGCATCTCCAATCGTGAATTGGTATTGATTGCTAATTTTCTTAATTTTTTCAAATTTATTAATTAATAAATCGTTAGATGATTTTTTTATTAAATCAGTAGAGTGCTGAGACGTATCGACCATCTTCGATGTTGAGTTGTGCGTCTGTAATTATATATAAGTACACGTTCAATGGCCCATTTCCATCCGCCTCTTTGGTTATCTTGATCGTCACGCCCTCACTAGCGTTCTCAACTTGGCGTCCGCTGCCGTGTATTTGGTCGTCGTCGCTGGCTCGCATGTCTAGCCATAACGCGTATTTGGTATTCAGGAACTCCGCGAGGGAGACGGCCGAGAGATGCAGGTCTTTGGCAACCGCTGCAACCTCCGGAGAGCGCTTAGACCCAGCAGCAAACTGCTTTTTTACTTCGTCCCACTGCTGGTGCGCGCGAAGACCCGCGCTGTAGAGTTGATTGGGGACTCCCTCGATCGTCACCTCTACCTTCGTGATTTTGGGGTATCAGAATCTGGTTTTTCTAGCACCGAGCGCTAACCGAGCCTCCTCGAACAGCATCAGTATACCTTTCATCGAGCGGGCGGGTACGTTGACGTTAATATTCCACAATGTGTCGCCTTTGTCTTTCGTCATCTTGCGATGGCGAAGAACTCGGTCGTAAAGTATGGCAACGCGCCCGGCATACTGGGTTCTGATCAATCGCGCGAGTTCGGGCATCGTGACCATGTCGTACTCCAGCGAAACATTGTCGATCGTATACGTCGATAACATGTCGGTGGCTATGAGAACTCGGCCGTAGTCGTTGAACGTTAGTTCGTATTCGAGGCGGTCAGCCAAAGCACTCTGATAGTAGGGCATGTGGCTCTCCAGCAACTCAAAGTCGAGCGGGATGTAAAAGCGGTTGCCGTAAGCGCCCGCGACCGCGTTGTCACTCGCGTTGTTATCTGCCTTGTTAGCAGCCCCGATTCTAAGTTTGGTTACGTTCTTACTTTTGCTGGTGTCAATACCCTGATAGACAGCGTTTTCGCGCTCTTGCGCCGTCTTCCATAGGTCCTGATAACAATGGTAGACGTCGCTGTCATCGATCGACATCACCTCATTACCAGAAATCTTTATCATGGTATTCTTGACTATGGCGCGACCCAGGTTCTGAACGACGGTTCGGTCCTCGTCCGTCGACGTCAGCGAAATAGTGAAAGCGAGGCGAACAGTCCCCGGCACAATGACGTCGTTAGCTCCGAGGTTGGGGAAGCGGACCAAGAGCTGCTGGTTCTGGTCGATCGTCGATGGGTTGTTCGTAATAACGACACTCTGTCTCACGCCTTTTGCCCCGAGGGGCTCACGCAGTCTGCGGTATGGATTGAGTTTGCGACCGTATTGACTCGAAGACATAATTTAGTGAATCTATATTAAACCCGTATGGTTTTGTCTTTAATACATAATTAATTTTAAGAAAATTATAAAGATGCATGATTTTAACATGGACAACTACGATCTCACTACGGGCGACCGAGACGATTACCTCGATGGTGATGATGATGATTATAATGACGAAACACCCTTGATACAGCCTCCAGTTCCAATCCAATCGCAATCGGGGGAATTAGGTGGCGCCACCAACACCATTAGTCTAAGTCAGGAATTAGTCGAGTCCGCTGTAGACGACTTCTACAACAATTTGGTAGACAAAGGTGTGGTCCCATCTGTCGGCCGCGACTACTCCAAGTTCGAATTGACTCTGGACGGTAAGTTGATACCAAAATCATCAAATATCTCAATAGTTAACACGATGACCGGTAAACCCCTAGCGCTGAGCACCATTGCCGGAAAGCGGGGCGGTGGTGAAATCATAAGGAGCGAACTAGGATTCGTAGATTGGAAGAAGGGTAAAAAAATTATGCCGACCCGCGCTGTAGAGGCCCTACAGTCTACCGACGAAACGATGGCGAAGACGGCCGCCGATATAGAAACTGTTGAGCTCAGCGAACTCCCTCGAGTAGCCACCGACGCTATTAACACGATGGAGCTCAACGAAAGTGAGATAGACGAAATACTCAGGACGATGGATGACCCACCGTTACCTCTTCGCGAACTCCGGGGCCTCGATAAGGTTATGCAAACGGTCCGGGGCGAACTGGTCCTTAACCTCGCCAAACTCTCGTCGCTGGATGAACATATCGCGCTAGAAGAAAGAAAACGGGAGGAAGCGGGTGGCGATAGAGAATCTACCGAGCGGATCACCGAACGCCTGCGGTCGTTGCGGGACGAAAGAGAAGCTCGCTTGCAGGCTGCATCGACTAACCGTGAGGCTCTCCGCACCCAAATAAGTCGGATCCGCGAAACAATCTCGAGGGTCCTGCACGAGGAGACGACACTCGGTGAGCGTCTTCGCATTCTGTTCAGAGAGCAGGGTGTCACGATAGCAAGCATCCTCATTGCTATCAGCATGACTATATCGACCATAGTTCTAGATTTCACTGGTGGTGCGGCGCCACCACCCGCGCCAGCACCCACACCACCACCCGCGCCATCCGGCGGAGCCAAAGAGTGGGTAAAAAAACAACTAAAAGCCCTCGCCAGGCTCCTGGCTAAATTAGCCGAAAAGGCGGCTGCCGCACTACCTGGACTGATCGGAAATATCGTTTCTTACTTGCTATCTATATTATCAAAAACGGCCGGATGGCTAGCCAAAAATACCTGGGCTTTAATCGTGGCAATCGCCGGTCTCCTACTATACTTCGCCAGAGAGTTCCTAAAACCAAAGCGTAAATAATCCGATCGCCACGAGGGCGACGACGAGCCCTAATTTCTCCTCCTCGTGTGTTGTGCTTCCAATCTCGATTGGTGTTTCCGCTCCTGTTCCAACATTGTTGATGATTGGATTTGGGGAATTCGATGGTGCATCCAATTTACAAATTGGGGGTACTGGGTTCGATTGTGTTGAGGGAGGTGTATCCATTTTGTGTTTTGGGCGTTTTATGAAATCGGTTCCACTTACAACCTCAACACTGTTGAACCCGATCATGTTGGGGGTGCGCTTGATGATATCCGTGTTCACGTTACCGTTGTGGCCGATTTTTTTATTGGCGGTGGCGATTACGATCTGATTATTGTAACCGTCAACCGGGTCGTCTCGTAGTATCATATTGCTCGGCGCCATATAAAGACCTATTCCAAATACATAGTCTACTGGAGTGCTGGCATTCTGCAAAACGTCTTGATAATTCTGGATCGCCTTCTCCAGGTCCACCCTAGCTGAGATGGCGTCCTCTACAAGTGCTAAGAATTGTTTTTGTGCATCAAACGCTGTTCCCGTGCCCAGTATAGAACTGCGAGTTTGCTTCTGTGCGCCGAGGATGGCCCAGACGTACGTGCGAATGGAGTCGTTGACGCGAGTAACCCCGGCCTGCGTGAACCCTAGACCCTTATCTAACATAAATGTACCCCACGCGTTCTGAACCTCAGCAGCCTGCTGTATGTAATCGACGTGAGCCCGTTTCGGAGGTAACATTTTACAAGAAAACACGCCACAGTGTCGACCTCCAGACACTTCTGGCCCGAAAGTCATAGTCGCGGGGTCAAAATTCCCGGCGTTCCGACTGACGATGTGGTCACCGGAGTGATCGTGTCTAAAATCAGTCTGCGTCCAATTCCCGGACTGGCCCCGAATGAGAACGTCCCCGAGGCCGGTGCTGGTAGGAAATGCTTTCTCTCTCCAGTCCGCGTCTTTTGAAACGTTAAATTCGTTACACAGTCTTTCAAACGCCATACGGTCGTATGCGTTGGAAATGGGATCCCAGGCGTCGTCTTGAGGTAGTGAAATACCTAGTTCTTTGAGAATCCTCCTAATAGTATAATATGCGTGAAAGTTGTAGACACTTCGGAGCATGACATTCTTGGATGTCAGATGGTCTTTATGTGAAACTCCACACCGGCTGTTGCGCACCATACAGCGAAATTTATTTGGTTCCGCCAAAACTGCATCGGTGTTGCTTTCCACCAGTTTACCGCCTCCATCGTAGTAATCTTGGGCAGTCTTTATTGTTCAAAGATGTTAGGGAAATTGGTGGCAAAGCCACTGTCCGGTCTAACCGTTACGGTTGGGTGTACAAGGCGGTTACCAGCGTCTTTTTGCTTGTATTTACCACCGACCGCGTACTTTGCATTAGAATTAATGCTAAATGCTTTGGTATCCATTGAAAGATATTATTATGTTTGCTACTATCACTAATGTTCAAAAAGGGAGTTGTGAACTTCAAAAGTCAATCGACAACTGCTGCGGAAAACGCCGGGTAGGCCTTAGATCAATCACGTTCACGGTCGGGTGGAAAAACGTTGAAACGGGCTATACTATCATAGCCTCAGAGCCTACACCTACAAGGGGCTCCAGTAGTAATGCAGAAGTGCTTAGACGCCTTCTGGAAGCAAGTACCTTATTACGTCATGGCCTTTGGGGTTCTCGTTTGGCCACTCTCTCAATCTCAAAAGCCACGGGGCTTGCGACATTGTCTGTTGATAAAGAAATGCAGATGTCCCCGGGGTTGGCCTCAATGTTAGGATTAAACAGTTCACCCCCTTACGACGATGGTTTTAAGAAGTTTAAAATTGGCATTTACGTGGGTGATAATCAGGTGGACTTCACTTCCACAAAAACTCTCGGGGTGCACCTCGATCGGGTGAACACATCGTACAACACGGTAGACGGCACTCCCAGCACATTACTGAAAACCGTGCCCGCCAGCGACTGTTTCTTTGGGGAGACTGTGACCTTAGACTTCCCACACCCCGAGATGAAAGTTTTGGAATCGGGACACATCCACGAGTTGAAGATTTCTATTCTTGATGATAAAGGGCGAGAGTTGAAGAATGATTACCCGATTTCGGTCGTCTTAGAAATTTCAAATTAATTAATTTTAAGAAAATTATTTAGAATTAAACGCATGTTCGTAATTTATATATATATTATCAACATTATTGAAATGAGTATATACGGACCAGGTAGTTCTTCCGATTGGGTGACAAATTCAAAGAATTTGGAACCGAGAGAAGGGGGATTCATCCCGACAGAGGGCGACTTTTTAACTACCCAAAAAACAAAGGCCTTGATCAATAGAACTATATCGGTGGCCACGGACGAGATTCACAAGAGTCTACTATCACAACTTAGAGAATATGCCCTGGCTGTGAATACACAAAGTCGTGAAGAAACGCATACGGAACTAAACGAACTAGGTGAAAAAATAACCAAATTTCGAAAAGAGGCCCGGTTGGGGATTGATAAAGTCCGAGAAGACCACCAGGCGGACCATACGGAGGCTTATGATGCGTTGCGCTTAGAGGACTCTCTCATCGGTGAAGCGACACTTACCGAACTAGACGGGAAAATAACCAAATTTCAAAAAGAGAGCAGGTCGGATATTGATAAAGTCCGAGAAGACCACCAGGCGGCCCTTACGGAGGGTTATGATACGTTGCGCTTAGAGGACTCTCTCATCAGAGATGCGGCACTTACCGAACTAGACAAAAAAAATAACCAAATTTCGAAAAGAGGCCACGTCGGGTATTGAGAAAGCCCGAGAAGACCACCAGGCGGACCTTACGGAGGCTTATGAGGTGTTGTGCTCAGAGGACTCTCTCATCAGAGAAGCGGCGGTTGCCGAACTAGACGGGAAAATAACCAAATTTCGAAAAGAGACCCGGTCGGGTATTGATAAAGTCCGAGAAGACCACCAGGTGAACCTTGCGGAGGCCATTGCGGAGGTTTATGATGCGTTGCGCTTAGAGGACTCTCTCAGCAAAGAAGCGACACTTACTGAACTAGACGGGAAAATAGCCGAATTTCTGAAAGAGACCAGGTCGGGGGTTGAGGGGGTCCGAGAAGACCACAAGGAGGCCATTGCGGAGGCTTATGGGGCGTTGCGCTCACAGGACTCTCTCAACAGAGAAGCGGCACTTACTGAACTAGACGAAAAAATAACCGAATTTCGAAAGGATGCCCGGTTGGGGGTTGAGGGGGTCCGAACGGGTATTTAGAAAGCCCGAGAAGACCACCAGGCGGACCTTACGGAGGCTTATAGGGTGTTGCGCTCAGAGGACTCTCTCATCAGAGAAGCGGCGGTTGCTGAACTAGACGGAAAAATAACCGAATTTCAAAAAGAGGCCCGGTCGGGTGTTGAGAAAGCCCGAGAAGACCACCAGGCAGCCATTGCGAAGGCTTATGAGGTGTTGCGCTCAGAGGACTCTCTCATCAGAGAAGCGGCGGTTGCTGAACTAGACGGGAAAATAACCGAATTTCAAAAAGAGGCCCAGTCGGGTGTTGAGAAAGCCCTAGAAGGCCACCAGGCGACCATTACGGAGGTTTATGATGCGTTGCGCTTAGAGGACTCTCTCAGCAGAGAAGCGGCACTTACCGAACTAGACGGAAAGATAACTGAAGTTTCCGATAAACTGAAACATGATCGTATAGCCGCGACCAAAGCTCTTGAGGAGGCCTCTTATAAGATTCGTACTGAGGCATATACCTCAAACAGTGCGCTTGCCGGAATAGTGCGAACAATGAAAACGCTAAAACGTGCCATAACAGTTTGGGCTGAGAAGCGGGGCCCATTGGTTGAGGGGCACTATGAATATTCGTTCGGTGCCAAAGCGAGTAATAAATGTGGGGGATACGCTATGACAGCTGCAGGTGAAGTTATCCGAATGGCGGTCTGCTCGGTTAATGCTAGTGGTAAACCTGTGGGCGCGGTCGCGATAAATATTGTAGTAGATGGGGAAGAACGGGGGATTGGAGTCACTAAAATCGCTGGAGATAGTTCGACGGTGGTTTCGTTCTCCGGTTATGATCGAATTAGACTTTCCCAAGGTAGTGTTATTAACTTTGTTACGAAAATCGGTGACCCAGAGATTTCTTCCACTATTGTCTCATTGTTAATTGAACTTATTTTGTAAATACTAATATATTGAAAATCATGAACGAATCACTGCTTCCAATTGTCAATATCACTCCATCAACACTGTGTACAATTAACGAAAGAAGTTCAGATTTTAGGTTGAATAATATCGTCGCTATGCAGGATATTTCAGTTAGAGAATATGGAAATAGAAAAAGACACGCTAAAAAATATAAGCGCGCGGCGAATATAGCTGAAGCATCTAGTACGGTTCTGGCAAGTTTATCTGTAATGAGTGGTGCGGGAACTGCTGCAACGCTATCTACAATTGTAACGATTCCACTTGCAGGGGTTTTGAGTGGAATTACCGTTTTATCTGGAATACTTTGTATGGTAATTAGGGCGTCGGGTGGAAAACTCGAGAAAAAATGTAGAAAACATGATAGAATATCTGTTCTCGCCAGGTCGAAGAACAAAAAAATAAGCCGTTATAGTGTCCAAAGCGTTGGCCGATAAGAAAATATCAAATTTAGAGTTTGAATCCGTAGTGGAAGAAATGGGGAGATATGAAAAATTAAAAAATGATATTAGAATCAAAGCACGCGCCAACATGCCAAAGCTTGAGTGTACTGATTGGGATAAATTTAGGGTAAAACTTGGAGATAAAGTCGGAGGAAATTAATATTTTTATTAAATAATTAATTTATAATTTTCTTTAATTAATTATAAAATTAATTATAAAATTAATTATATTGGTGCAGTAAACAATTTATTAATTAGGAAAATTATTAACAATTTAAAAAAAAAAAAAAAGTTTTAGGTCCACCGAGGCTCGAACCCGCGCCAGCAAACCCCTGACTTTGTTGGTGAAAATAGTTGTGTTTTATTTGTTTTCTCATATTAATTAATTATCATGTTTTCTATGTAATTATAGGGAATGTTCAGCTTTAAGTTATTAATAATTTTATAATTAATTTAAAGAAAATTATAAAATTATTAATGAAATAATGAACCATCCTGTAAATTCGTTAACCTCTCTAAGTGTTTATAAATAACCTGTGTACACACGGCCTGTGTAAATCGATGGTATTTCATGTATTCGATATCGCCTAGTGTTCTCATTTTATAGAATTTATATATAGGACTATAACCCCCGTATTCTTCGTAAACTTCTTCAACACAGGCATTAAAAACTTTCAATTCCAATTGTATTGTATTATCCATTTTCTCTAATAATATTTTATTATAACCATTTTTTAAAAAGTCAATTACCAATATAATTCGGACTACAATACCACCACCAACTTTTGGTTGGAGGTGTTATCATTTTGACTCCCTCTTTTCAAAATTATTTTCTCCCAAAATTCATAAATTTGCTGTCGGGAGACAATTTTCCTCGTTAACCAATTTTTTGATTTTTCGTGGGTGGTGGGGGTATTATAGAGGGTTATAAATGATATCACGGTAGGTGGTATCATTTTGACTCCCTTACTACTACTGGCTGTGATAATGTAATAACTTCAGTTTATACATTATCACAGCCAAAATGGCTGTGATAATGTAATAAATTCTGTTTAATAAAAATCAATAAGTTCATCCTTCAGTTGAAAATTTCTCCTTCAAAGTGTACTTAATAGCAAGATAAGAAGTATATTTTGCAATGTTGGTGTATATAAATGTGGCTGTGACTGGAGAAATGGGGCTTATGGGAGCTGTGTCCAATGTTGCTCCTGATCAAGTATTACAGTCATGTAGCCTGTTTCATTTATGCAATGGCGAACAGCGCAGCCACAAATACAAGTTCTGTTTGTTTGCGTGTCGGAGAGACATACACCTGTCCTCTAACTGGAGTTCTTACATTTCAGCCAGTAGTTTACAGAAATATAACGGTGAATTACACCACTCAGCAGCAACAGTTTACACCACTCTCGTGCATACCATATTTGGAGAAATGACGTCAATATTGTCGCAATGACGTGTTTCCTTCGACCAATCGAGCTATGTTCTCGTACGCACCCTCTCAATCGCGAGACTGTCGTCGTCACTACGGACCGCCTCCAGAAATTACTTCGCCTATCTCTTACCAAATATTACGCTTGATTCTCTTTGTTTTTATGAAGATCATATGTGAAATGTAATAATGCCCTTGTGATAGGGTCCTACCTCTAAACAAACGCGGTTCGCTACTCTCACTCGTTTGTTGCGTGTAAGGACCATGCCATCACTTGTGCATTATTTCACGATAATCAATTCATCTTGTTAAATAAACAGTATGTATTACACCTATAACAAAATAATAGTTTGCTTAAATACTACTAGGTCTGCAGAGTTTGTGTGGTAATTAATGAAACAAAGATAAAATGGTAATGTTAACTGGAAGAAAAATATCATCTGAGACACTGTGATTTACCCGGTAATATTGGGGAGACTGGGGCAGGTTGTTGCAATTTATTCTTTTTGTCATTCTACTGTGAGGTAGGTTCACCGATTTCAATATTTAATCTAGGTTTTAGGAGATAAGAACATGCAGTATTTTTCCGCAATACTGTTCTATTCCGGTTTTGACCTAAGAAAGTTACTTGGCTTGTTTATGGACCAACTTGATCCACACACGGGGCAAAATGACTCTTGACAGTTTATTCTGTGAAACACACATTAATATATGGTTTCTCATAGGATGGAATGTATGTCCAAATATCTATGTTTAGTATTTTGTTATACCCCACCACGATAGTGGAAGGGGCATTTAGTTTTACCCTTGGCTGTCCGTCGCGTCAGTCCTTCCGTCCGTCATCAACCTTGTAAGTCGTAAAACTTTTAAACTGTTCTAGCTACAGACCTGAAACTTGGCATCCAGCTTCCTTATGATGAGTAGATGTGCAAAGTATATTTTGATCTTTGATTCGACCCCGGGGTCATGTATTATCTCCCCCTTTTCGACTTAGAATTTTCCAATTTTGGCTTGTAAGTCGTAAAACTTTTAAACCGTAATACTACACCCCTGAAACTTACTGGCCGGTAGTATCTAGCTTCCTTATGATGAGTAGATGCGCAAAGTTTATTTTGGTTTTTTATTCGACCCCGGAGTCATGGATTATCTCCCCCTTTTCGACTTAGAATTTGGCAAGTTTGCCTTGTAACTCGTAAAACATTTAGACCCTAATATCTAGTTAGCTACAGACCTGAAACTTGGTATGTAGCTTCCTTATGATGAGTAGATGCACAAAGTTTATGTTTCGATTTTTTATTTGACCCCTGGGCCATGGATTATCTCCCTTTTTGGACTTGGAATTTTGCCTCATTTATTATCAATGATGTGGGGCATCCGTGTTCTATGAACTCATTTTCTAGGTTGAACCATGAATTGCTAATGGCTATACAACAGTCAGAACAATGCACAACGTAACCCAAATGTTCTATATGTACAGAGAACACATTTGGGTTATGCACGACGTTATGTACTAAAGCCTGCGCTATACCATCTTCCCCCATGTATCTACTTGCCCCGGTCTTCCATTCATGTACTTACTAAATTTACATTCAAATTCACACATTTGAACAGAAATGTAAGACGCCTACATCCAGGCCAACCCCAGCAGCACCTGCATTTGATCCGTTGATGGCGTCCCTAAATAGACGGTTAGAGAAACGGGCAACTTCGTCGCCAGTGCCGGTAGGTGGCTCCAGGTCTACAAATGTGGCTCCTGATCAAGTATTTTACACTCATGTAGTCTGATAACAATCTATATTGCTTGTTAGAAGCATGATGGGTGTTTCATTGATGAAATGGCGAACAGTGCATATCTTGACCAGACTGTGCAAATGCACAGGCTGATCTGGATCTACACTGGTCGCAAAACCCGTAAGCCACTTTTTTCCAGTCGCAGCCACTAATTTGTCCCGAGTTCTGTTTGTTTGAGAGTCAGACAGACAGACACCTGTCATCTGACTACATTCATTACACCTAGTAGTTTGCTTCTATACTGTTAGGTCTGCAGAATCTGTGTGGTAATTAGAAGAAAACAGATCATCTGAGACACTGAGATTTACCCGTTAATATGTGGGGGACCGGAACAAGTCGTTACAATTTATTCCTTTGCTCATTCTACTGTGAAGACTATGCTGAGTTCAATGTTTAATCTAGGTTTTGGGAGATTGGTACAGGCGGTATATTTCAACAATACTGTTCTATGCCTGTTTTGACCTAAGAAAGGTAAATGGAATTTTTAGGAACCACATACAAAATTAACAACTTAACCCTCACACGGGGCAACATGACTGTGGCAATGTATTCTGGGAAACACACATTAATATATGGTTTCTCATAGGAAGGAATGTCCAAATATCTATGGTTAGTATGGTTGTTGAACCATGAAATGGTAATGGCTATACAAGTCAGCACAGTGCACCACGTAACCTAAATGTTCTATATGTAACGCTTTGGGTTATGCACGACATTATGTACTAAAACCTGCGTTGTACCATCTTCCCCGATGTGTCTACTTGCCCCGGTCTTCCCTACATGTACTTACTAAATTTACATTCTATTTCAGATATTTGAACAGGAATCTCAGGTGGCTACATCCAGTCCAACCCCAGCAGCGCCCAAACGTTCATCACTGAATGTAGGTTGCTCCAGGTCTAAAAATGTGGCTGTGACGGCAGAAATGGGGCTTATGGGATTTGTGTCCATTATAGCTCCTGATCAAGTAGTTTACACTCATGTAGTCTGATACCAATCTATATTGCTCGTTAGAAGCATGATGGGTGTTTCATTGATGAAATGGTGAACAATGCAGATCTTGATCAGACTGTGCAAATGCACAGGCTGATCTGGATTAACACTCGTCGGAAAACCCATAAGCCACTTTTTTCCAGTCACGGCCACTAATTTGTCCCGAGTTCTGTTTGTTTGAGAGTCAGACAGACAGACACCTGTCATCTGACTACATTCATTACACCTAGTAGTTTGCTTCTATACTGTTAGGTCTGCAGAATCTGTGTGGTAATTAGAAGAAAACAGATCATCTGAGACACTGAGATTTACCCGTTAATATGTGGGGGACCGGAACAAGTTGTTACAATTTATTCATTTTCTCATTCAACTGTGAAGACTATGCCGATTTCAATGTTTAATCTAGGTTTTGGGAGATTGGTACAGGCGGTATCTTTCAACAATACTGTTCTATGCCTGTTTTGACCTAAGAAAGGTAAATGGCATTTTTTAGGAACAACAGAAAAATTTAACAACTTGACCCTCACACAAGGCAAAATGACTGACAATGTATTCTGTGAAACACACATTACTATATGGTTTCTCATAGGAAGGAATGTCCAAATATCTATGGTTAGTATAGTTGTTGAACCATGTATTGGTAATGGCTATACAAGTCGGCACAATGCACGACGTAACCCAAATTTTCTATATGGAACGCTTTGGGTTATGCACGACATTATGAACTAAAACCTGCGCTGTACCATCTTCCCCCATGTGTCTACTTGTCCCGGTCTTCCCTACATGTACTTACTAAATTGACATTCACTTCATATATTTGAACAGGAATCTAAGGTGGATACACCCGGACCAATCCCAGCACCCAGACCAATCCCAGCACCCAGACGTCCACCACTGAAGGTAGGTTGCTCCAGGTCGGAGCCTGATCAAATATTACACTCGTGTAGCCTGATAACGATCTATATTCATTATTGCTTGTTAGAAGCACAACAGATGTTTCGTTGATGCAATAGCTAACAGTGCATATATGCACAGGTTGATTAGGAGCTACACTGGACGCAAAACCCATATGCCCCTTTTCTCCAGTCACAGCCAAAGAAAATACCAGTTATCTTTGTTTGCCTGTCAGAGAGACATACACCTGTCACAACTGGATATATTACACCAACAACAAAATAGTTTGCTTAACCCTTTCACCCCTAAGTAACTGGAAAGGAATTTGAATTCCATTTATGAAAAGGGGGTGTTGTTGTTCTCAAAGATATCAAAATTACTTGCAAAAAGTGCAGATCCTGATGAGACGGCTCGTCACGAGCCGGCTCATCTGGATCTACACTGTTTGCCAATACCACTATACAGGCCTGTGTTGTTGAAACGGTTAAATACTGCTAGGTGTGCAGAGCGGTACTTAATGAAACGGAGATATAATTGTAATGTTAATTTGCAGAAAAAAGATCATCTGAGACACTGTGATTTACCCGGTATAAATATTGGGGCCGGTTTTTATACGACCGTTTTTAAAAAACGGTACGTATTATGTTTTACAGCTGGGCGGGCGGCTGACGGAAGATGTGCATAGTTCGTGTACACAACTCCTCCGAAACCGTTCAGTCGATCGATTTGAAAGTATACACACGTCTTCTACACATATTGAAGATGTGCACATTGGTGCTGTTATGCCGGAAAAATATTTTTTAACAAAAATATCACCTTTTTAACTTAGCCATTTTTTCTACATTTTTCTATTCAATTCTATATACGGTACATAGTTTGTGTACACAACTCCTCCGAAACCGTTCAGTCGATCGTTCTGAAACTACACACACGTCTTCTACACATATTGAAGATGTGCACCTTGGTATTTGTATGCCGAAGAAATATTTTTTAACAAAAATATCGCCTTTTTAACTTAGCCATTTTTTCTACATTTTTCTATACAATTCTATATACGGTACAGCGTTTGTGTACACAACTCCCCCGAAACCGTTCAGTCGATCATTCTGAAACTATACACACGTCTTCTACACATATTGAAGATGTGCACCTTGATGTTTTTATGTCGAAAAAGTATTTTTTAACAAAAATATCACCTTTTTAACTTAGCCATATTTTCTACATTATTGTATCTAATTGCCTATCATTTCTACTTTACACTCTACTTTTCTATCTCTGCCTAAATTAGTATGCATGTTTAGCACAACGAGATGAAGAAATAATGCTATATACTTTTAAATTCTCATTAATGTTTCTTGCCTTGGTGACAGCTCCACATTTCTGCATCTTCGCTGTCTGGCCCATATTCGACGGGCGTATTTTGTGACTTGCGGCACTCTTGTTCAATTTATTCTTGTTCTCATTCTACTATGAGGTAGGTTCACTGATTTCCACGTGTATTCGAAGTTTTGTGAGATAGGAGCATGCAGTATCTTTCAGCAATACTGTACATGTATCAAGTGTCCAAATATTGAAGCAATCCGTCAAGTAATATTAAAGTTACCGGTATACCATGATGAAGAAGCGTGTACAAACCTTTTGACACAAAAGAAATGTCGTAGTGTTTCCGCAAAAATGTGAACGTAAAAAATGTCAAGTTCATGTTAATAGCAGCATGAGGGTGTTCCGAATGCTTACATGTATCAAGTGTCCAAATATAGAAGCAATCCGTCAAATAATATTAAAGTTATACCATGATGACGAAGCTTGTAAAAACTTTTTGACATTTTGGACGACGACGCGGACGACAACGACGACGACAACGGAAAAAGCGAAGGGCACGAAAATAGTTAAAATTTTCACCCATCCTTACTTCAACAGAGATGGCAAAAATAAGAAATGTACATTTAGAAAACTCAGAATTTCTACTGGTCCCGCATGCATTCCCACTCATCATGACGAGCGGACGAGTGGAATGTTCATTCCTTAAAACGGCAACTATAGTTGTGCCTTCTGTTAAAGCAGGCACGACAAGAAGGGGTATTTCTTTCCAAAAAAAAAATGAAAATTACTTCCAAAAATTTCAGATCCTGATGAAATGGCTTGTTACGAGCCGGCTCGTCTGGATCTTCACTGTTTGCAAACTGTGCTAAAGAGGTCTGTTGTGTTAAAGGCTTAATGGCTAAATAACACTCAGTGCAATGCATGACCTTATGTACTAAAGCCTGCACTGTACCATCTTCCCCCTGTATCAACTTGCCCCGGTATTCCCTTCATGAACAGTCAAACCTGTGAATAAAGGCCAGCCATGGGAAGAGAACATTCTGGCCATTGTTCACAAGTGGCCTTTGTGCTCAGGGTCATTTATGTAGTAATTGATTAATTGGGAAAACAAAAGCGTGGCTGCTATAGACAGGTAATTGCTATTCGGAGGTGGCTTTAGCACATGTTCAACTTACAAAATTTACATTTAATTTCAAATATTTGAACAGGAATCTAAGACGCCTACATCCAGACCAACCCAAGCAGCGCAGCAATGTAAACCAAAGTCGCTCGGTGATTTCATAAACATTGGGCTCCATGCACGTCGCGTAGAATGTGCAACGCCATCTGCGCCCTCTAGAAATACGCCCGAGTTTTGTTTGTTCACATGTCAGAGGGACATACGCCCGCCATCCAACTGGACTCGTTACACGAACAGCAAGACAGTTACACAGTGGATGTCGGAACAAGGGAACGCTGACTATCAACTTGTAGATGTGGACCAGTCCACTTTCACCTCGATTGACAGACTGGTGCAGGGTACGTGGAACCATAAACACCTCGGACATGGGCGTGATGCCAAGAACCTCGTAGAATTAAACTATTCAAAGTTGAAGGTGTTGAAGGTTCAGCGTCTGGAGAATGTGGCACTCTATGACAGATATGCGCGGAAACAGCAGAAAATGCTACGGAAGGCAGGCCAAGGTATGTTTAACCCTTAGAATGCGGGAACCGAAAATAGTCGTCTGCTGTTAATTCATATTTTGTCTTTTCTCTCAGTAAAAACATGGTTTGGCAGCATTTTAGAATCATTTCCATTGGAAATGATTCTGAAGTGCTGCCAAACCAAGTTTTTGATGAGAAAGATGGAAAATAAAACATATTCAGCAGACTGCACAAATTAATTCAGCATTGTAAGGGTTAACCCTTTCACCCCTATTAAGTAATTGGAATTGATTTTAATATGTTAATTTTTCAACCAATCTAACCGCCACAAATTGATTTTCAGACTAGTCCATTTATGAAAAGGGGATGGTCACGAGCCGGCTCATTTGGATCTACACTGTTTGAAAACACCGTATGTAGGTTTGAATCGATTAATGCCCCATGAACAGCTAAGGTCACATAGAGATGGAGCCTGGTTTGAAGTCTCATCGGAAAGACCAGTGGGATAAAAAATACTATGAAAGTATTGTTCATGCCCTGTGAAGGGATTGAACCCGCAGCCTCTGGTATTGAAGTCTTAACTTCTAGGCCAGAACCTATCCCTGTGCATGGATGAAACACGCTTATTTCATTGTTCCACAATATCTTCACTATGTATTTATTTCATGGTGTTTAACGCCTGTCAACAGCTAATGTCATTTTAGGCCGGGTTATTTGGGTCACCTATTGTGATTGGGGGGAAATCCCCAAATCAGAACGAAATATTTACAGAAAAAACAGTTTCAGCCCTGAAATTAGAATGTACATGAGGGATAAGCCAGGGACACCGGGAATGTGTTAAGGATGAAACCCACCGTTAAATTTACCCTTCAAATGCCTCCAACCAACCACCCACAATATCTTCACTAGGTCAGATGTTAGCCTCACTAGCACAGTTAGACGGCATCAAAGAAGGAGCGTCCAAATCCGACCACTTTCTGGATGATTCGCTGAAGTGCGACCTGTATCCCGAGGTCAACGAGGGATACTACTTCCACGGAACCAAGAAGGATCGGATAGTTGCTGTTTACCAGTCCGGCATAGATCCTCAGCAGTCGCAGTCCGGGGCAGTGTTCGGACCGGCAGTTTACATGGCCGAGTCGTCCACCAAGTCAGACCAGTATGCAGGTATGATTTTATATTTATTTGTGGCTGTTCATCGATGAAATGATGAACAGTGCAGATCCTGATCAGACTGTGCGGATACACATGCTGATCTGGAGGATCTACACTGGTCGCAAAACACATAAGCCTCATTTCTTCAGTAACAGACACATTTAATGGTGTTGAACGGCCTGTGAACAGCTAAGATCATTATAGGCAGAAGGGATTGAACCCGCAGCCTCTGGTGTTGAAGTCTTAACTTCTAGGCCAGAACCCATCCCTGTGCATGGATGAAACTGTCTTATTTCATTGTTCCACAATATCTTCACTATCTATTTATTTCATGATGTTTAACGGCTGGTCAATAAATGTAAACCCATCAATTGACATTTCCAGACGGTCCTAAATTTGCACTTACGAACATATGCATATGCAGCCTATGCTCAATAAATGTGAATCCAATAATTCTTTAATACAAGAAAACATTGTTAATGTGAAATTTACAGACTGTCTTCATTTTGCATGTACATTTTAGTCGTACTTAGTTTAGTGAAACAGCCCCCTGGATTTGGGTCTAGAAGGGGAGTGGATTCTCAATTGTAAATGTACATGATGTCAATTTTTCTAAAAGAATTTCCACCAGACAAAAGTCGATAGGGATACATGTACTACGGATTTGATGAGGTCATGAAAGTATGCGACTGAGAATGAGATGAAAGTGAGACGTTCAATTTAAATGAGTGAAGACAACATACACTGTAGAGTAGAAATAATGAATATATATATATATATACACCTTCAAATATTCTTCCATCATCTGCTACTCTTATAATCTGCTGTGTTACACTCAAGATTTAGATATTAGACATTTCAATGCTTTTAGTCTACCCATGTGCTTACATGGAAATATTAAAAATGTACCGTATCCTTACATTGGCAGATGATAGAAATGATCGACGGAGAACCGACCTAGTGATGTTACTAATGCGAACCAACCTCGGTCGAATCTGCTTGATGAACGAAGCCGTACAAATGCAGCGACCTCCATGTGTCTCCCACTGCCCGATGGAAGAAGAATGTGACCACACCCGATGTAACAGTGTGGTGCAGGAAGGACATTATATTTTTAGAGAGTTTATTGTTTACAAGTCCAACTATGTGTACCCCGAATATGTCATAACATATAATAGAGAATAGTCTTGCAAGCCACGTCTGAAAAACGTGTACGTTTATGAAGGCGAAATATATACCAGAGCTCCAGTTAAGGTGCGTAATTTGATCAATTTTGGGGGGTATTTTGTTATTTCTTCAACAAAAATGGCAAGTTGGGAGTGCTTTAGAATCGTCTCATTGAGACGATTCTAAAGAACTCACAACTTACCATTTTTCGTGAAGAAGTAAGAAAACTATCTCAATATTTGGTTAAATTATACATCTTAATTGGAGCTCTGATATACTTGTCTCTTGCAATAGGTCAGTCTTAGAAATAGGTTATCGAACTAGGAAAATCATGAGTAACTTCCCCTAGAACTGTGTGTATTCCCAATGCATTATGGGTGTCAGAATTGGCGGAGTTAGTCGACGTCACGTTGCTTACTGTCAAATTCACAAAACCTGCCCAAATGTTACGGCCATAATTGTAAACAATGCAAAAACGATATATTTTTCTGTAATATTAAATTTTATCAAAATTTATGAATGAGCTTTCTTTTTATTTCGTGAAATTTGGTCAAATATTGATTTTATTACGAAAAATTAGTTCTCTATGGGAATTTAACATGGGCAAAAAAGAGGTGGAGACCCTGGAGGAGTCGAAAAACAAAACAAAATGGAAATTGATTCTGAAACCTAGCTAGTTCGCTTGGAATTGATCTAACAAACGTTTTTTTAAAATTGGTCCAGTATTTCTGAAATTAGAAAAATTTCCCCATGTTACATCCCCATAGACATGTGGAAAGTGTTTTTTCGCAATAAAACCAATATTCGACCAAATTTCACAAAATAAAAAGAAGGCTCATTCTTAAATGTTGCTAAAATTTAATATTATCGAAAACATATTGTTTTTGCATTGTTTATATGGCCGTACAATTTGGGCAGGTTTCGTGAAACGGACAGTAGTTTAAACTAAGCAACGTGAAACCAAGAAATTCCGCCAATTCTAACATCAATGATGCCCAGAATATAGTTCTAAGAGAATATACTGTTGATTTTACAGGTCCGTAACCTTTTTAAACAGGTTGTTGAATGTATTTTCCATTTGCCTGCCGCTTCTGCATTGGGGTGAAATTTTCAAATTTACAGTGGATTTGCCAAAAAAAAAAGAAATAAAAAAACTTGACAATTCTGTAACAGATTTTACCAACTTCCTGCAAAATACATGTGTATCTCCTGCATATATCAAAGGAAGAGGTATTTTATTAATTAAATTTAATTACTTCAAAATACATTTTTCTAAACATAATTACAATGTAAATCTAAATCACACTGACCTAGGACCCAGTTATTGGCCTATTTGAAAAACATGACCCCACCCACCCATTTCTGTTAAGACTATGCAGAGCCTCGCCCATCCCGTATCCGTGCCTCGCCATATATTTTTCCCATTCACGGCACTAACCCATTATTCTATTTATCCCGCCAACACCTACAAATAGCTTTAAAATACCCCCAGCCGCATCCTCAAAATCGGAGAATCGACTAGTATGACAACCGCACATATTCTTACGCAGTGATTAGGTCGTATTGACAGGATATCAAAATATGTTTCACGGCACATACGCACTGTTGACGGGATAAATGTTTTTTGACTGGGCCATTTACTGGGTCCTAGGTTTGAGTCTTCTACCTGTGCACTGGCCAACAGTAAATGAAACAAAATTATTTTATTTTAACCCTCACACCCAGTGGCGGATCTGGAGGGGGGGGGGTGTTCCGGTGGTATTGCACCCCCTCCCCCCGTTCAGCCACAGAGTTTACATAGATCACAGTTTGCCACCAAAAATAGGACAACCCCCTAGTTGCGAACGGTAACTCTTGCAATTGTAGATTGTAAGAGTTACCTTCGCAACTAGACAACCCCCCTGTTCCCCAAATGCTGGAAGTAGTAGTAACTACCGGGTGCTATGCCAAAACGATAGTATATGGTTCAAACATGGTTCATACGCGTCCTATGCCAAAACAACAAAAAAACATTATATGGTTCAAACATGGTTCATACGGGTATTAGGACAAAACCATTTTGAATCATGTTTGAACCATGTTTGAACCATAAACAACAAAACTCACAGGAACAATGTTTGAACCATAAACAACAAAACTCACAGGAACCAGGTTTGAACCATAAACAACAAAACTCACAGGAAGCACACAGGAGCCGGTACTACTTAGTACTTACTACTGCTACTTACTACTGCTACTTACTACTACTACTACTTACTACTACTAATTACTACTACTAATTACTAATACTAATTACTAATACTAATTACTAATACTACTACTTCATTTTTAAACCCACAAAATAAGGTTAAACAAAATTAAAATGCACACACCCACATGATTTACGAATTACAAATATAGTTGAATCAACAACGTCACGACGCTGGAATAGCTTTCGGAGTTTCCGGTCCGGGTAACGAAGTTTATCACAGTCCCGGCTCGAACTTCAATATTGTCAAATACTGTGAAAACTCAATTCGATTCATACCATTTGGTTTGAAACCCACAATAACTTTAGTTAGTTTTGAAAAAAAAACATTTACAGGATAGTAAGCTCTAGAGAATATTTCGACGATAGTTTGATTTACTTTGACAACCAGCTTAAACCTCTGTTTCACCAGTACAGCCATAACATTTCCTTCAAATTAACCAAAAAGGTGAAAAAGCTAGAGAAAATAATAGTTAATAACTATCCATTCCCTCCTGATGTGAAAGAGAGGCAGGAATACTCTAACTGGGAGCTTTAATTGTCTTTATACCTTTAATTGTCTTTATCTTATTTTTCAAGACTTTTGATAATGTTGTGCAAGCTGTCTCCATTTAACAATTGGTTCAAAACATACAAGCATAGATGTCCGCATATAACTGTTCCAGCCCTTTGAACCTGTTGAGTGTTGTATGAGATTGGCTGCCCTAAATATTCTATCAGCTCAGTAGGTGGTTGTAAACCATAGCTATCAAAATAGAACTTGTCTTTTCCATTTTTCCACCATGCAACCCAATGTGTACCACCACCTCTCGTAGTTCCATATTGATCATTTAGGTTGTTATTGTCATCTAGGTTAAGTATACCGCACTCCTTCTTCCTCAGACGACTGATCAACTCATTGCGCATAAAAAAAACCTCTAAAGTTTGGTATTCTTAATGACTTGACAGCATCTATCAATTCTATATTGCTTAATGGTTTGTTTGGTAAGACTACCTTGTCATTTATACTGATGTTCATTTTTTTGAATAGATACTATAATTTTGTTAATGTGTCAACGTCAACCCATGACTTAAACGACTCTGGGTATCCAAGCCACTTCACAAGAGCCTTTTTACCCTTCTTTCGTATCATCCTCTCAATCTTAAACATCCCTTGGTTAGTCTTTTGAAGCTCCCGCTCGTATAATGTACATATACTCTCCGCTTTGTTGTAGTCTATGATATTGTAACAGAATACACTTTAGTCTAATGTCAGCCCCCATGCAAAATGAGTGGGTGGGGTATGACTCATTTTAACAAATGATATACTGAGATTATTATTGATATATCTACACTGTGTAACTAATATAATGATAATTTAGGCAAATACATTCATATTAGCACTATGAGAAACATGCCTGATAGCTTTTATGGTCACAGGAAGAAATCTTGCAACTTGACAGAATTGTGAAATGACTGACAGCATGTCTGGCAATCTTGCTGGCCATGTCTGGCAATCTTATTGTAGGATGCTGGAGGTGTTTCACTTACTACTTCACTCATTCTTGTAAAGAGGAATATGTTATGATAGTCTTGACCCACATCTGGCATGCCTATATGTCTTATACTTATTTATATTCCAAGTCTGGCAAGTGACGTGAATTTGATTTCTCTCCGACGGCGGCCATGTTTGGCAGATCTGCCAAATCTGACAGATCCTGAGAAGCACATTAGAATTGCTAAATTAAGGCTATTTAATCAGATATTCACGAGGTTTGGTTTGTAAATCCTAATTAATGTGTAAGACTAACATTTACACAAAGTTTCAGACTGTAAATTCCTGTTTTGGTTGATTCTAAGGATAAAATCAAGTTGACGTGGCGCTCAATTTTGAATGCGAAAACGCCAGCGTCTCCGCATCAAAACTGTCGCATAAAGTTATCAAATCACCGAACCACTCTTGATTACCTGTGTAAATACCAAGATAAATATCTAATCTACATATTTAGGATATGCCAGATAGGTTTTGAGCTGTTTTAATGTGCGAAATTGTCAAAAGTCTCATGCTGATGACGTCATTTTGGGCGATCTCGCAAATCTGGCAAGATGGCTGACCTTTTTGACAGATTTGCCCGACGCCACGACGACATGATTGGTCAAATGGCGTCATGTGGTACAGTTTCAGAACCTATAAATACAAGCCAATTGGCTAGGATCCAGTGGTTCACTCAATAGAGTAAAATATAACATATACATGGCATATTCTCGCCAGTGACCAGTAGTCGACATAAAGTACCAGTACTCGTCATCCTTAGCAAATTGATTGATATTAATCCACCAGTAGTTCACTGCCAACTAACTAACTATACCTACCTAAGCTAATACATTGATGAACTTGACCATGCATTTGTTGGTTCAATTTATAATCCCATAAGCCATCCTTTCCTATGACTAACAACTTCTAAGACCCGCTCGCTTAGAACTGTTACAATTGGTGTCAGCGTTTGGGATCTAATTTTAGTAACAATTGCTCTCAATTAGAAAGAACCAAATGGGAGGAAATTAACCAAAATGAACTTGGAATGAGAGAATGTAATTAAATGGACAAATTGAATTGAATTGAGGACAGTGAATGAAACTTCAAAACAAGACTATTTGACAGTGTATTAGCTATTGTTGGGATACTATCTCTACTTTATACCACCTGACCAATAAAAAAGTTCAACAGAAGTTTTCAAGCAGACATATTTATAATTTGGGTTAATATCATTATGAGTAAACCAGCTGAATCAGAATCGGACTCGGATGTGCAATTTAACAACAACAACAACAATGAAGGCGAGAATATGCCAGTGAACCAAAGTGATGACGAGTACATAACCGACACGGAGAAAGTTGACGGAGATCACGACAGAACCCCGGTGCGACAAAAGAAACGAACAACAGCCAATAGGAACATTAACTACCTAGGAATCCCGGTGGATACATTCCGCAATAGACACAGATATGCACAGCGGAGATCACATTCCCCACGCCCAAGGAATGTGCCGATAAAATTAAAACCCGACACATACGACGGACTACAAGAATGGGAAATATACGTCACCCACTTTAAAGCATGCTGTAGGCTAGGAGACTACACAAATAGAGAGAAAGCGATGGTCTTATGAGCTTCACTTAGAGGTGATGCTGCAGAATTGTATGCGCATTTGGATGGACCAACAAGAGACTATTACAATGCGTTAATATATCTACTGGAAGAACAGTTTGGAACAACCCAAGTACATTACTGAATTAGAAACAAGAATCAGGAAACCAGGACAGTCAATGGCCAAGTATGCTAACGAAACTCTGAAATTGGCTCCTAAAGCATATCCAACAGTAGATAATAAATCGCAGCATTTGATGGCTCTATCATCAATATACCAAAGTTTACACCCGGATCTCAAATATAAATGCATATCGGAACAATACCAAACTGTTGCGCATGCAGTCAGGATAGTGGAAACACATGAAAGCATGTACGGACACTTAGACAAAAAACACACAACTGTACGTATGGTAAAGACGCCAGCAAGTGATACAGAAAGAGATGCAGAAAGCTAAGATGACACAAACATCCAGAGACTCATCGAGCGACTAGATCGGCTCGAACAACTAAATACTGCAAGACCACCGACACACCTAAGGAATCCAAATCCAAATTACTACCAACGTCAAAACCCTGCAAACAACAGATTCTTTATTTGCGACTCGCCCGACCATTCTCGTCGACAATGCCCCAGATATAATAGACCAGCACACCATATGCAGAGAAACCAGGAAAACGCCAGACCATCGTCTCATTAGGCCTAGGGGCGGTGGACAAAAGGAGGCCTGTGAAAACAGCTATGAAAGTTCAGCGGGCCAATGACGAGGCCAGTAGAATGGGAAAATTTGGGGAAACTTCAAAACAATTTGATAATGGTTTCTACACTATGGGCAAACTATTTAATCTAAACACAGAGTGTCTTATAGACAATGGTTCTACGTCAACTATACTTTCACGGGAACAGTATGAGCAGCTTGAGCAGTACACTATCATAGATGTTAACGGCAACGGTCTGCACGTCTATGGACAAGCTAACTTGCAGCTGTCATTCAATGAACACATGACATATGATCAGTGCGTGATAGTTTGTGATATTGATTTAAATTGCATTCTTGGTCAAGATTTTCTATGCAAACACATACAGGAAAAAATAATCTTTATTATGGTGGTACAAAAATAGAGTGTGTAGAGTAACAGTGACAAATAAATTTACAGTGAAAGCGAATACATGTGCATGGGTTCCTGTACAAATTGAAAACAAACAATGTCTATCAGATACAATTATTATTGAATCAGTATCAAATACATGTGACAAAAACTTTTCAGTTGTACAAGGCATTTTAAACAAACATGATTGTGATATGGTGAACATTATGAATTATGGAGACAAACCGATTCTTCTTGCTCCTAAAACAACCGTTGGCAAATGTTCATCTGTTAATGTCAGCGAAATTTCGACACATCTTGGAAAATGTGCAACAATTGCTGTTACCAGAAATTGTGAAGAGCTCCCAGACTATATGGTAGTTTATTTAACCGAAGTTCAGAAAATCTGAATGACATTGAAAAGGAAACATTAAAACATTTGTTAATTCGATATCAATCTGTTTTTGCAAAATCATCCACTGATCTTGGATACACTGACCGAGTGCAACATAATATAGACACTCAGAATGCAACACCAATAAAACAGCCATTGCGAAAAATTCCTCTTGCTCAACGCCAAGTTGAACGGGCAGAAGTCCAAAAGTTGCTTGAACACGACATAATAGAACCCTCAATATCTCCCTGGAGCAGCCCCATAGTATCTGGTGATTGGCGATTATGTGTAGACTTTAGAGCCGTAAATTCCGTCTGCAAACGTGACTCAGTCCTCTACCAGATATTGGACAGTGCCTTGACAGTTTGGGTGGAACTTTCTGGTATTCGACAATGGATTTGAATATGGGATACCATCAGATGGGCGTATCACCTGAAGATAGAGAGAAAACAGCACTTTCAACAAGTTTAGGACTATTTCAGTTCAAAAGATTACCCTTTGGCCTCGCAGCCGCTCCATCAGAGTTCTCACGACTCATGTCAGATGTACTCCGTGGCATACAGTACACCGAATGTTGTCTATATATGGACGACAACATTTGTCCAAGCAAAACTGTCGACGAGCAACTGATACGTCTTGAACACATATTTCGAAGATTCCAGGAAGCCAACTTGAAACTAATATGTTCAAAATGTACATTCTTTCAAAAACCATGCAAATTCCTTGGTCACCGTATAAGTGGTGATGGAATAGAGACTGATGAAGATAAAATTTCGGCAATCACCAACTGGCCACGTCCTAGAACTAAGTAAAGATGTCAAAAGTTTCCTCGGTTTGGGATCATACTACAAGAAGTTTGTGAAAGACTTTAGTGCGATAGCTAAACCATTGTACCAGCTAACCGGAAAAATCAAACGATTTGCCTGGTCACCTGAAGCACAAGAGGCATTTAACCAGTTAAAGAAAGCATTGTCTACATCTCCAGTCTTAGCATATCCGCAGATAGGACAGCCAATGAGCTTAGACACTGATAGCTCACAATATGTCACGGGTGCAGTACTGTCACAAGTACAAGATGGAGAGGAACGTGTAATTGGTTACCTGAGTAAAACCATGAACAAACATGAAATTGAATATTGCACAAATCGCAAAGAAATGTTAGCTGTTGTAAATGCCATGAAACATTTGCATCACTATCTTTATGGTCAAGAAATACTACTTCGGACAGACAATGCAGCGGTCTGCTGGCTAAAAAACTTGAATAATCCGACTGGTCAAATGGTCAGATGGCTACAGTTGGTAGAGACATATAACATTAAGGTAACACACCGACCCGGCAGTCAACACAGAAATGCAGATGCACTCAGCAGGCCACTCTGCAAGGTGTGTCGGAGAGTGTAATGAGAGTGAAATAGAAACACATGTAGCAAATTTGACGACGAACCACAACCGCTACAGCAAACACAGAGCGAGCAAACCAGCACACAATCGTATGAAAACGTTCAAAACATGGACTGCACGAGAAATATTGAATCTCACAATTCACATTTAGTACACGCAACTACCAGGAGTCAAGTATCTCCAGCCAATGAGGGGCGGCAGATATTGCTTGAAGGTTGGTCTCCAGCCGATATCCGAAGTAGTCAGTTACAAGATGACAACTATGGCAAGCCAAACGCACAATAATTCCTTAAACCATGGTTTGGAGCTCAAACCCTAGTTTAGGCTCCTCAAGCCTTAGTTTGGGCTCGCCAAATGCACAATAATTCGCTAAACCCCAGTTTGAGAGTCTAAACCAGGGTTTAGGCTCTCAAACCCCAGTTTGAACAATTATTGTGCATTTGGCCAGAAACTGCCGTTTGAGGTCGTAATCGAATAAAAAGCCTAAACCCTAGTTTGGACCCAAACCGTGGTTTAAGAAAAAAACTGCCAATCGTGATCCCAAACGGTAGTTTTCTTAAACCCTGGTTTGAGCAATTATTGTGCACTTGGCGGCAGAAACCACCGTTTGGACGCTCAAACTAGGGTTTCTGATAGCTTAAACCACGGTTTGAGCTCAAACCCCAGTTTAGACTGCCCAAACCCTAGTTTAGGCTCGCCAAATGCACAATAATTCCCTAAACCCCAGTTTGAGAGTCTAAACCAGGGTTTAGGCTCTCAAACCCCAGTTTGAGCAATCTATATTATTGTGCATTTTGCAAGAAACTGCCGTTTGAGGTCGTAATCGAATTAAAAGCCTAAACTCTAGTTTGGACCCAAACCACAGATTAAGAAAAAAACTGCCAATCGTGATCCCAAACGTTAGTTTTCTTAAACCCTGGTTTGAGCAATTATTGTGCACTGGGCGGCAGAAACCACCGTTTGGACTCTCAAACTAGGGTTTCTGATAGCTTAAACCACGGTTTGAGCTTAAACCAGGGTTTAGGCTCAATGTATGGTTTTCATTGGACGAAAATGTTCTCAATGTCTAGTTGTGATTGGCTGACAGAAATTCCTTCCCGCTGGAAGCGTAGTTATCATTGGTCGGATAATTTGGAAAATCGGGTTTTCATTAACTGACGCGTTTTCGCGCGTCTGCAACAACAATTGAATACTGAAATGGTGACACAAATTAACAAAGGATATTTTAATAATTGCAAAAATAATGTTGTCTTATCATAAGACGAATATGAACATGTTTTCTTTCTCTCTTGCCTGTCATAATCAGCATATTTTCCCAATTTATGAACAGTAGCTGCATACCGTACTATAGGTGCGAAACTGTGACGTCAGTTAAGAAGAGTGACCTTAGATCATATATGTTTACAGTGTAGACCCTACTCATAATAATTAAGTACTTTTACATTCAGCAGATTGTTACTAATAAACATAGCAAATGCTGTATTGACTCAACGACCACCAGCGTATGGCCTGATCAGACAGCCGGAAGCGCAGTGTGATATTGGGCTATACTAGTGGGCTATATCGTAAGGTACTAGTTGTATAATCACCAATTGACAATAAACATCCGGGTATCACATCTTGGTGCAAACATGGATTAAAATGTTATTAACGCAGTAATTATCAATCCACGCTGATCAGAATATCGACAATCGGTAGATCAGTATAGTCCCTGATCAACTGGCATATACACACAGGCTGCTGAGAATATCACCAAATTATAGACCAGTGTAGTGCCCGATCAGCATGCTCATCAACTTGGGACGACCGGCATATCCACTTGGGTTGATCAGACTACCAGTAATATGTACACTAGTGTAGTCCCTGAGCAGCCGGCATATCCAGTTGGGTTGATCAAACTATCAGTAATATGTGCACCGGTGTATTACCTGAGCAGCCGGCATATCTAGTTGGGTTGATAAGTCTATCAGTAATCTGTACACCGATGTAGTCCCTGAGCAGCCGGCATATCTAGCTAGGTTGACCAGACTATCGGTAATCTGTACACCGGTGTATTCCCTGAGCAGCAGGCATATCTAGCTAGGTTGACCAGACTATCGGTAATCTGTACACCGGTGTAGTCCCTGATCAGGCGGCAGCATGTCTAGCTAAGTTGTTCATACTATCGGTAATCTATACACCAGTATAGTCCATGAGCAACCGGCATATCTAGTTGGGTTGATCAGACTATCAGTAATCTGTACACCACTGTAGTCCCAGAGCAGCCGGCATATCTAGCTAGGTTGATCAGACTATCAGTAATCTGTACACCAGTGTGTCCCTAAGCAGCCGGCATAACTAACTAGGTTGATCAGACTATCGGTAATCTGTACACCAGTGTAGTCCCAGAGCATGAAGGGGGTTATGTCCACCCTATCAAAATCATGAAGGGGTTTTTGTCCATGTTGTCATTTTCACACGAAGGGCGTTATGTCCAAGGGGGTTTTGTCCTACATTCATATAGTATACGAGCGTAGTCCCTGATCAGGCGACATATCTTAGCTAGGTTGATCAGGCTACCTACACTATGTATATCAGTGTAGTCCCTGATCAGGCGGCACATCTAGTTAGGTTGATCAGGCTATCGACACTATGTACATCAGTGTAGTCCCTGATCACGCGGCATACCTAGCTATGTTGATCAGACTACTGACACTTTGTATACCAACGTAGTCCCTGATCAGCCTCCATATCTAACTAGGTTGACCAGGCAACCGACACCATGTACTGCAGCACATGCACTAGTAGTCCCTGATCAGCTTGCATATTTACCAAGGCTGATTAGACTACCGGCAATATGTACATCAGTGTAGTCCCTAATCAGTCTGGATACAGTGGGGATTCTACTTATAAGAGTAAATGAAATATTTTTGACTGACATAAATAATTAATTTTTATGGCAATATTTTGCAAAGATTATGCTCGGTTTGTAATTAGAGTTTTCAACAAGCTGAATAAGATAATTAAATTATTATGCTCTGTCGATATGCTATGAGACTTCACAAGTTACATTTTTTGGCGGTGAGCAGACATGTTGTTTTGTTTATGTAAATTCCGCGGTAATTATTAAATAGATGCTTAATTACTATCTGTAGCATTAAAATTATACTTGGTTTGTAAGATCTGAGAATTATAAATAGGATATTTTGTACGCCGACATAAATAATTAAATTTTATGAATGCGATATTTTGCAAAAATTATGCTTGGTTTGTAAGATTTGAGACTGCACAAATAAAATAGTTGTTGGCTGGAATAGTAAATAATTCATATTTTATGAATATTTAGCCAATAGAAATTAAATTGATGCATAACTAGTGTCTTCGACTAATGAAATTCATGTGTTGTCTAATTAATTTAAACTGTTGTTTAATTAGAGTTTTAGACAAGTTGAATAAGATAATTCAATCTTCTGGAAATATAATACTATATAATATATACTAGGATACTTCACAAGTTATATTTGTTTGTGGTCAGAAAAAAATAATCCTTTTTCATGTAAATTCAGCAGTTTGCCAATATAAATTAAACAAATGCTTAATTACTCTGTGCAACAAACCACTGAGAAGAAGATAATTAATTATTTTGCAATAATTATGCTCGGTTTGTAAGATTTGAGACTTCACGAATGAAATATTTAGTCGGCCGGCATACATAGTTAATTTTTCGGTTATGAATGCGATAATTTTTCAACAAAGAAAAAGCTTGTTTTTTAAGATGCGAGAGTTCACAAATTAACATTTTGTCGGCCGACATAAATCATTCATTTTTATGAATGCGATATTTTGCAAAAATTATTGTCGGTTTGTAAGATTTGAGACTTCACAAATAAAATATTTTGCCGGCTCGCATGAATAATTAATTTCTAGGAACATGATGAATGTGATATTTTGCAAGACTTATACTCGGTTTGTAAGATTTGAGACTTCACAATCAAGATAAAATATTTTGTCGGCCGGCATTCGATATTCGGCTAGTCAAAATTAAATGTGTTCAAATTTAATTATGCTCGGTCGGTATAATATCAGATTTTGCAAGTGAATTAAAAATGTTGGCGGTAAGCAAAAATAACCAATATTTGGGAATGCTAACTTGAAATTCAAGTTAATGGAATTAATTATTCAGCTGTATTCAAATTTAATTATGCTCGGTCGGTATGTAATGAGATTCCATTTTTTGGCGGTCTGCAACATTAAGTAATTTTTGGGACTGCTAACTTCAATTAATTATGCAATGAATTTAAATTCAGCTGTATTCCAATTTAATTATGCTCGGCCGGTATGATATGAGATTCCGCAAGACTGAGTTAAATTTTATTTTGTGGAGGTCAACCAAAATATGAGTAATAGTTATGATCGGTCGCTACGATATGAGATTCCGCAAGTTAAATGTTTTGGCTGTCAGCAAAAATAAGTAATTTTTAGGAATTCTAACTTGAAATTCAAGTTAATTCAATTAATTATGCAATAAATTTCACTGTATTCAAATTTAATTATGCTCGGTCGGTATGATATGAGATTTTGCAAGTTATATTTTTTGGCAGTCAGCAAAATTAAGTAATTTTTAGTAATGCTAACTTCAAATTTAATTATGCTCGGTCGGTATGATATGAGATATCGCAAGTTAAATTTCTTGGCGGTCTGATAAAATAAATAATTTTGAGGAATGCTAACTTGAACTTCAAGCTAATTCAATTATTTATTCTATAATTTCAGGTGTATACACATTGAATTATGCTCAGTCGGTATGATATGAGATATCGCAAGTTAAATTTCTTGGCGGTCTGGTAAAATAAATAATTTTGAGGAATGCTAACTTGAACTTCAAGCTAATTCAATTATTTATTCTATAATTTCAAGTGTATACACATTGAATTATGCTCGGTCGGTATGATATGAGATATCGCAAGTTAAATTTGTTTGCGGTCAGCAAAAATAAGTAATTTTTTGGAATGCTAACTTGAACTTCAAGCTAATTCAATTAATTATGCTATAATTTCAGGTGTATACACATTTAATTAACATCGGTCGGTATGTTATGAGATATCACAAGTTAAATTTTTTTTGCGGTCAGCCAAAATAAGTAATTTTTAGGAATACTAACTGGAAATTCAAGTTATTTCAATTAATTATTCAGCTGTATTCAAATTTAGTTATGGTCGGTCGGTACGATCTGCTATATCGCAAGTTAAATTTTTTATGCGGTGAGGAAAAATAAGTAATTTTTAGGAATGCTAACTTGAACTTCAAGCTAATTCAATTAATTATGCTATAATTTCAGGTGTATTCACATTTTATTATCCTCGGTCGGTATGATATGAGATATTGCAAGTTAAATTTCTTGGCGGTCTGGTAAAATAAATAATTTTTGGGAATGCTAACTTGAACTTCAAGTTAATTCAATTATTATTCAGCTGTATTCCAATTTAATTATTCTCCGTCGGTATGATATAAGATTTCGGAAGTTAATTTTTGTGTTGGTCAGCAAAAATAAGTAATTTTTATGAATTGTAACTTCACGTTACTTCAATTAATTATGCTATACATTCAGGTGGCTTCAAATTTATTTATGATCGGTCGGTATGGTAGGAGATTTTGCAAGTTAAATTAAGCAAAAGTAAGTAATTTTTGGGAATGCTAACATGAAATTGAAGTTAATTGAAGATAACTTGAAATTCAAATCAATTAATTATTTGGATTATTATGTTATATGTCACATCAGAGACATACATAATTGTAATACGTGTTTCTGGTCAGATTAATAGTAAGAGCCACATACCACATTACACATATCCCGTGTACTATACGCAAATGGTTTTGGGTCAGTATTTTAAATCAATAAAGAAAATAAAAGATGGATGGATGGATGTGCATTCACCTCTCTCAGATAATTACGCCGATTTTCTTTCCCCCATTACGCCGTATTTTCACCTTTATCCAAATAATCGACCATTACGCCATTTAGTGATGCCGTGCATTTCCATGCCTCCGATAACCGTAGGCTAAATCGATCATCCAATGGTAACTAGGCTTTGAGATCGATGAACCAATCGTAACTCGGGGTGTGACGGATGCCCAAAACATATTTTAAGCGATCAGCCAATGATAACCAGGCTTTGTGATCACTTTAACCAATCGTAACTCGGGGGTGTGACGGGTAACAGAAACCACCGTTTATTCCGATTTAGTAAATCAACTACCGATTACGACCTCAAACGGCAGTTTCTGGCCAAATGCACAATAATTGCTAAAACTGGGGTTTGGGAGCCTAAACCATGGTTACCAAACTGGGGTTTAGTGAATTATTCTGCATTTGGCGAGCCTAAACTAGGGTTTGAGCAGTCTAAACTGGGGTTTGAGCTCAAACCGTGGTTTAAGCTATCCGAAACCCTAGTTTGAGCGTCCAAACGGTGGTTTCTGCCGCCAAGTGCACAATAATTGCTCAAACCAGGGTTTAAGAAAACTACCGTTTGGGATCACGATTGGCAGTTTTTTTCTTAAACCACGGTTTGGGTCCAAACTAGGGTTTAGGCTTTTCATTCGATTACGACCTCAAACGGCAGTTTCTGGCCAAATGCACAATAATTATTCAAACTGGGGTTTGAGAGCCTAAACCCTGGTTTAGACTCTCAAACTGGGGTTTCGCGAATTATTGTGCATTTGGCGAGCCCAAACTAAGGTTTGAGGAGCCTAAACTATAGGGTTTGAGCTCCAAACCATAGTTTAAGGAATTATTGTGCATTTGGCTTGCCATACAACATTAAACATGTTTTGGTTGCATATGGAGAAGGGAGAAAACTGGAAAGACATTTCATTACATACATCTGTAACTAAGAAATTATCGTCCATGTGTGATCGACTAGAAATTCATAATGATATGCTACTCCGCAGATGGGTTGGAGATGATATTTCAAGCCACTTGCAGTTGATAGTGCCAGCTGACAAAATAAATGAAATATTAAAATATCACCATGACATTCCAACTGCAGCACATTTGGGGTGGACAAAATGCTCAGTAGAGTACGTCAAAATTTCTACTGGCCTGGGATGACAGACTCAATAAAACAATATATTCGACAATGTGATTTATGTGCAGCTCGCAAACAAACGCGTCCCGTGAAGGCACCGCTAGGACAGATCGCTGCGGGGGAACCTATGGAGAAAATTTCACTCGACATGCTGGGCCGCTTACCATTAACAACTAGTGGGAATAGATATGTCCTAGTGATAAATGATTGCTTCACAAAGTATGTCGAAGCAATCGCACTACCAAATGCTGAAGCAAAGACAGTGGCAACCGCATTTGTTAACGAGTTCATATGTAAATTTGGAACACCATTAATTGTACAAACAGACAATGGCACTAATTTTGATTCAGCATTGTTTCGAGAAGCTTGCGACTTCCTACAAATTCATAAAGTAAAAACATCAATAGCAAGACCGGAAGCAAATGGCGTCACTGAACGATTTAATCGCACGTTAGCAGATATGCTCTCCATGTACTGCAAACAAAATATCAGAAACAATGGGACAAATATCTTCACCAAGTCCTGATGGCATATAGATCGTCACTCCATGCAAGCACCAACAAAACTCCAAATATGATGACCTTCGGACGAGAAATCACCCTTCCAATGGCGGCTGTAATCGGCGTTCCACGAGGCGAGACCCAGCAAACTTCAGATGACTATGTCGAAGATCTTCAGGAAAATCTGCGGCAGATACACAATGTCGCCCGTCAGCACCTGAAAAAAAACGCGATCTATCGAAAGCGATATTACGACCGTACCACAAAAGCACGGAAACTCGCGCAACATGATCTAGTATGATATAGTATGGTTATTCAATCCAACACGTAAAGTGGGTGTTTGTTCGAAGCTAGCACCAAAATGGTCTGGCCCATGTGTTATTGCGAAGCGACTCGATGACACTACCTACATTGTAAAAAAGTCAGCGCGTCAGAACGGAAAAATATATCACATTGATAAATTGAGACCATACCAGGGAAATTCTGTACCAATGTGGATACGGAAATTTCTGAAGGATAATACATGCAATGAATAGGCAGATTCTACAGTAAGACATATACACTGTGCGACAATTATAATTCGAGTTGTGTTAAATACGTTACTGTTAAGAAGTTCATTAATATTACCGTAGTACTCTCCAGACATTACGTTATTGTACACAAGTGGACAATAAAAAATAGTTGAAATGTAAATGTCAAATAAAAATGTATACCTACAACATTATACATGAAAGCCTATTTTAGGATACTAAAGATGGTTTGATGGATATTTACACGGTTGGCAGCTGTCGGTATATAAGAACTAGAAATAAAGAAAATCATCATGGCCATGGTGTTGGGAAAATCGCCAGTTAGAGGAATGATCTGATCAACCATAACTCTGCTGTTCGTGGATAAATAACTTGTGTAGTACCTGATGAACTTTGATTGGTAGGAAATTATATGTTAATGAATCTATGTTATCAATTTCATTACCATAGGACTGCATAAGAAGGTTTGAGAGTAACTTTGGTAATCTTGAGATAAATTATACATTGTGTATTGATGACAACATATTGTGCACGGCTCCAAGCTAACTACATCATCTTTCAAGTGTCGCCGAAGTCGGTACTCGCGAATCGGACGTTACATGCCAACGTGTACAAACTAACTGTTAGTGTCCTAAATAGAGTGTAAACAAAAAAAGAAATAAAATAAAATATGAATAATAACTAAAGGAAAGCAAATACATATAACTGTAGAATACGGAAATAACAATAACAATCATTGTACATAAATACTCAGACAATTGTCGCCACTATATGTTACATAAATGGCTTACCAATGCTGGACTTGCGGGACGGACGATATACACAAAAAGGCCCTGATGGCACACGCGAGCAAGGAACATCAATCACTATCTGTGATCTGTCCTTACTGCGTCCACCGAGAACATCAGTCCAACCTGGTCAGTGATTTAAAACGACATGTGCTACAACGACTTCCTGGGGTGATCGAAGGTTTGCCTCCCAAGATGTTCACGGAAGGTGGTGGGTTCTATATTTCACTTAATCCCCATGCGTATTGCCGCTTGTGTAAGCCCTCACCAAGTATGTCAGAAGAGGCTGTGACAGCTATGGCAGCTATTAGACTAGCTCTACCCCAAATGTATGATCTGTCGAAGACATTACCGGAGTGGGAGCAGCGTTGGCTCCAGGTCATTAGTACACCAATCTCTGATGAGTCCTGTGCATCTCCATGTTACCGCAGAGCATCGACCTCGTACTCGCCAGCTAAAAACTGGGCTATGTCGCCATCCTGCACAAATGGTTCGACGATACATATAATTTCATCCACTTGCACAAGTGACACAATCCGAATTTTGAACGTGGAGTTTGGTAAGGACAGTACAGCGGTATTGATCGACAGGGACTCTCACATATACCAGGTTGTGTTATGTAGTGCTGTTGATACAGCGGAGGATCGTGCCAAATTAGATAGATACGTGGCTACAAATAATGATAATAGCAAATATATAAAGTCAGAAAGGTGTCTAGGAGATACCTTTCTGGAGATTAGTAGCCAGGTGGCAAGAGCATGTAACATTTCTGATAGTTACATCGATTCTATCTTTATGTGCAAACTAAATTCAAACAGGTACTACTGCTGGGTGCCATGCCGCTGATACCACCAGCCAAGCGTGATTGGGATCACACTGTCGTTTTGTTCCAAAATAAGCGAACAAATCAAACCATATCATGGCCTCCTGCTGAATGGAAGAGCTTCCCATCAGAGAGAAAACTCATGTGCGCTGAATATGCAGCCATGAGATTAGATGCGTCTGAGGATGGCTATCCCATCACTGCACGCAGTCAGCTAATGGATAGTTACATGTTTCTTTTGCTACCTGGGTTTGCTATACCTCACCAAGTTAACAGTGATGTCCGTCGCCGCTATCTGAATTTCAGAACACTAAGGGATTATCTGAAAGGAGCACCTTCAGAAAAAACTCTGGTCGGTATGCTGGTCAAGGCAGCTGAGTGCCGTGACACTTCCACTGATGTATATACTAAGTCCATGACCAACATTCCTCTCAGAATATAAGTTGCAGTATGTGACTGAAGTGTACCTCCATGTATAAAGTTTCAAATATATCGGTATTGGATACAGCATGCAGCGCATACTCGACATAACCAGTTAAATCATATATTTCATACACATTAGTTATATTCTGTCTGTAAATACTGTTGTGTACAAGGTTACATTAGATAATTAAGAATTATCTATTTTAAGGAGGGGAGAGTGTAACAGAATACACTTTAGTCCAATGTCAGCTCCCATGCGAAATGAGTGGGTGGGGTATGACTCATTTTAACAAATGATGTAATGAGATTATTATTGATATATCCACACTGTGTAACTAATATAATGATAATTTAGGCATATACATTCATATTAGCACTATGAGAAACATGCCTGATAGCTTTTATGATCACAGGAAGAAATCTTGCAACTTGACAGAATTGTGAAAAGACTGACAGCATGTCTGGCAATCTTGCTGGCCATGTCTGGCAATCATATTGTATGATGCTGGAGGTGTTTCACTGACTACTTCACTCATTCTTGTAAAGAGGAATATGTTATGATAGTCTTGACCCACATCTGGCATGCCTATATGTCTTATACTTATTTATATTCCAAGTCTGGCAAGTGACGTGAACATGATTTCTCTCCAACGGCGGCCATGTTTGGCAGATCTGCCAAATCTGACAGATCCTGAGAAGCACATTAGAATTGCTAAATTAAGGCTATTTAATCAGATATTCACGAGGTTTGGTTTGTAAATCCTAATTAATGTGTAAGACTAACATTTACACAAAGTTTCAGATTGTAAATTCCTGTTTAGGTTGATTCTAAGGATACAATCAAGTTGAAGTGGCATTCAATTTTGAATGCGAAAATGTCTCCGTATCAAAACTGTCGCATAAAGTTATCAAATCACCGAACCACTCTTGATTACCTGTGTAAATACCAAGATAAATATCTAAACTACATATTTATGATGTGCCAGATAGGTTTTGAGCTGTTTTAATGTGCGAAATTGTCAAAAGTCTCATGCTGATGACGTCATTTTGGGCGATCTCGCAAATCTGGCAAGATGGCTGACCTTTTTGACAGATTTTCACGACGCCACGGCGACATGATTGGTCAAATGGCGTCATGTGGTACAGTTTCAGAATCTATAAATACAAGCCAATTGGCTAGGATCCAGTGGTTCACTCAATAGAGTAAAAGATAACATATACATGGCATATTCTCGCCAGTGACCAGTAGTCGACATAAAGTACCAGTACTCGTCATCCTTAACACATTGATTAATATTATTCCACCAGTAGTTCACTGCCAACTAACTAACTATACCTACCTAAGGTAATATATTGATGAACTTCACCATGCATTGTTGGTTCAATTTATAATCCCATAAGCCATCCTTTCCTATGTCAGACTAACAACTTCTAAGACCCGCTCGCTTAGAACTGTTACAATATTGTATGTTATAGGGTTTGTATAATGAATCTTTGATATTGTAAACACCTCCTCAGTCCATATCGGCGTGTACCCCTTCTCAAACGTCTTCTTCTTCTTGGTAATCCTAACCCTATCACCAACAGTAAATTTTGGTTCTGAATGGACCCAAGCATTATCCTTATCGTACATATTTCTATACACACGAATCTCTCACACTTCCTTTTTCATACTAGCTTCTACAAGAGTCATCTTGATTGAAGAATGCTTTGTATTGTTATATTGATCTACAAGACCATTTAATATATCAATGTACTTCCTGGTTGAATTAGCGCTGAAGTACTTCCACATCTTTTCCTTCATTGTTCTGTTCCATCCCTCAACCACAGACGACTTCTCTTCATTCTCCGTACTGTAGATCTCAATAAGACCTTGTACATTCTTGTTATAAAACTCTTTACCCTTATCCACCCACATCTTTGTTGGTCTCCGCTCCTTAAAAATCTGCTTTAATGCATCTGCAACAGACTTCCCAGTCTTATATTTTATCGGTATCATCCAACCATACTTTGAGAATATGTCAATTACAGTCAACAAGTACTTGAAGTTCTTGTTTTCTTTGCATGTCCACTAAATCAGCAGCCCAAATCTCATATATACCATTAACGTAGACTCTTCTCCTCTGAAACTTTGTAGTGACTGGCTTGTGTAGTTCTTCAGCTAATTGATCATTCCAAACTACTTGAGCTTTTTTTTTTTTTGGTGAAGCCCATCCCAAATTTCATCTTAGTTTCAATTATTTTTCGAACGATGCTTCGGCCTATTCTTTCACGTAAAGACAGAATGTAAATCCCATCCAACTCGTTAATCATGCTCTTATCACACACAGTATTTCGCGAGTCGGTGTCTTCATTTTTAGCATAACACACATCATGATGGTATGCAGCTTTATCAACGCGGTTTACTGGAATGCTCCAATGCTTAGGAGTAAAGTCTTTATTCAACCTTTTGTTAAGCTTTGTTCCAGAACCAGTACAGTTATGACTAGGTAGATGCATTTCAAAAGGTAGCTTGTTGATCAGGTTGTTGACAAATCCTTTACTCCCAGTGTTAGATGCGAATTGAGTTTGTGTAGAACCACAAACATTACATTTACCTTTTTTCATATTCTTCCCATTCTTCGTGAGAACAACATCTAAACCACTTTTATCAGTAACCTTTCGACACTTGACACAGTACATCATTGTATAGTATATTTTTTTTTGTTATAGTATCTATTTTAAAAAATGGAAGTAAAAGATCTCTCATGGAATGAAATGCAGTCAAAGAGGTTTAATCATCCTCTACTACCCAAGTCAATACGTGGAGTCATTATTGGGAAGTCAGGTTGTGGAAAGACTACCTTGCTACTCAATCTACTACTAAGCTCAGGTTGGTTAGATTACAATCGTTTGTTAATGTTTGGTAAGAGCTTGTTCCAACCAGAGTACAGGATATTGAAAAAGGCTTTTGAGGAAAAGCTCCCAAAAGAAGCAATTATCAGGTTATTCAACAATCAAGAGGAGATCACGAAACTGAATACTTCTCCAGTAGTTTTAGTTGAGGAGATGGTTAAAAACATCAGAATGCATCAGAATGCATCAGAATGCATCGAATGACATCGAATGACATCGAATGCAGTTTTTACGAGACGTCAGAGGTTGTACCAGATCCACGGGAGCTTAATCCAGACAACAAGAACCTCATGATCGTTGATGACCTGTTGCTTGAAAAACAGAACAAATGTGAGTCATATTACATTCGTGGAAGACACTCAAACGTGGACTGCTTCTATCTATCACAAAACTACTTTAAGCTCCCTAGACAGACTATTCGCTAGAATGCAAACTTTATCTGCTTATGTTCTCAAGATCTCAATAACATTAACCACATCTACAACGATCATGTCGGCAGCGATATGACAAAATACGAGTTTAGAAATTGATTTACAAAGACATGGGAGAAACCAAATGGTTTTGTTGTGATTGACTTGACCAGTAAGAAGTACAATGGAAAGTATAGGAGTAGGCTGGATACATTTTACATCTAAAAGAATATAAATTTGCTATATAAAATGACAAGCGCTATTGATATATTAGAAATGATTGAGAAGAATACAGAGCCTAAAAACTCTTTTCATATATTGGTGAGTGGTAAAAACACAATCAAAACTAGGTTTAATCCACCATTAGAACTCGATAAGAGTAAGAAGTATGAAATAGCTCTAGTCAACCTAGAGACGTACTACAGTTTTCCAAACATCGATTCTACAAACAACGTCTTTAGATACTCTAAAGATAATGGTATTATGTGGACAAACATTAATATAGATGAAGGTAGCTATGATGTAGTAGGTCTTAATGATACGATTCAAAGCAAGATGAGACAAATTGGTCATTATGATATCGTTAACGATGATTATTATATTACAATTACAACACATTTAAGACAATACTTACTTTAGGAAGCAGCTATCGGGTTGATTTTGCAATAGCAAACTCTCTCAGGTCTTTTCTAGGTTTTAAGAGTAAAATTTACACTAATATCTACAACGAGTCTGAAGATATGGTTAACATCTTATCTATCAGCAGCATATTAGTCAACATATATATAATTGCAGGCTCGTATGTGAATGGAGTACAATCACCTACAATATATAGCTTTTTTCCAAACGTGTCACCCGGATATAAGATTATCGAAACCCCACAAAACCTAGTCTATCTTCCTATAACGATGAATACAATCAATAGGCTGGAAACATCGTTAGTAGATGAAAACGGAAAACAACTTAATCTCCGAGGAGAACAGGTGGCTATACGATTTCACATACGAGAGGCTTAAAGACATTTAAAAAATGATCTGTTTGTATTAAAAAAATGAATTACGATACTCCTGCGTCGCATTACACAAACGTAAAGGTGTCAATTTCAGATGGACAAAAGGAAAAACTTAAATCAGCTCTTAAATCTGGAGAAGCTGTCTCCATCAGATTGAGTCATAGTGGAGAAGATGTCATCGCATTGACAAATGCTCAATCCAATAAATTGGCAAAGGCATATCAAAATGTAAAAGCAACCACGGTCATCAGAATGAGTAAGACTCAAATCAAACATAATCTTAAAGTTGAGGGTGGTTTTCTTCTTCTACTTGCAGGATTGGCAGCTAGAGCTGCTCCTATCCTATTGAAAACGGTTGTTCCAGCTTTAGACGTTAGTGCATTATCTGGGTTGGCTACTACAGGTGTTCAAAAGTTAGTGGGTAATGGACTATACCTTAAAAGGGGTGGATGTGTTTGCCAGGTTGAGACGGATGGAAAGGGTCTATATTTGGGACGTCTACCCAATAGATCTACTGGTATTGAATCAGTACGTGATGGATTGTATTTGAAAGGACCGGGTGGTGTATATGAGGGGAAGGGACTGTTGCTTGGTGAAAACAGTCCATTCAAAAATATCCAACTCTTATGAATGCTTTTGTAAAAAATGATCCCACTCTTAGGATCTTAGGAATGCTTTAGTAAAAATTGATCTACATATTCATGAACTCATAAACACGAATTTAAAAAAAAACGGACACAAAGGATAATTAATTAAGAAAATGATGATAATATATTTAAAAAAAAAATATATCATTAAAAATGTCAGTACACAAGATTGGATGGACGCCTCAAAGAAGAAGACCTAATGCGACGCAGGAGCATCGTACTCAGCCACCTTCAATTCAATGGAAACCTAGGGTGGAAGTTGAGCTTAAACCAGTAAAGATTTACAACCAAAATAAAATGATTATTAAAGCTAAGGAAATTAATATCATCTCCCTCGGGTTTGGTGTAGAAATGTCATCTGGTACAACATTCGTCTCAATTAAACCAGAGATTCAGTGTTGTATCATCTTAGATGGGATATTTATTGATAGTACGAGATACCTTATTGTCTCGATTATGAATAACTCTGAAAATGATGTTGTTCTATTACATGGACAAGAAATGTGTTACATAGCATATACGTAGGAGTAATACGAATAAAAAAAATCTACCATATAAAAATATACAAAAATGGAAATAGAGCAAAAACACAACCTTTATCATTCACTCGACACTGAACCTTCCGCACCTCCACTAAATAGAGGTCATGGATATCGTTTGCAGAAAATTAATGAAATTGAAAAGTTGCTTGAGAATGAACGTTATAAGCGACAGGCTCTGAGTAAAAAGTACCATCGTGCTAACAACATCATATCTACAATTGATGCAGGACTCATATCTGTAAGTATGGGACTTGGTGCTGGTGGAATTGGTCTGCTTTCTACCATCATGGCTACACCATTAGTAATTGCTATGGAAGCTACAACTATAGGGTTAGGATTACTAAGCATCGGTGGAAAATGCATAAGTAAGAATCTTTCCTTGAAAGGAGAGAAGCATTTGAAGATTAAGTTAATGTCTGAATAAAAAATAAACACTATTCAAAATCTTATCTCCAAGGCTCCTACAGATGACTATATTTCTGATGAAGAGTTTACTTTGATAGTTTCTGAGCTAGACAAATTTAGGAAGATGAAAGAGGGAATAAAACGAAAAACCAAAAAGGCCATTGATCAGGAGATGAAAAACACGTTACTGGAACAAGGACGTGAAGAAGCAAGAAAGTCTTTCCTCAAGACGTTTGAGAAGAGCCAGCTTAACAATTCAAAATCGTAATAGTTGAAAAGACTATGATTGATGATGATGATGATGATGATGATGATTATGATGATGATGATGATGATGATGATGATGATGATGATGATTAATCTGATTGATGATGATGATGATTGATGATGATAATTATGATTGATGATGATGATGATAATGATGATTGATGATGATGATGATGGATGATGATGATTGATGATGATGATTATGATGATGATGGATGATGATGATTGATGATGATGATTGATGATGATGATGATTGATGATTTATTGATGAAAAATGTGATGAAAACTGTGATGAAAATCGTGATGAAAACCGTGATGAAAACTGTGATGAAAACTGTGATGGGATGATGATGATGATGATGAAAAAACTGTAATAAAGATTATCTAGTCATTAGAAAAAATGTCGTTTCTAAAAATTACAGATCCGAAGAAGAGGGACTTGTTCAAGAGTTTCTCAAAACCAGACGGAACATTCAGCAAAAACATATCACTGAGCGTGTAGATGAACGAGATATGCAAGGTGATCTTTCAAAGTTTTTCAAACCTGTAACATCAGCTCAGCGGGAGTTGACGAATACTATTAGTGATGAGCTTAAACCTGTTAAGAAAGGAATTGAAGAGATTCCAAAGGCGATAACATTTCCTCAGTTTCCATTTATTATGTCAACTCAAACTCAAGAAACCGATTTTATTGGTCCTATTGCTCAACAGTACTTGAGAAAGCTTACATCAAAGGATGATGCTGACAAGACCTATGGGTTATATGATAAACAAGGGAACTTTTACATTGGTGATAAGCATGTAGCAATAGTCGATGACAATATAGTTATTGGAGACAAAGAATATGAAGGAAGACCTGGTTTGTGGGAGCTATTGACAAATAAGAAACCAGATTCTAATATTTACACAGATCAGGACTATAACATGTATGCTGAGATAATGATGAATACCAACTCATTACACAGAGGTAATAACCCTAATGATAAGCGACCAAAGGCTGACAAGTGTTGGAAGTGGAAATACCGGAGTAAAGGATGAGATAATATCCATCTTGAATCAGTTGAAGAGTCAAAAAGTAATAGACAATGATTCATATAAAAAGATTTTCTCAAGACTATAAAAAAGTTATGTTGATTATAAAAAATCATGGATTTAAAAGACGATATGGTTCGGGAATCTTTGAACCCATCGGTATTTTGCTCTCAAGACTCGCTTCATCCGCCGCAGCAAAGGCTATAGGTCATGTTGCTAAAGAAGCGGCAAAGAAAGCGACTATTGATACAGGGAAGAAACTTAGATTCTCGCCCCCAAGCCTAATGCGACGCAGGATGCGGTAAAACGTAACGCAAAACAGGAGCTAAGAGAAAAGGCTCAAGTGCACAAAACATCAATACACTGATCGATGGCTCAGGTAATGCGACGCAGAATGTAATGTCTATCCAAGACCTTGTTCGAAAGCTGAATGGAAAAAAATTAAACCAAACTGATGAAAGAAATGGAATCCTTACAATGACTTAAAGAAATTAATTTCTTAAGAAAATGAATAACCAAAGCACATATCAAAGCGAAACCACGAAGCTCCAAATCAGTCCATTACGCAAACAAGTCTTATTTGGAATTAATAAATCACTGAACTACTTTCGGCATGGGAGATAATCAATATCACGCGAACTATTTTCATACGAGCCAAGCGGATTGTTCTGTTTATGATTAGGATATATAGTTTTAAGCTATCTCCTGTGATATATAATGATACATTACTTTGTTATGTTATGGGTACTAACACATGTTGTTTCAATAGCGTATCTCTGTAACGGTGTTGTTGTAGATGGAGTTGCAAATAATTTAATAATTATTACGTTCAAATGGTGGCGTAATACTGATAGCACTTCTGTATAACTGTGATTGTCATAAATGGCGCAACAGTCGTGAGGTTAAGGTCGCCGACTTCAATGATTTAATTACCGATTCCCGAAAGGGTCGGGGATTGAAACCTCGAAGTGGTATAAAAAACAATTCTCCATATATATTATTTTTGTGATTTTAATATTTTTTAATATTTTCACAATTGTATGATTTTAATAAAAATACCTATAAATTGATAGAAACTTACCAACAATTAAAGTGTCTGTCTTTAAGTAATATATACACAGACAGTTTGTTACTGATGTTTTAAGTTTAAGTAATATATACACAGACAGTTTGTTACTGTTTTTTTAAGTTTGAGGTACTGTCTATACTGTCTATACCATATAATGTTTTAATGTCCCAAAATCTTTTTTTTTTGGCTGTCACAATTAATTAATTTTCGGACAGCAAACATTTTTTTATGAATTTGAAATAATTATTGTCCTCCATCTGCTCACAACACTGTTCGAACTGCGCCTGTGGCTACCACGACCAGAATTCACTGGCCGCAAACACAGTAGCCATCGGCGTCTATTTATTAAATTATTATTTTGTATTTTATTTGAATTCCGCGTGAACGCTGCATTTTGTGTCAACACCATTTACAGAAAATATTGGTGATTTTCTAAACGAATATCGGAGAAATGCAGCTATATAGTCAATTTTCAACAACACCATTTACGGAAAAAAATTACTGATTTTTTAAAACAATATCGGCACAACTAAATACGATGATAGAATTTTTGTCAACTTTTCAACACCATTTACGGAAAATATTACTGATTTTCTAAAAACAATATCGGCGAAGGTGTACTGAACTACTCTTTATTTTAAATAACCAGCCGTCTAATAGATCTGTGTATAATCGAGAGTATATCGTTAATTGTCATGTTGTCTCCGACAGTGAGGTGTTGCGGCACACATCAAAACGACACGTCAATTTCAAAACATTGCCTAAGGGTCACAGCTGTGTGGTGTCATCAGATCAACACCTCGTCACACACAACTACGCATTATCGATTTTTTCCCCACACAAAGCGACGTGTATTTACAACTAGATCTGTGTAATGTGTCGGGTGTAGCCAAAGACCATACATAAATTCGTAATTAGTCACAGATGTAGCCTTAAAATATAATCGATTTCCTTAAATTACGTCCGCATGTTGACAGATATTTCAGAGCAGACGTCATCGTAATTTGCCGTTATTTATTTCCAAAATTAACCATATATTCTGTAAATGGCGTTGAAAGTTGACAATAAATTAAGACCAGATCAGTACGTTAAATCGCTATCGACGACAACTAACGATCCGATGAGAGAGTAATACCGTTTAAGCGTATCCAATGTTAAATATACATCGTTATTTTTTTATGACTTTCGTAGTTTTTACCGAGAAATTCAAACCGTTTCCAATTATTGGGGAACAAATAATATCATGATTAGCACATCGTTTCACTAAGCGGGGGCTACTCAGGAAATGGGATCACACGGTCTATTGTTTACACTGGATTAATGGCGGCCTCCATGAGGTCTCAGGTAAATCTTATTTTTCAATAATACGACTGTGGTTTCTTCCTTTTAGTGATAACCATGTTCCAGCCGTTAACACTTATTTAGCAACATTACTTAATATGTAGTTAGTCTGAACATTCTGCAGAGAAATCTGAATTGGACGGAATCGAGCGTTGTTTAAACTTAGTCCGGTTCATATGCACAGGTCAAAATATGAACTGAAAATGGCGCTTTGTGTGACAGAAATCCGTACGCGGACGAACAAAAAAAATATTTTGTTATAAATATCACATACAGCGAAACAGCGGTAGCATCTACTGTTTTAATAATATGCATACACATTGTAATTAATGTTTAATAGTGATATACTTATGAATAATATACGATACTATGGTTTATACTCCAGCACTATGTTTTTAGGCTGTGTGATTTGCCTCAATATAAACTGGATTAATTAATACTTATATTCATGCGCTTCATAACAACATCATTACATTTAAAATATACAAATATTACTTAAAGGGGTACCGATATGATACATTTTAATAATATAAATATTGAAAATACACATTACAATCGCTTAAAACATAAGTTATTGATTGAAAATAGTCACTGCATCGTGACCTATTTGACCGCATTACCTATTGCGCGGCAACCTCACCAAACCCGCTGTTTACATAGGTAACCGGGGGTTTGGTGAGGTAGGCTCGCTAATACAATGTTTGCGTAATGCAGCTCCAAAGCAACATCAGTCAGCTCCAAAGCAACATCAAACAGCTCCAAATCAACATCAGTCTGCTCCAAAGCAAAACCGCACTTCAAAGCAAATCCATGATGCTCCAAAGCAAAGCCATGACGCTCCAAAGCAAAGCCATGACCCTCCAATTCAAAGTCACGGTTCAAAGCAACGCCACGCTCCAATTCAAAACCGCACTTCAAAGCGAAGCCATAACGCTCAAATTCAACATCAGTCAGCTTCAACGCAAAGTGTTGATGCTTCAAAGCAAAGTCAAGACTTTGTATAGGAAACTATAGTACGTCGTCACATTCAGCTTTTTTTTCAATTCGTTGGAAAATGGATTGAAAAAATATCTTGCTAGTGTAAAACATAAAAAAATGGACATTCTAAGTTTTGCCCAGGCTCCCATAAAAGATGAGAGTATTGAAGAATATTAGTATCACGAATACGAGTCCGCAACTGGAAAAAATCGGAACGACCAGGGGGGAGTAATCAAGCTCGAAGTAGACTCGCAAGATTTGTTTACGCACCCTAGTGAGAGTTATCTGATCTTCAAAGGTCGTCTCACAAAGGCAAATGGTGATGCGTATGCGGATGATAGCGAAATTTCTTTAACAAATAACGCGGTGATGCATATGTTTTGTAATATTAGTTATCTGCTTTCGGGTGAGGAAATTGAAACAATGCATCATCCCGGACAGGGAACTACCATGTTGGGGCTTTTAATTTACGCCGATGATTTTTCAAAATCCCAGGGACTTAGTCAGTTGTGGTATAAAGATACGGGGGCAACTGCAATTATTGCGGATAATTCTGGTTTTGCAGTCAGACAATCTTTTTTGATTCAATTGCCAGTTCTGAAAGGAACATTTAGCTGTTGTATTCCTCTTAAGCATAGTTTCGGGTTATGCGAGGGCTATGATAAAATTGCATACGGTTTGAAACAAACTCTCACGTTAGTAAGAAAATCGGATAATGATGCAATCTTTAGGGGCGGTGGTGAAGACGCTGGTAAAATAACTCTCGAAAAGGCGTCGTGGTCTATGTCGCACGTAGTACCAGCTGATGCGGAAAAGTTCCAGATGTACAAAACTATCGAATCAAAGTCGACGCTCCCGGTCGCTTACAGGATGAGACAGTGCGACTCTATCATAGTACCGGAGTCAATGAGTTTTACGTGAAGATTGAGTGTCAGATCATCACCAGAAAAACCTAGATATATCATTGTGGGATTCCAAACGGGGAAGGGTAATGATCAAGAAAAGAACCCCTCCGTATTTGACAATGTTGATGTGAACAACCTATGTGTCGTGTTAAACTCAAAACAATACCCACATGTTAATTACAATCTTTCCTTCCCCGATTGCGGATTCATTAGGGCGTATAGAGATGCTGTCGCATTCATATCAATTTTTTACAGGATAGACAAGTTGATTAGCAATCCAAATATTACTCCGAGCGATTACAAAGATTTATACCCTCTATTCGTGTTTGATGTTAGTAAACAGGGTGAAAAGTTGAAGACTTGTACGATAGATATCAAAATCAAGGCGCAGTTCGACAAGAAAGTACCAGCAGATACAGAGGCATTTGCTCTAACCATCTCAGACAAGCTGCTATCATTCCAGTCAGACGGAAACAAGATGAGTGTGATATATTAATTAATAAAAATTGAATTTAATGAATTTTAATTTAAAGAATTTTAATTTAATGAATTTTAATTTAAAGAAAAACAATTAATATACAAAATGACAGTCAAAATATCAGAACTAATGCATATCCTAAAGGAATTGATAGAGCTATTGAGAGGGAGAGGTATTCTACCAGATGAACAACCAAAGCCTGAGAAACAAAACAAGAGCTGTAGGAGAACAGCATAGCTCGACTACGAGGGTTGTCGATGTACACATAGCTTGACAAACAAGGTGGCCGCGGCCTGCATAAACACCGTAACCAAGGTTGACTAAAAACTTTAACCAAGGGCAATTAAGTAAGTAATGCAAGGTTAAATGTAGGTCAATGTCAGATATAGGTCAGGGGTTATTGATGTACATCACTAGGAGATGCAGTTGTCCAAGTATAACTGCTGTATGCCCAGAAGTATTCCATATACAAGCTTGACTAAAAACCTTAACCAAGGGGAAATAACTAAGTAATTCAAGGATAAACGTAGGTCAAGGTCAAATATAGGTCAGGGATTATTGATGTAGGAGATGAAGTTGTCCAAGTATGGTTGCTGTAGGCCCAGGAGTATTTCATATACAAGCTTGACTATAAACATTAACCAAGTTTGAGTACAAACCTTAGCCAAGGGGAAATAAGTAAGTAATTCAAGGTTAAATGTAGGTGAAGGTAAAATATAGGTCAGGGGTTATTGATGTACATCCCTATGAGAAAAAGTTATCCAAGTATGGTGTCTGTATGCACAATAGTATTGCATCTACAAGCTTGACTAAAAACCTTAACCAAGGTTGACTAAAAACCTTAACCAAGGGAATTAACTAAGTAATTCAAGGTTAAATGTAGGTCAAGGTCAAATATAGGTCAGGGGTTTTGATGTACATCAATAGGAGATGAAGTTGTCCAAGTATGGTTGGTGTAGGGCCAGGAGTATTCCATCTACAAGCTTGACTAAAAACCTTAACCAAGGAGAATTAACTAAGTAATTCAAGAGGAAATGTAGGTCAAGGTCAAATATAGATCAAGGGTTATTGATGTACATCCCTATGAGAAAATGTTGTCCAAGTATGGTGTATGTATGCACAATAGTATTCCATGTACAAGCTTGACTAAAAACCTTAACCAATGTTGACTAAAAACCTTAACCAAGGAGAATTAACTAAGTAATTCAAGGTTAAATGTAGGTCAATGTCAAATAGGTCAGGGTTTGTTGATGTACATCACTAGGAGATGAAGTTGTCCAAGTATGGTTGGTGTAGGGCCAGGAGTATTCCATCTACAAGCTTGACTAAAAACCTTAACCAAGGGGAATTAAGTAAGTAATTCAAGAGGAAATGTAGGTCAAGGTCAATTATAGATCAGGGGTTATTGATGTACATCACCAGGAGATGAAGTTGTCCAAGTATGGTGGGTGTAGGGCCAGGAGTATTCCATATACAAGCTTGACTAAAAACCTTAACCAAGGCATGACGGTGACGCCGACGCCGACGACGACGCCGACGCCGGGGTGACTACATAAGCTCTAACTATTCTTCAAATAGTCGAGCTAAAAATGAGATCGATCCAAAATTTGAAAGGCTTAGAACAATCAGAAAAAAACCAAGACACGTTAGCCTAAAAAGTTTGGAAATAGGGGAGGTGATTACATTTCCTTCAATCTACAAGGCATCACGTGTCATCAACAAGTCGCCAAGAATCATATCATTTTGGGATGGTAGGGTTTGGAATAAAAAGTATGAAATTACAATCGATAAATAGGTAGAGGTCCATACATGATGTATGATCCACATGGATCATACATGATATTTCTTCAGGTTCCCATGGTAGAAATGTAAGAAAATTAAAAAAAAAAAATGAGTTAAAGAAATAATATATGTGACGCCTCAGTTTATCAAAAACACTGTTTCGAGTGTGACGCCTCAGTTTATCAATTTTACATGTACAATGTATGTTTATTACGCTAGTTTATTACCTTTCACGCAGTGTTAATGCACTGCGGAATGCCATATTTCTGTACTCCGCATGGACTAACCTGTAATCTGTATTACATTTGTTGTAAATTATGTTTTCTACATATTTTTGCTGTGACGAGAAATAGGGCATATCGGATGTGCGACTCCTGTAGCCTGATAACGATCTATATTGCTTGTTAGAAGCACGACGGGCAATTTGTTGATGGAATGGCAAAACAGTGCAGATCCTGATCAGACTGTGCGAATGCACAGGCTGATCTGGATTTACACTGGTCATAAAACCCATAAGCTCCCTTTCTCCAGTCACAGCCACATTTACGTACACAAGGACCTGGGTAGGAGGGGGTAAATTTATTCAGAACATGTTTTTTTGCTAAACTCCTGTTTTGGGCTGTTGGTGGAGCTCATGTGAATGGTAAATTTAGCGACGGGGTTCATCCGATATTCTTGGATAGGCCCTCAGGTACATGTTTGACTTCCTTGTTACTTGAGAGTTGAATCCATTTATACCCATGATATAAGTAGTACAATTAATATTTAACGTCCGAAAAACAGTTGAGGTCATATAGGGACGACCGCAGTTTAAAGTCCGACAGGCCAGCGGGATGGAAATAATATGGAGTATTGTTCATGCCCTATGGTAGGTTTTGAACTCGCAACCTTCAGTATTAAGTCCTGTATGCTACCTCTGCCACAGCCCATCCCTAATAGGTGTGCGAACGCGACAGTTGGGTTATTGCCCATTATAAAAGTAGCAAGATTATTACTGATCCTACCACTTTTGGGAAGGGGCCAAGTGATTTTGTTAACGTTGTGGCGAGGACCTGTCATCAGATCAGGATTATTCTGATTTCAGGGCTGAATATATAGTTTTTTATTGTAAATATTCAATTTTGGCATTACCACCACCCCCCCCCCCCCCCCCCCCCCCCCCCCCCCCCCCCCCCCCCCCCCCCCCCCCCCCCCCCCCCATGTGTACATGTAATTGAACATGTACATGTACTTGCTCAGGTAATATATGGGATGTATTAATTGGCATTATCATACTTTTTTTTGACAAATATTTATTCTCTATTTATATTTTGATGGGCAAAGATCATACTTTAGAATATGTTGATATAAATATGTATCCAGGTCACACATTTAATCGATATAAATAATTAAAAAATATAATTTGCATTTCAAAATAGCCTGATTTAAGCGCGCGTCTCTATCAGTACATTAAAATTTATTAAATGATTAATCTGTATAGCTAGGTACATCTGCCCCAGTTAAATCAATAATACACGCGCTGTGGCCTGTGTTCTGACTGCTGTCTGTGTTTATAAACATAATGTGTGTATTGGGCCATTTGAGGAAACCATTTGTAGTATTTGTGTAGATACCATGGATACTAAGAGGGTGTATACTGTAAATAATGCATGTAGACACATAGTTGCGAACACGTAACTTCGCAACTAGTAGACACAGATCCAATACCATTTGTTTCACAAGGTTAGATCTACTGTTAGAATACGACGTCATCTAATGTCATTTTCGAGCATAAAACGTTACCTGATAAATAGAATACCAGGCTAGTGTATTTTAATATCAAGTTTATCAGGCTCGGCTCGGAAACGGTAGGAATTCCTCGGCAAGCCTCGGAATTCCTACGCGTTTCCTAGCCTTGCCTGATAAACATGATATCAAAATACACTAGCCTGGTATTCTCTATATATGGACATGCTCTCAGGTCTAGCTATGTCCCGGCTACTTTATGTTTGACCCTGTTTACATAATTGAGGGAAAATTCTGAATATTTTTCTTATTTCTCCTTCAAAGTATATATGCTTATATAGTGTGACCACTCATTTGTAATCATAATATAACCAAAATAACTGTCCATAAAGAAGTATAATATTGATATATTGGGTTATATTTTCGCATTGAAATATTTAAACCTGCAAGTGTACTCCACCATCTAGTAAAATGGACTAAGACCGATCTCAACCAATCAACGTAGAGATGACATAGACTATCCTACGCAAACTAATTTTTGTGGACAAAAATGAATTCTGTCCCACAAAACTGAATTTTCTTCACAAAACTCAATTCTGTCTTACAAAATTGAATCCTTTATAACAAAAATGAATTTTGTATACGAAACGTATGCAGAATTGAATTTTGTTACACAGAATTTAATTTTGTTGACAACAAAAAGAAATGACAGAATTGAATTTTGTTACACAGAATTGAATTTTTTGACACAGAATTAATAATTAAAGATACACAAGAATTGAATTTTGTGATTTTTAGTGTTACAAAGCTCAATTTTGTACACATAATTAACCTGTCCTGCATGGCGCCCCGTAATAGCAGGCACTATAATTTTTAAAACTGGTGGAATAGTGACACAATTATACACTGAATTAATTCCTATAAAGAACACTTCGTGTCTAACGGATGAGACTCCAACTTTAAAACGTGTGTGCGACATGTATTCAAGGTGCATTTACAACAACAACAACAATGGCTGAAAGTGTTGAAAGCTTGTCCACTCCAAAGTAAGTATTATTTGATATTTTCCTTAATATGCAACGGTTTTTGATGAAATATGGCGCAGCAAACGTGTCCTCATGAGCTGCGTTTGGTGGTCACGGGAGTTCGGCACAGAGTTATGTCATTTTTGCGAATAATCGATTTCCGTGTCGTAAATCGATTCTTCGCAAAAACGACAGAAGTTTCGGCCAAAGTACAGAGACCACCAAATGCAGCTTTACAAGACACGCTTGATTCGCCATATTTCATCAATTCCGTTGCACAATAATGACAAAATAAAAGAATACTTACTTTGAATGGAGGGCTTCTCCAAGTTTCAGTACTTATTGTTGTTGTTGTTGTTGTTGTTGTTGTTGTTGTAACCATGTGATCATACACCTTCTTATTGCTATATTTATGCTGATTACATGTTACTAGTATTATCCAATAAAAATGAATATTGCAATTATTTTACAAATGCTAAATGATTATACATGTACATGTATTTGAAATCACGCATCAAAACGTGAAATCGTGGGAAACCTGTGGGAAATCTTGTGCGTGCAGCCATGCACGTCGCGGCAGTTTGATCATGCCAGTATAACATGTATTGGTTTATGAATTCAGATATGTTCTTGTTATTTGTTTTTATATTAGCCTTTCACCAGATTGTTTATTTTTCTATCACTAAAATTGTTCAAATGAGTTCAAATAAAATGTATTTACAGACTACTCTAGTTACATCAAACTACAGATAACTCGGTCAAATTCTTGGTCCCAAGTAACGTTTTCCTATATAATAACTCTTGTTAACTCAAAAGTATTTACCTCCGTCCCCTGGACTTTTAAGTAAATGAGTGTAAATGACAGTATATGCTTCAAATATTCATAGTTATACCCCCTTCCTTCATCTAAAATGCTTAATATTTCACACATGCATTCCTGTAAGGCTCTACTATCATGCTGTGCCAAATCCATGACGGTCCAACCCCCGCTGATGCAAAGGTCAAATACTTAGTCTCGTTACAAAACTTAACATCAGAGACATATTGTTATAATTTCTATTTCCTTCTTTGAAACTTCTATTTCCTTACATATTTAGGGGCACATGGGCCCACGCGGCGGTTATTCCGTAAGCCTCGCTTACTGACAAATCTAGTTTCTTACTTGCTTGGTTCCTTAACTAAAATCAGTAGCATATTTCACCAAAATTGCAAAGTAACCATTCAGTTTTCCTGAAACGCATTATTTAAAAAAAAAATAACACCTCAATATAAATTTGATGATAATAAGTATGCAGACTTAGTTTTCTGAATGTATTACATTATCACAGCCATTTTTGCTGTGATAATGTCATAAATTCTGTATAATGAAAAGTAATAAATTTATCAATAAATTTATCAATAAATTTATCAATAAATTGAAAATTTCTCCCTCAAAGTGTACTTAGTAAGATAAGTGAATTTTGGTGAAATATGCTACAGGTCAGGGCCTGTACATGTACTTAATATCACGATGTTTGGTTGGTTGAGGCTAAGCAGTGCACAGCTCAGCACCAACCAATCAAACTTCCTGATTTCGAGCTCAGCATTGAAAAGCACGAAAATGGAGTATGTGCTCAAAAGGTTTTAGCCTTGCCTGAACTCAATGAGAAGATAAACGTAGCAAATTCCTAGTTGGTTATCTTATATTTAAGGGTAGGAATTGGCTCACAGACCTTCCAAACCTGGGCATATGAGCCCAGAAAATGTGCCGAGTCAATAGCCATTGGCCCATTTTTCTTTCCGAATTTAGTATTGGTTGCAATGCAGTCGAAATGTGTGCTTTAAATTAAGGTTAGGAGACGGTTAATTTAACCTAGCTAGTTCATTCTCCTACCGCACTGTGCCAGTATGTCAGACCGTGTTAACATGGTTAAGGGCCGAGTACAAGTGCATACGATATATGAAACTCGGCCGTAACAGTGTTATTCTGTGTAATGATGCTATCTGAGGGTTGGTCACAGGAAAGCCGATCAAGGAGTGAAGGATCCATAAGGGGTTGGGTTATGCAAGATATGATATATGTTTTGGGGCCCAGCTACGGTCGTTTCGCGGCTTGTCGTGAAGTATGAAATGCTATTATTCGGCAACATAGCGTTTATCTGTTGTTACTTGGTTAGATAACAAGTTGTTACTCATTTTGAAGATGGTAGAAAAAAGGAAGATAATGCACAGCGGTATAGCACTTTCCCCTATAGTGAGTGACGTGTGTGTATCAGGTATCAGGCTGGTCACAATAACACAGGTGTAGCCTTCTGAGCCATATCTTGCAGCTATCTTATAGTTTCGTGTATTTGATAAAGAAAGGGTCACGTACCATACCGACGGTCATGGTCCGAAATTTTTAAATTTGATTTCATGCTATGCATGTCACAGTCAATTGTGTTTAATCTAGAGTAATGCGGACAATCAATTCCGGCCTAAAATTGGTGCGGAAACCGGAGTACCCGGGGAAAACCACCTCACGCCAGCAAGTAAAGACTTCTTGCATTTATTTAGATCTACTAGTACGGGCATACCGGATTTTGAGACTGGTTAGAAAAATAAATAAATGTAGCCTGCTGGCACACAAATGCGTCGATTGGCAGATTGGAGGAATTTCGGCTAACTTCTTAACCGTACCATACTCACGGACACACGGTCAGTCTGTATATGGCTCCCGACTATACCGAGATCAGTAACCGATATCATCAAAATTGCTACGCATACTTATCTAGTTAAGCATACTTTGAGTAATCATTTATTTTTCCCGAAATGCATTACGTCACGCTTGTTCGATACCATTAGTCTTTACATAATTACTTCATAGAGTAATTGAAGTTGCAAATAAATATGATTTTCATGGTTCATAACTATACATTTGCAATAAACAGTTGTCATTGAAATGACTGTTTTAATAGAAATTCCCATTATTTTGCATAGCAAACGTTGTCCCCAAGATTACCTCTAGACCCTTACGACGACATCCAATTAACCAAATTATTACAGAAAACGACTATAAAAACATATAAAAAGACGTATTATAAACCATTGTATGACAAGTTGGTAAAAAGTTGGATTTTCAAAATGACGACTGGCGGCCATCTTGGATTTTTGCAAATTGCGAGATTAGCCTAACATTACCGCTTGGGCAATAAAGCTAAATTTGCTGTATATGTCTGCCAGAGTTTAAATCAAGAAAAAATGTTAATAGGAAACACAATGTCTAGGTTCACAAAATGACTACTCGACTATTGTTTCATATAGAACTAACGACTGCATATATTTAATGATTAAATGAAGAATTATTATACTAAATGTATTACATTATCACAGGCAAAATGGCTGTGATAATGTAATAAATTCAGTATAATAAAAATTAATAAATTTATCCTTAAAATGAAAAAATTTCCCTCAAAGTGTACTTTATAGCAAGATAAGTATACTTTACAATTTTGGTGAAATCGGCTACAGGGCATAAACATATCCATACCAACAGGACCAGACAGCAACCTTTCTTAAAGCATTTAACGGTAGTCAAACAACTTTCTGAACACGTTCATGGTTGTGCTCGAAATCATGAAGTTTTATTGGTCGACGCTGCGCTGAGACTTCGGCCAATCAGACTGCCCGATTCAAGTTTTGCAACCTTGGTCAGAAATTTAAACAGACTGATTGATGTAATCGTGTTTAATGGCCTATGAACAGCTAAGGTAATTTAAGGTCGGGATTAAACTGATTGAGTATACAATTTGAGTATGTGCTCAGAAAACGTGTGTACTCACTTCAGGTTTCAGGTAACACAGTGGTCTTCTATTAAACATAAATTTATTACAAACTAAAGCCAGTTTATAAACACAATCACATAACTGAATAGTTCTCTTGTAACATATATGGGCCCTCAGCTGAGGAAAGGGACCTATGGCGACCAGCGTAGCCCCAGACCAGCCTGCGCATCGGCGCAGTCTGGTCTGGGGCTACGCTGTTGGCCATTCAGTCACTGAAGTAGGCTAACTACCATCAGATTAGATGAGCGAACACAAACCTACAATTGTTGGAAATGTTTTAAAGTCCCTTTTCTCAGCCCAAGGCCATATATATTTGTCTGTCTGTCTGCTGCAAATAATGTAGACCAAGATTAGCCTGCAAGTCCACAAACCAATGAAATGTCCAGATGGGAAACCGTATCTCGTGGTTAAACTAGGTTTGTCGGTATGCTAAAAATTATTGTCGGGGCATCACAACATACACGGTACTGGTCAACTTGTGTTGTTTTAAAAAAATATACATAAAAACCGGTATTTTTACTCAACGAAAATACATGTACATATTTTCTATACAAGGGCATTGATATTACTAGGCTAATTCCCTTGCTGGCAGCCTTGATAATAAAAAATATATATATTTGGACGTAACTGGACATGGGTCGTATGCAAAACAAAGCACCATCCATAGACACACATTGTGGCCAAATATTATCAAAATCAGCGAAGAGATTCATAAGTTATTGAAGCGACCCCGGTGGCAGCAAAGGAACCGAGGGCACATTTGAATCCAAGCAAGGAAACAGAAAATATAGGCCATTTATCCGAGCGTCCGAGCGTTAAGGTTTCGAGATTTTTGAAGACAGACGGACGGACGGACGCCTACGACGCCGAGGGTATACCATAAGCACTTCTTCCTTCGGAAGGCGCGCTAAAAATGAAAGGTGTTACTACTACTAAAAGGTGTTACACTACATGGACCAACGCTATATCCTTCTTGCCTATCGGCGAGGGGATAAAGACTTAAAGTTAACGATGTAGTGATATCATTTAGAAATATCTTACGAACTGGGCCATAGCGTAAATCAAGATGGCCGCCATAAGATAATAATGTGTTATTCTGCAGACGAGGAATACGTATAAGTGTGAATGATCTGATAATTACAGAGCCCCGACAATTGTCGTCTGCTGTTGCTTTTATAACTTGCCTTATTCCTCAATAAAAACATGGTTTGACAGCACTCCAGAATCATTTCCAATGGAACTGATTCTGAAGTGCTGTCAAAGCATGTTGTAAATTATTCTAAAGTGCTGTCAAAGCTTGTTTTTGATGATAAAAATAGAAAATAGAAAATAAACAGCAGACGACAGAAAAATTAAGATAGCGGTGTAAGGGTTAACACAATAATGTTCACTAATTATATGTCTACGTATACAAAGAAAGTGGCAGGATGCTGACTCTGGGTTGGTCTAGCTCCAAGACAGTCTACAGAAGATCAACCTGTTCAGGTCACTGACTAAACCATGAGCCAAGCTGGGTACCGGGTTGTAATATGTAGTGTATCTATAGCTACCCCCAGTAAACGGTTTTGATTACTGACAGTTCCAATCCGGTGTCATTACCGATGTGGTTTCATGTGGTGCGTTTCGGTTGGTTCAAGGATGGTGTATTTTGTGTGTGTTTGTTTGTTTTTAATTCTCGGGGAATGGGACTTGTTGGGAATGTATATATTACTGTTATGCTATTTGTTTGTTTCATGTAGTAGTGATTTCACTCCCGGACTATATAGACGTCGCTGTAGTTGTAGCGGGAACATTGTGGGTGGCATGTTGAAAACGCTGCTGTACATGTACTATACTTATCTGTGATGTATGCGCTAGTTTTTGCGCTAGTTTTTGTGTTTGCTAGCTCTTTGGTCTCCATGAAATATTTATTTCTCTGTTATACTTTGTTTTACTTCTGTAGAAGTATCATATGATTCAAATGCTACCGCTGACAATTGGATAGATGAATGTTGCTATTGTATTGTAATTAAGGTGTTTTTGAAGTATGAATGGCTGTGACGATGGTGATATATTGTACCAGTCTTCATGTCTGATATAGCAAATTTAAAGCAGCCAACGTTAGCCCAATCACCCCTTCGTATTATAATCGGATCATGTTACAGTTCGAGACCCCAGATGTGTTGGTGGAGGAGCCCGAGTTTGTTCCCATGGAAACGGAGACGTCTAGGAAAGACAGCCTCCAGATAGAACAACTATCAAGGTGACGTTACACAATACATATCATGGCCGCACGTGTGATTATTATGTATATGTATTTGTTGTATGCTGTCGGTTATCTTATATGTGGTTGTGACTGGAGAAATTCTGATCCGTGTAGCTCCTGATGAATTAGCACACTCGTGTAGCCTGATGACGAGCTATATTGCTTTTTAGAACAATCGGATCAGACTGTGCGGATGTACAGACTGATCTGCGTCTACAATAGTCGCAACATCCATAAGCCCCATTTCTCCAGTCAAGCCACAAATGTTATACATGGATCCATGTTGACAGTCATGCAATGTGACGTATAAAGTAGATTTAATATAAAGCAACAACAAACGATGCACCAGCGATTGAGACCACTGTATTATGTATCTTGATGCACACAGAAATTATATTGAAAAAATAGTAGAAGGATATACATGTATATCCCAAGGAGACCGAGAGTGCTAACCAATCATATTAACTTAGTACTTCCATTCCCCATAATACCATATGGATTACAGTGAGATACATATATCTAAGAAGGATATTGCAGCATTCACCAGCTTCATGCAGACTATACGAATCACGTTGGAAAAGGAGGGAACATATCCAGAGACGCTTGCACCACCGAAACTGAATCATGACGAGCTACGAATATGCATTCAAGTCGTCGCATCTGTGGTTTAATTCGGCGTTTATACCACAGATTATGCACATGAAATATATAAAAAAATGTTTGCAAAAATGCAGATCCTACAAACTTATGATCGTCTATAAATTTCACAATAACAATGTTTTATTGTAAACAATTATCGGATTTACATTTATTGAACATATATGCAGCCTATGCTCAATAAATCTAAATCCATCAATTGAAATTTCCAGACGATCCTACATTTGCACTTACGAACATTTTAGTCGTACGAAGTTTAGTGAAACGGGTCCCATGTTCATATTTATATACGAATTGCGTATATATAAATCAATACCATAACTATATTTACTGTCAAGGACTAGCTCTTACAATTCCTACTATTGCATCCGCGTCATTCATCAGAACACAGAATGCTGATTTATGGACTAGATACATGTGAGACGTATAGTTACTTTATCATACATTCTACATTGCATTTCCAATTCTTTGTCAAACGGCACAATATGTGAAACTGGATTGAACATACTAAGCTACCATATAGTATGCAGTAACAAGGCAATGTTCACATATATGATATGGCATATACATATATCCCATCATATTTAGAAAGGAATTATGTTTGAATCAAATGATGATCAGGGGTAGGGTCCTTAATTTGAAGCTCCCCAGCTCGGCTCGGAAACGGTAGGAATTCCTCGACGAAGCTCGGAATTCCTACGCGTTTCATAGCCTTGCCTGATAAACCTGATATCAAAAGACACCAGCCTGGTATTCTCTATGTGTTTGACTCGGTAATAGGGAGATGGAGACCACGAATCAGCGCGTCGAGCAGCTGGAGATGAAGGGCAAAGATGTGAAAGAAAGTACGGCTACGGCGGAGGCATAGATTCAGAGGTCTAATCTTAATATTAGAATGTACATCACTCATGTTATATAGGCCAGGATGTCTGATAGATTGTGATTGAGACGAAACCAAGATATCACAGCTAATCGTCGAATACGATTACTATAAAATTACTCATTGCAAATGCGGTGTTATCGCACTTGTCATTTGTGTCACGGACTGTAAATGCTGTCATAGCACCGGCTTCAGCGAACCTCAATACAAAATTGAAACAAGTAATAGTAATACAAGTACCAATACATAGGCACACTGTGCACAACGTTATCAATCATTAACAAAGGCTCATGAAGGTCATGTCAGAAGAAATAATTGAAGAATCAAGTAGTGGTACAACTGATATCGTGTATACATTTAAAGTTATATACTTTATATGAACCAGCAGGGCTGACACACTAAACATAAATAATACATTCTTGCATATGATGTGTATGGAATATTCAATAATAATGAAAACAATATATGCGCTAAAATGTATCACATTGTAACTAGCATTGTCATAATTGCAAATCGAAGGTAAGATTTTAACACAAATAAATAATGTTTAAGTTTGTATTTGACGTGTTTGAATTCAGCTTAACATAAACCATATAATCCCTTAATTTTAGTGTGTATGTCATATGTTTCCCTTCAATCTATAACAAACCACCGAATCTCTGGAATGAAATGGGTATTTGCTTAACTAGAATCTTCTGTATGTTACTCCGGGTGCTAGTTGTTATGCAAACATACCTGCCTGCAGCATTTGGCTTCTAGAATTCGGAAACTTTCCGGTGCTGTGAAGCAATCGAAATATATAAGGTGTCCCTAGACCACTTACAGATTTCGGTTAATTCACAGCTGAAAGTCTAGCCAATCCATAGACTCCTCTCTTGATTTAAGTTTATATGTGATGTGATTGCATTCAGTTTAACACAAACCATCGAATCCCTGGATTTAAGTGTGTATTTGATGTGTTTGAATTCAGCTTAACACATAATATTGAACCCCTGGAATTAAGTGTGTATTTGATTAACCAGACTTTCTGTCGCAAGACGACTTACGCCCTGCCAGTGCGTTACAGACAGACAATTCGGGTTAACAGCTTAACATAAACCATTGAATCACTAGAATAATTGTATAATAATAGAATATAATAGAATAATCGTTTATTGCTTAAGCCATGCTGGCTCTTGAGCACAATCAATTACATGCGTATAGTAATTAACAAACATACAATCAACATGACAATGCAAGCAAGATATACATGTTTTTGATATGCATGAACACAACCCATAGACTCTTCCCTCGATGTGTGTGTATTATATGTGTTTGAATTCAGCTTAACGCAAACCATCGAATCTCTGGAAAAGAAGAATGAGCACCGGAAGGCGGATAAGATCGACACATTCAAAGATCAAATGAAGCTCAAAAGTTCTGGAGAGACAGGTGGAGCTGAAAGACGCCGAACTGGCAAGGATCAAAACAGAGAGGAAGGAATTGCAAGAAAGGTAAACGTAAACGATCACAGCATGCCGAATGTTTCAGCTTGATCAGATCATCTCATTAATACCTGTTAATAGTTCGTGCATAAATAATAAAGCTAGAATGTATGCACATGTAGTTGGGTTACATCGTTAGTAATTACGGTTGATACTTTTGTTCAAACCAAAAGTATCAACCGTAAGTGTTAACAACGTAACCAACTTTATACATACTGGTTGGTTTTAGTATTCATGTAAGAGCTATTCACTATCGATCAGATAACGATTTGTTAAGACGCTTATTTAAATTACTCGCATTGCCATTACGCGAGAATATGTTTAATACATCAGATATAGGATGACGTTATGTGTATATACAAATGTGTTTAAAGTCAATGTATGTTTGTTTTGCAAGATGTTTAAGTGATTAAATGTGCTGCAAATATATAGTGTTACACATTGTTACAGCTTAACAAAATATCATCGTCAAAGAGTGCAGAATTAGCCGAACTAGGCAATCCATATCCGCCCAAGAAGCTGTCGGAGAGATACAGAGGGGTGTTTGAAAAGGAATGGGAAGATGCATTCAATACACAGAAGACGGCCCTGGAGCGAGATGACAAAACGGCAATAGAACGGCTGTTGCAAATGTTACAGGTATGTGGTTGTGTGGACAAAGTGTATGTTCCCAATTGGTTGAGGTATGAAATTAGGGAAATGCAAACTGTCGTCTGCTATTGGTGTGTATGTTGTTTTCTTTCTCAATAAAAAAGATGGTCTTTCAGCTCTTTAGAATAATTTCCATTGGAAATTAGTCTATAATGGATATGGTTCTAAAATCCTGTCAAATCATGTTTTTGTGAGAAAAAATGAAAATAAAAAATAAACAGCAGACAACAAAATTTAATTCAGCATTTATTTTTTTGGCAAGAAATTGTTTTCGTTATGCATGGGGTCATATTGTATTAATGAAAATGTGATGACCAAAATAAGATTTGCATATACTCATGTGTCTTGTTCTCCATTTTTCTACCATACAAAAATAATTGCGTACCAAGACGGGAATGGACATTCATTGGGCAACATTGAAATTTCGTTACATTTCTAAATAAAACTGTACATTTTATTGTACATAATACACCATACCATTTGTACATTAACAAGTGAAGTGTACTAATAAATATATATATATTTGCACAATGTACGAAAAGCAAAATCGGATAAAAAGAGAGAGTAAAGAAAGTGGGAGAGGAGATTGGGAGAAAGAGTAAAAGAGTGAAAGAGTTATGTATCACAATGTACATATAGTATCTAACCTAATGCATAGATAGATGTGCACTGCAGTTGATTTCAGTGTTCGTTGTTATCAGGTGGTACTGGATGATGTTGGCAAATGGAAAGTATCTAATAGATATGTATCGTGATAGAATGGTTCATATAGATATGCAGGTTATACATGTTTGAATGGGGAGGGCAGTGTAATTTCAACAACGTATCAGCCTGATAGACAATGCTCATATCTTACTTATTAAGAGGTATCTTTATGTGGTAATTGTCCCGTCGACATGTCGACTGTCCAACAGAGGAGCATTCGCACACTGAGCGTCCCGACTGCCAGACGATGGCGGACAAGCGATGCATATGTATCATGAAACAAAGATAGTTCAATTAGTGTAATTTTGGAATAATATTTCACGACAAAACAAGAAACAAGTGCAGTTCTTATATTTCAGGAAATATTCGAATTCTGTAAGGAGCGATCTGACAACCAACTGACGTCACTAATGTCCGAGTTGATGTTGCCAGGCGACACACCGGGTTCACCGGAGTCCACTGCGGTAGGAATGGCGTTCAAGATGGCCGCCAATTAATAACCTTTTTTATAAATACATGTATACAAAAAAAAGTATTGTGAAGATGTGGCACACAACACATGTTTTGATATCATAACATTGTTTCTTGACATACAATACATACAGTATCTAGCAATTTCTTATTATGAACCCTTTCACCCCTAAGTAACTGAATGGATTTTGATATGTTAATTTTTACAACCAATCCATTCGTCACAAAATGATTTTCAGACTAGACCATATGAGAAAGGGTATTTTTGTTCTCAAAAATATGAAAATTACTTTCAAAAAGTGCAGATCCTGATGAGACGGCTCGTTACGAGCCGGCTCATCTGGATCTGCACTGTTTTCATAAACCGCTTTCGCGTGTTTTCGGGTTCAACGGGTTAATCCATATAACCATAGCCTGAATAAGCCCTAACGGTTTTTTTAGGCTGCTCTGCTACACATACATGTATTTTCTTTCAGAGTTCCAGTCTGCAGACGATAGATGAGAGTGCGCTGAAACAACTGGCAAACATCGGAAAACAGACCAGTAAATTATCGCTCGAGTACGTGAAAAATGTAAGTTTGAACATGCAGGGAAAGTGAAACACTATTACATGACTGGATTTAATTTGGATCGGGTCACATGTAAATGTTACACAAAGTGTGAACACAAATCACATTTAGTTAATTTATTACAGATATAAAATGACTATTATTGATTGACTATATATCACTTTCACTAAAATCCTTTAACAGCTTACTGTCTGTTCCACGTTTTGCTGCCGACGAACTATTGGCTATTAAACACATTAAATCTCAGAAATATCTAAAAGTAAGTACTTTTTCATCAATAACAAGAAAGTCACACTCCCGAAAAAAAATTATTTGATAAAATTCCATCAAATATTCATTTGATTGCGAAAAAACGATTTTCTTATGGGAATTTAAAATGGGGCAAAAAGTAGATAAAGAGAGACAAGGAGAATCGAACAAAAATGGAAATTGAGTCCGAAACCTGGCTAAGATAGTTTGGAAATGATGTAACTAAGAAAACAAAAGTTTAGATTTTGAAAATCGGTCCACAATTAAAAAATGTTTAAAAAAAAAATTGTTAAATTCCCAGAGGAAAATATTTTTTTCGCAATAAAGTCAATATATACTGATTGGAATTTCATCAAATATTTGTTTGTGGGAGGGTTACTTTATTATTTACGAAATTATTTAGATATTTCTGAGATTTAATGTGTTTAATAGCCAAAAGTTCATCGGCAACAAAACGTGGAACAGACAGTATAGGTTGGATGTTTTAACGGTGTGCATAGTGCTATACGACGTGCAATTCCAGTCTATGGGTACATATACATATCCTTTCCTAATGTCCTAATACCTTCTTTGACATATAACAAAGATAATCTATCGATCTTGAACATACGTAACATATATGTATATGATCGATCACTGCATTGACCAGATTATGTTGCGCATGTCCGTATCACAGCCAATTTAAATATATGACGTTTCATTGGTAGAATGACGTCATATGACGCTACAAAATGGCATCAGTTTAATGACGCAACGTTAACTAGTCTGTGTTCTTTTCAACGAACACCATGTTATATTTGCCCATTATGTAGCATAAAACTTTACCTGATAAATATAATGTCAGCATCATGTCCGTAAACATCAGACTCTTGCTTGGAAAACCGCGAAATTCCTACGCGTTTCCAAGACGTGTCTGATAAACTCAAAATAAACACACTAGCCCAGTATTCTCAATATTTTACGCAGGTTTACATAACACAGTTAGAAGAGGCAGACGAAGCTGTTTACTCGTTCCAAGAAATCACGGAATGTTTGCCGTACATCGAGGCGTGCATTGACGTATATGCTTATGCAGACCCAGCCCATACAGCCGCGCTTTGAACCAACCCTCACACCGGGAACGCTGTTTAACAAAGAGAAATATGACTATTATACTCGCACAAGGGGTCCAAAATAGAATGTGTAGTATGGCCACCGTTGTTTTATTCGAACAGAAAAGTGTTACTGACTAAAGGGGTTGCGATCGCAGAACTATACCGATAACAGAGTGACTGTACTATAGCTCCTATAGCATATGGTTAATACTGAAATACATAGGAGACACGTCAGGTGATTCTGTACGTTCGGACATCTGCGTAATTTCATGAAATAGGTTTACAAAATTTAAAATAGTTTCCGTAAATGGCGTCAAACGTTGACATATGTTCAGAGTACATGCATGTATACTCCGCTCCGCATACTCCGCATGTACTCTGAAAATGTTGTCAATGACTGCGATTATGCATGTCATGAGTATGTAACATGTGGTTCGCATATATAAGTTACTATGACCTTATTAGACATGATTGGAGTAAACATTTAACATGCATGTATGTTGTATGGTAGTGTTTTTGATCGATTATGCGGCGAATTTACAATACATGTATGCTTTTATTTGTCCACGACGATAAAAGGCTCTGACGCGCCTGGATTTTTCTAACGCTGCGATATCTGAGAACCAAAGTTCTGCTCATTTGAGTGTTTGTATGGCCTAATATAAATACTTGATAGTATGCATATTTATGACGTTTACGCGGGGACATGCACAATTAGACATAAACTTGCACTATATGTAATATACAATGTATCTAGTTGTACACTCAATATTGTAATAAATATATGCAAACCGAAAACACGTTGTGTATACAGCGCAGCTTCCATTCTGTTGGTATGCAATACATATAATTTATAGCACCCATGATTATGTAATTAGTTACCCGATGATTACAAATATACACAAAATGCACTAAATAGGGTTTTTACAATAATGACTATTTAATCATTATTCTGATATGTATTAAACTCATTTACTTATTTCATACGAAATGCGGCAACGCCCACTCAGTAGGCACAAAGTGTTCTTTATAGGAATTACATTTTCTGGCAAAATAAACATTAATTCACCATTACCGCACGTATTGATTGGCATTATTATACATTTGATATTAGACGTAAATTTTCCCACTGATATCAGGGGAAATAACCGTGTTTCCTTAAAATGCTAACTGACATTACTAGTTATATAGTGTCTGTATTTATTATTTGAATTGCAATGATCATACTTTATAATCTGTCGAAAATATTATTGTTTCAGGTGCAATGACGCATTAAATTTGTATAAATAATTAAAACATATATCATGCCTCATTTGCATATGAAAATAGCCTGATACCACCGCGAGTCACTATCATCAAAATAAGTATTACTAAATGATTATATAACTGTATAGCGGGCATTCGTAATTTTTAGAACTGCTGGAATAGTGACACAATTATACACTTATTTAATTCCTATAAAGAACAAGTAGTAGTAAGGGAGTCAAAATGATACCACCTACCGTGATATCATTTATAACCCTCTATAATACCCCCACCACCCCCGAAAATCAAAAAATTGGTTAACGAGGAAAATTGGGTCTCCCGACAGCAAATTTATGAATTTTTGGAGAAAATGATTTTGAAAAGAGGGAGTCCCAATTATATTGGTAATTGACTTTTGAAAGTATATATTGATGTCATAAATACATCATGTTTTTTTCACGTCCAATTGAACAGAAAAAACAAGTACCAATATTATTAGAGAAAATGGATAATACAATACAATTTGAATTGAAAATTTTTAATGACTGTGTTGAAGAAGTTTACGAAGCTTACGGGGGTTATAATCCTGTATATAAATTCTATAAAATGAGAACACTAGGCGATATCGAATACATGAAATACCAGCGTAATTTATTACGCTCCGATAAAAACGTTACATTTACAATATTTATACGGCAATTATGTCAACTATACAAGAGGCAAATACAAACATTAAGACGGATAATGCGTATCGGATATGAAGCTAAGGTGTATTATACAAAAAAATTAAAACCCAACGATTCGTTTACGAATGTACATTTCTACGATATCGCTTATAAAGATATTGAAAAATTATTATTGAAAAAAAAAAATACTAATTAATTTATAGCCGAGTGTATTTTTCTTATCGAAGGTATGTAAACGGGCTATCTGAAATTATTTTTCATCAACCTCGAGCGGTCGGACTCGGAACGCCGTTGTCATGCAGTTGTTTACCATGACAACAGCGGTCGGACTCCGAACGCCGTTGTCATGCAGTTGTTTACCATAGCGACCACATTTGTAGGGATAGAAATAAATAAATAAAAATGTTTAGCTCCAACCGCGGCGCGAACCCACGACCCTCGTCTCTATAGATTATCGCCTTAACCACACGACCACGAAGGCTGTTATGATAAACACTACCTAGTGTTGTACAATTATCGATTTACGACAATGTTTCAATTACACGGGTTATGAACCATGTGTAAATTGATAGCCGAGGTAAACAGAGCCGAGTGTATCAATTACACAGACGGTGTGTACAGTGTAATCCTAGACTGAATTTGTTATGCGATTACGGCGTAATTCTCAGTGAAAAACACATGTTGCATAGGTATGTAAATTTGTTTACTGCACCAATATAAGAAAAAAAAAAAAAAAAAAAAAATTTTTTAAAAATTATTTTATAATGGTGCTGTAACATTTCTTCCGACTTTATCTCCAAGTTTTTCCCTAAATTTATCCCAATCAGTACACTCAATCTTGGGCATCGTGGCGCGCGCTTTGATTCTTATATCATTTTTTAATTGTTCATATCTCCCCATTTCTTCTACCACGGATTCAAACTCTAAATTTGATATTTTCTTATCGGCCAACGCTTTGGACACCATAACGTCGATGGTATTTTTCTTAGACCTGGCGAGAACGGATATTCTATCATGTTTTCTACATTTTTTCTCGAGTTTTCCACCCGACGCCCTAATTACCATACACAACAACCCAGAAACGGCCGACACCGCACATAAAATCCCCGCTACAGGAACAGTTATAATGGTGGATATAGTTGCAGCTGTCCCCGCCCCACACAACACAGAAACACTCGCCAGAGCCGTGCTAGATACTTCAGCCATGTTCACCGCGCGCCTATATTTTTTAGCGTTTCTTTTTCTATTTGTATATTCTCTAACTAAAATATCCTGCATAGCGACGATATTATTCAACCTAAAATCTGAACTTCTTTCGTTAATTGTACACAGTGTTGATGGAGTGGTATTGACAATTGGAAGCGTTGATTCGTTCATATTTAAATTTTACAAATTTATTTCAATATATTAGTATTTACAAAATAAGTTCAATTAACAACGAGACAATAGTGGAAGAACTCTCTGGGTCACCGATTTTCGTAACAAAGTTAATAACACTACCTTTGGAAAGTCTAATTCGATCATAACCGGAGAACGAAACCACCGTCGAACTATCTCCAGAGATTTTAGTGACTCCAATCCCCCGTTCTTCCCCATCTACTACAATATTTATCGCGACCGTGCCCACAGGTTTTACCACTACCATTAACCGAGCAGACCGCCATTTGGATAACTTCACCCTGCGGCTGTCATAGTGTATCCCCCACATTTATTACTCGCTTTGGCACCGAACGAATATTCATAGTGCGCCTCAACCAATGGGCCCCGCTTCTCAGCCCAAACTGTGATGGCTCGTTTTAGCGTTTTCATTGTTCGCACTATTCCGGCAAGCGCACTGTTTGCGTTATATGCCTCAGTACGAATATTATAAGAGGCCTCCTCAAGAGCTTTGGTCGCGGCTATACGATCATGTTTCAGTTTATCGGAAACTTCGGTTATTTTTTCGTCTAGTTCGGTAAGTGCCGCTTCTCTGTTGAGAGAGTCCTCTGAGCGCAACGCATCATAAGCCTCCGTAATGGTCGCCTGATGGCCTTTTAGGGCTTTCTCAACACCCGACCGGGCCTCTTTTTGAAATTCGGTTATTTTCCCGTCTAGTTCAGCAACCGCCGCTTCTCTGATGAGAGAGTCCTCTGAGCGCAACACCTCATAAGCCTTCGCAAGGGCTGCCTGGTGGTCTTCTCGGGCTTTCTCAACACCCGACCGGGCCTCTTTTTGAAATTCGGTTATTTTTCCGTCTAGTTCACCAACCGCCGCTTCTCTGAGAGAGTCCTCTGAGCGCAACACCCTATAAGCCTCCGTAAGGTCCGCCTGGTGGTCTTCTCGGGCTTTCTCAATACCCGTTCTGACCCCCTCAACCCCCAACCGGGCCTCTTTTCGAAATTTGGTTATTTTTTCGTCTAGTTCAGTAAGTGCCGCTTCTCTGTTGAGAGAGTCCTCTGAGCGTAACGTCCCATAAGCCTCCGCAATGGCCTCCTTGTGGTCTTCTCGGACCCCCTCAACCCCCGACCGGGTCTCTTTCAGAAATTCGGCTATTTTCCCGTCTAGTTCAGTAAGTGTCGCTTCTCTGTTGAGAGAGTCCTCTAAGCGCAACGCATCATAAGCCTCCGCAAGGGCCTCCGCAAGGTTCGACTGGTGGTCTTCTCGGACTTTATCAATACCCGACCGGGTTTCTTTTCAAAATTTTGTTATTTTTTTATCTAGTTCGGCAACCGCCGCTTCTCTGACGAGAGAGTCCTCTGAGCGCAACACCTCATAAGCTTCCGTAAGGTCCGCCTGGTGGTCTTCTCGGGCTTTCTCAATACCCGACGTGGCCTCTTTTCGAAATTTTGTTATTTTTTTATCTAGTTCGGTAATGTGCCGCATCTCTAATGAGAGAGTCCTCTAAGCGCAACGTATCATAACCCTCCGTAAGGGCCGCCTGGTGGTCTTCTCGGACTTTATCAATATCCGACCTGCTCTCTTTTCGAAATTTCGTTATTTTTTTACCTAGTCGTTTAGTTCCGTTTCTCTGATGAGAGAGTCCTCTGAGCGAAACACCTCATAAGCCGCCTGATCTTTCTCAATATCCGTTCGGACTCCCTCAATTTGTGCAGTCGCCGTCAGCACTTCTACTCTAACATCTGATATACTCCTGTGAATCCCGTTTGTGACCTTCGATATGGTTTTATTGATCAGGGCCTTGGTTTTTCCAGTAGTTAAAAAGTCTCCCTCTGTCGGGATGAATCCACCTTCTGCCGGTTCCAAATTCTTTGAATTTGTCACCCAATCGGAAGAACTACCTGGTCCGTATATACTCATAATAAAATTAATTATAATATTGGGCACCTATACTCAATTGGAAATTTCGAGAACTACCGAAATCGGGTAATCGTTTTTCAACTTTCTCGCTTGATCATCGAGAATAGAGACCGTAAATTCGTGGATATGTCCCGATTCCAAAACTTTCATCTCGGGGTGTGGGAAGTCTAAGGTCACAGTTCTCGCCATAGAAACAGTCGCTGGCTTGCACGGTTTTCAGTAATGTGCTGGGAGTGCCGTCTACCGTGTTGTACGATGTGTTACCCGATCCAGGTGCACCCTGAGAGTTTTCGTGAAGGCGAAGTCCACCGGGTTATCACCGACGTACTCACCGGGGTAAACATTCCTTTGTTTGAGGAGTATGTCTCATCTAAAACCGAGTTGAATACCCAACCCCGGGAGACCACTACCGCATTATCACTGCTGATGGTCATTGTTGCGAGCCCGGTAGCATTCGATACTGTGAGGTTGATTATACCGTCAAGCTCTGAGTTGACAAAATCTTTGAGCTGTCTTATTCGCCACAGTCCGTGAGGCAGCTTTACACCTAATTGTTGTCCATCCTTCACATAGTAAAACCCTTCGCTCTTCCCCACATTCAGCACCCCCCGAACCGTGAAGGTGATTGATCTGAGGCCCACCCGGCGTTTTCCGCAGCAGTTGTCGATTGATTTTTGAAGTTCACAACTCCCTTTTTGAACATTAGTGATAGTAGCAAACATAATAATATCTTTCAATGGATACAAAAGCATTTAGCTTTAACTCTAATGCAAAGTACGCGGTCGGTGGTAAATATACGCAAAAAGACGTTGTTAACCTTGTACACCCAACCGTAACGGTTAGACCGGACAGTGGCTTTGCCACCAATTTCCCTAACACGTTTGAGAAATATAGGCTGCCCAAGATTACTACGATGGAGTCGGTAAACGGGTGGAAAGCCACACCGATGCAGTTTTGGCAGAACCAGCTAAATTTTGCTGTATGGTGCGCAACATCCGGGTGTGGAGTTTCACATAAAGACCATCTGACATCCAAGAATGTCATGCTCCGAAGTGTCTACAACTTTCACACGTATTATACTATTAGGAGGATTCTCAAAGAACTAGGTATTTCTTTCTCTACCTCAAGACGACGCCTGGGATCCCATTTCCAACGCATACGACCGTATGGCGTTTGAAAGATTGTGTAACGAATTTAACGTTTCAAAAGACGCGGACTGGAGGCAGAAAGCATTTCCTACCACCACCGGCCTCGGGGACGTTCTCATTCGGGGCCAGTCCGGGAATTGGACGCAGACTGATTTTAGACACGATTACTCCGGTGACCACATCGTCAGTCGGAACGCCGGGAATTTTGACCCCGCGACTATGACTTTCGGGCCAGAAGTGTCTGGAGGTCGGCACTGTGGCGTGTTTTCTTGTAAAATGTTACCTCCGAAACGGGCTCACGTCGATTACATACAGCAGGCTGCTGAGGTTCAGAACGCGTGGACCACATTTATGTTAGATAAGGGTCTAGGGTTCACGCAGGCCGGGGTTACTCGCGTCAACGAATCTATTCGCACGTACGTCTGGGGCCATCCTCGGCGCACAGAAGCAAACTCGCAGTTCTATACTGGGCACAGGAACAGCGTTTGATGCACAAAAACAATTCTTGGCAATTGTAGAGGACGCCATCTCAGCTAAGGTGGACCTGGAGAAGGCGATCCAGAATTATCAAGACGTTTTGCAGACTGCCAGCACCCCAGTGGACTATGTATTTGGAATAGGTCTTTATATGGCGCCGAGCAATATGATACTACGAGACGACCCGGTTGATGGTTACAATAATCAAATCGTAATCGCCACCGCCAATCAAAAAATCGGTCACAACGGTAACGTGAACACGGATATCATCAAGCGCACCCCCAAAATGATCGGGAGCGGAGTTGTAAATTCAAATAAATTTGAAAAAGATTTCATAAAACCCCCAAAACACAAAATGGATACACCTCCCTCAACACAATCGAACCCAGTACCCCCAATTCGTAAATTGGAGCACCATCGAGTTTTCCATCAACAATGTTGAAACACAATCGAGATTGGAAGCACCAACACACGAGGAGGAGAAATTAGCGCTCGTCGTCGCCCTCGTGGCGATCGGATTATTTGCGCTTTGGTTTTAGGAACTCTCTGGCGAAGGAATAGTAGGAGACCGGCGATTGCCACGATTAAAGCCCAAGTATTTTTGGCTAGCCATCCGGCCGTTTTTTGATAATATAGATAGCAAGTAAGAAACTATACTTCCGATCAGTCCAGGTAGTGCGGCAGCCGCCTTTTCGGCTAATTTAGCCAGGAGACTGGCGAGGGCTTTTAGTTGTTTTTTTTACCCACTCCTTGGCTCCGCCTGATGGCGCGGGTGCTGGTGCGGGTGTTGGTGCTGGTGCGGGTGCTGGTGCGGCACCACCAGTGAAAGCTAGAAACTATGGTCGATATAGTCATGCTGATAGCAACGAGGATGCTTGCTATCGTGATGCCCTGTTCTCTGAACAGAGTGCGAAGACGCTCACCGAGTGTCGTCTCCTCGTTCAGGACCCTCGAGATTGTTTTGCGTGGATCCGACTTATTTGGGTGCGGAGTGTCTCACGGTTAGTAGATGCAGCCTCCACGCGAGCTTCTCTTTGATCCCGCAACGACCGCAGGCGTTCGGTGATCCGCTCGGTAGATTCTCTATCGCCACCGGCTTCCTCCAGTTTTCTTTCTTCTAGCGCGATATGTTCATCCAGCGACGAGAGTTTGGCGAGGTTACGGACCAGTTCGCCCGACCGTTTGCATAACCTTATCGAGTCCCCGGAGTTCGCGAAGAGGTAACGATGGGTCATCGTCGAGTATTTCGTTTTCGCCGAACGTGGTCTCCATCGTGTTAATAGCGTCGGTGGTTACTCGAGGGAGTTCGCTGAGCTCAACAGTTTCTATATCGGCGGCCGTTTTCGCCATCGTTTCGTCGGTAGACTGTAGGGCCTCTACAGCGCGGGTAGGCATAATTGTTTTACTACGCGTCCAATCTGGAAATCCTAGTTCGCTCCTTATGATTTCACCACCGCCCCGGTATCCGGCAATGGTGCTCATCGCTAGGGGTTTACCGGTCATCGTGTTGACGATCGGGACATTTGATGCTTTTAGTCGCAATCTACCGTTCAGATCCAATTCGAACTTGGAGTAGTCGCGACCGACAGATGGGACCACACCTTTTTCTGCCAAACTGTTGTAGTAGTCGTCTACAGCTCCATCAAGTAATTCCCGACTTTGACTAGTAGTAGCGCCACCTAATTCCCCAGATTGGATTGGAACTGGAGGCTGTATCAAGGGCGTTTCGTCATTATAATCATCTATGTCATAATCATCTATGTCATCATCATCGAGGTAATCGTCTCTGCCGATTTCATCCATGTTAATATCGTAATCATCCATCTTAATTTCTTAAAATTAATTATGTATTAAAGACAAAACCATAAGGGTTTAATATAGTTTCACTAAATTATGTCTTCGAGTCAATACGGTCGCAAACTCAATCCATACCGCAGACTACGTGAGCCCCTCGGGGCAAAAGGCGTGAGACAGAGTGTCGTTATTACGAACAACCCATCGACGATCGACCAGAACCAACAGCTCTTGGTCCGCTTCCCCAACCTCGGAGCTAACGACGTCATTGTGCCGGGTACTGTTCGCCTCGCTTTCACTATTTCGCTGACGTCGACGGACGAGGACCGAACCGTCGTTCAGAACCTTGGTCGCACCATCGTCAAGAATACCATGATAAAGATTTCTGGTAATGAGGTGATGTCGATCGACGACAGCGACGTCTACCATTGTTATCAGGACCTATGGAAGACGGCGCAAGAGCGCGAAAACGCTGTCTATCAGGGTATTGACACCAGCAAAAATAAGAACGTAACCAAACTTAGAATCGGGGCTGGTAACAAGGTAGATAACAACGCGAGTGACAATGCGGTCGAGGGAGCTTACGGCAACCGCTTCTACATCCCGCTCGACTTCGAGTTGCTGGAGAGTCACATGCCCTACTATCAGAGCGCTTTGGCTGACCGCCTCGAATACGAACTAACGTTCAACGACTACGGCCGAGTTCTCATAGCCAGCGACATGTTATCGACGTATACGATCGATAATGTTTCGCTGGAGTATGACATGGTCACGATGCCCGAACTCGCGAGATTGATCAGAACCCAGTACGCCGGGCGCGTTGCCATACTTTACGACCGAGTTCTTCGCCATCGCAAGATGACGAAAGACAAAGGCGACACATTGTGGAATATTAACGTCAACGTACCCGCCCGCTCGATGAAAGGTATAATGATTGTGTTCGAGGATGCTCGGTTTCGCGTTCGGTGCTAGAAAAAACCGACAAATTCTATAACCCCAAAATCACGAAGGTAGAGGTGACGATCGAGGGAGTTCCCAATCAACTCTACAGCGCGGGTCTTCGCGCGCACCAGCAGTGGGACGAAGTAAGAAAGCAGTTTGCTGCCGGCTCTAAGCGCTCTCCGGAGGTTGCAGTGGTTGCCAAAGACCTGCATCTCTCGGCCGTCTCCCTCGCGGAGTTCTTGAATACCAAATACGCGTTATGGCTAGACATGCGAGCCAGCGACGACGACCAAATACACGGCAGCGGACGCCAAGTTGAGAACGCTAGCGAGGGTGTGACGATCCAGAGAACCAAAGAGGCGGAGGGAGCCGGGCCATTGAACGTGTACTTATATATAATTACGGACGCACAACTCAACATCGAAGATGGCCGATACGTCTCAGCGATCTACTGATTTAATTAATTTTAAGAAAATTAGCAATCATTCTAACGATTTATTAATTAATAAATTTGATAATTCTAAAGAATTAATTAAGAAAATTAGCAATCAATGCCAATTCACGATTGGAGATGCCCACTCTGCCATAATATGTGGACAGACAGGATGTGGAAAAACGGTTTTCATCCTAGACTTGCTCGAGGGCTCCTACCGCGATGCCTTTCGTCATATTGTGATCCTGTGTCCCACTGTGCGGCACAACGATACTTATCAGCGGCGAACGTGGATATGGACCGACCCTGAGGTATACGTTATTGACCCCGGTGATAGGCTTCACGATTGGTTGCGTGGTTTATATACCAAAGATTCCAGGGTGAGCCCACCCTATACGTGATTGACGATTGCTCGGCCAAGGCGGCGATGACCAAAAAGAAAGACATGCTCTCCGAGCTCGCATTTTCTGGCCGCCATGCTAGGCAAAGCGTATGGATATCCACTCAAAAGTACAACGCCGTCCTCAAGGATCTGCGCGAGCAAACGAAATGGGTCGCCCTCTTTCACTGCAAGGACCGAGACTCATTCGATGACTGTCTTCGAGAGAATGACGTTCTCCCAACGCGCGAGGAGCGCCTGGAGGTTCGACAGATGCTTTCGGAAACTAAGCACGCCAAGCTTTTTGCTAAAGACTGATCAACCAACTGCTTACGAAGTTATCAATTAATTTTATAATTAATTAGCAATTACTGAACAAATGCTGAACAATGCTGAACAATGCTTAGCAATTGCTGAACAATGCTGAACAATGCTGAACAAATGTTTGAACAAATGCTGAACAACAATGGTTAACAATGTTAACAATTTGGTGCTCCGCTGCGAGCTTTGTTGCGAGCATAATGGTGATCATAAGTATCGGGTGGTGCGCTTTGCAATATGTTAAAGTGATGAGACTTGTTAGGATAGTTAAATTAATTTTAAGAAAAATGAACTGCGACGAACTTCTCGATCAGCTAATAGAAGAAACCTCAACTCCGACTGCCAACATAGATAATGATCCGACAGAGCAATCGGAATCAACTCCAACGGCGGTTGGTATTGGGTTGAGTGCAACGACTCCGAATGAAAATGAAAATGCGGTCAGCGACGAGAGCGGCTAGCTGCGCTGGTTGCTGGGGGACAATCGGAGCATTATCTCGGTAGGCGTCTCTCAGTTTTTCAGGTGGATAAGATGTCAGATGCGGAGATCGATAAAATGTATGCGCGATACGAATCCAAATTGGGAGCGGAGATGACAAAAACTCTCGGATCGGCGGCTATTCATTTGTACGCAACCGCCGTTAGTATATTTCTCCCTATACCAAACACCGCGGGATTGATTGACGATCTAGAGACTGACCCTTTTATAGGTCACACTCTTAGAACAGCCTGCTGCTCAATTTATCACAAGTTTGGAATGTACTTAGCTCCGCTCACAACCGCGTTGACCACGGGTAAACACTGTCAATTTGAACATATATGCCCACGAACTATAAGCCCTGAAAATGATGACACAAGACACACCCGCGAGAGTGACGGAGTTGAACCCGATTGCTCCAACCCAATCGAACCCAACTCCGCCACTGGATGACATACCGCATATAAAAAATCCCAAAAGACAGGCAGCTGGGCGGGCGGCGGCTGCCACCCGAAAAGTTAAACAAGATAAAATACTCGCCGAGCTTCGAGAGGCTAAACTCCAATCGAGATTGGGGTTGCAATCGGGGACAGCAAAACATCTGAAGACAGAGTTGAGTACAACCCCAATTCACGAATTGGAAGCACACTCAACACCCAATACCAACTGCCGTTGGAGTTGGGCGAATCCGATTGAACCCAAATTCGTGAATTGGAGTTGGGTTGTTGGTGGTGGTCTGGCAGTTGTTGGTGCCCTGTGCGTGTGGAAATACCCCCTATTATCGAAAAAACAACTAGCCAGTGTTCAGAAGAAAGTTACGAAACACCAATCGCTATTGGACGCGCCCCATTTAAACATTGATCGCAACCCCTTTTATATGCAATAATGGCTGAACAAGATGGTAAAATGTTAGTGAATGCGCTTTATCACGCCGTGGTGATATCGGGTTTCAGTATCGGGTATGCTCGACTATCAAAGATGGCCCTAGGAGGATCCGCTCCCAAATTGGACTTTACTGTGAGAGACGTAGGGTTCGCGACCTTAGATGTAGCGGCCGCAGTTTGGACACGAGATTATCTAGTTAAATGCTGGAATTCTACCAGTTAATATATGGAAATAAATGGCTTCAATCGCAATAATGATAGGTGGTGCGCTCTTAAACGCATTTGCGTTCACCGGCAGCAACTTTCTATTATCTAAACTCAAAACTCGAACGCGGATGAGGGAGAGTACGCGTCACGATTTAGCTGTAGAACAATTCAATAGCGTAAAGGAAGCGTGGTCGGAAAAACGAACCGCCCATCTTGACTGGGTCAATGAAGAGCTTCGCCGCGAAAATCACGCCGCACAAACTTTTCAGAACGTTGAAGAAGCCAACCGCGAGTACGCGCTGGCATATCCGCAGAAAAGTCTCGCGTCGCTGGATCGCAAGCCCCAACTTTCAGATTTCTATGTACCGTCAGAGCCCCAAAAAGACCGCGAGATCGCGTTCATCGTCGTGGGAATGGGTGTGGTGGGTCTCGTCGGCTACTATATTCAATCGAGATTTTAAATTAATTATTTTGAATAACTTTTTTTAGAAATATATATATATAGAACGATGTCAGTTGACGAACTTTATTTTGCTATGATTGATGTAGGCTACACTGCCCTTAAACACCGCATAGCTGGTGCAAAGGGTATGATTCGTCTGGCCCGAGATTCTCTCGAGACGTGGCGGGAGGACGAAAAAGCGGCCACCCTTTTCGCAAAGCGGATGTTAGATTCCTCCACCAATCCTGGGGGATTAGATTTTCCCAAGTTCCTTCAGAACTTAACCCCCAATCGCGATTGTACTTCCAACAAAGGTTTATTATTATCGACGCAGTTACCGGACGATCTGGCGAGGGCATGTTGGAGATTGTCCGATATATTAGAATACATCGCATACGATGAACACGCGCAAACTTAATACCAAACTATCGGTTCGCCTAACGCGCAAGCTAGCGAACACGTACTGTAGCCCCCGCGGCTACTGGAAGGGACTCGCTGCCATCAAGAACCTCGCGGCGGCGACCAAGGTTTCAGAAAACGCTGTCAAGGAATGGCTCAAGAAGCAGGCCATCTGGCAGATCTATTTACCCGCGCCTCACAATATTCCGCGCCCGAAATTCAACGTGCCGGTACCGAACCAAGTTCACCAAGCGGATCTCCTGTTTCTCCCTCACGATCGCGTCGGTCGTAAGACGTACAAGTACTCGCTGACAGTCGTTTACGTAGCGAGTCGTTATAAGGGAGCTGAGCCGTTGGCCACTAAAGAGTCTAAGGAGGTGGCCGAGGCTCTCTCCCGAATATATAAGAGGAGTCCTCTCAAATGGCCGAATCTTCTCCAGGTCGATCCCGGCCGCGAGTTCATGGGCGCGGTCTCTCATCTATTGTCTAAGCACGAAGTTTCTGTCAGACGCGGCCGCGTCAACATCCACCGGGACCAGGGGATCGTGGAACGCTTCAATCGAACCCTGGCTGAGAGACTGTTCGGACACCAATACGCTTAAAGAACTTGTAGACCCTCATTCGCGATCGACCGAGTGGGTGGCCAGACTGCCCGCCGTGGTCTCCGCACTGAACGGAGAGGTGACCAGATTGATAGGTAAGAAGCCCGTAGATGCTATCAAGTTTAAAAGGGTGACGAGCGAGCCCTCTGCCGTCTCGCGCGAGCGACCCGTTGGTTTAGAGGAGCAACGGCTTCCATCGGATATTGACGTCCGGTACCTCTATCAACCGGGAGAGCTCGAAGGTGGCAGCCGGCCGCGCGACTGATCCCTGTGTGGTCTCTCAATGTATATCATCTAGATCGATCTATTACCAAGCCCGATGAGCCCGTGCTCTACTATTTGGATGATGGGCCATCTCGAGGGTTTGTTCGCGAAGAAATTCTCGCGGTGCCTTCTGACACTCAGCTACCCCCGGATCGTCAGAGTCTTTAGATTGCTAATTTTCATAATTTTTTTCAAAATTATTAAATAAATCATTAGAGAGGTTCTGTATGTATTCCGTCTGGTAACACACATCTTTTATCGTAGTATGCCGAGAGTCCTAATTTTTGTTGACAGTACGTTTTCATAACACCGTCTTTCATTTTAAATCCCCTATTTTGTGCTACATCTATAATGTGTTTTCCATCTTCTGTAGTTTCGGTTAGTACTCGTTTATATCTATCCCAGTTTAAATTGTTAGTTCTCTTGGACATTCCTTTCGCAGAGTTTTTATTAATAGAATTAAATTTTTCTACAAAATAACACTTACTAGATAACGCTATCGCCCTATCTCCGCTAAATTTCATTTTGAAAAGTCCGGGCTCTCTTTCGCTCCATTTATCCCAAGCCAACCATTTCTTTTTTTCTTTTTCAAACCCGTCTAGTAAGATAGGTCTAATCAATTCCTCTATCGTTTTTCCACTAACTCCTATATACATACTATCCGTATCCATCTGTATTAATCCAAAGTCTTCTCTTTTTACGTATTTGTCAAGAAATTCGTAGTAAAATTCCAACATTCTCTATTTAGCTAGTTGATAAACCGCTATTCCACAATGGAATGGTCTCTTTACCGCACACCTGGGTTTTCTTGAAGATATTTCGTACGCATCTCCTATCTCTTCCAAATCATCAAAATACGCGGATCTTAATGCTTTGTCAACACAGGTTTCGTTTTGTGTATATGTCGTATTTAAATGTCTCTCCGTTGCCTCTATCATTTTTCCAACAACAGAGTTTCCTAATAATTTCATTATGTCGGCTACTGGTTTCTTATTTGGTTCTACATCACCCGTTCGTCTTGCGGCTGTAACTTCTTTTGCGAACCATTCGAATGGTTTCCGCTAATATAATCTATACGATGAACTCCATTATTTATTTCTAGGCCGTGTTTTAAATACCATTTCAACAGTGGCGCGTACAGCAATACTTTAGTGGCTGTCATAGATCCCACCAATTTTTTTCCATCTCCTCTTGTTCGCCCAGTATCTTTTAAATATTTTAACATGTGTGTGGGAACTTCATCAACCTCTACTTCTCTGTTTATAAAATATTGGGGACATTCAGAAAACTTATCTTTTAAGTTGTGTGGAACTTCTATATCCACTCCGCAAACCCAAACCAGTCTCCGGATAAAACTCTTTTACAAAACTTTTTAATAAATTTAGGGTTATGTGGAGTATCTATATGGTGTATAGTTTCTCTCCCACACAGCATCTCTTTATTTAACGTAGATAAATATAACGCGTTTGCGTCGTACCCCTAAAACAGCCTTGCACGGTTTGGAACCCACTCTAATATTTGAAACACCAGCTTCTGCATATCGTGTAAATACTATTGATGGACAGCCAACTAGAGCGTCCTTCATCATTTCGTATGTTTCTTCTTTTGGTGCATATAGAGCATCCTCCGGTATAATCGTCTTTGAAGATTTTTGTTCTTTAATGGTTCCTCTCAATAAATATTGTATAGCTACTCCAGGTAGTGTTACCGCATCTTTGAAAATATCAACACCTCTGTGTTTATAAAATTCACACATTTTTTTCCACCGCTTCTAGGAACGGTGCTACATCTAAATCGTTATAATATTTCAACCAATCTCTGAAAGTTTTCATATTATTTTCTTCGAAAATTCTACGACATTTACTTAATTCTGTTTCATCTATTAACATTTTCCCAGATAGTTTGGAATACCTATTCTCTATATCCGGCAGTCCTGGGTAATCCAGTTTGTCTGGAGAATCGAACCACTCATAAGGAAAGAAAGATTTCTGTCCTTTGCATTCGTAGGCTTTTATCCAACTATCGTAACTTACACCGGGTCCTAGATAAAGTATTACATCAAGAAATCTAAACTCTGGAGTAAATAGAAATATTGTTGCGTTTGCACGTTTTCCGACCATTACTTTCTTTGTTGTTGATGCCAGTTCGCCTACTAGGTATTTCTTTATTATGTTTATATCGTACTTACTGCTGTTAAAACCTATAACCGGTACTTGCTCTATCCACTGTTCGATCTTGGCGATTTGGTTTTTACGTAAATGTTCTGTATTAAACCCATATCTTGACCACACTTCTTCTCTTATAGCTTTTCCCCTGACTTTCAAATCTTCTACGAATTTTTCTATAAGTTTTGCGGGATCTTTATCACAAATATGAGTTACTGTTCCTGAGAAATTATCTCCTATACTAACGCTTACCGGAACGTGCTCGGCTTCGTACTCTAGATTATTACCGAGTTTCAATTCTGGGTTGAGATATGCCTCAAAATCGTATACTATCTGATATGGATAAAGAGTAGTGTCGCAACCGATCTTTATGTCTTTACCAGTTCTTTGAAATTCGCATTCCCACATAACTACTAGGTTGAATTCTTTGCTTCTTCTAATAAGTGTATCTCTTCTCATAGTGGATGCGCGTTCTTCTTCTATGTTTTGCATGAATCTCACACCCGTGCCAGTAACAGCCGTGATATTGATATACGGTATTGGTTTCTGGACAGTATCCATCTACTGGAGCTCCTAAAATCCATCTTTCACCCCGTGTCCACACTGTTCGTGGTGAATGTGAATTCCCTCGCGCTTTTCCACAGAGTACATCCAATCGATCGCCCCATAACTGTTATAACTTTTTGGGTAGAACGCTTTCTCGAACGACGAACGCGGGCGCTCTAAATAATTACCATCACATACTACTTTTGTCTCACCTTTCATACATTTTGGTCCGTGTCTCTTCATATTACTCGCTTTCGTGAATTTCTGCTTGCAATTATCGCAGGCGTAAATTTTAGATAGGTTTTTAAGGTTTTGGTTTTTTATTAGAAATGCGTGATTATTAAACAGTCCTATTGTCATTGGTTTATTACCTATTGCCTTATAGTGCGCTGGTACCTTTTTTCAACCACCATACGTTACATTGGGTGGGTTGATATACTTCTATACCGATTTTAAAAAACTCTTCAACCTTTTCCAGATCTGAAAAAGAATTGGTGAAACCACATTACTACCAAAATATTGCTTACTAAGTTCTTTCGCCTTTTCTGTACATCTGTCGGGTCTTTTAATCTGTCATATGCATAGCTAGCACCTGAACAGACAAAGGTCGTCATTATACTTATCTAAAGAATACATATTTCCTTTTTTATTCTTCAGCCCATTCTGGAAGTTCTCCTCCTGCTGCTTCTTTGGGATTGTAGTCCCAAATCTTTTCCCCTACTACCCTGTATTAGCTTTACGAAAACCTCTACCCATCTTACAAACTTCCACTTTGTATTCGGTCTGTCTATTTTATCGGACATTATTTGTGTTTGCTCCTTATCTGACAGCCATTTTTTAACGGTTTTCATTGATGATAATGGTTCGCTACCACCGAGATTTTTGTGCATTATTATTATAGTTACAGGTTTTCCATTTTTAATTTCCTCCATATGTTCTAGCTTGTAAGAATATGAATATCTCAAATAAAAATTGGTTGTTAGATACGGAGCGAGTTTCTCGGACATGCGTTCAGACTCGTTAATGTTAATGTTTTTACGAAAGGATAATGTAACTACCCGTCTTCCATTTTCTACCTTTTCCAATGTTTCATCGTGAGCCCCCAATATTTCTTCACCTTTTCCACTATCGCGCGAACGAGAGATTTTTTCTTATTATTTTGTATTGGGCCACCTGTGTGTCTAATTTGGGACAAATTATTGGTGCTTGAAGGTTTTATTACACTAGCCCTTAACTCCGCAATACTTTCTTTTTGAATTCTGTTACCAACTTCCTCCGCTAGTGAGAGGTTTGTAAATGCCCCTCTTTTATAGGCGCGGGTAAACCGCTTCATAAACGCCTCATTCTTTGTGGCATTTATCAGCTTTGTCAACCCCTAACTCTCAACCGTGTACTATAAGTAATCCCTAGAGATTCGGCTTCTCTTCTCAAACTTTCTATTTCTGCTCTAGTTTCTGGCGTTATCATATTTTCTGTATATACTTTTGTATATATACTTTTGTATAACCTATAAAATTTATCTGTTCAATTGGACGTCAAAAATTTACATAATGTGTTTTTTTCACGTCCAATTGAACAGATAAATTTCATAGGTTATATACATATATATAATGGAGTGTGAGACTTGTTGTAAGACGTTTATGTGTAAAGACTATCTACGAAGGCATCTAGCGAGACGTAGAAAGTTTCCTTGTGTCCCCCCCACAATTTCAATGCCCTAGATGCCCTTGTAAATTCGTTAGTGCCCAAACTCTTTGTAGACATAAGCAACTACGCTGTCAGGTGGCTAAAGGTGAACGTGGTAGACTAGAGCTGGTAGAATTAGTTGCTGATCTGCGAAATAAATTAGCTATATCGGAGAAGAAAAATGAGGAATATAAACTATTGTACTTACATGAATGATTTCGACTTTTTTCAAAAGTCAATTACCAATATAATTGGGACTCCCACTTTTCAAAATTATTTTCTCCAAAAATTCATAAATTTGCTGTCGGGAGACCAATTTTTTGATTTTCGGGGGTGGTGGGGGTATTATAGAGGGTTATAAATGATATCACGGTAGGTGGTATCATTTTGACTCCCTTACTACTACTGAACAGTGTGTGTCTACTGAGTGGGTATGTACCTTTAATAAATATGCTATCACAGTCATGATTAAACCATCACTCATTTAACATCTTCTATTTAAATAGTGTAATATGTGATGTATACATATTGTTATAGTCAACTTATACAGATACATATATGTACGTGAATGACTGTGCAAATAGCTAGGTCGGCGCTACTGTTAGCGGTAGTTGCAAAAAAAATGTAAAGTTCTGCTAAGTTGCAAAAACAAAGTACTTTTTCAACTAATTTCGGATTTCGTAGCAAAAATGCCAATTTCTGTTAAATTTCGGATTTCGTAGCCAAAATGTCAATTTCTGTTAACAGAAATTGAAATTTTGGCTACGAAATCCGAAATTAGTTGAACAAAAGTACTATGTTTTTGCAATTTAACAGAAATTGACATTTTGGCTGCGAAATCCGAAATTAATTGAAAAAGTACTATATGTTTTTGCAACTATTGGAGCGAATATGAAATGTATTATCGTATTATCACTTCGTCTTGGTCACTAATTTCAAAATCCTAGCGGCGCTGGGTCCTAATAGTATGCATATATTCGTATGACCCAGCCAGAACCTAGAAATGGGTCGGGTAGCTCTTCATTTCAACATTTGTTACAACTCTCCCAAAACTAAGACTAACTGCACTAGCAAAGTCATCACGTACATATACATATGAGCGTACAAAATAAAACAACGGCTACACAGGACTAGCGATAGAATACATATTCTATGTATATGCTCTGTCCGTGCACATACACATTGATTAATTTAATAGATATATTGGCGAAAGCGTCGCAATATGCGATTAATTTAGGCGAAATGTTGTGCTTAAAATCACTGGACGCGAAAATAGGGAAATTTGATGTTGATAAATTTGTAGAAAGATCCAGGACGAAATTATCCTTCCTCAGCATCACTGTTGCTGAACTCCGCGTCGGCGTAAATATATACATGTGGAATTTATTTTGGGAAGATTCGAGATTCCTCAATTCACAGATTTTCCTGTGAATTGAAGTGGTGGAAAATTAACCATCCAAATAAACATATTTTTTAATTACTTTTATGACAGTGTGGGGTAATTGTAACAACAATGTGGAACATTAAATGTTTCTCCCGCCACGCAAGTGCATTTTCTGTCTGCACTCCGCACCTGCGTAAAATGTTTCACGTCGAAAAATGCATCGGTTTCCTGACGATATGCCACTAGATCAGCTCTACTTATATTAGAGCTATCGCATCAACGCATGATTGTCCGTCTAGTAACCGGCGCATATTTCTTGCACCGGTTACTGGATGAAAATGTGTTTATGCAGTATATTATGTATGTAGCTGAATGGAAATTAACCGTCAGGAATCTGACATGTATATATGTACAGTGTGTGCAGTGATTACCAGCCATGGCGACTGCTAGTGCGAAACAACACAGGGACGAAACGCGATAGGCTTCGCCCCTGTGTTGTTTCGCATCATGGACATAGCACTAAAATATATAAAAACATTCAAACTCATAAATTTTTTATTATTTATTTATTTCAGCGTGCATTGTTCTATAGTCTATGTCATATGAAACACAATACATGAAGATGAAAAGGTAAATACTTAGCGAAACCACAGACTTTCCGTCACTTACGACAATCAGCTCAGTCCGGAATACGACAGTAAAATTTGGAAACCCGCTGTCTCTGGGAAAAACCCAAAAGGCTAATTTCCGAAGTTCTGAAGTTCTGAAGCTGATAATTTCACCGGCCCTACTAACTTATCACGGTATGTAAAAACAATCAATTCAAATTCAAAGTGTAAACTAGTTGCTAAAGTATTTTCATTAGTTTACCGTCAACACAGGCAATATATTTTTCGTATGAAAGTTATACTTTCGGTTTCCATTAAAGGTACATGCCCACTCAGTAGGCATAACATGTTATTTATAGGTATAATTGTGTCACCATTCCACCGGTTCTAAACATTACAAGTGCCCGCTATACATACATGTATATAATCATTTAGTAATATTTATTTTACTGATAATGACGCACGGTGGTATCCGGCTATTTTCATATGCAAATGATCCATGATATTTTTTAATTGTATACTAATTAAATGTGTCGCTGGAAAAAATAATATTTTCGACAGATTATAAAGTATGATCATTGCATATCAAAAAATAAATACAGAAAATAAACAGTAATGTCCGTTAACATTTTAAGAAAACACGATTATCGCCCTGATACCAGTGTGGAAATTTACTTCTGATATAAAATGTATAATAATGCCAATCAATACATGGGGTAATGGTGAATGTTTACTTTGCCAGAACATGCCTCCGATGATGTCTCTGATATAAAGAACCGTTTGTGCCTACTGAGTGGGCATGTACCTTTAAGTAAACAAGAGCAATTGAATAATTTCCGTTCGACATTTACTCAGTTCGGCTGTTTTACTTCAAGGTAACTGCCTTACTGGTACTGGTATATAGGTACACCGCCAGGGGCAGATACATGATTTAGGTTTAAATGGACGTGGATTCTCATTTGAAAACGGGACGTACATGTATATGATTGTGAACTTCCTGCAAATATTTTTCATATCTCATCAAAAGTTAGTTGCAGCCTGTAACTCTGTTACCCTGCCGTACCATACGTACCAGAGTTACTGTTCCTCCCATAGCATTCCCCTGCAGAGTAGCGAATCGGATCTGATTCAAGCTTAAAATTTAAGATAAAATCTACTAAAGTCACCCGGCCATTATCGTGCAGTGCCAGCCAAAACTCACATGAAATATTTTTGTTGGACCCTAGTTTCTAAGTAGACAAAATGTTATTCCCTGGATATTTTGCAAGGATAAAAACTACTTTAGAAGTATTAGTTTATATCAGTTTCCTAATTCTAACACAGATTTCAATTGAAAGATATTTTAAAAATGTCATAATTACTATCTAAAGTGTGAATCAGATCTGATTCGCCACTCTGCAGGGGAATGCTATGGGAGGAACAGTAACTGGTACATACGGTACGGGAGGGTCACATAGTTACAGGCTGCAACTAATCAAAAGTATATGTTAGTACCGCTCAATTGAACCAGCTTGAAAATAGGACAACCCCCTGGTTGCGAATGGTAACTCTTGCAATTACTCCCGTACCGTCCGTAGCCAGCTACGGACAGTACGGGAGTAGATTGCAAGAGTTATCTTCACAACTAGACAACCCCCCCCCCCAGTTCACCAAATGCTGGGTCCACCCCTTGGTTTAAATCTAAACTCATTTAGTAATAAAAAAAAATATGTATTTTACTGATAGTTACTCGCAGTGGTATTAGGCTGTTTTCATATGCAAATAAGGCATGATATTTTTTAATTATTTGTACTAATTAAATGCGTCGCCTGAAAAAATAATATTTTATACAGACTATAAAGTATGATCATTGCCCATCAAAAATAAAATACAGAGAACAAGTAGTAATGTCCATTAACATTTTAAGGAAAGACGGTTATCGCCCCAGATATCAGTGTGGAAATTTACATCTGATATGAAATGTATAATAATGCCAATCCATATGTGGGGTAATGGTGAATAAATGTTTATTTTTTCAGAAAAGTGTCATATCTACAGAATATACAAAACTATCTGTCTCCCTATAGTATAACCCGACATGTGGGACCCCAGGTTTAAGAACAGTTTGTGCCTATTCAATCACAGGTGATGGGAACAATTAACTAATCTGATAGTCTGTTGTTACTTGTATAGATACTGGAATGGACTTAAATATACACTCTTACATGAGTGATGATTTTAAGATGGGGTCCCATGGGACCCCATCTTAAAATCATCACTCATCATGGAAGAGTCTATATTTAAGTCCATTCCAGTTATTCAAAATCATTGCCAGCAGGGGACAGTGTCGCCAACATGTCGGACAGTGACGATGACCAGTCCTTTATATCGTCTTCATCTTCCTCTGACTTGGAGAGCGGCCTAGGTATTTATGACGCATATTGTTATATATATATAGTTAGTCCATGTATGTACGTTAGTAACACAGATTTTGATAATATTTGGCCATAATGTGTGTCTATGGATGGTGCTTTGCTACGACCAACGTCCGACCGCCTATGGTCAAGGTCACTGAGGACTTATATTCACCTTCTTTGTAAGGCTTTGTAAGGCATTAAATGTCTAAAGTTTTTTGTTTTTTTTTATTGTCAAGGCTGGCAGCGAGGGGATTAGCTTCATAAAAGCGATTCCCTTGTTGTATTTATTCTGTTCAGACCATTGCAACATATTGCAGAGCTCCAGAGAAGGTGTGTATTGGCGTATTTTACGCAATTATTTCAGCTGAATACGCATTGATTATCAAAAATGGGAGTACAAAATACGCACAGTAATGTGAAAATAAGCATTGATTTTCTAATTGAGTAGTGAAAATACTGTCATAGAGTTGAAAATTCACTTAGTTGAGCTGCAAAGCTCAAATAATATAAGTGAATGTTTAAAAATGTTATATTTTTGTATCATTTGTTCCCTATTTAGTAATGAAGAAAATCAATAATCCATTTGTGAAATTAAAATATGCAATGATTTTGAAATCAGAGGGTTCAGTACGCTTTAGACACAGTTTATCTGGAGCTCTGATATTGATGTGTTTGCCAATGCAGATATTGTTTTTGTATAATAACTATATGAATAAAATACATTCAGATTGTACATGTCATTCCTGAAGGAAAAATTCAATTTGAATAACTATAGCAACTATTGCGATACCGGTAGTTAAAGGTACATGCCCACTCAGTAGGCACAAACTGTTTTTATAGGAATTAAATAAGTGTACAATTGTATCACTATTCCACCAGTTCTAAAAAATATGATTTGCCCGCTATACAGATATAATCAATGATTTAGTAATATTTATTTTACAGATAGTGACTCGCATTGGTATCAGGATATTTCCATATGCAAATGAGGCATGATATTTTTTTTATTATTTATACTAATTAAATGTGTCGCCTGAAAAAATAATATTTTCAACATATTACATGTATAAAGTATGATCATTACACATAAAAAAATAAATACAAAGAAAAATAGTAATATTCGTTAACGTTTTTAAGGAAACACAGTTATCGCCCCTGATATCAGTTTGGAAATGTACGTCTGATATAAAATGTATAATAATGCCAATCATTACATGGGGTAAGGATGAATGATTGTTTATTTTGCCAGAAAATGTCTCTGCGGATATAAAGAACAGTTTGTGCCTTCTGAGTGGGCATGTACCATTAAGGAACTATTATATAGTATTGCGATTGACATTTTACTATCATGATAGCACTATTGCTAAAGTTGCTATAGCGATAGTCGATAGTATCGATGCATTGTTACAGTCCTAGTATCATGTACATATTAACTAGATTGATGCCAGTCTTATAGAGAATAGTAGTTTAGTGCCGTGAACGGGAAAACATCTGGCAAGGCTTAGGAAACGAGCCGAGCACATCCCATTGCCGTGCCGCGCCAGATATTTTTCCCATTCACGGCACTAACCTACTATTCTATTTATCCCGTCAACACCTACAAATAGCTTTAAAACACGAAAAGTAACCCCAGCCGCATCGTCAAAATCAGAGCATCGACTAGTAAGACAACCGCACATATTCATACGCACTGTTTAGGTCATATTGACAGGATATCAAAAATGTTTCACGGCACATACGCACTGTGTTGACGGGATACATCAATAAGATGTGCCAATATACTGCACATGGGAAATTAACAAACCATTTATTAATCCTAAAATAATTATTTGACAGAAGTGAATAGGAACACCTTTGAAGTGTATAGTTACAATCTTATTTTACTAATGTTATAGCTGTGACTGGAGAAATGGGGCTTATGGATTTTGCTATTCATGTAAATCCAGATCAGCCTGTGCATCTGCAGAGTCTGATCAGGATCTACACTGTTCGCCATTCCATCAATGAAAGACCTTTCAGCTTCTGATAAGCAATATAAATAATGATCAGGCTACAGTACAGGAGTGTGCAATTTGATCAGGTTCCGGTCACAAATCACATAAGCCCCATTTTTCCAGTCAAAACCACATACAGTGCAACCTCTCTAAACTGGACACCCTGGGAGGTCCCCAGGGTGTCCAGTTTAGAGATGTTTCACTGTAACTCCGATGTAAGAGCACTGAAACACATGCATGTCTGCATTGCAATCATGTGCACTGATAAACATCTCCTACACTGTATACTTAAACCTAGGCTTTATTATTATTTATGCTTTTTATTTCATTAATTGTGCGTACGTCCTAAACAGCAAACTAATAGTGAGAAGAACTACATGCAATTACTTAGTATGGTACTGCAAAGCCTTCTGAGTGTATGCTCGGGGTGCATGCTCGGGGTTGGCGATTTCGAGTAGATGAAGCTGAGCATAGCTCAGCTTTGGTCGGTCGAACTTGCTGATGTCGATCGTGAGAACGGACCGTGTGCTCGGAGAGCTGGATATCACGGTAACTACATGGTATTCACATCGTGGGCCAAAGTATAATGCAAATGCATTATAGTTTGGCACGCATGCTGAATATGCATGTATTTACTAGTGAATCAATACATACTTCACCACTGTTTGTCGTCTTGTGATAAATATTTTGTCGTATTATATTGTATGCTCAAGGGCCAGTAGGCCTATTGCTGAATAAACATTACCATCTCTTTGACAGTGAAATCGGTCATAATTTAATACCGGTACATCGATGTCGCAAGGTTGTTCGGTTTAGAGGGGTTCCACTGTCATATAATTACATGTTGAACATTGTACTTCTTTGCAGTTCGTTATTTGATTTTTCATGATTTCAGATATTACTCCGAGAACCATCCACAATGTCAAGGTCGGGACTGTAGACGTTTCCTTGACAACTGGGAATCTCCCAGACCAACAGGTAACAATTGCAGAGTATGATCTTAAAAACAATCCTTGAATTGGTGGAATTAAGCCATCCAAATAACTGTCACAGGGCATTTTGCTCATCCCATAATTAGACCTATAAGTAACATATTATATAATATCATGCCATTCGCATCATACTCATTCGAATGTCACTCGCCGTATTGTTATACAAGTGATTTCACTCATTTCATTATCATGTTATCTCACGCTTGATTATCAAAAGTGGGAGTACATAATACGCACAGCAATGTGAAAATATGAATTGATTTTTTAAATTGAGTAGTGAAAATACTGTCATAAAGTTAAAAATTCACTTCGTTGAGCTGCAAAAAGAGTGAATGTTTAAATTTGTTAAAAACTTTTGATCATTTGTTCCCTATTTAGTAATGAAGAAAATCAATAACCCATTTGTAAAAGTAAAATACGCAACGATTTTGAAATCAGGGGGTGTAGTACACTTTAGACACAAAGCTTATCTAGAGCTCTGCTTTCTTATTTATTTTTAAGCATATTATTTCCCGCCTTGCGTATTCTTTCCCGCCTTGCGTATTCTTTCCCGCCTTGCGCATGCGATCTAAGATGTGTAGCCTTCTTTATGCGCAGGCATGTATCTCACCTGCAGGTGCATGCTACTACATGTATAATTCCAGCACAAAAATATTTCCACAATTCCCTAACATTTGATTGGCCCGTAGCAAGTCTCTGTCCAAAATTTATATCCCAGTAAACTCCCACGCCGAATTACTTTCCGTAACCGTGAGGCGCAGTTAAAATAATTCTTAAGAAAACGGAAAATAAACACATTTTCTTGATGAATTTATTTCAAATGCTCGATTTTTATGGAATGAATGGCATTTTTGTTGAATTTATCGGGGATAAACTTGGAAAAGTCACGGGAATACTGGACGAGGCCTTCCGGCCTTCGTCCAGTATTCCCGCGACTTTTCCAAGTTTATTCCCCGATAAATTCCATTGGGGGGGCAAAAAAATGCCATTCATTCCTATAAACACCGCGTCACTTTCGAAACGTCAGTTGAATATAAGCCGGGCAACCTCCCAATCGTAGACTGGGCATTGAATAAATCTGCAACCGGAGTTATTGTGATGTAGTTGTGATATCCCTGTTGCAAACCTCATGACCCCACTAAATAACACTATGTTTAAATTATTTTGGTTGCAATGTGAGGTAATTGTGATGTCAATGTGTAACATATGTTACCCCTATCACACATGTGCCTTCCAATCTGTATGTGTGGCTGTGATAGAAGAAATGGGGCTTACAGGTTTTCCAACCAGTTCACTAGATATAATCACTTTTCTCCATTCCATCAATGAAACACCCAGTTATGCTTCTCACAAACAACATAGATCGTTATCAGGCCACATGAGTGAGCTACTAGTATTTAATCAGGATCGAGTTAAACTGATCGCAAATCCCATAAGCGCCATTTTTCCCAGTCACAGCCACATATAACAGCTCCAGATTAGTTTTGTATCTAAAGAGTATTATACCCACAGATTTTACATTTACAAATGTATTATTGATTTTCTTCTTTATTAAATAGGGAACAATTGATAAACAATATAAAACAAATTAAAAAATTCACTGATTTGAGCTGCAAAATCACAAACACTGTTGGCTTTTTGCAGCTCAACTTTGTAAATTTTCTAATTTATTACAGTATTTTCACTACTCAAATTGAAAATCGATGCATATTTTCACATTTCTGCGAGTATCTTGATAATCAATGTATATTCTGCTATAATTCCAGCACAAAAATATTTACACAATTCCCTAACATTTATATCCCAATAAACTCCCACGCCGAACTACTTTCCGTAACCGTCGGGCGCAGTTAAAATAATTCTTAGGAAAACGGAAAATAAACACATTTTCTTGATAAATTTATTTCAAATGCTGGAATTATAAGGAATGAATGGCATTTTTTGTGGAATTTATCAGGGATATAAACTTGGGAAAGTCACGGGAATACTGGACGAGGCCTTCCGGCCTTCGTCCAGTATTCCCGCGACTTTTCCAAGTTTATACCCCGATAAATTCCACAAAAAGGCCATTCATTCCTATAATAATAAGTGTGTAAAATACGCCAATACGCACCTCATCTGGTGCTGTGATATTATAACCTTGCTTTTGAATGTTAAATTTCAGTGTGACATCGTAGTGATATCAGCCACACGTAAATTGGACCTCCAAGCAGGTCCGCTGAGTAAATCCATCGCGGAACAGGCTGGCCCCTCTCTACAGGCGGAATGTACCTCAAAGTACCCCAAGGGTATCCAACATGGGGAGATAGCCGTACTTGGATCTGGGAGTCTGGCGTCATGTAAACACGTGTTCTGTGGCGCGCTCCCGCGGTATAGACAAGCTAACAAGACAAGTGATGTGCAGGTGAGGAAGGTTACTTGACAATTGCCTGATATGACATATGTAACAGTTATAGTTCATATATTGAATTTTTAATAAATTAATTTCGTATCAAGCACCAGCGAGCGAGAAATTAGTTTATTAAAAATTCAATATTTGAACTATATCTAACTTATTGTTTGCCACGCCCCATAGTGTGCCCATGTTACGTTTGGACGGAGAGTACCGCCCCTACACGCTTTCAAATCCTGATATTATTACATTGGCGGTTTTACAACTAATCGATCATGTACACACAGTGACATATTTCGTGTAACAGGAAATTAGTCAACAAGTGGGACATCTGTTTATAATTATAACTTTGCACGCACTGCAACATTTAATGATTAATTTACAAAAATTGACGAAAGCGTCGCATTATGCGATTAATTGAGATGAAATACTGCGCTGTCATTGGTCGAGAAACAAAGGCAAACAATAAATATATACGAGACAATCCATGAGCTTGTGTACCTAAGAAGCTGTGTGATATCTCGTAAGAAATATTTACAAAATTTACGATAATTGTCCGTAAATGATGTTGAATGTTGACGAAATGCGGAGCAAATGCGGAATTATGTCTACTTTCGACGTCATTTACAGAATTTAGGTAAAAAGTGCATGGCTTGTCTCATATGTGGCTGTGACTAGAGAAATTGGGCTTATGGAATTTGTGACCAGTGTAGCTCCAGATCAAATAGCACGCTCCTATAACATGATAATGATTTTAATGAATGATCTATATTGCTTGTTAGAAGCATGATGGGTGTTTCGTTGATGGAAGGCGAACAGGGCAGATCCTGAACGTTTTATGCTAGATGATGCCTGATCTAATCACTGAAGGATAGGACACTTTATCAGTCGGCGTATTCAGTCAATGACAATGCATAGTGACTTGTTCTGTCTTAATATATAAATGGAGGTATATAATAAATATAATATTCATATTTTTGCAAAAATATGAATATTATATTTATTATATACCGCTCCATGGAAATTAGCAGTTTTTTAGACTGTATACGGTAATGAATGTGTATTTGCAGCCTATTTGCAGTCCGGCACTGCAGGTGCGCGTTATGAATATAGATAGCGGAAGTAGTCGTATTTTCACCGGAAGTTGTTTATTTCATCGATGAGAACATATGACTTATTTACATCGTATAACTATGTATTTCATGGGTAGGTATATAATAAATGTTTAACTCAGAGCTTCTGATATCTCCCAAAAAGGACTCGGATATTTTACGGATTGACTCCTGAATGCGATTGGTAAGGAGTTATTCACTTTAAATTTTGCATTTGCTCATAGATTTTAACAATTTTCTTTAATAATAACGCTGAAATAGATTATTTGTACAAAGAGTTAAACAGATAAAATATACAATTAAAGATTTAATACAGTATACTGCCACTACTCGTAAGAATTACAAGAGACTATCATATAATGTCATAACTCACAATGTCATATATATTACAGATGCTGGAGAAGCTTATTACGGTATGCCTCCAAGAAGCCTCCAAACTCATTGCTGGGTCGATATGTTTCCCAGCCATCGGTACCGGATGGCTCGGGTTTCCTACGAAAGTTGTCGCCTCGACCATGTTGAATGCCATACAAGCGTTCTTGGCAAACAATCCAAGCTCGTCTGTGAAGAGGGTGTGCGTAGTGCTGTTTAACGATGTTAACAGCTTGGAGAGATATTTACCGGTAGGTTAATTGTTATTTGTTAAGTCTTTCAACCCAAAATAACTGGAATGGACTGTGATGTGTTAATTGAGACACGTCATGTGATTTTGTACATCTGCGTAATTTCATTAACCCTTAGACCACTACACACAACAGTTGTCGTCTGCTATTTCTTTTATATATTGCCTTATTTCTCAATAAAAAACATGGATTGACAGCACTTCAGAATCATTTCCAATGGAAATGATTCTGTCAGAATCATTTCCAATGGAAATGATTCTGCAGTGCTGTCAAAGCATTTTGTAAAGTATTCTAAAGTGCTGTCAAAGCATGTTTTTGATGATATAAATGGAAAATAGAAAATAAACAGCAGACGACAAAAGTATTAAGATAGCGGTCTAAGGGTTAAATACGTTTACAATATTGTTGATAAATAAATTTGTTCGTGCTACTATTAGAGAGAGGGGTACTATTAGAATAAATACGGTAATTACTAAATTTTCATTCAATTTCAGACATTTGAACAAGAATTTAAGACGTTTACCCCCAGACCTATACCAGCAGCACAAGAACGCAAGACACGGGCAATTTCGTCGGTAGGTGACTCCACTAGCCGATTTCACCAAAATTGCTATTAACTATACTTCGAGGGAATAATCACTTATTAGCCGAGTTTTTTTTTAAAAATACCAGCTATTGGATTGGCGAAAGCCGGGCGGGCAGCGGCGGCATCCACAATGTTAAGTTTTCATGTTTTGTCCATTTCTCTGTTACTGTACCATCTAAAACCACCATACTTGCACAACTTCATAACAAATGGGTGCCCATCAAATACCACCATCGAACATGTGACCCTTTTTTTACCTTGACCTATTTTTTTCGCGTAATCGATTCTCGATACTCGTCAGACAGCACAGATGTTCACTTGTATCTTTTACTAATACATGTAGGCCAGCCTGCAAATGCATGTAGATTTTCTAATACACTGGCTTTTTTTGCCATCTTAGGCCACTGACAGTTGTCACTTTCAATTGTGGTCATAATAGCATTAATAGCCAATTATCTGCTATCCAATTGTCTATGCCTCGTCTCTTGTGGCTGTGATAATGTAATAAATTCTGTTTAATAAAAATCAATAAGTTCATCCTTCAGTTGAAAATTTCTCCCTCAATGTGTACTTAATAGCAAGATAGGAAGTATATTTTGCAATGTTGGTGTATATAAATGTGGCTGTGACTGGAGAAATGGGGCTTATGGGAGCTGTGTCCAATGTTGCTCCTGATCAAATATTACAGACATGTAGCCTGTTTCATTTATCAATGGCGAACAGCGCAGCCACAAATACCAGTTCTGTTTGTTTGCGTGTCGGAGAGACATACACCTGTCCTCTAACTGGATTTCTTACATTTCAGCCAGTAGTTTACAGAAATATAACGGTGAATTACACCACTCAGCAGCAATAGTTTACACCACTCTCGTGCACACCATATTTGGAGAAATGACGTCAATATTGTCTCAATGACATGTTTCCTTCGACCAATCGAGTCATGTTCTCGTACACACCCTCTCAATCGCGAGACTCGCCGTCACTACGGCCCGCCTCCAGAAATGACTTAGCCTATCTCTTGGCCAAATATTACGCTTGATTCTCTTTGTTTTTATGAAGATCATTTGTGAAATGTAAGTTTATTTAGCCAGATGAGTTTATTATCTTGAAATAATGCTCTTGTGATAGGGTCCTACCGCTAAACAAACGCGGTTTCACTACGCTCACTCATTTGTTGCGTGTAAGGACCATGCAATCACTTGTGCATTATTTCACGATAATCAATTCATCTTGTTAAATAAACAGTATGTATTACACCTATAACAAAATAATAGTTTGCTTAAATACTGCTAGGTCTGCAGAGTTTGTGTGGTAATTAATGAAACAAAGATAAAATGGTAATGTTAACTGGAAGAAAAATATCATCTGAGACACTGTGATTTACCCGGTAATATTGGGCAGACTGGGGCAGGTTGTTGCAATTTATTCTTTTTCTCATTCTACTGTGAGGTAGGTTCACCAATTTCAATATTTAATCTAGGTTTTAGGAGATAAGAACATGCAGTATTTTTCCGCAATACTGTTCTATTCCGGTTTTGACCTAAGCAAGTTACTTGGCTTTTTTATGGACCAACTTGATCCACACACGGGGCAAAATGAAACACACATTAATATATGGTTTCTCATAGGACGGAATGTATGTCCAAATATCTATGTTTAGTATTTTGTTATGCCCCACCACGATAGTGGAAGGGGCATTTAGTTTTAACCTTGTCTGTCCGTCCCGTCAGTCCTTCCGTCCGTCACCAACCTTGTAAGTCATACAACTTTTAAACCGTTCTAGCTACAGACCTGAAACTTGGTATCCAGCTTCCTTATGATGAGTAGATGTGCAAAGTTTATTTTGATCTTTGATTCGACCCCGTGGTCATATATTATCTCCCCCTTTTCGACTTAGAATTTTCTTATTTTGGCTTGTAAGTCGTAAAACTTTTAAACCGTAGTATCTAGCTTCCTTATGATGAGTAGATGCGCAAAGTTTATTTTGATTTTTTATTCGACCCCTGAGTCATGGATTATCTCCCCCTTTTCGACTTAGAATTTGGCAAGTTTACCTTGTAACTCGTAAAACTTTTAAACCCTAATAGCTACAGACCTGAAACTTGGTATGTAGCTTCCTTATGATGAGTAGATGCACAAAGTTTATGTTTCAATTTTTTATTTGACCCCCGGGCCATGGATTAATCCCTTTTTGGACTTGGAATTTTGCCTCATTTATTATCAATGATGTGGGGCATCCGTGTTCTATGAACTCATTTTCTAGTTTGAACCATGAATTGCTAATGGCTATACAACAGTCAGAACAATGCACAACATAACCCAAATGTTCTATATGTACAGAGAACAAATTTGGGTTATGCACAACGTTATGTACTAAAACCTGCGCTATACCATCTTCCCCCATGTATCTACTTGCCCCAGTCTTCCGTTCATGTACTTACTAAATTTACATTCAAATTCACACATTTGAACAGAAATGTAAGACGCCTACATCCAAGCCAACCCCAGCAGCGCACGAACGTTTACCAGAGTCGTTTATTGAGTTCCTAAATACACGTCAGCACGAGAAACAGGCAACTTCATCGCCAGTGTCGGTAGGTGGCTCCAGGTCTAAAAATGTAGCTGTGACTGCAGAAATAGGGCTTATGGGATTTGTGTCCAGTATAGCTCCTGATCAAGTATTTTACACTCATATAGTCTGATAACAATCTATATTGCTTGTTAGAAGCATGATGGGTGTTTCATTGATGCAATGGTGAACAGTGCAGATCTTGATCAGACTGTGCAAATGCACAGGCTGATCTGGATTAACACTTGGCGAAAAACCTGTAAGCCCCGTTTTTAGCTCGACTATTCGAAGAATAAGTAGAGCTTATGTTGTCACCCCGGCGTCGGCGTCACCGTCACGCCTTGGTTAAGGTTTTTAGTTAAGCTTGTATATGGAATACTACTGGCCCTACACCCACCATACTTGGACAACTTCATCTCCTAGTGATGTACATCAATAACCCCTGACTTATATTTGACCTTGACCTAACATTTCCTCTTGAATTACTTGGTTAATTCCCCTTGGTTAAGGTTTTTAGTCAACCTTGGTTAAGGTTTTTAGTCAAGTTTGTATATGCAATACTACTGGCCCTACACCCACCATACTTGGACAACTTCATCTCCTAGTGATGCACATCAATAACCCCTGATCTATATTTGACCTTGACCTACATTTCCTCTTGAATTACTTTACTTAATTCCCCTTGGTTAAGGTTTTTTTTAGTCAACCTTGGTTAAGGTTTTTTTTCAAGCTTGTACATTGAATACTATTGTGCATCCAGACACCATACTTCGACAACCTTTTCTCATAGGTATGTACATCAATAACCCCTGATCTATATTTGACCTTCACCTACATTTCCTCTTCAATTACTTACTTAATTCCTTTTGGTTAAGGTTTTTAGTCAACCTTCTATATGGAATACTACTGGCCCTACACCCACCATACTTGGACAACTTCATCTCCTAGTGATGTACATCAACAACCCCTGATCTATATTTGACCTTGACCTACATTTCCTCTTGAATTACTTACTTAATTCTCTTTGGTTAAGGTTTTTAGTCAAGCTTGTAGATGGAATACTACTCATGGCCCTACACCAACCATACTTCGACAACTTCATCTCCTAGTGATGTACATCAACAACCCCTGACCTATTTTTCACCTTGACCTACATTTAACCTTAAATTACTTACTTAATTCCCCTTGGTTAAGGTTTTTACTCAACCTTGGTTAAGATTTTTAGTCAAGCTTGTAGATGGAATACTATTGTGCATACAGACACCATAATTGGACAACCTTTTCTCATAGTGATGTACATCAATAACCCCTGACCTTTATTTTACCTTCACCTACATTTAACCTTCAATTACTTGGTTAATGTTTATAGTCAAGCTTGTATATGGAATACTTCTGGGCCTACATCAACCATACTTGGACAACTTCATCTCCTAGTGATGTACATCAATAATCCCTGACCTATATTTGACCTTGACCTACTTTTATCCTTGGATTACTTAGTTATCTCCCCTTGGTTACGTTTTTTACTCAAGCTTGTATATGGAATACTCCTGGGCCTACAGCAACCATACTTGGAAAACCATGCATCTACATCCAAGGTCAAGGTCACTGTTGAAGGTCAAAGATCAAACCTATTGAAATTCCCTTCCGCTCTATATCTTCTACACCGATGTATGGATTATCAAATGGCTTGGCACAAATGTTTCTCATGATGAGAAGGTGTGTTGCCATCAATAACCACGCACCTACATCCAAGGTCAAGGTCACAGTTGAAGGTCAAAGGTCAAACCTATTGAAATTCCCTTCCGCTCTATATCTTCTACACTGATGCATGGATTATCAAATTGCTAACCACGCACCTACGTTCAAGGTCACAGTTGAAGGTCAAAGGTCAAACCTATTGAAATTCCCTTCCGCTCTATATCTTCTACACCGATGCATGGATTATCAAATGGCTTGGCACATATGTTTCTCATGTTGAGAAGGTGTGTCACAATCAATAACCACGCACCTACGTCCAAGGTCAAGGTCACAGTTGAAGGTCAAAGGTCAACCTATTGAAATTCCCTTCCGCTCTATATCTTCTACACCGATGCATGGATTATCAAATGCCTTGGCACAAATGTTTCTCAGGATGAGAAGGTGTGTCGCGATCAATAACCACGCACCTACATCCAAGGTCAAGGTCACAGTTGAAGCTCAAAGGTAAAAAAATATTGAAATTCCCAAATGGCTTGGCACAGATGTTTCTCACGATGAGAAGGTGTGTCGCGATCAATAACCACGCACCTACGTCCAAGGTCAAGGTCACTGTTGAAGGTCAAAGGTCAAACCTATTGAAATTCCCTTCCTCTCTATGTCTTCTACACCGATGCATGGATTATCAAATGGCTTGGCACAAATGTTTCTCATGATGAGAAGGTGTGTCCCGATCAATAACCACGCACCTACGTCCAAGGTCAAGGTCACAGTTGAAGGTCAAAGGTCAAACCTATTGAAATTCCCTTCTGCTCTATATCTTCTACACTGATGCATGCATGGTTATCAAATTGCTAAACCACGCACCTACGTCCAAGGTCACAGTTGAAGGTCAAAGGTCAAACCTATTGAAATTCCCAATTCGGCTCTATATCTTCTACACCGATACATGGATTATCAAATGGCTTGGCACAGATGTTTCTCATGATGAGAAAGGTGTGTCGCAATCAATAACCACGCACCTACGTCCAAGGTCACAGTTGAAGGTCAAAGGTCAAACCTATTGAAATTCCCTTCCGCTCCAATATCTTCTACACCGATGCATGGATTATCAAATGCCTTGGCACAAATGTTTCTCAGGAAGAGAAGGTGTGTCTCGATCAATAACCACGCACCTACGTCCAAGGTCAAGGTCATAGTTGAAGGTCAAAGGTCAAACCTATTGAAATTCCCTTCCGCTCTATATCTTCTACACCGATGCATGGATTATCACACTATGCCCAGGGTCAAGGTCACAGACTTGATGCGTTTGAAACCTTAACGCTCGGCTAAATGGCTTATGATAAAAAATGCCTCGTTTTCTTTGGCTGCCAGTGGGGGTATTCGTGTGCCGATAGGCCACATTTTTAGTTTCCCTTGGTTAATGTTTTTAGTCAACCTTGGTTAAGGTTTTTATGTAGACCGCAGCCACCTTCTTTGTCAAGCTATGTGTACATCGACAACCCTCGTAGTCGAGCTATGCTGTTCTCCTACAGCTCTTGTTCCAATCACAGCCACTAATATGTCCCGATCGAGTTCTGTTTGTTTGAGAGTCAGACAGACTGACACCTGTCATCTGACTACATTCATTACACCAACAACAAAATAGTTTGCTTCTATACTGTTAGGTCTGCAGAATCTGTGTGATAATTAGAAGAAAAAAGATCATCTGAGACACTGTGATTTACCCGTTAATATGTGGGGGACCGGAACAAGTTGTTACAATGTATTCCTTTGCTCATTCTACTGTGAAGACTATGCTGATTTCAATGTTTAGTCTAGGTTTTGGGAGATTGGTACAGGCGGTATCTTTCACCAATACTGTTCTATGCCTGTTTTGACCGAAGAAAGGTAAATGGCATTTTTAGGAACCACATACAAAATTAACAACTTAACCCTCACACGGGGCAAAATGACTGGGACAATGTATTCTGGGAAACACACATTAATGTATGGTTTCTCATAGGAAGGAATGTCCAAATATCTATGGTTCGTATGTTGTTTGAACCATGAATTGGTACTGGCTATATACAAGTCAGCACAGTGCACCACATAACCTAAATGTTCTATATGTAACGCTTTGGGTTATGCACGACATTATGTACTAAAACCTGCGCTGTACCATCTTCCCCGATGTGTCTACTTGCCCCGGTCTTACATGTACAATGTACTTTATACTAAATTTACATTCTATTTCATATATTTGAACAGGAATCTCAGGTGGCTACATCCAGTCCAACCCCAGCAGCGCCCAAACGTTCACCACTGAATGTAGGTTGCTCCAGGTCTAAAAATGTGGCTGTGACTGCAGAAATGGGGCTTATGGGATTTGTGTCCAGTATAGCTCCTGATCAAGTATTCTACACTCTTGTAGTCTGATAACAATCTATATTGCTTGTTAGAAGCATGATGGGTGTTTCATTGATGAACTGGCAAACAGTGCAGATCTTGATCAGACTGTGCAAATGCACTGGCTGATCTGGATTAACACTGGTCGCAAAACCCATAAGCCCATTTTTCCAGTCACAGCTACTAATACGTCCCGAGTTCTGTTTGTTTGAGAGTCAGACAGACAGACAGACACCTGTCATCTGACTACATTCATTACACCAACAACAAAATATTTTGCTTCTCTACTGTTAGGTCTGCAGAATCTGTGTGGTAATTAGAAGAAAAAAGATCATCTGAGACACTGTGATTTACCCCTTAATATGTGGGGACCGGAACAAGTTGTTACAATGTATTCCTTTGCTCATTCTACTGTGAAGACTATGCTGATTTCAATGTTTAGTCTAGGTTTTGGGAGCTTGGTACAGGCGGTATCTTTCAACAATACTGTTCTATGCCTGTTTTGACCTAAGAAAGGTAAATGGCATTTTTAGGAACCCCAGAACAATTTAACAACTTGACCCTCACACGGGGCAAAATGACTCTGGGAAACACACATTAATATATGGTTGTTGAACCATGATTTGGTGATGGCTATACAACAGTCAGCACAATGCACCACGTAACCCAAACTTTCTATATGTACTAAAACCTGCGCTGTACCATCTTCTGCCATGTGTCTACTTGCCCCGGTCTTCCATTCATGTACTTACTAAATTTACATTCAAATTCACACATTTTAACAGGAATTTAAGATGCTTACATCCAAAACCCCAGAAGCGCTCGAACGTGTTTCCATAAATGCACGTCACGCGAAACAGGCAACTTCGTCGCCAGTGTCGTCGGTAGGTGGCTCCAGGTCTAAAATTGTGGCTGTCACTGCAGTAATGGGGCTTATGGGATTTGTGTCCAGTATAGCTCCTGATAAAGTATTTTACACTCATGTAGTCTGATAACAATCTATATTGCTTGTTAGAAGCATGATGGGTGTTTCTTATGAAATGGTGAACAGTGCAGATCTTGATCAGACTGCAAATGCACTGGCTGATCTGGATCTACACTGGTCGCAAAACCCATAAGCCCCCTTTTTTAGCTCGACTATTCGAAGAATAAGTAGAGCTTATTGTTGTCCCCGGCGTCGTCACCGTCGATTGGTTAAGGTAGTCAACCTTGTATATGGAATATAATGCCTACACCCACCATACTTGGAACTTCGTCCTAGCTGTCATCAACTGATCTATTTGACCTTGACATTTAACCTTGAATTACATAGTAATCTTGGTTAAGGTTTTTAGTCAACCTTGGTTAAGGTTTTTAGTCAAGCTGTACTGGAATACTACTGGCCCTACACCCACCATACTTGCACAACTTCATCTCCTAGTGATGTACATCAATAACCCCTGATCTATATTTGACCTTGACCTACATTTCCTTGAATTACTAGTTAATTCTTGGTTATTTTTTGTAACCTTGGTAATGAATCTTGGCCCTCACACCCAAATTGATAACTTCACCCTAGTGAACAAAACCTGACATATTTGACCTTACCTACATTTCTTGAATTACTTGGTTAAGGTTTTTTATCAACCTTGGTTAAGGTTTTTAGTCAAGCTTGTATATGGAATACTCCTGGCCCTACACCACATACTTTTGACTTATCTCCTAGTGATATACATCAACAACCCCTGACCTATATTTGACCTTGACTCTTACTTATTAATTCCGGGTTGAATTACATAGTTAATTCCCCTTGGTTAGGTATTTTTAGTCAACCTTGGTATGGACATACTCTAGCTTGTTAATACATGGAATACTAAGTGTGCATACAGACACAGACTTTATTTGACAACCTTTTCTCATAGGGATGTACATCAATAACCCCTGATCTATATTTGACCTTGACCTACATTTCCTCTTGAATTACTTAGTTATTCCCCTTGGTTAAGTTTTTAGTCAAGCTTGTATATGGAATACTCCTGGCCTACACCCACCATACTTGGACAACTTCATCGCCTAGTGATGTACATCAACAACCCCTGACCTATATTTGACCTTGATACATTTAACTTGAATTACTTAGTTAATTCCCCTTGTTAAGGTTTTTAGTCAACCTTGGTTAAGGTTTGTAGTCAAGCTTGTACATGGAATACTATTGTGCATACAGACACCATACTTGGACAACCTTTTCTCATAGGGATGTACATCAATAACCCCTGATCTATATTTGACCTTGACCTACATTTCCTCTTGAATTACTTAGTTAATTCCCCTTGTTTAAGGTTTTTAGTCAAGCTTGTATATGCAATACTCCTGGCCCTACACCCACCATACTTGGACAACTTCATCTCCTAGTGATGTACATCAACAACCCCTGACCTGGATGTACATCAACAACCCCTGATCTATATTTCACATCGACCTACATTTCCTCTTCAATTACTTAGTTAATTCCCCTTGTTTAAGGTTTTTAGTCTAGCTTGTATATGGAATATTCCTGGCCCTACACCCACCATACTTGGACAACTTCATCTCCTAGTGATGTACATCAACAACCACTGACCTATATTTGACCTTGACCTACATTTAACTTTGAATTACTTAGTTAATTCCCCTTGGTTAAGGTTTTTAGTCAAGCTTGTACATGGAATACTATTGTGCATACTAACACCATACTTGGACAACCTTTTCTCATAGCGATGTACATCAATAACCCCTGATATATATTTGACCTTGACCTACATTTCCTCTTGAATTACTTACTTAATTCTCCTTGGTTAAGGTTTTTAGTCAAGTTTGTAGATGCAATACTCCTGGCCCTACACCAACCATACTTGGACAACTTCATCTCCTAGTGATGTACATCAATAATCCCTGACCTATATTTGACCTTGACCTACTTTTATCATTGGATTACTTTCTTATTTCCCCTTGGTTAAGGTTTTTAGTCAAGCTTGTATATGGAATATTCCTGGGCCTACAGCAACCATACTTGGAAAACTTCATCTCCTAGTGATGTACATCAATAACCCCTGACCTATATCTGACATTGACCTACATTTAACCTTGAATTACTTACTTAATTTCCCTTCGTTAAGGTTTTTAGTCAACCTTGGTTAAGGTTTTTATGCAGGCCGCGGCCACATTGACCTACATTTAACCTTGAATTACTTACTTAATTTCCCTTGGTTAAGGTTTTTAGTCAACCTTGGTTAAGGTTTTTATGTAGGCCGCGGCCACCTTGTTTGTCAAGCTATGTGTACATCGACAACCCTCGTTGTCGAGCTATGCTGTTCTCCTACAGCTCTTGTTTCCAGTCACAGCCACTAATACGTCCCGAGTTCTGTTTGTTTGAGAGTCAGACAGACAGACACCTGTCATCTGACTAAATTCATTACACCTAGTAGTTTGCTTCTATACTGTTAGGTCTGCAGAATCTGTGTGGTAATTAGAAGAAAAAAGATCATCTGAGACACTGTGATTTACCAGTTAATATGTGGGGGACCGGAACAAGTTGTTACAATGTATTCCTTTGCTCATTCTACTGTGAAGACTATGCTGATTTCAATGTTTAATCTAGGTTTTGGGAGATTGGTACAGGCGGTATCTTTCAACAATACTGTTCTATGCCTGTTTTGACCTAAGAAAGGTAAATGGCATTTTTAGGAACCACATACAACATTAACAACTTAACCCTCACACGGGGCAAAATGACTGGGACAATGTATTCTGGGAAACACACATTAATATATGGTTTCTCATAGGAAGGAATGTCCAAATATCTATGGTTCGTATGTTGTTTGAACCATGAATTGGTAATGGCTATACAAGTCAGCACAGTGCACCACGTAACCTAAATGTTCTATATGTAACGCTTCGGGTTATGCACGACATTATGTACTAAAACCTGCGCTGTACCATCTTCCCCGATGTGTCTACTTGCCCCGATCTTCCCTACATGTACTTTATACTAAATTTACATTCTATTTCATATATTTGAACAGGAATCTAAGGTGGCTACATCCATTCCAACCCCAGCAGCGCTCAGAAGTTCACCACTGAGGGTAGGTTGCTCCAGGTCTAAAAATGTGGCTGTGACTGCAGAAATGGGGCTTATGGGATTTGTGTCCAGTATAGCTCCTGATCAAGTATTCTACACTCTTGTAGTCTGATAACAATCTATATTGCTTGTTAGAAGCATGATGGGTGTTTCATTGATGAAATGGCGAACAGTGCAGATCTTGATCAGACTGTGCAAATGCACTGGCTGATCTGGATTAACTCTGGTCGCAAAACCCATAAGCCCCTTTTTTCCAGTCACAGCCACTAATACGTCCCGAGTTCTGTTTGTTTGAGTCAGACAGACAGACAGACACCTGTCATCTGACTACATTCATTACACCAACAACAAAATATTTTGCTTCTATACTGTTAGGTCTGCAGAATCTGTGTGGTAATTAGAAGAAAAAAAATCATCTGAGACTGATTTACCCGTTAATATGTGGGGGACCGGAACAAGTTGTTACAATGTATTCCTTTGCTCATTCTACTGTGAAGACTATGCTGATTTCAATGTTTAATCTAGGTTTTGGGAGATTGGTACAGGCGGTATCTTTCAACAATACTGTTCTATGCCTGTTTTGACCTAAGAAAGGTAAATGGCATTTTTAGGAACCACAGAACAATTTAACAACTTGATGCTCACACGGGGCAAAATGACTGGGACAATGTATTCTGGGAAACACACATTAATATATGGTTTCTCATAGGACGGAAGGTCCAAATATCTATGGTTAGTATGGTTGTTGAACCATGATTTGGTAATGGCTATACAACAGTCAGCACAATGCACCACGTAACCCAAACTTTCTATATGTACTAAAACCTGAGCTGTACCATCTTCTGCCATGTGTCTACTTGCCCCGGTCTTCCGTTCATGTACTTACTAAATTTACATTCAAATTCACACATTTTAACAGGAATTTAAGATGCTTACATCCAAGCCAACCCCAGAAGTGCGCGAACGTGTTTCCATAAATGTACGTCACGCGAAACAGGCAACTTCGTCGCCAGTGTCTTCGGTAGGTGGCTCCAGGTCTAAAAATGTGGCTGTGACTGCAGTAATGGGGCTTATGGGATTTGTGTCCAGTATAGCTCCTGATAAAGTATTTTACACTCATGTAGTCTGATAACAATCTATATTGCTTGTTAGAAGCTTGATGGGTGTTTCATATGAAATGGTGAACAGTGCAGATCAGATCAGACTGCAAATGCACTGGCTGATCTGGATCTACACTGGTCGCAAAACCCGTAAGCCTCTTTTTTTCCAGTCACAGCCACTAATACGTCCCGAGTTCTGTTTGTTTGAGAGTCAGACAGACAGACACCTGTCATCTGACTACATTCATTACACCTAGTAGTTTGCTTCTATACTGTTAGGTCTGCAGAATCTGTGTGGTAATTAGAAGAAAACAGATCATCTGAGACACTGAGATTTACCCGTTAATATGTGGGGGACCGGAACAAGTTGTTACAATTTATTCCTTTGCTCATTCTACTGTGAATTCTATGCTGAGTTCAATGTTTAGTCTAGGTTTTGGGAGATTGGTACAGGCAGTATCTTTCACCAATACTGTTCTATGCCTGTTTTGACCTAAGAAAGGTAAATGGCATTTTTAGGAACCACATACAAAATTAACAACTTGACCCTCATACGGGGCAAAATGACTGGGACAATGTATTCTGGGAAACACACATTAATATATGGTTTCTCATAGGAAGGAATGTCCAAATATCTATGGTTCTTATTTTGTTTGAGCCATGAATTGGTAATGGCTATACAAGTCAGCACAATGCACCACGTAATCCAAATTTTTTATATGTAACGCTTTGGGTTATGCACGACATTATGTACTAAAACCTGCGCTGTACCATCTTCCCTTCCCCCATGTGTCTACTTGCCCCGGTCTTGTAACAAGGAGTGTAACCTATAAATGCATGTTGTTAAACTGCTTGTAACTCATGTATTGTTTGTATATGACTATGTATGGAAATGAAAACTTAAAACTGTAAATTTACATTCACTTCAGATATTTGAACAGGAATCTAAGGTGGCTACACCCAGACCAACCTCAGCACCCAAACGTTCACCACCGAAGGTAGGTTGCTCCAGGTCGGAGCCTGATCAAATATTACACTCGTGTAGCCTGATAACGATCTATGTTCATTATTGCTTGTTAGAAGCACAACAGATGTTTCGTTGATGCAATAGCTAACAGTGCAGATATGCACAGGCTGATTAGGAGCTACACTGGACGCAAAACCCATAAGCACCTTTTCTCTAGTCGCAGCCAAAGAAAATACCAGTTATCTTTGTTTGCCTGTCAGAGAGACATACACCTGTCACATGTAACTGGATATATTACACCAACAACAACATAGTTTGCTTAACCCTTTCACCCCTAAGTAACTGGAATGGAATTTGATATATTAATTTCGCAACCAGTCCAATGGTCACAAAATGATTTTCAGAGTAGTCCATTTATGAAAAGGGGGTGTTGTTGTTCTCAAAGATCTACACTGTTTGCCAATACCATACATGCCTGTGTTGTTGAAACGGTTAAATACTGCTAGGTGTGCAGAGCGGTAATTAATGAAACGGAGATATAATTGTAATGTTAATTGGCAGAAAAAAGATCATCTGAGACACTGTGATTTACCCGGTATAAATATTGGGGCTGGTTTTTCAATTTATTCTTGTTCTCATTCTACTATGAGGTAGGTTCACTGATTTCCACGTTTATTCGAAGTTTTGTGAGATAGGAGCATGCAGTATCTTTCAGCAATACGGTACATGTATCAAGTGTCCAAATATTTAAGCAATCCGTCAATTAATATTAAAGTTACCGGTATACCATGATGAAGTTGCGTGTTCAAACTTTTTTACACAAAAAAAATGTTGTAGTGTTTCTGCAAAAATGTGAACATAAAAAATGTCAAGTTCATGTTAATGGCAGCATGAGGGCGTTCCGAGTGCTTACATGTACCAAGTGTCCAAATATAGAAACAATCCGTCAAATAATATTAAAGTTTTACCATGATGACGAAGCTTGTAAAAACCTTTTGACATTTTGGACGACGCGGACGACATCGACGACGACAACGGAAAAAGCGCAGGGCACGAAAAAAGTTAAAATTATCATCCGTCCTTACTTCAACAGAGATGGCAAAAATAATAAATTTACATTTAGAAAACTACTCGTCCTGCATGCATTCCCACTCATCATGACGAGCGGACGAGTGGAATGTTCATTCCTTAAAACGGCAACTATAATTGTGCCTTCTGCTAAAGCAGGCACGACAAAACGGGGTGTTTCTTTCCAAAAAAAATATTAAAATTACTTCCAAAAATTTCAGATCCTGATGAGACGGCTTGTTACGAGCCGGCTCGTCTGGATCTTCATGTTTGCAAACTCTGCTAAAGAGGTCTGTAGTGTTGAAGGTTTAATTGGTCTTGGCTAAGCAACACTTAGTGCAATGCATGACCTTATGTACTAAAACCTGCACTGTACCATCTTGTATCCTGTATCAACTTGCCCCGGTCTTCCCTTCATGAACAGGCAAACCTGTGAATAAAGGTCAGCCATGGGAAGAGAAAATTCTGGCCTTTGTTCACAAGTGGTCCGTGTTCTCAGGGTCATTTATGTAGTGATTGATTAATTGGGAAAACAAAAGCGTGGCTGCTATAGACAGGTAATTGCTATTCGGAGGTGGCCTTTAGCACATGTTCAACTTACTAATTTACATTTAATTTCAAATATTTGAATAGGAATCTAAGACGCCTACATCCAGACCTACCCCAGCAGCGCAGCAATGTATACCAAAGTTCGAAAGCAGAACGTGCAACGCCATCTGCGCCCTCTAGAAATACGCCAGAGTTTTGTTTGTTCGCATGTCAGAGGGACATACACCCGCCATCCAACTGGACTCGTTACACGAACAGCAAAACAGTTAAACTGTGGATGTCGGAACAAGGGAACGCTGACTATCAACTTGTAGATGTGGACCAGTCCACTTTCACCTCGATTGACAGACTGGTGCAGGGTACATGGAACCATGAACACCTCGGACATGGGCGTGATGCCAAGAACCTCGGAGAATTAAACTATTCAAAGTTGAAGGTGTTGAAGGTTCAGCGTCTGGAGAATGTGGCACTCTATGACAGATATGCGCGGAAACAGCAGAAAATGCTACGGAAGGCAGGCCAAAGTATGTTTAACCCTTAGAATGCGGGAACCGAAAATAGTCGTCTGCTGTTAATTCATATTTTGTCTTTTCTCTCAGTAAAAACATGGTTTGGCAGCATTTTAGAATCATTTCCATTGGAAATGATTCTAAAGTGCTGCCAAACCAAGTTTTTGATGAGAAAAATGTAAAATAAAACATATTCAGCAGACTGCACAAATTAATTCAGCATTGTAAGGGTTAACCCTTTCACCCCTATTAAGTATAAATTGGAATGGATTTTAATATGTTAATTTTGCAACTAATCTAACCGCCACAAATTGATTTTCAGACTAGTCCATTTATGAAAAGGGGATGGTCACGAGCCGGCTCATTTGGATCTACACTGTTTGAAAACACTGTATGTAGGTTTGAATGGGTTAATGCCCCATGAACAGCTACGGTCACATAGAGATGGAGCCTGGTTTCAAGTCTCATCGGAAAGACCAGTGGGATACAAAATTCTTTGAAAGTGTTTTTCATGCCCTGTGAAGGGATTGAACCCGCAGCCTCTGGTGTCTTAACTTCTAGGCCAGAACCTATCCCTGTGCATGGATGAAACACGCTTATTTCATTGTTCCACAATATCTTCACTATGTATTTATTGCATGGTGTTTAACGGCCTGTCGACAGCTAATGTCATTTTAGGCCGGGTTATTTGGGAAAATTCCCAAATCAGAACGGAATATTTACAGAAAAAATATATTCAGCCCTGAAGTTAGAATAACCTAACCAGCTGCCCGGTCCTCACCACACCAGAGTCTCTTAGCCACACTCCATAAAAGTTATATAATTAGTACTAATGTTACTACTTTTATTATGGTTATAACTGGATTCAACTCTAAAGTAACAAGGAAGTCATGAATGTACATAAGGGACAATCCAGGGACACCAGAAATGCGTTAAGGATGAAACCGACCGTTAAATTTACCCTTCACATGTGCATGCTTCCAACCAACCGCCCACAATATCTTCACTAGGTCAGATGTTTGCCTCACTAGCACGGTTAGACGGCATCAAAGAACGAACGTCCAAAACCGACCAATTTCTGGATGATTCACTGAAGTGCGACCTGTATCCCGAGGTCAACGAGGGATACTACTTCCACGGAACCAAGAAGGATCGGATAGTTGCGGTTTGCCAGTCCGGCATAGATCCTCAGCGGTCGCAGTCCGGGGCCGTGTTCGGACCGGCAGTTTACATGGCCGAGTCGTCCAGCAAGTCAGACCAGTATGCAGGTACTGTTTTATATTTATTTGTGGCTGTTCGTCGATGAAATGATGAACAGTGCAGATCCTGCTCAGACAGTGCGGATACACATGCTGATCTGGATCTACATTGGTTGCAAAACCCATAAGCCCCATAATGGGGTCAAATCCCATATTTCACCTGTTGTGATGGGGGTGGGGGGGATCCCACAATGAGAACTGAATATTTACAGAAACAATATATATTTATTTGGCCCTGACATGAGAATAACCTCACCGCACCAGAGTCACTTAGTCACACTCCTTAAAAGCAATAGGATTATAGTCTGTTTCACGAAAGCTGCCCAAATTTTACGGCTATATAGACAATTCAAAAACAATATTATTTTCGATAATATTAAATTAAAGGAAAATTTAAGAATGAGCCTTCTTTTTATTTCGTGAAATTCGGTCAAATATTGATTTTATTACGAAAAATTGATTTGTCTATGGGAATTTAACATGGGGGAAAAAGTGGTAAGGAAGTGTGGGAGGAGTCAAAAAACGAAAACATTTGGAAATTGACTCCGAAACCTGACTAGATAGCTTGGATATGATCTAACTAAGAAAACAAAAGTTAAATTTTAAAAATCGGTCCAGTATTTCTAAAATTCAAAAAGATTTCCCCATGTTAAATCCCCATAGACATCTTCACTACACTACGTGAAGATGTACACTACGTGAAGATGTCTATGGGGATTTAACATGGGGAAATTGTTTTTTTCGCAATAAAATCAATATTTGACCAAATTTCACGAAATAAAAAGAAGGCTCATTCTTAATTTTTCCTTTAATTTAATATTATCAAAAGAAATCTTGTTTTTGAATTGTTTATATAGCCGTAAGATTTGGGCAGCTTTTGTGAAACAGACTATAGTTCTAATCTTACTACTTTTATAATGGGTATAACCACACGTGTTTGAACAGATGGTCGGTACGTTGGTATCATATGGGTAGATTTGGGTGGATTTTGTTGGTTTTGGGTAATTTACATAGTTTTGTGCAACTACTAGTGTTCAATCATTACACACGACAAACAGTCAATTATCTACACATTCACAGTTCCGAACATTCGGACACCTTTTATACTGTCAAAATACCCACAAAGAAACAAAGGAATAAAACTTTTTTCAATATGTGTCCAATAACATTTCCAACATGCGTTGCTTTCAGACCGATTATATCATCAATTTTCAACCCAAAACTCCAAATTCGGGTTCTATTGATTCAGGAGACATATATCAATCTGGTACTGCCAATAGAACATTTGAACTGCATATATCTGTTACTACATTTAAGACATTAAAATTAAAATCCATACCATTACGAGATGTTCTGGCGAGACTTCAAAGTGGAGATTACACGCTTGGTGTGCCATATGATGGGATAGCCATTTCCCGCGAAGTGTCAAAATCCATTATAGGAATGAATGGCCTTTTTGTGGAATTTATCGGGGTATACAACTTGGAAAAGTCGCGGGAATACTGGACGAAGGCCAGAAGGCCTCGTCCAGTATTCCCGCGACTTTTACAAGTTTATATCACCGATAAATTCAACAAAAAGGCCATTCATTCCTTATAATTCCAGCATTTGAAATAAATTCATCAAGAAAATGTGTTTATTTTCCGTTTTCTTAAGAATTATTTTAACTGCGCCTGACGGTTACGGAACGTAGTTCGGCATTGGAGTTGATAAATTGTATGTTGATAACAATGCACCCAAACCACCAGATACACCGAAATAAGCCATAAAACACCGAAATATGAACCGTTCTTCAAGAACCTGTGGGTATAACCGTTTTCAACTCTGAGCTCTACTTAGAGGTATTGCATAAATACATTTTTTGTCTAGTCGCCCCCTCCTTGTCGCTGGTGCTGCACTCTGCACCGGCATAAGATGTTTCACATAAAAAATGACGAGAAGCCACTCGGCTCTACCTAGTAGAACTATCGCATAGATTGCTTGCTCTGGTTACTAGATGAAAGTGTGTTTACGCAGTATCTCCTGAATGTAGCTAGATGGGAATTCTTCAAGAATCGATTTAGGTCTAGAAGGTGAGTGAATTCTTAATTGTAAGTGTACATGATCGTCAATTTTTCTAAAAGAATTTCCACCAGACAAAAGTCGATAGGGATACATGTACTACGGATTTGATGAGGTCATGAAAGTATGCGACTGAGAGTGAGATGAAAGTGAGATGTTCAATGTAAATGAGTGAAGACAACATATACTGTAGAGTAGAAATAATGAATATATATATATATACACCTTCAAATATTCTTCCATCATCTGCTACTCTTATAATCTGCTGTGTTACACTCAATATTTAGATATTAGACATTTCAATGCTTTTAGTCTACCCATGTGCTTACATGGAAATATTAAAAATGTACCGTATCCTTACATTGGCAGATGATAGAAATGATCGACGGAAAACCGACCTAGTGATGTTATTAATGAGAACCAACCTCGGTCGAATCTGCTTGATGAACAAAGCCGTAAAAATGCAACGACCTCCATGTGTCTCCCACTGCCCGACGGAAGAAGAATGTGACCACACCCGATGTAACAGTGTGGTGCAGGAAGGACATTATATTTTTAGAGAGTTTATTGTTTACAAGTCCAACTATGTGTACCCCGAATATGTCATAACATATAATAGAGAATAGTCCTGCAGGCCACGTCTGAAAAACGTGTACGTTGATGAAGGCGAAATATATACCAGAGCTCCAGTTAAGGTGCGTAATTTGATCAATTTTGGGGGGAATTTTGTTATTTCTTCAACGAAAATGGCAAGTTGGGAGTGCTTTAGAATCGTCTCATTGAGACGATTCTAAAGAACTCGCAATTTACCATTTTTGGTGAAGAAGTTGGAAAACTATCTCAATATTTGGTTAAATTATACATCTTAACTGGAGCTCTGATATACTTGTCTCTTGCAATAGATCAGTCTTAGAAATAGGTTATCGAACTAGAAAAATCACGAGTAACTTCCCCTAGAACTGTGTGTATTCCCAATGCATTATGGGCGTCAGAATTGGCAGAGTTAGTCGATTGGACGTCACGTTGCTTTCTGTCTGTTTCACGAAACCTGCCCAAATTTTACGGCCATATAAACAATGCAAAAACTTTTTTTCCATAATATTAAAATTTAAAATGAGCCTTCTTTTTATTTCGTGAAATTTGGTCAAATATTGATTTTATTACGAAAACTGAGTTCTCTATGGGAATTTAACATGGGGGAAAAAGAGGTGGAGAACCTGGAGGAGTCGAAAAACTAAAACATTTGGAGATTTATTCTGAAACCTAGCTAGATAGCTTGGAAATGAGAAAACTAAGAACTAAGAAAACAAAAGTTACATTTTGAAAATCGGTCCACTATTTCTGAAATTAGAAAAAAAATTCCCATGTTAGATCCCCATAGACATCTTCACTCTATGGAGATTTAACATGTGGATATTTTATTTTCGCAATAAAATCAATATTGGACCAAATTTCACGAAATAAAAATAATTCTCATTCTTAAATTTTGCTAAAATTTAATATTATCGAAAAAAATATTGTTTTTGCATTGTTTATCTGGCCGTAAAATTTGGGCAGGTTTCATGAAACAGACAGTAGTTTAAACTAAGCAACGTGACTTCAAACCAACAAATTTTGCCAATTCTAACATGAAGGATGCCCAGGAAATAATTCTATTAAAGAGAATCTACTCTCGATTTTACAGTTCCGTAACCTTTTTAAACAGGTTGTTGAATTAGGGGATAACCATGCTTTGTTTTTCGATTTGGAGCGGTATGTGGGAGGTTTTATGGTCTGTGAATCAGTTTTACGGCGACTCGTTAGCGGAGCCGTAAAACTGATTCTCAGACCATAAAACCTCACACATACCGCTCCAAATCGAAAAACAAAGCATGGTTATCCCCATTCTAATGCACCTAGTGTGCTCCCCGCTTTCTGCAACGTCGTAGCATATCACGAACAGTGATAGTTTTCATTACGTCAGCAGGTTGTTGTCGTCATCGATAACTGTCTCGCATCAAATGAATTTGAAGAAATGTAACTCCGCCGAAGAATATTCCCATTTCAAATAGAGATTAACGGGACTTTTTCTAAGACATTTTTTACATTTATTCAACTGTAATGTTTATTTTAACAATTGTATTGCCTTTATATGTGTAGTTGCAACAGTTATTTGCTTTTATTCATTTAAAGAAATGCCAACATTTCTGCATTGGGTTTGTGTGATTTTTACAAAGGAAATGTCAACAACTTGTGTCGTCAACAGGCCTAGGATTTCCCTGGATTTACGCCATAATTCAGGTGATTACCCATCTGCAATACAGTTTATTGTATGTGCACATTGGAATTCGTAAAGTTATAGGCTGGTACTGGCATATTGAGTTTGCTTTTGAGCACTTCGCTAAATTCTTCTGTATTTTGGGCGGGTGGGGTAATATTTTTGGGAATTTGTTGAAGGGCCACCACACTGAAGTCACGTTTGTCAGTCGTTGGTAGATTCTCTTTTCCGCTTTGGGTTGTACAGGTCAATATGGCAGAATGGATAACTGAAAATGTACAGAAATTAATTTGGAAATATTTGCATTCCCCGCCGCTGGCCATTGTTTACGAAAGCGCGTAGGGTTACATAAATCTGTCAAGTTGTAAAACACAGGCTGGTAAAACGGAGATTTTATATGCTGTGATTTTTCATTTTTTATAGGCTGTGATTTCAATTGACCAATCAGATGCGTGCTTTCTATTTTCGGTGCATTAGAATGTATTTTCCATTTGCCTGCCATTTCTGCATTGGGGTGAAATTTTCAAATTTAAAGTGGATTTGCCAATTCAATTTAATTACTTTAAAATACATTTTTCTAAACATGATTACAATGTAAATCTAAATCACACTGACCTAGGACCCAGTTATTGGCCTATTTGAAAAACATGACCACACCCACCCATTTCTGTTAAGACTGCAGAGCCTCGCCCATCCCGTATCCGTGCCACACCAGATATTTTTCCCATTCACGGCACTAACCTGCTATTCTATTTATCCCGCCAACACCTACAAATAGTTTTTTGACTGGGCCATTTACTGGGTCCTAGGTTTGAGTCTTCTACCTGTGCACTGGCCAACAGTAAATGAAACAAAATTATTTTATTTTAACCCTTACACCCAGGGGCGGATCTGAAGGGGGGTTGGGTTTTTCCGGAGTTGCAACCCCCCGTTCAGCCAGGCAGTTTACATAGATCACAGTTTACCATCAGTTGGAGTCTGAATTTAAAAGCCGTAAATCACAGGAAAGTGCATTTCGATGAGCTCAAAAATAGGACAATCCCCTAGTTGCGAACGGCAACTCTTGCAATTACTCCCATACCCGAGTAGATTGCAAGAGTTACCTTCGAAACTAGACAACCCCCCTGTTCCCCAAATGCTGGATCCGCCCCTGACACCGCTATCTGAATTTTTTGTCGTCTGCTGTTAAACATGCTTCGACAGCACTTTAGAATAATTTATAACATGGTTTGACAGCACTTTGGAATCATTTCCATTGGAAATGATTCTGAAGTGCTGTCAAACCATGTTTTTAATGAGAAATAAGGCAAGCAATGAGACCAGCTGACAATATGTATATTGTAACATTTGAGAACAGTGTAGTCCCAGATCATATATGTTATTACGCAATTGCAGTCTGGTGGCTACTCGGGACTTGACGTGAATATAATCCTGAGTAGACCCAGACCAGCCCTTCATAGTCTGATCTGGGTCTTCAGTCAGTAAAACACCCATCATACGTCCAGTAGTTGGTGTAGCTCCTCATCAGGTTGCAGATATGTGCTAGAAAGCGAGTGGGTTTAACCCTTTCACCACTAAGTAACTGGAATGGATTTTGATATGTTAATTTTGCAACCAATCCAACCGTCGCAATTTTCAGACTACCTGGTAGTCCATTTATGAAAAGGGGATGTTTTGTTCTTAAATATATGAAAATTACTAGCAAAAAAGTGCATATCCTGCTGAGACGGCTCATCACGATCCGGCTCATCTGGATCTACATGTTTTGCCAATACCACTATACAAGCACGCAGTGTTGAAAGGGTTAATGTCCCAGCAACAGCTAGGGTCATATCGGTATGGACCCTCGGTTTTAACGCTTAAAATGGCGGGAACCAAAAATTATCATTTGCTGTTTTTTTCATATATGTTGTATTCCTTATCAAAAACATATTTTGGCAGTGCATAAGAATCGTCTCCATTGGAGACGATTCTCTTGCACTGTCAAACCATGTTTTCATCAAGAAAATTGAAAATATTACCTAAACTGCAGACGACAAAATTTACATGAGCATTGTAAGGGTTAAAGTCTCATCCGAAAGACCAGTGGCATAGAAAATACGGAAATAACGTTTGTCATGCCTATGGTGGGGGATTGAACTCGCAACCTCTGGTAGTGAAACCCACTGCTGTATCCACTAAACCACATCCCGTTCCTATATCATAGGTGTGTGCTAGAAAATCGGGAACTAGACTGCCTACAGTATACAAGTGTCATAAGCCGCATATCTCCAGTCACAGCGACAAGGCCACAAGCTAGGTTGAAAATTTGATTTGATTGATCAATTGAATGTAATTGAATGTAATTGTTTGTTCCGATGCAATATGTATGTGATAAATTGCCAAACTGTGTTACTTTGTACGTAGCTTTAAGTAAGAACCGGTGGGACCCCTGATCATCATATGATTTAAATGTGCATGTAATTGTTTCCTGAATGTGATTGGTGTTTAACGGCCTATCAACAGCCAAGGCCATTTAAGGCCGGGCCAACGGGTTTGATCCCAAAATCAGAATGGAATATTTACATCGAAAAAAATGTATATTCAGCCCTGAAATTGGAAAAGCCGACATGGTGCAAGGTCCATACCACACTGAAGCCACTTGGCCCCTTCCCATAAAAGTAATAGGATTACAAATAATCATATTACTCATATAAGGTGTATAACCAGATTCAACTCTCACATAGAAGAAAGCCAAAGACGTACATGAGGGTAAATGTACATGAGGGCCAAGTGGGTGGTAGATGGGAGAATGTGATGGGTAATTTAACGGATCGGGGTTCATCCTTACCGGAATTCCGACTGAAGACCTGGTTTTCCCTCGCATAAGTCTTTAGCATTTTGAATGTGACAGTTGAATCTTGTTATGCCCCTTATGTGAGTATTACGATTATTCGTAATCCTATTTTAGGGAGGCCTGATTATATTTTTTCTTGATGTAAATATTCCGTTCTGATTTCGGGATTCCCCCCCCCCCCCAATACAGCAGGTTAAAACGGGATCAAACCCGTTTGCCCCGCCTTACATGACCTCAGCTGTTGATAGGCCGTTAAACACCAATAAACAAACAAACATGATGGCCAAACCAGGTCTCTGGTCGGGATTTCGGTAAGGATGAATCCTGATTGTTAAACTAAGAGTTGGCCACTCCATGCACAATAATTATATGATACATATATTCCATCCCATTTAGGAACCAATTATGTTTGAATTGAATGATGATCAGGGGTCGCACGGGTCCTTAATGTTTTTGTTTGTCGGTCTAGACGGCGGTCGAGAGTATCCGGGAGCCCTTGTTCTAATTCTGTGATAGATTGCCGAACTGTGCTACTTTGTATGCGCATGCAGCTTATATTTAATGGTAGGAATTGGCTCAAAGAGCGTCCATACCCATTTGTGTTCTGGAATATGCGCACCTGTCCAAAAAAATGGATTTTCCAACATGTGCAGCCAGCAAAGTCCCAGATCAGCCTGTGCATGCACGCAGTCTGATCAGGGCATACGCTGATCATCATTCTTTCGATTGCACATGGTTTACACATATCTAATTTATTTAATGGTGTTATGGTTATTTTAGGCCGGGTACCTCAAAAATAATGTTTAACTATCTCTATTGCTATTACCGTATGCAAGAATTATATAAAATTGGTAATTTTGTAATCCACAAGTTTGATGTAAATCGTGCCTCTTTTTCACAAACTGACAGTGCAGAGTTCAGGAGCCTGTTTCACAAAACGTCATACAAATAAGAAGTTTGTAAAGGCCAATTTAAATTTGTAATATTATTTGATCATATAGCTGAACAAATCTTTCATGGATGTGTTTACATCTAATGTGTATGTGGCAGTTGGAATTTGTGGGGGGTTTGAATAAATATACAAAACCTGGGTTTGTTATGTATTTAATCCCATTCACTTCCTAACCATTTCGGTTGTACATGTATTTGGAATTTGTGGTGATGAATTAAATATAGAATTCGGGGACGAATTCCAATTTGACTGGGAAGTATGTCGCGGTACGTAACTCACTGAGGGGAGGAAGTGTGTATTCGTGCCTGGCTAGCTCAGTCGGTTAGAGCGATGGTACGGTAAACCAGAGGTCCCGGGTTCGTGCCCCGGGCCGGAGCACATTTTTCTCGCACTGTGACATTTGGCGCCCAACATGCATGTGGAAAATGGTTGTACATGTATTAAGAAAGAGGATATTACATGACTGATGATTTAATACATATTATTAAAGGTACATGCCCAATCAGTTGGCACACAATGTTCTTTATAGGAATTAAATAAGTGTATAATTATGTCACTATTCCACCAATTCTAAAAAATTAGAGTGCCCGCTATAGAGATATAATCATTTAGTAATATTTATTTTACTGATATTGACTTGCGGTGGTATCGGGCTATTTTCATATGCAATTGAGGCATGATATTTTTTATTTATTTATATTAATTATATGTGCCACCGGACAGATTATAAAGTATGATCATTGCACATCAAAAGATAAATACAGAGAATAACATTTTAAGGAAACACTGTTGTCGCCCCTGATATGAGTGGAAATTTCTGTGAGATATAAAATGTATAATAATGCCACTCAATACATGGGGTAATGGTGAATCAATGTTTAGTTTGCCAGAAAATGTCTCCGATATAAAGAACATTTTGTGCCTACCGAGTGGGCATGTACCTTTAATTATTAAACATGTTTACTGATTTCATAAGAAATTAGGCTATGCCGCATTGCATTGATTGAAGTTGTACTCGATCATCACCCAGCATAGTGTTTGTAGCATCTCATTTTTGTATACAAGATTGTATTTCCAATTATTGTGGGTGGCAGATGGGAGCATGTGATGGGCAATTTAACGATCGGGGTTCATCCTTACCGGAATTCCAACTGGATACCTGGTTTGGCCCTCACATACGTCTTTGGCATTTTGTATGCGACAGCACAAGAGACAAATAATTTCATACTTTGATTATAATGATTTGAAAACAAGTCAACAAACAAGAACAACCGGAAACTGCGACTGTGAAATATGGATCAATTTTACATGTATATTTATTACGCTAGTTTATTACCTTTAATGCAGTGTTAATGCACTGCGGAAGGCTATATTTCTGTACTCCGCCTGGACTAACCTGTAATCTGTTTTCTACATATTTTTGCTGTGACGAGAAATAGGGCACATCGGATGTGCGACTCCTGTAGCCTGATAACGATCTATATTGCTTGTTAGAAGCACGACGGGCAATTGGTTGATGGAATGGCAAAACAGTGCAGATCCTGATCAGACTGCGAATGCACAGGCTGATCTGGATTTACACTGGTCATAAAAGTTAAAACCCACAAGCTCCCTTTCTCCAGTCACAGCCACATTTACGTACACAAGGACCTGGGTAGGAGGAGGTAAAATTATTCAGAACATGTGTTTTTGCTCAACTCCTGTTTTGGGCTGTTGGTGGAGAACATGTAAATGGTAAATTTAGCGACGGGGTTCATCCTTAATCAACTCGCGATATTCCTGGATAGGCCCTCAGGTACATATTTGACTTCCTTGTTACTTGGGAGTTGAATCCATTTATACCCATGATATAAGTAGTAAGATTAACGTCCCAGCAACAGTTGAGGTCATATAGGGACGACCGCAGTTTAAAGTCCGACAGACCAGTGGGATGGAAATAATATGGAGTATTTTTCATGCCCTATGGTAGGTTTTGAACTCGCAACCTTCATTATTAAGTCCTGTATGCTACCTCTGACACAGCCCATCCCTAATAGGTATATTTATCCAGGTCACACATCCAAAGTAAGTATTATTTGATATTTTCCTTAATATACAACGGTTTTTGATGAAATATGACGCAGCAAATGCGTCTTCGTGAGCTGCATTTGGTGGTCACGGGAGTTCGGCACAGACTTATGTGGTTTTTGCGAAGAATCGATTTCCGTGTCGGAAATCGATTCTTCGCAAAAACGACAGAAGTTTCGGCCAAAGTACAGAGACCACCAAATGCAGCTTTACAAGACGCGTTTGATGCGCCATATTTCATCAAATTCCGTTGCACAATAAGGACAAAATAAAAGAATACATACTTTGAATGGAGGGCTTCTGCAAGTTTCAGTACTTATTGTTGTTGTTGTTGTAACCACATGATCATACACCTTGTTATTGCTACATTTATGCTGATTACATGTTACTACAGTCGAACCTCCCCGAACGGCCACCTCTCTACAACAGCCACCTCTCTGTAACGGCCGCTATTTTATATCCCAAATGGATGGTTTCCTCTATATCTAACCCTTACACTGCTGGGCATGAACATTGTCGTTTGATGTTGATTTTGCATTCTTTCTCAATAAAAACATGTTTTGACAGCATTTTAGAATCATTTCCATTGGAAATGATTCTAAAAATCTAAAATGCTGTAAAAACATGTTTTTATTGAGAATTATTGAAGAAAATAAATAAACATCAGACGATAAAATTGTATTCAGCATTAACCTCCCTACAACAGCCACCTCTCTATAATAGCCAATTTTGCCTCTTCCCATGGGTGGCTGTTGTAGAGAGGTTGCACTGTAGTATTATCCGATCAAAATTTCAATTATTTTACAAAAAAGATTTATGCTAAAGGGTTTTACATGTACATGTATTTGAAATCACGCATCAAAACGTGAAATCGTGGGAAATCTTGTGCATGCACGTCACAGCAGTTTGATCATTCCAGTATAACATGTATTGGTTTATACATTCAGATATGTTCTTGTTATTTGTTTTTATATTAATTAGCCTTGACCAGATTGTTTATTTTTCTATCACTAAATTTGTTCAAATGAGTTCAAATAAAATATATTTACAGACTACTCCCCTGGACTTTTAAGTAAATGACAGTATATGCTTCACATATTCATAGTTATCCTCCCCCCTTCCTTCATCTAAAATGCTTAATATTTCACACATGCATTCCTGTAAGGCTCTACTATCATGCTGTGCCAAATCCATGACGGTCCAACCCCCGCTGATGCAAAGGTCAAATACTTAGTCTCGTTACAAAACTTAACATCAGAGACATATTGTTATAACTTCTATTTCCTTCTTTGAAACTTCTATTTCCTTACATATTTAGGGGCACATGGGCCCACGCGGGGGGTATTCCGTAAGCCTCGCTTACTGACAAATCTAGTTTCTTACTTGCTTGGTTACAGTAGCATATTTCATCAAAATTGCAAAGCATACTTAGCTAGCAAAGTGTACTTTGAGGGAGTAACCATTTAGTTTTCCTGAAACTCATTATTTTAAACAAAACTAACACCTGCATATATTTGATGATAAAAAGTATGCAGAATTAGTTTTATATTCTGTATAATAACAAGAGTTGTCAGAAGACAACGAAGCTCGCCTGTTGGCAGCCTTCACTCAAACTTGGCACAGTTGCATAAAAAAACATGGATATTATATAACTTGACCTTGGGTTAAGGGGCGTGCGGTGGACCTAGACATTGGGGTCAGTGGTGCAAGGGGGGTCGTGGGTTTGCTGTAGCATAATATAGCATATTAAGATGAATGCATGTATGAAATATCAATGCGCTCCCTGAAAACAGAAGAAAAAAAAATTAATCCAACTTTAAGTTTCTGAACGCACTAAGTTGGTGATTTTCTACAGCATGATAGCTATTCACATGAGGAATGCATGTATGAATGTGCTAAGTTTGTGTCCTTCACCTTGGGGAAAGAGGTGGGGGGGGTGGGTGTTTCATGGATTTGCTGTAGCACAATAGAGGATCATCACATGAATGCATGTATGAAATATCAAAGCATTCCCTGTAAAGAAACAGAGGTTACACAACATTTACCCCAACGTTAAGTTTATGAACATGCTAAGTTTGTGACTTGACCTTGGGGTAAGGGTTGGGTCGTGTGTTGTGGATTTGCTACATCATGATAGAGGGTCATCTGAGGAATGCATGTATGAAATATCAAGGTGTTCCATGAAAGGAAACAGATGTTATAAGACATTTACCCCAACGTTAAGTTTATGAATGTGCTAAGTTTGTCACCTTGACCCTGGGGTAAGGGGTGGGCGGTGTGTCATAGATTTGCTATAGCACGATAGAGTATCATCAGATGAATGCATGTATGAAATATCAAGGCGTTCCATGAAAGGAAACAGATGTTATAAGACATTTACCCCAACGTTAAGTTTATGAATGTGCTATGTTTGTGACCTTGACCTTGGGGTATGGCTTGGGTGGTGGGTTGTGGATTTGCTACAGCATGATAGAGGGTCATCTGAGGAATGTATATATGAAATATCAAGGCGTTCCATGAAAGGAAACGGATGTTATAAGACATTTACCCCAAAGTTAAGTTTATGAATGTGCTAAGTTTGTGACCCTGACCTTGGGGTAAGGGGTGGGCGGTGGGTCATGAATTTGCGATAGCACGATAGGATATCATCATATGAATGCATGTCTGAAATATCAAGGCGTTTCAAGAAAGGAAACCGATGGTATAAGATATTTACCCCAACGTTAAGTTTATGAATGTGCTAAGTTTGTGACCTTGCCCTTGGGGTAAGGGGTGGGTCATGGATTTGCTATAGCACAATTGAGTATCATCAGATGAATGCATGTATAAAATATCAAGGCATTCCATGAAAGGAAACAGATGTTATATAAGACATTTACCCCAACGTTAAGTTTATGAATGTGCTAAGTTTGTGACCTTGACCTTGGGATAAGGGTTGGGTGGTGGGTCATGCATTTGCTACAGCATGATAGAGGGTCATCTGAGGAATGCATGTATGAAATAGCAAGGTGTTCCATGAAAGGAAACAGAAGTTACAAGTCATTTACCCCAATGTTAAGTTTGTGAATGTGCTAAGTTTGTGACCTTGACCCTGTGGTAAGGGTTGGGTGGTGGGTCATGGATTTGCTACATCATGATAGAGGGTCATCAGATGAATGCATGTATGAAATATGAAGGTATTCCCTGTAAATAAACAGAAGTTACACAACATTTATCCCAACATTAAGTTTATGAATGTGCTAGGTTTGTGACCTTGACCTTGGGGTAAGGGTTGGGTGGTGTGTCGTAGATTTGCTACAGCATGATAGAGTGTCATCTGAGGAATGCATGTATGAAATATCAAGGCGTTCCATGAAAGAAAACAGATGTTATAAGACATTTACCCCAACGTTAAGTTTATGAATGTGCTAAGTTTGTGACCCTGACCTTGGGGTAAGGGATGGGCGGTGGGTCATGGATTTGCTATAGCACGATAGGGTATCATCAGATGAATCCATGTATGAAATATGAAGGCGTTCCCTGTAAATAAACAGAAGTTACACAACATTTACCCCAACGTTAAGTTTATGAACATGCTAAGTTTGTGACCTTGACCTTGGGGTAAGGGTTAGGTGGTAGATCGTGGATTTGCTACAGCATGATAGAGGGTCATCTGAGGAATGCATGTATGAAATATCAAGGCGTTCCATGAAAGGAAACAGATGTTATAAGAAAATTACCCCAACGTTAAGTTTATGAATGTACTATGGTTGTGACCTTGACCTTGGGGTAAGGGTTGTGTGGTGGGTCATGCATTTGCTACAGTATGATAGAGGGTCATCTGAGGAATGCATGTATGAAATAACAAGGTGTTCCATGAAAGGAAACAGAAGTTATAAGACATTTACCCCAACGTTAATTTTGTGAATGTGCTAAGTTTGTGACCTTGACCCTGGTGTAAGGGTTGGGTGGTGGGTCATGGATTTGCTACAGCCTGATAGAGGGTTATCTGAGGAATGCATGTATGAAATATCAAGGTGTTCCATGAAAGGAAACAGAAGTTATAAGACATTTACCCAACGTTAAGTTTGTGGACGACGCCGACGACGCCGGGGGCGTGCAGGCGAGCCAAAAACTAAAATTTATCAATAAATTGAAAATTTCTCCCTCAAAGTGTACTTGGCAAGATAAGTGAATTTGGTGAAATATGGTACAGGTCAGGGCCTGTACATGTACTTATAAAGTTGCCGAGCATGCTACGATGTTCTCGATATTCAAAATCACGATGTTTGATTGGTTGAGGCTGAGCTGTGCACGCTCAGCACAGCTCAGCATCAACCAATGAAACTTCCTGATTTCTGGAATGTTCATTCCTTAAAACGGCAACTATAGTTGTGCCTTCTGCTAAAGCAGGCACGACAAAAAGGGGTGTTTCTTTCCAAAAAAAATATTAAAATTACTCAGATCCTGATGAGACGGCTTGTTACGAGCCGGCTCGTCTGGATCTTCATGTTTGCAAACTCTGCTAAAGAGGTCTGTAGTGTTGAAGGTTTAATTGGTCATGGCTAAGCAACACTCAGTGCAATGCATGACCTTATGTACTAAAACCTGCACTGTACCATCTTCCGCCTGTATCAACTTGCCCCGGTCTTCCCTTTATGAACAGTCAAACCTGTGAATAAAGGTCAGCCATGGGAAGAGAAAATTCGGGCCTTTGTTCACAAGTGGTCTTTGTTCTCAGGGTCATTTATGTAGTGATTGATTAATTGGGAAAACAAAAGCGTGGCTGCTATAGACAGGTAATTGCTATTCGGAGGTGGCCTTTAGCAAATGTTCAACTTACTAAATTTACATTTAGTTTCAAATATTTGAACAGGAATCTAAGACGCCTACATCCAGACCTACCACAGCAGCGCAGCAATGTATATCAAAGTCGCTCGGTGATTTCATAAACCTTGAGGTCCGTGCACGTCGCGCAGAATGTGCAACGCCATCTGCGCCCTCTAGAAATACGCCAGAGTTTTGTTTGTTCGCATGTCAGAGGGACATACACCCGCCATCCAACTGGACTCGTTACATGAACAGCAAGACAGTTAAACTGTGGATGTCGGAACAAGGTAACGCTGACTATCAACTTGTAGATGTGGACCAGTCCACTTTCACCTCGATTGACAGACTGGTGCAGGGTACATGGAACCATGAACACCTCGGACATGGGCGTGATGCCAAGAACCTCGGAGAATTAAACTATTCAAAGTTGAAGGTGTTGAAGGTTCAGCGTCTGGAGAATGTGGCACTCTATGACAGATATGCGCGGAAACAGCAGAAAATGCTACGGAAGGCAGGCCAAAGTATGTTTAACCCTTAGAATGCGGGAACCGAAAATAGTCATCTGCTGTTAATTCATATTTTGTCTTTTCTCTCAGTAAAAACATGGTTTGGCAGCATTTTAGAATCATTTCCATTGGAAATGATTCTAAAGTGCTGCCAAACCAAGTTTTTGATGAGAAAAATGTAAAATAAAACATATTCAGCAGACTGCACAAATTAATTCAGCATTGTAAGGGTTAACCCTTTCACCCCTATTAAGTATAAATTGGAATGGATTTTAATATGTTAATTTTGCAACCAATCTAACCGCCACAAATTGATTTTCAGACTAGTCCATTTATGAAAAGGGGATGGTCACGAGCCGGCTCATTTGGATCTACACTGAAAACACCGTATGTAGGTTTGAATGGGTTAATGCCCCATGAACAGCTACGGTCACATAGAGATGGAGCCTGGTTTGAAGTCTCATCGGTCACATAGAGATGGAGCCTGGTTTGAAGTCTCATCGGTCACATAGAGATGGAGCCTGGTTTCAAGTCTCATCGGAAAGACCAGTGGGATAAAAAATTCTTTGAAAGTGTTTTTCATGCCCTGTGAAGGGATTGAACCCGCAGCCTCTGGTGTTAACTTCTAGGCCAGAACCCATCCATGTGCATGGATGAAACACGCTTATTTCATTGTTCCACAATATCTTCACTATGTATTTATTGAATGGTGTTTAACGGCCTGTCAACAGCTAAAGTCATTTTAGGCCGGGTTATTTGGGTAAATCCCCAAATCAGAACGGAATATTTACAGAAAAAATATATTCAACACTGAAGTTAGAATAACCTAACCAGCTGCCCGGTCTTCACCACACCAGAGTCTCTTAGCCACACTCCATAAAAGTAATATAATTAGTACTAATGTTAACGTTACTACTTTTATTATGGTTATAACTGGATTCAACTCTAAAGTAACAAGGAAGTCATGAATGTACATAAGGGACAATCCAGGGACACCGGAAATGCGTTAAGGGTGAAACCGACCTTAAATTTACCCTTCACATGTGCATGCTTCCAACCAACCGCCCACAATATCTTCACTAGGTCAGATGTTTGCCTCACTAGCACAGTTAGACGGCATCAAAGAACGAGCGTCCAAAACCGACCAATTTCTGGATGATTCACTGAAGTGCGACCTGTATCCCGAGGTCAACGAGGGATACTACTTCCACGGAACCAAGAAGGATCGGATTGTTGAGGTTTGCCAGTCCGGCATAGATCCTCAGCGGTCGCAGTCCGGGGCCGTATTCGGACCGGCAGTTTACATGGCCGAGTCGTCCACCAAGTCAGACCAGTATGCAGGTACGGTTTTATATTTATTTGTGGCTGTTCATCGATGAAATGATGAACAGTGCAGTCCGGGGCCGTATTCGGACCGGCAGTTTACATGGCCGAGTCGTCCACCAAGTCAGACCAGTATGCAGGTACGGTTTTATATTTATTTGTGGCTGTTCATCGATGAAATGATGAACAGTGCAGATCCTGCTCAGACAGTGCGGATCACATGCTGATCTGGATCTACATTGGTCGCAAAACCCATAAGCCCCATGACGGGGTCGAATCCCATATTTCACCTGTTGTGGGGGGGGGGGATCCCACAATGAGAACTGAATATTTACAGAAACAATATATATTTATTTGGCCCTGACATGAGAATAACCTCACCGCACCAGAGTCACTTAGTCACACTCCTTAAAAGCAATAGGATTAGTTCTAATCTTACTACTGTTATAATGGGTATAACCACACGTGTTTGAACAGATGGTCGATACGTTGGTATCATATGGGTAGATTTGGGTGGATTTTGTTGGTTTTGGGTAATTTACATAGTTTTGTGCAACTACTAGTGTTCAATCATTACATATAACAAACAGTCAATTATCTACACATTCACAGTTCCGAACTTTCGGACACCTTTTATACTGTCAAAATATCCACAAAGAAACAAAGGAATGAAACCTTTTTCAATATTTGTCCAATAACATTTCCAACATGCGTTGCTTTCAGACCGATTATATCATCAATTTTCAACCTAAAACTCCAAATTCGGGTTCTATTGATTCAGGCGACGTATATCAATCTGGTACTGCCAATAGAACATTTGAACTGCATTTATCTGTTACTACATTTAAGACATTAAAATTAAAATCCATATCATTACGAGATGTTCTGGCGAGCCTTCAAAGCGGAGATTACACGCTTGGTGCGCCATATGATGGGATAGGCATTTCCCGCAAAGTGTCAAAATCCATTATAGGAATGAATGACCTTTTTGTGGAATTTATCGGGGTATAAACTTGGAAAAGTCGCGGGAATACTGGACGAAGGCCGGAAGGCCTCGTCCAGTATTCCCGCGACTTGTCCAAGTTTATATCACCGATAAATTCAACAAAAAGGCCATTCATTCCTTATAATTCCAGCATTTGAAATAAATTCATCAAGAAAATGTTTTTATTTTCCGTTTTCTTAAGAATTATTTTAACTGCGCCTGACGATTACGGAACGTAGTTCGGCATTGGAGTTTACAATGTACTGGGATATAAATTTTGGACAGAGACTTTCTACGGACCAATCAAATGTTAGGCAATTGTGTAAATATTTTTGTGCTGGAATTATTACATGTGTGTCAGCCAATGAACGTCGCGCTGTAAAGTAGTAAACACAGTGACTGTAACCAAACTTCTCCACCTTTGAGAGCACGACCATCTATCCAAGAATATTTGACGTTCTTCAGACGATATCAATATTTTGAATATTAACATTGGTGGTTCAGATCTAAACAAACAATTTGAATGAGTTTTATTGTTATCGGTTAACAAATAATGGTTTTTATTGGTTAAAAACATCTGTTTCACACCTTTGTACTTCTAGTTATACGTGTAATTCGCGGGATTTGTCGTAAATTGTATGTTGATAACAATGCACCCAAACCACCAGATACACCGAAATAAGCCATAAAACACCGAAATATGAACCGTTCTTCAAGAACCTGTGGGTATAACCGTTTTCAACTCTGAGCTCTACTTAGAGGTATTGCATAAATAGAGAATAGTAGGTTAGTGCCGTGAATGGGAAAAAATATCTGGCAAAGCTTAGGAAACGGGATGGGCGAGGCTCTGCCGAGCCCATCCCGTTTCCGTGCCGTGCCAGATATTTTTTCCCATTCACGGCACTTACCTACTATTCTATTTATCCCGTCAACACCTACACATAGCTTTAAAATGCAAAAGATAACTCCAGCCACATCCTCAACATCGGAGAATCGACTGGAGTGATAACCGCATCACAACTTTTATTGTTGCTACGCACACAGAAAATAAGTCTGTGCCTTTTGGAAGCAAACATCGCTTAATGTCACGGTAGTTTGGCATATTTCACACAAAAACATTTTTACACGTATTTCTACTTTTAATAATGTCGAGAATCATGAATATTAAAGTATATTTAATAATTACACAGCTGTGTAAGTAAACACGTGTGTTCATGAGATTTTGGAGCGGCAACTTACTCGTTGAGTTTCAAACACACTGTCACTGGGCAGATATTTTACAATTAACAGCATGTACAGTTACTGTTTGTACACATGGAAGTTGTTGATGTTCAGTGTGGCTCCGGCAAATAGTGACTGGACATATTGCTGATTCGTATTACTGGATATTGTCAGCGATTGAAGTGCGACACCACTCTGCCTCTGGCCAGTCTGGGTATGTAAAGTTTCATTTTCACACGTGTTTGCACTTGTCATAGCCATAGCAGAATTCCCATTGCAGCACACACATCAGCACTGATCTCTACTACTTCAACACCAACATGTTCAGCACTGCCACTACCACAAATATCGTCCCAGAAAATGGCAAATGCTCCTGGATCTAAATAATCAGACATCTTTTTTTTTTGCAATACTTTTCCAAGCTCAAGTAGAATTTATAATTTATCAATGTTTTTGCTTTTTCCAATTTTATTCTTGCTTGCAGAAGACAGCAAAATACAATGGATTGTGGGACTTGGAAGGCTGCCAGTTAATGCAGCAAAAATGTAAACAAATACTCTTTAAGTAGATGCATTTTAATTTGTTTTTGTTTTCTTTCTTTCTGGTACTTTTTTATTATCATTTCACATTATTTCATAAGTAAGTGCCAAATCTCAAATGTCAGCGCTTTTCTCAAGCGTATCATTTTGTTTACAAGACTTCACCTAAATGTCAAAGGTTACTGTGTCAAAGTAGTTCTAAAGCATTATTGAAACACATATTCATACGCAGTGATTGGGTCGCATTGACTGGATATCAAAAATGTTTCACGGCACCGTGTTTCACGGCACATAGGCACATAGGTGGAAGACTCGGACCTATGACATCAAAAAAATGCCTATTAAAAAAAATCCCATTACCCCACCCACTTGGTCTCGTACAGTACTATACGTTAATTCAAGGTGAGTATAAATAGCGCTATTATAGAAAGAGCCCTCTTTTTTCCGGCTCGCACAAACACAATAAACATCGATTAAGTGTATGAAATATGTCTCTGGCAATCGATAAAGGTATTAGGTGTGTGAATATACTCACTTCAAATCGCTGTTTCAAGTATTTATTGAGTTATTCGCGTTTTGATTACCCCATCCAAAGCGAAAGTTGCGTGTACGAAGAATCTCACAACAGAATCGAAGGCCGTCCGGCGTGGATTATCGGTCATATTTGACCAATAACTGATCGACAGCTCAAACTAAAGTGGTGCACCATGACCATATACATTAGCAACTCCAACCATACAAAGTTCGTCCAATTGTGATCATTCACCGATCTAAAAAACACCTTTTTTTTTCCACTTTCATTCATGATTCACGTACAATCAGATTATGTCTTCCGCAATCCCGAAATAGGTTGAATGACGTCATACAGTTTAGATTTAGCCAATCAGAGATGTTCTTTACATAGACGCTTCCGGTTGTATTATGGTAAGATGGTGCATTGACCCAGTTCCAGATAATGAACGAAATAAGACAAAAAAGTGTTTTTTAGATCGGCGAACGATCACAATTGGACGAACTTTGTATGGTTGGAGTCTCTAATGTATATGATCATGGTGTACGACTTTAGTTTGAGCTGGCGATCAGCTATCGGCCAAATATGACCGATAATCCAGCCGGACGGCCTCCGATTCTGTGTGAGATTCTTTCGTACACGCAACTTTCGCTTTGGATGGGGTAATCAAAACGCGAATAATAACTCAATAAATACTTGGAACAGCGATTTGAAGTGAGTATATTCACACACCTAATACCTTTATCGATTGCCAGAGACATATTTCATACATTTAATCGATGTTTATTGTGTTTGTGCGAGCCGGAAAAAAGAGGGCTCTTTCTATAACAGCGCTATTTATAGTCACCTTGAATTAACGTATAGTACTGTACGAGACCAAGTGGGTGGGGTAATGGGATTTTTTTTAATAGGTATTTTTTTGGTGTCATAGGTCCGAGTCTTCCACCTGTGCATAGGCACTGTGTTGACGGGATAAATACATTTTTTGTCTAGTCGCCCCCTCCTTGTCCTGGTGCTGCACTCCGCACCGGCGTAAAATGTTTCACATAAAAAATCACGAGAAGGCACTCGGCTCTACCTAGTAGAATTATCACATAAATTGCTTGCTCTGGTTACTAGATGAAAGTGTGTTTATGCAGTATCTCCTGAATGTAGCTAGACGGGAATTCTTCAAGAATCAGGGGCCCGTTTCACTAAACTTTGTACGACTAAAATGTTTGCATTTCCAGATGATTCTAAATTTGCACTTACGAACATATGCATATGCAGCCTATGCTCAATAAATGTAAATCCAATAATTGTTTACAAGAAAACATTGTTAATGTGAAATTTATTCATTTTGCGCTTACATTTTAGTCGTACAAAGTTTAGTGAAACAGCCCCCTGGAGTTGGGTCTAGAAGGGGAGTGGATTCTCAATTGTAAATTAATGTACATGATCGTCAATTTTTCTAAAATAATTTCCTCCAGACAAATGTCGATAGGGATACATGTACTACGGATTTGATGAGGTCATGAAAGTATGCGACTGAGAGTGAGATGAAAGTGAGACGTTCAATTTAAATGAGTGAAGACAACATATAATGTAGAGTAGAAATAATGAATATATATATATACCTTCAAATATTCTTCCATCATCTGCTACTCTTATAATCTGCTGTGTTACACTCCATACATGTATTTAGATATTAGATATTTCAATGCTTTTAGTCTACCCATGTGCTTACATGGAAATATTAAAAATGTACCGTACCCATACATTGGCAGATGATAGAAATGATCGACGAAAAACCGACCTAGTCATGTTATTAATGAGAACCAACCTCGGTCGAATCTGCTTGATGAACAAAGCCGTAAAAATGCAACGACCTCCATGTGTCTCCCACTGCCCGACGGAAGAAGAATGTGACCACACCCGATGTAACAGTGTGGTGCAGGAAGGACATTATATTTTTAGAGAGTTTATTGTTTACAAGTCCAACTATGTGTACCCCGAATATTTCATAACATATAATAGAGAATAGTCCTGCAGGCCACGTCTGAAAAACGTGTACGTTGATGAAGGCGAAATATATACCAGAGCTCCAGTTAAGGTGCGTAATTTGATCAATTTTGGGGGGAATTTTGTTATTTCTTCAACGAAAATGGCAAGTTGGGAGTGCTTTAGAATCGTCTCATTGAAAATTATTAAAAGTCCATATCCTGCTGAGACGGCTCGTCACGATCCGGCTCATCTGGATCTACATGTTTTGCCAATACCACTATACAAGCATGCGGTGTTGAAAGGCTTAATGTCCCAGCAACAGCTAGTGTCATATCGGTATGGACCCTCGGTTTTAACGCTTAAAATGGCGGGAACCAAAAATTGTCATTTACTGTTTTTTTTCATATAATTATGTTGTATTCCTTATCAAAAACATAAACATATTTTGGCAGTGCATAAGAATCGTCTCCATTGGAGACGATTCTCATGCACTGTCAAACCATGTTTTCATCAAGAAAATTGAAAATATGACCTAAACTGCAGACGACAAAATTTACATCAGCATTGTAAGGGTTAGTAGTCTCATCCGAAAGACCAGTGGCATAGAAAATACAGAAATAACGTTTTTCATGGTGGGGGATTGAACTCGCAACCTCTGGTTGTGAAGCCCACTGCTGTATCCACTAAATCACATCCCGTTCCTATATCATAGGTGTGTGCTAGAAAATCGGGAACTAGACTGCCTACATTATACAAGTGTCATAAGCCGCATATCTCCAGTCACAGCGACAAGGCCACAACCTCGGTTGAAAATTTGATTTGATTGATCAATTGAATGTAATTAAATGTAATTGTTTGTTCCGATGCAATATGTATGCGATAAATTGCCAGACTGTGTTACTTTGTACGTAGCTTTAATGTAAGAACCGGTGGGACCCCTGATCATCATATGATTTAAATGTGCATGTAATTGTTTCCTGAATGTGATAGATTGATTGGTGTTTAACGGTCTATCAACAGCCAAGGCCATTTAAGGCCGGGCCAACGGGTTTGATTCCAAAATCAGAATGGAATATTTACATCGAAAAAAATGTATATTCAGCCCTGAAATTGAAGAAGCCGACATGGTGCCAGGTCCATACCACACTGAAGCCACTTGGCCCCTTCCCCTAAAAGTAATAGGATTACAAATAATCATATTACTCATATAAGGTGTATAACCAGATTCAACTCTCACATAGAAGAAAGCCAAAGACGTACATGAGGGTAAATGTACATGAGGGCCAAGTGGGTGGCAGATGGGAGAATGCGATGGGTAATTTAACGGATCGGGGTTCATCCTTACCGGAATTCCGACTGAAGACCTGGTTTTCCCTCACATAAGTATTTAGCATTTTGAATGTGACAGTTGAATCTTGTTATACCCCGTATGTGAGTATTACGATTATTCGTAATCCTATTTTAGGGAGGCCTGATTATATTTTTTCTTGATGTAAATATTCCGTTCCGATTTCGGGATTCGGGAATTTTTGTTTGTCGGTCTAGACGGCGGTCGAGAGTATCCGGGAGCCCTTGTTCTAATTCTGTGATAAATTGCCGAACTGTGCTACTTTGTATGCGCATGCAGCTTATATTTAATGGTAGGGATTGGCTCAAAGAGCGTCCATACCCATTTGTGTTCTGGAATATGCGCACGGTGAGGCTGCCCAAAAAAAATGGATTTTCCAACATGTGCAGCCAGCAAAGTCCCAGATCAGCATGCTCATGCACGCAGTCTGATCAGGGCATACGCTGATCATCATTCTTTCGATTGCACATGGTTTACACATATCTAATTTATTTAATGGTGCTATGGTTATTTTAGGCCGGGTACCTCAAAAATAGTGTTTAACTATCTCTATTGCTATTACCGTATGCAATAATTGTATAAAATTGTTAATTTTGTAATCCACAAGTTTGATGTAAATCGCGCCTCTTTTTCACAAACTGACAGTTCAGAGTTCAGGAGCCTGTTTTACAAAATGTCATACAAATAAGAAGTTTGTAAAGGCAAATTGAAATTTGTAATATTATTTGATCATATAGCTGAACAAATCTTTCATGGATGTGTTTACATCTAATGTGTACATGCATGTGGAAAATGGTTGTATTAAGAAAGGGGATATTACAGGACTGATGATTTAATAAATATTATTAAAGGTACATGCCCAATCAGTTGGCACACAATGTTCTTTATAGGAATTAAATAAGTGTATAATTATGTCACTATTCCACCAATTCTAAAAAATTAGAGTGCCCGCTATAGAGATGCATGTATAATCATTTAGTAATATTTATTTTACTGATATTGACTTGCGGTGGTATCGGGCTATTTTCATATGCAATTGAGGCATGATATTTTTTATTTATTTATATTAATTATATGTGCCACCAGACAGATTATAAAGTATGATCATTGCACATCAAAAGATAAATACAGAGAATAACATTTTAAGGAAACACTGTTGTCACCCCCGATATGAGTGGAAATTTCTGTGAGATATAAAATGTATAATAATGCCACTCAATACATTGGGTAATGGTGACTGAATGTTTAGTTTGCCAGAAAATGTCTCTGATGATGTCACCGATATAAAGAACATTTTGTGCCTACTGAGTGGGCATGTACCTTTAATTATTAAACATGTTTACTGATTTCATAAGAAATTCGGCTATGCCGAGTTTACAAATCAGTGAACGAGTTTAAACAAGAGGCCCAAATGGGCCTGTATCGCTCACCTAAAAGCCTCCATAGTGGTCATCTTGATTTCACAAAGACTCTTCACTTACAACTTCAAATGTTCCACAGAATTTGTGTTGGTACCTTCTGATCTATCATATATTGCGAATGTGCATGTGATTTACTGCTATACCTTCGATTTGATATATAAAATGACCATATTCGGTCAAAAATAAAATTTGACCCCTATTTGACCCCTCGGGCCATGACCATTTTTGACCCAGAGGCCACCATATGAAACAATATGAATCAGCGTTAACTATCCATCATTCATACAAAGTTTCGTCGAAATCGGCCTGGCGGTTTGTGAGAAGAAGATTTTTTTGACAATTTGACCTACTTTTCAACGGCGGACATCTTGGATTTGGTGATGACCTCCATTTTAACAAAAATGGACAGGCTTCACCCACAGACCATTACAGTTAAGTTTAGCCAATATCGGCCAAGCAGTTCACAAGAAGAATACGTTTGAAATCTTTAGTAAAAGACCAACTTTTTTACCTTTCGGTGGCCATCTTGGATGACCAAAATCAACTGATTTAGACAAAAATGCTCCAGAGTGATAGACTAGTCGATACCTTCGATTTGATATATATATAACCATATTCGGGCAAAAATATAATTTGACCCCTAGTTGACCCCTCAGGCCACGCCCATTTTTGACCCAGGGGCCACCATATGAACAAATCTGAAACAGCGTTAACTATCAATCATTCACACCAAGTTTCGTCGAAATCGGCCTGGAGGTTTGGTGAGAAGAATATTTTTTGACAATTTGACCTACTTTTCAACGGCGGACATCTTGGATTTGGTGATGACCTCCATTTTAACAAAAATGAACAGGCTTCACCCACAGACCATTACAGTTAAGTTTGGCCAATATCGGCCAAGCAGTTCACAAGAAGAATACGTTTGAAATCTTTAGTAAAAGAACAACTTTTTTACCTTTCGGTGGCCATCTTGGATGACAAAATCATCTGATTTAGACAAAAAATGGCCCAGAGTGATCAACTAGTCGATACCTTCGATTTGATATATTATATGACCATATTCGGGCAAAAATATAATTTGACCCCTAGTTGACTCGGGCCACGTCCATTTTTGACCCAGGGGCCACCATATGAACAAATCTGAAACAGCGCTAACTATCGATCATTCATACCCAGTATCGTCGAAATCGGCCTGGCGGTTCGTGAGAAGATTTTTTAAGAATTTGACCTACTTCTCAACGGCGGCCATCTTGGATTTGGTGATGACCTCCATTTTAACAAAAATGAACAGGCTTCAACCACAGACCATTACAGTTAAGTTTGGCCAATATCGGCCAAGCAGTTTACAAGAAGAAGACGTTTGAAATCTTTAGTAAAAGAATGACCATTTGAACTATCGGTGGCCATCTTGGATGACGTAATCATATGATTTAGACAAAAAATGTTCCAGAGTGATTGTCTCGTCGATACCTTCGATTTGATATATTACAGGACTATATTTGGTTAAAAATAAAATTTGACCCCTATTTTCCCCCTCGGGCGACGCCCATTTTTGACCCACGGGCCACCATATGAACAAATCTGAAACAGCGCTAACTATCGATCATTCATACCAAGTATCGTCGAAATCGGCCTGGCGGTTCGTGAGAAGAAGATTTATTAAGAATTTGACCTACTTTTCCATGGCGGCCATCTTGGATTGTCGATGACCTCCATTTTAACAAATCTGAAATGGCATCACCCATATATCATCCCTGTGAAGTTTGACCAATATCGGCTCAGCAGTTCGGGAGAAGAAGATGATTGAAAATGTTCACGGACGGACGACGGACACTTTGCCATAACAATAGCTCACATGAGCTTTGCTCAGGTGAGCTAAAAACTAAATAGTGTACATGTATTAAATCAACTCAAATATTAGATTCTATTTATTGCAAAGCTTGGACACATTACATTGATTGAAGCTGTACTCGATCATCACCCAGCATAGTGTTTGTAGCATCTCTCATTTTTGTATACAATATTGTATTTCCAATTATAGTGGGTGGCAGGTGGGAGCATGTGATGGGCAATTTAACGATCGGGGTTCATCCTTACCGGAATTCCAACTGGATACCTGGTTTGGCCCTCACATACGTCTTTGGCATTTTGTATGCGACAGTTGAATCTGGTTATACCCTTTATGCGAGTATTACATATTAATCCTATTTTAGGGGAAGGGGCCAAGTGACTGGTGTGGTATGAACCTGTCACCAGGTCACGTTATTCCAAACGCCAATAAAATAAATAAATAAATTTCAAATTATGGGTCCACAAGAGACAAATAATTTCATACTTTGATTATAATGATTTGAAAACAAGTCAAGAACAACCAGAAACTGCGACTGTGAAATATGGATCAATTTTACATGTATATGTATTACGCTAGTTTATTACCTTTAATGCAGTGTTAATGCACTGCGGAAGGCCATATTGCTGTACTCCGCATGGACTAACCTGTAATCTGTAATCTGTTTTCTACATATTTTTGCTGTGACGAGAAATAGGGCACATCGGATGTGCGACTCCTGTAGCCTGATAACGATCTATATTGCTTGTTAGAAGCACGACGGGCAATTGGTTGATGGAATGGCAAAACAGTGCAGATCCTGATCAGACTGCGAATGCACAGGCTGATCTGGATTTACACTGGTCATAAAAGTTAAAACCCATAAGCTCCCTTTCTCCAGTCACAGCCACATTTACGTACACAAGGACCTGGGTAGGAGGAGGTAAAATTATTCAGAACATGTTTTTTTGTTCAACTCCTGTTTTGGGCTGTTGGTGGAGAGCATGTGAATGGTAAATTTAGCGACGGGGTTCATCCTTAATCAAATCCCGATATTCCTGGATAGGCCCTCATGTACATGTTTGACTTCCTCGTTACTTGGAGAGTTGAATCCATTTATACCCATGATATAAGTAGTAAGATTAGTACTAATCTTTAACGTCCCAGCAACAGTTGAGGTCATATAGGGACGACCGCAGTTTAAAGTCCGACAGACCAGTGGGATGGAAATAATATGGAGTATATTTCATGCCCTAGGGTAGGTTTTGAACTCACAACCTTCAGTATGAAGTCCTGTATGCTACCTCTGCCACAGCCCATCCCTAATAGGTGTGCGAACACGACAGTTGGGTTATTGCCCATTATAAAAGTAGTAAGAGTATTACTGATCCTACCACTTTTGGGAAGTGGCCAAGTGATTCTGTTGTAGCGAGGACCTGGCATCAGATCAGGATTATTCTGATTTCAGGGCTGAATATATAGTTTTTTATTGTAAATATTCAGTTCTGATTTTAGGATTTCCCCCCCATTTGTACATGTAATTGAACATGTACATGTACTCGTTCAGGTAATATATGGGATTTAGTACTAAACCCATTGACCCAGCCTTAAATGACCTTAGCTGTTGATAGGCCATTAAACCCCAACAAAGAAACAAACCCTAATAAAAGCGAATCTGAAGACCCTGATCAGACTCTGCAGATGGACAGGCTGATCTAGTACTACACATGTTGCAAACTTGATCAGTTCCTTTTTATCATGACTGGACACAGACACCAGGGCGTCCCACAACTACATGACTGCCTTTTTGTCTGAATCTGTAATGCAACATGTTTTGTTTCTTATCAAGGTTTAAATATGCCTTACTGTTCATTAAAGTTGGCGTCCCACATCCCAGGTTGTAATATGGGGAGACATATTGTGTTTTGTCCATTATTTAGGACATTTTTCGGGCCAGGAAACATTATTTTACCATTAACAGAAGTATTAATTGGCATTATCATACTTTTTTTGACAAATATTTATTCTCTCTATTTATATTTTGATGGGCAAAGATCATACTTTAGAATATGTTGATATAAATATTTATCCAGGTCACACATTTAATCGATATAAATAATTAAAAAATATAATTTGCATTTCAAAATAGCCTGATTTAACCGCGAGTCTCTATCAGTAAATTAAAATTTACTAAATGATTATATCCGTATAGCAGGCACTCATAATTTATACACGGAATTAATTCCTATAAAGAACACGTTGTGCCCAACAGATGAGACTCCAACTTTAAAACATTTCTGCGACATTTATTCAAGGTGCATTTACAATATTACAACAACGGCTGAAAGTGTTGAAAGCTCGTCCACTCCAAAGTAAGTATTATTTGATATTTTCCTTAATATGCAACGGTTTTTGATGAAATATGGCGCAGCAAACGCGTCTTGGTGGTCACGGGAGTTCGGCACAGACTTATGTCGTTTTTGCGAAGAATCGATTTCCGTGTCGGAAATCGATTCTTCACAAAAACGACAGAACTTTCGGCCAAAGTACAGAGACCACCAAATGCAGCTTTACAAGACGCGTTTGATGCGCCATATTTTATCAAATTTCAGTTGCACAATAAGGACAACATAAAAGAATACATACATAATGTACTTTGAATGGGGGGCTTCTGCAAGTTTCAGTACTTATTGTTGTTGTAGCCACGTAAACATACACCTTGTTATTGCTATATTTATGCTGGTTACATGTTACTAGTATTATCCAATCAAAATTAAAATTGCAATTATTTTACAAATGCTAAAGGGTTTTTACATGTACATGTATTTGAAATAACGCATCAAAACGTGAAATTGTGGGAAACCTGTGGGAAATCTTGTGCGTGCAGCCATGCACGTTGCGGCAGTTTGATCATGCCAGTATAACACGTATTGGTTTATGAATTCAGATATGTTCTTGTTATTTGTTTTTATATTAGCCTTTCACCAGATTGTTTATTTTTCTATCACTAAAATTGTTCAAATGAGTTCAAATAAAATATATTTACCGACTACTCTAGTTACATCAAACTACAGATAACTCTCAAATTCTTGGTCTCAAGTACACGTTTTCCTATATAATAACTCAAAAGTATTTACCTCCGTCCCCTGGACTTAAGTAAATGAGTGTAAATGACAATATATGCTTCACATATTCATAGTTATAACCCCCACCCCCCCCCCCCCCCCCCCCCTCTTCCTTCATCTAAAATGCTTAATATTTCACACATGCATTCCTTTACATGCATTGTGTAAGCCTCGCTGACTGACAAATCTAGTTTCTTACTTGCTTGGTTACAGTAGCATATTTCACCAAATTGCAAAGCATACTCAGCTAGCAAAGTGTACTTTGAGGGAGTAACCATTTTAGTTTTCCTGAAACGCATTATTTAAAAAAAAAAATAACACCTGCATATATTTGATGATAAAAGGTATGCAGAATTAGTTTTCTGAATTTATTACGTTATCACAGCCATTGTGATACTGTAATAAATTCTGTATAATAAAAAACTAGTAAATTTATCAACAAGAAACGAGGCAAAGCCACGAAGGCCAGGTTTTTTCCAAGCATGGACAATTGGATAACATAATTATACCCACTTTTTGTAGACTAGATGGCCGTGGCCTGCATGTCGCGCCTTCGGTCACATGTTGGTCACATGTTGGATAGTTGTATGTGGTAGGCACCCCTTGGTTATGAAGCTGTGAAAGTTTGGTGGTCCTAGGTGGTACAGTACCAAAGAAATGGACTTAAACACGAAAACTTAACATTGTAAACGCGAAAACTTAACATTGAAAATGGCTAAGTCGACTGCGCGGAAAAAATGGGTCAAGTTAAAAAAAAAGTAACATGTTGGATAGTGATATGTGGTGGGCACCCCTTGATTATGAAGCTGTGAAAGTTTGGTGGTCCTAGGTGGTACAGTACCAAAGAAATGGACTTAAACACGAAAACTTAACATTGAAAATGGCTAAGTCGACTGCGCGGAAAAAATGGGTGAAGTTAAAAAAAAAAAGTAACATGTTTGATAGTGATATGTGGTGGGCACCCCTTGATTATGAAGCTGTGAAAGTTTGGTGGTCCTAGGTGGTACAGTAACAAAGAAATGGACTCAAACACGAAAACTTTACATTGATTGTGGACGCCGCCCGCCCGCCCGCCCGGCTTTCGCCAATCCAATAGCCTGGATTTTTTAAAAAAAAACCTGGCTAATAAATTGAAAATTTCTCTTAGCAAGATTACTTAGCAAGATAAGTGAATTTGGTGAAATATGGTACAGGTCAGGACCTGTACATGTACTTATAAAGTTGCCGAGCATGCTACGATGTTCTCGATATTCAAAATCACGATGTTTGATTGGTTGAGCTGTGCACAGCTCAGCATCAACCAATCAAACTTCCTGATTTCGAGCTCAGCATTGAAAAGCACGAAAATGGAGTATGTGCTCAAAAGGTTTTAGCCTTGCCTGAACTCAATGAGAAGATACACGTAGCAAATTCCTAGTAAGTTATCTTATATTTAAGGGTAGGAATTGGCTCACAGACCTTCCAAACTGGGCATATGAGCCCAGAAAATGTGTCATTTTTCTTTCCGAATTTACTATTGGTTGCAATGCAGTCGAAATGTGTGCTTTAAATTAAGGTTATGAGACGGTTAATTTAACCTACCTGGTTCATTCTCCTACCGCACTGTGCCAGTATGTCAGACCGTGTTAACATGGTTAAGGGCCGAGTACAGTGTTATTCTGTGTAATGATGCTATTTGTGGGTTGGTCACAGGAAAGGATCCATAAGGGGTTGGGTTATGCAAGATATGATATATGTTTTGGGGCCCAGCTACGGTCGTTTCGCGGCTTGTCGTGAAATATGAAATGCTATTATTCGGCAACATAGCGTTTATCTGTTGTACTCTGTATATGTCTCCCGACTATGCCGAGACCAGTAGCCGATTTCACCAAAATTGCTACGCATACTTATCTAGTTAAAGCCCCTATACGGAATTTGGCCTCCTATTGGGTTTTCCCACACATAAATCCAACAGGTTTCTATTTACACACACTTTGAAACTGTTTGCATTCATTTTGGTACAAAAATGAGTTTGTAGTCGATGAAAATATCAATATTTGTTGATAAACAAACAGCAGGTGCGTGTTCGAAGTCCGATCGATTTTCCGATAGACTCTCTGGTCAACTGCTCAACTCCCTGATTCGCGGCCGATGAATTCCGATAGCCGGAGTTTTATCGACTTGCTTCCGAGCCGAAGCCGTTGGGTTACGGAAATTAATTTGTCAATATTGACATTTTGCACTGAGTGGTACACAAAACAAGTTTTTGTTGTCTTCACATTGCGATTAAGATGTAAATCTCAAGACTCGAGATGTATCTATTAGGCAGTATATGTTAGTTTTGTGTACTAAATCAGTTGCCAAACATGTTTTTGTGTTTGAAAAAATCGGAAAATTGTAATACTGAGCCGTTCAGGGCCTTTAAGTATACTTTGAGTAATCATTTATTTTTCCCGAAATGCATTACGTCACGCTTGTCCGATACCATTAGTCTATACATAAGTACTTCATAGAGTAATTGTAGTTGCAAATAAATATGATTTTCATGGTTCATAACTACATATTTGCAATAAACAGTTGTCATTGAAATGACTGTTACTAGAAATTCCCATTATCAAGGTGCATGATCACGTGGTTATAACAACAACAACAGTGGCTGAAAGTGTTGAAATCTTGAAAATATGATTTGATATTTTCCTTAATATGAAACGGATTTTGATGAAATATGGCTCAGCAAACGCGTCTTCATGAGCTAAATTTGGGGGTCCAGGGAGATCGGCAGACTTATGTCGTTTTTGCGAGGAATCTATTTCCATGTCGGAGACACGGAAATCGATTCTTCACAAAAACGACAGAAGTTTGGGCGAAAATACAGAGACCACCAAGTGCAGCTTAACAAGACGGGTTTGATGCGCAATATTTCATAAAAATCCGTTACGTAATAAGGACACTATAAAAGAATACATACTTTGAATCCGATGGATTCTGGAAATTTCAGTACTTGTTGTTAGTACCACGTGATCATACACCTTGATTATTTTGCATAGCAAACGTTGACCCCAAGATTACCTATAGACCCTTACGACGACATCCAATTAACCAAATTATTACAGAAAACGACTACAAAAACATATAAATAGACGTATTATAAACCATTGTATGACAAGTAGGTAAAAAGTTGGATTTTCAAAATGGCGACTGGCGGCCATCTTGGATTTCTGCAAATTGCGAGATTAGCCCAACATTATCGCTTGGGCAACAAACTAAATTTGCTGTATATGTCTGCCAGAGTATGAATCAAGGAAAAAATGTTTATAGGAATCACAATGTCTAGGTTCACAAAATGACTACTCGACTATTATTTCATATAGAACCAACGACTGCATATATTTAATGATTAAATGCAGAATTATTATACTAAATTGATTACATTATCACAGGCAAAATGGCTGTGATAATGTAATAAATTCAGTATAATAAAAATTAATAAATTTATCCTTAAAATGAAAAAAATTCCCTCAAAGTGTACTTTATAGCAAGATAAGTATACTTTACAATTTTGGTGAAATCGGCTACTGATCCGTTAGTTGGATCATAGCCAAAAATAAAAATATGCATACCAACAGGACCCGACAGCAACCTTTCTTAAAGCATTTAACGGTACTGGTAGGAGACCCATTTTTCGTCCGTACCCATTTTCCCGGACACCCTCGTAAACACTTAATTCTGCATTCTCATACAAGATTTTTGTTCCTGGTCATTAAGGTGGTCATTTCCAGTTGTCAGGTGTGAAGATTTCCGAGAAAAATTAGTAAAACTATTAAATTGAACTGTTTTCATACCTGCCAACTTCTGTCGACACCTGTATGACGTGGAACTTGATTATCGGGAACGGGCGCTTACAGAATAAAGGAATTAACAGTATCTTCGAAGTAATGCATGTATGCAATAATTGCTATCATTTGATCAATACCATACAGTATTAACTAGAAATGGACGCTTGTCGACAAGCGCATGTGTATCCCCCTCCCCAGATACACAAGTAGTTTGAAAAAAGGGTGTTCGAGTTATGCATCAGTCAATGTAAGTCCCCGCACCCCCCCTCCGGGGGAATAGCGGGGCTTATATTTTCGCTGCTGTGAAAGCCCCGGTAAAAGCCCCGCACTGCGGGGCATCATGAAATGTTAAGCCCCGGGGTATGCCCAGGTAAAGCCCGGTTAAAACCCCGGTAAAGCCCCCGGGGTGTGTCCCGGCCCATTTGTAAAAGCCCCGGTAAAGTCCCCGCACTGCGGGGCATCATGAAAGGTAAAAGCCCCGGTGTATGCCCCGGTAAAGCCCCGCCCCTCCCCCGGAGGGGGGGTGCGGGGATTCACATTGACTGATGCATTATGCTCCGGAGACAAAATCAGTGACAGAAAAAACAAAGGGAGATAACTAAAAAATTAGTGATGCAAGAGTTGTCATTCTTGCGTGACACACCTTTAGGGTTGTGGTCTATGCATGTGTGAAGTTTCATGAAAATATTCCAAAGGGTGTTCGAGTTATGCTCCAGACACGAAATCAGTGCACGAAACAACAAAGGGAGATAACTAAGAAATAAACGACGCAAGAGTTGTCATTCTTACGTGCGACACACCTTTGGGTCGTCTTCTATGCATGTGTGAAGTTTAAAATAAACTAGAAAATGTGTTCATAGAACACGGATGTCCCACATATCGCTTTTATAAATAAATGAGGCCCAAATTCCAGTCAAAATTTTCTTTTTACCCTGAGCGTTAAGTTTTTGAAGCACCAAGTTATGTGACCTTGACCCTGGGCTTGGCGGGGGAGGACAAACGTGGATTTGGCACAGGGCGGTAGAGGACCATTAGAGCAATGCGTATATGAAATATGAAGATGATCCATGAAAGAAAACAGAAATTATAAGATATTTACCCGAGCGTTAAAGTTTTTGAAGCACTAAGTATGTGACCTTGACCCTGGGCTTGGCGGGGGCAGGACGAACGTGGATTTGGCACAGGGCGGTAGAGGACCATTAGAGCAACGCGTATATCAAATATGAAGTTGATCCGTGAATGGAAAGAAAAATTATAAGATATTTACCTGAGCGTTAAAGTTTTTGAAGCACCAAGTATGTGACCTTGACCCTGGGCTTGGCGGGGGCAGAACGAACGTGGATTTGGCACAGGGCGGTAGAGGACCATTAGAGCAATGCGTATATGAAATATGAAGCTGATCCGTGAAAGAAAACAGAAATTATAAGATATTTACCCGAGCGTTAAAGTTTTTGAAGCACCAAGTATATAACCTTGACCCTGGGCTTGGCGGGGGCATTACGAACGTGGATTTGGCACAGGGCGGTAGAGGACCATTAAAGCAATGTGTATATGAAATATGAAGCTGATCCGTGAAAGAAAACAGAAATTATAAGATATTAACCCGAGCGTTAAAGTTTTTGAAGCACCAAGTATGCGACTTTGACCCTGGGCTTGGCGGGGGCAGGACGAACGGATTTGGATTTGGCACAGGGCGGTAGTGAACCATCAGAGCAATGTGTATATGAAATATGAAGCAGATCGGTCGAAGGATGAAGAAATTATGAGACATTTACCCCGAGTGTTAAAGTTTTGTGACGGACGGACGGACGGACGGACGGACGGGACGCACGTTCCTACGAATGAATACTTGTTGGGTTTTTACTGTATAAAAATACCCAACAAGAGTACCCAACACTATCCTAACCCTACCCAATAAGATCCCCTTACGCTTACAACAAATACCCATTCGTGTGTGCGTACGGACGGACGGAACGGACGGACGAACGGACGGACGGACAAGGGTAACACTAAATGCCCCCTCCACTATTGTGGTGGGGCATAAAAATATTCCAAAGGGTGTTCGAGTTATGCTCTGGATACAAAATCAGAGCACGAAACAACAAATGGAGATAAGTAAACAAGAATTCCGCGGAATCAGATGCCTCGCCTTGTCCCGCCTTGACCTCGAGCCTGGGCCCGAAAGCAATTTTCACTGGCCCGAACATATTATACAATTATTGACTAGTGAGCCATAGAATATCAGATTATATTCTATGGCTCACTAGTCAATAATTGTTTTATTATATGATAATAGTCTGTATATAGCACTTACGACCTTATGCTACTAGACAAAAATGGAAAAAAAAAGTTTAAAAATTAAAAATAATAATGCTTGCTACTGGAGCCCAGAATTTTTTTTTAATAGTCCTATATTTATCTACATATATCTGCACAGGTCCACATAATGCCACAATATTTTCAACACAGTTTACGGAAATGTAATATACAAAAAAAAAATTAATAATAATGCTCGTTACTGGAGCCCAGAATTTTTGTTAATAGTCCTATATTTATCTACATATATCTGCACAGGTCCACATACTGCCACAATATTGTCAACACAGTTTACGGAAATGTAATAATGTACCTGTATTTACCTGTAATAAGTTAGTGGTCAGTTAAAAAATTGAAAAAGAATGTAAAAAAAAAATAGAAAAAACAAATTACTGGAGCCCAGAATGTTTTTTAATAGTCCTATATTTATCTACATATCATATATACACAGGTCCACATATTGCCACAATATTTTCAACACAGTTTACGGAAATGTAATATAATCATTTACCTGTATAAATTACCTGTAAGTGGTCAGTGGTCAGTTGCACATGCTAGCACATGCACAGGTGAATAGTCTGTATATAGCACTTACGACCTTATGCTACTAGACACAAATTGAAAAATAATTTGAAAAAAAAAAATGAAAAAAAAAAAAAATGGAAAAAAAAAGTTTAAAAATAATAATGCTTGCTACTGGAGCCCAGAATTTTTTTTTAATAGTCCTATATTTATCTACATATCTCTGCACAGGTCCACATAATGCCACAATATTTTCAACACAGTTTACGGAAATGTAATATCCAATGTAGTAATTTACCTGTATAAATTACCTGTGGTCAACAATGGTCAAGCACTGGACATTTGCACATGCTAGCCCATGCTAGCACATGATTCTCCCAGTCTCTATTGTTCTCTCTACAGGTAAGGTGTACAGAGCACACGAGAAAAGGTGTACAGAGCAGATGAGAAAACGGGTCTTCATGCATTATTGTCCAGTTTGTAGACTGCGCAAAACAAAAAAGGGAGATAACTCAAAAATTAGCTACGCAAGAGTTGTCATTCTTGTGCGCGACACACCTCCGGGTCGTGGTCTATGCATGTGTGAAGTTTCATGAAAATATTCCAAAGGGTGGTCGAGTTATGCTCCGGACAGGAAATCAGTGCGAGAAAACAAAAAAGGGAGATAACTAAAAAAATTAGCTATGCAAGAGTTGTCATTCTTGTGCACGACACACCTTCGGTTCGTGGTCTAACTGAATGTGTTAAGTTTCATAAAAATATTCCAAAGGGTGGTCGAGTTATGGTCAATCAGTGCGCGAAACAAAAAAGGGAGATAACTAAAAAATTAGCTATGCAAGAGTTGTCATTCTTGTACGCGACACACCATCGGGTCGTTGTCTATGCATGTGTGAAGTTTCATGAAAATATTCCAAAGGGTGGTGGAGTTATGCTCCGGACACGAAATCAGTTTGAGAAACAAAAAAGGGAGATAACTCAAAAATTAGCTATGCAAGAGTTGTCATTCTTGTGCGCGACACACCTTCGGGTCGTGGTCTATGCATGTGTGAAGTTTCATGAAAATATTCCAAAGGGTGTTCGAGTTATGCTCCGGACAAGAAGTGTCTGCGGCGGACGCGGACGCGGTGCGCTGTCAAATCCATAGTATCCCCCGACGGAGTCCGGGGGATACAATTACTTTCACTGTAATTTTGCAGTTTTAGTTTAACAAAAAGTAAATATCGCAGAAAATCCTAGTGTCCTGTATTTTAATTGGCCATTTAATTACCCCTTTTCGGGCCCCATTGTCAGCAGTTACCTCCCACTATACTAATGATTTTTATGTTATTCTATGTAAGGCGAGCCGACGTATTTGTTAATGTGAGAAAAATCACGATCAGATGTAAACGTTTAAAATTAATGTGAAAAAAACGTGATTTTTGGTCGGTAATGGGTCGCCTACCAGTAGTCAAACAACTTTCTGAACACGTTCATGGTTGTGCTCGAAATCATGAAGTTTCATTGGTCGACGCTGCGCTGAGGCTTCGGCCAATCAGACTGCCCGATTCAAGTTTTGAAATCATGGTCAGAAATTTAAACCGACTGATTGATGTAATGGTGTTTAATGGCCTATGAACAGCTATTAAGGTAATTTAAGGTCGGGATTAAACTGATTGAGTATACAATTTGAGTATGTGCTCAGAAAACGTTTGTACTCACTTCAGGTTTCAGGTAACATAAATTTATTACAAACTAAAGCCAGTTTATAAACACAATCGCATAACTGAATAGTTCTCTTGAAACATATATGGGCCCTCAGCTGAGGAAAGGGACCTATGGCGACCAGCGTAACCCCAGACCAGCCTGCGCATCCGCGCAGTCTGGTCTGGGGCTACGCTGTTGGCCATTCAGGGTCTACATGGCTGTGTAGGTGATTTCTTCCTACAGGACGACTATAATCATTTGAATTGTTTATCCATTTCTAAATGGTGACCATGGCAACAGCACATCTCCAAACTTCTTGCTTGCTGAAAATGAAATCAGCGAAAACAATTAAACTATAGTCTGTTTCAGGAAAGCTGCCCAAATTTTACGGCCATATAAACAAACAAGAAACGAGGCAAAGCCACGAAGGCCAGGTTTTTTTCCAAGCATAGACACTTGGATAACATAAGTATACCCACTTTTTGTAGACTAGATGGCCGTGGCCTGCATGTCGCACCTTGGGGCGAGGCATGGACACTAAAAAAATAGATATAGTAGATGGAAACACTTTAACGAAAAAACTTTAACCGGACACGGACGGAAGGACGGACGTATGCCAAAATGCGCTTTCCGCAAGCGGGTGCGACAATGATGATAAACACCCATGTGAAGTATCAAGGTAATGGGTGAAGCAGTTGCAGAGATATAGTACACTACAAAACTTTAACAAAAAAATTCAAAGTGATTTGACCTTGACATTGTGCACAGGGGCCGCACGGTTGGGGGTTAGAATGAAAATATGGATGATGATAAACACCCATGTGAAGTTTCAAGGTAATGGGCGAAGCAGTTGCAGAGATGTAGTATAACGAAAATGTTTTAACCAAAAAACTTTAACCAGACGTACGTTAAAAAGTTAACGTTGAAAATGGCTAAGTCAATTACGTATAAATAATAGGTGAAGGTAAAAAAATGGTCACATGTTGGATAGTTGTATGTGGTAGGCACCCCTTGGTTATGAAGCTGTGAAAGTTTGGTGGTCCTAGGTGGTACAGTACCAAAGAAATGGACTTAAACACGAAAACTTAACATTGTAAACGCGAAAACTTAACATTGAAAATGGCTAAGTCGACTGCGCGGAAAAAATGGGTCAAGTTAAAAAAAAAGTAAAATGTTGGATAGTGATATGTGGTGGGCACCCCTTGATTATGAAGCTGTGAAAGTTTGGTGGTCCTAGGTGGTACAGTACCAAAGAAATGGACTTAAACACGAAAACTTAACATTGTAAACGCAAAAACTTAACACTGAAAATGGCTAAGTCGACTATGCGGAAAAAATGGGTCAAGATAAAAAAAAAGTAACATGTTGGATAGTGATATGTGGTGGGCACCCCTTGATTATGAAGCTGTGAAAGTTTGGTGGTCCTAGGTGGTACAGTAACAAAGAAATGGACTCAAACACGAAAACTTAACATTGATTGTGGACGCCGCCCGCCCGGCTTTCGCCCGCCCGCCCGGCTTTCGCCCGCCCGCCCGGCTTTCACCAATCCAATAGCCTAGATTTTTTTTAAAAAAACCTGGCTAAAAACAATATTGTTTTCGATAATATTAAATTGAAGGAAAATTTAAGAATGAGCCTTCTTTTTATTTCGTGAAATTTGGTCAAATATTGATTTTATTGCGAAAAAATAATTTCCCCATGTTAAATCCCCATATGTCTATGGGGAAATTTTTTAGAATTTCAGTAATTCTGGACCGATTTTCAAAATTTAACTTGTTTTCTTAGATCATTTCCAAGCTATCTAGCTAGGTTTCAGAGTTAATTTCAAAAAAAATTTGGGCAGCTTTCCTGAAACAGACTATAGACATAATGCTGGTAAAACATGGATATACCCCCTTGCCATAAATGACGAAGAAATGAGTACGTGTTTCAGTGACCTTGTGAAAGTCAAAAAGGCCAAAGTCAACCTTGTGTTAATCATAATGGTCATGTGAGTGTGTGACATATGTCCACATGTATGAAGTGAGCAAATTTTAAAGTAATCCATGTAGTAATATAATAATTATTGAACTTGAAAATATGGAATGATGGAGTAACTCTTACAGATATTATATGACCATGGACGGATGGCCTTTAAAGTTTGATCAGGGCCATGGTTCAAATGTGGCTTATGGCATTAAGTTTTTCCCGGCCTATTTTAGCATGGCAACGTGACACGTCCAAATTCGGTGGTGCCTAGCTACAATAATTTGCCTCCAATATGTTATCTACGGCTACAATTTGACCCATTCAAAACATGTGAGCAACAGAAGCACATACCCAAACCTGTTGTATGTAGGCTAAAATTTAGTAAACTGTATTATGTTATACATTTAAACAAATAATCTTTCATGTAGAACTAGTAAATTGCCAAAACTAATAGAACAGGGAAATCATTTTCCCATGGAAGCCATCTTTCCTCTTGTTGTTGTTCAACATAACGAAATGAAGCTTTCAGATTTACAAGATATACATGCATGTAAATGTCAGATAAACACTTTGACATGGTAAAATAACCAATTTCTGCATGGGTATGTTCTTTATTAACACTTTATTGATACAGTTTTTACAGTTTTATATCGCTAACATATCAAACACGCCGGATAACCGATTGCAAAAATCACTCTTCCATGTGTTACATTAAAGAGATGGGGTTAAATTGCTACCCTCGCGAGAGATATGGAGCAGGGTAGCAATTATGTTTCTAAGTGGCGCCATGCTGGCCAAAAATAGTTTTGTAAAATAGTATTATTGTAATAACCCTAAATATTCGGACACAATTTGTTTACAAATTGGATCCAAATACATTGTGATTGTGATAAACAAGTACAACCATAGTAACCGTATATATTTGGACATTCCTTGCTGTGAGAAACCATATATTAACGTGTCTTTCCCAGAATAGTGTCCGAATATTTAGGGGTTTAAAGTAGGTTTTTTCACAATCTCGGATATCGTTACAGGCATTATCATTATTCAACCAAAATTTGGAAATTATTATAAATTGCTTTCAAAACATGTTTTGATAAGAAAAATATAAATATAGAGCATTAACGACAAAGTTAGTTCAGCATAGTAGGGCTTAAACTGCACAATATACAAAAACTTCAATGCTGTAAACATGGATAGACTTTGTATCATAATCGTTTGACTGCCCCTCATACTTACAGAGCTCCAGATAAGTTTTGTACCTAAAGAGTATTATACCCCCATATTTCAAATTCAATGCGTATTTTACTTTTACAAATGTAGTATTGATTTGCTCAACTAAGCAAATGTTCAACAGTATTTTCACTGCTCAATTTGAAAATCAATGCGTATTTTCACATTGCTGCGAGTATTTTGTACTCCCACTTTTGATAATCAATGCGTATAATAAGTGCGTAAAATACGCCAATACGCAACTTATCTGGAGCTCTGTACTTACGCATATCGGGAAAATATTCAGGATGCAGCTTCACATAGTCTTCAACGACGGCCCATTCTTGAAGCCGGTACTTCCTGACCGCCTTGCTAAGTAGATTACCAATGCATAACCCTGCTCCAATCCCGATGACATACCATGGAATACCTACAAGGAAAGTGATTGATTGGGGCAGGGCTCCAGATAAGGAATTAGTAATTGAGTATTTTCACTCCATCATTTCTGAAGCAATTGGGTATTTCAATATTTTAATTGGGTAAAATAAAATTACACTACTGTTTACACATCAACGGTCAGAAATTATTGAATAGTTTGCTTCGAAATGAAAACATGTCTTGGCATTTCATTATTCTAATGAAATACTAAGATGTGTTTTCATGGAAAACTAGAAAATGTGTTCATAGAACAAGGATGCCCCACATATCGCTTTGATAATAAATGAGGCCAAATTCCAAGTCAATTCTTTTTTTTACCTCGGCGTTAAAGTTTTTAAAGCACCAAGTATGTGACCTTGACCCTGGGCTTGGCGGGGGCAGGACGAACATGGATTTGGCACGGGCGGTAGAGGACCATTAGAGCAATGCGTATATGAAATATGAAGCTGATCAGTGAATGGAAAGAGAAATTATAAGATATTTACCTGAGCGCTAAAGTTTTTGAAGCACCAAGTATGTGGACCTTGACCCTGGGCTTGGCGGGGGCAGGACGAACGTGGATATGGCACAGGGCGGTAGAGGACCATTAGAGCAATGCGTATATGAAATATGAAGGTGATCCGTGAAAGAAAACAGAACGTGGATTTGGCACAGGGCAGTAGAGGACCATTAGAGCAATGCGTATATGAAATATGAAGTAGATCGGTCGAAGGATGAATAAATTATGAGACATTTACTCGAGCGTTAAAGTTTTGTGACGGACGAAGGACGGGACAGACGCACAAGGGTAACACTGAATGCCCCCTCCACTATCGTGGTGGGGCATAATAAGAAAAATATGCTATATTTGTGGTCTGTTTATTGTTTTCTGCAGCATGATAAAGGTACCACAAAATTGTTATTGCCTTTTGATACTCGCTATACATGTACTTCTGATTTCAATTGGGTTTTTGGCAATTTTAATTGGGTATTTAAGCAAATACGTAGCTTATCTGGAGCTCTGATTGGGGCTTAACATTCTTTCAATAGTAAGGTCATATGTGACTGTGACTGGAGAAATGGGGCTTATGGAATTTGTGACCAGAGTAGCTCCTGATCAAAGAGCAGACTCCTATATATAGTCTGATAATGAGATATGTATATACTATTTAGGGGTGTAACGATACACATACCTCACGATACGATACGTATCGTGATATTTGTGTCAAGATAAGATACGTATCGCGATACTAGTACCTCATTCACTAAATACAATTTCAATGGTCAATATTCTTGATATAATGCATAAATTCAAATAAAACATAGACCACGATATACTGGAGCCTCTTTATAATGTGGTAGATGGGCAATAGAGGTCGCCACCACGGCATAGGTAAACAGTGTTAATAAATTTTCCAAAACATGTCACTAATATTAAATACCCCACCCATTTTGTATTACACACTCCCTCATATTGTGTTTAAAAATAAGTACATTTCTATGTGAATGCTATAATTGACAACTGTTTCATAATATAATAATGTTATTTACAGATGGTTTCAACCACAACATCTCAGATTATCAGCAAAAAATAGCTTTAAACACTTTTCATTTCATTTCGTGGTTTCCGACATGAACGGAACCAGAAACGGACGCATAAAATGTACGGTTAGGATTTATGCCGCAGGGCTCCAGATAAGGAATTAGTAATTGATTATTGTCACTCCATCATTTCTGAAGCAATTTCAAAATGTTAATTGTGTAAAATAGAATCACACTACTGTTTACACTTCAGCAGACGGCACTTATTGAATAGTTTGCTTCTAAATGAAAACACATCTAGGTATTTCATTAGAATTGTCCCCTTAATGAAATACCAAGATGTGTTTTCATGGAAAAATAAGAAAATATGCTATATTTGTGGTATGTTTATTGTTTTCTGTTGCATGATAAAGATACTACAAAATTTTCATTGCTTTTTGATACTCACTACTTCTGATTTCAATTGGGTTTTTGGCAATTTTGATTGAGTATTTACGCAAATATGCAGCTTATCTGGAGGTATGTCGCACCGTGTTATCGATCTCAGTAAACTTGACAATTGTTCTGACATGTGGTTGTGTATATTCTTTCCGATAATTTAATTTTAGTATTAGTATTTGTAAAATTACCCCAACAATAATGTCTACGGTAGTTATCAAGCAATTTGGAATTCCAAAAGCACTGAATTGTGAAGAGCGTATCGAATCTAATATCAGGGTCACGTATTGTGAATCGCATCGTCTGAAAAATATCGCGGTGCATCGAATTTTCAGTGAATCGTTACACCCCTAGATGCATTGCCTGTTATATATCCACACTGGTCGTAAAACCCATAAGCCCCATATACAGACTATAATATAGTGTGGTTTGATTTTTATTCACATGCATGAAGGTGCATATGAATGCATTGTGGTGTTGAACTGTTCATAAAAATCAAAAGAATATTCACAATATTAACAGAAATCCAGTGATTAACCAATTACATGCAGAATACACCTTTACGGGTATGATTTTTTTTAAATATTTCATTTTTGTTATTTCTCAATGAAAGTATATGTTGCGACCACACATTTGAACCGTCTCGATGAGACGGTTCAAATGGTGGTTGCGACATATACTTCTAAGCACATTTACAGAAAATATTTATGATTTTCCCCAATCAAAATGGCATATCCTCAGCACAAAATGGGTTAAAATTCCTGGGTCGTAGACGCATCGTTGCAGCCATAGAAGCATCTCCGGGGACATTATCCCGCTTCATAATAGCAACTCTGGCCAAGCTGGGTACCGACAATACACAAGTATTCTGCAGCAGCCACGTTGAGGCACAACGAGGCAACTGCCTCGGTGATATTTTCCGGATTTTATTTTATTATTATTACCGGTATTTTATGATGTCATGGTTTGACTATTCGCAGAGGCGTTGGAAATTAATATTGGGGAGGTGGCAGTCGAGCCGAGTGAGTGCTATGGGGGTCCGAGGGAATGCCACCCCCCCCCCCCCCCCCCCCCCCCCCCCCCCCCCCCCCCCCCCCCCCCCCCCCCTCCCCTGGAAATTTGTTGAATTCTAGATGGCATTTCCTGCATTCTGCTGCATTTACATGTAGTAGGTATCTCATACACATTTTTTTTATAGCAAAAGCACTGGTAAAAAGGTGTAATTCACTGGTAATTTTATGACAATTATGAAAAAGGTTTGTTTGATTTGTATGAGGTTTCACCATCTATACATATTTGGAAGTGTTCAAAATGCAAATACCAATAGTATACTTATACTATATCATTTTGCATGTGTGTAATCTGTTTTAGTATGTACATGTATTACAAAAAAAAAAAAAAAAAAAAGTAATTGTCAGGAATGGCACTGTTCCCGTGCTCGGTAAAGTCAATATTTTACATTTGAAATTACATAATCGAATTAACATTTTATTACCAGGATACTCACTACATTACACGGGGTGTTTGTTTACCCAAATCACGATCACGTCCCGATCCCAAACTCACAGCAAAAAAATAAATAATTTTGCCCAAATCGGTTCCGACGCCTCTGATTCGTGACCATGTAACGTTATGCATGGCTATGTGAAAGAAATATCATCAATTATGCTGCCATTCTCTAGGATTTCAAAAAAATTCATATATAGTCCCTATTCTCATGGATCCGTGCCCCTAAGCACATGCATTCATATTGTGTGTTATATTCTGATTAATTCCTGAAAATGTATACATCAATATAAAGTTCAAACACTTTACTAGAAGTGCACATAATTCACAAAAATTGTTGTTTATGCAAGTCTTAAGAGTCCCTAGAATTAACCCACCCAAGTCGCCTAATTGATCTTGAAACTTCTCGTCAGGTTCGTGCCCTTTAACTTTCTGCACATTCAAGTGACATTTCTTGATCACTCATACAATAAAGAAGTGTTGTTGCCTAGATGCATCAAATATAAATATGGTGAAGTCCAGATTCATCTAGAAATCAACATATATCACATTGTATGTATCATTTGCGAACAGACCCTCTTCAGATTAAGGGAGTATGTAGAAAAATCACAAAATAGGTGGTAAATCACAATTGTATGTAACTGTAACTTATAAAACCGTGGGAAACAACTTGAAATACACGACTCCACGAGAATTGGGGCTAAAGAGCACAATATGTTGTCGAACATATTAATTGCTCTAAAATATGCTAAAATACGCCAGAAAAAAATGTCAGGTGTGATTTTGTTTGGGGGGGGGGGGGCGTGGGGGGGGGGGGGGGGGAGCAAAGCGGTCGACAAATGGACAAATGAACAGTGCTCGTTCGCCAGACCAATGGTATTGCATTATGCATAGCTATGATATGTGTTTTTCAGGGTGACACGAAATACCCAAATACTGCCCAAATATACCCAAATATAGTATATAATAGCATCGAATGTGGTTGTTTTATGAAAATAACATAAAATAATACATTCTACTCATATTTATTATATGATATAGTCATATATATCCATTAGAATATGCATTGCGATTGTGGGATATTGCTATTGAACATTACCAGCACATTTTACAACATTGTTTCAGATTTGCATATCATGGTGTGTGTTAAAATATGTGGATTTGCTAAACAATTTTCACATATAATGCAGGATGTTATTCAAGTTTATATCAGCTGATGTCTGAACATAGAACATTCTATAGAACTGCCAACTGTCAGGTGAATGTTACGTATAGTTTTATCAACTTGAGTGACGTCAGCGACGTCGATGGTGTTAACGTTGTGTACTGTTGTTATTTACGCGCTCCGAGCAAGACGACGTCTGGCTTCCAGATATCAGAGCATAGATACATGTTATATGACAGACAAACATTATAGCTAAAACAATCTAACAATACACTGGTAAACACCATTACCAACCGAAATGAGGAAATAGGCGAACAATGGTACAGAACGTAACCTTCGTATTGAAATGAAACAATATTCGCAACAACACATTAAACAATGCAGATGTTGTACATCCCATTACTGACAAAATAGAAGATGCTATATAACTGTATTCATAACATATGTATTTCCTAACCGGGTTCGGTCGTTTGTTTGTTTATTAGTGTTTAACGGCCTATCAACATTGTACTTAGTTCCCGTTTCCAACCAGTATCAGTCTCATTACAATTTCTTTTTTATTTGTCATAGGAATTACAAATGTGCATTCTTATCTTCAATGAACTTACATAACACCCGACATGTTTGTAACTGCCACAAGACTTAAGGCTATATTGGTACTTTTGTTGCAATTATTGATGCTGATAAATAAAACGGGTTTAAAGAAGAGTGTGTATATATAATGCTTATTGTCAATTAAAATAGGTATACTGCTTTCAAAATGACATGGCCATTCAAACATTTACCTGAATATACACATGGACGTATGTTATTGATGGTATATAGTAATTGGTTTGAACACCTTCCATACACGGTTATTTACGAAACAACTCTACTTGGCTTGGTGCTTATGATTAACCATCGCATTAGCTCGAGGACATTGAATGCTGTGCAATGTGAATGAAAAATATGGGTGTTACTTTGCATGCAATGCACTTATTCACAAACCGTCATTGGAAATTCATTAGTTGACCGTTCATGCACAATAAATTGAATAATCAGCTGGTTGACAAAACTTACCATATGTCATTTTATCATAGCATTAGCAAAATAACGCATTTATTTTCGCCTTTGTATTGGAAGCAAAGTTACTGAAGTTAAACGACAACAGCTGACCAGGATCTACACTGGGACTGAACGGCCCGATGTCTTTATCATTATGTATCAATTAGTGGCATGTAACTGATTCTCTCACTAGTATGTAATGATTTCCCACTTGACACACTAAGCATGGACAAACCTGCCAAACCTGCGTGATAAACTGGACCAGTGTACATATAAAGAAATAATGCTTCCGGATTACTCTAGTTACCACAGTTAATGTATTTATATAAATGACCCGTCTGTATACTAATGAATGAATGACATAATGAACAATGTTGCCGCTGGTGGGCTGTGTCGATTCACTACTTGCTCTGGGCTACACTGATCGCAGATTCACTTGGATCATTTTCTCACAGCATGTCACGTGTGTATCAGCGGATTAAGTACAATGCCGTGCTCCGACAAGGCGGGCCTTGGTACCAGTTTATCTAGTGTGGGTACGAACTTGTGATTGCCCCCACTGCTACAACTGTAATCAAAATCCACATCTTGTCGTCTTGTACAAACATACAACAAGTGTTTCGCTATGCTTACATGTATCTATCAGGATCTACTCTGATTTGTGAGACTGTGCCATTTAGTCCAGTTAGCTACTGATCAAATGATGGGATTACATTAAATAATCAATGCCTGCCACCCTATAGCGCAAACTAGACGATGGTCAGTTCTGACCGCGTTAAAAAAATTATGATGGGATTAAATAAATCCAATTAACACCCTGTGTATTCAGTGACCATCACGTGGTGGCTGATAATTACCTTAATGACATCTTGCATCTGGTGCCTAAAATCTGACACACAATTGCATGTTATATGTGTGTACATACATATATGGGCCAGAATTCAGTATTTGGCCTAATAGGGGGACATTTAAGAGATTTTTTTGGATTTTGTTCTGTGTTAGAAAAACTACAACGTGGCATAGTCCAAGCCACTAGGGTTTGGAGAATTGCAGTTGTTTGCAGAATATACATGCCTTTGACTACGGAGAGATAGAAATGTGCTGAATCTGGTGTATGTAACATTGACAAAGAGGTAATATGTATTTGGTGATCCTATGTTGCTTTCAAATGGGATCTTAGTTTCTTTGTTGGGAAAAGACGTGTTTTACTGTGCACTAACAATCACCTTTACCAGAAAATGCATTGATTATTGGTTGATGAAAAAATGGCTACAATATATTTTTCTTGTCAAATGTTACATACACATATTCCATGCTCATTTTAAACTGTTAGAAATGAGATTATACTATATGTTTATGGCTTGTAACAAACCTATTTCGACCTTATTTGTTGTAGAGGCATTATTTTAAATCATGCCTTACCTTGAGAAGTATATTGTGACATTTGATCGAAGTTGCGTATGTAACATTGACAAATATGCCAAGCAATACTTTTTTTTTTAGAGACTGGATGCTTATATATTACTACGGTATGTGGCAACTGGAATTTCTTCTTGTAAGACAATACACTGTATAAAGATAAGATGATTGTTAACAGTTTACACAGAAAATGTTTTGATTAATGTGTAATAAATAAATAGATTGCAATATGTTATTCTTAAATGTTACATGCACATTTTTCAGGTTTATTTATTTATGTTAGTAATAAATTTACATGAGCAGATTAGAGTTTGCAACCATCCCATTATCACCAAATTTTGTTTAAATCCACAATTTGATAATTTAAAATACCCTGAATACTCCATTGCAACATCTTTAAGGTACTGTAACATGTTTTCGTCAATGTTACATACATATCATATACCTTCCTTTATTTATACAGCAAATAGCACTACATGAGCTATTTACAACTTATAATAAACCTACAGGGACAGGATTTAACTTTTTATAAATTAATTATTATCATGAACGGACTATTTCAACATTTGAGGCAATTGATGTATGTAACAATTTTGTCAATTTTGTCAATGTTACATACACATTATTGAAACTCCTTTACATATTTTGTAAATAAGATTATAAAAGATGTTTGGTTTGTAACAAATCTATAAGGAGCAGCTTTATGTTAAATGCATTGATTTTGCTTATATATTGCCATGACCAGTCCGTTAAAACACTTTGATCTGATTTACAGCAGTATGTAACATTTTGACATGAAAAACATGAAAAACTATACTTCCTATCATTTTTTTTCTAACTGGCCATATCCTCTATGTTTTGGTGCCAAAAGTGAGAATATGTTGATTTCTAACAAATGTAGTAAAATAAACCTGGCTGTTGATTGTTGTTTTCTATGTTTACATGAAGCAACTTCTGCGTATGTAACAGTTTGTTGACAAGAAATATTATAAATATTAAATACACTTTTAACATTTTTGTTTCTTTTAAGATAAAACAAAAATCTTACTTGCATCTTAAGACTCACCGCCAGATGGTTCAATATGTCAGTAAAGAACTAATCAGGTTCCATATTGTAAGCTACTGGACTGGTTATACGTATGTAACAGGGTTTGACAAGAAAATGTTACATACACACACTAATTTTGGTTATATTTTGTTCAATGGTTATACTTCCGATGGACAAATAATTTTTGTACTGAAATATAGTTAGACTGCTCACAGAAACGTATGATCTCTTTCGACGCAATGAAAAGGGCAAGATCAATATGAAATACTTGCACATACTAGGACATGTTAAAAATGTCCCCCTTTTTCACCTAAAAAGTGTGAGATACATACATATTGAAGAACTGTAAAGCTTGTTCAATCAACTTCAATAATCTATTTTTTGGTACTGCTAGATACCGGTAGTCCATATGTGTATTCATATAACTGAAGTCGTAAAAGTGTTCCATCTCAACATTTCTCTTTGTATGTAGTGTTTAAATGGAATTGACAAGAAAAATATGCATTCTCCAGAATAGCGAATTCTTGCCCATATACTAAACACGTTCTCTCGACTCAACAAAAATATGACATACTTTTCCAAAATACACATATAAAATGCAGTGAATATTTGTGTTATATTTGGATCTGGTTTTAGGCACCAGGGTCTATATAACATGTACTTAAACAGAAACTAGACGGTGGTCAGTTGCCATGCAGTTTATAATTATATTTCACACGTCGTCCGCCCTGTTCAATATTGTATGATACATATTGAATTGCTTACCCATGTATACAGTGACCTGATGCATAGGCTGATCTGGTACTGCGCTCTTCGCAAATATCTTAATGTCCCTTTTCCCATGGACTATACAACATGTCCTTAAAAATAAACTGGACGGTGGTCAGTTGCCATGCATTATATATATTTCACACGTCGTCCGCCCTATTTCATGATACGTGATATGCTTACCCATGTATACCCTGACCTGCGTACTTTTACAATATCGCCCATATATGATGTCAAAAGTTGACACAAATTTCACATTACATGCTCAATATAATTCCGCATATACTGACATTTTTGTCAATTTTGGATTTTTTTATGAGAAATATTGTGAATTTTATAAACGTATTTCCTGAAATTACACAGATGTTTGAAGGTACAAAATCACATGGCGTATCTCAAAGGTCTATGACTGAATGGCGAATTGTGTAGGCTCTGATCTGATACCGTGATGCTACTATACACATGGGACTACACTATTTGCATATTTGCATTAGCAACGAATAGTCGATATAAAACTCCATTTCGCCAGACCGATCGACAGTCTCCATTTCGTCATCATATAAGCACAACTAAATAATATTCCTCCTTATATTTAAGACTGCAAATAATTTAATTCATTAGCAAAGTATATACTATAACTAGATGGCCGCGGCCTGCATGTCGCGCCTTGTGACGAGGCATGGACACTGAAAAAAAAGATATAGTATAACGAAAAACTTTAACCAAAAAACTTAACCAAAAAACTTAACCAAAAACTTTAACCAAAAAACTTAACCAAAAACCTTAACCAAAAACTTCAAAGTAATTTTGACCTTGACATTGGGCACAGGGGGGGGGGGGGGGAGGGGCCGCACGGGAGGGGGGTAGAATGAAAATACAGATGATGATAAACACCCATGTGAAGTTTCAAGGTAATGGGCAAAGCAGTTGCAGAGATATAGTATAACGAAAACAAAAAACTTAACCAAAAAACTTAACCAAAAACTTTAACCAAAAAACATAACCAAAAACTTCAAAGTAATTTGACCTTGGGCACAGGGGCCGCACAGGAGGGGGGTAGAATGAAAACATAGATGATGATAAACACCCATGTGAAGTTTCAAGGTAATGGGCAAAGCAGTTGCAGAGATATAGTATAACAAAAAACCTTAACCAAAAAACTTAACGAAAAACTTTAACCAAAAAACTTAACCAAAAAACTTAACCAAAAACTTGAACCAAAGAACTTAACCAAAAACTTCAAAGTAATTTGACCTTGACATTGGGCACAGGTACCGCACGGAAGGGGGATAGAATGAAAATATAGATGATGATAAACACCAAGTGAAGTTTCAAGGTAATGGGCAAAGCAGTTGCAGAGATATAGTATAACGAAAAACTTTAACCAAAAACTTAACCAAAAACTTCAAAGTAATTTGACCTTGACATTGGGCACAGGGGCAGCACGGGAGGGGGGTAGAATGAAAATATAGATGATAAACACCCATGTGAAGTTTCAAGGTAATGGGCAAAGCAGTTGCAGAGATATAGTATAACAAAAAACTTTAACCAAAAAACTTAACCAAAAACCTTAACCAAAAAACTTAACTAAAAAACTTAACCAAAAACTTTAACCAAAGAACTTAACCAAAAACTTCAAAGTAATTTGACCTTGACATTGGGCACAGGGGCCACACAGGAGGGGGTAGAATGAAAATATAGATGATGATAAACACCCATATGAAGTTTCAAGGTAATGGGCAAAGCAGTTGCAGAGATGTAGTATAACGAAAAACTTTAACCAAAAACTTTAACCAAAGAACTTAACCAAAAACATCAAAGTAATTTGACCTTGACATTGGGCACAGGGGCCGCACGGGAGGGGGGTAGAATGAAAATATAGATAAACACCCATGTGAAGTTTCAAGGTAATGGGCAAAGCAGTTGCAGAGATATAGTATAACGAAAAACTTTAACCAAAAACTTTAACCAAAAAACTTAAAAAACATAACCAAAAAACTTAACCAAAAACTTTAACCAAAAAACTTAACCAAAAACTTTAACCAAAAAACTTTAACCAAAAAACTTAACCAAACAACTTAACCAAAAAACTTAACCAAAAACTTTAACCAAAAAACTTAACCAAACAACTTAACCAAAAAACTTAACCAAAAACTTTAACCAAACAACTTAACCAAAAACTTTAACCGGACACACGTACGTACGCCAAACGGCCGACTATATCGCGCTTTCCGCAAGCGGCGCGACAAAAAACTCCATTTTGCCAGACAGACTCCAACTTATAGGCCATATAAATTAACGTCCATTTCGCCCTGCGATCTACATTTCGCCGGATATATTCTGAGTACACAACTGTATAATAGATATAATAAGAAAAATAATATTTTCATGCATTAATTAGAAAATTATAGGCGATATAAAACTCCATTTCACCCGACAATCTCCATTTCGCCCGACATATTCGGAGCACCGTCATTAATAATTTTTATATAAAATCAAATTATGTAACACCCATTTCTTTTTCACCTATATATTATACATATAAAACTGTATAATAGATATAATAAGAAAAAAATAATTTCATGCATTAATTAGCAAGTTATAGGCAATATAAAACTCCAATTCGCCCGACAATCTCCATTTCGCCCTTTTCGCCCATTTCGTACATCAGTCATACCCGATTTTACTTGCATCATATAGGGTAAGGTCACCAATCTTCGGACAGTTGGCGTTTACCGGCGTCTAGTCCCTTCCTTCAAACAGCCGCGCTATGAACGTAAAGTGATTTCTTGTCACAGACATATGACGCCGGTCACATTTGAAGAGTAAAGAAGTGTTAGTACACAGCCTCGGTCCAATAAACAGTTGAATATAATATACAAACTTTAAAAGGAAACGAAACACCGTAATGGAAATTTGTCTTCTAACTACGGACATGGGTATCACAACTTCGGACAATGCTAATAATTGTCTAGAATAAATTTATTTCATTACAATTCAGCACATATACATAGTTTATTCATGAATTTCCACATAGACAATACACATGCCACATCTTAACCATGGCAAAGTGTAAAAGTTGCCATAGCAACCCATAGCGGCCAAATTACGCTTGACGCAGCAGTTAATAGTGTTACCAGTGTATCCAAACTTAAGATGTAGAGTTGTGGGCGAAATTCTCTCCCTAAATTGTCTGACTTCTCCCTATTTTGAGTTGAGGGAGAAGTTTTTTATTATATAAAACAGAAATTTTGGAAAAAATGGTCTTATTTTCTCAATTTTGTAGTGAAAACTTCTCCCTATTTTGAACCTTTTCTCATAGGGATGTACATCAATAACCCCTGATCTATATTTGACCTTGACCTACATTTCCTCTTCAATTACTTAGTTAATTCCCCTTGGTCAAGGTTTTTAGTCAAGCTTGTATATGGAATATTCCTGGCCCTACACCCACCATACTTGGACAACTTCATCTCCTAGTGATGTACATCAACAACCACTGACCTATATTTGACCTTGACCTAATTTAACCTTGAATTACATACTTAATTCCCCTTGGTTAAGGTTTTTAGTCAACCTTGGTTAACGTTTTTAGTCAAGCTTGTACATGGAATACTAGTGTGCATACAGACACCATACTTGGACAACCTTTCCTCATAGGGATGTACATCAATAATCCCTGATCTATATTTGACCTTGACCTACATTTCCTCTTGAATTACTTAGTTAATTCCCCTCGTCTAAGGTTTTTAGTCTAGCTTGTATATGGAATATTCCTGGCCCTACACCCACCATACTTGGACAACTTCATCTCCTAGTGATGTACATCAACAACCACTGACCTATATTTGACCTTGACCTACATTTAACTTTGAATTACTTAGTTAATTCCCCTTGGTTAAGGTTTTTAGTCCAGCTTGTACATGGAATACTATTGTGCATACTAACACCATACGTGGACAACCTTTTCTCATAGCGATGTACATCAATAACCCCTGATAATTTGACCTTACCTACTATATTTGACCTGACCTACCATTTCCTCTTGAATTACTTACTTAATTCTCCTTGGTTAAAGTTTTTAGTCAAGCTTGTAGATGCAATACTCCTGGCCCTACACCAACCATACTTGGACAACTTCATCTCCTAGTGATGTACATCAATAATCCCTGACCTATATTTGACCTTGACCTACTTTTATCCTTGGATTATTTCCCCTTGGTTAAGGTTTTTAGTCAAGCTTGTATATGGAATATTCCTGGGCCTACAGCAACCATACTTGGAAAACTTCATCTCCTAGTGATGTACATCAATAACCCCTGACCTATATCTGACATTGACCTACATTTAACCTTGAATTACTTACTTAATTTTCCTTCGTTAAGGTTTTTAGTCAACCTTGGTTAAGGTTTTTATGCACGCCGCGGCCACATTCACCTAAATTTAACCTTGAATTACTTACTTAATTTCCCTTGGTTAAGGTTTTTAGTCAACCTTGGTTAAGGTTTTTATGCAGGCCGCGGCCACCTTGTTTGTCAAGCTAGGTGTACATCGACAACCCTCGTAGTCGAGCTATGCTGTTCTCCTACAGCTCTTGTTTTGGAATGTGAACACTGTTCCCGGTGGTGCTTGCTCAACATTGTAACCGTACAACGACTTTTTTGTTTTGCCCTTCACTACAAGCATTGGTGGCATAATGTCACCTGACGCATTGACACAGGCCAAAATACTAATATTAGCCCGACTGTTTGAGGTTCTCCCAACAACCGCCTTTGAACCTTTCTTGGCAACTACGCGTACGGGTGTGTGTTCAAGCTGTTTGCCCGTCTCGTCACAGTTCCATATCAAGCTTGGGTTCCCATTCAATTCCAATTTTTCCACTAAACCTCCTAACAAATCAAAATAACGCCCCACCACCTCCCGGTTCAACATCCGTGCCCGCAATGATCCAAGTTTTTCGGGTTTTCTAATTGTTAGTTCTGGATGGCGAGTTTTCATTCCTTTCCACCACGATTTCCCTGGTGTTCCATTTGTGAATGGCGTGGGGATATTGTTTTTTCTAGACATTCCAAATCCACTTTCGGCCAAGCCTGTCACGTGGTCCACGATTTTCTGTTCCACCTCTATAGGAATTACTGGCTTACGGCCTGGTGTTGCATTCATTGCAATATTTCCCGAAACGCGATCAGCAAGTGTAGATTTCGGTACAGCATAGCGAGGCGCAGCCGCCCTGATGCTTAACGTCCCCGAACGAATTGCCCTGACGGTATCCTGAACTTTTGTTGATCCTTTGTAGGGCAGCATGTACGCTCCTCTCGGATCGTGGGTCTTCTTGCTGGGCATTCTGCAACATATTAAGTGAATAGCCCTGCTATTGGGATATTTTAAAGTAATTTTTACGCTCATCAAAAGAGTATGGTTAACTTGGAAAACAGACGGTGTCCTGGACAGAAGATATTAAAATCAACAAAAAAAGCACAAATGTCATGGACGGACGTACATGTGGATGGACGTCCGTACATGTGGATGGACACTGGACAGGTGGAATAACGCACACTAGTCTATATTGCCACCAATAGATGTTAGTGAATATAATGCTTAAAATTTGTTTCGTTTTAAATATGAATGAACATCGATTTGTATTATATACATCAGCGAGATAAGAAACGGCTAAATATAGCACAGGCGTCCGTAGTTACAGTACGTCGACTTCAGCTGGTCGCATAACTTCGGACATACATTTATTTACAATAATAGGCAATTTTCAGTAGTTTTTCAAAGCAAGTTTATGTTTGTTTCTGTTTCTATACATTTACAGTCATCACTTGCCTGTCAAAACATAAATACACAGTGATATACTTACGTCTATGTTACTTTTATATTCGGCTCTTCTCAACGTTCAAATTTCGCGGGTGGTAAATTTTCACGAAAAGGCCGTGACCATCATTTCAACCAATGATGGCATCAGATACAACAAGAAACGAGGCAAAGCTACGAAGGCCAGGTTTTTTCCAAGCATAGACACTTGGATAACATAATTATACCCACTTTTTGTAGACTAGAGGGCCTTGGGGCGAGGCATGGACATTAAAAAAATAGATATAGTAGATGGAAAAACTTTAACCAAAAAACTTTAACCGGACACACGGACGAATGGACGGATGTATGCCAAAATGCCGACGATATCGCGCTTTCCGCAAGCAGGTGTGACAATGATGATAAACACCCATGTGAAGTATCAAGGTATTGGGTGAAGCAGTTGCAGAGATATAGTACACGAAAAAACTTTAACAAAAAAATTCAAAGTAATTTGAACTTGACATAGGGCACAGGATCGCGCTTTCCGCAAGCAGGTGCGACAATGATGATAAACACCCATGTGAAGTATCAGGTATGCTTTCCGCAAGCAATTGCTACAGATGATAAACACATGTGAAGTATCAAGTATTGGGATAAGCAGTTGCAATACGAAAAAACATTAACAAAAAAATTCAAAGTAATTTGACCTTAGACATTGGGCACAGGATCGCGCTTTCCGCAGCAGGTGCGACAATGATGATAAACACCCATGTGAAGTATCAAGGTATGGGTGAAGCAGTTGCAGAGATATAGTACACGGAAAAAAACTTTAACAAAAAAATTCAAAGTAATTTGACCTTGACATTGGGCACAGGGGCCGCATGGTTGGGGTTAGAATGAAAATATGGATGGATGATAAACACCCATGTGAAGTTTCAAGGTAATGGGAGAAGCAGTTGCAGAGATATAGTATAACGAAAAAGTTTTAACCAAAAAACTCTAACCAGACGTACGTTAAAAAGTTAACGTTGAAAATGGCCAAGTCAATTACGTAGATGAAAATAAATAAAGGTGAATGTAAAAAACATGGTCACATGTTGGATAGTTGTATGTGGTAGGCACCCCTTGGGGTTATGAAGCTGTGAAAGTTTGGTGGTCCTAGGTGGTACAGTACCAAAGAAATGGACTTAAACACGAAAACTTAACATTGTAAACGCGAAAACTTAACATTGAAAATGGCTAAGTCGACTAAGCGGAAAAAATGGGTCAAGTTAAAAAAAAAGTAACATGTTGGATAGTGATATGTGGTGGGCACCCCTTGATTATGAAGCTGTGAAAGTTTGGTGGTCCTAGGTGGTACAGTAACAAAGAAATGGACTCAAACACGAAAACTTAACATTGATTGTGGACGCCGCCCGCCGCCGCCCGGCTTTCGCCAATCCAATAGCCTGGATTTTTTTCTCAAAAAACCTGGCTAATAAACCATCATGTATATTTTTAGAAAATGGAATTCCCAGGACAATAAGGATATTTTTAGTATCTGGAGATTGTATGTGGTGTGAAATCATAGGCGATAAATGAGAAATGAATGCGCAAGTGTCCGAAATTTTAAGATTGTCCAAAGTTAGGCGTTCTTACCACAACAGTAATCTCCCTTGCCTTGGCCACTTTTCAAATAGGCCATTTGTTGGTATTTTTCACTAATAACATCTTCACAATACAGATATACGGCTATATCCTCGTATAAATACAACTAGCATGTATTATTTTATGTTATTTCCATAAAACAACCACATTGGATGCTATTATATACTATATTTGGGTATATTTGGGCAATATTTGGGTATTCTGGACTGCTCATAATTCGAGACTCTAACGATATTAAACAACATGCGTAATAAATAATAGAGTATAAACCGTTTTTATTAGTTACATGCAAATATAATCCAATTATCTGTATATATATTGCGTTTACTGGCTTCAAAAGCACGGAGAAATGCAATTGTTTACTTTCCAAACACGCTCGTCTACAAATGGCCGCCTCCAGCGTACCGTGAAAGGTCGCGACCGTCTGACCCTATGACGTCATTATGCTCTTCGGTGCAGGTGCCCGTTGGAAAACACCACAAATTTGTGGACTGCATAATGTACGATTGCGTTCAGGGGTCACGATACATATTGTTTCGAACTTAAATGATTAGACAAACGATTGCCAACTTGGAAAATATAATTTGCTAGATTAAATAAATTAAACAATATGAAGTTTCAACTTGTTGGTTTTAATACTTTTTTAAAGTGGTAATGTCTATTTTTGGAGTAAGCTATTTCAATCCCTTCTGCATGTGGTACTCGTCCACAATGGGAATAACAAAAACAGAGACCAGATTGCATATATATCTGCTGATAAATGGAGGTATTGGACTGATGTGGACGAACTTAAAAGTGACAATTTAAAAGAAAATAGGTTAAGGTGGTGACTAAATGAAAATCCATATTCCTACATTATTAGTGCCTTTCTACCTACAAATATTACGTGACCTCCATCGATAAACATGTAAACAACATACGGGTTCAAGCGAACTAATTTATGTGTAAGTTTTCCTATCGAAATACGGATTTTAATGGAGGGGGTTAATGGGATTAGTGGAAAACACAACATTTAGGTGTGTTGTGTTGTTTGGCAATGTATTATTATTCCTGTTTAAATCGCATTTTTCTAACTTGGCATTTATGACCTTTCATCTGGCTTCGGTTGAACGTACAAGTGTAATGGAAGTGACGTAACACGTAAATCTCGCGATAGAACGAGAAAATAAAAATGGCCTCGAATCTGTGCGGCTATCGAAGTTAGAGGATCGTATGATATATTTGGGTATTTCGTGTCACCGTGTTTTTCAGGCTCTGGCCACGACACTTCCCGCAACAAATTTGAGCTAGCTCTAAATAATTGAACATAGATCTGAATATTTAGACATAGCATTAATTCTTTGAGTTTATGTAGATTTGTTGTTCCATAGAAATTCACCTGCGTAAGCAACTCGCTTGTAGAAGACATTCATCCCGAGGACGCTAGCAAATCCACTGAAACCAAACATTGCCTCCGTTCTATTGGGCAAGCGGTGCTGTTTTTTCATGTTCAGGCGAACCTTGTGCTCTTCTACCAATGCCAGCGCACTGTAAGTTTCAGGGCGTGCAAACGCATCATGATTTGCGATGTACAACGTATCTCCTAAAGTCATGGCTGACCTCTAGCCGCAAGTCACAAATCTGCATGAACACCGGTTTGGTAGGAAATGGTACAATATTGCCAATTCTGATTGTTACTTGTGTAAATCCCGCATGTGCGCGGTGCACCGAGATTAATTATACACATACTTAGTCTCTTTACAAAACTTAACATCATATGTTATAACTTCTATTTCTTTCATTGAAAATTCTTAATATTTCATATGCTGTGACAAATCCCCGCTGATCTCGAGGTCAACGTCACATACATACCGTATAACCTCGAATTAACGCCCCCCCTCCTAATAAACGCCCCCCCCAAATAAAAAAAAAATGAAAAAAAAATGTGTACCAATGACCGCCAATTTCAAACACTAATAAATCCTTATTTGTGTTTGAAATTGGCGGTCCTTGGTAAAAAAAAAAATTACTGACTAATAAACGCCCCCCCACCCCCCCCCCCCCACCCCCCCCCCCCCCCTTGTAAAATGTAATCGCCTCCGGGGCGTTAATTCGAGGTTATACGGTAATCTCTTTACAAAACTTAACATCAGATAAATCGGTTATAACTTCTATTTCCTTGCTCGGATCTGCTTCACATTTCACACACTCATTGCTCCAATGGACCTCTACCACCCTGTGACAAATTCACGTTCATGCCGCTCGCGCTAATCCCAGAGTCAAGGTCACAAGCCCACACACTTGGAAATTTTTACATATTTTAGGGGTACCTGGGCCCACGCGGGGGGTATTCCGTAAGCCTCGCTTACTGACCAATCTAGTTCCTATTGAAAGACAAACAATGCTCAACCAAATATTACACGCAAAACACATGCAGTCCATGTACTGGCGCTCAAATTTCTACAGACTGCAACAGCTGCCGATTACGGTTAGAGGATACTGTTGCAATAGCTTTGTGATATTATATAATGACACAGACAAGTATGATATACCTGTGAAATGCCTACAGTTAAAACACGATTCGCCACAGTTTAAACACGATTCGCCACAGTATAATTTTCAAATATAATATCTTGATTGCAATTAATCTTTCGAGAATAGTTATGTTTTATTAGGTTATTCCTTACAAGAATCAACAAATTTTACACCTTACTTTTAAAATTAGTCAATTATGGCTACTGCGGCAATCAGTCTTTGATAACAATTAATTGGTGATCATTGGTCATCACCATTAATTCACGTTCATTAGTTGTTGTTTGTGTTTGTGCTAATCGCCGAGAAATGTCTTTAATCAGATACAAATTGGTTTGGTGCCGTTAATCAAATGATCAATTTAATAAGACTGGTTATAACACATTTAATCGTTTGATTGTAATTAATGAAACGATTGAGCAATATATGACACGTAGCTGTTTAATATAAATACGTGGATGTTCAAAGTTATTACGTGCATTACAATTCTAAGACAAACAAAGTAGGTGATGAAATAATACAATTTCTAGATAACACTGATTATATATGTAGTACTTAACAACGGAGATGTAACTTACGATACGTCACACATTTCTTCAAGTAAAGGTATTGGAACAACACCCGACATAACATTAGCAACACCTGCTTTAGCCTCCTTGACCTCCTGGTCCGTCCATGACTCTACACTAGGAAGTGACCACTATCCGATATAATTACTAAAGTTTCTACCCAATACCATAGAAGTACTCCAGCCACCATTCCTAAATGGAAGTTAGGTCATGCTAACTGGGAGCTGTTCCAACAACTATGCACTAATAGACTACACACAGATAAAAATCTAGATACAAAACAATACCACGATGAATTTGTGAGCACCCTCTATAACATAAGTAAGGAGAGTATACCACAGACAAGTGGTAAAGCTCATAATCACCCAACCAATCCCTGGTGGACACCAGCTTGCACAGATGCCATTAAAAACAGGGAGAACTGTCTGCGTAGATGGAAACAAGCACACAAATATCATACAACACTTAAACAAACTAGGCGAGAGGAATATTTGAAAGCTAAGTCCCTCGCGACTGAAGTAATTAACGACGCAAAAAGTTGTGGTTGGGAGAAATTTATATCTGAAATAAATAACGACAAAACGAGTAAAGAATTATGGGACCAATTTAATAGAATCAGAGGAAAAGCTATACAGCCAATGCCTCCACTATTACATAACAATAGCAATGTGTACGACAAGAAACAAAGAAACAAAAAGAGAGGTGCTCACAGACCATTATACAACTATGTCAAGTGACAATAACCTTAATCCCGAATTCAAAACAGTTAAGGTTAAGAGAAACCCCGAAATTCAAACAAAAATAGATACTAACACGTTATGGCCAGAATCTAATGAGGTTGACTGCCTCAATCGGTGCTTCATTATGTCAGAACTAAAATATGCCCTTAAAAATAAGAAAAACTCTGCACCAGGAGCAGACAAGATACACTACGCAATACTAAAGCATCTCCCAAAATAATCTATGGAACAACTGCTTCTCTCTGTGATGAATAAGTCCTGGGTAAATGGTACACTACCTGATACCTGGAAAGAAGCTACCATCATCCCTATATTGAAACCAAAGAAGGACCCAACACTCCCGCCCTCATACAGACCCATTTCTCTAACACCAGCAATATGTAAAATAATGGAAACGATGGTAGCTAACAGATTAAAACATCACTTAGAAACAAATCAGAAACTGAGCCCGACCCAATCAGGATTCCGAAATAACAGATCTACAGTAGATCAACTCCCACAACTAGACACAATTATTAAAACAGCCATGATGGGAAAAAATGGTCTTTGCAGTATTCCTAGACTTAGAAAAAGCCTTTGACCTAATGTGGACGAAAGGTGAAATAGAACAACTCATCGGGAAGGGCATAAATAACAGAATGTTGTTGTGGCTTGACAACTTTCTGACGGGCACAAAAATTAGAGTGAGAATAGGATCAGAACACTCCGAATTTCAAAATGTAGATAACGGCCGGTAGCCCCCAGGACAGCGTAGTTAGTCCAATGCTGTTTAACATCATGATATATACATTGTATAACGAACTCAATGAGAACAACTCAATTACAACTATTAAAACTGATCTATCGCAATTTGCAGATGATAGCTCGATCTGGCATGTACATGCAAATCTCAATATAGCATTGGGGGCTCTACAGACAACATTAGATAAAATCACCATATGGCAAAATAAATGGGGGTTTAAAATATCCCCACTAAAAACTGAGGCAGTCATCTTTCATAGAGGAGGACCCTTATTCTACAAAACCACGGAGCAACGGTATGCATATAAAGGAGATCAACAATACAAAATTAAAGAACTAGTTGTTAACAATCAGGCAATACCATACAAAAATGCGCAAAGTTCCTAGGTATGTCCTTGGACGATATACTTACCTGGGGACCTACATATCAGATCTAATTCAACGTTGTAGGAAGGATCTAAATCTAATGAAACTAATCTCAGGTACATGTTATGGTGCAGACAAATCCTCCCTCCTACAACTATATAAAGCATTAATCCTGTCGAAGATGGACTATGGATGCATGCTATACAAAGATGCTGCGGCTGCTCACCTGGATAAGTTAATTATAATTAATTCAAAGAGCAGCGCTAAGGCTTGCCACGGGTGTCTATAAAACAACAAGAGCCGCAGTAATCGAAGTAGAAACAGCAGTGTTACCACTAGATTTAAGAAGGGAACAAACATTACTCAAATACTGGGTCCGAACCCAACACCATGGCGCTCACCTACCAATCAACGAACTAATACAACTCAACAAATACTGGGTCCGAACCCAACACCATGGCGCTCACCTACCAATCAACGAACTAATACAACTCAAACCAGCATACAAATACAATATGATTAAACAAAAACGAGACGCAACCAATACAGTCAATAATTATACCAACAAAAAAGCCAATATAAAAACGTGTTATGCAATGAATGCACTAATCTTAACAGAAGAATATGATTTGGGTGGATGCGAGATGCAGCCATTCAAAACGCATATCCAGTATTATCTATTTGAAATTACAGCTCGATCTGATCTCACTGAAATTATAGAAGATAAAACTAAGAATCCAATCCTTAGCCTCAAACACGAGATGGAACATTTAGAACATAATTGGAAAGAGAGCCTACACATCTATACGGACGGTAGCAAAAACCCAGAACTCGGTATCACCTCAGCTGCGTTTGTGGTCCCGGAACTAAGTCACGTAGAACAATACAAACTGGCACCCAATCTAACTGTATTTACTTCGGAACTTATTGCAATTGAAAAAGCCCTCATATTCAACCTACAATTAAAAAATTACAATAACACTGTAATCATAACAGACTCACTAAGCTCTATCCAAGCAATCAACACATGTACGTCTAAAACGAGACCTGACAAGGTCCATACCATTAAAATTCTTATAAGTAAACATATGGAACAAGGGAAACATATTAATATATATAGACTGGGTACCCTCACATGTTGGAATACCTGGAAACGAAGAAGCCGACCGAGCGGCAAGCACAGCTCATTTGATAGGAACACAAGATAATACTCTGCCTACACACAGAGAATTATATTCAGTCATTAAACAAAAAATAAAATCAAAATGGCAAAAACGATGGGATAACATTCATAAGCATTACTATGGCGGGCACACATTTCAAGTCATGGTGCCTACCATACCAAATAAATGTAAACAATACAGCAATGATAGAATGTCAGATAAAATAATAACACGACTCAGACTAGGTAGAAACGGTATAAAGGCAAATCTTCATCCACAGGGCAACGATATTGATGTAGATTTTAATTGTAGTCAGTGCGACGAAGATGAAATAGAAGAACTGGACCACTATTTCTTCTTCTGCCCAGCGTATGAATTAGCAAGAGAAGATCTAGCCGCTGTCTGCTTAAAAAATAATGTTATATCATCTCCATATAATTTAGTATTCCCCCCTAAAGAATGCGAAAATGAAATACACTTAGCTGTACTAAAATACATTAAGGCGACAGGGTACTGGAATAAAATATAAACATGACACCGTTGCTCCACTAAAATTAAAAGCTGTCAAAAATAAATGATATAATGATTTTATTTTAAAATACAACTCATGCAAACAGTTATATGCCGGTATCGTGGATAGAAACACATTAAAAAACCCGATGGAGTGGCCGAGCTAAGTTACGTCCGTAACACTGGGCCCCATTGTCTCCATCCCATATCTGAAAATTGCTGTAAATATTTTCAGGATTTACCAATCTAATATAATCTTTAAACATGTCAATAGACGTCCGTACACACGGCCGGGAGGCGTTACTCATTCTAGAGTGAATAATCGAATGACGAGCAACATCACTTGTGTCGGGGATACATGTTTCTCCGGCAACGAGAGGACTGTTGCTTACTATGCTGCTCGTCTGCCTGCTGGATGGTCGCACCTAATAATAATACTAGAATTAATATTTGATCAATGGTGGCAGCTGGGTGCTGCCTGCATCCAATGCTACAACAATTCTCACCTTTAGTCTGCTCACTGGTGCCACTGGTCTCATAACAATAGTGAGTTGACTTGCAACAAGGAAAGTAAAATAATGTCACAATATGCGATGCAATCAAATAATTACAATATAACTGCACCTATACCATTTCTTCCATAATGGTAGTACCTGGCGGTTATCATTGATCACGAGGCAATCAACCCAAACAACCAACTATTACAATCATTAATCATACAGACCCATCAAACTCAGACAGTTAATATGGTGCCCGGTTGGACGAGTGGTTAGCACAACTGAATCGGGTAGCTCCGAACGCCAATGCCTTTGATGCGGACGGCTGGCGTCAAACAAATAGCAAACCCTAGATCATTTTAACGATATCCTCGAGCTGCCGCCCCCTGGGTGGACACTGTATTAACTCCCGAACGGACCGTATGGGGACGGGGCCGCGGGGGGTGGTGTCAGCGTATGGCTGGCCGCCACCTGGGAATCCCGTCCGCTTGCGGCTGCGAAGGCCATTCTAGCATAACCATAGCTAAAACTAACATACAAGTAATCCCACCCAATGGGTATGTACTCCATCGGAACTGGCCCGGGAAAGTCTCTTGCGTATGGACTGCCTTATCGGGGATTAGTACTGGGAAATTAACGAGACGATATGTACAGGCTCGTGTGGGCTAAGACATGAATCCAAAATTAACATACAAGTAATCCCACCCAACGAGTGTACGGAATTCTACCCACCACAATCCCGATATGCTAGTTATGTACTATGTTAGACTAGACTTAGTAGATTATATTTAGTAGTAGTGGTAAGGGTAATGAGTGGAAAGAGGAAGGGTCAACAATTGGTCTGGTACCGGTGGAACTCGCTTCACTGACGAAGCCTGTTTAGTCGGTGACGGACGGACTCTTCTTGCACGCATTATTGTTGGCCTGCCTTCTAACCACTCAAGCCAGACTACTTCTGGTATTTTAATCAAACTGCAACAATAGGGTGAGTGGTGGGATTTTACATATATGCATAGACGTACTTGTATATATATCCATGTACATATATAGAGCGCGCACCGTCTGATAACAAAATATACTGGACTCGCAGAGATTGACATCGAACCGTGCATAAAATGCCACGGCTTCTTTCGGTCTCTGCGAAGCTCCGGGACGGCTGGTGTCGTGGGGATATCGTTGTCGGGAACCGTAAAGTCGCCCCGAACCCCTGCGATATCAGCCATTAGAAACAGTAATAATATACAAAAAAAAAAAGCAATTACCCATTGAAGGCACACACATTATTCGAAAATAGCACTGTACTCGAGTGAGCAATGACTTTGGTTGAACCTAGCCTCTACCCGAATACGTCACAATCCAAATAACTGCATAGCGGTCTGGTCGATGGGTGGGTAGCATAAATGAATCGGGGTAGCTAAGTATGTCAATGCCAATAACTGACGGCTGATGTCACTAAAATAGCCAACAACTCCAGAACACTAACGATCTCCAGCAAGCTACTTGCCCCAAAACCGGCCAACATGCATTATATATATAAATCCCAAGTTTGAAACAAGTGCCGCTCTAATATAAACTTGTATTTTAACTTTAATGTAATTTTAAAATTGGTCCTGTAATACATCAATAAAAAACACATAGGAACACATACGTCTAGGTCCACACTGTCGCCGAGTAGTAATCATAATACACATATGTATACATGTCCATGATATGTACATATGCAAAAATGCATAGAATAACCAGGAGTCCCATCTCCAATACACGAAACAGATAGGGACCATACAATTGATGCTGAATAACCATACATGTTCTTCTCCCAAGATGTGTTGTAGCACCAATGCGTCATCAACGAAGCGACACCGAGAGGACCGCATTCAGGTACACCGATACTTGTCTAGTAAGTAGACAAATATCACCGACTCTCACTAGGTCACAACTGGTCTGGTCCATCCCAGGCAAGCGTCCAGGGAGTTCAGAATCTGCGGACGTAATACACTCATGTCACCCATAAGTCCACTTAGTCCATCTTATGATAGACCACGCTGGGACACGGGGGCGGCTCATAGCTCCCTTACGTGTGTCTCGTCCCGAATGGCAGGGTGACAGTTTTTTTTGTATTTTTTACTACATCCAAGCACGCAATAATAGCTTACTTCCGCCCAATACGGACGGTCCCTTACACGCATAGGCATTATACATGTACACAATACTCCGCACAGCAGCGTGTAGTGTAGTAAAGAATATGCATAACATAAACAAATATAAACTCACACACCCATTGTGTCCGGTAAAACCACTAAGGCGACCAAGTCAACATATGAAGTCATAGAAGACAGAAGCTGCTCCCGCTGATTGAAAGCCTGGAGTGCTTGGTGAACCCGGGTGTCACAAATAACCGGTGGATCCACTCCATACAGACAGGACGCTAGAAGACAGGAGCACAAGAACGGAGGATTTCTGCCTGCATTAATATACCTCAAAGCGCCGAACTGTTTCTGTGCATTTAGTGGTCGAGCCGGGCATAGTGGTCTCATCATATTGTCCATATAGTCAATCAACAGAAGCTGGCCCTATGGGGACCAGCTATTTTGCCCTTAGGGCAATATATGAGCGAAGTCAATATGACATTGGACATAACCCTGACAGACACACTTAGATAGGCACGCACCCACAACATATACATACACAATCCAGATAAGGGCATCTGTGATTTTCATGCACACAGCTCACTCAAACACAAACCAGATGCGGTCCTCGCGGTGTAGCCAGACGCATACGACACCAACAAAGAGAAGATCAGAACCAAATAAAACAAACTTAGTCCCCCCCCCCCCCCACCCCCCCCCCCCCCCTCGGGGACAAGGCCTCGCTCGTGTCTACCACCCACTCAGTGGGAGGTGGCCTAGGCCTCTGTGGACCCGACATCGGGTCGTTTACTCTGTGTTGCATACTGGGCAGTGTCATGCTATATGCGCCTTGGGATCTGCCTTAGCTGCATGTGGGTTGCCAGTGGCGGCCTTGTGGGTGGCTTGGGCATGGCTTGCCTGGCTCCTCGTCGCTGTGGGTGGCTGTTGCGGTGCGGAGCCTCCGGTTGTCACTGGCTGCGGTGTCCCGGTCTGCTGTGGGTGGGTCGGTGGCTCGGCTCCGGTTCGGCCTGCGCTTTTGCTCCTCTGTGGGCGTTGGATCTGCCCATATCACGTGGATCAGCCTCTGCTTGGTCTGTCTTGCCTCGTCCAACCCTCTAATAGCATTAGCAGGTAATATAGCAATGTAACGACTGAGTATCCATATATCATGTGCACGCACACTCGGCCCTCTTCACGGTCTGACATATCGGCATTGTGCAATAGGAGAATGAACTAACTAGGTTAAACTCACCGCCTCATCGTCGCCTTCATTGAATGCACATATTTCGACTGTATCGCATATATTAGTAAATTCGGAAACAAATAGGCCAACGGCCATTGACCTGATCATTTACGGGCAAATGCCCGGGTATGGAAGGTCTTCGAGCCATTTCCCACCCTTAAATATAAGAAATACAAGTTATAATAAAACATAATCGACTGGACACTCAAGGTGAACGGACGTATAATAATATTTGCTCTGACCATAACAATATCACTGAGATTCAATATCATATTTCACTCTTACATCAAGTTAGTAAGTATTTGTGTAATATTAGTAAGTATTTATGTTGTGTATTGTGAAGATACTGACAACGAACTGAGTCTACCGGAGTCCACTGGAAAACCAGGTAAACATTTTGCTATATATCATCTAAAATAACTGAAATTTCTGCATTGTTTTTCGTCGAAAATTAGGATTTCCATTGTTATGCAAGTGTTGCGTTACACTACATTTAAGCTAATAGATCCTGTATATTAGGTTGATAGCTTATCCCACTCTATACTACACTATACTATAGTATTATTCCAGTTCCCATCAGAGAGTGACCAGACAGTGCAGATCAAAAGAAGTCAAAGTTGCAAATCAACTCTCTATACTGGTGTAGAATACCATTAAACTCATTCCTATTAGCGACTTAATGTACTGTACAAACATTTGAATATACGTATTATACAGAATTATCACACCTCCTGCAGAGTACAATACAAACAATTATTGGTCAGTCACGGGATGTATAGATTGATTCAATGAGTACATGTATTTGTGTAAATCATTCAATAAACTCGTACTCTCGACTAGTGCGTGTAGTGTTGTATGCTGTATTGAAAATAAACTTTACACAATATATCGCATCTTGACTTACACTAGGGTCTGTTGTAAAAAATAAAATAAAAAGTAAAACAAAAAGTCTTCCTTCCAAAGCCTTCTAAACATAAATCATTTGAAAATCTTACACCGAAACCGGTTATATCATCTCATAATCAACCGATTTAAGATACAATCGTAACAAACAATACGCTAAATTAAATTGTATAACTTCATTACGTTACGTCACATGCCTTAAGTTAAGTTAAGTTAACCATTCAATCAGATCTCCATATACGGACATTTTCGTGATATTTTCGTGACAAACGGTAAAGAACGGTAAAGAATGGTGAAGCCAGCAGCATACAGCTACAGAACATAGAAGTTTGTATTGACAGCAACAAATCAGGTAATATTTAACACTTGATATATCACTTAATATAGCACTTGATATAGCACTTAAAATAGAAAACGGAGATAAAACATAATAACAATAAAAATAACAATAAGATATACTATATAAATATAAATATATATTGTTGACTGTTTCTGTTTCCCTTCTTCAGTAAATATAAACTAAAAAAAACAAAAACAACAACCAAAACAAACAAACAATCAAAACAAAAAATTAAACATGGCTGAAATGTCTACTCCCATCTCCAAAAGCACAAGAAAACGCGCCAGGGAAGACAACTCGACATTGTCACCTGATAGCAAATCACCCGAAGCTAAATTAGCCAACAACATACAAGCACATAATTCACACACACCACCACCCCGGCAGACACAGCAATACACACAGAGCAGACAGGCAAAACAATCAGGAACCTGGACGGACACTCTACATTTCAAAATAGAGGGCCCCAGGCGTAGGTCAGTAACTATTCCACAATTTGTTCTGGCTTTCCTGTCCTATGTAGGAGGCCATATAAGTAAAGCCGAAATCAGCTGTGGCATGGATGCACCAGACATCTTCAAAATTAAACTACCGAATCGCTACACTAACAAAGGAAAAAGCTTCACAACCCCAGTTGGCATGACCGGAGTTGAGTTCAGACACTTGTCGCACCAAAACACAAACAGACAACACCCATCCACTAAACAACAACCAAACCAAACAGTCACTCTGGGGATTGCAGAAGATCATCCAGACTTCACACCACTTAACAAAGAAGAACTAATGACAACACTAGACTCTGGAAAAAACAAAATAACTGAAGCATATCACATAGGCAAAAACAAATCAACACTTCTAATTATATTTAACTCACCCACTCTACCATTCACCATAATACCTGCTAGCTACATCAATTGCGGAAATGACATCAACATAGGCATCACAATATCACGTCCCATTAGATGTAACAAATGCCAACAATTCGATCATAAGCAAAACAATTGCAACAAGAGTGCCGCAAGTCACAAAATACGCCCGTCGAATATGGGCCAGACAGCGAAGATGCAGAAATGTGAAGCTGTCACCAAGGCAAGAAACATTAATGAGAATTTGAAAGTCTATAGCATTATTTCTTCATCTCGTTGTGCTAAACATGTATACTAATTTAGGCAGAGATAGAAAAGTAGAGTGTAAAGTAGAAATGATAGGGAATTGGATACAATAATGTAGAAAAAATGGCTAAGTTAAAAAGGTGATATTTTTGTGTAGAAGACGTGTGTATAGTTTCAGAACGATCGACTGAACGGTTTCGGAAGAGTTGTGTACACAAACTCTGTATTGTATATAGAATTGTATTGAAAAATGTAGAAAAAATGGCTAAGTTAAAAAGGTGATATTTTTGTGTAGAAGACGTGTGTATAGTTTCAGAACGATCGACTGAACGGTTTCGGAGAGTTGTGTACACAAACTCTGTACCGTATATAGAATTGTATTGAAAAATGTAGAAAAAATGGCTAAGTTAAAAAGGCGATATTTTTTGTTACAAAATATTTTTTCGACATAAAAACACCAAGGTGCACATCTTCAATATGTGTAGAAGACGTGTGTATAATTTCAGAATGATCGACTGAACGGTTTCAGAGGAGTTGTGTACACAAACTCTGTACCGTATATAGAATTGTATAGAAAACTGTAGAAAAAATGGCTAAGTTAAAAAGGTGATAATTTTGTTAAAGAATATCTTTTCCACATAAAAACACCAAGGTGCACATCTTCAATATGTGTAGAAGACGTGTGTATAGTTTCAGAACGATCTACTGAACAGTTTCGGAGGAGTTGTGTACACAAACTCTGTACCGTATATAGAATTGTATAGAAAAATGCAGAACAAAATGGCTAAGTTAAAAAGGTGATATTTTTGTTAAAAAATATTTGTTCGCCATAAAAACACCAAGGTGCACATCTTCAATATGTGTAGAAGACGTGTGCATAGTTTCAGATCGATCGAATGAAAGGTTTCGGAGGAGTTGTGTACACAAACTCTGTACCGTATATAGAAATGTATAGAAAAATGAAGAAAAAATGGCTAAGTCAAAAAGGCGATATTTTTGTTACAAAATATTTTTTCGGCATAAAAACACGAAGGTGCACATCTTCAATATGTGTAGAAGACGTGTGTATAGTTTCAGATCGATCGACTGAACGGTTTCGGAGGAGTTGTGTACACGAACTATGCGCTTTTTCTTCAGCCGCCCGCCCGCCGCCCTCTTCAATATGTGTAGAAGACGTGTGTATAGTTTCAGATCGATCGACTGAACGGTTTCGGAGGAGTTATGTACACGAACTATGCGCTTTTTCTTCAGCCGCCCGCCCGCCGCCCGCCCGCCATGCGGTAAAACATAACACGTACCGTTTTTTAAAAACGGTCGTATAAAAACAATAAAACAGTATGTCCCATATGTGGCTACACACACACTTACACGGCGTGCACATACACAAATACACGAGCTCAAGATTTTTGCAACAACTGCTACGTGGCTCAACAACATGAATGTGGACATAGAGCTAGTAATCCGTACTGTCATATGTTTCTCAGATACAAAGAACAACTCGCCCCAAAAAAACAACAATAGACAGCTCACTTGAAACGCACTAAAAGAACAACTTCAAAACCCAAATATTAACGTGAATCAGGAACAAATTAAGAATAAGTTTCCGCAAACAGACTATAACAAGAGAACGCCAGAGAAAACTCATATACCAGCTACACCTAAAACTAATAAACGAAAGAGAGCCCATGAAACATCTTACAAAGATTACCAAACTCCCAATAAACATATTAACAACAATCAATGAAGGACTATATTACTAAACAGCAAGTTTTTGATCTCGTGACAGTAATCGAACTAGCACTCGAAAGACAATTAGGTATCCAAACTAATGGAATCATAGGTCAGATAACCAGCTCACATTTAAATACTGAGCCCTCCAACGTACATGATAATGTTGCCACCGATACCGGTGATGCCATAATCATTGAAGCAGTAAGGAAGGATATATCTACCTACTACCCACCCACAAAAATAAGAAAGAATAGTTGCGACACAACAGCGGCGAAAAGCCTAGTTAGCACTTACATATCAGATAACAACCATCCGTATCCAGCAATAGCAAACAGTAGTGGAAAATCAAATAAAATTATAGATAGTGTGGATGAGATAATAGACTTAGGCATAGGTATCTTTGAAGAAGAGATGCCTTCTAATCCTTCAAGTATGGACTCACTCCTGACAACCAAATCACCAAAATCGTCACGGCCCATGCCGGATACCCCCGACTCACCGGGTTCTGTGCTTGGACTGTCTGACATATCTAACAATAGTTCAAGCGATAACATTAACCATAAAATATCAGCGACGTTCAAAATTGCCAGACGATCACTGCTAAAAACAAAAATGAAACAAACAATAAGGTCACAACATCCACACCCAATGTTATCCCAGCGGCAAGTCCAGTAAAAACAGTATACAAAATAACACTTAATAGACAAGAGTTAGCCCCTAACACTGTGAATCTTCCAAAGACCAATAAAGCGTCTAAAGGTAAAGACGAAGCAATAAAACTAAAAAAGGCAAACGTATGGTAACAAAAACATGGACCAATAATAAAGACAGGCAAAGACTCGCAGCAGAAACAAAACAAGAACAATATACCAAAAATAACTCTTATAAGACCAGACAAAATATCACCAAATAGGAGACCAGTGCAACTAAATGAGCCAGAAATTGAATCAAATATGACACCTCTAAGTGAAATAATAGCGACTAAACGTCACGGACTAAGATTCCCTGATTTACAATAAAATATAAACATATTTAATAAAATAAAATAGTATGGGTAGAAACAGAACTAAAACCAACCAGACCCTGACAGTCCTTCAATGGAATTGCCGGGGATTTGTCAAAACAAAAAGTGAGCTGGTGAATGCAATAGAAAACGGCATCATGTCACCCGATGTATTATGTCTACAGCAAATGCCAAAACCTACAAAATTACCAGGGTATAATCTGAAATCTCACTCAACGAACTCAACCAAAGGAAGCGGTGTAGTCATATTCGTGAAAAATGGTATATCAAGCATAGAATTTAAAACAAGTCATCTTAAAGAAAATAATAATATCCTATACTCGGGAGTTAGGATATTAAGCAGTAAATGCAACATTGACATTCTGAATATCTACATAAGTCCGAGTATTAATAAAACCGAAAACCTTCTACAAAACTCATGCAAGGTAATAAAACAAGTTAGTAACAAAACATTGATATTGGGTGACTTTAACGGACATAATCCACGTTGGGACATGCATTATTTTAATAAAGTAAACAAAATAGGCGATGAAATTATAATATTCCTAGATAATACTAATTACGTTATACTAAATAATGGCTCAGAAACATACGACTCATCCCATCTACCAAGGGCTAAAAGTATAGGATCTGCACCAGACATCACATTAGCTACACCAGCTCTAACTTCCTTGGCCTCGTGGACCATCCACATCTCAATACTAGGCAGCGATCACTATCCGATTATTACTAAAGTTTGTACCCATTATCACAAGAGAACTCCCGCAACAATTCCCAAATGGAAGTTAGGTCATGCAAACTGGGAACTCTTCCATCAACTATGCACCACTAGGTTACATATCGATGCGAATTTAGATACAAAAGACTATCACGATGAATTTGTGAGCACACTCTACGGAATAAGTAAAGAAAGCATACCACAGACAAGTGGTAAAGCACATAATCGCCCTAGCAATCCCTGGTGGACACCCGCTTGCACAGAAGCCATTAAAAACAGGGAAAAATGTCTGCGAAGATGGAAACAAGCCTATAAATATCATGTACAACTAAAACAAAGAAGGCGAGAGGAATACTTGGAAGCCAAGAGCCTGGCGTCTGAAACCATTAAAACAGCAAAAGAGAAAGGTTGGGCGAATTTTATATCAGCAATTACGAAAGATAAAACAAGTAAAGAAGTCTGGAATTTATTTAATCGAGTAAGAGGTAAACCAGCACAACAAATGCCCCCATTATCATATGATAATACATTAATATGCGATGAAAAACAGAAAGCAGAGGTGCTCACAGATCATTACAATAATATGTCTAGCAACAGTAATTTAACATCAGAATTCAGAATAGAAAAAGATAAAAGAGACCCGAAAATACAAGCTAAGATAGACAACCATACTCTGACACCAGACCTGAATACTGACTGCCTCAATAGGTCATTTATAACGTCGGAACTTAAAGCTGCCTTTAAAACTAAAAAAAGTACTGCACCAGGAGCAGATAAAATACATTATAATATACTTAAACAATTACCACATGAATCAATGGAACAACTGCTCCTGCTAATAAATAAATCCTGGGCCGAGGGCTCCCTGCCTGACGATTGGAAAGAGGCTACCATTATCCCAATAATCAAACCAAACAAGGATGCAATCCTACCAGCCTCATACAGACCCATTTCACTAACATCTGTAATATGTAAATTAATGGAAACTATGGTGGCCATCAGACTAAAACAGCATTTGGAATATAATCAGAAAATTGGCCAACCCAGTCAGGATTTAGAAATCATAGATCCACGATGGATCAACTAGCTCGATTAGAAACAATTATTAAAACAGCACAAATGGAAAAAAAACTATTTGTAGCTTTATTTCTAGACTTAGAAAAAGCCTTTGACCTAATGTGGACAAAGGGAGCAATAGAACAACTAATCGGGAAGGCGTAAACAACAGAATGTTGCTATGGTTAGATAACTTTCTGACGGGCAGAAAAGTTAGAGTAAGAATAGGCACAGAGCATTCAGAATTTCAAAGTATTGATAATGGCAGCCCGCAGGGTAGTGTCATAAGCCCAACACTATTTAATGTCATGATAGATACATTATATATATATACAGAATTAAACAGTATGAGTACAAACACAAAACCAGGCCAATCACAATTTGCCGACGACGGCGCTATCTGGAAAGAGCATACAGATCTCAGAGTAGCCCTGGGGGTAATACAGACAGAACTAGATAAAATAACAATTTGGCAAAACAAATGGGGCTTTAAAATTTCCCCGCTTAAAACTGAGGCAGTCATATTTCATGGCGGTGGATTACTCTGCTATAAAAATGAGGAGCAGCGGTATGCATACGTAAGAACAAACTTATTAAATTAAAGATTTAATGGTAAACAATCAAGCAATACCATACACAAACTGTGTAAAATTCCTGGGTATGTATTTGGACGATCGACTTACCTGGTGAACACATATAAATAACATAGTCCAACGCTGTAGAAAATATCTCAACTTAATGAAACTAGTATCGGGTACGTCATATGGAGCGGATAATCTATCCCTTCTATTGTTGTACAAAGCTCTATTATTATCAAAAATGGACTATGGCAGCATGCTGTATAAAGACGCTGCAGCGGAACACTTAGATAAACTAGAACTAATTCAAAGAGCGGCCCTCAAGGTGGCAACAGGTGCATATAAATCAACTAGAGCCGCTGCAGTCGAGGTAGAAACCGTAGTAGAACCATTAGATCTGAGGCGTGAAGGAAATCTAATCAAATATTAGGCGCGCACCCAGCCACATGGTGTAAACCTGCCAGTTAACGAACAAATACGACCTAGGCGGGTATACAAATATAACAGAATAAGACTTAAAAAAGAAGCAACCATAAAAGAAAATAATCAAAAGTATAAAAACAAACATAACGATAAAGAAGCAAACAAAATTAAAAAAGCAAAATCCACAGGTAGGAAACTACAAACATGTACGTTACGCTATGAATGCCCAAATACTAACTCAGGAATATGGACTGAATGATTGTGAAATGCAGCCGTATCAGATCCATATACCTTACTATCCTTTCGAAATAACTGCTCAATCAGATCTAACCCACAAGTACCCCACACTGACTGACCATTACTAACAACATAATAAGATAAATATCAAATCATATCAAACATAATACAATCATAAAGTATATGCGGGATGTGGCGAAATGCTGGCAATATATAACTTCAACGCGGAATGTCCGAATTACCCGAGTTCCAATATATTTGGCGGGTTCTTCTCCCGAGGCAGGCCCAGAGTGCATCCTAACGAACATATTGCCAACCCGTAGTCATATCCAAGCATATACAAAATTGTATATACAAGCCTATAATCAGCTAACAACTATTAACGTCCGGCCTCCAATGATGAGCACTTATGAAGTTTGCATTGCGCATTACAGTCTGCTCGTGATCAGGTCTAAAGTAGAGCAGTTACGAAATCTATAGCGTTATGAAATGTTCGGGCGGGTGGGCTTGACTGGTACTAAACCAAGGGATCTTTCAGGTAGGGAATGCCCAATCGGGGACCCCCGCTGGGAAACGAACGATACGGTCTGCTCACCACCGGACACATAGTGCTCTATCTATTAAATTATAAAGTAGTGACTGCTTACATGCGGGGGCCGGTATTTTAGCGGGTGGGGATAACCATACATGCAAATCTGCACAAATCATTTACCATATTTTTATTTGCATCTTCCTAAATCTACTTTTAATAATAAAGATCAATAACAGTGGCCAACCACTGACAATATTGACAGGGCAACACGACTCGTAGACGTAAACGACATGACCAGTGACAACTGACAAATGACCCCCGAAACTGACTGGGGGGACCCATTTTGTCACTAACCATGCATGTCCATTTCCTGTCACTATACAGAACAATTGAACGCCGTGATGCCGAGGGGTCTTTGAGGTGGTACGTATATATATGTGTATGAGTGTATGTATATGAGTATATATATGTATATATATGTATGTGTGTGTGCGTGCGTGCGTGCGTGCGTGCGTGCGTGCGCGCGCGCGCGCGTGCGTGTGCGTGTGCGTGTGTGCGTGTGTGTGTATATATGTATATGTGTATGTACGTCTGTGTGTGCCTGCGTGCGTGCGTGCGTGAGTGTGTGTGCGTGCGTGCGTGCGTGTGTGTGATTGATTGAATGGGGGCTTGGGCTTACTGATGTGGTGTGTGGTTGGCGGGTGTATGGATGGGTTGATGTGGTCCACTAATTCAATGGAATTGGGCTAAGTGATTGAGTGAGTCAGTGGGGTGAGGTAGTCAGCTGGTTGAGAGTGGTTGTGCAAAATCGCTTCCTTTTGAGTTTTTTTTGTTGAGCTTTACTACAGGGACTCCGGAGCTACCGGGGGAACTGGAGGTTTCCCCCACCAGGAGTAATTGCTTTTTTATGTTTGAAATTGACAATCTGCATTACTCCAATATAGACAAAAATCAAACGATTTAATGTGTATTAGTTTATTTCGGCCAAAATCTGACGGTGTGGTAGGTGACTCAAAACTAAACTAAAATTAAATAAATGCTAGTAAATAACAAAAAGAAATATATATATAAAACCCAATTAACAACACAAAATCAGCAACCACGGTTATCATGATAGGTTAATATAGCATTCTGATACAGCACACTAACATAGGGTGAGGGTGGCACGTCAAATACCAAACCGTCAGAAATCACTTTCTTCTCCTCTTCTCTTCTCTTCTCGATGGTGATTAGGTAGGATTGGGACTAAATGTGACTATAAGTTAATTACGTAGAGCACACTTGCTAGACATTAATGACTCATATAGTACACTCGCCACTTAATTTCATTTGACCAATCCGTATGCCACTCAAAACGCACAAATCACGTAAACTAGTATGGGTTCCCCTCAATCATCTATAATCAATACCCAGCCATACTATATCACACACATATAAGCTGATGGGTGCTATAGGAGGCCTCAAATTATAGGTTACCATACCTGCATAGATTCTCCTATATTTGACGCACAATTTTGGAGCCTGAATTATAAATGCAACATTTATCAAAATTCAGAAATATAAACCAGACCGACGACCATCGGCCTGCTTCTTTACTGGGCTATATATCCCGGGTATGGAAGGTGTCCGAGCCAATTCCCACCCTTATATATGAGCCGAATCAAAAAAAAAGAAAAAAAAATTATAATAATGTCTGAAATCAAATTTAACATTTTGGATCATGAACGGCGGTATGGTATGGGCCACTCACTAATATATGGGCAATTGCTATACCGCCGTGTATTATCTTCTCTTTTCCTTTCGTCTTCAGAATATGTGAAACACATTGTCATATAACCAAATAGTAACAGATAAACGCCGCACCTGAACTCGAATAATAGCAAATCGTATATAACGATAAGCCGCGAAACGACAGTAGCTGGGCCCGAAAACATATTACATCATACTTTGCATAACCAAATATCGATCATTCCCAGCCTGATATGTTATGCCCTGACCAATCGTCAAATATCATCATTATATAGGATAACACTGTTACGGCTGAATCTCCATATATCACATGCACTCACACTCAGCCTTTTTCACGGTCTTACATACCGGCTTCGTGCGATACGAGAATGAACTAGCTAGGTTAAATTAACCGCCTCATTGCCTCCTTCATTTAATGCACATGTTTCGACTGTATGGCAGATATTAGTAAATTCGGAAACAAACGGGCCAACGGTCATTGGCCTGCCACTTTTGGGTTCAAATGTCCGGGTTTGGAAGGTCCTCGAGCCAATTACTACCCTTAAATATAAGACAACAAAAAAAGAAGTTATAATATCAACTTAATCGACTGGACACTCAAGGTGAACGGACGTATTATAATATTTGCTCTGACCATAACAATATCACTGAGATTCGATATCATATTTCACTTTTACATCAAGTTAGTAAGTATTTGTGTAGTATTAGTAAGTATTTATGTTGTGTATTGTGAAGATACTGACAACGAGATGAGTCTATCGGAGTCCACTGGAAAACCAGGTAAACATTTTGCTATATATCATCTAAAATAACTGAAATTTCTGCATTGTTTTTCGTCGAAAATTAGGATTTCCATTGTTATGCAAGTGTTGGGTTACACTACATTTAAGCTAATAGATCCTGTATATTAGGTTGATAGCTTATCACACTCTATACTACACTGTACTATAGTATTATTCCAGTTCCCATCAGAGAGTGACCAGACAGTGCAGATCAAAAAAAGTCAAAGTTGCAAAACAACTCTCTATACTGGTGTAGAATACCATTAAACTCGTTCTTATTAGCGACTTAATGTACTGTACAAACATTTGAATAGACGTATTATACAGAATTATCACACCTCCTGCAGAGTACAATACAAACAATTATTGGTCAGTCACGGGATGTATAGATTGATTCAATGAGTACATGTATTTGTGTAAATCATTCAATAAACTCGTACTCTCGACTAGTGTGTGTAGTGTTGTATGCTGTATTGAAAATAAACTTTACACAATATATGGCATCTTGACTTAGACTAGGGTATATTTTAAAAAAAATAGTAAAAAGTAAAAAGTAAGACAAAAAGTCTTCCTTCCAAAGCCTTCTAAACATAAATCACTTGAAAATCTTACACCGAAACCGGTTATATCATCTCATAATCAACCGATTTAAGATACAGTCGTAACAAACAATACGCTAAATTAAAGTTATAAATTCATTACGTTACGTCACATGCCTTAAGTTAAGTTAAGTTAACCATTCAATCAGATCTCCATATACGGACATTTTCGTGATATTTTCGTGACAAACGGTAAAGACCGGTAAAGAACGGTGAAGCCAGCAGCATACAGCTACAGAACATAGAAGTTTGTATTGACAGCAACAAATCAGGTAATATTTAACACTTGATATATCACTTAATATAGCACTTGATATAGCACTTAAAATAGAAAACGGAGATAAAACATAATAAAAATAAAAATAACAATAAGATATACTATATAAATATAATATTGTTGACTGTTTCTGTTTCCCTTCCTCAGTAAATATAAACTAAAAAAAACACAAAAACAACAACAACAACAACCATAAACAATAAAAAAACGGCAAACGTATGGCAACAAAAACATGGACCAATAATAAAGACAGGCAAAGACTCGCAGCAGAAACAAAACAAGAACAATATACCAAAAATAACTCTTATAAGACAAGACAAAATATCACCAAATAGGCGACCAGTGTAACTAAATGAGCCAGAAATGGAATCAAATATGACACCGCTAAGTGAAATAATAGCGACTAAGCGTCACGGACAAAGACTCCCTGATATACAATAAAACATAAACATATTTAATAAAATAAATAGTTTGGGTAGAAACGGAACTAAAACCAACCAGACCCTGACAGTCCTTCAATGGAACTGCCGGGGATTTGTCAAAACAAAAAGTGAGTTGGTGAATGCAATAGAAAACGACATCATGTCACCCGATGTATTATGTCTACAGGAAATGTCAAAACCTACAACATTACCAGGGTATAATCTGAAATCTCACTGAACGAACTCAACCAAAGGAAGCGGTAAAGGCATATTCGTGAAAAATGGTATATCAAGCATAGAATTTAAAACAAATCATCTTAAAGAAAATAATAATATCCTATACTCGGGAGTTAAGATATTAAGCAGTAAAGGCAACATTGACATTCTGAATATCTACATAAGTCCGAGTATTAATAAAACCGAAAACCTTCTACAAAACTTATACAAGGTAATAAAACAAGTTAGTAACAAAACATTGATATTGGGTGACTTTAACGGACATAATTCACTTTGGAACATGCATTATTTTAATAAAGTAAACAAAATAGGCGATGAAATTGTAACATTCCTAGATAATACTAATTACGTTATACTAAATAATGGCTCAGAAACATACGACTCATCCCATCTACCAAAGGCTAAAAGTATAGGATCTGCACCAGACATCACATTAGCTACACCAGCTTTAGCTTCCTTAGCCTCGTGGACCATCCACAACTCAACACTAGGCAGCGATCACTATCCGATTATTACTAAAGTTTGTACCCATTATCACAAGAGAACTCCCGCAACAATTCCCAAATGGAAGTTAGGTCATGCAAACTGGGAACTCTTCCATCAACTATGCACCACTAGGTTACATATCGATGCGAATTTAGATACAAAAGACTATCACGATGCATTTGTGAGCACACTCTACGGAATAAGTAAAGAAAGCATACCACAGACAAGTGGTAACGCACATAATCGCCCTACCAATCCCTGGTGGACACCCGCTTGCACAGAAGCCATTACAAACAGGGAAAACTGTCTGCGAATATGGAAACAAGCCTATACATATCATGTACAACTAAAACAAAGAAGGCGAGAGGAATACTTGGAAGCCAAGAGCCTGGCGTCTGAAACCATTAAAACAGCAAAAGAGAAAGGTTGGGCGAATTTTATATCAGCAATTACGAAAGGTAAGACAAGTAAAGAATTCTGGAATTTATTTAATCGAGTAAGAGGTAAACCAACACAACAAATGCCCCCATTATCACATGATAATACATTAATATGCGATGAAAAACAAAAGGCAGAGGTGCTCACAGATCATTACAATAATATGTCTAGCAACAGTAATTTAACATCAGAATTCAGAATAGAAAAAGATAAAAGAGACCCGAAAATACAAGCTAAGATAGACAACCATACTCTGACACCAGACCTGAATACTGACTGCCTCAATAGGTCATTTGTAACGTCGGAACTTAAAGCTGCCCTTAAAACTAAAAAAAGTACTGCACCAGGAGCAGATAAAATACATTATAATATACTTAAACAATTACCACATGAATCAATGGAACAACTGCTCCTGCTAATAAATAAATCCTGGGCCGAAGGCTCCCTGCCTGACGCTTGTAAAGAGGCTACCATTATCCCAATAATCAAACCAAACAAGGATGCAACCCTACCAGCCTCATACAGACCCATTTCACTAACATCTGTAATATGTAAATTAATGGAAACAATGGTGGCCATCAGACTAAAACATCATTTGGAATATAATCAGAAAATTGACCCAACCCAGTCAGGATTTAAAAATCATAGATCCACGATGGATCAACTAGCTCGATTAGAAACAATTATTAAAACCGCACAAATGGAAACAAAACTAGTCGTAGCTGTATTTCTAGACTTAGAAAAAGCCTTTGACCTAATGTGGACAAAGGGAGCAATAGAACAACTAATCGGGAAGGGCGTAAACAACAGAATGTTGCTATGGTTAGATAACTTTCTGACGGGCAGAACAATTAGAGTAAGAATAGGCACAGAGCATTCAGAATTTCAAAGTATTGATAATGGCAGCCCTCCCCCCCCCCCCCCCCCCCCGTGGTAGTGTCATAAGCCCAACACTATTTAATGTCATGATATATACATTATATACATAATTAAACAGTATGAGTACAAACACAAAACCAGGCCTATCACAATATGCCGACGAGGGCGCGGTCTGGAAAGAGCATACAGATCTCAGAATAGCCCTGGGGGTAATACAGACAGAACTAGATAAAATAACAATTTGGCAAAACAAATGGGGCTTTAAAATTTCCCCGCTTAAAACTGAGGCAGTCATATTTCATGGCGGTGGATTACTCTGCTATAAAAATGAGGAGCAGCGGTATGCATACGTAAGAACAAACTTATTAAATTAAAGATTTAATGGTAAACAATCAAGCAATACCATACACAAACTGTGTAAAATTCCTGGGTATGTATTTGGACGATCGACTTACCTGGTGAACACATATAAATAACATAATCCAACGCTGTAGAAAATATCTCAACTTAATGAAACTAGTATCGGGTACGTCATATGGAGCGGATAATCTATCCCTTCTATTGTTGTACAAAGCTCTATTATTATCAAAAATGGACTATGGCAGCATGCTGTATAAAGACGCTGCAGCGGAACACTTAGATAAACTAGAACGAATTCAAACAGCGGCCCTCAAAGTGGCAACAGGTGCATATAAATCAACTAGAGCCGCTGCAGTCGAGGTAGAAACCGTAGTAGAACCATTAGATCTGAGGCGTGAAGGAAATCTAATCAAATATTATTGGGCGCGCACCCAGCCACATGGTGTAAACCTACCAGTTAACGAACAAATACGACCTAGGCGGGTATACAAATATAACAGAATAAGACTTAAAAAAGAAGCAACCATAAAAGAAAATAATCAAAAGTATAAAAACAAACATAACGATAAAGAAGCAAACAAAATTAAAAAAGCAAAATCCACAGGTAGGAAATTACAAACATGTTACGCTATGAATGCCCAAATACTAACTCAAGAATATGGACTGAATGATTGTGAAATGCAGCCGTATCAGATCCATATACCTTCCTATCCTTTTGAAATAACTACTTAATCAGATCTAACAGAAATAATAAAAAAATAAGACAATGGATCCAATTATTAACCTAAAACTAGCAACAGACCACATAAGCAAAAAATTGAAAGATAGCCTGCAAATTTACACGGACGGCAGCAAAAATATCGAAAAAGGCATCACATCCGCAGCTTTCGTGATACCACATTTAAATTACGTAGAACAATACAAGCTGACTTCCACACTAACAGTATTCACATCAGAATTAATAGCAATCGAGAAGGCCCTCATGTATAACCTAACATTAGATAATTATAAGGATAAAGTCATCTTAACTGATTCACTAAGCTCCGTCCAAGCAATCAACTCAGGTACTTCTAAAACAAGACCTGACAAAATACATCACATCAAAACATTAATAAGCAATACAATATCTAAAGGCAAGCTGATAAACATAGATTGGATCCCTTCCCATATTGGAATACCCGGTAACGAAGACGCTGATAGGGCTGCAGGCACAGCGCATTTAATAGGAAACAATGAAGCAACATTACCAACACATCATGAAATATATTCTCTCATCAAACAAAAATGTAGGTCAAAGTGGCAAACAAGGTGGAATAATGAACACTTAGGCAAAAATGGTGGACATATTTTGCAAGCAATGTGCCCCACCATCCCTACAAAATGTAAATTGTATAGTAAAGATAGGAGAGCAGACATAATTATATCCAGACTAAGGCTAGGCAGAAATGGCATCAAATCTAATCAATACCATCATGATAATAGTAGTGAAGATACAATGAATTGTTCAAATTGTGACGAGGACGAAATTGAAGATCCTTGGCATTATTTCTTCAATTGCCCAGCCCATAAAACATCGCGAGAAGATCTAAAATCGTCTTGCCTTAAACACAACATTACACCTTCACATTATCATATAGTATTCCCCCCTAAGGAATGTGAAGCCGAAATGCATCTAGCTTTATTAGAGTACATAAAGGAAACAGGATACTGGGGTAAAATGTAAATACCGCTGCTCCAAAAACAACAGTATAGTTTTAAATTCAAACTGATAACCTAAATACCAAGATATTTAGGTAGTAACTGAGGATGGCAGGGGGTATACAGTCAACAAAGTGGTCCAACTAAGTGACAGAGGTTACATTGGACCATGTAGACTTCGTCCAGATATAATTAAGTAATATCACGATAGGTTGTACATATGTTGTATCGTAAATATATGTTTGCGTGTGAGCCATCGACTTACGGTGATTACATGGTGAACGGCGTATGCCCTGATCGGACTGCGACTGTGAAGGCTGGTCTGTGGATACACTGGTCGCTAGGTTGTAAGTCCATGCTCTGGGATCACCCAATGAGGTAGATGTACTTATTTGACGTGTTTGGGGAGCAGTAACCCACACTGACTGACCATTACTAACAACATAGTAAGATAAATATCAAATCATATCAAACATAATACAATCATAAAGTATATGCGGGATGTGGCGAAATGCTGGCAATATATAACTTCAACGGGGAATGTCCGAATTACCCGAGTTCCAATATATTTGGCGGGTTCTTCTCCCGATGCAGGCCCAGAGTGCACAACGGACATCTTGCCAACCCGTAGTCATATCCAAGCATATACAAAATTGTATATACACAATTAAGCCTATAATCAGCTAACAACTATTAACGTATGGCCTCCAATGATGAGCACTCATGACGTTAACAGCATTGCGCATTACGTAAAGTTGATTTTCTATCAATTTTAGAAAAATACCTACCGAATATATAATATGGCCTCGGCGCATTAGAGATTTCGGGTCACATTGGAGTTTTATATGTTATGTATCTTCTTAATAAAAGCATAACATTCATTGTTTTCCTGTTGTATATAATATACTGGTATATATATATATATATATATATATATATATATATATTTAAGTCAAGGTGAATGCGCATGTGTAAAGTGGATTTTGTATCGATATAAGAAAAATACCTACCGAAAATATAATATGGCCTGGGCGCATTGGAGATTTCGGGGCGCATTGGAGATTTATATGTTATTTCAGTTCTTCATAAAAGCATAACATTGGAGATTTATATGTTATATATCATCTAAATAAAAAAGTAAAGTTCGTTTTTTCTTGTTGTATATAATATACTGCGCATGTGATAAACCCCAAATACCTTCAATCAATCAAATCATTTGTGGGTTTTAGTGCTATGTTCAGTGGGACCTATGTAAACCAGACATCAGTACACCACGTTTTCATTTTGTTATGTTTCACTGTCATTTGTCTCCGATGATAATATGTATGTTCACAAGTGTAACCCACAAGCGTGCCATAAAGGTCGCATTACAACCTATTGCTTACTTTCTTCAAAATGCTCTGAAAACAACAAAGCCGACCATAATAACCGATTTCCGGCTCGTTTGTATTGTTCGTGATATTGAGATTTCTCATATCGCACCTTATCTGACACCTATACAGAGCCATGCAATGAATTGGTCATCACTTATCTCTCCTGTTACTGCGACCTACTGGCGCGAGGTGGCGCTGTAAAAATAACCGCTATGACGTAGCAGTAGTACAGCTTACCTGATTGTTGGATGAAGGTTTCTTATATAATATCGTTTGGATTTACGGACATCAGGTATTTGTTGCATACTTTCTTAATTTTTGTCGTTTAATATATAAGTTAATCATTATTTTTTCCTTCGCCTAGTTATACTTGGATTATTTATACGTTGGCTGCAATCGTCGGCGACGACTATCTGTGCGGAAGTCGGTTGTAATTCACGGTCAAACAGACAGCAGAGCCAGAATCAGAAACAAATGTGAAATTAAATGTTACGTACATTTCTATTTGTTTACAAAATGCTGACATGATCTCCGACATTTCGTAAATTGATTCTGCAATGCTTTGCAGAATGTTACTTCAGCTGCTTACTTGTGCTTTGACAATGTCGAGTTGAAATAATCAGTGACACGAGTGTGTAGCTCTGTTCAAACGGATGCCGCCGGAGGTCAATACTAGTTTGGCATAGCAAACAACTTATCCGATGATTTGACCGCATGCAAATAGGGAAGTGGATCTTGGGACAGGTGTATTCTGAATGCAATGAAGCCACACCTATTCTATGCTGATTGTTTGAATCCATTATGTTTATCTGTCCTAGTCAGTGACAGACGTGTGAAGCTACGTTCAAACGGATGTCAACAATAATGCTGCAGGTGTACATTGAAACCGCGAGGCCAAGCTGATTGGTTGAGTCCAATTTGACAGACATGGTAGAATAGATACACTGTGCACATCAGGGTGCTTTCTAAAGTTCCGAAAATCCAATCGTTATGTGTGTACTCAAGATCAAATTCAATTTACCTCACCTACCCCGACGAGTCCACATTTCCGACTCGCTTTACTATGAAATTGAATTATTTGTCCCACCACCCCTCATATGCTATTGGTGTCAAGCATTCGGGCATGTAGCAAGGACATGTAATAGGGAACAGCGATGTGCGTCGTGTGCCACCAACCACTACATCAAACAGTGCACTGGGTCATATATAAGATGTGTAAACTGCGATGACGACCACCGTGCGTGGTCCCACAAATGCTACCACTTTAGGGAGGTTGTCGCTATAAGCAGAGTGATGGTGCAGCAGCATATTCCCTGGCACCAATCAGTATATATCGTGCGTCACAATGATGCCACTGCATTAGCATCCAAGCGTGACGGATTGGTACACACTATCTCTAAACAGGCCCATCCCAAAGTCCAAGCGATTATCTCCTCCCATCACAGCCACCACCATTGGCGATTAGCTTCTCCCATAGTTCATTCGGTATTAGTCGGGTAGAAAACGAGGGGCAGCGGCAATCGTCCCCCAGACAACGCCGGATGGGAACGGCGTGGATATTGCTAAAGTAATGGAGAGGACCGGCTCGCCTACATATGCACAGGTTACAGCCAGCGGTGTGCCTGATAAAAAGACATTGGTGAACACCGAGCCCCGCGTTGTGGTCCCTAACTTGGGGAGCCGATCACCTCCATCTACTGCCAAATTGTTGTCTGTGGAATCCGATACGGGAGATATGGAGGCGTCTCAGGTGCACAATTCCCGCTAAATGACGCCCCAATTTCGGAACTATAATTCTTTATGGGAAATAGCCATACTAGTTAAATAGACCTTACCGTTATTTCTCCTCTGAGTTCAGTTAGCGATTTTCGATCCATCCATAGTGCGTCATCTGAAATCACCCCACCCACTTCGGAAGATCACCGGAATGTCAATGACCTCGTCAATAAATCATCAACATCATCCGGACATATCACAATCGAAGATAGTTTTCATGATATGGCCACACCACCATCGGAGGCGATATTTAACGACCACTCAATCCTTACCAAATTGTCATCGGAGGCGGAAACGTATGACATGGATAAACAGGCAACTACATGCTATAATTAACAAAATTCTTAAAGGGGAATTCATAATAATGGGAGATATGAACGCCCATAGTCATGGGAACATCTATTTAGACTGGGTGGAACAAATTGGGGGTTTAATTCTTAATGACGGGCACTATACTCGAATTGATCAGAGCAATGGCACGCACTCGGCATTATATCTAGTCATCACATCACCGGCAATAGCGTGCGATACAAGTTGACGGGTGGGGATTAACTCATGGGGCTCCGACCACTTCCCAGTATTTTCTGAATATGTACATGGTATGGCTAATGAAGATAACAATACGACTCCAAAATGGAATTTCAGCAAAACAGACTGTGAAACATTTAGAACCTTAAGTGAAAGAATGAATACTGCATCTATATACTCCGAGGACATCAACTTATATAACCAACGTGTCACAGATTGGTTAATCATTTTGACTGAGAGTTGTGTTCCTGTCTCCGGCATGGGAAAACATAAACAACCGGAATTCCCGTGGTGGAACCAAGCATGCGAACTTGCGGTCCAGGGACGAAATAAAACACAAAATGAATTAAATAAAGACCCCAACCCAACGAACCTTAGGGATTCTCAAAGAACAGTTAAGGTGACTGTTCTTCAGGCTCAAACTGCAAGCTGGGATCAATTTTGTGCATCGCTGTATTATAAAGAAAATAATAGTATTAAATATGTTTGGCAAAAGATTCACCGAATAAAAGGGAAACAATTTTCTCCAGTCCCGTTACTTAAATGAAAAATGACCGCTGCAGCTTCCACTTTGGATAAAGCAAATTTACTTGTAAAGCAGTATGCAAGAGCTTACAAAATACCAAAATCTTACAATGGAAACATTAGACTTTCAAAATTCTTTTGAGTCTAAACATAAGGACACTGAAGACCTTAACATGCCCTTCTCTATTGAAGAAATGAAACAATGTCTGGCGGCGCGCTCTGGTTCCACACCCGGTCATGACAGACTGTCCTACACTATGTTTCAAAATATGTCTGAAACAGCTTTGCATACTGTACTAGAGCTGATCAACAAGGTCTGTGTGACCGGGGTACTTCCGGACACATGGAAATAGTCCCTTGTGATACCAATTCCTAAACCTGGAAAACCAATAAATGACCCGAAGTCCTACAGACAGATCTCTCTGACGTCTCACCTGTGTAAACTTATGGAGGGAATGATTAATGATAGGCTCGGGTGCCATTTAGAAAAACATGGAATTTTAAGCCCAAATCGATCAGGTTTGCGAAAAGGGCGAGCACACTGGACCAGCTCCTATGTATTCAGCATGACGTTAAAAAAGCACAAATGAACAACAATCATGTATTAACCGTATGTGTAGACCTCCAAAATGCATTTTATTTAACATGGCATAAAGGACTACTGTACAAGTTAAAGGAATATGGGATCACAGGAACTATCTATAAATGGGTCCGGAATTTTCTGTTGGGTCGTAGTTTACAAGTACGAGTGGGAAGTTCCCTATCTGAACGGCATACCTTAAGTCGCGGGACTCCGCAAGGATCAATTATATCACCAATGCTGTTCAATATTCTGATTAGCGACTTCTCTCGAACAGTTACAAACATAGATTCCGGGATCGTCGTATCTCAATTTGCCGACGATAGCAGCAAGTGGCTATCTGGTTCTAATATTCAATATCTTATAAAACGAGCACAACGCGGACTGAACCAGATATCGGAATGGTGTCGACATTGGGTATTCAAAATTTCAACCGGGATAACGGTGGGGATCCTCTTTGACAAACAAGTTAAATCAACTGTGACACTCCCGTGAAATTTGAAAAAGTGGTGAAATTTCTGGGCATGTATTTGGATAATAGAATGACATTTAAGCATCACTTTTACAATTTAGAACAAAAATGCTTGAAGGGACTTAATTTGATGCGAGAAGTAAAAGGTACCAACTTAGGGTGCAATAAGCACTCTATTCTGCTGCTCTATAAATCACTCATCCAGTCATAGTTAGACTACGGTGCTCATGTCTATCAAAGAGCCAGTAAGACACATCTGTCTCGACTGGACGTTATTCAGGGAAAAGCCCTCAGGTTAGCCCTAGGAGCCCTCCCTTTGACGGCTCAATAGACCCAATCTCAAAGAGAGGGTCAGCTGCGTTTTAGATTCCGTCGCTCAAAATTAATAAACAGTTTAGAATAACGGACCAAACAATCTTGACAGCTGAACTCGTTGGAATTATTAGAGCAATGAACTGGGTGATTGAACATGAACCATGGTTTTCTGTTATATTCACCGACTCTCTCAGTGGTTTTCAAGCTATCAAAAATTACAACTCCCATTCTAAGCCAGATTTAGTATTCGAAATTTGGCATACGTATAACATTGCACTTAAACAAGGCCTGGACATTAAACTTGAATGGATCCCAACTCACGTAGGAATTTATGGAAACGAAGTGGCAGACAGTCTGGCAAAGGCGGCCCTCTCACCAGGGTTGGATTATCCCCGACAGAGGTTTACTCTATTATTCGGCCTAACATTATTCAGAAATGGCAGACAGAAGTAGCTAGACTCCAATTATAAGATACAGAAAACAGTTTTGGCACCCTCTGTCAGACTAAAACCTGCAGAAATATATCATGAAAACAATAAATTGGACAAAAGTATCACTCGACTTAAATTTAATATCACGTTACTTCCTCGCTCCTTTGGCGCAATTATGAAAAACATTCCAGCTGACTGTAAAACATGTAAAATCCCGGTTACATCCGCCCACCTTCTTCTCCTCTGTCCGGAGTTCGATATACAGCGGGATAAATTTAGGCGCGAGCTTGTCGGACTGCAGACTTCAATGATATTGTCCGCCATCCTGTGCCCCAGGGGGCGGTACGACGCTCCGTATATCGGGCGCTCGTCGCGTATCTGGTGAACTGCAGAATGGGAGACAATATCTAAAAACCTACACGCCCTGATCTGGATCTGGAATTGGGTATTGAGAGCGTTGGGTCCATTATACTTTCTTTTAAATCAATCTTTGTGTGTGTCCTGTGAGTCAGGTGGCGAGACGTGGGGGTGCCTGCGCTTACGCCGGTCGGATCCGGCAGCTACGCTCGGGGTGACTAGCCGCCATAGGAATATACTTAGTCCGTCCGATATTCTGGCGGGGGTCACTGGCAATGCTGTGGCGGCTTGAGGTCCGGGTTTCGAAATCACGCAGGCGCTTGCATCTTGTTTCCTCGCCCGCCGCCCGGCATCACGATATCACAATTACACATTGTTTGGGCCACCCACGCCCTTTCCTCCGTCTATTCCCATTCTAACCAAATTACATCAGGTTGCCCGCCGATCCTGATATGTGGACGAACATCATTATCTAGTCGCTTCGAATCATATCATTACAAATGTTATCAAGCTAACAATTATTATCAGCCCTGTGGCAACGTGTACATAAATTACACCACAATTGTACATCTATGTGTATATTATATTAATATATGCAAATTCTAGATGTTTTCTTTTTATAGTGATTGCTTGCCCCTAACATAAGCGGGTTTACTTACTTTGAAGCTGACCTTCACCATTTTAAGAGGGATATTTTAACTAGTTTTCTTTACGATTTTTAAATAAAAACTTTTTTTTTGCACATTTTGGTCTACGTGCTCGCGTTCTAGATTAAAGTAGTTGTTATTCTCTTGCTAGGGCCTCGTTGGGGGTCGGGCTGGGGATACGTATTACCAGGTCATAATTCTAGTATTACATACTTGTTCCCTTTCTGGATACAAATATGGTAGTTTTGTTTTTACATGACGCATTTATATCGTTTTAGCTATTTTTAAACTGTGCATGCGATGTAACTATATTGTTTTAACATACTCCAACTCCGTTATTTTAATTCTCAATATGCAGGCTTTGCCTGTAATTATCTTTTATTACATGTTGTAATTATCTTATGCTTTCACCTTACATGTAATTATTTTTGGAATGGTGGCCCGTATAGTTTTCGAACTTGTAATAAACTTACACAACAACAATCTTGATGTGTTTGTTTTTACACATGCATGAATGTTATATTGCAGGACTAAAATTGTGTAACTTGAATGTCCATATTTTGTTAGTTGACAGATAAAAAGAATTAAAAGTATATATTCAATTTTCACATGTACAGTAAATTCTTTACTATTTCTAATCTATTTTCCTTCTGACTTGTTTCAAATAAATAGAAAATGTTTGGGCTTGATGTTAAAAACTAAAGATGTTTTCCAGAAGAAAATCGTTGTTTTGCCAAATGGGGGTTTACGTCGAAGCTTGGTCCTATATGTGGCTGTGACTGGAGAAATGGGGTTTGTGTGATTTGTGCCTAGTGTAGGTCCTAATCAAATATAACACTCCTGTAGTCTAAATGCGATATATATTGCATGTTAGTGTGTTTTATTGAAGGAATGCAGAAAAGTGCAGATCCTGTTCCGACTGTGCGCATTGTTACATTGTAAGTGGACAATGGCCTACAAGAATGACATTATGACAGTTTGACCAGCATAGCACCAGATCTATCTATGCACCGGACAGCTCTGATAAGTGTCTACTCTGTTGCCCGTCTGATTTAACATTATATATAAGTACTATCGGGGAAAACAGATTGTAACCTGACGATGTAAATATAAATACATGTATATACAGAATGGTATCCTACAGCTGTTGAAAATTGCACAGTATGTCCATTTTGTCACCCACTGTCGCATTTCAGTATGTAGTTTGTAACTAGGTCATTCTTATATTTTACAGTACAGTTCTATATGTTTATATCAGCGGTTAACTGGAGTTCTAATTTTATTAGTCTGTTGAACTATTACGTGTAATAATCGTATTATGCACACATTTCGGAAGTACTACTGATACGTCATATACCCACGTGACCGCAAAGGGAAATAACTGTGGTAAGCACAATAAGGGGAAGTTAGTCATGCAGTGACGGCTGGAAAAACTGGCTGTCCGGAATATGAAATCCGTAAAAGAACGGCACATACTGGTCGGATTACTGTAAACTTTGTTTTATTTGATATATAAATGATGAATACATAAGCGTATCGCGAAAACATCTCCTTTAAATGTATCGTATGCCCGATTGACAGCGATGTCCATGGTTGTCTGGTGTAGGCAGGTTCCATTGTACTTGTTTGTCCGGGACTATATATTACGTGAACTGGATCGCATTAAAAACGGCAGTTGTGCAGACTCGGACTTCATACTATTGATGAGACTGCTTCAGATTTGATCAGCCGTTAAAATTACGTTTATTTCAATGGCAAGAGAAGTTCAAATGTATAATAAGTAATGTGTGTATATGTATGTACTATGTATGTGCATATATTTGCTGTACCGAGACAATTCAGGTGAGGTATGAAACAAATTTTCGGGTCGTTTCGCCCATGTTACCTGTTCGCCCTGTAGGGAATTAGTTATGGCAGATGGACGAGTAATGTTTATTTGTTAATTGTTTATTGCGGATTCTCCACCATGTAGGGAATTAGAAATGGCAGATTTTCATCCTCAGCCGATTACTTATTAGCTAGACCCTATATCCCAAATACATAACAGCACAGGGTCGTTTCGCACCGGGTAGTTTCACCCTGGTCGAAAATGTGGTATATGTATGGTCTGGTCGGGTCGTTTCGCCCCTGTTTGAAAACGGGAAATATATATAGTATGCTATAGTATGATATAATGAGAAGGTGTATTGAAAACGGGAAATATGTACAGTATGATATAATGAGTAGGCGAATTCTATATATAGTATGATAATACATGATATATGATAGTATGATGTTTATTAGTCATTGATAATATTAATATTTCTCTAAATAATTTTGTTTTTGTTATCATTTTATAGAAACCGCAGTTATCAAGGTATTACAAGTTAAATGATAATTGTGTATATGTATTACATTAATGACATATCTAATGGTCTTATTTGTCCAATCTGATAACGGCCCTTTTGAGGGCCAATATTTTTTGGCTGGCTTATATGATGCTCATAAAATATTATATAATATATATGATAAGTTTATGCTTATTTTATGTGCATCATATGTACATGTCACACCTCCACGTGGTGCCAGTTGGTAACACGATTTCATATAATAATTTCTACTTATATGAACTCGTGGCTCACGTGACAGGATATACTGTATCTGAGTAATACTAATGTGTTACCTATATATGTCTTTGTCACTGAATTGAGATGGATTGTGGCCTAGAGGTTAGAACACCTGACTCCCAATCCGAAGGTTGTGGGTTCAAACCTCACATAGGGCATCAACAATACTTTCGCATAGTATTTCGATCACACTGGTCTGTTGGATGAGACTTTAAAATGTGGTCCCGTCTCTATATGACCTTAGCTGTTGCTGGGACGTTAAGCCCATTCACTTTCACATTTGTCACTCAATTATATTTGTTAATGCATTACCATATTTCTATACATTATATATATAAGGGAGAAACGATGATTTACTTATTGTATTTATGTGGCTGTGACTGGAGAAATAGGGCTTATGTGTTTGCGAGCAATACCAGATCAGCATATGCATCCGCAGAGTGTAGGACAAAATCCGCCGCCCCCCCCCCCCCCGGACATAATCCCCCTCCACCATGATTTTTGACACATGAGGACACACGTCTAAAATCACAGGTAGGACATAACCCCCCTCCCATCAAAATTCAAGGTAGGACAAAATCCACCCGCCCCCAATGAAAATGTAGCCAGCCGAGGACAAAATCCCCTCCCCCTACATCATATTCAGTACTTTTATTTGCACAATAAACATCAAGCACATTAAATGAAGTATTTTCAGTTGCACAATCAAACAAGCACATTTAATAAAGTATTTTCAGTTGCACAATAAACGTCAAACAAAAATATGTATGTATCGTTTGTACACTTTGTATACTGATAGTGATGTCGGTCCCAAACTATATTGTTTTAGTGAAGAATCGATTACCATTTGAAAGAATTATTCACCAAAACGATACTAGGTAAATCCTGTAACAATCTTTCATTTCTGTTTGTTTTAATAAAAATGAATCTTTAATCAACTACTTGAAAGAAATCAGGCAATTCAATTACCCTGATTAAAGAGGATTAGAGGGTGACATTTGAAAACCAATTAATGCAATGATTCTTTCAAAACATATTGATCGGGGGGGGGGGGGTGTGGAGTATGTCCTACCTGTGATTTTGGACGGGGGGGGGGTGTTTGTCGTACCTGCATTTTAAACGGGGGGGGGGGGGGTGTATCCTCCTGTGTCAAAAATAATGGGGGGGGGATTATATCCGGGGGGATTTTGTCCGTATCCCGCATCCGCACGTTCCGATCAGGATATGCACTGTTCGCCATTCCATCAATAAAAATCAATTTCTCCAGTCATCGTCACATATTATAACTGTTATACATGTATTTGTCATACCGCAGAATGTTTTTCTTGTGTTTTGTTGCGTTAGATTGGCGGTAATATGAGCCCGTATCAGCTGTAAAGCCGGTCAATGAATCTGCGGTATGACAAATGTGTTTTTGTCACTCTACAAATTATATATTATGTCATGTTGCCCGTCTGAAGCTATATTCCGACTCGGCTGTGCTTTTGGTGAATATAGATTCAGACGGGCAACATGACACCATTTTGACTCAATGACTGTGTATAATCACAATAACTTATAATATAGCCTATAACATAAGTCATTGTGAAGTCATGATTAATTCGCATGTGATAAACCCAAATACAAATGTACCTTCAATCAATCAAATACAAATGTGGACTTTATTGCAATATACATTGAGATCGACCTATCTAAACCGGACCCCGATAAATCACTATTGTATTATGTTTTCAAGCAGCCGAGGATATATCATATCGGGCATCGTGTGATAACGATACAACGATGACATATATACGTACTATTGTAGTATATCGTTCTATATATCGTCATCGTAGTATCGTACTACCGTCATCATCGTCACAGGCGCGGATACAGAAATAATTGCAGGGGGGGGGGTCTGTAATTACAATTCGGCATAGCCGACCTCCACGAGCGCGAAATCGTAAAGTAGGGGGGTCTGGGGGTCCGCCCCCATGAATTTGTTAGATGCCAGATCGCCGCAGATGCGATTTCCTGACACCTAGGCCACGAAAAAAGTCATCCAACTATTCGAGTATTGTAGATTTTCGTCTTTTTTTTTTTGCCGGGATCAGGTGGGGGTCCGGATACCACCCCTGACCCCCCCCCCCCCCCCCCCCTCCTGTATCCGCGCCTGCGTCATCATCGCATGATGACGATACTACGATACTACCAAACCACGATGTCGATAGTACGATGGATACTACGATAATACGAATGTTTCCGAACGATTTATTCCTGGAGGTTAGAGGATACCAAATGGTGCGAAATCGCCCAGGGTCCGGTAAAGCAAATAGTGCGGGTGTTTTGAGGTCATAGACACCGTTTGCTTGCAAATCTTGATCCATTATTACCCAGTTTCACTGAAGGAACATTTTGGGGTGCTTTTAACACCAGTTTTCAGCATATGTGTAGCATTTAAAAGAAAAGAGTTTTCGTGGCCAAAAAATGTAAACAATATTGGGGGATATGACAAGGTTGGGTTTTTCTTTCTTAGGAGTAAGTGAACATATTGTTTAGTTCATGCAGAACCAGTACAGACTGGCTGCAGGTCATGTACAAGTGGGTTCCACAGCATCCATACGAATAGTGAAAGTAGGAGAGACTGGCCTTATTGGATGGCATTCGGTTACATTATATAGTAAAACTATTTGGTGATGTCTGATGGCGTTTTGCTGATTGTCCTTAGTCTGTTTGTCGATACGATCATGTTTGGATGATTTCTCCCCTTGTCTATTTTGAATTTATCCTCCCGTCGATCTCGTTGTTCCTGAGTCATATTCGTCAATCAAATATTATTCTGGAAGTCGGCGTGACGTCACACTAACATCACGTGACCAAGTCGGCCATATTTGTTTTGGGGAAAATTCCATAATCCCGCTCTGTAAATCATCATTTTCGTCATCATAAATATTACTGTTAGAATTAGTCCAGTGACAAATGAACTAAAGAGCATTTTCAATAAATAAACAAAATTCTTGAATATGAACTTAAACTTGATCTAACTGCCGGAATTTAGTTGTTAATAACGCCAGAAAATAGTTAAATTAATACACCAAGTTACAGTTTGCCATATATGGTCATTGTTGTTGTTGTTGTAGATTTTGCGCCGCACGAGCGTTACATGTAAACAAACCGCTGTCCCATTGACTGCCAGCCAAAATGTGCTATTTTCATTTTGCTCCCTAATCTATAATATTGCATTTTTTAATCAAACTTACATTCATCTTTTGAAATCGACCTTCATTTAGCTTTCATAAGTATAATTAAACAGATCACAGTGTACACGCAAGTTGTTCAGCTAACTGTACGAGGATGGGTATACGCGCACATGCATTCGGCGTGTTTCGGCTTTCATCGGTATAACTCTATATATGTACGGGTCCCGGGTCGTTTCGCCCCGATTACCCGTTCGCACCGGGTCGGTTCGCATATGTACATTATGTGGGTGGGGTATCGACATAACAATACTATTTGTATATCAACTTGATAAATATTTTGGGGGTATTTCTTATACAGGATCAAACATAAGTGATGTTTGTTCATGGGTATCTATGTTCAAGAGTTTAATTACTAATATCATAAGAAACGAGGCTAAGCCGAGTTTTTTTATGAAATCAGTAAATGATATTATAAATATCATATTAAATATAAGCCATCACTCACTATACCCCCTGCATATAAAGCATGTTGATGGGTAGAACAGTTTTGGATTTTTATCATCAATGATGTTTTCGTTCTATAGCTGTTTTCATGCCCAATGTCAAACCAGTTGGACATTATTTGTTGGTCAAACAAGGATTGAGAGAGTACCGGTATATGTCTCTAGTCAAACCAAGCAGCAACTAGGGATATTTGTGAGCCCTGCAGCTCACTTGCTCTAGTTTTAATGTTTCTAGTGTTGATATAAGCGTGTATTTAACATGTTCATAACATTTATCCTGGTTTTACAATACTAAACACTGATGCCTAAAATGAAACTAACACTGCCTTGGTGCAGCTCATTAACAGATGTGTTTACATATATGCAAAACGTGTTGCACCATCTGCTACATATGCTGATATATATGCCATGCCCGTCTCGAGCCCGGAAAAATGGGGAGAGGTTTACCTTTTATAGCATAAATGTATTACAGTATACGCCCCCCCCCCCCCCCCCCCACATTTATGTCCACAAGAAAAAATAATATTTTCTGTTACTCGCAGGTTTCCTTGCCTGGATGGAGGAGTCAGATTCTTCTTCACTGGGGTGGGATGAAGACCTGTGGTAGAATTCAGGGAAATACTAAAATGTGGGTGTCTTCCTCATTCCCCCAAGTTTATAAAAATGGTCATTTTGTACTTGGGGTAATCAGGAATTTGTCCAGTTAGGGGATTAGTACGTATTAACATAGCCTTAGGGTGTGAAAACATTATATTCTGTTTCAACTTATAAATTACAAACATTATTGGAAACTGTTGTAAACTTGTGAAACTTAATTTTTTTAAAGATGAGAGGAAATAAATACAATAGAAAGTCAATGATAGTGTATCATGTTTTATAGTTACTTATTTTAAATGTACATAGATAAATTACAGCACATTGATACGTGACATTTTTGGTGAAGATATAATTTTTTTTATTTTTTTTTATTTTCTTACTTCTTCATAAAAACTGTCAAGTTGTGAGTGCTTTAAAATCGTCTCATTCAGACGATTCTAATTGGTCTCTCAACTTGCATTTTTCGGTGAAGATTCCAATATGTCTTATTCCAAAACTTGCCATTTTTTAGTTAAGAAAAGAGATAACAACATGTAGCCCAAAATTGATCAAATTACGCACCTTAATCGAAGTATGAACATTTCATATTTTCAACAAAAAACATATTGTGACAGCACATTGAAACATTGACACATTTGTCAGCACATTATAATTGTCTCCTACAGTGATTGTCTATATGTGCAGTAGCTTCGATGCTTCGTCCGCATAGTCCATCGTGCGTATCTCCCCGTTCTCAAGTCGCATCTTGAGGGCGCGTAGCCTCAGTTCGATTTGTCTGTACCGACGTCGCTTCACTGAGCGAGCCCCACCCGCCTCATACTGGAGCATGCGTACATATCCTGCGGCTTCAATCTGCTGGATTGTCTGAATGATACTGAAAATGTTGGGATGAGCATGGCGAACAGCCTTCTTACGTTTGCCGTGCCACCCTTCCAGATGGTTTGTTGTCCTGGGACCTTCCGTGGCAAAGTGGTTCCATACGCCCTTGTCGTCCTTGTCGACCCACTGTTCGGTGACGTAGTCGGTGAATGTCGTGACGTCCACTGGTAGATCCTCATTCCCGATGTCCTCTAACGCCTGGAACCACACGTCCTCAACGTCATCTTCCGGCACAAGAGGAAGAACAGAAGCCCGTCTCACGAGTGTGTGCACACTGTCAACCTCCTTGTACGTGTTGGCCAGTCCAGTAGCTTGCACCTTACGCCAAATACACTGTGTGTAGTGGAAGAAACAAGCCTTCACTACAGTGTTGGGGAGCACTCGCAGAACCGCGTTACGACGTGACGCCATCTCGTGGTCCAGAAACACTGCGTCGGGTTGGAGATGTAGGCCGTATCCCTCACAGTTATCTTGTAGTTGACTGAGGAATGTCTCGTAGACGTCGGTTGACTTGCCCGGCAGAAAGGCGAACACTAGATGGTACATCGCACCGTCGATGAATCCATGGAATGTGAATAGTTGATGGAAAAATCTAGGGCAGGTGTAAAATGTCCCGTCGCCATATATTACAGGGGCGGCACAGAGATGTTGAAGAGCTGATCTGGTCGCGAAAACGAGCATTCTCTGGTTGGTTCCGACGTCGACTTGTAGAAATTTCTCACCGGATGTTGTCTGCGTCCATTCTTCTTCTAACTCGATATTGGCGGCGGATGATGGTAAATGTTGGGATGTTCTTGGCCATATTTGCCGTGTCGTGGTTCCATTCTTTGGCACGAATACTGGCAATTTCCTCTTCATATAACGTCGGAATCGGCGTCAACTCGTCCCGACAGCGTTTGCGAATGTTCTCCATGACGTATCTCACGTCGACGTCGGTGTGGTCGGGTGGATGTGTGTGATTTCCGGTATTTCGTGCGAGTATGCCGTCAACAGTGGTAACCTTCGTCTGGCATGGTTTTACAGCGCATTCCCAATAGATCCTATCCGCCCAGCGAGTTTTGATCTGAAACCATAATTAAATCAAAGTTAATTAAAGTATTTGAGTGGTCCCTTCCATGTACAAATTCACACCAATTCATTCGAAAAGTACACAATTACGCGATTATTCATTTGAGATATATATTTGAGATACAGTCCAACCTGATTGCTATATGATTTACCTATCTACAACAGCCAGTCATCCGGTGGCTGGCTGTTGTAGAGAGGTTGCACTGTACATCCATACATACCGTAAACCTGCAGCCGCCGAGAATAAGACTTTGTCCACCCTGCTTGTTGCGGACATACTGAATTTCAACTTGTGCATTAGCCATAATACATGTACACTGAACCATACAGTTATGCAGATATGCACATATACAACTGAATGTCTCTATATATATATATATGTATATGCAAATTGGAATTTGATTTTGATTAACGTAATTATCCCAATTATCATCAATCACCTATTTGAACTTTCTTTAATCATTATTATTCAAGGGTTCCTTTTGGAAACATCAAATATGGCAATTGATTTAAATTAACACACACTTCACAAATTACATAATTATATTTTCTTCAATCATATATTTTATTTTGTTCTGGAACTGTAAACAAATAATTAAAACAAATAAATATACATCAAATCACTTAAATAGTTGGTTTGTATGATAATTGACATTCACCAAACAACCGTAATTTCTTGAAACAGATTATAGTTTTGGGTCTCGCCTTTTCTAATTTACCTGTAAAACTGACTTGGGGTAATCAGGAATTCTGGAGATTAAATTTGGGGGAATGAGGAATAAACCAAAATGTGTGTGACCAAGAAGTTTGTAAGCTCAAAGCTTAAAGCGACAACAAAATTTGCATTATCAGCCAATTTTGAGAATTCTTTGGTGAATTTGTTCATGTTCAGTGACCCCAATGTACATGTAGTCCGCCACCACATTCATATGTTGAGTAAACTTAGCAAAATATGCATACGAATAGTTTATCGTACAAAGTTTACTGAAACTGGCTGTTGCACCGGGATCGGGTCAAAACGTAACCAAGTCAAAACGTACACACACAAAATAAGTCAAAACGTAACCTGGGGTGAAGTCAAAATGTACACAAACGTGGTCAAAACGTACACAAAAAAAAGGTCAAAACGTAGCCATAGTATATAGATTTAAATTTAGTAATTTACTAAGAATCAGAAATTTAAACATGGAAAAAGAAGTTTGTTAATGGTTATGCGTGATTAATTGACTAAGTTTTAGCAAGTGCAACATTGAAAAAGAAGTTTGTTATTTCGTTATGCATGATTAATTGACTGACATTTAATAGCAATTGCAATATTGAATTAGTAAACTTTGACTTAGAAAAGTGTTACGTTTTCGTCAGGAATGAGAACTTTCGGGTTAAAAACGACACACATTCAACACACATTCAAGTTTCAATTCTGATTATAAAATGGAATTATTTATAACAGAAATGTAAACTTAGACTTGAAAATATTTTCATTTTGTTATATAATTAATAAATTTGTTTCGTTATTATAGAACAAATTAAATAAGCACAGACCCTGTAAATTTGTATTATAGATCCCTAAGAACGAACTCAGATCGATACCATCCTTCACACTGGTTTAATTGTGGAATGTGTAATTGACATAACAATGGTTTCCACATGATGTTACAAATTAATCAGTCCCCTAGCTGTACACAGGATATTCACAGTGGACAAACTGGCAATTAGATGCCACCTGCGGCGTTCCAATGTACCTTAGTTTAGGGTAACATGAAAAACAGAAACGATGTTTAAAGGTCATAAACATGATTTTATTGGACTATTTTAATTAAATAGTTTACATGTTTACAAAACAGAACAATTTTAATTTACATGTTCATATTAACCCGTACACTGCTGATTTAAACTGTGTTGTCTTGTTTATTTTTATAGCATTAACTCTTACCAAAACAAATTTTGACAGCACATGCAAATCGTCTCCATTCGAGACGATTTTAATGTCATGTCAATACATGTTCTTGTATCAATATATATACCGCTGTAAGGGTTAATAAATAAATGTACCAAAATATAACTAAGTATGACGAACATCGAAAAGTATAATTCATGCCGAACAGTGTAGGCTCAGATCAGACAATATTTGCTGTGTCAAATTGAATTTCAGGGAGTTGTTTATTTGCGAAACATACAACGTATACATTCATGTTCACGTAATATAATATAAACTTGCATACAGTACATGTATACCCATGTCACATAATGTAATATGTTCAGACAGTGTTAGCACATGTCGTACTACGGAATAGCATGTACAAGCTCAATATATCTATATCATGGATGTTCTACGACAATACGTATACATTGTATATCTAGGACGATGGAGCGTAGACTGCAGCAAGTTTCTTCAATAATCTGCTGGTCGATATCTCGCCAGCGGAATATCGGCCCCACACAGCGAATACCAGGGCCTGAATAGATCGTGACTTCTTTCACTGGTCCTTGGACAACTTCTTCTCGGAGATGAGCTTCACCTGAAGTGGTAGAAGACGAGCCTCGTCATGTAGTGCGCGTACGAGCAGGTAGAATGGTGGTGGCCCCACACAGCGGTAATTCAATCTGCGATTCCATCCTGAAACATGAAATGCATACATGATATCGATGGTCTAGTAAAAACATAACACTTGCGACCGTATGTTACTACAATAAATATAGAGACCTGCATTCTTGATTAAAGAACTGTTATGTTTAAAAAGAAATTCAAGGGCGATAATCACGTTTTCTCGAATTTAATTGTACGTTACCTTCGCAGTCGTTATTTGTACGAATGGACTGGCCGAACACAGACCAATCCTCCACCTTCCACGACCCCGAAATCCAGGTTGCGTCCACGTATTCCACGTAGTTTTTTTTGTGTACGTTTTGACCACGTTTGTGTACGTCTTGACCCGATTTTGTGTACGTTTTGACTTTCTATGTTTGTGTACGTTTTGACTTGGTTACGTTTTGACCCGGAACCGTTGCACCATGGATGTGGGCTGACAGTCAACAGGATAATTTGGCACATTGATAAAGTTACTGTCTAATTTTAAACTTCTGTGTCTCATTCATCACTATAAGGTGGAGCATATTTATTTCTTCCATAAAGATGACAGTATATCCACACTTGTATACATTTAGTTGCAGGAAGAAACACTGCAGAATACTCTCTGGCCGAGTAGGGAATCATCTGATTCACAATTTAGCAGTTAACGTGACATATATTCTGTATTTTTCAAGTGAAATAAATGTCAGTATTGTAAAAGTAAAACAAACTTGTAGTTCTGAAATACATTTTAGTAGGACTAAAAAAATAAATATTGCCTTTCCAATGCAATCTACATCTGTAAATTTATAACAGAGTTCAGAGCTATTGAAATATGTTCATTACATAATACTGACATTCATTTATGTGAAATTAGTACAGAAAATGTAGCATAATCAACAGATAAAGTGTGAATAAGATCTGATTCGCTATTCTACAGTATACATTGGCACATGTGAAATCCCCACCTGAGGAATGTAATTCCATTGTATGTCAAATGCTGTTTTAGGACTAAGCCAAGTGTTTACCAATGGTTTTTTGGTAGCTAATTGAACATAAAAAACCCGGAATAACTCAAGGGAAATAATTGTTTGCTGAACGAAATATTACATTCAGCAATCAATTTCATACATTATAGTTTACATATTCAATAGGAATTGCATAATATGTGGGTGTCGGCCACTGGTACAAAACGCGAATCGGTCAATAGTGTGTTCACTTCAAACATCTGTGAACCAGTTTAACGTATCTGGGACGAGTATTTCCATTTAGATAATATAACATAATCATTTTAAAAAAGTAAATGTTAACAAAACACATCAGATTATACGTTGTGTATGGAGAACCGAAGCAAAAACTATCTCCGTCTGACAGCTGTGACAGCATGGAAATATCGGAAATTTCGGTTTGTTTACCTGTATTGTGTAACCCGGATGAAAGATGGCAGCGGAACTGTATAACTTGGTGTATTAAGGTGGCAGTCCTCACACATTTTAGGCAATTTATGGAGTTTTCGGGCCCGCGACACCAGCCGAAACAAATTTAGGAATATTTTAACTTCAAATAATCGCATAATCTGTTTGATGCATGCACTGACTACCTGATAGGTACAAGAGCTATATTAACAACAAACGCAAACTCTGACATTATGCACAGGCTGTCAGCACTCTGCTATGTTTACACAAAATGTGCCCAAATCTGCATTTATTTGGCCGCGGCCACACATTTCAAACATGGATTTCAAATATCCCATGCGGACACTGCACTAATACTTACTAATTGTACCAATTCTGCAATCACACCTTGTCACACTGATCATAGTCTGTACTGGTACCGACCGTTTTGTTTTCAAGCAGCAGACCTGCCTTTCTGACAGATAAAATGGCTGCCAATATTTCGGACGAAAATTCCGAGCAGCAGTTTCGCACTCTTCTGCAACTGAAATCATGCCAGCATGACACAGATGCAAGCAAAATCACATATTTTTGCAAAAAAGTGTTTTATGCAATGTAAAACATCATATGATGTTGGCTAATTAATTGTAAAACATTTTCATAAGCCACAGACATGTGTTTTTTATGTATTTACTAGAAGGCCATAGGAAAAATTCGAAACTAACCAAATCGCCCGAGGACTGCCACCTAAAAGAACACAAAAAAACACCGCTAGTCTCCGGTTGTCTGCGCGTTTAGTAGGATATGACCAAAGCGCGCAATGGATACTTTTGGCGCAATGGGCGCAATGGAGATTTCGGTGCGAAATGGATTTTTAAATTACACCTTCTAAATAAATACATAACAATACATTCATAATTTTCTTGTTGTATATGTTATACTGTTACCTATATAATATGTAATAGGTGCTACCTATGTTGGGGCGCAGCATCTCAGTATGAAATCACTCAGATGGTATCTCCGAAAATGAATTTCACAAAAAACATTTGCTATATATCAATGACTACTGTATACTTTTTGCTTTTTTGCTTTTGCCGGTATACTGGTATACCCTCACACATGAGTGTATGAGTGTATACATACAGTTGCAACTGGTCATTAGTCATAAACATGCGTTTGTCGTATTTCCCCCCACGCATGAGCGCGCTCTTCAATAAGAATACTACATATGGTCTATGTCCGACTTCGAGAAGATTTACAGTCAAAACGCCCCAAGTCAAATCGCCCCCAAGTCAAAACACCCCCATCAATTAGTCAAAACACCCCCATTTTAGTAAAAACACCCCCATTTTGGTCAAAACGCCCCCATCTTCAAATGTTTATTGTCAAATAATTAACTCATTCTGGTGGTTTGTATGGGTGTTTTACTATACTAGACTATTTTCATTTCAGGTACGCGTTGTGTACGAAGTACAAGAAGAATTATGGCAACGATATTATTGTATAATGGACGATCAATCTGATTTTTTTATATTTAATGCCTTTCATTTTTCGGTTACACGGTTACACGCTATATGTCTTTGGTTACATACGGTTACATCGGTTACATACTATTCTTCTGAAAGGACGGACGATCAATCTGATTTTTTTATATTTAATGCCTTTCATTTTGGGTTACACGGTTACACGCTATATGTCTTTGGTTACATACGGTTACATCGGTTACATACTATTCTTCTGAAAGGACGGACGATCAATCTGATTTTTTGATATTTAATGCCTTTCATTTTGGGTTACACGGTTACACGCTATATGTCTTTGGTTACATACGGTTACATTTCGGTTACATACTTATTCTTCTGAAAGGATGGACGATCAATCTGATTTTTTTTATATTTAAAGGGCCTCTTTATTTTTGGGTTACACGGTTACACGCAATAATGTTCTTTGGTTACATACGGTTACCAAAATCGGTTACATACTATTCTTCTGAAAGGAAGGACGATCAATCTGATTTTTTTTATATTTAATGCCTTTCATTTTGGGTTAAACACGGTTACACGCTATGTCTTTGGTTACCATACGGTTACATCGGTTACATTACCCTATTCTTTTCTTTGAAAAGGTAAGGACGATCAATCTGATTTTTTTAATTTTTTTTACAAATTTAAATGCCTTTCCATTTTGGGTTTACACGCAATATATGTCCTTTGGGTTTTACATTTACTCGGTTACATCGTTACATACTATTCTTTTTCCTTGAAAAAGGAGTTGAACGATTCATCTGGATTTTTTTTATATTTAAGAGCCTTTTCATTTGGGTTACACGGTTACAATCCGCTTAATATGTTCTTTGTTTACATACGGTTACATCGGTTACATACTATTCTTACGAAAGGACGGACGGATCAATCTGATTTTTTATTTTTTTTTTATTTAATTGCCTTTCATTTTTCGGGTTACCGGTTACACGCTATTATCTCTTGGTTAACATTACGGTTTTACATCGGTTAATATATATTCTGAAGGACGGACGATCAATCTGATATTTAATGCCCTTTCATTTTGGGTTACACGGTTACAGCATATGTCTTTGGTTACATACGGTTACATCGTTACATACTATTCTTCTGAAAGGATGGCCGATCAACTGATTTTTTTTTATATTTAAGGCCTTTCATTTTGGGTTACACGGTTACACGCTATATGTCTTTGGTTACATGGGTTACATCGGTTACACACTATCTTCTGAAAGGCGGCGATCAATCTGATTTTTTTACATTTAATGCTTTAATTTTGGGTTACACGGTACACGCTATATGTCTTTGGTTTAGGTTTACATCGGGTTACATACTATTCTTCTGAAAGGATGAATCTATAATAGTTTTTTTTATTTTTTTATTTTATTTTGGGACAACGGTTACACGCTATATGTCTTTGGTTACACGGTTACATCGGTTACTACTATTCTTCTGAAAGGATGGACGATAATCTGATTTTTTTATTTATTTAAAGGGCCTTTCATTTTGGTTACACGGTTACAGCTATAGTCTTTGTTTACTACGGTTACATCGGTACATACTATTCTTCTGAAAAGGGAAGGCAATCGATCAATTCTTGATTTTTTTTATATTTAATGGCCTTGCTGTCACATCGAGGTTACACGCTATATGTCTTTGGTTACATTACGGTTACATCGGTTAATCATTTAACCTTTATTCTTCTTTGAAGGGACGGCGGTTCATCAATCTGTTTTTTTTATATTTAATGCCTTTCATTCGGTTACACGGTTACACGGCTATTTATGTCTGGTACATACGGTTACATCGGTTACATTACTATTACTTCTGGAAAGGAATCGGCGATTTCAATCTTTGATATATTTAATGGCCTTTCATTTTGGTTTACTTAACGGTTACACGCTATATGTCTTTGGTTACATTACGGTTACATCGGTTACATAACTTTAATTCCTTCTTGAGGACGGAACGATCAATTCTGATAACTATTCCTTTCTTTGGAGATGACGATTTCAATGATATATAGGCTCTTTCATTTTCGGTTACACGGTTACACGTATATGTCTTTGGTTACATACGGTTACATCGGTTACATACTATTCTTCTGGAGAAAGGACGGACGTTATCAATTCGGATGATATTTAATGCCTTTCATTTTGGGTTACACGGTTACACGCTATATGTCTTTGGTTTAACATACGGTTACATCGGTTACATACTATTCTCTCTGAAATTTTGGACGGACGATCAATTCTGATTTTCTTTTTTTTATACTTTAATGCCTTTCTCCATTTTTTTGGGTTACACGGTTTACACGCTACCTATTGGTTTCTTTGGCTTACATACGGTTACATCGGTTACATACTATTCTTTCTGAAAGGATGGATGACTCAATCTGATTTTTTTTTATATTTTAATGCCTTTCATTTTTGGTTACACGGTTACACGCTATATGTCTTTGGTTACATACGGTTACATACTATTCTTCTGAAAGGTACTGGGACTTTTGATCAATTCTGATTTTTTTATATTTATGCCTTTCATTTTGGGTTACTCGGTTACACTTAGCAATTATGTCTTTGGTTACATACGGTTACATCGGTTACATACTATTCTTCTGAAAGGCATTGGTTACGATCAATCTGATTTTTTTATATTTAAGGCCTTTCAATCTTTTGGGTTACACGGGGTTACACGCTATATGTCTTTGGTTACATACGGTTACATCGGTTTACACACTATTCTTCTTTTGGGGAAAGGACGGACGATCAATCTGAATTTTATTACATTTAATGCCTTTCAATTTATTTTTGGGTTACACGGTTACACGCTATATGTCTTTGGTTTACATTTACGGTTACATCGGTTACATACTAGTCTTCTGAATGGATGGACGATCAATCTGATTTTTATATATTTAATGCCTTTCATTTTGGGTTAGGCACGCTATATGTCTTGGTTACATACGGTTACATCGGTTACATACTATTCTTCTGAAAGGATTGGACGAATTTCAATCTGATTTTTTTTATATTTAAGGCCTTTCATTTTGGGTTACACCGGTTACACGCTATATGTTCTGTGTTACATACTGGTACATTCGGTTACATACTATTCTTTTTTTTTGAAAGGACGGACGATCAATCTGGATTTTTTTATATTTAATGCCTTTCATTTTTCGGTTACACGGTTACACGCTATATGTCTTTGGTTAACATACGGTTACATCGGTTACTACTATTTCTTCTTCGAAAGGAACGGACGATCAATTGATTTTTTTATATTTAATGCCATTTCATTTTGGGTTGACACGGTTACACGCTATTTATGTCTTTTGGTTACATACGTGGTTACATCGGTTACATTACTATTCTTCGAACGGAGGACGATCAAATCTGGATTTTTCTTTTATTTAATTGGCTTCTCATCTTTGGGATGGTACAACGGCTTACACGCTATTTTTTTTATGTATTTGGTTTACAATACGGTTACATCGGTTACCATTTCTTTTGAAGGGCATGGGATTGATCCCAATTGATCTTTTTATATTTAATGCCTTTATTTTTCGGGTTTTACACGGGTTTTTACACGCTATATGTCTTTTGGTTACCATACGGTTACATACTATTCTTCTGAAAAGGATGAACGGGATCAATCTTTTGATTTTTTTTTATATTTAAATGCCTTTCATTTTGGGGTTACACGGGTTACACGCTTTATATCTTTCTTTGGTTAAACATCGGTTTACATCGGATTACCATACTATTCTTCCTGAAAAGGATGGGACGAATCAATCTTTGATTTTTTTTTATAGTTTAATGCCTTTCATTTTGGGTTACACCGGTTATCACGCTATAAATGTCTTTTGGTTACATACGGGGTTACAATCGGTTACATACTATTCTTCTGAAAGGAATGGACGATCAATCTTTTGATTTTTGTTTTTTTATAATTTAATGACCTTTCCAATTTTTTGGGTTACACGGTTACCAAACGCTATATGGTATTTGGCTTACATACGGTGGTTACAATCAGGTTAAAAACATACTCTTTCTTCTGAAAGGAATGGGACGATCAATCTGATTTTTTATTTTTTTTATTTAATGGCCTTTCACTTTTGGGTTACACTGGTTACACGCTTATGTCTTTGGTTACATACTGGTTTACATCGGTTACATACTATTGCTTCTGAAAGGACGGACGATACTCATTTTGTACTTTACGGTTATTATATAATTATATAATTGTTTCCCATAGACTTGCAAAATATGTATTTGGTTTCAGTCCAATTATAATTGAACACATTCCACTATCATTAATTTATATATTTTTTTTATTCAAAAAATGTATTATTTAAACAGATAAAGTTTTTATTGGCTATAAACCAAAGTCTGTTTTCCATGCAAGTCTATGTAAATTGAATAAATATAAACTCTTGTTCCCTTTTACATTAACCCTTAGACCGCTACTCACAACAAGTATCATCTGCTGTTGCTTTTATATCTTCACTTATTTATCAATAAAAACATGGTTTGACAGCACTTAAGAATCATTTCCAATGGAAATGGTTCTCAAGTGCTGTCAAAGCATGTTGTAAATTATTCTAAAGTGCTGTCAAAGCATGTTTTTGATGATAGAAATGGAAAATAGAAAATAAACAGCGGACAACAAAAAAATTAAGATAGCGGCGTAAGGGTTAAGATACTGCAAGAGTCATTATAGGGTTAACTGTATTGTAATTTTGAAATTGGCGGCGTATATCAGAAAATGATAGGTCGGAAAATCTGTTTAATGGCGACGCGCTAGTGGAGCCATTAAACATGTTTTCCGACCTATCTTTTTCTGATATCTGATATACACCGCAAATTTCAAAATTACAATACAGTTAACCTATTTCTAATGCACTCCTTTACTACAATTATTTTGACATGAAACATTTTACATGCATAGTGCTGCGCCAGTGACGTTCACAATAGTTTATAAGGCCCAGTGCTATACATGATCATCATTTGATTCAAAGATACCGTAATTGCTTTGTACTTGTGATTGTGTGTACACTGCATCATTACTGTATCCTATACGACACATGGAATGGTCAAGTCAGCCATCAGTGTGTGTTCCAGCCACTATATGTGCTGTATAGGATACAGTAATGAGGCAGTGTTCATTTACAATCAGTTATCTTTGAATCAAATGATGATCAGGTATAAAACATTTCCATAAGCATGTACTTGGAATCGGGGTAACATGCATATTAGACATTGCTTTTATTGTCATACAGTTGATTATTGCAATAGTTTTATTTTTCTAAATTACCACAATCTGCTTATCTAACATAATTATGCCTACCACAATAAAGAATAATGAATAGTATTCAAGAATTTTTAACTGACGTTCCATAAGTCTCCCTTAAAAATACATAATACAATGGCATATTCGGCCATATTTGGTCATCAATTATCAATGAATTTCAGTGATTTAATCCACTTTAATTTCATATTATTCGCATATGTTTCGATATCAATAATTTCTAAACCACCGTTTATTTTTTTTCCAATGATTGAGCGTCTAATTTTATCATTTTTACCATTCCATAAGAATCTGAAAACTATGGAACTTATTTTGTTAATTATGGATTTCGGTGTAACTATGTCAGTTTGGATAAAAGTAGAGATTTTATTATTTTAATTCATACTACTGTTTCACAAAACCTGTCAAATGTTTTAGCAACATATATAAACAATACAAAAACAATACAGAATTTCCATAATTAGTAAAAATTTATGAAAATAATTTTTTGTCATTTTATAAAATTATGAGTCATATTGATTTTATTACAAATTACAAATGTTAAATTTTGGAAATCGGTCTACTGTAATTATAAAATAAATAATAAATTCAATATAGGACCAAATACAAATAAAAAGGTTCATTTCGTAAATTTATCTATAATGAACTATAATCAAAATAATTGTTTTTGTAATGTTTATGTATCCGTATAATTTGTGAAGATTTCATGAAACAGACAGTAATGTATATTATATTTATAATATATGTATCAGAATTATTTGCACCTTGCACACAACCAGCCAATGTCTTTTTTTCGTATTTTCTCGTAGATATTCTTCTTTACATTTGCACATTTGGTATGAAACCAAATGTGGCACTGTTCGCATTCTACCCAGCACTGATTCCATCGTCCTTTTTTGTGGCACGTTGCACAAACTTCGACCGGTGTCGGTGTCAATGGATCAATTGCAGGATCTGGGTTTTGAACGGCAGGGGCCACATCATTGACGGGGTTTGGAACGGGGGCCACATTATTGACGGGGTTTGGAACGGGGGCCACATTATTGACGGGGTTTGGAACGGGGGCCACATCATTGACGGGGTTTGGAACGGGGGCCACATTATTGACGGGGTTTGGAACGGGGGCCACATTATTGATGGGGTTTGGAACGGGGGCCACATCATTGACGGGGTTTGGAATGGGGGCCACATTATCGACGGGGTTTGGAACGGGGGCCACATCATTGACGGGGTTTGGAACGGGGGCCACATCATTGACGGGGTTTGGAACGGGGGCCACATCATTGACGGGGTTTGGAACGGGGCCACATCATTGACGGGGTTTGGAACGGGGGCCACATCATTGACGGGGTTTGGAACGGGGGCCACATCATTGACGGGGTTTGGAACGGGGGCCACATTATTGACGGGGTTTGGAACGGGGGCCACATTATGGATGGGGTTTGGAACGGCAGGGGCCAATGTGGCAGGGTCGGGGTTCCTTTGCTGCTTCGGTAGCTGTCTGCAAACCACTGAAATAAAGATAAAAAAATGTTTTATTGTTTATAACTAATAGTACTAAAATAGTACTAACCTTATAAGTGGTGTAAGTAATTCCGTCACGGAAGCGGTGGCGCGCCTGCCGAGGCATTTGACCGTGAACATTACAAGTAAATAAATTACCTTGACCTTCAGAATTTGGATGTGGGGGTGTGCATAATGAAGCATCATCCATCCGTAGACAAACATTGATGTGAAATATTATCAATGTCTGGAAAGGTGAAAAAACAATAACTTTAACACATTTTTGTTACAAATCCGGTGAACATTACAAGTAAATAAATGACCTTGACCTTCAAAATTTGGATGTGGGGGTGTGCGTAATGAAGCATCATTCCTAGACAAACATTGATGTGAAATATTATCAAAGTCTGGCAAGGGGTTAAAGAGATATTGTGAAAAAACAATAACTTTAACGCATTTCTGTTACAAAACCGGTGAACATTACAAGTAAATAAATGACCTTGACCTTCAGACTTTGGATGTGGGCATGTGCGTATTGAAGCATCATCCCTAGACAAAAATTTATATGAAATATTATCAATGTCTGGCAAGGGGTTAAAGAGATATTGTGAAAAAACAATAACTTTAACACATTTCTGTTACAAAACCGGTGAACATTACAAGTAAATAAATGACCTTGACCTTGAGAATTTGGATGTGGGGGTGTGCGTAATGAAGCATCATCCCTAGACAAACATTGATGTGAAATATTATCAAAGTCTGGCAAGGGGTTAAAGAGATATTGTGAAAAAACAATAACTTTAACGCATTTGCCTTACAAAAAAAACGGACGACGCGGACGACGACGCGGACGACAGAAAAAGCGCCGAATATAGTCGCGCTTCTGCTAAAGCAGGCGCGACAAACAGAAAAAGTGCCGACTATAGTCGCGCCTCTGCTAAAGCAGGCGCGACAAAAACCATAACCTACTGTCTGTTCCAAGTTTTTCCTGTCGACGAACGTTTGGCTATTAAACAAACATTCAATCATAAACAAAAAAATGATTAAAATTGTAACTACTTTTCCATCAATATAAAAAAAGTCACCGTCCCCAATTTTATCGCGAAAAAATTATTTTCTTATATAAATTTAATATATTTATTTTTTTAGATTTAATGTGTAATTGCTAAAAGTTTGTCAGAAGCAAAACGTGGAACAGACAGTAGTAACGGATGGACAGGACAGAAGGCATGGATGGAAATACAATTATTTAGGCCATATAACATTAATTTCCTGAATATCATATTCAAATAAAGATTTATTTATTTATTTCTTTGAAACATTAATCACAACACATTTTAAAATAAAATGTAAGTCGCCATTGATTTCCAAAATTTGGATTATATTATGTAAGTTAACTTTATTAGGACTTGAGTAAGTTAATAGAAAATAGTAGTTCAAGTATATAAAAGGTGTAAGATGCAATAAGGATCACTTTTAAAATTGGTGATGTCAAATATATTTTATTTGATAAATATTTGACAGTTTGTTCAATGGTACATACAATGCTCAATATATTTGGTGAAGATGTATTCATTTTATAAAATGTACATGTATTAGCCATTTGAAACAGGTCACTGTTTTGTTTGGGACACCTTGCAGAGCTCCAGATAAGCTGCGTATTTGCTTAAATACCCAATAAAAATTTCCAAAAACCCAATTGAAATCAGAAGTAGCGAGTATCAAAAGAAGATATTGTGGTACCTTTATCATAGTGCAGAAAACACTAAACAGACCACAAATACAGGATATTTTTCTTATTTGCCATGAAAACACATCTTGGTATTTCTCCTTGGAGACAATTCTAATGAAATGCTAACACATGTTTTCATTTCAAAGCAAACTATTCAATAATTGCTGTCTGTTGACGTGTGAACAGTAGTGTGATTTTATACTCAATACTCAATTACTAATTCCTTATCTGGAGCCCTGACCCTGTATACGTGTACAAAATTCACACATACTTTCCCATTCTGCCTCTGAGAATAGATGGCGGTCGATGTGCACCATCTTCCTTGTTCGGCCGTTGAGTCTCGTTGATTTGTTGAGTTCCCCACCTCGGATTCGTACTTTTGCAATGTTGACCACATCGTACGTGGCAGCCAGTGCCTCACCACTTTTAATTAACTTTCCATTGGTGAAGTTCAGGTTCTGTAAATATATAGATTATGGTATGTATGAGTAGGGCGTTTGTTATTAATATTCCTGTTTTAGTTTTAAATGTTTGATGGGACATGTCTAATACTCACATTTATTAATTAGAACACTGTGATTAAGTGACGGTAAGCTGCATACATTTAGAATGCAGTGAAAGTCGTTAAATCCGTGACCAAATATTACTTAGGATTTAAATACTGTATGAAAAAATTAAACTTTAACTGTTTTCAATCCTGTTTACATGCCCACGCAGTAGGTTATAATATAGTGATACAGATACTTTTGTATATTCTGTACGTATGACATTTTCTGGCAAAATAAACATTCATTCACCATTACCCCTCGTATTGATTGGCATTATTATACATTTTATTTTAGACAAAAATTTCACACTGATATAAGGGGCGATAACCGTGTTTCCTTAAAATGTTAATGGACATTACTATTTATTATCTATATTTATTTTTTGATGTGCAATGATCATACTTTATAATCTGTCGAAAATATTTTTTTTTTCAGGTGACGCATTTCATTAGTATAAATAAGTAAAACATATCATGACTCATTTGCATATATACCACTATCAGTAAAATAAATATTACTAAATGATTATATTTGTTTTCCAGGCACTTGTCATGTTTAGAACTGGTGTAATAGTGACACAATTATACACTTATTTAATTCCTATAAAGAGTGAGTGAGTGAGTGAATAGGGTTTAATGTCCGCTTTTCTGACATAGAGGTACAAGCCTCAGGGAGTCTACACGCAGACGGGTCAACGGGGTCGTATCCCGTATCCACCAACTTCAGAACTCAATATTTACAATCAAAATATATATTCAGTCCTGAAATTAGAACCACCTGATCTGGTGCCAGGCCCTCGCCACACCAGCATCATTTATCCCATCCCCTAAAAGTAATAGGATTAGCGCTAATCTTACTTGTATATATGGGGCATAGCCTGACAACTCTCACATACAAGAAAGCCAAAAATGTACATGAGGGCCAAATCCGGAATAGTGGGTTCCGGAAAGTATGAACCCAATCGTTAAGCCAGTTTAGTCGCCTTTTACGACAAGCAATGGCTACTGCAGCACTATTCTCAGGATCAGTTGATCCCGCCCTGGTGCCTGCACGGGGCAATTCCTATAAAGAACAGTTTGTGCCTACTGAGTGGGCATGTACCTTTAAGGACTGATAACTCATTTAGATATGTTTATAGTATATACCCATTAAATACTCATCAATGAGATATCAGGAGTTCCGGTATCTACATCAGCAAACATTGTATTATGAAGAAAAAACGTAATTCCATATATATTCAAATAACCCAGAATATATCAAAACCCATGTGGTACACGGAGATGACATGGATAATCATATGAATTTCCAATAACCTCCGAAGGCAAGCACATTTAACACATATTACCGTATCTATAACTATACCTCATCACAATTTCTAGGCACACCATTGGTTAGAATATTGCTGCGTGGTATTAGCATGTATATATGTGGGATATTGCAAATATCAAAAATACCCGCTGTTGCAGCTGGAGACACCAGATACATTATTACGGAAACATCCGAGTGCCTTGGCTAAGTAGTAACGTTGAATGGTATTGTGGTACAAGTTCTTGACGATGTAGGGCTTGAGGATTCGAGACCCACCACAAGCATATTTATTTGTATTATTTTTAGCTGAATATATTTTTTATTTATTTTACAAATTCAACATTTAAGTGAATAATGAGTTGGTTGGGTAACATAAAAATCGATGAAAAATGGGAAATATATAATCTCGAAAACTTTCCAGACTTATTACATGTATGTGTGTAATGTCCCAAATCACATGGGCCGAATATATCAGAAAAAAAACCAACACTAGCTGCATGTACTGAATGAATTTGAAGTTGCTAACATACGGTGTTGTCATACATCTCGCAATTTGTCATTTACTGACGTACTAACTTTGTGGTTTTACCTACACAGATTGTTTTGAACTCTAATGAAGCCTTACGAAATTTGGACTGAATATGTGCATGGCCATGACACAAAGCTTTGTCTGTCCGGATATACATAGTCACACAGAATTAGTGGACACCAATGTTGTAAATTTAAAATACGTCATCTTCGCTGTTTACGCCTTTTATTTAACCTTGTGTATGCCATTAAAAGGATATTTGGTATAATAAATTAAATAATGCCATTTGTTGATGTCGGGCGCAAGACAATCAATAATTTGCGGTATTGACAATAATTAAGGGGGATTGCCGCAATCCCTGCCATCCCTGCATGATACGTAAACAAATCAAAGTTCGCTATGAAGGGTAATTCTTCGTTTTGATTGGTGGAACATTTTGTGAATATTAACTAGCGTCAAATGACGCGCATACGCGATCCAATGGGATAAACCCCGAGATGCTGGGGTTGCTAGTCGGAGGAGATTTTGAGCAGAGGTCGATTATAAATTAGCCGAATAAACACATTTTACGCGATTATACGTGGCTGAAACTTGTTCTGTTTAATAAATAAAAGCTTTAAATTAAATTAGCCCAATAATCGGCGTATGTTGGCGTATATGGCCATTAGAGCCAACTATGGACTTCAACAACAACAACTTCCGGGTTGAATCTCTTCCGGCGTTCAGCTCATTACGTATTCAAAATTGTGTTATTTAGCTATATTTAAAGTTTTAAACGGAGATAATTGCCAAAAATGCAAACTTTATCGGTTGATGCAATTTGGAAGTGATACAGCAAAATTCGCGTTCGTAGATTACCGAATAGCGGAGAAAAGGGTTGCTACAAACTTTTTCAGAATTCGATGGATGACCAATATATTAACGGCTAATAACAAACACATCACCCCCTCTAACATTCCACAACCTGTCACCCGGTCGTTCACGGTGAGATAAATAAGCAGACTGCATTTATTAGTGTTGTATCGTATTCAGGGGGGAGGAGCTGCTGATTGTTTTTTTCTTGATAAGGAGCATTTTCAGTGATGGGATAGCGAACAGTGTATATCCTGATCAGACTGTGCGGATGCACAGGCTGATCTGGATCTACACTGGTCGCATAACTCAGTATCCCAATTTCTCCATTCACAGCCACATAATATAAAAATATGCAGACTTTCCTATTAACCACAGGGGTACATGTGTGCAAGTATTATGTATGTCTCTGGTATGTGCAAGTGTGTTTACATACTAGAACAAACAATGCAGCGGGGTGCTAACAACCGGATTTCGATAATGGCTCTGTGTAAAGTGGTTTAATTTAAGATATATGACGATACAAGGACCGCTGACATTTTTTCCCCGCAAAAATAATATAAAAAAATAAAATGTGTTTTCATCATGGCCCTTGAACATGTACATGTACTTGTACAGGTAATATATGGGATTTAGTACTAAACCCATTGACCCGGCATTAAATGACCTTAGCTGGGTTTTTTTAAATCCGGATATTCCCCTTTAAATCGATCTACATATTCGTACGTATGGTGGGTCGTTATTGACATATTGTTGCGTACTTTCTACGTGGCATTGCGACGAACAATTAGCCTTAAATTGTGATTTGTGACAATATTACTTATTCTAAACATGACTGGTGTTTCAATGATGGAATAACAAACAGTGCAGATCCTGATCAACAATGTTAGCAAAACTCATAAACACTGCTTCTCCAGTCACAGCGACAAATCAAGGTGCATGATCACGTGGTTACAACAACAACAACGTCGCCCACTCCAAAGAAAGTATTATTTGATATTTTCCTTAATATGCAACGGATCTTGATGAAATATGGCGCAGCAAACGCATCTTCATAAGCTGCATTTGGTGGTCTATGGAGTTTGGCACAGACTTATGTCGTTTTTGCGAAGAATCGATTTCCGTGTCGGAGACACGGACATAGATTCTTCGCAAAAACGACAGAAGTTTGGGCGAAAATAAAGAGACCACCAAATGCAGCTTAACAAGACGCGTTTGATGCGCCATATTACATCAAAATCCGTTACGTAATAAGGACACTATACAAGAATGCGTACTTTCAATCGGTACTTGTTGCTGTTGTTAGTACTACGTGATCATACACCTTGCAAATGTGTTCCTTCATTTCTACGACGCGTAGAGGTGAAAGGTAAGTAAGACTTGTGGAACGGAATTAAAGTTTCTAATGTTCGTCTATGCAGCGACAATACTTTTTTTCCATAAGGAGCATTTAAAGTGATGGAATGGCGAACAGTGTAGATCCTGATCAGACTGTGCGGATGCACAGGCTGATATGGATCTACACTGGTCGCAAAGCCCAGTTGGAAAATGCTCCTTATGAAAAAAAAAATCAGCAGCTCCTCCCCCTGAATACGATACAACACTAATAAATGCAGTCTGCTTATGCGGCGGCATAGAATTATTGAGGTTGTTAATTTTAGTTCTATACGGTGTCTGAATTTCTATTATTTTTCTGTAAACATTTAGTTCTGATTTTAGGATTTACCCGTCCCCATCAAACCATTTGGGATTCGAACTCGTTAACCAGGCACAAAATGACCATAGCTGTTAACAAGCTGTTAAATTCGATCAAATAAAATCAAATATACACGCGAACTTTAATGTTCCTATCATTTAAACGGTCTTATGATTTATATCTACGCTGCGTAGACGCGAGAAGTAAGGCTCTACGCCACTTAAACCACAGGGTGAAGTAACGGACCGAGGTCTATAAATACATTAAATATGCCTAAAAGCGAGGTCTATAAATACATTAAATATGCCTAAAAGCATAAATAAATAAAGAATTTTTTTTTTTTTTTTTACCCCATCCATCTAATCGATAAGATTAGATGGATGGGGTAAAAAAAAAAAATAATTCTTCATTTATTTATGCTTTTAGGCATATTTAATGTATTTATAGACCTCGGTCCGTTACTTCACCCTGTGACTTAAACACGAACATAAAGGTTCTTAATGTCGTATGCGGTCAGGGCTCCAGATAAGGAATTAGTATTTTCACTCCATCATTTCTGAAGCAATTGGGTATTTCAAAATTTTAATTGTGTCAAATAGAACCACACTACTGTTTACACATCATCAGATAGCACTTATTGAATAGTTTGCTTCTAAATGAAAACACATCTTGGTATGTCATTAGAATTGTCTCCTTGGAGACAATTCTATTAATGAAAAACCAAGATATGTGTTTTCATGGAAAAATAAGAAAATATGCTATATTTGTGGTTTGTTTATTGTTTTCTGTAGCATGATAAAGATACCTGGTCCACAAATTTTTCATTGCTTTTTGATATTCACTTCTTCTGATTTCAATTGGGTTTTTGGCAATTTTAATTGGGTATTTACGCAAATACGCACCTTATCTGGAGCTCTGTGCGGTGTTGAAATAGATGAACGGCAATAAATTGTCTTACTCTTTATGTCTACACTGTGCAGAGAAAAAATTCAGATTCTTAAAGAAACGAAGAATCTGCAATTAGGATTCTTCATCCCTCTTTCTTCCCGCCGTAGAAACGTAATGTACCTGACGAACCACCATACAAAACTCCTTTCACGAACCACCTTACACAACTGTCTTTCAAGTCTAGTCATGTATGACCATCCACACATACTGGCAGCAAACCTATACATAGCGACATAGCTATTAACGCTATGGAAGGTGTTCCGGGTATGGAAGGTGTTCGAGCCAATTCCCACCCTTAAATATGAGCCGAATGAATGAATTAACGCTATTGAATTGCGTACAATAAATATATACAGGTTTTACACAGAATAGGACGTGTATAGGAGTAAAGCTTAACTCAACACGGAATACATACCAGGTAAAATTATTTTCAGTAAAATTCTATTAACTATGCTATAAAGTTTCAGATAATGTTTAATATGATTTCCGATATGTTATACGTGTCATTTCGCAACATGCAGCGGGTTAATATTAATAATTCCCAACCGTGTTGTGTGTATGTGGGTCAAACAGTATACTGAATTATATGGAGGGGGTAAACAAAAATTTAGCTTTTTTTTCTTCATTTATTGATGCTTTTAGGCATATTTAATGTATTTATAGACCTCGGTCCGTTACTTCAACCTGTGCTGCAAATGTATAGAAACCACGGCATTGGCCGAGATAAAAATGTGTACAATAATATATATTTGCGAAAAGTGTAGCCCTAGATCCGTCTTAACCGGCAATTCCTGTTTGTATCGCAAGGCGACTTACAACATGTGTAAGTCTCCCTGCGTTACAAACAGACCACTCGGGTTAGATTCGTTTGCATGGGTGGATTCAGGGGGGTGGGGTTTTGCGGACCCGAAATCCTGGATCCGCGCCTGCAAGGGATACATATAAGTACTTTGTTAGCCATTCCTTTCTTTGTGAATTATTCTTCATACCAGTATGTATTTGTGTGACCGGTTTAGAAAAAAAGGACCTTTCGACAATCGGATCAGGGCGCACGATGATCACGTTCCGTCAATATAGCAATGTTTAATTATTTCACTAAGTAAGCCATATCTATCCTCCTGGTAAGTTTATTTTAGAAACGTTCTAAATTGACAGTCTATGTTTCCCCCGCATCTTTGATTCAAGTCTGGGGTGGGAGGGTGGCCAGTACAGTACAGTACGCAGACATACTTGTGATATTTTCTATATCCTCAGGATTTTTACTCTCTATTTTCCCGCCCATAGTCTAAAAAACAATGAAAAAGCCTAGATTTGGCGGTGCCCTATAGGTTTCGTCCTGTTTGTGCGTCTGCCTGTCCGTCCAATTTCGTTTTTGGGCCCTAAGTACGTCGACATACCACATTTTCTAGTTCCTGGTCCGTTATGTCTATATGGACCATTAGGCCTATGCCAATCGGCATAATCTGATCAGAGGCTACGTTGTTCGCCATTGTTCATGAGGAATCCGTAATGCCGTCCTCAAAACCATAGATTTTAACCAAAGTGTGTAAATATGTATAAAACAAATAATTAAAATTACACTTGTGTCTGACTCAAATATGTCTCTAAGTTCATTTTGTCAGGTGACGCCCAACATAAAAATATACACGACAATCATAATCAATGAGGTGAGTGAGTGGTGGGGTCTCTACAACACAAAATATTCAGATACGGCACACCACATGCCTGTATAGTGGTAGTTATGACGATAATTTAACTAGATGATGGGTCACATTTTACAATTTGAATATGTATGCGTATATTAATATTATAGTATAAATAAGTATAGGTCTGTATATTATTTTATAAATGTTTCAGGAAATGCATGTAAACTGTTGGAATAGTCATACTTGTCCAATCATATTGATGTTTGTATTCATTTTAACATGCAGGAAATGTGCAGTTCAAATATTGTGTTTACATTGTCGAAATATGTTTCTGTAGATGTGTATTTTATTATTAATGATCAAACAAATATCATTCTGGATAAAGTTATGAAGGTGTAATATTGATAATGGGTCTCAAATATGTGGTGATAACAATGCCACATATAATCTCTAAATTTGCATCTCTACATATGTTATACAAGCCAGGTAATACATGTATGTCTCGTTCTTTGTTCCGCGTTTGCCATTTCGCAGTTAGCCCTTGCCGCTTTGACGGTAATATGTTGATTAATTATTGATATTACAAAGACTGAGTGACCACACCTTTTGTCTCCGCCCAGACTGAATGTTCCTGCATGAAATATGGTTCCGCCTGGATTGCCTTTGAACAGACAAATATCATTGGTGGAAACCCACCAAATTATTAATCCTAACATGTTTGCAATTTCCATACTAACATTGTGAAAACTATACTGGCAGTTAATACAAAGTTATTGTAGTGTCAACACCTGGAGTTACCAGTGTTTATGCGGAATTTCCGTCACTAGAATTGTATATACTTGTGCTTTATTGTTATTCATATTTTAGAACATATTAAAAGTTTAAAACAACATGACTTCAACCGTGTAATAATATTATAGCCACGTTCGTAATAGTATTGTCAAAAAGTGTAGATCCAGATGAGCCGGCTCGTGACGAGCCGTCTCATCAGGATCTGCACTTTTTGCAAGTAATTTTTATATTTTTAAGAACAAAAACACCCCCTTTTCATAAATAGACAAGTATGAAAATAATTTGTTGATGCTTGAATTCAATTGGTTGCAAAATTAACATATCAAAATCCATTCCAGTTACTTAGGGTTGAAAGGGTTAACACTGATAAGTATCCGCCAATGTGGACCAGTGCAGGTTGAATGACACAATATACTTTTTATCAGATGTTTGTTTAGTACACAATTTGCGACGTACATGACATATTGCAACCATTAAACATACATCACAGTATAATGCTTCACCAGTCATGCATCTAACTAGCAATATACAGTGTAACCTCAGGGTATCCGGTTTAGAGAGGCTCCACTGTAAAACAGACGGACACCTACTCCAAGACACGCGTGGGTTTCGTCATACATTTCTCGAGTCACATCAACATTTTCACGATGGGAAGTGGCTCGTAGTAGGCTGCTCTTGTTCAACAGGTCCTCTTTTGTGACCTGGTGACGGGACAACTATACCAAGATCGTAATGTTTATATTCGAATTAAAATACCATATAATAACATGTTTTGCATTTCTAAAAAAGTAGTTTTTGCGTCTGGTGCTATGCTATGCTGTGTCTTTGCTAAGTCCCATTTTACAACGACGGATCACATACATCAACCAGTGTATACCCAATAAAGACTGCTGAGATGTTGTCTACACTGGAATGTGGTTCGAGATGACTAGCTACTGCTGATGTCATCTATTTTTCCAGCTCACTGAAAAGTGTCGAATTCAGAGTAAATTGATGACAGGCATATTTTGTCGGTGTCGTATATCCGCCTCGCATACAATCAAGGGATGGGAACATTCAGAGGATGGTTTCTGTTGTCACGATATGGAAAGTAGTGTTCTCCCAGTTAAGCTCATGAATGAAATTGACAAACTGGGCCCAGTTGCTCAAAACCTCTGTTAGCTTAACGGACTGTTAAATCCTTAACATTGTTAAGGATTTAACAGTCCGTTAAGCTAACAGAGGTTTTGAGAAACCGGGCCCAGGACAAATATAAATTCTTCAACTTACCGGTAGATAAGGACTGGTGGCCACAACTTTAAACTTGCTAAAGATAGAAATAGGACAAATAAAAGGGCACATGCATTTTAACAGAGCGTCGTGAACGACTGGAACGCTCTACCACTATCGGGTGTCCAAAGTAAATCAGTGAACAAGTTTAAAGACAACCTGAATGAGACATGGAAACGACAAATTTGAATATACCGTGCGCACTTCCCCGCGGGGACTAAGTTATGGTCGGTGGCTGAGAAGGACTATATATGGTACCATAAGGGACCTCTACAAACACCTAGTGATTACCAATGGTTTCGGTAGTAGGCAAATAAAGCGGGTAAATTATATATGGACTTGATTCTGGTATTATTTTGCTTATCGCATCGCCGTTTTTTTCTCCTATATTTATTTCAAAATAAAAAATGTAAATTTCACATTAACAATGTTTTCTTGTAAACGATAATTGGATTTTCATTTATTGAACATTGGCTGCATATGCAGCCTATGCTCAATAAATGTAAATCTATCAACTGAAATTTCCAGCCGATCCTAAATTTGCACTTACGAACAATTTAGTCATACGAAGTTTAGTGAAACGGCCCCCTGATCATTTGAAAATGATAACACACGAAATGTTGTGAAAACGTGATGCTGCATACTATAGTGACAACGTTTTACATTTTAATGTCTACAATTTTTCTCATAAAAAAACACAAACACCACAATCCGTCGACTTAATAAACGTTTATCCCGTCCCGTGTCGCGTCAACAGAATCAAGACGAGATAATATATCATGAAATCAATGTCACTAGTGGGCAGTATCACGTTTTTGACGAGATTTAGTCTTAGTTATCGCGTCCAAATTATCTGGCCTGGACGCGATAATTATGTAGTTACGACGACTTATGAGGTGTATTAAGACGACTTAACTATCACGTGTTCACATTAAGTACATGACAGAGATATGCCACCATATACATTAATGGCATGGAACATATGTACATACACTTTTTAACTTTGTGTTTACCAGAAGACTATAAACTGCAGAGACATGTACATTATAAATGTAAATCCTAATTGTAATTAATCTGGTATGACATTAATCCGTCTCATGTGTTTAATTGTGATAAAATAGTTTTATGTATTCTCTTTCAGGACGTAAGTTTTGAAGATGGCGAACAAGAGTTGCTTCATGGTAGTGGCCGCGATCGATTTTGGAACGACTTACAGCGGGTACGCCTTCTCCTTCAAATCAGACCCGGAGAACATAAAGACCAATCAGGTACGGACCTGCGTCATATTACACACACGACTAGATGGCGGGTGATACTAATATTTAACCCACTCATCCCTAAATATCCGAAATTTATAGTTCAATGATATTTCCTGGACTATTATATTAACCAGAGAAAGGGTATTGTTTAATATCTGAAGAAAAGGCATATAGGTCCGCATATCCAAGGTCAGACATTTGCTAACAACAATTGCGTTATGCAAACATTCAGTTCGAGAATAGAACTACTATGCCCATGAACGTAGTAATAGTAACGACGTCGTTAAACTTTTCCACAGTCCGAATGGCTCCATATATATATGCGTGTTTATCCCACCATGCATCTTTTCATCCAATAAGTCAATCCATGCACCCACGATGAAGGTCAAACGACAAATACATTTGTGCTAAATATGTGTCCAGATTTGTGTTATTGTTTTGAGTAGATATATCTATGATCGTTACAATCCTATGTCAAAAAGTACTTGATATATGTGGAAGCCTAAGTCAGATTGACTTAAAACTTCACATACATTTCGATAATCATCCATATTTCATCTCATAGCACCTGGGGCGTATCCAGCATTTTGGGGAACGGGGATTGTCTAGTTGCGAAGGTAACTCTTGCAATCTACTCCCGTACCGTCCGAGCTCTTCGAAATGCACTTTCCTGTGTTTAACGGCATTTAAATTCAGACTCCAACTGGTGGTAAACTGTGATCTATGTAAACTCCGTGGCTGAACGGGGGGGGGGGTGTTCAACCAGATCCGCCCCTGAGCATAGTGAATAGTGCTAAGTTCTACACTCGAGAATGTTTTAAGCTTAACTGAACCTCCTCGACGGGCGTAAATCGTGACATTCGACACTCGTTTTAGTTTTGTGACATCCACGTGCACATGGGATATGGTGAGAATCTGTCATTTCAAATTCGTAATAAAGGACCGAATACGGGTTTCCGCTAAGGTAATCTCATCGCAATATAGCCTGCCGGCGGATAATACGACATCAGATTTGTACGATACTATGCTTGCGATACCACGATGACGATAGTTATGTAGCACGATAATCCGATAAAACGATGGCGAGACTACGATGTTATAGTAGTATCGTCATCGTGTTGTCGTGGTACCGTCATCGAAGTAGTGTGCAATATATCGTTATCGTACTGTCATTATATCGTGCTATCATCGAGGCAGTATCGTAGTATGGTCAGCGTACTATCGTGCTGTCGATCCGATAGCTATATCACGATGACCTTAACGAAACATCGTAAACAAGTGCTTGTTTAATTGTAGAACTGGTCAAACCAATTGATCTCACTGAAGACACCAACGTCTGTGTTAGTGGATCCGGAGCAGAAGTTCCACTCATTCGGATACGATGCAGAAACGACGTACTCGGAATTGATTGAGGACGAAGATGATGAAGGGTGGGCGCTATTCCGGCGATTCAAAATGGTGCTACATAACAATCCGGTATGTATTATAGGAATGAATGGCATTTTTGTGGAATTTATCGGGGTATAAACTTGGAAAAGGCGCGGGAATACTGGACGAAGGCCGGAAGGTAACTGCGCCTCACGGTTACGGAAAGTAGTTCGGCGTGGGAGTTTACTGGAATATAATTTTTGGACAGAGACTTGCTACGGGCCAATCAAATGTTAGGGAATTGTGCAAATAGTTTTGTGGTGGAATTATGCTGGCGTATTTATGCCATCCACGTACATAACATAGTGATCGGTAAATCGTCTTAATACAGTCGTACATAGTCTTAACTACATACTATCTCGTAATGACCAGTTGGAAGTTGTAGTGACATGGTAATTATCAATCACGTCAAGACTACTTACTAACTGTATCCGAGTTCACCAACATTTCAATGTATACTTATCTTTCTAAGTACACATTGAGGGAGAAATTTTCAATTTAAGGATAAAATTATTAATTTTTTATAAAATATTTTCTGACAAAATTATTATACTGAATTTATTGCATTATCATGATTATCACAGCCATTTTGGTAATAATGTAATACATTCAGTATAATTGTGCATACTTTTAATCATCAAATATATGCAGTCGTTAGTTCTAAATGAAATAATCATTTCGGGAAAAACGACGATTACTCCCTCAAAGTATACTTAGCTAGATGTATATGCTTAGCAATTTTGGTGAAATCGGCTACTGGCCATGAAAATACGGTAATGCATTATTTTAATTAAGTCATCATACTGTGTGGTGACATATTTGTGCGATCCATTGAATGTGATAGCTAAGTCGTCTAAATTAATGTACACATTGTAAGTGATCTTAACTACATATTTCTTTCCCATTTACCAATTAGTAATTTGTCTCAAGTCGTCTTAACTACGCAAATGTCACGTCAAGACGAATTAATAATTGGCCAAGACGAGATAAATTAGACGAGATAACATGTGACAATCAGATTTCTGTAATTTCTGTCGTCAAATTAAGACAGTAGGACGACTGGGCACTTTAAAATCTCGTCTGAAAAAGTTAGTAAGTTGTTTTGAGATATGTATATACATAGCGCCAAGACGACTTGCTAACTGGCCGAGATGAGATAGCACACCTGAACATCGATGCCACTTAATTATGGGTATGTACAGTAAGTTATGTACAATAAATAGTAGCGTGCATATCGCCATATTACTGAGGTTATCGACATTATACAATGAAGCACATAGTCCCATGTTATACCATCAGGAGGTATCGAACCAAATAGAAGTTAAAGACATCGGCGACAAGGTGAAAATGCCCGCCAAGACCATATTCGCCATGGCAATTCGCTACCTTAAAGATCACATACTGGGGACCTTGAACTCCAAGGATTCCGGAAAAACTCGAGGGGTCAGAGTTGAGGCCAGCGATGTATTCTTTGTATTGACTGTACCGGCGATATGGGACGACAAGTCGAAGTTGTTGATGCGAGAGGCTGCTTTCGAGGTACAGGACATATATAATACCAGTCTAGTGCCTTTTGGTAACAAGTATATCAGGCAAGGCTAGGAAAATCGTAGGGATTCTCCACGGAATTCCTACCGTTTCCGAGCCGAGCCTGATAAACTTCATATCAAAACACACTAGCATGGTATGCTGTTTATCAGGTAACACTTTATGCTACAGAATGACCCGATATGACATGGTTTAAACTTTTTTTTGAAAAATAACGCTGGCTTGTTTACACTGATGTCATTCGACAACGTCATGTGACGTCTTTCGACCAATGAAACGACACTTTTGTAATACATGTAGTTGTAACCCGGATGTCCGTATCTAGTCAATGCAGGATACGACAATTTGTTATCATTCAGCGTGTATTCGGTCAATGTAAAAAAGTGTTACATGATAAACGTGCATATCATGCACATCATTGCATACATTATTGTGCAATATTTGCTTGCAAGTAAATACATTGTATATTTATTGCATAAAATTGGCCTTCACAATGCTATATATATAGATAGCTTCAATCGATGAAAATTGGCATTCACAATGCTATATATCATGTATATAGACAGTTTCAATCCTGAAATTTATTTTCACTCGTATGTCTAATGGGTGTAGTTTTCAATGTCAAATTTCAATAGTAAGATACCACTTTCAAAATGCTGTAACACAGACATATAAACTAGATATGCACCTCAGTTCAAACATATAATATATTATCACTGAAAGTGATACCGATGGATCAACTTTCCCGTCCTAGATCATGGAATATATGCAATAAATACGAGTATTTTATCTACACATTCAGGCTGGAATCAACACGGACCAGTTAGTCCTTGCGCTGGAGTCGGAAGCCGCCTCAATATGGTGCCAGACCATACCGTTGGTAGCGTCAGGACAGGACTGTCCCATAAAGGTGCCAGGGACCAAGTACATGGTGATTGATCTTGGAGGTAAGTGTCATTTATTATATGAAATTCTCAGTGTAATATCATAACATGGTTTATTATAAATTGAGAAATTTCCACGTACGTGATTGGCCAGATGCTTGACACGTGGTTTTAAATAAAAAGTGATATTGACCTGAGAAAAGCATATCGAATTGTTGTATTGACCTATCCGATCCTATTTGTACGAAATTACCAAGGGCCGAACTGATTATCGACATAAGAAACAATTCAACCTATCACAGTTCCTGTTACGAACCATCAGCGTAACTTCGTCCACGGTCGATATCACTTTGATAGGGTCGATATAACCACGTATTGACCTCACAAAAAGGCAATATATTAAAATCATAATACATTAGTGTAACAAACATGTAAATGAGACCGTTACAGAAAGATGTACTCAATCAGTATATCTTCAATACATGGTGTTATGCTGGTGCTATAAATCATTGACTTTCACCTGATTGATCGGACTCGGAATAAATAAAATATAACCGCTTTTGTTTGTTTTAATAACTGTAATATGATATTCATTATATTCTCTGACTGAGTTCATATGCATATCGGCATAGAATCGATCGTTTCTTATGAATTCAGTAAGCTTGATTAATACGTATCATATTAAATCACCACTCATGTTAGATCCTCTATATATTACTTTTAGCTTTGTTCTAAAGTCAGTATGAAAGCCAGACACGGTACACATTTGAGCGTGGGATAAATAACTTAGAGCACGGTTGTCCGCCTGTATGGTTGATAATCCGCTCGCTAAAGCTCGCGAATTATCTCCTCGTAAAGGCGGACGAACCGTGCTATTAATATTACATATATTACAGGTGGGACAGCAGATATTACCGTCCACCAATCGCTACGTGATGGCAAGATCAAAGAGCTACACAAGGCAAGCGGCGGAGACTGGGGTGGCACGCAGGTTGACAAGTGCTTCATCCACATGATAACTACGGTAATGGGCAAAGACACCATGGTGAAATTCATCCAGGAATGCACGGGAGATCTCTTCGACCTGATCAGAGAATTCGAGACAACGAAACGAACCATTCAAACCACAGCTAAGGGGAAGATATCATTCAAGCTCCCGGTGTCTTTAAGGGAATTCTCACAAGATGAAAAGAAGAAGAAAGCGGCGCGCGGTGGCTTCTTTCAAACGATGAATTCGTCGATCTATGGGAAAAAGGTCGAAGTGAAAGGGGACAAGTTGAGAGTGGACGCTGTGCTAGCGGTTGATATGTTTCAGTATTCTATTAAGAGTATGTGTAAGCACATTAAAGACCTTTTATAGATCACCACAGTTGAAGGATGTTGGGACAATTTTACTCGTCGGCGGGTTCTCCGAGTGTCCTCTTGTTCAAGACGCAATTCGAAAGAACTTCTCTCACAAGAAACTTGTGTTTCCATTCGAAAGTGGGCTGGTTGTTCTGAAAGGAGCAGTGTTGTACGGTCACAAGCCGACGGTCGTTGAGACGCGGGTGGCAAGATTTACATACGGAATTAAGTCCCTTGCAGACTTCGACCCGGAAGTGCATCCTAAAGCGAAGCGCCAAAATGTAGGCGGAGCTATGAAATGCAAGGACGTGTTCCTGAAGTTGATCGAGGTGGGAGAGGAAATTAAAGTGGGTTACACGATTACGGAAGCTGGAATTCCGGCGTCGGACAAGCAAGTGCACGTTGTCTATGAGATGTATATCTCAAAAGACCCGAACCCGAAATTTGTTACGGATCACACGGTCTCTAAACTGGGTCAGTTCCAGGTTAAGATACCAATGGCTGAGAAGAGGGAGGATAGAGCATTCGAGAGGGCGATAATATTTGGTGACACAGAAGTCATGATGCAGATTAAGATTTTAAAAACGGGGGCAACGCAAACGCACTATTTCAGCTTTTTGTAAACTATGCAACATGCCCGTTATATAAAATTGCTATGCCTATGGAACCGAGACAAATACTTTGGATAAATAGAATAGTAGCTAGGTTAGTGCTGTGAATGGGAAAAATATCTGGCGCGGCACGGAAACGGGATGTGCTCGGCAGAGCCTCGCCCATCCCGTTTCCTAAGCCTTGCCAGATATTTTTCCCATTCACGACACGAACCTACTATTCTCTATGTATGCACATATCTTATACACAATGATTGTATCTTATAAACATTAGTAGATAGCGCATGTAGTATAACGTGCTGTAACCCATTTCATAAATGTGTTATGACACACGTGTAATAACACCTGGAGCGAATTTGATTCGTTGGCCGCATCACCGTAATTCGTATTATGCGCCAACGTTATGTCAAATGAATAAAACGAAAACGTTCCAAATAACATCCCCAATGGCGCGACAAAGCCACGATGTTTTGATTGTTAAAATGCGCTCCCATTTGGTAATATGAAGACCTTACAAAGAACGGGAATATATAATATGGCATATTTATAATTTATTTATTGCTAAGTATTAAAACTATTTTTCTCGTTGGAGATTTTCAGCTCCATGCCAAAATAATAATGACGTCTTCTCACTAAAATGTATCTTGATATATATTGGTTTCCGGATCAATCAATGTCACGTGCCAGTATATATTGAACAGTAAATAATGCATCCGTTATTATAATGTAAGTGGTACATAATATGTTAATGTGTATTCAGTATCACACTGTCAAGTGATGATGATTGGTTTCCGGATCAATCAATGTCACTTGCCAGTACTATACTGAACAGTAAATAATGCATCCTTTATTATAATGTAAGTAGTAAATTCAATCGGTTAATGTGCATTCAGTATCGCGCTGTCAATGAAGTGGATGGTGATTGGTTTCCGGATCAATCAGTGTCGCTTGCCAGTACTATTGTGAACAGTAAATAATGCATTCGTTAATATAATGTAAATGGTATATTCAATTGGTTAATGTGTATTCATGTGTTAATCGAGTATTGTATGTTCAGTATCGCATTGTCAAGTGATGGTGATTGGTTTCCGGATCAATCAATGTCGCTTGCCAGTGCTATATTGAACAGTAAATAATGCATCCGTTATTGTAATTTAAGTGGTATAATCAATGTGTTAATGGGTATTCAGTATCGCATGGTCAAGTGATGGTGATTGGTTTCCGGATCAAGCAGTGTCACTTGCCAGTACTATTCTGAACAGTAAATAATGCATCCGTTAATATAATGTAAATGGTATATTCAATCGGTTAATGTGTATTCATGTGTTAATCGAGTATTGTATGTTCAGTATCGCATTGTCAAGTGATGGTGATTGATTTTCGGATCAATCAATGTCGCTTGCCAGTACTATTGTGAACAGTAAATAATGCATTCGTTAATATAATGTAAATGGTATATTCAATCGGTTAATAGCCCCGTGCAGGCACCGGGGCGGGATCAACTGATCCTGAGAATAGTGCTGCAGTAGCCATTGCTTGTCGTAAAAGGCGACTAAACTGGCTTAACGATTGGGTTCATACTTTCCGGAACCCACTATACCGGATTTGGCCCTCATGTACATTTTTGGCTTTCTTGTGTGTGAGAGTTGAGTCAGGCTATGCCCCATATATAAAAGTAAGATTAGCACTAATCCTATTACTTTTAGGGGATGGGATAAATGATGTTGGTGTGGCGAGGGCCTGGCACCAGATCAGGTTGTTCTAATTTCAGGACTGAATATATATTTTGATTGTAAATATTGAGTTCTGAAGTTGGGATTTACCCCCCTCGGACAGGTGGATACGGGACACGACCCCGTTGACCCGTCTGCGTGTAGACTCCCTGAGGCTTGTACCTCTATGTCAGAAAAGCGGACGTTAAACCCTATTCACTCACTCACTCACTCACTCAATCGGTTAATGTGTATTCATGTGTTAATTGAGTATTGTATGTTCAGTATCGCATTGTCAAGTGATGGTGATTGGTTTCCGGATCAATGCTATATTGAACAGTAAATAATGCATCCGTTATTGTAATTTAAGTGGTATAATCAATGTGTTAATGGGTATTCAGTATCGCATGGTCAAGTGATGGTGATTGGTTTCCGGATCAAGCAGTGTCGCTTGTGAATCTGATATTTAACACGTTGTCAAATCAGTTTGCATAATAAAGTCTAGTTTTCAATCAATATTGAATGCTACTGTGTGCCACACTGACAATTGATCATTTCTGGTTTTAGGATCAAGCACGATCACATTCTCACTGCGTTTGACGTCGTTGTATGTTCCATTGTGCTATCTTCCTTTCTTTTATATTACGTTATATTCTAAATGAACACCAAAAGCATTACTTTAGAACGTGAAGTATTGGATATCAACATTATTACGAAACAATTAATATGTATATGCTCGTGCATCATGAGCCTCTGTAGGCTGGCTGTTATCATCAGTTGTAACTTCTTGTAATATGTATATGTATAACAGGTTTCACTATAAGTAAACTATATACATGCACCTATACCTATCTTAGTTTTCCGTTAGTTGGAGTGTGATGTCATGTGATAAACAGAATCACAGACTCATTTGATATGAAAGCTGCCCAAATTTTGCGGCCATATAAACAATTCAAAAACAATATTTTTTTGGATAATATTAAATTAAAGGAAAATTTAAGAATGAGCCTTCTTTTTATTTCGTGAAATTTGGTCAAATATTGGTTTTATTACGAAAAATTGATTTCTCTATGGGAATTTAACATGGGGGAAAAAGAGGTAGAGTGTGGGAGGAGTTAAAAAACGAAATATTTTGGAAATTGACTCCGAAACCTGGCTAGATATCTTGGAAATGATCTAAATAAGAAAACAAAAGTTAAATTTTGAAAATCGGTCCAGGATTACTGAAATTCTAAAAAATGTCCCCATGTTAAATCCCCATAGACATCTTCACTCTGTGAAGATGTCTGGGGATTTAACATGGGGAAATTGTTTTTTCGCAATAAAATCAATATTTGACCAAATTTCACGAAATAAAAAGAATGCTCATTCTTAAATGTTCCTTTAATTGAATATTATCGAAAAAAATATTGTTTTTGAATTGTTTATATGGCCGTAAAATTTGGACAGATTTTGTGAAACAGACTATAGTCATTAATTGTATGCACCTCGCCAGAGGATCGGTGCATAAATTGTGCGTGACTCGTTTCATAAATCTCATATCAAATGGAACCTCGTTTGAGATCCTCTATATCTATTAAAATTTATCAGATATGTTATTTTGGGAACAAACAATACAATGGCGTGACATATTTTCCCAGTAAATGATCTGCTTTATAATATCATGGATTAAAATGCTATTATTTTTATATTGCACAATACAATAACAATTCCACATATCAACCTCACAAAAAGGCGATAATTGTACATGTATATTATTATTATTATTTTTTTGTAAATGGCCAAAATCTGACCAAACCGAACATATTGCATTCTAATGCACTCTATATAAATATCTCGCAATCTGATTGGCTGATGGTCATACATTACAGGTATATCATTGTTGATGAACGGTCGCAAATTATTTCAATATGTATTCCTACGCCAGTAGTAAATGAGTGCATTAGAAATAGGTTAACCGCATTGTAATTTTTAAATTTGCGGCGTATATCAGAAAATGATAGGTCGGAAAACATGTTTTAATGGCTCTGCTAGCGCGTCGCCATTAAACAGATTTTCCGACCTATCATTTTCTGATATACGCCGCAAATTGGAAAATTACAATACAGTTAATCCTATATTCAATACTGACCAGTATATATTTTGATAAGTCTGTGCACAGTAAAAATATGGTGATTGACAATTCGGGCATGGTCTAAGTTATTGCAAAGACACTAACACCAATTGTGTCAGATCGTGACACATGATGCTGATACCTTATGTAATTATTTTATTGATTTTATAAAATGTTTCAAACAAATAATATGTACATATACATGCATATAATTTTCAATACATGTTTGCAGCCAAATTAGTGTTCTCCATATATATATATTTATATATCAGAAAAAAAATGACGGTCAAAAATCGACCTCACCGCAACCGGGGAATGTAACAAACGTCAAGGTCATACTATATACTTTCAGGGTCACTTTAAATACTTTGAACGATGTTAAATAAACTACAAACACACAGTTCCAACATTTCGAGCTGAAACGTTGGGCCGACACGTTGGGCCAGTACGTTGGAACAGTAGATTGTGGTTTATTAACCGTCATTCAACATATTACTGCAGAAAGCTTACTTTGAATACGATTTTGCTAATGGAAGATTATAAATATTTTAGTATTTAAAATATCTCCCATTAGGAAGTAATGATAATGAAATAGGTTAATAGATTTACAGCAATCATTGAGAAAGTAAACTACATGTATTATATAGAGGATATTCCATCGTACATTTTGAATAGCGGGAAATAATACATGAATGTGCGTCGGCTTCCGCGTAAGCAACGAGTGAGCGTAGCGAACGAGTTGCTTGCACGGACGCCGACGGACACAAGTGTATTATTTCCGCTATTCAAACATGTACGATGGAATATCCTATTTATTACATTTCCACGGCAGATACATATGCACATTTAATCTATTTTTTGAGATTATTATCAATGAATTGTGATGTGCCATGAATAGTTTTACAATGACGTGTTTTCCCGCGTTTTGACGTTACGTTGTGTGACGTCAAATGTGACGTCATGTAAACTTTTTGACATCCAAATTAAGCAATTGTTTCTATGAACCAGAGAAATTTGAGTGCATGTTTGGAATGTGTTCAATCACATTACCAGATCTAGATTAGTCGAGACCTTTTCCAAATTTTCAAATAACTTTATTTTGACTGTAATAAAAATTAAACAGTTTGCATGGTAGCTCGTGGTTTCCAAGAAAACAGGCGCGCAATTATGGGTGTTCTCTCACAGTGTATTATTTGTAAGGAGTTGATTACTGGTTTTTCACTCACAGCGAACCAGTGCAAATAATTTGCAAGAGTGTAATAAATGTATAGAATAAAAAATTTGAACTCAATATGCTTGTTTCTCACTCATTTGATAGTACCAGTGACGTACATAGAACATAATAAGTTTCTCCAAAAAAGCAACGGTTTCTTTGTATACACTGGAATTCACAGTGCAATAACACAGTGTGTTAAACACCATCATACACTAGATTAATAAATATGCCAACGAGACCGCTATAAAATCAGAATAGCATTACCGTCACCCTGTGTTATAGCCAGAAAATTAGGGTTATGCAAGGTTGAGTATGGAAGGGTATGAGTTGAATCTAAAATTCACCTCACATATGCAGGCCATTGTCAAACACAGATCACTGGAAAGTTTAACAAGAGCACCACAAAACGATGCAAACGCTCGTCTACAGTGTTACACTCCAGTAAAGGTTAACCAAGATTTAAGAGCAAAACAGTGCTAAGTAATTTAACTCTTTGCATGCTGGGAAACTTGTGGCCTATAAATAGTTAAACAATAGCGGACAAAAATCATCATTATTAGCCGATCTATTTACATTTGTATGTATACAAGTAGCAGAATATCAAAGATATAAGCATGTACAACATAATTGCTTCTCATTTACATGTATTTACCGATAAGACCACAATTCAATGAATATTGTTTTGCCCAAACCCGATCCTAATTGGCAGGCAAATTCGTTTTTATTGTGTTAACCAAATCATCCATTATATGTGTACATGTATATTCGCCTATGGCAATATGAAATATTGAAGGAAAAAATAAAAATAAATTTTAGCCTATTAGAAAAGGTGATCGCCGGAAACATCCAAAACTTCCCGCTATCGTGGGCGAGACAAAAATTCAGAGCCCACAAAAAGAGTGATATATCCGGATGAGGAGCAGTGTTTATTATTATTATTGAGAGCATTTACTCTATAAGTGAACTGTTTGGTTAGCTATCTGAGTCTTAATCCATCAGATGCTTGGATAGTTAGCATGCAATGTGAAACTATTTCATAACCACTTTTAGGGACATAAAACTATTTCACATTCACGTCAAAATGCAGGGAATTTTTAAACAAAGCGATCGCCGGAAAGTCTCACCCACGAAGGTAGCGGTCACCAAGGTCAATGTCAAAAAGTGAATAAGTCCAAAATTATTGATAGAAAGCTCAAGGTTACCAAGGTCAAGGTCACACAAATAACCATTTGTGGATTGCCATCAGAAGTAATTGATGAAGATTGTTAATGATCCGACTAACAGATCAGGAGATATTGAACATTTGGACATGAAGGTCATGGTCATTAAGGTAAAGGTCAATGTCAACCAAATGACACTGGCTATACAGTCGAACCTGTGCTAAAGACCACCTCCGAATAGCAATCACCTGTCTGTATAGGCCACACTTTTGGTGTCCCAATGGCACAATTACTATATAAATGACCCTGCGAATAAAAACCACCTGTGAACAAAGGCCAGATTTTTCACTTCCCATGGCCGGCCTTTATTCACAGGTTTGACTGTATAGCTAGGAATGTGAGGAAGCTATTGCTGAAGCTTAGCAATGATCTGAGTAGCAAATCAAAACCTACATTTGGATGCAGATCCAAAATGTTGACACCAAGATCATACAAATAACACTTATTGAATGGCCATGAATGTGTCGAAGCTAGTTATGAAGTTTTCTAATGATCCGACTAACAGATCAGGAGCTGACATATACCAAATAATATAACACGTACCTGATTGAGTGTCCGGTGCGCCATTGTCATTCACCTGCATCAATTCGCATCCATCTTCATCTGTAGAATAGTGAACAAGGCCATCGTTATTACGAAGCTAATTCGCTTGCTGGCATGGCAGCCTTACAAACAAGGTGAACATAAGTCCTCAGTGATGTTGACCTGGCGCGGTCCGACGTGCTTCGTATGCAAAACAAAGCACCATCACTAAGCACACCGTGTAACCAAATATTAGCAAAATTGATGAAGCGGTTCATAAGTTCATGAAAGGTGTTCCTAACGTATGAATGAACACGTGTACGTAAACACATGAATGGACTTACGCTACATCCCACGCTACATCCCCTCTTGCCTACTGGCAAAGGGATAATACATGTAACTGACTTGTTGAATATGTTACATTTGTTGGATACTTGTATGTATACAAGTAGCAGTACAGTAAAAAAAACTGCAATGAAGATAAATACAATTGTGACAATTTGAGTACAAGTCACCGTTAATAAATATGTGGACACTTAGTTTTAACAAATATTGTTGTGTTTGTGGAAAGAATATTAGTGACTACCACGAAAACCGAACCCGCAGTAACCTAGGCAAGAACATCGCCAACGACATATACCCCAGTTTAAAATTTCATCCGACAGACCTATCGGATGGAAATGAATACATGTAATACGAAAGTATTGTTGATGCGTACCAATGTGAGATAAATATGGTTTCCTTGATACAATGATAGGCTATCATGATCTTACCATTAATATCATCTGTCGATAATGAGTTGATCCACTCTCTAAATCTGGTAGAATGTATGCTTTTTTCAAACAGAGAGTTGTAGATTTCAGTGAAGGCATGATGGGACACAAACGCATGGTTTCTGAAATACACATATTATATTAATACATAAATGCATAAACAAAGAAAATCACTGTACACAAAATGTACTATGCACATTATAATTGGCAATAGTTTAGGCATTATATGGATAATAATAAGGTCATAAACACATAACAAGAATGCAGCCAACAGCATGTATCCCATCGCTGTCGTGGCTGATCATAATAAATATGCACATTGATATGGTAAAGAAGTTCGTGGAGAATTGAGGAATGCACAAACATGTACATATACAGAATGAAACTTTGGATGATGATAAACATGCGTAAGCAGTTTCAGGTGAATCGCTCATATGGTAAACAAGTTATAGCAGAATGGATTGACTGAAGTGGAAAGTTATTTGACATCAATATTTGGCAAGGTGAGCATGCTGGGGTGGGAAATGAAAATATGGCCGATGACAAACATGCACATGAAGTGTCAAGAGAATCGCTCGTACAGTTTAGCAGGAAATGAAAATATGCAATTGCTAGTACCGTAAAGAAGTCATAAGAGAATGAAGTATTGTGCATGTCTCTACTGAATGGAAATTTGTATGTTATTTACCTTGACCTTGAGTACTAGTGGAGCAAATGTAGGGCTGGGAATGAAAATAAAGTTCAAGCCAATTGCTTGTACAGTAAAGAAGTTATAAGAGGATGGAGAAACGTGCCCATACTTACTGGACGTACATTTCTAACTTATTTGGCCTTGACATTGGGCATGGGCAGAGCATGAATGAGACAGGGAATGGATACATGGATGATAAAGATGCACATGAAGATTAAAGCCAATCAGTGATACTGTAAAGATGTTACAGCGGAATGGAAAACGTGGTGGACAGACAAATTTTGCATCCCATTATTGTTACACGTACGTATGCGATGGGATACCAAGATAACAAGAGTGCCGAAGGTCACAATATATGCCCTTTGAGGTATAGCCAGTATAGCAGGTTATAGAAATAAAATATGGATGATGACAAATAACTTGTGAAAATTCAAACGAAGCCGACAAAGGGTTGCAGAGTTATAACAGAAATTTACATTAAAGTTATTGACATTAAAGTTATTTGACCTTCAAAATATGGCCTGTATTAGTGGGCTATATAATGAAAAAATGGATGATTACAAATAAGTATATGACGTTTCAAGTTGCATAGATATAAAAGAAAAAGCAAAAACTTTAAAGCAAATTTTCCAAAAATGTTAACACAAATATTTAAGTAAATTAATTGCCCTCGACAGGATTCAGGCGGGTCGTATAGGTGGGCTATGGTATGAAAATATAGATGGTGCTAAACAGGAATATGAATTTCCCAGTCAATGGGACATGGGGCATATAGGGTTGCAGAAATAATAGATAGTCAAAACTAACACCAGCCAAATGTTTAACGCAAACTCCTAATTAATGTGACATTGACTTTGGGCATATGGGTGGGCTATGAATGAAAATATAGATCAAGATAAACAAGTATATGAAGTTTCAAGTTTGAATGATTAGGGTTGCACAGATAATAGGTACTCAAAAACTGTAATGCAAATTGGACAGATGCATAGACAAACAAACAGACAGCAATATGCCATAATACATACTGTTTATCAAATAGGCTTATAAAAATGGACCATAATAGCATTGGCATCGTTAAACAAAGCTAATCCCCTCGTTGGCAGCCCCGATAATAAAAAAGGAAACAATTAAAATTCTCAGTGACCTTGACCTTGGGCGGTCAGCATGGGTTGTATGCAAAACAAAGCACGATCATTGGACACACATTGTGGCTAAATATTATCAAAATCGGTGAAGCAGTTGATGAGTTATTGGAAAAAAAACAAAACATTTTTGCATTACAAACAAGGCGAACATAAGTATTCAGTGACGTGGACATTTGGCGATTGGACGTGGATATTATGCAAAACAAAGCACCATCCTAGACACACATCGTGGCCAAATATAATCAAAATTGGTGAAGCCGTTCATGAGTTATTGAAAAGTGAAATGTGTTACTAATTTATGCACATGTATGTACGTATGTACGAATGTACGTACATGGACTAACGCTATCGGCAAGTGGATAATTAGCCATTTAACTAAACTATGATTATTATTTTGAGAAAGTTTGACCGTCCTATTATTTACATCATGGACAGTATGAGCATGTTTTGTGCCAAACAAATATACAGTGAAACCTCGTTAAAATGGACATCATGTGATCAGTTAACACTGTACACTACCAATATGAGCACTCCAAGACTTGTCTGTGTGGTTTCCAATCATGAACAGATGTTGCGATTAAGAGATACATTACAGTGAAAGTGATTTTGCAAGTTTGAATTTGAAGTTCCAGGGCTGGAAATAAGAGTATTTCCCGGGACGGCGGGAAATACCGGGAAATACCGGGAAATAAGAATTTGGATGATTTGGTGGTAAATACTGGTCAATATACCATACAATTTCTATTTGCAGGTGTACTGATTGTCGTAGCATTTTATTCAAAGTATTCTAGGATGGAAATGAACTGTTTCTGAAGAGTGTGGCAAAAATACAGGCATTTAATAGTGGCATTGTCCATCATCTTTATATAACTGTTAGAGATCTAACTTTAATGATACGGTCCATTCCACTTGCTATATATACAAACACAGTTTAGGCATACATTTAATGAAGGAATTTTAATGTAGTAGGCAAAATATAAATGTTTTTGGGATTATCCCTGAAATTTGTTAATAATCTAGCTGTATTAATAATATAATTAAGTAGTTACATGTATTTCAGATGTCAGCAATGATAGTGGTAGCAATGCGAAAAAAAACATTTTTAGCACATGAAACAAAGCCATAAACGAGCAAAAACAGCGTTTTGAACACACAAAATATTATTTCCCGGTATTTCCCGGTATTTCCCGGTATTTCCCACTTCTGAGCTTATTTCCCGGGGCGGGAAATACCGGTAGTTGCTGGCAATATTTCCCGGCCAACCATGAGTGAAACCCATCAAATGAAGCACACACTGGTTTTCTGTGTGTACTGGTTTTGATAAGCTAGACTGCATCTTATCCGGGCATACAATGTTCAAGGTCAATGTGCAAAACCTATACATATCAGGCTGCATACATGCAATTAACGAGGGGAATTTTTTTTGAATTTCAGATATTGCGGACCGATTTTAAACTTTAACTTTTGTTCTCTTAGTCAGATTATTTCCAAGCTATCTAACCAGGTTTCAGAGTCAATTTCCAAATTATTTTGTTTAACTAAGTATTATACCACAAACTAGTCCTACAGTTTTCTACTGATCAACTTCATACTTGACTACTATAAAGTCCCACAGTATGTAACACTAAAGTGTTTCTCCACCGCAAATCTGTACAGAATTATCCCCCTATTTTTGTCCCAGAAATTCCTATTTTGGGCTCGTAAGGGAAACTAGTCCTACAAACTTCCACTGATCCAATTCATAGCTCACCAACATGTCAGACTGAGACACAGATGGGCAGGGTGATGACTATGTGTACCCCAACATCCTTTTCAGGGTATACAAAAAAATGGCAAGATAGTGATACAAATGTACTTACGCAGATTCACATATGAGCTCATGAACAGCACGGGTAAGGAAAATCTTGTTTGAAGCGCCAATGTAGGGAGACGGTGTTCCATAAAAATGTATGCCTCGGGTCGGTGCATTAAACTTGTCAATATTGTATGTAGTTCCGCAGCCCTTTTTACAGCGCATTGTCACTTTCTGTCCAGGAACTGGGCCAGATAATGTGAATATGGTTATTTCACACTTGTTCTCATAGTACACTGTGCCACTGCACTGCACACACTCGTTTATTGGAGGAACTAGAAACAAGTTGTACATTGTATTTAAGAGTGCATTTCCACAGCAGTTCATCGGATAATTGAAATGCCTCCACATCTTGCACCAATGCACTGTACTGACTAATCTCAGTTTCTGTCAATTGTTCCTCGCTTTCTCCAACATTTACAATTCTATGTATGTATGTGGTGCGCTTGGGAAAGTTGGCGGGTACATGTCTGACTGCCCCAATAAGCCGTGATGTCGTTGATACGCCATATTTACATATCAGCCCAGAGATCAAATCTTCTTGGCTTAATAGCGATTTGTCACCAATGTTCTTGAATGCTGTTCCACTCTCTTTGAGACAATCATTGAACTTGTTTACGGATTCTCCTGTGTTCTTCGTTTCACTAAAGAAGTTCATGAACATTTTCCGCCTGGATGGTGTTGTTTGACATTGTTTTTTCGGTGGCGACTCTTCCACATCTGTATGGCAGTCATTAAATGTTTTCCGTGGTGTTGCAGGATCCATACTGATTCTGGAAGATACAAAATATGTTTACACATTAAAGGTACATGCTCACTCAGTAGACACAAAATGTTCTTTATCCGAGACATTTTCTGGCAAAATAAACATTCGTTCACCATTACCCCACGTAGTGATTGTCATTATTATACATTTTATTATACATTTTATATCAGACGATCATTTTCACACAGATATCAGGGGCGATAACCGTGTTTCCTTAAAATGTTAACGGACATTAATTACTATTTATTCTCTGTATTTATTTTTTGATGTGCAATGATCATACATGTACTTTATAATCTGTCGAAAATGTTATTTTTTCAGGTGACGCATTTAATTAGTATAAATAATTAAAAGATATCATGCCTCATTTGCATATAAAAATAGCCTGATACCACCGCGTGTCACTATCAGTAAAATAAACATTACTAAATGATTATATCTCTATAGCGGGAACTCGTAATATTTGGAACTGGTGGAATAGTGACACAATCATACATTTATTTAATTCCTATAAGGAACATATTGTGCCTACAGCGTGGGCATGTACCTTTAAGGCCACATAAAATAAATTTATTGATTATCATCCAAATTTTGTGAACAAATGGGGCGGGTGGAAGATTTTTATTTTTTATTTTCAGGCAATACCAGGAAGAGACAATTAAGGGCTAGATTTGTAATATCCGTTTTGTAATATCATTGTTATATTGAAGTGTTGCTAGCCATGTATCTGCTTTCCTGCAAAATTCGGTAAATGATTTGCTGTGTTGCAAGCTGACATTAGAATCTGGAACGCATCTTCCTGAACTGATTGTGTTTCACTATCTGATTTGTCATCTTTTTGATCGGTAAATTCCACAAAGCGTCCTAAGCAGCCAATTGGGTCACATAATTTAACGTTTGAAGTAATTTATGTCAAGTTGTCTTTTTTGTGAACGATGTATGCCGAGACATTCGTCCGATTAATGGTATTGTCCGCTAATTGGCACCCATCCAACGATCCATTTACAAAATCATTGTACAAATCAGAGAACGTCGAGTCCGCGCCGGCCTTTACACCAATCCAGTCTTTGTGGTATTTTATTTGACTATGACAAACGTAGATATAAAATTGAGAAATTTTACTGCAGAAAACGAAACTAGCAGCGCAGAAAATGATGGCAGAATAATTGATCACGGGCGGGCGGGGATGATAATCAATAAATTTATTTTATGTGGCCTAAAACTTTTTTTTTTTTGTGAATCTAATAATGATTTAACAATATAGTAATTATTATCCACTTACCCAGATAGGCGTGAGTTCATATACATGTTTGCTTATGTGAGTAGATGTGCACATTAGTAACAAATTTTATTTCTTAATAACTTAAGAAACACTTCACCAACTAACTAGTTAGTAACGCTGGTTATTTTTCAGTATTATAAAAGTAGATTTTGACCAAAAAAAATATATTTATTAGGCGATTCATATGTGCAACTGTCGCAAATACAATACAAACCTACAGCGAATATTTGTTTTTGCTAATCAACAATATAACAACTTTTCCAAATTACGAAGTCCAAAATGGGAGATAATCAGTGAGCCGAAAAGCAAATCAAAAATTTAAATTGAGGTTATAACTTTCAAGTTAACAAACATTTCAGTTAACGAAGAATTAATATATAGGAAACATGTAATTGGGACCAAGAATTTGAGTTATAAGCAGTTTGACTTAATACAGTTTGAGGTAACATTTTGGTGTAATCTAATTGATACGAGTCCGTTCTCCTGCCTTTTCTACATATTTTATTAACTACATTATATCATATGTTCTACTTCACATTTTGAGTTCTTTGTCAAATGGCAGAACAGGTAAAACTGGCTGATGGCTGGAACATACAAAGATGGCTGACTTTGCCTCTACATGTGCCGTTATAGGATACAGTAATGAGGCAGTATTCACATATATGTTATACATATATTCCATCACGTTTACGAAGCAATTAATTATGTTTGAATCAAACGATGATCGGGTATAGAACAGGTCCTTAAAGCCTAACTGGTGTTTCATTAACCCGTTCACTCATAAACAAGTGGAATGGATGGTGATATGTTGCTTTTCCAACCAATCCAATTGTAACAAAAAAAATTTCAGACTAGTAAAAATTATAAGAACGTGTTTTTTTCATAAATAAAGTAAAAATTACTTTCTCATCATCAGCCAGTTCATCTGGATCTACACTGTTAGCAAACAACACTATAGAGGTCTGTGGTGCTGAAAATGTTAACAGAACATACCTGAATCATACTCTACGGACAAGAAGTCAGTGCGTGAAAAAGGCAACAAGAAGGAGATAATTTGAAAATTAGTAATACAATGATTGTCGTTAGGGAGCGCGACACACATTTGGGTCGTGGTCTATACATGTGTGTAGTTTCATAAAAATATTCCAAAGGGTATGTGACTTATTATTCGGACACATCAGCGCATGAACAAACTAGAGCAGTCGATGGCGCGCCATCGCAATATACCCACTTTTCCAAAATGCTAAGGTGAGATAATCCATGAGCTTGTGCGGGATAACAAATCAAAAATCAATTTGCCCATCTACACACCATAAGGAAAACACACACCAAGTTTCAAGTCCTTAGCTATTACGGTTAAAAATAAATTATTTCTTACAAGACAAAATTGACAAGATTGTAAGTGAAAAAGGGGGAGATAATCCATGACCGGGGGTCGAATAGAACATCTAAATTCACTTTGTGTATCTACACACCATAAGGAAGGCACACACCAAGTTTGAAGTCCCTAGCTACATGTATTACGTGTACAGTTAACAAGTTTTACTAATAATACAAGGCAAAATTGGGAAATTCTAAGTCAAAAAAGGGGGAGGGAATCCATGACTGGGGTTGAATCAAAATTCACTTTGCACATTAACATACCATAAGGAAGGCACACACCAAGTTTCAAGTCCCTAACTATTAGTATGGCACTTTTTTCTAAACCAGATGGCCGCGGCCCGCATGTCGAGCCCGCCGAGGCATTTGATGGTCTCAGAGTGTATTTATTTGAAGTTTGATGCCCAATAAGCATACAAAGTTTCAAGCCAATCTGACTTACGGTTACAGAGATAGTATAATACTCTTTAGACACAAATAATAGTGGTACTCTTGTTAGAGTCCTGTATTCCAGAGCCCATCCCTGGCATGATGGAGAAAACATTATAATCTTTTCAACATAAATGACGACAGACGTACATAACGAGCCTCAAGAGCAATAACATGTAATAAGTTTCATTGTTTTCTTTTGCCTACAACCACTTAATATTCCAAAAGTGTCCCCATGCAGGCCGGATGGACGGAATATCAGAAACAAAGCAATATGCCCCCCTTTCTGTCACATAGGGGCCATAAATTGGGTTGTACAACATTTGTATGTGAAATTTATACATACCATGGCAAGTGCTCCAAACTTGGTGGCCCGTGGAAGTTCGCCACCAACAAACTTCACATACACCATGTACACTGCAAGGAAAAACACAATGAATTAAAATTAGCAGATTTCACATACACTGCAGGATATATTTTAAAATTTTCAGATAATCCAGACTATGCATTTACATTCATTTCAAACCTTTTCTGTAATCACAATTCACAACAGATGTTATTATGTGTACATACAGTGGAACCCCTCTAAACCAGACACTCAGGAAAATATGGATGTTTAACTTAGATGTGTTTTGCTGTTATTTATCTCTGATTACAATGACTTTTCATGATACCAAAACACTAGAATGTGTCATGAAGCGCTAACATGTCTGATTTACAGTCAGGGTTGGCCGGGAAATACCGGGGCGGGAATTCCCGGCGGGAAATACCAGTATTTCTCATCCCGGGAAATACTCCCCAAAGTGGGAAATACCAGGAAATATGAATTTTGATGTTATTATTTGATAATTAAAGTTATTTAAATTAAGTTTTAAGCTCAGTAATAGTTAATTAAACGATCAACAAGTTAATAATTAGATATAGGGGTTAATTACAATGTATAGATCTGTTTCATTCCCAACTAGGGGTACTCATCAGGTGGAATATTTGGCAACCATGAAATTTATATTTTGTTTGCATTTTTTTTTGTAAATTACCTCTTCATTTTTTAGGAAGCATCTGAGTGTCTGCTAGATACAATTCACAAGGATAACGCCATCATGATCAGACTATGTTTAGACAACAGGCTGTTAATTGTCAACCTAATTCTCCCACACTAATATTCGGTATCAAGAAATGAGAATAAATGATCTTGCATGATGTGCATACACATAGTCTCTTACAAGTCTTATATGACTGACAATGTACTGTTGTTTTATGCTTTGCATTTGTATTACTTATTTGCATTATTATTATGACATTTATTTAACGTGAAGACTTGGGCCACGATGGTACGTATGAGATACAGTACCTAAAATCGTTAAAATTAGCCAAAAGCCTACTAATGTCTACTTATTTGCATGTACATTGATGAGACTTTAATATACTTTAATAAACCATATCAGAATATGACAACAGGCTGTTAATTGTCAGCCTTCTCTAACACCTTTTGTGTCATACTGTATAATAAGAACCCAGGTGGTCTGTATATCATCATGTCAAGTTGTAAAACAATTACACTTAATTACACTGTACATGGATTATCCCTGTTATCAACAGGGATTTTCTCAAAATTCTAAAAGCAGCTTTTATTAGTGGCAGGTTACTATAGTAATGAGGGGTGTTCTCATATACAATAAAATAGACAGTTGTCAAATACTACATAGACTTTTATATAGGGAAGAAAATTGTCTAGAAAATAATTATGTTTTTTCTCTCAAAATAAACTTATTATTTCTTTTTTTATTGCAGAATGTTTTACCTGTAGGCTTATCAGTATACACAGATATAAACCATAGTAGATATAGGGGAATATAGAGACTTATCTTGACATTTTGGAATGAAAAAGACCACCAAGATTCATATTTCCCGGTATTTCCCGGTATTTCCCGCCGTCCTGGGAAATACTCTTATTTCCCGGGAAATTGCCAACCCTGTTTACAGTGTAACATCTCTAAAGCAGACACCTTGGGGACCTCCCATGGTATCCAGTTTGGAGATGTTCCACTGTACTAGGACTGTTCATTTACTAGATGTCATTTACGATACAGTGGGGAGGACAAATGTCACAGGCGTTTACATATTAAACTTTATAGGTAATTAAGTGTGTATGATAAAGTGCAAAAAATGACATTGTCATTGTGATGTAGTTATCCCAAAACATATTGAAACAACGTTCAGGTATATCCTAAATCCATTTGTAACATTTGTTGTTACATATTTGTTAAAGAAGAAAATAGTGAGCACAGGCACTCGAATCGTATTAAATATTTGTATCACCTCAACATATGCCAAGCACTCCTTGGAAAATACATGCATGAGCCAGTTTAATGTTTGTTCGCAATAAAATCAATATTTGACGGAATTTCATCAAATAACAAAATTTAGGGGTGACATTTTTGTTATTGATGAAAAAGTTCTTTCATATAAATATTTTTTAGATTTACAATGTTTATTAGCCAAAAGTTTGTTGGCAGCAAAACGTGGAACAGACAGTACCGTAACTTGTTTTTGTCTTGTGTAAATTTCTTGTAGTGAATTAGCCGACGGCATAATTAACCTGTAACTAATCTCAGTCTAAGGATACAGACATTTTTTGTTTAAAAAATATCATTCATTTGTTGAATTTCTCCATAAAGTCATTGACGGTTCAAATGAGTGGTAACAACATACTTTCGAGATGAAATAAAGAAAAATTAGTAAATGTGTTCATAGAACACGGATGCCCCACGTATCGCTTTGAAAATAAACGATGCAAAATTCCAAATCCAAAAGGGGATATAATCAATGACATGAGTGTCGAATCAACAATCAAAATATATTTTGCGCATCTACTTATCATAAGGAAGCTACATACCAAGTTTTGGGTCTGTAGCTATATATTTTGGGTTAAAAGTTTTACGAGTTACATGGCAAAATTGCCAAATTCTAAGTGAAAAGGGGGAGATAATCCATGACCGGGGCTCGAATCGAAAATAGAAATCAACATTGCGCATCTATGCTACTCATGATAAGGAACGAATCTGCTGCCAAATTCCAAGTCGAAAAGGGGGAGATAATTCATCTTATATATATATAAATTATAGAGCATTAATTGTAACGATTCATATAATTGGCAAAAAATATATTCCATTTTAAGCAAGATTTATTCCACCTATATAATTTGCTTTTTTGATTGTGAAAGAAAAAATGCTGTGTACTTTTATCATATTGTTGTGACTTCAGTCCAATTTTCTATTCAAGTGAATCAATGTCAATAATTTAAAAATGCACTGCCTGATTTAGCATTTTCTGATCACGATCTGCACCTAAAATAAATAGATGTTTTATTTGTATTTATTTGAAAGGAAAATACAACTTTTCGTTTTCAACACTATCATTATGAACCAGTTTTAAGAAACCAAACAAATACATTAAGTAAAAACCTGTACTATCTCATTTTCTTTTGAAATTTGTATAATCTAATTAAGTAATTAAAATCCTGATACAACTTTACAATAGTATAAGATTTTCAAGAAAAACATTCCTAGTTTCTTATTTCTTCACTAAAAAAAACACGACATCAGATTTGAACACTTTTGATATCCTTAGACTCAAATGAGTTAATTTGTATTGCTTTAGGACCTGTGATCTATAGCAAAATCTAGAGTAACACCCTTAGAATGTGTTAATCAACACATGATTTTGATGACACAAATGGAAAATAAAAATAAACAGCAGATGACCAAATTTAATCCGGCTTTACAAGGGTCAGTATGTCTAATGACATATAGTATTTAGTGTACATCTCTCAAAAAAGGACGGGTCAAAGATAACTGAAGTTCAGAAGTTTAGATTAGATGTATTTCCAATGTAGAAATGTTGTGAAATAAAAAAAATATATACATATTTCTGATGTTTTATTGCAGATGTCAAATTTGTCAATGTTTGAAGACAGTTAACTTCCTGAGGTGGAGATGGAAAATAAATGTAAGTTGTATGGATAAATGAATACTATATATCCCACATAAAAAAACTATTTTTTTTTAGAAAGTATAAATAGAAATGAAAATTGTAGATAATCACATGTTTAATAATCATATTTATATGTGATAAAAGCATAACTTACCGATCTGTTGATTGTAGGAAAGCTTGTGTTAGAATATATTTATTTAAGCACTATTAAATGGTATCATAGTAGTAAATGAAGTTAATCTTTACATGAAAAGACTGTCACAGTAGAGAGAAATGGTTTGAATAAGCTAAGCAAATTATTGGATGCCACAATCAGAATAAATTAAACTGACCAATCACAGACTCTGACACATACAGGTCAGACTTGATAAAACTGATTTGAGGTGGTCAGCAGCCTCACCTGCATGTCGTAAAAACCATAAATCCCCTATTGACAGTCTTTGATGTTGTTGATTTTCCATCAGATAAGAAGATCAAACGTTTTATGGTCAGCAATTAATTTTCCAGTACTGTACACTGGCTGGACAAGGATGGAATGGATACTGCCTACTAGATTTGGAAGTTGACACACTGATTGCAATGTTTTTAGGCCATATAAAATTAATTTACTAAACATCATCCCAAACCGCCCTGAACAACTAATGCCAGATTATTTAATAATTATTAACAGTCATTATTTTGTTTTAAACACTAATTACAACACATTTTAATTTTAAAAAATCAATCCTACAACCCATCCCATTTCTCCTTGAAACTCAGATGACATTCAGTAATAATTAGAGACTTTAATCAGCCAGTCACTATATATATAATTCTATATATCTGCAAAGGAATGCTTATAACATAATAACAGTACAAAGCACCTTATAATTATTTTTAATGTGAAAGAAAAATAGAAACAAACAAATCATTTAAATTTTACTTACCAAACCAGAGTCAATTAACCCACTCCCCACAAGTAATAGGATTAGTAATAATCTTATTACCTTTATAATGGGTACAACCGGATTCAACTCTCGCATACCAGAGGGTGATACCAGGGATATTGGATCTCGTTAAGTCACTGTATATTTATGGTTTGTGTGACCAGTGTAGATCCAGATCAGCATGTGCATCCAGTCATGCTTCTAAAAAGCCATACATAGTACATTGTTAACAGGCTACAGTTGTGTGGTATTTGATCAGGAGCTAGGCTCGTCACCAACCATATAAGCACAATGGGTTAGCGTAACAATGCCTGTTTTCTCATGATGCATGTTTCTCTGGTTCTGACCATAAATCACTGTTTGAAGCTATGCAGTGCCATCAACGTTTATAACAAAATAAACAGTAGCCAAACCAGCAAAGTTAGAAGTACCATGCGAGTCAATAGCTTCAAAGTAGCTTAGAACTTATACTAAGATTAAAATTAGATTAAAATGTGTTAAGGATAAATCTGCTACCCACTGTAAGCTTTCAAAGAGATACAAGACATAATTTTATCTCTATAACAATATGTTGTAATAACCAAGCATTCACAAGTTTCACTTTAGGAAAGAAACAAAAAAATAAAACATATACAAAAAATCCAAATATACATTTTTATTTTTTTATGTATGAAAATATAAATCTATACATACCTCATTTTGGACGCGCATATTCAACATTTCTTCAACGTATATTCAATATTTCTTCAACGTATCTTCAACATATCTTCAACATTTCACATACTCATTTTGGACGCGCATATTCAACATTTCTTCAACGTATATTCAATATTTCTTCAACGTATCTTCAACATATCTTCAACATTTCTTCAACGTATCTTCAACATTTCTTCAACGTATATATACCCTGTCTATATATACGTTTCCAGTTCCAAAAATATTCTTAAAACTCATTTTAGATAGTGACCAATGCTGCAATAAAGCCATACATAGTACATCGTTAACAGGCTACAGTCGTGTGGTATTTGATCAGGAGCTAGACTGGTCACAAATGGTTAGCGTAACAATGTCTGTTTTCTCATGATGCATGTCTCTCTGGGTCTGACCATAAATCACTGTTAGAAGCTATGCAGTGCCATCAACCTTTATAACAAAATAAACAGTAGCCATGCGAGTCACTAGCTTCAAAGTAGCTTAGAACTTATACTAAGATTAAAATTAGATTAAAATAAAAAAATTAAATACAACTTTTTTTATCAAAAAAATATGTGCCAACACATTTCATTCAAAAATCTGTGTAATACTGTGTAACCAAAGACATATAGTATGTAACCCATGTAACCAATGCATAATAGCAGTTACAAATAGTTGGTATAGATAATACTTACAAATTTCATTCAAAACTCTGTAACATATCTACTGCTATACTGTGTAACCAAAGACATATAGCATGTAACCGATGTAACCAAAGCCATATAGCGGTTACAAATGGACACTGGTGTGCAAAGGTGCGGATTTTGGGCCATATATGGTACAGACTGGCTGCAGGTCATGTACAAGTGGGTCCCACAACATCCATACGAATAGTGAAAGTAGGAGAGACTGGCCTTATTGGATGGCATTCGGTTAAATTATATAGTAAAACTATTTGGTGGTGTCTAACCTAGACCAACTCCTGGAATCCGGTGTTTGATCAATTTTCACCTTGCAAACAGAAAAGCAACAACAACAACAATTATTTAGTGTTTTTTTTAAGATAAAAAAATAGATTATTTGCTTGTTTATTTCTTGTTTATTTCCACTCTCATTTGTTGCCAACGCTAAACTATGTCAGCTTCCAGAAACATTGTCTTTGTTTCACTGTCAAATGCAAAAACTTGCTTAGTTGAGAAAAAATATGGCAGAGCTTTTGCAAACTTTTTATTGTTTTTAAAATTAGCCCCAGACCGCAGTGAAGAAGTACGTTCAGATTTTACTCTTGCCACGAGAGAGTGGACAGAACAACTAGAGAAAGCTGGCAGAATCGAAGACTTGTTTAAATGTTACAATCAAGCTTGTGAACTTTTCCCCCACAATTATGCTGTTTTAAACAACATCGGAGCACAGCTGTTTCGGTCAGTATTTTATGCTTAGTTGTGGGCATTAACTCTGCAAACCTCTGCAACTATATTTAGTTGTCACAGGGAAGTTGGGCTTCTGGCCAGTGTATATCAGTATGACCAGTGTAGACCCAGATCAGCCTTAGAGCGGGGCATTCCATGGCTTAAATGCGCTTACTGTGTCGCTCCACAGGGCTCCAGATAAAGAATTATTAATTGGGTATTGTCATTCCATGTCTTTAGCAATTGGATATTTCAAAATGTTAATTGGGTAAAATAAAATCACACTACTGTTTACACATCAAGAGACAGCAATTGTTGAATAGTTTGCTTCGAAATGAAAAGAAGTCTTGGCATGATAAAGATGTGTTTTCTTAGAAAATAAGAGAAATATGCTATATTTGTGGTCTGTTTATTGTTTTCTGCAGCATAAAAAAGGTACCTTAAAATTTGTATTGCTTTTTGATACTCGCTACTTCTGATTTCAATTGGGATTTTGGCCATTTTAATTTGGTATTTAAGTTTACATTCTGTCAGAATTTGGTATTTAAGTTTACATTCTGTCAGCAATGTCTGTGCTCTCCCATACACGTGACTTCCTGTCTTGTTTATGAACTTCCTGGACGGACGGAAAATCCCAATCAATCAAACCAAGCTGTGCTTTACATTTACAGGGCTCCAGATAAGGAATTGGAAATTGAGTATTTTCACTCTATCATTTCTGAAGCAATTGGGTATTTCAAAATTTTAATTGGGTAAAATAAAATCACACTACTGTTTACACATCAACAGACAGCAATTATTGAACAGTTTGCTTCGAAATGAAAACATTTCATGGCATTCAAATACCAAGATGTTTAATCAAGGAAAATAAGAAAAATATGCTATATTTGTAGTCTGTTTATTATTTTATGCAGCATGATAAAGTTACCATAAAATTGTTATTGTTTTTGATACTCGCTAGTTCTGATTTCAATTTTTTATTTTTTTGAATTTTTAAACGGGTATTTAAGTAAATACGCAGCTTATCTGCAGCTTTGCACTTATGATTATTGATAATATTTGGTAAAATTATCAAAACTATTTCTATTGGATATATTTGTCCATGTCTCTATATCGTTGTTTCATAACTCCAGATAAGCTGCGTATTTGCGTAAATACCCAATTAAAATTGCCAAAACCCCAATTGAAATCAGAAGTATCGAGGAAGGCCTCGTCCAGTATTCCCGCGACTTTTCCAAGTTTATATCCCGATAAATTCATCAAAAAGGTCATTCATTCCTTATAATTTCAGCATTTGAAATAAATTTATCAAGAATATTTGTTTATTTTCCGTTTTTTTAAGAATTATTTTAACTGCGCCTCACGGTTATGGAAAGTAGTTCGGCGTGGGAGTTTACTGTGAAATAAAGTTGTGTAAATATTTTTGTGCTGGAATTATACTGTAATAAAGGTGAAATTTACTTACCGTAGTTGAGTTGCAGCTCAAATAAGTAAATTTTTAAATTGTTTTATTTTTTCAGCATTTGTTCCCTATTTAATAAGAAAATCTACAATGCATGTGTAAAAGTAAAATATGCATTAAATTTGAAATTAGGGGTATAATACTTTAGACACAAAACCTATCTAGAGATCTGCTTCAGTCTTGGGTATGTACAAGAAATAAATCTCTTTGATATGTAGACAGTAAAAGAAGTAGTCGATCAATTAAATACTTCAGAACTTTATGTATATGTAGAAAAAGCACAACAATGCAGGGATTCCGCTGGGGAAAATAAAAAAATCGCCACTTCAAAAAAAATAAAACAATTGCCGATAAAAAATTTACAATTTTCGAAAAATAAATCGAAAAAAAAAAGAATTATTTTTTTTTATTTATTTTCCGAAAATTGTAATTTTTTATCGCCAATTGTTTATTTTTATCGCCAATTAAGAAAGTGGCGATCGCCAGCGGAATCCCTGCCAATGAAACAATCAATCTGTTAATCACTTTTCACAGTTTTGAGTGGGTGGCAGGTGGGAGCATGCGATGGGTAATTTAACGATCGGGGTTCATCCTTACCGGAATTCTGGTTTGGCCCTCACATACGTCTTTGGGATTTTGTATGTGACAGTTGAATCTTGTTATACCCCTTATGTGAGTATTATGATAATTCGTAATCCTATTTTAGAGGAAGGGGCCACCCAAGTGACTTTGGTGTGGTATGGTCCTGGCACCAGGTCAGGTTATTCTAATTTCAGGGCTGCATACATTTTTTATCGATGTAAATATTCCGTTCTGATTTTGTGGTCTTCCACCCAATGCAGCAGGTTGAAACGGGAGTGAACCCGTTTGCCCGGCTTTGCATGACTGTTGCTGTTGATATGCCGTTAAACACAAATAAAAAAACAAATAAACACTTCAGTCTTGGATATGTGGAAGAAGCTGCCGCGTACATTCGACGTTCTCTGACGCTCAACCCTGGTTACCTAGCTGCTCAGGAGAATTTGGAGAACATTTGTGGCCACCTGGTGGAGCGATGGCATTTCCGAATGTTGAACGACGCCAACAGAAACCTGGCTTACAGAGATGCCATCGAGGATGCGGTAGGGAAAGGATATCGCGACATATTGGACATTGGGGCAGGGACTGGCCTGCTCAGGTATAATTCAGGGCTCCAGATAAGGAATTAGTAATTGAGTTGTCACTCCATCATTTCTGAAGCAATTGGGTATTTCAAAATTTTAATTCGGTAAAATAAAATCACACTACTGTTTACATATCAGTATACCGCAATTATTGAATAGTTTGCTTCTTAATGAAAACATGTCTTGGCATTTCATTAGAATTGTCTTCTTGGAGACAATTCTAATGAAATACCAAGATGTGTTTTCATGGAAAAATAAAAAAGTATGCCATATTTGTGGTCTGTTTATTGTTTTCTGCAACATTTAAGCAAATACGCACCTTATCTGGAGCTCTGTATAATACAGTGACTGTCTCCATGTATTACAGTCTCCATGAATTGTCACCTTTCTGTAACACCCGCTCGCTGAAACAATCAATATTTTATATCTAAATCGGATAAATGCCTATATTTAAAGGTACATGCCCACTCAGTAGGCACAAAACATTTTCTGGCAAACTAAACATTCATTCACCATTACCCCACGTATTAATTGGCATCATTATACATTTTATATCAGACGTAACTTTCCATACTGATATCATGGGCAATAACCGTGTTTCCTTAAAATGTTAATGGGCAGTACTATTTACACTCTGTATTAATTTGTTGATGTGCAATTATCATACTTTATGATCTGTCGAAAATATTATTTTTTCAGGTGAATAGTAAAACAATTATACACTTATTTAATTCCTATAAAGAACATTTATGCCTATTGAGTGGGCATGTACCTTTAAGCGTGGACATAGTTGAATTGAATCATCAATGAATGGTTCATAAATACAAAATGTACTTGTACATTGTTCTTGCCATTTTGGGAATATAACCCGTTTACCTTGGAATTTTCATGTACGTTTCATCAAAATTGGAGAAAATGTATGTGTTAAAAAATGCATTTTATAGGTTTTCAATTTTCCTGCATGTACAAAATATTAAGTAAAATCAGTCTCAAAATAGTTCAGTTTTCATCTTAGCTTGGAAATAACATAGAAGTTAATTATTTGGAAAGTTTTATTTTCATTGTTAATTTGCATCTTCAAATTGAGTAAAAAGGATACTACCATCATAACTCTAAATATTTGGACACCATTTGTTTTGGGTTTTAAAATTGGGCTTTCCCAAAACAAATTGCAAACAATTGTTATTAACAAGTACAGCCATACTAACCACAACTATTTGGACACTCCTTGCTGTGAGAAAACTAATATTAAAGGTACATGCCCACTCAGTAGGCACAAAATGTTTTTTATAGGAATTAAATAAGTATATACCGTAATTGTGTCGGTGTTTCACCTGTTCTAAAAATTACAAGTGCCAGCTATGCAGATATATTTATTTAGTAATATTTATTTTACTGATAGTGACGTGCGGTGGTATCAGGCTATTTCCATATGCAAATGAAGCACACTAGTTTTTAGCTCGACTATTCGAAGAATAGTTAGAGCTTATGTAGTCACCCCGGCGTCGGCGTCACCGTCACGCCTTGGTTAAGGTTATTAGTCAAGCTTGTATATGGAATACTCCTGGCCCTACACCCACCATACTTGGACAACTTCATCTCCTAGTGATGTACATCAACAACCCCTGACCTATATTTGACATTGACCTACATTTAACCTTGAATTACTTAGTTAATTATACCCCCACAAACAAAGTTTGTTGGGGGTATATAGGAGTCAGCTTGTCGGTCGGTCGGTCTGTCGGTCTGTTGGAAATTCCCTTCCGCTCTATATCTTCTACACCGATGCATGGATTATCAAATGGCTTGGCACAAATGTTTGTCATGATGAGAAGGTGTGTCGCGATCAATAACCACTCACCTACGTCCAAGGTCACAGTTGAAGGTCAAAGGTCAAACCTATAGAAATTCCCTTCCGCTCTATATCTTCTACACCGATGCATGGATTATCAAATGGCTTGGCACAAATGTTTCTCATGATGAGAAGGTGTGTTGCGATCAATAACCACGCGCCTACATCCAAGGTCAAGGTCACAGTTGAAGGTCAAAGGTCAAACCTATTGAAATTCCCTTCCGCTCTATCTTCTACACCGAAGCATGGATTATCAATTGGCTTGGCACAAATGTTTCTCATGATGAGAAGGTGTGTCGCGATCAATAACCACGCACCTACGTCCCAGGTCAAGGTCACAGTTGAAGGTCAAAGGTCAAATCTATTGAAATTCCCTTCCGCTCTATATCTTCTACACCGATGCATGTATTATCAAATTGCTAACCACGCACTGTCGCGATCAATAACCACGCACCTACGTCCAAGGTCAAGGTCACAGTTGAAGGTCAAAGGTCAAACCTATTGAAATTCCCTTCTGCTCTATATCGTCTACACCGATGCATGTATTATCAAATTGCTAACCACGCACTGTCGCGATCAATAACCACGCACCTACGTCCAAGGTCAAGGTCACAGTTGAAGGTCAAAGGTCAAACCTATTGAAATTCCCTTCTGCTCTATATCGTCTACACCGATGCATGGATTATCAAATTGCTAACCACGCACCTACGTCCAAGGTCACAGTTGAAGGTCAAAGGTCAAACCTATAGAAATTCCCTTCCGCTCTATATCTTCTACACCGATGCATGGATTATCAAATGGCTTGGCACAAATGTTTCTCATGATGAGAAGGTGTGTCGCGATCAATAACCACGCGCCTACATCCAAGGTCAAGGTCACAGTTGAAGGTCAAAGGTCAAACCTATCGAAATTCCCTTCCGCTCTATATCTTCTACACTGATGCATGGATTATCAAATGGCTTGGCACAAATGTTTCTCATGATGAGAAGGTGTGTCGCGATCAATAACCACGCACCTACGTCCAAGGTCAAGGTCACAGTTGAAGGTGAAAGGAGGTCAAACCTATTGAAATTCCCTTCCTTTCCGCACTATATCTTCTTACCACCGAAGGGCATGGATTTATCAATAATGGCTTTGGCACAAATTTTGTTTTGGGTCATGATGAAAAGGTGGTGTCTGTCGCGATCAATTAAAACCACGTCCACCACCTACGCCAAGGTCACAGTTGAAGGTCAAAGGAAAGGTCAAACCTAATAGAAAATTCCACCCTTTCCGCTCTATTATTTCTTCTACAACCGATGCATGGATTAATCCAAATGGCTTGGCATCAAATGTTTCTCCATGATGAGAAAGGTGTGTTCGCGATCCATAATTAACCACGCGCCCTACAAATCCAAGGTCAAGGTCACAGTTGAAGGTCAAAGGGAAAAGGTCTAAACCTATCCGAAGATTAAATTAAATTTCCACCCTTACTGCTCTATTATCTTCTAACATCTTCTACAAACAAACAAACCGATGCACATGGAATTATACAAAAAATGGCTTGGCACAAAATGATTCTCAATGATGAGAAGGAGTGTCGCCGCGATCAATTAAAAACCAACGCAACCCTACGGCAACCAATTCCAAAGGTCAAGGTCACAGTTGAAGGTAAGAAAAAGGTCCAAACCTTATTGAAATTTTAAAACCCCTTCCCTTCTGCTCTATAATACTTCTACTTCTACAAAAAAAACCTTCATCTTCTACAAAAAAACAAACATACACAAACCGAAGGCATTGGATTTTCAAATGGCTTGGCACAAACAAATTTTTTGTCATGACGAGAAAGGAGTGACGCGATCAATAACCATGCAACCTACGTCCAAGGTCACACAGTTGAAGGTCAAAGGTCAAAAAACCTAATAGAAATTTTTCCCTTTCCCCCGCTCTAAAATATCTTCTATATCTTCTTAACAAAAACAAATAACAACAACAACAACTAACAAAACAAACAAAAACTATATCTTCTTCTACAAACAAACAAATCTTCTACAACAATCTACAATCTTCTACAAAAAACAAAAACAAAAAACCCAAAACAAAAAACAAACAAAAAAAATAAACTTCTACAACAACAAAAAACAAACAAAAAAAAAATAAAACTTCTAGTCCTATTCTATACAACCGATGCATTGGAATTATCAAAGTGGCTTGGCACACAAATGTTTTCTCATGAATAGAAGGGAAGGTGTTCGCGAATCAATAACCCAACCGCGCCTACATCCAATGGTCAAGGTCACCAGTTGAAGGTCAAACCTATCGAAATTTCCCTTCCGCTCTAATATCTTCTACAAAACAACAAACTACAAAAACACAAACAAAAAAATCTTCTAACAAAATCCTACAAATACAAAAAACCGATGCATGGATTAATCAAATGGCTTGGCACAAATGTATCTCATGATGAGAAGGTGTCGCGATCAATCGCGCCCTACATCCAAGGACAAGGTCACATTGAAGGTCAAAAGGTCAAACCTATCGAAAATTCCCTTCTGCTCATATCTTTCTACACCGATGCATGGATTATCAAATGGCTGGCACATGTTTCTCAAGGAAGAGAAGGTGTGGTCGCGATAATAACCACGCAACCTAGTCCAGTTCAAGGCACAAGGTTGAAGAAAAAGGTCAAACCTATTGAAATTCCCTTCTGCTCTATATCTTCTACACCGATGCATGGATTATCAAATGGCTTGGCACATTTTGTCATGGGGGTTTGTCCATACAGAAGTGTTTGTCGCGATCAATAAACCATCACCTACGTCCAAGGTCACAGTTGAAGGTCAAAGGTCAAACCTATAGAAATTCCCTTCCGCTCTATATCTTCTACACCGATGCATGGATTATCAAATGGCTTGGCACAAATGTTTCTCATGAAAAAGAGAAGGTGTGTCGCGATCAATAACCACGCGCCTACATCCAAGGTTCAAGGTCACAGTTTGAAGGTCAAAGGTCAAACCTATCGAAATTCCCTTCCCCTCCCTATATATCTACACCGATGCATGGATTATCAATGGCTGGCAAACAAATGTTTCTCAGATGAGAAGGTGTGTCGCGATCAATAACCACGCTACCTACGTCCAAGGTCAAGGTCACAGTTGAAGGGTCAAAGTCAAACCTATTGAAATTCCCTTCCGCTCTATCTACACCACCGAAGCATGGATTATCAATTGGCTTGGCACAAATGTTTCTCATGATGACCCAAGAGTGTCGCGATCAATAACCACGCACCTACGATCCAAGGTTCAAGGTCCACAAGTTGAGGTTCAAAGGTCAAACCTATTGAAATTCCCTTCCGCTCTATATCGTCTACACCGATGCATGGATTATCAAATTGCTAACCACGCACCTACGTCCAAGGTCACAGTTGAAGGTCAAAGGTCAAACCTATTGAAATTCCCTTCCGCTCTATATCTTCTACACCGATGCATGGATTATCAAATGGCTTGGCACAAATGTTTCTCATGATGAGAAGGTGTGGCGCGATCAATAACCACGCGCCTACATCCAAGGTCAAGGTCACAGTTGAAGGTCAAAGGTCAAACCTATCGAAATTCCCTTCTGCTCTATATCTTCTACACCGATGCATGGATTATCAAATGGCTTGGCACAAATGTTTCTCATGATGAGAAGGTGTGTCGCGATCAATAACCACGCACCTACGTCCAAGGTCAAGGTCACAGTTGAAGGTAAAAGGTCAAACCTATTGAAATTCCCTTCCGCTCTATATCTTCTACACCGATGCATGGATTATCAAATGGCTTGGCACAAATGTTTGTCATGACGAGAAGGTGTGTCGCGATCAATAACCATGCACCTACGTCCAAGGTCACAGTTGAAGGTCAAAGGTCAAACCTATAGAAATTCCCTTCCGCTCTATATCTTCTACACCGATGCATGGATTATCAAATGGCTTGCACAAATGTTTCTCATGATGAGAAGGTGGGTGTCGTCGCGATCAATAACCACACGCCTACAATCCAAGGTCAAGGTCACAGTGAAGGTAAACAAAGGTCAAAAGGATATCGAAATTCCCTTCTGCTGCTATATCTTCTACACCATGCAATGGATTATCAAATGGCTTGGCACAAATGTTTCTCATATGATCAAGGTGTGTCCGCGATCAATAACCACGCACCCTAAAACGTCCAAGGTCAAGGTCACAGTGACGGTCCAAGTCAAACCTATTGAAATTCCTTCCGCTCTATCTTCTACGACGAAGCATGGATTATCAATTGGCTTGGCACAAATGTTTCTCATGATGAGAAGGAGTGGTCGCGATCATAAGCCCACGCACCTACGTCCCAAGTCAATGTCACAGTTTGAAGGTCAAAGGTCAAAAAACCTATCGAAATTTCCCCTTCCTCTCTATATCGTCTACACCGATGCATTGGATTATCAATTGCTAACCACAATCTCCTACCCAAGGTCACATTTAAGGTTCAAAGGTCAAACCTATGAAATTCCTTTCCGCTCTAGATCATCTACACCGATGCATGGATTATCAAATGGCTGGGCAAAAATGTTTCTCATGAAGGAAAGTGTGTCGCAATCAATAAAACCACCGCACACTACTCCAAGGTCAAGGTCACAGTTGAAAGTCAAAGGTCAAACCTATTGAAATTCCCTCCGCTCCGATAGTCTTCTAACAAGACCGATGCATGGATTATCACACTATGCCCAGGGTCAAGGTCACAGACTTGATGCGTTTGAAACCTTAACGCTCGGCTAAATGGCTTATAATCAAAAATGCCTCATTTTCTTTGGCTGCCAGTGGGGGTATTCGTGTGCCGACAGGCCACATTTCTAATTCCCCTTGGTTAAGGTTTTTAGTCAAGCTTGGTTAAAGTTTTTAGTCAAGCTTGTAGATGGAATACCATTGTGCATACAGACACCATACTTGGACAACCTTTTCTCATAGGGATGTACATCTATAACCCCTGATCTATATTTGACCTTGACCTACATTTAACCTTGAATTACTTAGTTAATTCCCCTGGGTTAAGGTTTTTAGTCAAGCTTCAATGCTTGTAGATGGAATACTCCTGGGCCTACAGCAACCATACTTGGAAAACTTCATCTTCTAGTGATGTACATCAATAACCCCTGACCTATATCTGACATTGACTTACATTTAACCTTGAATTACTTAGTTAATTTCCCTTGGTTAAGGTTTTTAGTCAACCTTGGTTAAGGTTTTTATGCGGGCCGCGGCCACCTTCTTCCACCTTCTTTGTCAAGCTATGTGTACATCGACAACCCTCGTAGTCGAGCTATGCTGTTCTCCTACCGCTCTTGTTAATTATTTATAATAATTAAATGCGTCGCCTGAAAAAATAATATTTTTCGACAGATTATAAAGTATTGCACATTAAAAAATAAAGATAGAGAATAAATAGTAATGTCCGTTAACATTTTAAGGAAACACGGTTATCGCCCCTGATATCAGTGTGGAAATTTACATCTCATATAAAATGTATAATAATGCCAATCAATACGTGGGTTAATGGTGAATTAATGTTTATTTTGCCAGAAAATGTCTCAGATTATATCTCTGATATAAAGAACATTTTGTGCCTAATGAATGGGCATGAATGTACCTTTAATGTGTGTTTCCCCAGAATAAATTGTGCCCGATATTTAGGGTTATAACGTTATTTGCCGTTGGGGACATAGCCAAATACTGGCCATAAAACAACATCCGAAAAAACCCTGACTTGTACTTCTTATGAATCCATTATCATGCACAGTTTAATGGCTGTATATGCTGGAGCACGGACTGTGTCGGCATGTGAAAGGTCGCGCGCCATGGTGGAAGTGGCCCGAGATGTTCTAGGCGCCAACGGGGCTGAAGATCAGGTCCGCCTGATACACAAGTCGTCCACAGACATCAGTGTGCCCCAGGACTTGCCTGAAAGGTAAAGTTTTGTTTGGTAATCACAATGAAATGTGTTACAATCCTTTACTATTCTCAACACTACATTCCGGTACGAGACACGCCATGTGCAGGGATTCCGTTGGGGAAAATACAAAAATTGGCGATAAAAAATGACAATTTTCGAAAAAAAAAGAAAAAAAAAGATTGTAATTTTTTATCGCCAATTGTTTATTTTTATCGCCAATTGCGAAAGTGGCGATCGCCAGCGGAATCCCTGCATGTGATTTTTTACCGAAGAACATGTGCGATATCTCGTGAAAGATATTGACACAATTTATGATAGTTTCCGTAAGTGATATCGAAAGTTGAGGAAATTTTCATAGCAAATGCGGTTTCTATTCCGCATTCCGCATTTGCTATGAACATTTCACCATCTGTCGCCGTCATTTACAGAAAATATCACAGTTTCTGTAAGTATATTTCACGAAAAATCACACATGTTCTTGGGTACAAAATCACAAGGCGTGTCTCATATCAGAATGTCAGCATTTTTCACCAGTATAGACCTATAGTAGTTGGCTTGTAACAAGTTACCACACTCTATACACAGGTTGAAGACTCGGACCTGTGACACAAAAAATGCCCTTACAAAAAATCCATTACTCCACACACTTGGTCTCATACAGTACTATCTTCTTTATAAAGAAGATATGAGACCAAGTGGGTGGCGCAATGGATTTTTTGTAATGGGCATTTTTTTTTAGTCACAGGTCCGAGTCTTCCACCTGTGACTATATGGTTGATGTTTGCTATTTTATAGAACACTACCCGTTTTCACATGAATGTAATAGTCCACAGATCTACTTGAAAGTGAAACAGAGCCTAAGTACAGCTCTGACAAAAAATCTTTAAAGAAAAATTTGAAAAAACGCTCTGATCCGTTTGGCCCACGATTCTCTCGAGATATGACTCGAGGACGCAAAGCGGATTGTGGCGGAGCCGCCCAAGCAGCGCGTGCCAGCTTGTATAGTATCGACGATGCAGTTACCGGACGATCCGGCAAAGGCATGTTGGAGACTGTTCGATCTGCTTGAAAATCTTGCAGACGATGGACACCCGCAAACTTAATGTTCGCCTTGTGTTCAAGCTTAGCGTTCACTTAGCGAACTTATACTACAGCCCCTGCGGCTACTGGAAGGAAGGGACTCGCAGCCATCAAGAACCGCAGCGGCCAAGTTTTCTTAAAACGCTGCCAAGGAATGGCTCAAGAAGCAGGCCATCTGGCAGATCTATTTGCCCGCGCCGCGCAGTATTCCACGCCCGAAATTTGATTTGCCGGTGCCTCACGATCGCGTCGGTCGCAAGACATACAAATACGCCCTGACAGTTGTTGACGTAACGAGTCGCTATAAGGAGGCTGAGCCACTGACCACGAAGGAGGCCAAGGAGGTGTACGATGCTCTTTCCCGCATATACAAGAGGAGCCCTCTCAAATGGCCGAATCTTCTCCAGGTCGATCCTGGCCGCGAGTTTATGGGTGCAGTCTCTCAGCTGTTGGCCAAGCACGGGGTCTCGGTAACCCGCGGTCGTGTGGATGTCGATCGGGATCAGGGGATTGTGGAGCGGTTCAATCAGACCCTGGCTGTTCGGGCACCAATATGCACAAGAGCTTGTAGACCATCATACGCGATCAACTGAGTGGGTGACCAGGCTGGCTGCCAGGGTCTCTACACTGAGCGGCGAGGTGACCAGATTGATCAGTAAGATGCCATCACGGCGAAAACGGTGTCGCACAAGCCCTCTACCGTCTCGCGCGGGCGACCCGTTGGTTTAGCGGTGCAAAAGCTTCCCTCGAGTGTTGGTGTCTGGTACCTCTACCAGCCTGGGGAGCTGGAGGGTGGCTGCCGCCGCGCGACTGATCCCGTGTGGTCTCTCAATGTATATCATCTGGATCGATGTATTACCAAACCAGATGAACCCGTACTCTACTACCTGAACAGTGGTCCATTGCGCGGGTTTGTCCGCGAAGAACTTCTTGCAGTGCCTTCTGACACCCCAGCTGCCACAGGGCTAAACAAATTACAATGGCTCGTTGTGGATCCCGTCCGGTAGGACCCGCCTCTTATCATAATATTCACAATGGAATGGACAATGCTACTTTAGCTTTTGTTGATTGAATGCAAGAGGGGTCGCTATACTGTTCAGTAATGACTTTGAGTATAAAGTGCATAACTCTAACACTGATTCAGAGGGTAATTATATATTATTAGATATAACAGTAGAAAATAACAGACTCACACTACTTACCATATATGCACCAAACTATGATAGTCCAGAATTCTTTGAACGTGTGTTTCATGAGTCAGAGGCAGTCGGTAACAATACCATAATTATTTGTGGCGATTTCAATTTGGTTTAAGATCCTATTAAACTTAGATTATAAAAACTATAACAATATTAATAATCGCAGAGCAAGAGAAAAAGTATTGGAATTTAAAACAAAGGAGTATCTGACAGACCCATTCCGAGAATTCTACATATAAATGATCAACTGTTTCTTGACACATTACTGATGGAAATACGTAGCAAGTCAATATCATATTCCACTTATAGGAAAAAAGAGAGAGACAAACAAGAACAAGAACTTTTAAAACTAATAAATGAAATTGAACAAAACCTTTCAACTGAAAAAATCACACAACTGGACTTGTTAAAAAATGAATTACAAGCAATACAAAAACAAAAAACAAATGGGTATATTATAAGATCAAGAGCACAATGGATTGAAGATGGAGAAAAACCCACAACTTTTTTTTGTAACTTAGAATCACATAACTTTATCAGCAAATGCATTCAACAACTAGTAAGAGAGAATGGGGATAATGTTACGGATCAGTTTGAAATTCTAGAAGAAGCTAAGCTATTTTACGAAACACTATATTCAGAAAAAGATACAGAAAAGGACTTTGATCTAAATGCTGAACTAAACTTTCCAAATATCCCAAAACTAACCACAGAAGAAGCACATAAGTTAGATGGTATGCTGACCTACATTGAATTGACACAGCAACGAAAAAGGATGAAAAATAATAAGAGTCCAGGATCAGACGGATTTAGTGCAGATTTTTTCAAAGTCTTCTGGAAAGACTTAGGCCATTTTGTTGTAAGAGCTATAAACTACGGTTACTGTCATGATAAACTATCCACAACACAAACTGAAGGAATAATTACATTCCTACCCAAAGGAGATAAAAGCAGATTTCATATAAAAAACTATCGACCTATTTCATTATTGAATACAGTGTATAAAATAGCTTCAGGTGCAATCGCAAATAGAATAAAAGGGGTACTAAATAAATTAATTCATAACGATCAGACAGGTTTTGTAGCAGGCCGTTATATGGGAGAAAATACACGACTGATTTATGATATACTACAGTACATAGAAGATAATGATATACCAGGGTTACTATTGCTTATTGATTTTGAAAAAGCGTTTGACTCGGTTTCGTGGAATTTCATCAGGAACACACTATTATTTTTTTTCCAATTTGGGAACTCATTAAGAAAATGGGTAGATGTCTTATACAGAAACTCTAAACTAGCGGTACTTCAGTGTGGCCACCTCTCTTCCTTTTTTAATGTCGGTCGTGGGTGTAGACAAGGAGATCCTCTATCACCTTACATATTCATTCTATATGTATGTGCAGAAATACTAGCAATCAGAATACGAAATAATAGTCACATTAAGGGAATTATGGTAAATAATACAGAAATTAAACGTTCAAGCTTCGCAGACGACACTTCACTCACACTAGATGGCAGTGAATCCTCATTGAATAATACATTAAAGGAATTTAAAAAAATTGAAAACATATCTGGATTGAAAGTAAACTTTGAGAAGACACATGTTATATGGATCGGTAAAAAGAAATTCAGCTCTGACACAATTAAAACAAAATTTAAAATAGCCTGGGGACAAACTGACTTCAAACTTCTGGGCATACATTTCCATGTTGATTTAAATAAAATGATGGACCTTAACTGTAACCCGAAAATAATCAAACTTCAAAAATCAATTAACCACTGGAAACGTAGAATACTTACACCATTAGGTAGACTTACAGTAATTAAAACCTTATTAGTACCAACATTAAACCACATGTTCATATCAATACCGAACCCAAACGACAAAATCCTAAAGAAAATAAATAGTATGTTGTTATATGAGTTCTTATGGCTAGGCCCTGCAAGAATTAAAAGTTCAGTAGTTACAAAAAGCTATATAGAAGGAGGACTAAGAATGATAAATCTTTCCTCATTTGTTAAATCATTAAAACTAAGTTGGATTAGAAGGATAATAGTGAACAATGGCAAATGGATAGATATACTAAACAAATATGTTGATGTTGGGCGATTATTTTCCATGGGAAAAAAATATATTGAAGAAAAGTATGTAAACAATAATCCATTTTGGAAAGATGTTTTTAGAGCATATACAGAATTAAACTCAAAAACAGATTTAACAAACCAAGATAATTTATTAGCCAACAGTCTTTTTTACAACACAAACATCAAAATGGGTGGCACAACAATTTATTTCAAAAATTTATATGAAAAAGGAACTAGATTCATAAATGACATGTTAGATGGAGACAATAAGATTTTTACATTGGAACATGCAGTTTAAACAGAATACAGGCATAAACATTAATTATCTTCATTACCACGGTCTGTCATCTTCATTGAAATCACTATTCCAAAAACATCAAATATTAATAACACAAAAGTTAGAACAACCTATTGTACCAGAACCTTTGAGAACAATTCTAAGGTCATGCAAGGGGTCTAAGGACATGTATAGTATACTAAACAAAAACACAGAAACACCTACCGGCAAACAAAAATGGAATGCTATATACAAACTTAGTGCAAACAATTGGAAATCTATATACCAAGAACCATTTTGAACTACCAAAAGTACAAGGTTAAGATGGTTACAAGTTAGAATAAATTATAATATATTAATGACAAATACCTTCTTATACAGGATAGGAGCTGTTAATAACAATTTATGTAATCTATGTAGCTCGGATACAGAAACCATTAGACATATTTTTTGGCAGTGTCCCCAAACAGAAAAATTGCTAACTAATTTGACAGAATTGCTAAGAAATAATAACAACAATAGAACTAACAGAAAAATATTTCCTATTTGGGCTTTTCGAAAATACGACGTCTGAAGTAGTCAAAATTATTTTTATGGAAACAAAAGCATATATATACCGATCAAGAACAATAAAACAGAATTTATATTTCACTGCACTAAAATCAAGACTGACAGAAACATACAAAATTCATCATCAAATTGCGCACGACAACAATACATTAGATAAATTTGATGCAATATGGGACAATAATTACAAAACTATATTCATGAATGCACAACACCCTTGATGAATAGCTAATAAACAATGATAATATGAAATAGAATTGCATGTCAACTTAACAATACCTTAATATAATCAACCAGCCACCAACCTTCCATGTCTTTTACTTGATTGATAATTGCATCACACTTTTTTTCTCTTTTTCTTAGCTCACCTGAGCAAAGCTCATGTGAGCTATTGTTATGGCAAAGTGTCCGTCGTCCGTCCGTCCGTCCGTGAACATTTTCAATCATCTTCTTCTCCCGAACTGCTGAGCCGATATTGGTTAAACTTCACAGGGATGATATATGGGTGATGCCATTTCAGATTTTTTAAAATGGAGGTCATCGACAATCCAAGATGGCCGCCATGGAAAAGTAGGTCAAATTCTTAAAAAATCTTCTTCTCACGAACCGCCAGGCCGATTTCGACGATACTTGGTATGAATGATCGATAGTATATAGTCATATAATATATCAAATCGAAGGTATTGACGAGACGATCACTCTGGAGAATTTTTTGTCTAAATCAGATGATTACGTCATCCAAGATGGCCACTGATAGTTCAAAAGGTCATTCTTTTACTAAAGATTTCAAATGTCTTTTTCTTGTGAACTGCTTGGCCGATATTGGCCAAACTTAACTGTAATGGTCTGTGGGTGAAGCCTGTTCATTTTTGTTGAAATGGAGGTCATTACCAAATCCAAGAAAAGTAGGTCAAATTGTCAAAAAATCTTCTCACAAACCTCCAGGCCGATTTCGATGAAACTTGGTGTGAATGATTGGTAGTTAAAGCTGTGTTTAGTTTGTTCATATGTGTGGGGGGGTGGCCCCTGGGTAAAAATGGGCGTGGCCCGAGGGGTCACTAGGGGTCAAAATTATATTTTTGCCGAATATGGTCTATAATATATCAAATCGAAGGTATCGACTAGTCGATCACTCTGGAGCATTTTTTGTCTAAATCAGATGATTTTGTTATCCAAGATGGCCACCGAAAGGTAAAAAAGTTGTTCTTTTACTAAAGATTTCAAACGTATTCTTCTTGTGAACTGCTTGGCCGATATTGGCCAAACTTAACTGTAATGGTCTGTGGGGGAAGCCTGTCCATTTTTGTTAAAATGGAGGTCATCACCAAATCAAAGATGTCCGCTGTTGAAAAGTAGGTCAAATTGTCAAAAAAATCTTCTTCTCACAAACCTCCAGGCTGATTTCGACAAAACTTGGTGTGAATGATTGATATTTAACGCTGTTTCAGATTTGTTCATATGGTGGCACCTGGGTCAAAAATGGGCGTGGCCCGAGGGGTCAACTAGGGGTCAAATTATATTTTTGACCGAATATGGTCATATAATATATCCAATCCAAGGTATCGACGAGACGATCACTCTGGAGCATGTTTTGCCAAAATCAGATGATTACGTCATCCAAGATGGCCACCGACAGGTCAAAAGGTTGTTCTTTTACTAAAGATTTCAAAGGACTTCTTCTTGTGAACTGCTTGGCCGATATTGACCAAACTTAACTGAAATGGTTTGTTGGTGAAGCCTGTTCATTTTTGTCAAAATGGAGGTCATCACCAAATCCAAGATGTCCGCCGTTGAAAAGTAGGTCAAATTGTCAAAAAATCTTCTCACAAACCGCCAGGCCGATTTCGACGAAACTTTGTATGAATGATCGATAGTTAACGCTGATTCAGATTTGTTCATATGGTGGCCTCTGGGTCAAAATGGTCATGGCCCGAGGGGTCAAATAGGGGTCAAATTTTATTTTTGACCGAATATGGTCATTTTATATATCAAATCGAAGGTATAGCAGTAAATCACATGCACATTCGCAATATATGTTAGATCAGAAGGTACCAACACATTCTGTGGAACATTTGAAGTTGTAAGTGAAGAGTCTTTGTGAAATCAAGATGACCACTATGGAGGCTTTTAGGTGAGCGATACAGGCCCATTTGGGCCTCTTGTTTGTATGCAGAATTATTATACTGAATTTATTACATTATCATAGCCAAAATGGCTGTGGTGGTGTGATAAATTCATTATAATAAAAATTAATAAATAAATCTCTGCTTTTGTGCGTTTTTTTTTTGTTTCCTTTCTTTGTTTTAACCCCTTCCCCACCCCCTCCCCATCCCCCATTCCACCTCATATTATAGGTTTGGGATATAAAGACATTATAAATATGAATCTAGTAGAAGAATATAATATACACAGAGTAATACAGGTTCAAGCAATGACCATGATCTGACGGAGCCAGCCGCGTTTTGTTTTATAACCAGTGTGGGGATCGGAACAGATTGTACATTGGCTTGACCCACCACAAACCTATTACGGGGAAAATAAATATTTTCAAACCTGAAAAAAAAAAGAAAAAAAAAAGAGAGAACCCTAACTTCCGCTGCCAATACATTTTCATTGCTCCGTTAATCATTCTAAATCCTCTATTTTCTGCCATATCGGTTCCACCTTCTAATGCCATCTTATATCTACACCATGTCAAGTCGTTAGTTCTTTTCGACATTCCCTTTGTCGAGTGTTTCACTCTACCTTTTTCATACATTCCCTCGTCACCACTAACGTAGTAACATTTGCTACATGACGCGATGGCTCTGTCACCTCGAAACTCTAGCTTGAACAGACCTGGATCTCTGTTACTCCATTGATCCCAAGCGAGCCATTCTCTTTACGAAGCTCTTATATTCTTTCGCGTCTGACTACACTCTCCAACTCTTTACTAGACAGTGCGAAGTACATACTGTGCGTGTCCATCTGTATTAGTTCGAAATCGCTTCTGTTAACGTATCTATCTAGAACTGTAACATTCGAAGCTTCGCGAGTTGCCACGTGTGTTCACTTCACAGACTGCTGTAATGTTTCGAGCGGATGGAAGCAATGAGGAGGAGGGGTCCGTGGTAGACAGTCGCTAGATGGGGTGTAATAGATGTGAGCCAGCAACACCACCTCGCTAAGCCGAAAAATAAAAAAAATAAGGCGTCAAGGCTTAGCGGGGTGGGCCCAGAAGGGTTTTGCCGGCACGAGTTCGAGTCCCGGGTGGGGGTCTCTTTTTTTTTTTCTCATCACCGGATATCCCGGGCGAGGGTGGTGGGGGGGGGGGTTTCGTATTAGTAGTATATGGGGTCAGAATTATGACCGAGGTGGTATCATTCTCGCTCACATGAGAAACATGACAATTTGCCAGGAGGTGGTATCATTTTGATCACATATGCCTCACCTCATATATGACACTATTTTTTCTATCATTCTATCATTCTCTCTCACATGAGAAACACGACAATTTGCCAGGAGGTGGTATCATTTTGATCCCCTGATACTACTTCTCTCGCTTTTTACTATTAAAGCACTCCTGATTATTCACATGAAAGCTTGAAATTAAAGTCAACATTATTAAATTATGCACTTTTGTAATCATATGTCTGTAAACTACACCAGAATAAGGTTTAAGTAAATCCCTGTCTCACTGTGCTTATGTGATTCAGTTTGTATTTACAGAATGCACGCTGACTGATAACACTTTGTTATACCCTGCGTTAGATATATGCAGGGGCGGGTCCAGCATTTGGGGAACGAGGGGGGAGCGGGGGGTGTTGTTTAGTTGCGAAGGTAACTCTTGCAATATACTCCCATACCGTCCGTAGCTAGCTACAGGAGTAATTGCAAGAGTTACCGTTCGCAACTAGGGGTTGTCCTATTTTCCAGCTCTTCGAAATGCACTTTTCTGTGTTTTACGGCATTTAAATTCAGACTCCAACTAGTGGTAAACTGTGATAACTGTGGCTGAACGGGGGGTGGGGGGGGTGGGGGTGGGGGGGGTGGGGGGGGTGGGGGGGTGGGGGGGGGTGGGGGGGGTGGGGTGGGTGGGGGGGGGTGGGGGGGTGGGGGGGGTGGGGGGGGGTGGCGGGTGGGTGGGTGGGGGGGGGGTGTGTGGTGGGGGGGGGTGGGTTGGGGGGGGGGTGGGGGTGGGGAGGGGGTGGGGTGGGTGGGCCCCGGTGGGGGGGGGGTGGGGTGGGGGGGGTGGGTGGGGGGGTGTGGGGGGGGTTGCAACCCTCGGAATTCCCACCCCCTCCAAGATCTGCCCCATGAATATGCATATCCTCTGGGTCAAACTACTTTTACTTTACATTACCATTGCATTAAATTGGCCAATTCACAATGATGTGAGTTGCCTAATAATGATTTTGTTGTTATTAACAACGCAATGTAAACAAGTTCACAGTTTTTTTTCGACAAAAAAAATGTTATATTTGCCCATCTTCTAGCATAAAGCGTTGCCTGATAAATAGAATAGCATGTTAGTGTCAACAAGTTCATCATGCACAGCTAGCAAACGAATTCCTGCACGTTTCCTAGCCTTGCCTGATAAACTTAATGTCAACAGACACTACAGCCTGATTTTCTCTTTGTATCTTTATGCCCCCTATGCGATAGCAAGGTGGGCATATTGCTTTCCTCTTGAGGTTCTGTATGTCCGTCTGTGTACATTTATGTTGAAAAGTTTGTAAGAGTTTCTTTTGAGTCCTGGGCCCGATTTCACCAAAATTGCTGAGCATACTTATCTAGCTATGTATACTGGGAGTAATAATTTTCTTTTCCCAAAATGCATTATTTAATATATAATTAACGACTCCATAAATTATATTTGATGATTAAAAGTTATGCAAAATTATTATACTGAATGTATTAACGGGGGGTGGGGGGGTGGGTGGGGTGGGTGGGGGGGGTGGGGGGGGGGGGGGTTGCAATCTCGGAATCCCCCTCCAGATCTGCCCCTGATATGCATATCCTCTGGGTCAAACTACTTTTACTTACATTCCATTGCTTAAATGGCATCACATGATGTTGCCAATGATGTTGTTATAACAACGCAATGTAAACAAGTTCACAGTTTTTTTTCGACAAAAAAAATGTTATATTTGCCCATCTTCTAGCATAAAGCGTTGCCTGATAAATAGAATAGCATGTTAGTGTCAACAAGTTCATCATGCACAGCTAGCAAACGAATTCCTGCACGTTTCCTAGCCTTGCCTGATAAACTTAATGTCAACAGACACTACAGCCTGATTTTCTCTTTGTATCTTTATGCCCCCTATGCGATAGCAAGGTGGGCATATTGCTTTCCTCTTGAGGTTCTGTATGTCCGTCTGTGTACATTTATGTTGAAAAGTTTGTAAGAGTTTCTTTTGAGTCCTGGGCCCGATTTCACCAAAATTGCTGAGCATACTTATCTAGCTATGTATACTGGGAGTAATAATTTTCTTTTCCCAAAATGCATTATTTAATATATAATTAACGACTCCATAAATTATATTTGATGATTAAAAGTTATGCAAAATTATTATACTGAATGTATTACCAAAATGACTGTGATAATGTAATAAATTCAGTATGATAAAAACTAATAAATTTGTCTTTAAATTGAAAATTTCTCCCTCTACGTGTACTTAGCAAGATAAGTATACTTTGCAATTTTGGTGAAATCGGCTACAGTATGTCACGGGGGCATATCCATGTTTGACAAACATAATGTCTAGTTCTCCATTGCTGTTGTATCAGAGTTCAGCTGGTGGTGACGGAGACCTTCGATGCGGGGCTGTTTGGAGAGGGAGTGGCCACAACGCTCCTCCATGCTTGGAAGCACCTCATTGTTAATCAACCAGGAATGGTAAATATTATACAGGGCTCCAGATAAGGAATTAGTAATTGAGTATTGTCACTCCATCAGTTCTGAAACAATTGGGGGTATTTCAAAATTTTAATTGGGTAAAATAAAATCACACTACTGTTTACACATCAACAGACAGCAATTATTGAATAGTTTGCTTCGAAATGAAAACATGTCTTGGCATTTCATTAGAATTGTCTCCTTGGAGACAATTCTAATGAAATACCAAGATGTGTTTTCATGGAAAATAAGAAAAATATGCTATATTTGTGGTCTGCTTATTGTTTTCTGCAGCATGATATAGGTACCACACAATTTGTATTGCTTTTTGATACTCGCTACTTCTGATTTCAATTGGGTTTTTGGCAATTTTAATTGGGTATTTACGCAAATACGCACCTTATCTGGAGCTCTGATTATATAAATATGGAATTTTTAGCTGGTGTATATGATGTGGATGCAATATTTATTCTTCTGGTGCATCTCACATCATATGACCCAGCCAAAACGTCCATATTTGTTTTTATTAAGCAACCACATAATTAATGTGACATTTGAACTGAATTTTGTTCTCACAACACGCACACTGCCTTCAACGCCCCTGACCATGGTGTTAGTCTAGTCAATGTGAAGCTATTTACCTGATCAATGACTATGCTTGCCACATTTGCAACTAATGTATACAATGTGTCCCCGTCATTCTCATTGAACGGAGGATGGGAGGGTATGCATATCTTAACGATTGATTCACCCTTAAAAAACGGGAACCGAAATGTATGATGTTATGTCATATTTTTTCTCAAGAAAAACATAGTTTTACAGCACTTTAGAATCATTTGAAATGATTCTAAATTGCTGCCAAACTATGTTTTCCTTGAGAAAACTGGAAATTAAAAAATAAACAGCAGACAACATTTAATTCAGCATTGTAAGGATTAAGGAATTATATTTTAATGCTAAACTTACTAGGTTCTCACCTGTGGCCAAGAGACCCACGTCCGATCGCCCAAGGTCAAGGTCACTCAGGACGTATGTTCACCCGAATTTGATAATATTTGGCCACAATGTGTGTCTAGGGATGGTGCTTTTGTTTTGCATAGGACCCACGTATGACCGCCCAAGGTCAAGGTCACTGAGAATTTATATTCACCTTGTTTTAAAGGCAAATTTAAAGGCCGGAAGGCCTCGTCCAGTATTCCCGCGACTTTTCCAAGTTTATATCCCCGATAAATTCCACAAAAAGGCCATTCATTCCTTATAATTCCAGCATTTGAAATAAATTCATCAAGAAAATGTGTTTATTTTCTGTTTTCTTAAGAATTATTTTAACTGCGCCTCACGATTACGGAAAGTAGTTCGGCGTGGGAGTTTACTGGGATATAAATTTTGGACAGAGACCAATCAAGGTCCAATCAAATGTTAGGGAATTGTGTAAATATTTTTGTGCTGGTATTATCATTGATTAATTCCTAATTAGACTGATTCTGAATCGCTAATTATCATATAATGTTGTAGATTGGCAGCGTCATCCCGTGTTCCGCCACTATGTACGTCTGTGGCATCGAGTGTGAGAGCATCAAACTACGCAACAGGTACTTGTGCTTTATGTTATATGGGCCATGTTGAAAGTTGGCCCAAAATTTAAAACTCTGTCACATGTGGTGTTAAATTGAATACTAGTGTATTCATTGCTACCAATCATGGGCCTCGATTCAATTGAGTAATTCAGTAGACCAACAATTAAATATTGCTTGACCGTTTCTGTAATAGAGTACCGTTATTTATGTAGTCTGCATGTGGTCTGCTGATATACACATTTCCGAATGGTCTACCCAATACTGCAGTGCCTAGACCTCAGTTCAGTAGGCCGTTTCTGTAGACTGTGATTACATGACTGATGTAGACATTTCAGAATGGTCTACTCAATACTGCAGTGCCTAGACATCGGCTCAGTAGACCGTTTCTGTAGACTGATTACATGACTGATGCACACATTTTAGAATGGTCTACTCAATACTGCAGTGCTTGACCTCAGCTCAGTAGTCCGTTTCTGTAAACAAAGTCACATGGTCTACTGATGTACATCTTTCAGGATGGTCTACCCAATGCTGCAGTGTCTAGACCTCAGTTCAGTAGACTTAGTATGCAGCACGGGCAATGTAGACCAAGAACCATACACGACAGAAAACCTTGCTAAGGTCAGGGGAGGTTACAAGATACTGACCAACGTGACGGAACTGCTATGTATCAACTTCTGTAGCCAACAGGTAGTTTACATGTGTTTTAGTCGCCACACAACAGCTGTTTATACCGGGCCAGTTTAACAAAACTTGTGTAATAAAAATGTTGGTACAAATATATTTATACAAAGAATTTGCTTCTCACATTAATGTGATTCACAAATGCTACAATTTTTAACCCACGCATACAAGAAATTAAATGCGAAAAAATCCAATAAAGATTTTTCAACATTGTCAAATTGACAATGCTAAAATTTTTCTCAAATTTAATTGTTTCTCTTTGCAGACTTCTTTATCCATACGAAGTTTAATGAAATGCCTGGCTGCGCAATGACCACATACAGCTGACAACAGCAGGCATTGAAACTGAAACTGTGTCCAAGTTGATTTGTATTCTACAACTACGTTTGCTGACGTTGCATTGGTCCATTTTTGTCGCGCCCGCTTGCGGAAAGCGCGATATAGTACGTACGCCAAAGTGCCGACTATATCGCGCTTTCCGCAAGCGGGCGTGACAAAAATGGACTAATGCAACGTCAGCAAACGTACGTGTGTCCGGTTAAAGTTTTTGGTTAAGTTGTTTGGTTAAGTTTTTTGGTTAAAGTTTTTGGTTAAGTTCTTTGGTTAAAGTTTTTGGTTAAGTTTTTTGGTTAAGTTTTTTGGTTAAAGTTTTTGGTTAAAGTTTTTCGTTATACTATATCTCTGCAACTGCTTTGCCCATTACCTTGAAACTTCACATGGGTGTTTATCATCATCTATATTTTCATTCTACCCCCCTCCCGTGCGGCCCCTGTGCCCAATGTCAAGGTCAAATTACTTTGAAGTTTTTGGTTAAGTTTTTTGGTTAAAGTTTTTGGTTAAGTTTTTTGGTTAAAGTTTTTTGTTATACTATATCTCTGCAACTGCTTTGATCATTACCTTGAAACTTCATATGGGTGTTTATCATCATCTATATTTTCATTCTACCCCCCTCCCGTGCGGCCACTGTGCACCCAATGTCAAGGTCAAATACTTTGAAGTTTTTGGTTAAGTTTTTTTGGTTAAAGTTTATTTTGTTATACTAAATATCTCTGCAACTGCTTTGCCCATTACCTTGAAACTTCACATGGATGTTTATCATCATCTATATTTTCATTCTACCCGCCTTCCGTGCGGCCCCTGTGCCCAATGTCAAGGTCAAATTACTTTGAAGTTTTTGGTTAAGTTTTTAGCTCACCTGAGCGAAGCTCATGTGAGCTATTGTTACCGCAATGTGTCCGTCGTCTGTCGTCCGTCCGTCCGTGAACATTATCAAACGTCTTCTCCTCGGTAACCATTGGGCCTATAGTCACCAAACTTCATGGTCATGGTCCTTACATAGGGGGATTACAAAATTGTTAAAATTACGTCATTACGTAATCCAAGATGGCCGCCGTCTAAAAATAGCACAAATTCTTCAAAAATCTTCTTCTCAAGAACTGCCAAACGGATTTCGACAAAACTTGGTAGGAATTATCGATGTACAATGCTCTTTCAAAGTTATTAAAATGGTGACCCCAGGGTCAAAAATGGGTGTGGCCGGTGGGGTCAAATTGTGGTCAAATTTTATTTTTGACCAAATATGGTCACGTTATATATCAAATCGAAGGTATCAACGAGGCGATCACTCTGGTGTATTTTTTGTCGAAATCGGATGGTTATGTCATCCAAGATGGCCGCCGAAAGGTCAAAAGGTCCTTCTTTTATTAGATTTCAAAATTCTTCTTCACATGAACCGCTTGGCCCATGGTAGCCAAACTTCACAGTTATAGTCCATGGGTGAAGCTTTTTCATATTTGTTAAAATGGAGGTCATCTCTAATCAAAGATGGCCGCCATCTAAAAATAGCATAAATTCCTAAAAAATCTTCTTCTCCTGAACCGCCAGCCGGATTTTGACGAAACTTGGTTAGAATGATCAATGTACAATGCTCTTTCAAAGTTGTTAAAATGGTGACCCCGGGGTCAAAAATGGGCATGGCCTGTGGGGTCAAATTGGGGTCAAATTTTATTTTTGACCGAATATGGTCCTGTCTATATCAAATTGAAGGTATCAAAGAGGCGATCACTCTGGTACATTTTTTGTCGAAATTGGATGGTCTTGTCATCCAAAATGACCACCGAAAGGTCAAAAGGTCGTTCTTTTATTAGAAATTTCAAAATTCTTCTTCACACGAACCGCTTGGCCCATGGTGGCCAAACTTCACAGTTATGGTCCGTGGGTGAAGCCTTTTCAGATTTGTTAAAACGGAGGTCTTCGCTAATCCAAGATGGCCGCCGTCTAAAAATAGCACAAATTCTTAAAAAATCTTCTTCTCATTAACCGCCAGCCGGATTTCGACGAATCTTGGTAGGAATGATCGATGCACAATGCTCTTTCAAAGTTGTTAAAATGGTGACCCCGGGGTCAAAAATGGGCCTGACCCGTGGTGTCAAATTGGGTTCAAATTTTATTTTTGACCAAATATGGTCATGTCTATATCAAATTGAAGGTTTTGGTTGAGTTCTTTCGTTAAAGTTTTTGGTTAAGTTTTTTGGTTAAGTTAAGTTTTTTGGTTAAGTTTTTGGTTAAAGTTTTTCGTTGTACTATATCTCTGCAACTGCTTTGCCCATTACCTTGAAACTTCACATGGGTGTTTATCATCATCTATGTTTTCATTCTACCCCCCTCCCGTGCGGCCCCTGTGCCCAATGTGAAGGTCAAATTACTTTGAAGTTTTTGATTAAGTTTTTTGGTTAAAGTTTTTGGTTAAGTTTTTTTATTAAGTTTTTTGGTTAAAGTTTTTCGTTATACTATATCTCTGCAACTGCTTTGCCCATTACCTTGAAACTTCACATGGGTGTTTATTATCATCTGTATTTTCATTCTACCCCACTCCCGTGCGGCCCCTGTGCCCAATGTCAAGGTCAAATTACTTTGAAGTTTTGGTTAAGTTTTTTGGTTAAGTTTTTTGGTTAAAGTTTTTGGTTAAGTTTTTTGGTTAAGTTTTTCGTTATACTATATCTTTTTTTTTAGTGTCCATGCCTCGCCACAAGGCGCGACATGCAGGCCGTGGCCATCTAGTTATTCAATTGGTCCATTTTTATTCAACTACCATTTTGAAATACTGGATTTATTTCCAAAGACATCTGTAATCCGATAAAGAGACAAGGACGGAGCACAAGTTTCTTTGTCGTGGGATTTCAAAATGGTAGTATAATACATGCTCTTGGAAAAATATGAAATTTGCTCTTAGACTAGTTTATAACATTGTCAAAATATGCATGTAAAATAAAACATTATTATACATACACATTTCAGAATACCTGTAGCACATTACCTGATAAATATAAATACCCGGAGAGTGTCTTTTGATATCAAGTATATCGGGCTCGACTCGTAAACGCTAGGAATTCCTCGGCAAGCCTCGGAATTCCTATGCGTTTCCTAGTCTCGCCTGATAAATTGGATATCAAACGATTCTAGCCTGATGTTCTCTTATTTATTTTCCTCACAATGAGGTAAGTGATGTATACTGTAGCCCGTTGTCCATCAGTCATTCCGTCCGTTCGTCTTGTCCCAAATCTTAGGGAGAGTCAAATTTGTTACAATTTCCTTCCATTTCTCTTCTAATCCTTAAAGCCATCTTAACCAGTAGCCTATTTCACCAACATTGCAAAGTATACTTATCTAGCAAAGTATACTTTGAGGGAGAAATTTTCAATTTAAGGATAAATTTATTTATTTTTATTATAAATTCAGTATAATAATTCTGCATACTTTTAATCATCAAATATATGCAGTGGTTTGTTCTATATGAAATAATGCATTTTAGTGAAAATAAATACTCCCTCAAAGTATACTTTGCTAGATAAGTATACTTTGTAGTTTTGATGAAATCGGCTACTGATGTCATAAAATTAACCCAAACGCACATGACCACTGGATTGTCACGGTGTATTGTGTCCTTGGTCACAACATTTTTTTTCTTTTAGCTTATGTAGTCTGGTGGCCAAACCACTATAGGGCGACTTGACTGATATAGTTTGTTTCTCGACTGATTCTGAAGCACAACATGCCACATAGACAGAAACTGCCTGGTAAATTGGAGTTATCCTTGAGCTTTTCTCAAGATCCAAGATGGCCGCCAAGATAGCCATCAAAGCGAATTGTCTACATAAATGGTGAACCACTTGTCAGATTTTGGTGATCTTAGTGTCGATTTGTAGGCTGTCAATGATGCCCGATGTATTTATCATTGTTATTTTGGCATACATAGTCAAGGTCACGATATACGATCAATGTACATAAAGGGGCGTTTTGGCCACTAAATGGTGAATATCGTCTCAGAATCAAAGGATAAAAAAATATATCAGTCTTTAGTTTTCAGTCATTATGCCAGGCTAGTTCCTATTATTTTCATGTTAGAATAAACATAGTCAACAAATCATATGTAGAGTTTGATGATCCTATCGCCGTTTTATCGGTTTCTGATGATTCATACTCCGTATATATGGTTTTGAAATAGACCCACTCTTGTTTCTGCAGGCGTCCCCACAGTTTCTTGAAGAACGGTTAATAATTTGGTGTTTTATGGGTATACCTGTAGCCTATTTCACCAACATTGCAAAGTATACTTTACTAGCAAAGTATACTTTGAGGGCGTAATCATTTATTTTTCCTGAAATGCATTATTTCATATAGAACTAACAAATGCATATATTTCATGATTAAAAGTATGCAGAATTATTATACTGAATTTATTACATTATCACAGCCAAATTGGCTGTGATAATGTAATAAATTCAGTATAATAAAAATTAATAAATTTATCATAAAATTGAAAATTTCTCCCTCAAAGTATACTTTGCTACTAAAGTATACTTTGCAATGTTGATGAAATAGGCTACTGGTGGTTTGGGTGCATTATTACCAACATACAATTTACGTTACCTCCCGCGAGTTACACATTCAAGTACGGTAATACAAAGGTGTGAAAGTGAGCTACGACCCGCGTACGTTTTTAACCAATAAAACCATTATTTGTTAACCGAAACAATAAAACCAGTTCCAAATTTTTTGTTTAAATTAATGTAATAGACCTGAACCACCAATGCACGTCAAACATTTATATGTCGTTTGAAAAATTTCTCGAATAGATGGTCGAGTTCTCACAGCGGAGAAATTTGGTTACACATCCTTACATAGACGTGTAAACCTCTTTACATCGTGACGCTCATTACCTGGCTGACATCTAATAATAGCGTGATGGGGATGTCATAGTGGATTTTGACATATAGTGGGAAATGGCTATCCAATCAAATGGCGCACCACGCATGTAATCCCCGCTTTCAGGCCTCGTTAGAAAATCGCACAAATGTATGACTTTTAATGTCTTAAATGTAGGAACAGATAACTGCAGTTCACGTATTCTATCGGCATCAGCAGATTGGTATATGTTGTCTGACTCGATAGAACCCGAATTTGGAGTGTGTGGTTGAAAATTGATGATATAATCAGTCTGAAAGCAACGCATGTTGGAAATTTTATTGGCAAGATTTGGAAAAGCTTTCATTCATTTGTTCCATGGTAGGTATTTTGACAGTATGAAAGGGGTCCGACAGTTTGGAACGGTGAATGTGTATAGAATTTACGATTTCTTTTATGTGTAATGATTGGGCAACGAAATCCACCCAAATCTACCCAAAATTCACCAACTTACCCACATGACACCAAACATACTGACCATCTGTTTAAACACCTGTGGGTGTCCTTGCCCTTACAAACACAAAAAAGTGTGCATGTGACACGGTGAGACTGGGACCAAATCATTGTGATGTGGGATGATTGTGGGGATAAGCTTCGTGGAGCCCTCGGTACGTGACCACCCATGGTCAGTGGGGTCAAGCGAAGATGGATTGGGATCAAGTGCGTTGCTGGTAATGGGCCCGGAGAATATTTTGTTGAAATGCTTCTGAGGTTGGGGGAAGCGAGCATAGCTTGGGGGGGGGGGTTGAGAGCACCCTTTCTCAAAGTTGTCTTCCATGCATCGACTCTCGCTTCGGTCAGGGTCTTCTTGCTAGTCTGGTTGTAGCAGGCAATGATGAATCGAGCTTCCGCCTCAATCATCTGGTCATAGGATGTCACCAGTAGGCTAGTCGCCCAACAAATGAAATTAAAGCAATTTGGAGAGGAGTCATGTGTTTAAATACACACTAGTAACCATATTTCCCATTAGGAGCGATGTCAAGGAGTCCATTTCATGTGACGGGGAGAGCTTCTGGAGAAGCAACTGGAGGGTATTGGAAACATATTCAGTGGTAATAGCTTTGGAGATTCGTCGATGGTACTTGCAGAGCTCCAGTTAAGTGCAGCATCTATATCATCCATCTCGTCCTGTTCTTTTGTCACTTTCAGTGACGAGCTTGTGGTACCCATGTGCCGAGAGAATAGACAGATCTTCAACATTTTGATCTAGCAACCTCAGCAAATCTGATCGTTTGATAGAACTACCCCCTATTTCTGTAAATATTCCCTGCAATTCTACTGAATACCATATTTTTGCGCGATTTGATTGTGATGAGCTGCCTTATATCTGCCGACTGTGGGGTCTTGCTGGAATATTCCTGTTACTAAAGAACCTACTCAAACAGTTGTTGTGATATTTGGCGTCGGATGCATGTAAGTCACTGTAGGGGCGCCTGTGACATGCAACCTTAGCTCGTCTGCCCACGTGTCATGCCAGACTTCACACTGCTGCAGTACTATGTTCTTGTTAGTTATGGGTTTCCCCATTTCATCAAGTTCATGTGTGTCGACCTGTCACCAAATGTGCTGGTACCCATCGATTAGGATTCTTCGTATCCTTTTCAACCACACAGTAGAAACATTGTTCTCGGAATTGAAAGATCAGAATGTTAGATTCGATGTAAATATTCCGTTCTGATTTTGGGATTTTCCCCCCAATGCAGCAGGTTATAATGGGATCGAACCCGTTTGCCCGGCCTTACATGACCTTAGCTGTTGATAGGCCGTTAAACACTAATAAACAAACCGAATGTTAGAGCGTCCTATTCGCTTAGTAGGCTAATGACACTTTATATCAACTGACAGACGATGGGCTGGTGCACATGCTAGATATGTGGTAATAAAAATGTCTGTGGTAATACACTTGGAATCTGTCATCAATGTTCATTTGGTCCTGTAGACCGACATGTAATGAATCGCCATACCGGATACTAGCATCAAAGTTTCGCGTTGGCCGAACACTTGCCAAGCACGTGTTTGAAAACACAATCATCTGACATTTTTCATTTCTGGTACATACATATATTGCTGGAAACCAGTACTGCTGCTTAACTCGTCATCTGACACTATATTAATGGGAAATTGTCAGCCATATGACTGATGACTGATAGTTGTTTTATCATTTGATTCTGAGACGATATTCACCATTTAGTGGCCAACAAGCACCTGCACCTTGATCGTATATTGTGACCTTGACTTTTTATGCCAAAATAACCATGTTAAATGCATCGGGTATCATTGAAAGCTTACAAATCGACACTAAGATCACCAGAATCTGACAAGTGGTTCACCATTTCGGTAGACAACTCGCTTTGGCTGCCATCTTGGTGGCCATCTTGGATTTTGAGAAATGCTCAAGGATAACTCCAATTTACCAGGCAGTTTCTGTTTATGTGGCAGGATGTGCTTCAGAATCAACTGAGAAACAAACTATATCAGTTGAGTCGGGGGGTTCAGCCAAAATACCAGCTTTGGCATCCAGACTAATGGTTCTACAATATTCTAAGGAGGATATGTTTCAAACACAACGTCTGAATCCCACCCCCACCCATCACCACACATGCGCATACCGGTTCTACCTAGTCGCCCATCTGCATATTACATACATGTTGAATGAGCATTAAACCCTATTTCATGAATGAATGAACTAATCTGACAGTCAATCAGCATTCAATCCATCAACAAAAACAAAAATGCCGGCCTTATATGAGCCGTTAAACACCAATAATTTCAGCACAAAAATATTTACACAATTCCCTAACATTTGATTAGATTTAGTTTCTGTCCAAAATTTATATCCCAGTAAACTCCCACGCCAAACTACTTTCCGTAACCGTGAGGCGCAGTTAAAATAATTCTTAAGAAAACGTAAAATAAACACATTTTCTTGATGAATTTATTTCAAATGCTGGAATTATAAGGAGTGAATGGCCTTTTTGTGGAATTTATCGGGGATATAAACTTGGAAAAGTCACGGGAATACTGGACGAGGCCTTCCGGCCTTCGTCCAGTATTCCCGCGACTTTTCCAAGTTTATACCCCGATAAATTTCACAAAAAGGCCATTCATTCCTATAATGAACAAATAAACATCAATCAATCAACATTCAATCAATCCTTGTAGGAGATGGAGACCTTGTGCAAAGGCACCTCCTGGATACGCGAGTTGATCGCTAAGCAGTCTGGTCGCCTTGACGCCCTGGCCGTGTGGTTTGACCTTCACCTTGATGAGAGCGTTACCATAACAACATCACCAGACTACGACAACTGTTGGGAGCAGGCTATTTATCCAGTTCTGTCCGTGGTTCGGAGGAATAAACAATCAGGTTTGAAATTTCTTTACAATTAACACTTTCAACACTACAGACCTCTATCTATAGCGGTGTTTGCAAACAGTGTAGACCCCGATGATCATGATCTGCACTTTTTGCAAGTCATTTTCATATTTTTAGAGAGAAAAAAACACCCCCATTTTATATAAGTTTTCAATAACTCCTTAACCAATTTCAATAATATTTGCCCACACTGTCTGTCTAGGGATGGTGCTTTGTTTTGCATATAACCCACTCCCGAATACCCAAGGTCAAGGTCACTGGGGACTTGTGTTCACCTTGTTTGTAAGGCAAATGCGTTTAAGTTTTTAAAATGTTCTCAATAACTCCGTCAGCAATTTCAATAATATTTGCCCACCATGTCTGTCTAGTTTTTAAAGTTTTCTCAGTAACACCTTAAAGGTACATGCCCATTCAGTAGGCACAAAATGGTGAGGGGGGCATATAGTGTTACCGGCATCCGTACGTCCATCCGTACATCCGTCCCGAAACCTTAATGCTCAGGTATTAAAGGTACATGCCCACGCAGTAGGCACAAACTGTTCTTTATATCGGAGACATCATCTGAGACATTTTCTAGCAAAATAAACATTAATTCACCATCACCCACGTATTGATTGGCATTATTATACATTTTATATTAGACGTAAAATTTCCACGGGCGATAACCGTGTTTCCTTAAAATGCTAACAGACATTACTATTTATTCTCTGTATTTATTTTTATGCCCCCGCCACCGAATGGTGAGGGTGGCATATAGTGTTACCGGCGTACGTACGTACGTACGTACGTACGTACGTACGTACGTACGTACGTCCCGAAACCTTAACGCTGGGTAAATGGCTTATAATTTCTGTTTCCTTGCTCGGATCTGCTTCACATTTCACACACGCATTGCTACAATGGTCCTCTACCGCCCTGTGACAAATCCACATTCGTCCCGCCTCCGCTAAGCCCAGGGTCAAGGTCACAGACTTGGTGCGTTCGAAACCTTAACGCTGGGTAAATGGCTTATAATTTATGTTTCCTTGCTCGGATCTGCTTCACATTTCACACACGCATTGCTCCAATGGTCCTCTACCGCCCTGTGACAAATCCACATTCGTCCTGCCCCCACTAAGCACAGGGTCAAGGTCACAGACTTGGTGCGTTTGAAACCTTAACGCTCGGGTAAATGGCTTATAATTTCTGTTTCCTTGCTCGGATCTGCTTCACATTTCACACACACATTGCTCCAATGGTCCGCTGCCGCCCTGTAACAAATTCACATTCGTCCCGCCCCCGCTAAGCCCAGGGTCAAGGTCACAGACTTGGTGCGTTCCAAACCTTAACGCTCGGGTAAATGGCTTGTAATTTCTGTGTCCTTGCTCGGATCTGCGTCACATTTCTCACACGCATTGCTCCAATGGTCCTCTACCGTCCTGTGACAAATCCACATTCGTCCCGCCCCCGCTAAGCCCAGGGTCAAAGTCACAGACTTGGTGCGTTCAAAACCTTAACGCTCGGGTAAATGGCTTATAATTTCTGTTTCTTTGCTCGGATCTGCTTCACATTTCACACACACAGTGCTCCAATGGTCTTCTACTGCTCTGTGACAAATCCACATTCATCCCGCCCCCCCTAAGCCCAGGGTCAAGGTCACAGACTTCGAAACCTTAACGCTCGGGTAAATGGCTTATAATCAAATATGCCTCGTTTTCTTTGGCTGCCAGCGGGGGCATTCGTGTGCCGACAGGCCACATTTCTAGTTTAATGTGCAATGATCATACTTTATAATCTGTTAATAATATTATTTTTCAGGTGACGCATTTAATTAGTATAAATAACTGAAATATATCATACCTCATTTACATATGAAAATAGCCTGATACCACCGCGCGTCACTATCAGTAAAATAAATATTACTAACTTATTATATCTGTATAAAGGGCACTTGTAATTTTTAGAACTGGTGGAATAGTGACACAATTATACACTTATTTAATTCCTATAATGAACATGTCGTGCCTACTGTCACAGTTGGCATGTACCTTTAAAATGGCTTATAATTTCTGTTTCCTTGCTCTGATCTGCTTCACATTTCATACACGCATTGCTCCAATGGTCCTCTACTGCCCTGTGACAAATCCACAGACTTGGTGCGTTCGAAACCTTAACGCTCAGGTAAATGGCTTTTAATTTCTGTTTCCTTACATGGATCTGCTTGATAATTCACACACACATTGATCAGACAGTCTGCGTTCATGCTGTGGCAAATCCACACTTCTCTGGCCCTCTGTGTTTTCAAATGTGCCTCAAATTCTTTGGCTGCCAGCGGGGGCATTCGTGTGCCGACAGGCCACGTTTCTAGTTTTTATATCAGATACATCTTCTGGCACATTTTCTGGCAAAATAAACATTAATTCACCATTACCCCACGTATTGATTGACATTATTATCCCTTGTCGATGGGCAAGAGGGGATATAGCGTTAGTCCATGTATGTGTGTGAGTGTGCGTGTGTGTGTGTGTGTGTGTGTGTGTGTGAGTGTGTGTGTGAGTGTGAGTGTGAGTGTGTGCGTGTGCGTGTGTGCGTGTGTGCGTGAGTGTGTGAGTGTGTGTGTGTGTGTGTGTGTGTGAGTGTGTGTGTGAGTGTGTGAGTGTGTGTGAGTGTGTGTGTACATACGTTAGTAACACCTTTCATTTTTCAATAACTCCTGAACTCTTCACCCATTTTGATAATATTTGGCCACAATGTGTGTCTAGGGATGATGCTTTGTTTTGCATACGACCCACATCCGACCCACATCCGACCCACATCCCACATCCGACCCACATCCGACCGCGCAAGGTAAAAGTCGCTGAGGACTTATGTTCACATTGTTTGTAAGGCAAAAATGTTAAAGTTTCTTTTCTTTTTTCAATAACTCATGAACCACTTTACTGATTTTGATAATATTCGGCCACAATGTGTGTCTAGGGATGGTAGCTTTGTTTTGCATACGACTCGCGCCAGAACACCCAAGGTCAAGGTCACTGGGGACCTATGTTCACCTTGTTTGTAAGGCAAATGTGTTTTAAGTTTTTAATCTTTTCTAAATCCTTCACCAATTTCAATAATAGTTGCCCACAATGTTTGTCTATTGATTAGCTTCGTAATAACAATGCCCTTTTTGTCGCTTTAGCAGAGGCGCAAATATAGTCGGCGCTTTTTCTGTCGTCATTGTCTGCGTCGTCCGGTTTTAGCAGAGGCGCGACTATAGTCGGCGCTTTTTCCGTCGTCGTCCGCGTCCGCGTCGTCCGCGTCGTCCGTGTCGTCCGCGTCGTCCGCGTCGTCCGCGTCGTCCCCTTTTTTTATAGCGCAAATGCATTAAAAGTTATTGTTTTTTTTCAAAATATCTCTTTAACCCCATGCCACACTTTCATAATATTTCAAATCAATGTTTGTCTAGGGATGATGCTTCATTACGCACACCCCCACATCCAAATAATGAAGGTCAAGGTCATTTATTTACTTTTAATGTTCACCGGTTTTGTAACAGAAATGCGTTAAAGTTATTGTTTTTATGCCACCGGGTTTCGAAGAAACAGGTGGTATATAGTGTTTGGACCGTCCGTCTGTCCGTCCGTCCGGGCACACATTAGGGTACTTATGTGGCTAGCCCCACAGGGTTATGGACTTGGTAAAGGATAGGGTTGGTTACAATTAGCCACCTAAAAAATCCTTTTATGTGGCTAAAAATCGTTTTATGTGGCTAATATTTAACATGTGATAAGCCACATAAGTATAGTACTGTAAGAATGTCCGTCCGTCCGTCCGTCCGTCCGTCCAACGGAAATCCGTCTGTCCGTCCGTCTGTCCGGGCACACATTAGGGTACTTATGTGGCTAGCCCCACAGGGTTATGGACTTGTTAAAGGATAGGGTTGGTTATAATTAGCCACCTAAAAAATCGTTTTATGTGGCTAAAAATCGTTTTATGTGGCTAATATTTAACATGTGATAAGCCACATAAGTACCCTAATGTAAGAACATCCGTCCGTCTGTCCGTCCGGGCACACATTAGGGTACTTATGTGGCTAGCCCCACAGGGTTATGGACTTGTTAAAGGATAGGGTTGGTTATAATTAGCCACCTAAAAAATCGTTTTATGTGGCTAAAAATCCTTTTATGTGGCTAATATTTAACATGTGATAAGCCACATAAGTACCCTAATGTAAGAACGTCCGTCCGTCCGTCCGTCCGTCCGTCCGTCTGTCTGTCCGGGCCAACATCGGGGGTTTAGGAGCTTAGGGTAAGGGTTAGTAACAAAGGATTCCTTTGTTATAGTCGGTAAGCTCGTAATTCCATTGATCTTTAGGAGCTAATCCTTTGATCTTTTAAAGAACAAAAAGCTCATAACTCCCAAATGTTTGAACGTCCGTCCGTCTGTCCGTCTGTCCGTCTGTATGTCCGTCACACTTTTCAGTTAACCACTTTGTCACAGTTTCTCAAATATGCTGCAGGTGGCATCCGCGTTCGACAGACGCATTTCTTGTTTCACTATATCTTTTTAACCCCTTGTAACCGGTTTTGTAACAGAAATGCGTTAAAGTTATTGTTTTTTCACAATATCTCTTTAACCCCTTTCCAGACTTTGATAATATTTCACATCAATGTTTTTCTAGGGATGATGCTTCATTACGCACACCCCCACTTCCAAATTCTCAAGGTCAAGGTCATTTATTTACTTGTAATGTTCACGGTCAAATGCCTTGGCAGGCGTGATACCGCTTCCGTGGCGGAATTCTTGTACTATCAAGGCTGCAGGTGGGGGCATCCGTGTTCTTTTAATACATTTTCTTTTTTTTTCTTGAGGATTTTTTTTAAAAAAATGAAAGAAAAATGTGTTTTTATCATGGCCCTGTGTAAAGTGGTTTAATTGAAGATATATGACAATACTACGACCGCTGGTTTGCATTTTCACCGATATCGGTATATAAGTATCAGATTTTCTATCTTGTTGAACACAACAAGAGAGGAAATCCGATATTTATGTACCTATATGGGTGAAAATAGAAACAACCCAGCGGTCCTAGTATTGTCATATATCTTTAATTAAACCACTTTACACATGACCATGATAAAAACACATTTTTTTTTCTCGTTAGAGCCGGAGGCATATAGTGTTTGAACTGTGTGTCCGTCCGTGTGTCCGGCACATTTAAAAGTTTGCCAGAGTTTCTCAATTTTGTCATAACTTCTATATCCCTTGAAGGATTACTTAAATATTTCAACACAGTATACCTGTGGACAAATGCCACACATCCATGCTGCCCTTAATATGAGCTTGAACTTTTGACCTTCACAACTTTGAACTTTTTCCCACATGAAGAAGTTCGCCGGAGTTTCTCAATTCTGTAATAACTTCTATATTCCTTGAAGGAGTACTTAAATATTTTGGCACAGTATACCTGTGGACAAATGCCACACATCCACGCTTCCCTTAATATGACCATGACCTTTTTGACCTTCACAACTTTGAACTTTTTCACACATTTAGAAGTTTGCAAGAGTTTCTCAATTCTGTCCTATCTTCTATATCCATTGAAGGATTACTTTAATATTTCAATACGGTACATCATACTTGTGCACAAATGTTACACAATCCTGCCGCCCTACCATTTGACCTTCACAACTGTGCTTATGAATACTTATCACTTTTGGTTAATTAACTTTGCCACCGTTTCTCCAATCTGCCACCGGGGGCATTTGTGTGCCGACAGGCCACAATTTCTTGTTTATAGTATTTTTTCAATAAATCATGATATGCCCCTTTAATGATTATAGGAATGAATGGCCTTTTTGTGGAATTTATTGGGGTATAAACTTGGAAAAGTCGCGGGAATACTGGACGAAGGCCGGAAGGCCTCGTCCAGTATTCCCGCGACTTTTCCAAGTTTATATCCCCGATAAATTCCACAAAAAGGCCATTCATTCCTTATAATTCCAGCATTTGAAATAAATTCATCAAGAAAATGTGTTTATTTTCCGTTTTCTTAAGAATTATTTTGACTGCGCCTGATGGTTACGGAAAGTAGTTCGGCATGGAGTTTACTGGGATATAAATTCTGGACAGAGACTTGCTACGGACCAATCAAATGTTAGGGAATTGTGTAAATATTTTTGTGCTGGAATTATTACACAGTAAACACCCTACATGTGTCATGCACTTGGTGAAAGTAAGTATTATTGTATCCCCCGGACGTCGTCGGGGGATACTATGGATTTGACAGCGCGCCGCGTCCGCCGCAGACACTTCTTGTCCGGAGCATAACTCGAACACCCTTTGGAATATTTTCATGAAACTTCACACATGCATAGACCACGACCCGAAGGTGTGTCGCGCACAAGAATGACAACTCTTGCATAGCTAATTTTTTAGTTATTTCCCTTTTTTGTTTCTCAAACTGATTTCGTGTCCGGAGCATAACTCCACCACCCTTTGGAATATTTTCATGAAACTTCACACATGCATAGACCACGACCCGAAGGTGTGTCGCGCACAAGAATGACAACTTGCATAGCTAATTTTTTAGTTATCTCCCTTTTTTGTTTCGCACACTGATTGACCATAACTCGACCACCCTTTGGAATATTTTTATGAAACTTCACATTCAATTAGACCACGAACCGAAGGTGTGTCGTGCACAAGAATGACAACTCTTGCATAGCTATTTTTATACCCCCCGCAACGAGTTGTGGGGGGGTATACTAGAGTCAGGTTGTCCGTCCGTCCGTCCGTCCGTCCGTCCGTCCGTCCGTCCGTCCGGCTAAACTTAACATCAGAGAAATATTGTTATAACTTCTATTTCCTTCATCTAAAATGCTTGATATTTCACATGCATGCATCCGTAAGGCTCTACTACCATGCTGTGCCAAATCCACGACCGTCCAACCCCCGCAGATCCCAAGGTCAAGGTCAAATACTTAGTCCGTAAACTTAACATCAGAGAAATATTGTTATAAATTCTATTTCCTTCATCTAAAATGCTTAATATTTCACACATGCATTCCTGTAAGGCTCTACTACCATGCTGTGCCAAATCCACGACCGTCCAACCCCCGCAGATCCCAAGGTCAAGGTCAAATACTTAGTCTCTTTACAAAACTTAACATCAGAAAAATATTGTTATAACTTCTATTTCCTTCATCTAAAATGCTTAATATTTCACACATGCATTCCTGTAAGGCTCTACTACCATGCTGTGCCAAATCCACGACCATCCAACCCCCGCTGATACCAAGGTCAAGGTCAAATACTTAGTCTCTTTACAAAACTTAACATCAGAGAAATATTGTTATAACTTCTATTTCCTTCATCTAAAATGCTTAATATTTCACACATGCATTCCTGTAAGGCTCTACTACCAAGCTGTGCCAAATCCATGACCGTCCAACCCCCGCTGATCCAAATGTCAAGGTCAAATACTCTTTACAAAACTTAACATCAGAGAAATAAGTTATAACTTCTATTTCCTTCATTGAAAATTCTTATTATTTCACTTGTGCATTCCTCTAAGGTTGTACTATCATGCTGTGACAAATCTACGACTGTCCAACCCCCGCTGATCCCAAGGTCAAGGTCACATACTTAGTCTCTTTACAAAACTTAACATCAGAGAAATATGTTATAACTTCTATTTCTTTCATTGAAAATACTTAATATTTCATATGCTGTGACAAATCCCCGCTGATCTCGAGGTCAACGTCACATACATACCGTATAACCTCGACTTAACGCCCCACTTCTTAATAACCCCCCCTCCCAAATAAAAAAAATAAATAAAAAATATGTTTTACCAATGACCGCCAATTTCAAGCACAAATAATCCTTAAATCCTTATTTGTGTTTGAAATTGGCAGTCCTTGGTAATTTAATTTTTTTTTCTTTTTTACTGGCTTATAAACGCCCCCCCCCCTCAAGCCCCCCCCCCCCACCCCCACCCCAAAATAATAAAAAAAAAATAATAATAATTTTACCAATGACCGCCAATTTCAAACACAAATAATCCTTAAAATTTCACACACTCATTGCTCCAATGGACCTCTACCACCCTGTGACAAATTCACGTTCATGCCGCTCGCGCTAATCCCAGAGTCAAGGTCACAAGCCCACACACTTGGAAATTTGTACATATTTTAGGGGTACCTGGGCCCACGCGGGGGGTATTCCGTAAGCCTCGCTTACTGACCAATCTAGTTTTAGTTATCTCCCTTTTTTGTTTTCGCGCACTGATTTCCTGTCCGGAGCATAACTCGACCACCCTTTGGAATATTTTCATGAAACTTCACACATGCATAGACCACGACCCGGAGGTGTGTCGCGCACAAGAATGACAAATCTTGCGTAGCTAATTTTTTAGTTATCTCCCTTTTTTGTTTTGCGCACTCTACAAACTGGACAATAATGCATGAAGACCCGTTTTCTCGTCTGCTCTGTACACCTTTTCTGTGTGCTCTGTACACCTTACCTGTAGAGAGAACAATAGAGACTGGGAGAACCATTCACCTGTCCATGTGCTGCATGTGCTAGCATGTGCAGATGTCCAGTCTTGACCAGTCTGACCACAGGTAATTTATACAGGTAAATTACTACATTGGATATTACATTTCCGTAAACTGTGTTGAAAATATTGTGGCATTATGTGGACCTGTGCAGATATATGTAGATAAATATAGGACTATTAAAAAAAAATTCAGTAGCAAGCATTATTATTTTTAATTTTTAAACTTTTTTTTTCCATTTTTGTTTTCATTTTTTTTTCTCAAATTCTTTTTCAATTTTTGTCTAGTAGCATAAGGCCGTAAGTGCTATATACAGACTATTCACCTGTGCATGTGCTAGCATGTGCAACTGACCACTGACCACTTACAGGTAATTTATACAGGTAAATGATTATATTACATTTCCGTAAACTGTGTTGAAAATATTGTGGCAATATGTGGACCTGTGCATATATGATATGTAGATAAATATAGGACTATTAAAAAACATTCTGGGCTCCAGTAGGGAGAATTATTTTTTTATTTTTTTTTAAATTAAATTTTTTTTACATTTTTTTTCAATTTTTTGTCGCGCCCGCTTGCGGAAAGCGCGATATAGTCGGCACTTTGGCGTATGTACGTGTGTCCGGTTAAAGTTTTTGGTTAAGTTGTTTGGTTAAGTTTTTTGGTTAACGTTTTTGGTTAAGTTCTTTGGTTAAAGTTTTTGGTTAAGTTTTTTGGTTAAACTTTTTGGTTAAAGTTTTTCGTTATACTATATCTCTGCAACTGCTTTGCCCATTACCTTGAAACTTCATATGGGTGTTTATCATCATCTATATTTTCATTCTACCCCCCTCTCGTGCGGCCCCTGTGCCCAATGTCAAGGTCAAATTACTTTGAAGTGTTTGGTTAAGTTCTTTGGTTAAAGTTTTTGGTTAATTTTTTGGTTTTTTGTTAAGTTTTTTTTTTTGGTTAAGTTTTTGGTTAAGTTTTTTTGGTTAAGTTTTTTGGTTAAATTTTTTCGTTATACTATATCTCTTCAACTACTTTGCTCATTACCTTGAAACTTCACATGGGTGTTTATCATCATCTGTATTTTCATTCTACCCCCTCACGTGCGGCCCCTGTGCCCAATGTCAAGGTCAAATTACTTTGAAGTTTTTGGTTAAGTTTTTTGGTTAAACGTTTTTGGTTAAGTTTTTTTGTTAAGTTTTTTTGTTAAAGTTTTTGGTTAAGTTTTTTGGTTAAATGTTTTCGTTATACTATCTCTGCAACTGCTTTGGCAAATTACCTTTTTTGAAACTTCACATGGGTGTTTATCATCATCTATATTTTCATTCTACCCCCCTTCCGTGCGGCCCCTGTGCCCAATGTCAAGGTCAAATTACTTTGAAGTTTTTGGTTAAGTTTTTTGGTTAAATTTTTTGGTTAAGTTTTTTCGTTAAATTTTTTCTCTGCAACTGCTTTGCCCATTACCTTGAAACTTCACATGGGTGTTTATCATCATCTATATTTTCATTCTACCCCCCTCCCGTGCGGCCCCTGTGCCCAATGTCAAGGTCAAATTACTTTGAAGTTTTTGGTTAAAGTTTTTTTCGCGACCGCTTGCGGAAAGCGCGATATAGTCGGCACTTTGTCGTACGTACGTACGTACGTGTGTCCGGTTAAAGTTTTTGCTTAAGTTTTTTGGTTAAAGTTTTTCGTTATACTATATCTTTTTTTTTAGTGTCAAGGCGCGACATGCAGGCCGCGGCCATCTAGTTAACTGACCACTAACTTATTACAGGTAATTTATACAGGTACATTATTACATTTCCGTAAACTGTGTTGACAATATTGTGGCAGTATGTGGACCTGTGCAGATATATGTAGATAAATATAGGACTATTAAGAAAAATTCTGGGCTCCAGTAGCGAGCATTATTTATTTTATTTTTTTTTGGTATATTATATTTCCGTAAACTGTGTTCAAAATTTTGTGGCATTATGTGGACCTGTGCAGATATATGTACATAAATATAGGACTATTAAAAAAAAATTCTGGGCTCCAGTAGCAAGCATTATTATTTTTATTTTTTTTTCCAATTTCTTTTTTCATTTTTTTTTTCAAATTCTTTTTCTATTTTTGTCTAGTAGCATAAGGTCGTAAGTGCTATATACAGACTATTATCATATAATAAAACAATTATTGACTAGTGAGCCATAGAATATAATCTGATATTCTATGGCTCACTAGTCAATAATTGTATAATATGTTCGGGCCAGTGAAAATTGCTTTCGGGCCCAGGCTCGAGGTCAAGGCGGGACAAGGCGAGGCATTTGATTCCGCGGAATTCTTGTTTACTTATCTCCCTTTGTTGTTTCGTGCTCTGATTTTGTATCCAGAGCATAACTCGAACACCCTTTGGAATATTTTTATGCCCCACCACGATAGTGGAGGGGGCATTTAGTGTTACCCTTGTCCGTCCGTCCGTCCGTCCGTCCGCACACACGAATGGGTACTTGTTGTAAGCGTACGGGGATCTTATTGGGTAGGGTTAGGATAGTGTTGGGTACTCTTGTTGGGTATTTTTATAGAGTAAAAACCCAACAAGTATTCATTCGTAGGAACGTGGGTCCCGTCCTCGCGTCCTCCCGTCGTCCGTCCGTCCGTCACAAAACTTTAACACTCGGGTAAATGTCTCATAATTTCTTCATCCTTCGACCGATCTCCTTCATATTTCATATACACATTGCTCTAATGGTCCTCTACCGCCCTGTGCCAAATCCATGTTCGTCCTGCCCCCGCCAAGCCCAGGGTTAAGATCACATACTTAGTGCTTCAAAAACTTTAACGCTCAGGTAAATATCTTATAATTTCTGTTTTCTTTCACGGATCAGCTTCATATTTCATATATGCATTGCTCTAATGGTCCTCTACTACCCTGTGCCAAATCCACGTTCGTCCTGCCCCCGCCAAGCCCAGGGTCAAGGTCACATACTTGGTGCTTCAAAAACTTTAACGCTCAGGTAAAAGAAAATTTTGACTTGGAATTTGGCCTCATTTATTATCAAAGCGATATGTGGGACATCCGTGTTCTATGAACACATTTTCTAGTTTATTAAACTTCACACATGCATAGAAGACGACCCAAAGGTGTGTCACACGTAAGAATGACAACTCTTGCGTCGTTAATTTCTTATTTATCTCCCTTTGTTGTTTCGTGCACTGATTTCGTGTCCGGAGCATAACTCAAACACTCTTTGGAATATTTTCATGAAACTTCACACGTGCATAGACCACGACCCTAAAGGTGTGTCACGCAAGAATGACAACTCTTGCATCACTAATTTTTTAGTTATCTCCCTTTGTTTTTCCGTCACTGATTTTGTCTCCGGAGCATAACTCGAACACCCTTTTTTCAAACTACTTGTGTATCTGGGGAGGGGGATAAACATGCGCTTGTCGACAAGCGTCCATTTCTAGTTTGATATTTTCCTTAACAGGCAACAGATTTTGATGAAATATGGCACAGCAAACTTGTCTTCAGGAGATGCATTTGGTGGTCCTGGGAGTTCAGCACATACTTATGTCATTTTTGCGAAAATTCTTCGCAAAAACAACAGAAGTTTGGGCCAATGTACTGCGACCACCAAATGCAGCTTAACAAGATGCATTTGATGCGCCACATTTCATCAAAATCTGTTTACATAATAAGGACAAAATAAGAAGAACGTACCTTGAATCGGAGGGCTTCTGGAAGTTTCAGTACTTGTTGTTGTTGTTGTTGTTATACGACCGTTTTTAAAAAACGGTACGTATTATGTTTTACCGCACGGCGGGCGGGCGGGCGGCTGAAGAAAAAGCGCATAGTTCGTGTACACAACTCCTCCGAAACCGTTCAGTCGATCGATCTGAAAGTATACACACGTCTTCTACACATATTGAAGATGTGCACCTTGGTGTTTTTATGCCGAAAAAATATTTTTCTATACAATTCTATACACGGTACAGAGTTTGTGTACACAACTGTGTACACAACTCCTCCGAAACCGTTCAGTAGATCGTTCTGAAACTATATACACGTCTTCTACACATATTGAAGATGTGCACCTTGGTGTTTTTATGCCGAAAAAATATTTTTTAACAAAAATATCACCTTTTTAACTTAGCCATTTTTTCTACATTTTTCTATACAATTCTATATACGGTACAGAGTTTGTGTACACAACTCATCCGAAACCGTTCAGTCGATCGTTCTAAAACTATACACACGTCTTCTACACATATTGAAGATGTGCACATTGGTGTTTCTAATGCGGAAAAACTATTTTTTAACAAAAATATCACCTTTTTAACTTAGGCATTTTTTCTACATTTTTCTATACAATTCTATATAGGGTACAGAGTTTGTGTACACAACTCCTCCGAAACCGTTCAGTCGATCGTTCTGAAATTATACACACGTCTTCTACACATATTGAAGATGTGCACCTTGGTGTTTTTATGCGGAAAAAATATTTTTTAACAAAAATATCACCTTTTTAACTTAGGCATTTTTTCTACATTTTTCTATACAATTCTATATACGGTACAGAGTTTGTGTACACAACTCCTCCGAAACCGTTCAGTCGATCGTTCTGAAACTATACACACGTCTTCTACACATATTGAAGATGTGCACCTTGGTGTTTTTATGCCGAAAAAATATTTTTTAACAAAAATATCGCCGTTTTAACTTAGCCATTTTTTCTACATTTTTCTATGCAATTCTATATACAATACAGAGTTTGTGTACACAACTCCTCCGAAACTGTTCAGTCGATCGTTCTGAAACTATATACACGTCTTCTACACATATTGAAGATGTGCACCTTGGTGTTTTTATGCCAAAAAAATATTTTTTAACAAAAATATCACCTTATTAACTTAGCCATTTTTTCTACGTTATTGTATCCAATTCCCTATCATTTCTACTTTACACTCTACTTTTCTATCTCTGCCTAAATTAGTATACATGTTCAGCACAACGAGATGAAGAAATAATGCTATAGACTTTCAAATTCTCATTAATGTTTCTTGCCTTGGTGACAGCTTCACATTTCTGCATCTTCGCTGTCTGGCCCATATTCGACGGGCGTATTTTGTGACTTGTGGCACTCTTGTTGTTGTTGTAACCACGTGATCATACATCTTGGTATTGGAGTACTTAAATGCCTCAATTGTATCGAATCCTCTCTAATGTGGACAACCTGGGGACCTACCAGGGTGTCCAGTTGGGAGAATTTTGACTGTGTTACATTCAGTTTCTTGTAAATGTGATAATTATTATTTTGCTACATTTTAGGACAGGATCACTGCTTCCTGAAACAAGGTGAACGGTTACAGACAGAATTCCATTTCATTGAGGATTGTTTGCGGCTAGTGAAATGTGAACACATGGAAGAAACAAGCCAACATTTCATAGACCAAGACCTAAGCGAAATGAAAATATCAGACAACACATCAAATTACACAGGACAAAATCCTGTTACTATGAGTACTGTTGTCAAGGAAACAGACAATTCATCTCTGCCATTCAGAAAGCGTAAAATCTCAACGATTGTGTGCTCAACCACCGAGCCAGTGGAAAAGGTGGTAGAACCAGCAAACAGCAATGAATGTACAAGAGCAGATATAGTTGTTGATGACAATACACTTAATGCTGGGCATACTTACCAGTCAGAATGTAAAGGACATGTGTCATTAGAAACAGGTCAAGTTTCATTACAACCTCAAAGTCATTCAGAAAATAAAGAACAGGAGTTACTAGAAACTCAAAGTCAAGGTTCACTTACAGACAAAGATCAGAGAACATTTGAATCCCACGATTTTGGTATGGAAAGCAAACATTCTAATCAAATGGAAGTAAAATCAGATAATTCAGCACGTGACACGTTACACAAACTGAAGTTTTACGCTGAACATTCAGAAATTGGATATTTGAACGACATTCAGTTGAACAAACATTACTTTGGTGCTCTGGAGAAATACAAATGTGAGAACCCGGATTCTCCACCATCATTGCTCTACCTGTCCGGGAATCTATGTTTCCTCGGGATACAGGCCAGAAACCTAGGGTATCGACACGTAACCATGGTAACGGACGAAGACAATCACGATGCAATACAACAGGTAAGGTCTTAGAAGTTGAATCAGTATATTCTCATAAAACAATTGGGAAACAAATATGGAAGATAGGAGAATTTGTTTTAATATTGAAATTGGTTGCACATAATTTAGTTTAAAACTCATTAAATTCTGTGAGTTTATTTGAGAAGCTAGTGGGGATGAGAATGTACAGCAGTACATGGATGTGAAGCTGATGACATTGAGCTACGGGATAAGCATGTAATTTATATTTGATGACAATGTCTGTTCATGATCACAAAGCAAGCACACACATATGTCTTGACGTGGTCATGTATCTAATTTAAGTGGAACATCTCTTAACTGGACAGCCTGAGAACCTCCAACGCTGACAAGATTAGTGTTTGTTTGTTGGAGTTTAACGGCCTATCAACAGCTAAGGTCATTTAAGGCCGGATCAATGGGTTTAGTACTAAATCCCATATATTACATGTACAAGTACATGTGCATGTTCAAGTACATGTACAAATGGGGGAGGGGGGGGGAATATTTAGAATAAAAAAAATCTATATTCAACCCTGAAATCAGAATAATCCTGATCTGATGCCAGGTCCTCCCCACACCAGTCACTTGGCCCGCTCCCAAAAGCAGACAAGATTAGTGAGATAACCATACTTGTGTGTGTAACATGTAACATTGCCATGATCACCATCCGAGTCCCTACTGTTCCCTCTAACAAGCACAACGTGGTTCTGCAAACATACTTTATTCGGACGCAATCTATAGATTGCGTCCGAATAAAGTATGTTTGCAGAACCACGTTGTTCTAGATTCTATTGTATAGTGAATTTGTTTGAAACTAGCCTAAATTTCAGAGTTCCGGGTCAAACGGCGCCCACAAGGTGACTGACCCCAGCATGGGCCTGACTTTCTAACCAGCCAAATTGAGTGTATAGTGTTTAGCGAGCACTTTGTACAAGCCAGTCATCCAAAAAAAAGTCGCCCTTAAAAATATAAAATTCATGGTATTCGCCAGTACAAACGAATCTGATGTCAAAATAGCTATATGCATTCGCTATCACCCAGAAGAGCAGACTATAATTTGTGTCTTCTTACTTGGGCCCAGGCTCAGAAAACGTACCTTGCGACCACCATTGTTCCGGATCTGAGCAGTCTGATCTGGAACTATGTTGTTCGCCAGTCATAATTCTAAAGGGATGGTTGCGGTCTAGTGTTGAACATTTTACTTCAATACCTGTAGCCTATTTCACCAACATTGCAAAGTATACTTATCTAGCAAAGTATACTTTGAGGGAGAAATTTTCAATTTTAGGATAAATTTATTAATTTTTACATTATCACAGCCAAAATAATTTATTACATTATCACAGCCATTTTGGCATACTTTTAATCATCAAATATATGCAGTCGTTAGTTCTATACGAAATAATGCATTTCGGGAAAAATAAATGATTACTCCCTCAAAGTATACTTTGCTAGATAAGTATACTTTGCAATTTTGATGAAATCGGCTACTGATACGTCCAATAGCCATGAAACTTGGTAATCGGGCTCTCAAGAACATTATACTTTGCAATGTTGGTGAAATAGGCTACTGAGGTTGTAAGTTCAAAGCCCACCCTATGCGTGAAAAAAATATTTTCATTGCATTTCCATGCCACGAGTCTTTCGGAGGCGACTTTAAACCAAGGCCCGTCCCATTTCTATAGGCACCTTTGATTGGAGAACTTATTGGATTTGTGACCAATGCAGCTTCTGTGGCCGATTTCATCAACATTGCAAAGTATACTTATCAAAGTATTGAATTTATTACATTATCACAGCCATTTTGGCTGTGATAATGTAATAAATTTAGTATAATAATTCTGCATACTTTTAATCATCAAATATATGCAGTCGTTAGTTCTATATGAAAAATGCATTTCGGGAAAAATTAATGATTTCTCCCTCAAAGTTTGCTTTGCTAGAAAAGTATAAAGTATACTTTGCTAGAAAAGTATACTTTGCAATGTTGGTGAAATAGGCTACAGATCAAATAGTACACTCATGTAGCCCAATAATGATCTATATTGCTTGTCAGAAGCATGATGCATGTTTTTATTTATGGAATGGCGAACGGTGCAGAACCTGATCAGACTGTGCGGATACACAGGCTTATCTGTATCCACACTGGTAGCAAAACCATAAGCCAAATTTCTCCAGTCACAGACACATGTGACCATAGCTGTTGCAGGGATGTTAAACCCCTTTCACTTTTCAAACTACGATACCAGTAGCCGATTTCATCAACATTGCGAAGTATACTTTACTAGCAAAGTATATTTTGAGGGAGTAATCATTTATTTTTCCTGAAATGCATTATTTCATATAGAACTAACAAATGCATATATTTCATGATTAAAAGTATGCAGAATTATTATACTGAATTTATTACATTATCACAGCCAATGTAATAAATTCAGTATAATAAAAATTAATAAATTTATCATAAAATTGAAAATTTCTCCCTCAAAGTATACTTTGCTACTAAAGTATACTTTGCAATGTTGATGAAATGGGCTACAGGTGGCTGCAGTAAATGGATGTCAAGCCAGCGAGATTGAGCTGCGGGACAAGGCGAGTCTGACTAGGGAGCTGGTGAACAAACATTCCCTCTTGTTGGCCAACATTGTAGAGCCATGCGGCGCCCTGAGACAACAGGTGCTGGAGGATATAGCTCTTATGAGGTACAATATAGGAATGAATGGCCTTTTTGTGGAATTTATCGGGGTATATAAACTTGGAAAAGTCGCGGGAATACTGGACGAAGGCCGGAAGGCCTCGTCCAGTATTCCCACGACTTTTCCAAGTTTATATCCCCGATAAATTCCACAAAAAGGCCATTCATTCCTTATAATTCCAGCATTTGAAATAAATTCATCAAGAAAATGTGTTTATTTTCCGTTTTCTTAAGAATTATTTTAACTGCGCCTCACGGTTACGGAAAGTAGTTCGGCGTGGGAGTTTACTGGGATATAATTTTTGGACAGAGACTTGTTACGGGCCAATCAAATGTTAGGGAATTGTGTACATATTTTTGTGCTGGAATTATTACACTTGTAATATTGCATGCTACATTGTCGAATCCAGTATTTCATCCATATGGATGAGGGAAATTCCCAAAATCAGACATATTTACATAGATTTTTCTACATCCTTTACACACACAGGCAATCGGCATGTTTATAGGATAGTATAATGTACTGTTTTAGACATGTAAAAAATAATAACATCTGTAGTCATTGCATAGTTGAAGTATTTGTTTACGAGGACAAGAGCTTTTTGTGCATTAGTTTCGCCATCACCTGATTCAAGAGGTAATATCTTTTATATATCTGATAAAATCCCGTTAATCCTAGTGCCTACATAGAGCTGAAGCCCACCTGCACCTAAAACCGCCCAACTAAGCTAGGTTGGATACGAGTTCGCATCGCGGTTTCACTAAAATTCTCCCGACTAAATCGAACAAACCAGACACAGATTTCACAAAACCTCCACTATCATATCAACATGACAACGCCTGTGCCTTGTACCTGCGTGTGGCTTGTGTTTCAGGGTTACCTGTCTGTCCCCTGGAGGTGTCATCGTGCCAGGGGAGGTAATCGTTCACGGCATGTTTATCCAGTCACAGGAGCTGGAGGATGCGAGTTTTGTGGGGGAGGAGTACCACACCCTGGGGTTTAAGGTGGCCGACCACATCAATGTCTTTCAGGCGAGTCCCAGTTTAGCCCAGCGCGGGCCCTGATCAGACTGCGCGTATGCGCAGGCTGATCTGTAGCTACAATATGCGTAGCGAGAGCGGAAGTATGACTATTCATTCTAGCTGATCTGGGGCTATGCTTATCGCATATGCCGTATGTAGCTTTTCTCAGTCTTTTTACTGTTAAGTATGACGACTGAATAGCGAACAGAATAGGCACTGATCAGACTTCTCGTTTAGTAGACCAGTCATATTTTTATGCCCCCACCAATTTATTAAGGTCAAGGTCACTGGGGACTGATGTTCACCTTGTTTGTAAGGCAAATGCGTTTTAAGTTTTTAATGTTTTCTCAATAACTCCTTCACCAATTTCAATAATATTTGCCCACAATGACTGTCTAGGGATTAGCTTCATAATAACGATGCCCTTTTACTATCAAGGCTACATGTGGGGGCATCCGTGTTCTATGAACTCATTGTCTAGTTGCATGCATAGGACTAAGATTGAACCTCTCATATTGAAGTCCAATCATCTCTATATCTACGGTCTTTTACACGTTTTGCTGCCAACATTCTTTTGTCTATTAAACCCATTAAATTTAAATGTAAGTACATTTTCATCAATAACAAACTAGTCACCATCCCCAGTTTTTTTTATTTGATAAAATTCCATCAAATATTGCAGTAAGCTTGCCTGAGTGACTGAAAAGTGAAAAAACAGCATAGGCCCTGATCTGACTGCGCAATATGCGCCGTCTGATCTGGGGCTATGCTCACGTCATCAGGTGCCTTCTCTCTGCCTGGCATTTAAGCTGGCTAACCACATCAATGTATTGCAGGTGAGTCAGAGTTTACTCAATCTTTGGGTGACAAATCTGTACAGTATATATTACTGTCTGTTTTGTTGCCGACGAACTTTCGGCTATTAAAGACATTTATAATCTCAGAAATATCTAAAGGTAAGTTGTTTTTTATCAATAATAAAAAAGTCACCCTCCCCAAAAAAAAAATGTGACGAAATTCCATTAAATATTGATTTTATTGCGAAAAAAAAGATTTTCCTATGGGAATTTAACATGGGGGTTAGAAATAGATTTTTTGTTAAATAATATTTTAATTGTGGACCTATTTTCAAAATCTAACTTTTGTTTTCTTAGTTGCATCATTTCAAAACTATCTAGCAAGGTTTCGCAGTCAATTTCCAAAATGTCCTTGTCTTTCGCAATAAAATCAATATTTTATGGAATCCGAATTTTACCAAATAAAAAATATTTGGTAAAAAAGTATTTATATTTAGATATTTCTGAGATTTAATGTGTTTAATAGCCAAAAATTTGTCGGCAGCAAAACATGGAAGAGACAGTAGTACAGTAGCACCTCTGTAAACCGGGCACACATGCAGTCTGTGTATCGTTAATTGTGGGTCTTATGGTCATCTATCTCCGATGATAATGCCTGTGCACACACACATTCCTTGCCATATTCAGGTCTGATTTACAATGGAACATCCTGGGGACCTTCCAGGGTGTCCGGTTTAGAGAGGTTCCACTGTATATTAAACTAATGTTTCCATCACACTTGTCTTTTGTACGAGACTTGAAACCACTTGAAACCGAGGTTCCGTCTATATAGGACTGTTGCTAGGAAATTAAACCCTTTCACTTTCTATCTTGCAGCTTGTGAACCACGTAGACATTGACCTCGTCTCGCTGAAGCATTCCAAACTGTCCGAGGTCTTCCAATTGCTTCACCTTGACCTAAATGCTGTAACCAATGACGACGCGGCACCACAGTTCCTCGATCAAACAAACAATGTTTCAGTCGGTATCACTGAGACTGGAGCAATCACAGCATTGGTGTACTGGTTTGAATTGGACATACTCGGAGAAAAGATATGCACACTCGACTCTCGTTGCCATTGGAAACAAGTGGGTATAATGATCAAGGGGGATAAGTACGTAATATCCGACCAGATGTTGGTTGTCAAGGTAAAGCTACAGAACAGTTGTATTGGTGTTGAAATTAAGGATGCCGAATTTGTGAATGGATCAAGTGGCAGTCATGGTGGTAAGAACTAAAGCTGGAGACACAAGAGTTGTTGTTTGTATAATTTTTTCACCATTTGTATACTATAGGAATGAATGGCCTTTTTGTGGAATTTATCGGGGTATAAACTTGGAAAAGTCGCGGGAATACTGGACGAAGGCCGGAAGGCCTCGTCCAGTATTCCCGCGACTTTTCCAAGTTTATATCCCCGATAAATTCAACAAAAAGGCCATTCATTCCTTATAATTCCAGCATTTGAAATAAATTCATCAAGAAAATGTGTTTATTTTCCGTTTTGTTAAGAATTATTTTAACTGCGCCTCACGGTAACGGAAAGTAGTATGGTGTGGGAGTTTACTGGGATATAAATTTTGGACAGAGACTTGCTACGGGCCAATCAAATGTTAGGGAATTGTGTAAATATTTTTGTGCTGGAATTATACCTGTTTGAAAAAGGACGACATATTTGCTCACTCCGTTACTTTTTTCTGCTGTGATCATCCATTGACATCTAGGGATAACGTCTCTGGTGGCATAATCGATCGAATAGTTTTCAACCCTAAATAACTGGAATGGACTGTGATATGTTCAGACCAATCCAATCACGACAAAACAATAAGAATATCCCATTTATGAAAAGGGGGTGTTTTTTTAATGACAAAAAAAATGGGAAATTACTTGATGAGACCGGCTCGTTCGTTACGAGACAGCTCATCTGGATCTACACTGCTGGATGGATGAATGGACAGTGAGTGTACTATGATGGTCGATGTGACCAGTGTGTCTAATTCTATGGTACATGGTATAAGTCCACAACAAAGACATTCAATATTATTAACACTTTACTCAATAACATTTATTATCATGTTTACCAGTTAATATATTCTGTAATAATTTTTTCACACACATACATAATGATAGATGACAATTTGACTGGCCGTCACAAGTAAGAGGGAAAATGATAATTTGCACAGGAAAGGAAACGACTAAATTGTGTTTGCCTTTAAATGCAGAATATAATTTTGGCATATCATCCCTGTACTTGATTATGAAGAAGGGATGGGTTGTGGCCTAGGGGATAGAACACCCGACTTCCAATCCGGAGGTTGTGGGTATCAAAAATACTGTCCTAGTATTTCCATCCCACTGGTCTGTCGGATTAGACTTTAAACTGTCGTCTCGTCTCTATATATCCCTAGCTGTTTGCGAGACGTTAAACCCATTCACTTTCACGAATACACGCTGACTGAAAACAATGTTTGTTTGTTTGTTTATTAGTGTTTAACGGCCTATCAACAGCTAAGGTCATGTAAGGCTGGGTAAACGAGTTCGATCCCATTTTAACCTGCTGCATTGGGGGGAAATCCCAAAATCAGAACGGAATATTTACATCGAGAACAAATATATTCAGCCCTGAAATTAGAATAACCGGACCGGGTGACAGGTCCATAACACACCAAAGTCACTTGGCTGGCCCCTTCCCCTAGAATAACATAGGATTACGAATATCGTAATACTCGCATAAGGGGTATAACCAGATTCAACTGTCGCATACAAAATGCCAAAGACGTATGTGAGGGCCAAACCAGGTCTCCAGTCGGGATTCCGGTATGGATAAACCCCCGATCGTTAAATTACCCATTGTGTGCTCCCACCTGCCACCCATCATTATTAGCCGATCTATTTATAGATCGGCTAATATGTTGGTTATCCATCGAATTCTGAAAAAGTTTGTAGCAACACTTTTCTCCGCTATTCAGTAATCTACGAACGCGAATTTTTCTGTATCACTTCCAAATTGCATCAACCGATAAAGTTTGCATTTTTGGCAATTATCTCCGTTTAAAACTTTACTTATAGCCAAATAACACAATTTTGAATACTTAATGAGCTGAACGCCTGAAGAGATTTAACCCGGAAGTTATTGTTGTTGAAGTCCATAGTTGGCTCTAATGGCCATATACGCCAACATATGCCGATTATTGGGCTAAATAAATTCAGTACAACGGAAATTAATAAATTTATCCTTAAATTGAAATATTTCTCCCTCAAAGTGTACTTATCAAGACAAGTATTAGCAATTTTGGTGAAATATGGTACTGATACATTTCAATTCTGCGATCAAAAGATAGTAACCCAATATTCCCCGTCCTAGTACGAGCACAAACGTGTTACCTCACTTTAAGTATCACTGTTTACGAAAATCGGCCATATTTTTCCATAAACGGCATGTACAGGACACGCCGTGTTGTACAAAACCCAAAGTATATTCTGTATTAATCAATTTTGCCTTTACTTTTCCTCGGCAAAATTTTCACTATCGGGCTACCTTGCACTTCAAATGAATAATGGCGTCTGCAATGGACAGATTGTTTTGTACAGTGAACTGCAGCCAGCAGGTGCATATATCAAGGCTCCAGATAAGGAATTAGTAATTGAGTATTGTCACTCCATCATTTCTGAAGCAATGCCAATTGGGTATTTCAAAATTTTAATTGTGTAAAACAAAATCACACTACTGTTTACACATCAGCAGACCTCAATTACTGAATAGTTTGCCACAAATTTTTCATTGTTTTTTGATACAGGTATCAAATTTATTAAATATTTTATTTTTATTTTTGTTATTTCTCAATGAAAGTATATGTTGTGACCACTCATTTGAACCATCTCGACGAGACGGTTCAAATGGTGGTCGCGACATATACTTCTGAGCGCATGGAAGGAAAATATTGAGGATTTTCCGAAAACATAATGGTGTTTCCTCAGCATGAAAAGGGTTATTGGTGTTTAATGGCCTATCAACAGCTAAGGTCATGTAAGGCTGGTCAAACTGGGTCTATCCCATTTTAACCTGCTGCATGGGGGGCAAAACCCCAAAATCAGAACGGAATATTTACATCGAGAAAAAATATATTCAGCCCTGGATGGTGATTCTAGATTCTATACAGTGAAACCGCTCTAAACCAAACACACCTTACATCTTAGTGTATTCAATTTGGACAGGTTTCATTGTTATATATTTATCTATGTCATCATTGTCATAATTTCTGTCCATGATTACAAAGCACAAAACATATCACAAAGTGCTGGGTATATTTGAATACAGTGGATCCTCTCTAAAACAAACACCTCTGAAAACTCGATGTCACTTAATTATCAATAATCATAATGTCTGTTCATGATTGAAAATCACAAAACATATCACGGAGTGCTTATTAGAGTTGAAATGAATTACAGTATAATTTCAGCACAAAAATATTTACACAATTCCCTAACATTTGATTGGCCCGTAGCAAGTGTCCCACGCCGAACTACTTTCTACAGGTGCGCTGTCAGTGCTGTCAATGTAAACAAATGGCTGCCGTCTGTCAAAATAAACACATTTTCTTGATGAATTTATTTCAAATGCTGGAATTATAAGGAATGAATGGCCTTTTTGTTGAATTTATCGGGGATATAAACTTGGAAAAGTTGCGGGAATACTGGACGAGGCCTTCCGGCCTTCGTCCAGTATTCCCGCGACTTTTCCAAGTTAATACCCCTTTAAATTCCACAAAAAGGCCATTCATTCCTATAGTAACCTCTCTAAAAACAAACACCCTTCAATTGAAACCCGTGTGTGTTTATTTGGATGGGCGTCATTGATTGAATTATAAACATGTCTGTTCAATTGCAAAGCACAAAAACATGTCACGTAGTGCTTAGTACAGTTGAAATGAATGACAGCGGACCCTCTCTAAATCAGACACATCGTGTCCAATTTGGACAGATACCACTGTATGTACTTTAGCATGGATACAACACCTGAGCTCCAGATAAGGTGCATATTGGCGTATTTTACGCAATTATTTTAGCTGAATATGCATTGATTATCAAATGTGGGAGTACAAAATACGCACAGCAATGTGAAAATACGCAATGATTTTCAAATTGAGTAGTAAAATACTGTCATAAAGTTAATAATACACTTATTTGAGCTGGAGTGTTCGCTTTTGCTTTTTGCAGCTCAAATAAGTGAATGTTTAAATTTGTTACATTTTTTTATCAGTTGTTTCCTATTTAGTAGTACACTTTAGACACAAAGCTTACCTGAAGCTCTGCAACACGATGCGCTAAAACAACAGTCTGTTCATGATTGAAAAGCACAAAACATATCACCGAGTGCTTAGTACAGTTGAAATGAATGACCATGGACCCTCTCTAAATCGACCTCCCAGGATGTCCAATTGAGAGATACCACTGTATATACTTTAGCATGGATACAACAAGATTTGCTAAAACAACTGTTTCAAATGGGTGATGCTGTGAAAAAGATCCAGGCTCTACTATTTATCCCGTCAACACAGTGCGTATGTGCCGTGAAACACGGTGCCGTGAAACATTTTTGATATCCAGTCAATACCATTCTTGCATTTTACAGCCATTTGTAGGTGTTGACGGGATAAATAGAATAGTAGGTTAGTGCAGAGCCTCACCCATCCCGTTTCCTGAGCCTTGCCAGATATTTTTTCCCATTCACGGCACTAACCTACTATTCTCTATTACCTCCCTTATCGCACCGCCGATATTGATTTTGAAAATGGTAATATTTCTGTAAATTACGTCAATTCAACACGAGCTCTAAATTTTGTGTCGACCTTTGACGTAATTTGCTGAAAATATTAAAATATGTTCAATCTCAATATCGGTGTAAATTGGTGAAGCGATAAAGGAGATATTGGTAACACGAGAGCTGGGCCCAAATACAAACCAATGAACATACATTCAACCCAACAACTAAATCGCGCTTCACACTTCATCGAAAGCACCTCTTATACAGTAGTGACGTCTCAAATCTATTTTACAGGGTTCGCACAGGCCTTGAAAAGTGCTTAATAACCTTGAATAGTGCTTGTACAGTGTTCAAAGTGCTTGAAAGTGCTTGATTTTTGCTCTTGCCTTGAAAAGTGCTTAAAAAATGCTTAAAAAATGCTTGATTTCTGCCAGAAAGTCTTTAAATTTCCTAACTGCCTGCAAATAAGTGTGTTTTCCGAAAAGAATGGGCAACAAAATACCCGTGGGTTTTGAATTGTGACTCAAAGACGAAAGCGTTGTGTAAAACATGTACATAATTTTCTTGAAGCCATTAACACTGTTGTTGAATCATTGTCAAGTTATTATTACAGAGCTCCCAATGACTGGGTTTGCTATATATATATATATTTCCAACCCTGATGTGGAAAAAAGTGAAAGGGTTTAACGTCCCAGCAACAGCTAGGGTCATATAGAGACGGGAAAAGTATCCTTACTGCTTCAAAGGAACAGATTAAACCATGATATATTTAGGGGTGCACATATGCAGGGTGATCAGGAGCTACACTGGTCCTAAGGTCTGTTTTGTCCGCCACCGGCCAAATATAGCTGTTCTAGGAAGTAGTGCAACTGTAAGCTCCTGTATATATTTAAGATATCAAAATTTTCCTGGGGAGATCACCATATCCCCTTACGAGATGGGGCTAGCACCCCCTCTCATATTCTTCCCTATGTCGAGCCTTTGGCCCAACAGTTTATGTCTTCGGCACTCAAAATACATACTGAACGCAATCCTTGAATATGTAAAATTCATCCTTGAAAAGTCTTTGAAAAGTGCTTGAATTTTCCCAAACCATGGCTGTATGAACCCCGTTTTATGACGATGTTTAACAGTTTGGCCACACATAAAATATTATTTGTTTTCTCATCCTGTGAGAATATCAACAAGAGTGCCGAAGGTTACAATATATGCCCGTCCAGGCGTAGCCAGTAAACAAGGGGGGTTAACTTCATCGAACAAGAAATCGGTATTAACGCAAATTAAAAATAAAATTAACACAATTTTCTATGTCATTTGAACTTGAACACAACGGTTGAATGGGTGGGCTATACAATGTATATATGGCTGATGACAAATAGATACATGTACATAAAGTTTCAAGCTAATCTGACTTAGGGTTGCAGAGAATAGGCAGCCAAAAACTTTTAACGTCATTTGACATTGAACCATATGGATGGGCTATAGAATGAAAATATGGATGATGACAAATAATTATATTAACTTTCAAGCTCTGACTTATGGTTGCAGAGATATAACATAACCAATTTAGCCAAACTTTTAACACACACTTTTAAGTATTTAAACTGGGTCTTGACCTTAGGCATGCCGCACGGGTGGGCTATGGAATGAAAATATAGATGGTAATTAACAGGAATCTAAAGTTTCAAGTCAATCAGACTTATGGTTACAGAGATAATAGGTACCAGAAAACGTTAACGGAAATCATACAGACGGATGTTCCACACCGGTATACCATGTGTCACGTTTTTCAAATGGGCGTATAAGACCAGTAGCCTATTTCACCAACATTGCAAAGTATACTTATCTAGCAACATATACTTTGAGGGAGAAATTTTCAATTTAAGGATAAATTAATTATTTTTTATTGAACTGAATTTATTACATTATCACAGCCATTTTGGCTGTGATAATGTAATAATTCAGTAGAATAATTCCGCATACTTTTAATCATCAAATATATGCAGTCGTTAGTTCTATATGAAATGATGCATTTCGGGGGAAATAAATGATTACTCCCTCAAAGTATACTTTGCTAGATCAGAATACTTTGCAATTTTGATGAAATCGGCTACAGACCACTTTGCATGTTCTTACATTTGAATTTGTTTTTACTCGACAAACAAAGTTTGCGTATACATGGAGATACTTTGGTGGGTAGGCAGCTGGATGAGAAACAATAAAATATTTTATTTATAAGGCTTTGATAACAGTACAGCATTGTCACTGATTGGCTGTAATATTTTCTGAGAGCGGCATACCTCAAAATATTTAGTAAAGTTCAACATCTCACCGTCACATAATCTATTTTGTGTTTAATTTCTCCGTGAATGTGTATGGTGAAATAGTCATCTACATGTATTTGGGACTTTCAAATGAGTAGTCCACGTATATTGTTTCGCAAAGAAATAAGTGCAGCAAAGATATTTTACGAAATTTCGAATACATGCACTCACACCAGTAGCCGATTTCATCAACATTACAAAGTATACTTTAGTAGCAAAGTATACTTTGAGGGAGAAATTTTCAATTTTATGATAAATTTATTAATTTTTATTATACTGAATTTATTACATTATCACAGCCAATTTGGCTGTGATAATGTAATAAATTCAGTATAATAATTCTGCATACTTTTAATCATGAAATATATGCATTTGTTAGTTCTATATGAAATAATGCTTTTCTGGAAAAATAAATGATTTCTCCCTCAAAGTATACTTTGCTAGTAAAGTATACTTTGCAATGTTGATGAAATAGGCTACTGCCACGAAGTAGGTTAAGCCTTTCACTCCTAAATAACTGCAACAGAATTAATTTTCCTACCAATCCAAACATCTTAAAATGATTTTCAGACTAGTCCATTACGAAAACGGGGAGTTTTTTCTAAAATGTATGTAAATTAAATGCAAAAGTGTAGATCCTCACGAGACGGCTCGTCACGAGCCGGCTCGTCTGGATCTACACTGTTTGCAAACACCGCTATACAGAGCTGTAGTGTTGACAGGGTCAAGCACAACCAAACATTTCAATAAACTCTTGATAAAAACGTAGCTGCATGTTTTCTACTTTATAGGCAACAGGTTGCACTACATCGCTACACCACGGTCAACGGTAAACATTTGCATAATAGCATTTACATTTCGCGTTCTAAAACACAGAATAAACCTGCAGGGCGTTGACGTTCATACTTCACTATATTGTTATTGACACATATTCTACAATACGACACAAAATATACCATTAACTTACCTAATAGTGTATTAGCAAAATTCTTGGGTCACTCTCCACGAAGTAGAAAGTAAACAAAGAACGCTTCAAACGCACATTTGGAAAGACTACTCCATCATAACTGTCATGTAATGCATTGTAATGAAATATAATTATGTACTCAGAACTACGGAGGGGACGTAGCGTTCTTTTTTTTATTAATTCGTTCACACGAAATAACAATTCGTTACCACAGGAACGAATTGCTATATCGTGGTAACGAATTGTTAATTCGAGGGAACAAATTGTTATATCGTGGGAATGAATTGTTAAATTGAGGGAACAAAATGTTATTTCGTGGGAACTAATTAATAAATAAAGAATGCTACATCCCCTGAGGGGCTCCGTAGTTCTGAGTACATAATTACATTTCATTACATAGGAGTTATGACAGAGTCCACTTTCCAAATGTGCGTTTGAAGCGTTCTTTGTTTACAGAACTAATGAAAATGTAGCTAATGACATGCACTCTCTTCTAGTCATTTTTTTAAATAACAAAAACAAAATAGCATGCATTATAGTAAATTCCACCAGAATTTAATTGTCAATTGAAATGGTCAGTGGAAGAAGGGTGCTAAGTCCCTGAACTTGGGCCCCCTTCTTCCATTGACCCCTTGCATTATCCAGTATTGCAAACATTGTCACCACAGGTAGCCAAGTTCTATGTTTCACTTTTGTTGTGTCTTTTTAGAAGATCTTGTTCTCTAGTTTCCATCTGAAGATCAGCTTGTTTAAAGTTTATACTATCAAGAGCAGTTGAATTTATCAGGATGATGCGGTTTGTTTTACACTCTTACTAGAATCCATAGAACCAGACGCATTCTCTTTCGAACTAGCCATCTTTTGCTTGTTAGCTTTATCGGAATTTCTTGACTTTCTCGGTTCATTTATAGGTTCCTCCATGTCATTGTCATTTGTATCTTCAGATGTATCTCCACCAGTGTCTTTGTCCAAATTCACAGCTTCGGCACCTTTAGAAGTGTCTCCAGAGCCTGTAGGTGTATTATCCTGTGTGTTGTTATCGGAATCGGTAGGTTCCATGTAGGCCATGTCCTTGCGAATTGTTTCACCAGAAGCTAAGATCTCACGGATCTTGTCCAGGTAGACCATCGACGCAATATCCCCGGCCGCACGATCACCTGGAAGTACAGTTGAACCTGTGCTAAAGGCCACCTTCGAATAGCAATTACCTGTCTATAGCAGCCTCGCTTTTGTTTTCCCAATTAATCAATTACTACATAAATGACCCCGAGAACAAAGGACACTTGTGAACAATGGCCAGAATGTTCTCTTCCCATGGCTGGCCTTTATTCACAGCTTTGACGGTCTCTAAATGTACATCAGTAACAGGGTGTGGGATCAATCATCATGTGGAGTTAGAAAAGCACAAATGCCTGTCAAGTATATAAAGAATAATAGTCTTAGTCTACTGTCTTTTGATATCCGTTGCAAGTAAGCTTATCAACAAAGGTAAAAAACGTGGAGGAATTTCGTGGCACGCTGAGAATTAAATTCGATATCAAAAGACAGTAGCCTGGTATTCTATTTGTCATTGTTGAAAGAAGCGCAGGCTTGTTTACGTTACTTGGGCTGCCCAGTGAAGAAGGTACCATACACTGATATAGCATTGTCAACGATTGCAGCCTTGCAGATTCACCGAGTACGAGTAGAATCTAACCATTTTGCTGTCAGATGGCAGTAAGCCTACTCCAGTGACTACCGTAATAACACTAAATATTCGGTCACAATTTATACTGGGAAACACTATAGGAATGAATGGCCTTTTTGTGGAATTTATCGGGGATATAAACTTGGAAAAGTCGCGGGAATACTGGACGAAGGCCAGAAGGCCTTCGTCCGGTATTCCCGCGACTTTTCCAAGTTTATATCCCCGATAAATTCCACAAAAAGGCCATTCATTCTTATAGTGTTTCCCAGTATAAATTGTGACCAGTATAAACTGGAATTATATAGTTGTAATTATTTCCCAAAACAAATGGTGTCCGAATCGTTAAGGTTATTACGGTACGGTAAATGGCAAACAGTGTAGACAGTCACAACCATCCTAAGGATTCCTAAGGTACCTTTTCCCCGCTGAGGGGAATCAATTTATGGTATGTACATTCCAGTTGCCAAATCACAATACTAATAAGCAGGCAGATCTGGGATTAAACTGGTTACCAAAGTACACAAATTTGGCCAGTCCATGTCTCAAATATTTCAGGTTTTCAAAATTGTTTAAGCAGGCAGATCTGGGATTAAACTGGTTTAATACCAAAGTACACAAATTAGGCTAGTCCATGTCTCAAATATTTCGGGTTTTAAATTTTTTTTTGTTGTTTCACAATATCTGATGGGGTGTTTTAAAGATGGGTTAATTGATTGGAGGTTTTTACGTCTGTTAGAAACATATTCCCTACATGAATAAAGTTTTGAAAACTATTAGCTTACAATTCTAGCAGCAATCCCCAAACACAGACAAATATTTGACATGCTAAATAGAGAAGTTTTCATTTGCAGAGCCTGAAAATAGCAGCTTTTACCAGTAGGTCCGGGACCTAACCTGGAAAAAAGTGAAAGGTCCAAGGAATTTTTTTGGAAGGTCCGAGAGGATAATCGCTAGAAAAACGGTAGAAATATGGGAAATGACTCGTCACATGTGTAAATACTCGAATGAGTCGCCATAAATTATCTTACGAGACGATAATCAGAATGGATTTAGCATCGCCACTGAATGATGATAGCAATTTCAACTTTATCACAGGTCCGGCGGACTTGTTGCTTGTAAAATACAAAGGTCCGACTTTAAAATTTTCAGGTCTAGGATCTCGGACCAGTGCTATTTTCAGGCCCTGATTTGATACAATATTTGGTTATTTAGCATAATGTTAGTGCATAATACACGGCATAACAAGGTTTTCATGTGATAAGTTAAATTAATACAGACTAGCAGGGATTCCGTTGGCGATCGCCACTTTCGCAATTGGCGATAAAAATAAACAATTGGCGATAAAAAATTACAATTTTCAAAAAACAATTTTTTTTTTTCGAAAATTATAATTTTTTATCGCCAATTGTTTTTTGTTTTTTTAAGTGGCGATTTTTTTTCCCCAGCGGAATCCCTGGACTAGATCTAGTGTGAAAATAAAGACAATTAAACCACACAAAATAACAAAATTAATCAAACAGCTTCGACCAACCTTATAAATTAATAACAATAAAACCTAGAAATATCTATCGTCAACCAAACAGGGACTGTTTAAGCCGTCCGAAAAATGATTGGCCCTTTTCAGTGGTATCGTCATGAGAGATGGTTTCCCCAGTGGTGGGTTTCTCTTGTGGTCCCGACGATGTCCCACTCTCTGAAACAGACAGTGTGACACAGTGAGGCTAAGATATGATAGGAATTCCGAGGCTTGTCGAGGAATTCCTACCATTTCTGAGCAGTCTGTTGAATTTGATATTTGTTATATAAATACCGGGCTGCTTTTGATATTAAATTGTCCATCAGTATCAAGATTAACATGCGAGGCTAGGAAATTAGTGGGAATTACGAGGCTTGCCGAGGAATTCCTACCATTTCCGAGCCAAGCCCGATATCAAGACATCTCTTACAATACCGGGCTAGTGTATTTTGCTATGAAGTTTATCCGCTGAAACCTAGAAAATAAGTAGGAATTACGAGGTCTATAGTTCATACTGGGGGAAATCATTCTCAGAAGATACGCTACACTTTCGACACTTTGCACATGATGATTCAGAGCTCCAGCTAAGCTGTGTATTTGCTTAAACACCCAATTAAAAATGCCAAAAACCCAATTGAAAACAGAAGTAGCGAGTATCAAATAGCAATAAAAAAATTGTGGTACCTTTATCATGTTGCAGAAAACAATAAACAGATGACGACACCTCTTGGTATTTCATTAGAATTGTTAGCAAACTATTCAATAATTGCTGTCTGTTGATGTGTAAACAGTAGAGTGATTTTAAGCTAAGTTTAAGAAAAAAGTTTGAAATACCCAATTGCTTCAAATGATCATTGATGGAGTGACAATACTCAATTACTAATTCCTTATCATCTCCAGATCACATGATATTTAAACCAATAGACATACATGTACATACATGCACATTTACATCAGTTTAAACAAATGTAATTTTGGTGATGACATACAGTTTGAACTAAATGTATTTTTCAGCAGGAAGTACTATATTGTAACACCCAAGGGTGTATGCAAGTTCTTTGTATTTAAAACAAATATGGTACTTAAAAAATGTTGGAAATGACTACTATGTGAAAACCTATTTCACTGAAAATGTAGAAGGGAGGAGGGGATACTATTAAAGGAGACATTATTAGAATAAATATAAAGGTTGCAAAATAATAAATAAAACATTTACAACCGGGAAGCTGTTATTAATATACAATTTATATAAGCATAAACTTGATTTCAAGCACGACATTTCAAGAACACTCACATTGTATTATAACCACAGCTCGATCCTGAGCAGCCTACTTACTGAAGTCTATTCGCTCAGACAACAAACAAGCGTGGCTGTGACTGGAGGAATGGGGCTTATGGGATTTGCGAACGGTTTAGACCCAGAGCTCCAGATAATGTGCGTATTGGCGTATTTTACGCACTTATTTGAGCAGAATACGCATTTATTATCGAAAGTGGTACAAAATACTCACAGCAATGTGAAAATACGCATCAATTTTCAAATTGAGTAGGGAAAGCTTTACTTAGTTGTGCTAAGTTACTAAAGTTGCACTTACGAACATTTTAGTCGTACGAGGTTTAGTGAAACGGGCCACAGAGCTTCCAATGACTCCCAAAACGGACTCAATTACTCGGAATTTTAGGAATTGACTCCCTAAACTCAATTGGCAAGGAGTCAAAATGACCCCTTGTCAATTGAGTTAGGAGTCGTTCAACTGTCAGTCTTTCAATTTTAAAAATTGCATTTGCTCTTTAATAAGTTGGACAATTTTATTTGATAATAATGCAGAAATAGATCATTTGTAGCTATTTATTTTTGCATTTCAAATTGCGGACAGTTTGTTGATAAAATTAGACTACAAATGATTTCCGACTCCTAATTTTGACCAAATGACTCCCAACAAATGCAGATTGAGGAGTCAAATGACACCTGACATAAACTTGTTTATACTGGGAGCCCTGCTTATAATAAAACTTTCTGAGCACATTCATGAAAACTCATACTCAAAATCGGGTAGTTTCCGATTTGCAGCATGAAAACGGCACATGAGCCCAGAAAGCCTTGCCAAAAATTACACTAGCTCCATTTCTCCATTCGCAGCCACAAATTACTCAATAAAAGCATTTACAACAACAAAATAGTAACAACATAAACTCACCTGCTTGTGTCTTCACCAGTCCATTTATCGACCCGTCAACGTTTGTCTCTGTCTCTGCATACGCCAGTAACAGAGCCTTCTGTTTCTCAGTCAAGTGCCTGAAAATTGAATTAAACCTTACAATGCTGAATTACAATTTGTCGTCTGCTGTTTATGTTTTATTTTCCAATTTTTGCATCAAAACCATGTTTTGGCAACACTTTAGAACCAATTCCTATGGAAATGATTCTAAAGTGTCGGCATGACATAAATTCTGCCATCAAACTTGGGGGTATTCCGATAGATTTCACTTTTCAATACATCACATTCACAATAGAAAATATTGTTACAAGAGTAATCTAAATACGAGCAAACACAATACTATTTTTGATTGATTATCCAACATTTTAAATTTGCATTTAAACTTTCTTAAACGGTCCAGAATTATTTGTTATATTAAGTGTCTAAAAATTATGAAATTACATCAGGAAAGCGTTAATTTTCACCCAGTGATGTCGAGATTTTCAGTGACTTCACATGGAGGTGCATAACCCAAGAACGGCAGGAACGGTCTTAAACACACAAAATGGTCTGGATGTCTAAGCTGAAAAAGTAGGTCACAATCATATGAATGTCAAACATATTTCAGTTTCTGCTGTAGAGCAGTAGCCAATTATTGTGAGCAAATAGCCATGTGTGTTATAAAGGAGCGGACTTAAATGCACAAAGTAGTCTAAAAGTGCTACAGACGGACAGTCAGCCAGACAGACCGAGGGTAAATTATAATGCCCCTCAAACAAACTTGTGGGGGCTGACCAAAAAAAAACAGTAAATCTTCTGAAAAGAGGAAGGAAAATTCACACCCTGTGTTTCAGATACGGCTTTGACCAGTTTCAGGGGCCTCGCACCAAAAGGTACACTGAACTTACAACGGCACTTTGATCTTCATGTGTATGTAATGGTCGCCGTAGCCATAACTGCTCACCCGGCTCATTCCCTTCCCAGCCAGTCGTATCCGGTTGTGGGACTGCGTGCCAGCAGGAATCTACAACAGAGTGATGCGATTACAACAGGTAATACAGGGCGACCCTCTAGGCCTAAATTAAAATATTGTTTGTTTGATCTTTACCGCCCGCCTCAGTTTTTTCCCGCCGACTCCAAACTTTTTATTCCAATTTCATTTTTTTTTCCTTTGCGTTCCGCGGATTCCATTTCGTCCATTTCGGTTCCTTTTCACTAATTAGAACGGTATTTACAAAATTCTCCGAATCATTGTGCAAAATTTTATTTTTATTTTTTAATCTTAAATAAAATAAAATAATTTACCTATCTACCTACCAAAGCCTGAAATGGTGGGTAGGTAAAGATCAAACAAACAATATTTTAATTTGGGCCCTATTGCACGGAAGTCCGGCGACATACGACCTTCCGTGTTGCTTATCCGAACCGTGCAATATCCGTACTCGCCCAAGACGCATCATGTCAACAACAAATACATGTACACTTTGCGAATGCATGACGTCGCCAATGCCTATAATATGCCATAAATTTCTATCTACATGTCATATGTAATGTTTTCACTGTTATCTTCGCATGTAATAAATATATTGAATCGACCAAGAATTTTACCGTCATGTTTTATTTTATAATTTATCCATGTCGATCTACGCAGGTCCATGCAATGCATTATTGTAAACACGTGTAGCCATCATCATTCGATGATGCAATGACCCAATTACCGATATCCTGTTCCATCAGCCCAAAGCTCATGTGTTGCAACCTGTGTATACTCAAACCCCGCTGGTCATTATGTTAACCCTTTCAACGCCACAGACCTGTACACCCCTTTTTTATAAATGGACTAGTCTGAAATTTATGTCAATTTCAATGTCATTTACAGAAGATAGGACCGATTTTGAAATTCAATATCGGCAAAATACGATAATGTCTGCTCCGAAAGGTATGTCCGTTTTCAACGTAATTTGCAGAAGTCGATTCTATTTTAATAGTGCCAGGGGATATGAATTCCAAATCCGATTACCCCCGACACATATTACACAGACGAGATTTGTGTGTTGCTTTGTGCAAAAAATCGATAACACCAAGCCGTGTCAACTAACAGGTGTTTATCTTATGTCATCATTCAGCACGAGGCTGTAAACTGTGTGACATTTAGGCTATGGTTTGAAATGTTACTGATTTGTCAACACGCCTTTTGATGTGCCGCAGACGTCACGAACGTGCGACTTTCATCATCGCATCATGGGGCAATCATGAAGTAACCCATTTCATGCTGAGGATACGCTTATGTTTGCGGGAAAATATTTTCCTTCTATGCACTCAGAAGTATATGCCGCGACCACCATTTAAACCGTTTCATTGAGAAATAACAAAAATAAAAATAAATTATTTTATAATTTCATACCCGTAAATGTGTATTCCGAAAGTAATGGATTAAACAAAAAACACTGGATTATACGCAGATCGGTCACCATATTTCGCCGATATTGATTTCGAAACTATTTTCCGTAAATGGTGTTGAAAAGTTGACACAAAATTCAGAGTTCATGCGGAATTGTCGGTGGCTTTAGATAGGAAATGAATGTTGGGTCATGGAGTAATCGCTGATGATATGTGTGTTCTGGTTTCTGGCAGACTTCAAAAGAAAATCGGACCTTGTAGTATTGTTTGATGTTACTGTGATATTTTCTGTAAATGACGTTGGAAGAGGAGGAAATGCGGAATTGTACTAATGTACGTACATGCAAGTACTACCTTTATTTCTTAACTTCAAACACACAGAGATGATACATACGGCAATCAATAGTTAACAATATAATACCACTTTCGGCAGCAATATGATTGCAAATATAACACGATTTCTGACGATAGTCCGTTACAAATTTAACACGATTTTGATATACAAATAGGCAAACAAATCGGGAGCCAAAGCACAACCATGTATTAACCGAAACCGTGTTATAGTGAAGCGTGTACTACCAGGGTCGCACTGTAGGTAATGCAACCACGAGTTGCTTCTTCAGACTCCCCATACAATAAGAAAACAAACTTTCTCAGATGGTTTTCTGATCTGGTGCCAGGCACCCTTACTATACCGGGCACTTAACCCCATGTGACGGGTGAATCCTAGTAAGTTTCACTGTTGGGATATGAAGGATGGATTCATCGCTTAACCCATTTCAGTCTAAGGATACGATAATTTTTGTTGAAAACATCTCATGATTTTGTTTATTTCTCGATAAAGGTACATGTTGTTACCACTCGTTTGAACCGTCTCGTCAAGGTGAAATATGTAAATAGGAATTATTTTCTCTCAAACGTTTCATACTAGTATAATTGTGTCCCATCCGTAATGGGTTAAGATATGCATAAGTATACAGGTTCAAGCAAAGACCATGACCGACGGAACCAGTCGTGTTTTGTTTTTATAACCAGTGTGGTGATCGAAACAGATTGTTTATTGGCTTGTCAATATATAATGTTAACAACAACTTTAACAGTGAACCCTTTCAGCCGTAAATAACATTTTCGGTCAAGTCCATTCATCACAAAATACTTTTCAAATAATCGATTTATAAAATGTTTTTTGTTTTTTTTAACAAATATGAAAATTACTTGCAAACAGTGCAGATCCTGATGATACAGTTCATCATGAGCCGGCTTGTCTTAGTCTACACTGTTTAAAAACACCTAAATGGCTGTAGTGTTGAAAGGGTTAACACATGGTTTAAGCATGTAGATGCGCAGTAGGATTGAACTTCACTTTTTGAAGAATGGGACTGGTTCAGTCGGATCATGGGTAATATGAATGATAACATAAAAAAAAATAAAAAAATTATAATCAATTACATGCATTACATATGCTAAATCAAACTTTGGCTCTTGCAGTGCTGGAGAGTGACATTGTCATCTGCAGGTATATTATAAGTATTACTGTTTTATTTTAATAACATGGGCAAGTTTTTATCGAAAATTCAGATCTCTCATTAGTGACGATTCTAATGTACCACTCAACCATGAAGTCTTTAAAAAATACTAGAACAGTGATTTCTACCCAGTACTGCAAGAGTAAAAGAGGGTGAATATCTAATTGTATATTTTGTAGTTGTACCTGATTATTGCATGTATATTATGTACGGTTTGTGGGGGATGGCCCCGACCCACCACAAACCTATTACAGGGAAAATAAATATTTAAAAAAAAAAGATATGCATAAGTACACGTCCACTGTAATTCAGGCATGTGAGCACATAGAGATATGTTTGTCTGCTTTGTGATCATGAACAGGCAATATCATCAATTAATCGTAGATAAATGAAAGAGGAATGTATCAAAACTAGAAAATTGTTCGTAAAACAATGCCACCGCTGTTGAGCATTCATGAATACAACAGCAATCACGGAGGGAAAACTTTATAGAATTCCGCCATGGAAGTGGTATCGCGCTTGCCGAGGCATTTGACCGTGTTGTGAAAAAAATAATAACTTTAACGCATTTGCCGTACAAAAAAACGGACGACGACAAAAGCGCCGACTATAGTCGCGCCTCTGCTAAAGCAGGCGCGACCAAAAAGGGGCATAACTGCTGATGGAACAGTGGGACAGCGAAAAAGTTTGCGCTAACACACTCCTGTACTTGATGGTAGGGCTGTATACCGAATATGAAGAGAATCGGCCAAAAACTGTATAAGTAGTTCGCCGGACAAGGAAAAAAAGTATTTTCAGAGTCGAAAAAGGGGCATAACTCTGGATGTATCAGTGGGACAGCAATCATTTTACGCTACACACTCCTGCACTTGATGGTTAGAATGTAGAATGAAAAGAATCGGCCAAAAACTGTAAAAGTAGTTCGCCGGACAAGGAAAATTGTCTACTGACAGACGGACGTGGGTAGACACTATGCATTCGACAACTATCGTTGCGGTGGCATAATAAACAGACAGACGGACGGATGTACACTCAATAGGAGGTTAATTGTATTAATGTGGAATGATGTATAGTTACTTAGTAATGCACGTGTGCAATATGAAGATATTAGCTGAAGGGAAATAGAAATAATAGGTGATTTGAGAACTCTTACAAAAACTTTCAAATAAATAAACAGACAGATGGACGGACGGACGTACGATCAGGAGCGAGGATAATTGTATTAATGTGGAATGATGTATAGTTACTAAGTAATGCATGTGTGCAATATGAAGATATTAGCTGAAGGGAAACATGAATTATAGGTGATTTGAGATAATAAATAGACGGACAGACAGGGCGAAACCTATAGAGCATCGCCAATTCTCGGTGGGGCCCTAAAAAAGCCACTCCTTACAAATGGACTAGTCTGAAAATCAATTTGGGCCGATTGGATTGGTCCTTAAATTAATATGTCACATTCCATTCCAGTTATTTACGGTTGAAAGGGTATAACTGGTGAGTCCGAGTTAGCCAGCCAAGTTGAGCACATCTCCGAGTTGAGTGTGGAAACAGCTTCATAACCTCGGGCCATGGCGATTGTACACCCGTTATACCTATCATAATTGCATGAAACAATATAACAATGGTACCTACAGTTAGTAGAATCTCCGAGTAGATCCCAGGAATGCGTTTCGTACCGCCAAAGATTGACTGTGACAACGTGACCACAACGTCGCTATGAATGTCCGAGCCTTCCCGACGGAATATACGGCTTTTCGCCACCTGGAATATGCGACAGTAATGCATTAGTGCCACAGATTGCAGCGGAGGAAATGGGGCTTGCGGCCTTAGCACTCTGTGTAGACCCACTTAGAGACTACACAGCAATTCAGCTATACGAGCACTCAAATATGAACAGAAATTATTTATTAACCCTTAGAATGCGGGAAACGAAGTGTCGTCTGCTGTTGTTTCATATTTTATCTTTTCTGTCGATAAAACATGGTTTGTCAGTATTTTAGAATCATTTCCAATGGAAATGATTCTAAAGTGCTGTCAAAGCATGTTTTTGATGAGAAAAATGGAAAATAAAAAATAAACAGCAGACGACAAAATGTAATTCAGCATTGTAAGAGTTACAGGCAAGTTTTCGACCCTTAGAATGCAGAAGACAAAACTTGTCTGCTGCTGTTGTTTTATATTTTGTCTTCGTTCTCAATAAAAGCATGGTCAAAAGGGTTGTCAAAACGTGTTTTTTGCTGAAGAAAATAAACAGCAGACGACAGAATTTAATCCATCATTGTAAAGGTTAAAACATATTTATTAGACGGTATTTGAAAACCAGCATGTATATGATAAAAATTTGGATTGGATTGAAAGCCAACATTTACTGAAATTTTCTTCAAGTGTAACTTATTCTGCAGATGATCGAAATTTAACAGACCGAAGTATAGCGCGAGTACGGCTTAGAAACGTTCTACGTTACCTTGAAGGTGACAAACAGCTCCTGTTTACCCTTCCCCACCGTCACAGGCATTCGGATCGTCTGGCCATCCTCAATACCTGGATAAACGCAATACAATCACTGAATTGGCAGTGAACCTTTTTATATCTACCCTGCTTACAGACCTCGTAAATTGACCTACAGTTAATTGATTATATTTACACAGCAAGATCATATACAGTCGGCAAGAGGTTTCCCTGAATTATCAAATAAATGTAGTCATCACTGGTTATATAGCATAACCCGAGCCTTCCTTCAGTCTGGTACACAGGATCGATGCTTGAATCAAATCCATACACAGGTCCGAAGTTCAGAAATTTGACCACTTGGCCACTCCAGTCCCATATTTATTTCTTTAATGGTGTTTAACGGCCTGTCGACAGCGTCGGTCATTTTAGGCCGGGTTAATGGGGTCGAATCCCATAGTTCATCCGTGCGCATGTGGGGAAAATTCCCGAATCAGAACTAAAAGGCAACAAGAAACGAGGCAAAGCCACGAAGGCCAGGTTTTTTCCAAGCATAAGACACTTGGATAACATAATTATACCCACTTTTTGTAGACTAGATGGCCGTGGCCTGCATGTCGCGCCTTGGGGCGAGGCATGGACACTAAAAAAATAGATATAGTAGATGGAAAAAGTTTAACCAAAAAACTTTAACCGGACACACGGACGAACGGACGGACGTATGCCAAAATGCCGACGATATCGCGCGTTCCGCAAGCAGGTGTGACAATGATGATAAACACCCATGTGAAGTATCAAGGTATTGGGTGAAGCAGTTGCAGAGATATAGTACACGAAAAAACTTTAACAAAAAAATTTAAAGTAATTTGAACTTGACATAGGGCACAGGATCGCGCTTTCCGCAAGCAGGTGTGACAATGATGATAAACACCCATGTGAAGTATGAAGGTATTGGGTGAAGCAGTTGCAGAGATATAGTACACGAACAAACTTTAACAAAAAAATTCAAAGTAATTTGACCTTGACATTGGGCAGAGGATCGCGCTTTCCGCAAGCAGGTGCAACAATGATGATAAACACCCATGTGAAGTATGAAGGTATTGGGTGAAGCAGTTGCAGAGATATAGTACACGAAAAAACTTTAACAAAAAAAATCAAAGTAATTTGACCTTGACATTGGGCACAGGATCGCGCTTTCCGCAAGCAGGTGCGACAATGATGATAAACACCCATGTGAAGTATCAAGGTATTGGGTGAAGCAGTTGCAGAGATATAGTACACGAAAAAACTTTAAAAAAAAAATTCAAAGTAATTTGACCTTGACATTGGGCACAGGATCGCGCTTTCCGCAAGCAGGTGCGACAATGATGATAAACACCCATGTGAAGTATCAAGGTATTGGGTGAAGCAGTTGCAGAGATATAGTACACGAAAAAACACTTTAACAAAAAAATTCAAAGTAATTTGACCTTGACATTGGGCACAGGGGCCGCACGGTTGGGGGTTAGAATGAAAATATGGATGATGATAAACACCCATGTGAAATTTCAAGGTAATGGGCGAAGCAGTTGCAGAGATATAGTATAACGAAAAAGTTTTAACCAAAAAACTTTAACCAGACGTACGTTAAAAAGTTAACGTTGAAAATTACGTAGAAATAATAGGTGAAGGTAAAAAAATTGTCACATGTTGGATAGTTGTATGTGGTGGGCACCCCTTGATTATGAAGCTGTGAAAGTTTGGTGGTCCTAGGTGGTACAGTACCAAAGAAATGGACCTAAACACGAAAACTTAACATTGTAAACGCGAAAACTTAACATTGAAAATGGCTAAGTCGACTACGCGGAAAAAATGGGTCAAGATAAAAAAAAAGTAACATGTTGGATAGTGATATGTGGTGGGCACCCCTTGATTATGAAGCTGTGAAAGTTTGGTGGTCCTAGGTGGTACAGTAACAAAGAAATGGACTCAAACACGAAAACTTAACATTGATTGTGGACGCCGCCCGCCGCCCGGCCGCCCGCCCGGCTTTCGCCAATCCAATAGCCTGGATTTTTTTTCCAAAAAACCTGGCTAAAAATGCACCACAGGGCCAAACCAGGGATATCGGAATTCCTATAAGGTTGAACCCATTGTTAAACTAGAAATGGACGCTTGTCGACAAGCGCATGTGTATCCCCCTCCCCAGATACACAAGTAGTTTGTAAAAAGGGTGATCGAGTTATGCTCCGGAGACAAAATCGGTGACGGACAAAGGGAGATAACTAAACAATTAGTGATGCAAGAGTTGTCATTCTTGCGCGACACACCTTTAGGGTCTATGCATGTGTGAAGCTACTGGAGCGCAGAATTATTTGTTAATAGTCCTATATTTATGTACATATATCTGCACAGGTGCACATAATGCCACAATATTTTAACACACAGTTGACGGAAATGTAATATAGAATGTAAATAAAAAAAATAATGCTTGCTACTGGAGCCGAGAATTTTTTTTAATAGTCCTATATTTATCTACATATATCTGCACAGGTCCACATACTGCCACAATATTGTCAACACAGTTTAGGTAAATGTAATAATTTAGCTGTATAAATTACCTGTAATAAGTTAGTGGTCAGTTAAAAAATTTAAAAAGAATGTAAAAAATAAAATAAAAAAAAAATTGAAAAAAGAAATTGAAAAATAAAAAATAATAATACTTGCTACTGGAGCCCAGAATTTTTTTTTAATAGTCCTATATTTATCTACATATATCTGCACAGGTCCACATAATGCACAATATTTTCAACACAGTTTACGGAAATGTAATATACAATTTTTTTTTTTTTTAAATAATGCTCGCTACTGGAGCCCAGAATTTTTGTTAATAGTCCTATATTTATCTACATATATCTGCACAGGTCCACATACTGCCACAATATTGTCAACACAGTTTACGGAAATGTAATAATGTACCTGTATAAATTACCTGTAATAAGTTAGTGGTCAGTTAAAAAATTGAAAAAGAAAGTAAATAAAAAAAGGGAAAAAAAAAATTAAATTAAAAAAAAGAATAATGCTCCCTACTGGAGCCCAGAATGTTTTTTAATAGTCCTATATTTATCTACATATCATATATACACAGGTCCACATATTCCCACAATATTTTCAACACAGTTTACGGAAATGTAATATAATCATTTACCTGTATAAATTACCTGTAAGTTGTCAGTGGTCAGTTGCACATGCTAGCACATGCACAGGTGAATAGTCTGTATATAGCACTTACCACCTTATGCTACTAGACAAAAATTGAAAAATAATTTGAAGAAAAAAAATGAAAAAAAAAAATGGAAAAAAAAAGTTTAAAAATAATAATGCTTGCTACTGGAGCACAGAATTTTTTTTTAATAGTCCTATATTTATCTACATATATCTGCACAGGTCCACATAATGCCACAATACTTTCAACACAGTTTACGGAAATGTAATATGAAAAGTCATGCAGAGCATGTGTTATTAGCCGATCAAATCAGGGTAAAGCGCATCGAACATATGTAGGGGTCTCTGGTAACATTGTCAATGGTAAACTATTTTCGACCACAGTTCTGTACCCAGCGTTGACATTTTTCTCGATTTTGTGCAGGTATTTGGAAACCCGTTCCCAAAATCCCAAATCCAACCAAGTCAGCAATGCCATAGCCAGCCTCAATGTCTTTTTGTTGTCACCAATTATGTTGCGAAATAAATTCCAGCGTAAACACCTGTAACTGTATGCACTATTTTATCTACAAAATTACACTCCGCACCATACACGACAGTTGTAGTTCCATTGTGAGTTTATTTGTCCGAATTCTGTGCAGCACTTCCGAGAGGGCGGAGCTAACCAGGGCTATATATATCTAGCTGGTTACAGTGGTCATCTAAAAATAGACGCAAGCTACCCTGCGTAATTCAGGCACATGCCCAGATTTGGCCTAAATTGGCCCCCATCCGTGAATATTATTTTGCGCGATGTCGGGCGCAATACAATCAAATAATTAATTTGCGGCATTGACAATAAAATTACAAGGGGGGATTGCCGCAATCGGGCGTGCAGGATGCATCCCTGCCATCCCTGCATGATAACGTAAAACAAATCAAAGAAGGCTAATGAAGGCCAATTCTTCGTTTGATTGGTGGGAATAATTTTTTTGAATATTAAACTAGCGACCAAATGATCGCGCATAACGCGATCCAATGGGATAAACCCCGAAAATGCAGGGTGCTAGTAAGGAGTATTTTTGAGCAGAGGTCGAAATTATACATTAGCCGAATAAACACATTTTACGCGATATACCTCTGGCTGAAACCTTGGTTTCCTTTTAATTTAATAAAAAAAAGCCTTTAAATTAAAGCACAATAAGCGGCGTATGTTTAGGCGTATATGGCCAATTAAGAAGCCCAACTATGGACTTCAACAACAATAACTTCCGGGTTAAATCTCTTCCGGCGTTCAGCTCATTACGTATTCAAAATTGTGTTATTTGGCTATAAGTAAAGTTTTAAACGGAGATAATTGCCAAAAATGATACAGAAAAATTCGCGTTCGTAGATTACCGAATAGCGGAGAAAAGGGTTGCTACAAACTTTTTCAGAATTCGATGGATAACCAATATATTAGCCGATCTATAAATAGATCGGCTAATAATAAATTACCTGTAAGTGGTCAGTGGTCAGTTGCACATGCTAGCACATGCACAGGTGAATAGTCTGTATAAAGCACTTACGACCTTATGCTACTAGACAAAAATTGAAAAATAATTTGAAAAAAAAAAAAAAAAAAAAAGAAAAAAAAAAAAAAAAAAAAGAAAAAAAAAAAAAAGAAAAAAAAAGTTTAAAAATAATAATGCTTGCTATTGGAGACCAGATTTTTTTTTAATAGTCCTATATTTATCTACAAAAATCTGCACAGGTCCACATAATGCCACAATATTTTCAACACAGTACCCAATGTAGTGATTTACCTGTATAAATTACCTGGTCAGCAGGTCAGCACTGGACATCTGCACATGCTAGCCCATGCTAGCACATGGTTCTCCCAGTTTCTATTGTTCTCTCTACAGGTAAGGTGTACAGAGCACACGAGAAAAGGTGTACAGAGCAGACGAGAAAACAGGTCTTCATGCATTATTGTCCAGTTTGTAGAGTGCGCAAAACAAAAAAGGAGTTGTCATTCTTGTGCGCGACACACCTCCGGGTCGTGGTCTATGCATGTGTGAAGTTTCATGAAAATATTCCAAAGGGTGGTCGAGTTATGCTCCGGACAGGAAATCAGTGAGCGAAAACAAAAAAGGGAGATAACTCAAAAATTAGCTATGCAAGAGTTGTCATTCTTGTGCACGACACACCTTCGGTTCGTGGTCTAATTGAATGTGTTAAGTTTCATAAAAATATTCCAAAGGGTGGTCGAGTTATGGTCAATCAGTGCGCAAAACAAAAAACAAAAAAGGGAGATAACTCAAAAATTAGCTATGCAAGAGTTGTCATTCTTGTGCGCGACACACCTTCGGGTCATGGTCTATGCATGTGTAAAGTTTCATGAAAATATTCCAAAGGGTGGTGGAGTTATGCTCCGGACACGAAATCAGTGCGAGAAACAAAAAAGGGAGATAACTAAAAAATTAGCTATGCAAGAGTTGTCATTCTTGTGCGCGACACACCTTTGGGTCGCGGTCTATGCATGTGTGAAGTTTCATGAAAATATTCCAAAGGGTGTTCGAGTTATGCTCCGGACAAGAAGTGTCTGCGGCGGACGCGGACGTGGCGCGCTGTCAAATCCATAGTATCCCCCGACGGAGTCCGGGGGATACAATTACCCTCAGCATGCTCCAAATCAATCGTCCACCACAAAATCGTAACGAGCCGTCTCATCTGGATCTACACAGTTTGTAGACAGTTTCGGGAACAGTTACATACCTGCCGGCACCGGGATAACTACTTTCCGCCGGAAGATCATTTTCCCCTTGCCGTTACACTCCTTGCATCTGTTCTTAACAATCTCGCGTTTCCCGTGGCAGGTACGACAAGTCGTCTTCATCACAAATGGTCCCTGGCTTATAGTCTCCTGCAAGAATTTTAAAGGCTCCGTGTCTGAGAAATATTTAATACAGTCTATACTCGTTACCTCAAACTCTCTTTTTAACGACAAACTACTGATAACTCATAAAATAAAAGTGAATGGGTTAAATGTCCCAGCCACAGCTAACGCCATTTAGGAATGCGACCTGGGTTTCAAGTCGCATCCGAAAAACAAAGCTCAAATTCTTGGTCCCAGGTACATGTTTTCATTGTCAGATATAATAACTGGTTAACTCAAATCTTCTTTAACTCGATGTCTGTTCCTCAGTCCCCTGGACTTTGAGTAAACGAGTGTACACTGTATGTTGCAGTGTTGTGCCTAGGTCTCAGATGTCAGGATTTGGTTTGGGCCCATTCCCCATTGTAAGTCAATAGGAGATTGTCACCCATTTCATGGTGAGGATACGCCATTTTGTTTGGAAAATCCTAAAATATTTCTTATATGAGCTCAGAAATATATGTCGTGACCACCATTTGAACCGTCTCATCGAGACGGTTCAAATGAGTGGTCACAACATGAAACTTTCATTGAGAAATAAAATATTTGAAAACATCGTTGTTGTGATCTATGGGAATGGTCTGCAGTATTGTGCCTAGGTCTCGGATCCAAGGGGATAATTTCAGGGAGATTCCTATATGTGGATGTGACTGGAGAAATGGGGATTATGGCATTTGTGACTAGTGTAGTTCCTGATCAAATAACACACTCCTATAGCTTGATAACAATCTACATTCCTTGTTAGTAGCATGACGGGTGTTTCATAGATGGAATGGCGAACAGTGCAGATCCTGATCAGACTGTGCAGAGGAACAGGCTGATCTGGATCTACACTGGTCGCAAAACCCATAAGCACCCGTTTCTCCAGTCACAGCCACATATTAGAATGGACATGGGCACTTTGAGCTGGGAAAATATCCTCGGGGCTCACTCTAGGCACAACACGGACATATTTAGTGAATTTTCAAAATATTTTAGAGCATTTACACTGTGCATTTTGAAGGTCAATGATTACCTTCAAATTGTTGTATTTTGTATTGCTACTTTTGAAAATAAATGTGCATTCAGCTGAAATATACACACCCCACACCACGCCCTCACCAAACGTGACTAAAAGAACATGTTTGATTGGCTCAATCGATGAAACATCCTTTTTGGTATTAAAGTTCTCGATAAACATGTTATCAAGCAATTTGTTTGGCCGAAACCGATTACAACTCCACCTTTTCTGATTCCCAGCACCAGAACGAGAACGCTCTCATAAATATTTACACAGATTTACTAAAAATGAAGCAATTTTATTGGCCGAGGTTGAGCACAGTTCACCCTCCACCAATAAAAGTTCTTGCCTTCCAAGCACAAATTTAGAGAATACACTTCGATAACCTAGGCCCCAAGATCTCACCAATCCGTTTACCCCATTTACAACCAATTTAAGCCCCAAAACTTGTGGTATCCGAGACACCAGCTTACCATGCCTGTGCCGCCACATTGGGGACAGGTGACAGGTTTGAAGCCCGGCTCACTGCGCGACCCGCCACAGCGCACACAGTTGTCTGTGACGTTGATCTGGGTCTCCTTATTCACCCCCCGCGCCGCCTCCTCAAAAGTGATGTTCATCAACATCTGAAACGGGAACGCATGTATGAATGCTCAATGCATCCTCATTTGCCTCTATAATAAATTCAAAATATGATTTTATTTGTATATATTTTCCAAACTTATAGTTTTCTTAAACTACCTTTTCACCAATATCATTAAACAATCAAAATTAATCCTCACCCGCATACTATTTCATTTAAAAGATTTCAATGTCAGAGAATCTACTATTACAATACGCTATATATAACATCCATCACATCTAATATTCAACATATTTACCTCGAGGTGACAAAGGGATATCAAGGTCATCTGGGGCCCATTTCACTAAACTTTGTAGGTCTAAAATGTTTGTAAGTGCAAACTTATGATAGTCTGTAAATTTCACATTAACAATGTTTTCTTGTAAAGAATTATTGGATTTACATATATTGAGCATAGGCTGCACTAGCAGCCTTTGCTCAATAAATGTAAATCCATTAATTGAAATTTCCTGATGATCCTAATTATTCACTTACGAATATTTTAGTCGTACAAAGTTTAGTGAAACGGCCCCCAGACTCCTTACATGTTGACGAGCCTTGCCTGACAAACTTGATCAGAAAAGACACTAGCCCGGATTTCTCTACTCACCTTGTACGAGGGCGCAAATAAATGAGAAAAAACAAGAAATGCGTCGTCAAACGCGGATGCCACCTGCAGCATATTTGAGAAACTGTGACAAATTGGTTAACCGAAAAGTGTGACGGACGGACAGACGGACGGACAGACGGACGGTCCAAACACTATATGCCACCCGTTTCTTCGAAACCCGGTGGCATAAAAAGTGATAACGTCATATAGAGACGGGACCACAGTTTAAAGTGACGTCTCATCCGACAGACCAGTGGAATGGAAATACTGTGAAAGTATTTTTGATGCCTAAGGCGAGGCTTGAACCCACAACCTCCGGATTGGAAGTCAGGTGTTCTAACCCCTAGGCCACAATCCATCCCTGCCCAAATAAATGAAACAACTTGATGTCAAACAGGCAAATGCTGTTAATTCAACTAAGAATGCTCCAAAATTACTCCAAGGCAAGTTACTCATGATTTTCAAGTCTGGTAACCTATTTATATGCATGATTTACCTCGTGCGAGGGACCGAATCCATACTTGGATTCCTCGTAGTCGGGCGACTCGAATCCCTTGAATCCCTGGCCGAACTGCCCGAACATCGTGCGGAACAATTCCTCCGCGTCCACCCCCTGGAAGTTCTCAAAGCCTCCCTGGAAGCCGCCTTGTTGCGCCCCGGGGAAACCTGTAGACAATTTCATGAAAATTGTGAAGTATATCCTAGGTTGGCGCTACTGGTAGCTGCAATAGCCATTTGGCTATTAACCCTTACTACGCTGAATTAAATGTTGTCGTCTACTGGAAATGTTTTATTTGGTTTTGACAGTTTTTTGTGAAGAATTAAAACAAAATTGAAAAACAGCAGACGGCAATTTCCATCAACAGCGTAGGAAGAGTTAAAATAGCTATTTGGATACTAATATTTCAGAAATTGACATTTTGGCTACTAATCATTTCAGAAATTACTTGAAAAAAAAATAGCTATATTTTTACAAATACATGTATTGGAGCAAATGTCTCTGACATTTTATCAGTCCATTTTTGGCTACTAATTTCAAATTCCTAGCAACCAACCTAGCTTATCTGGCTAAGTACACTTTGAGGGAGAAATTTTAAATTTAAGGAATGGATGGAATGGTGTTTAACGGCCCATCAACACAAAAGAGTATCATTTAGGGCCAAGCAATTTAGATGAAGAATAATAATAATAGTAGAATAGTATGTTAGATGTCGTAGGCAATCAGACGATTAGGGTGAACATATTAATATCATAAACAATATAAATGAGTAACATGTATTTAGGTACATGCCCACTCAGTAGGCACAGAATGTTCTTTATGGGAATTAAATAAGTGTATAATTGTGTCACTATTCCACCAGTTCTAAAAATTACGAGTGCCCGCTATAAAGATATAATCATTTAGTAATATTTATTTTACTGATAGTGACTCGCGGTGGTATCGGGCTATTTTCATATGCAAATGAGGCACAATATTTGTTAATTATTTATACTAATTAAATGAGTCACCTAAAAAATAATATTATCCACATATTATCAAGTATGATCATTGCACATTAAAAAATAAATACAGAGAATAAATAGTAATGTCTGTTAGTATTTTAATGAAACACGGTTATCGCCCCTGATATCAGTGTGAAAATTTACGTCAGATATAAAATGTATAATAATGCCAATTAATACGTGGGGTAATGGTGAATGAATGTTTATTTTGAGCTTATGTCTCTGATATAAAGAACATTTTGTGCCTACTGAGTGGGCATGTACCTTTAAATTTAAGGATAAATTTATTAATTTTTATTATACTGAATTTATTTCATTATCACAGCCATTTTGGCTGTGATAATGTAAGAAATTCAGTATAATAATTCTGCATACTTTTAATCATCAAATATATGCAGTCGTTGGTTCTATATGAAATAATGCATTTCGGGAAAAATAAATGATTACTCCTAAAAGTATACTTAGCTAGATAAATATGCTTAGCAATGTTGGTGAGATTGGCTACTGGGCAACAGGCTGGGAATCGTGACCAGAAAATGGTGGCGATTTCAAAAGATTTGCCAACATGTATCTTTATTTATCCCGTCAACTATGTCGCTACTAGACGTGAAAAGCAGGTACGTGTATTTTTACTCGTTCACGTCTAGTAGATACGTCATTATGTATGACGTTACGTCATTATGTGAATGACGTAACACGATAATCTTGTCGCTTCAGAAGACAAACTTATGAGGCCACAAATGCATTTTTAGAGACATTTGAACAACTTTGATGTGGTTAACGGGATAAATAGAATATTATTATAGTGTCATGAACGTGAATAAATATCTGACTCGGCTCGAAATCAGGATGTGCTCGGCAAGCCTCGCCCATCCTGATTTCTCAGCCTCGACAGATATTTATTCACGTTCATGACACTATACTAATATTCTCTATTTTCTGTGCGTGTTGTATTTAATCTGATATAACTAACAGGATGTGTGGTTTCATGCTGAACAGTTATCTATGTTTGGCAGAGAGTTCAATAATTTGTGTAAACATGTGGAGAACGTGTCAGCACCAATATGTGTTTAACTGTTTATCATACATGCGTTTTTCATTTCAGGGTGCTTGAACCCCACACATCTCTCGTACAGTACAGTTTAACCGACAGCCTGCTGTGTTACCTTGATGGAAGCCCTGGAATCCACTGGGCCCCGCCCCGGCACTGGCCCCCGACATACCGAACGCATCATACTGCTGTTTTTTACCCGCATCTCCCAACACCTGTATGTAAGTAACAGTCATAGTTATAATTCACATATGAGTTTAAATTAAACATTCAATATGTGAACTACAATGAAACCTCTCTAAACTGGACACAGAAACATATGTCAGTGTTTAATTCCAATGGTTTTCACTGTAGTGTAGCTCTAATTATAAAGCGAGTTCATGATTGCAAAACAAACTTGCATTCAATTGGAGCCTCTCTAAACCTGGCACACTGGAAATTTGTTAAAGATTCAACCAACAAATAACGAGATATGCAACAATGTGGACAACGTTTTATGACTACGACAATGCTAGAATTGAAACTGCAATGTCTTGCTGTCCACCAACGCGGGCGAGACAGTAAATACTGTATTTGGGAAAATTAAGTTGATGCCAACGCAGATTGATTGATTCAATATGGCAGGGCTCCAGATATGGATTTAGTAATGAAGTATTCTCACTCCATCATTTCTGAAGCAATTGGGTATTTCAACATTTTAATTGTGTAAAATAAAACCACACTACTGTTTACACATCAACAGACAGCAATGACTGAATAGTTTGCTTCGAAATGAAAACAGGTCTTGGCATTGCATTAGAATTGTCTCCTTGGAGACAATTCTAATGAAATAGCAAGATGTGTTTTCATGGAAAATAAGAAAAATATGCTATATGTGTGGTCTGTTTATTGTTTTCTACAGCATGATAAAGGTACCATAAAATTGTTATTGCTTTTTGATACTCGCTACTTCTGATTTCAATTGGGTTTTTGGCAATTTTAATTGACACTGGTAGAAATGTGTTAAATGAGATATTGAGAAGACAATGCCAGTGTATTTAGATACAGTGAAATCGCAATGGCTCGAAAGCCAACGGGTCTGCACATTCTATTTTGAGTGATCGCATCTTTCGAGCCATCGTATCTTGCGATTTTGGTATATTTGTCGACTACTGTACCCGTCGGATTTAGGAAATAATGAAGCACAATAGAGTGTATCCATCTTTTAGATGATTATAGTATTTATTTGCAGATTAAAGTTATCAGGTGAAATGAATTTATTTGCAGATTAAAGTTATCAGGTGAAATGAATAAACTACATGTATTTACAAAACTGTCTTTATTTCAATAATTATCAAAGGAGAATATTAAGCTCCAAAATAAATAATGAAGCACAATAGAGTGTATCCATCTTTTAGATGATTATAGTATTTATTTGCAGATTAAAGTTATCAGGTGAAATGAATTTATTTGCAGATTAAAGTTATCAGGTGAAATGAATAAACTACATGTATTTACAAAACTGTCTTTATTTCAATAATTATCAAAGGAGAATATTAAGCTCCAAAATAAATAATGAAGCACAATAGAGTGTATCCATCTTTTAGATGATTATAGTATTTATTTGCAGATTAAAGTTATCAGGTGAAATGAATTTATTTGCAGATTAAAGTTATCAGGTGAAATGAATAAACTACATGTATTTACAAAACTGTCTTTATTTCAATAATTATCAAAGGAGAATATTAAGCTCCAGTATTTACTATAAATAGCGGTGCACATAATTAATGTCGAAGGTGGTTGTGACGTCACTCGAAACTGGTATATGCATAGGCGTCGCCAGGAATTTTCCAGTGGGGTTCGTCTACCAACGGTAGACGCCGACAGCCGAAGGCTGGAGACGGGGAGTGCACGAGAGGGGTGTTCTCTCTCGTTAGACGGGGGGTACGGGGTCCTCCCCGCGGATTTTTTTTTATTTCTATGTGCAATTTCCGACGTTCTAATGCATTTTAGAGCTATAATTTCCACAATCGCACCACCGAATTACCAATAGTCATATTTGCATCCAAAAGTTAAAACTGAAAAGTGGGTTCGTTCGCACCCCCCGAACCACCCCTGGCGACGCCTATGATATGGGCCCAGCTTAAACGATGTTGTTATACGGCACCCATAAAAATTCAGGAATCAGTCTTGAATCGTAAAATGTTGCAACGCAACAAAAGGTGCTTTACTTAGTTTGTGACCAGTGTCAACTTCGAGACCCATGCGACTTGATAGGAGTTTACAATTCCGCTATATGCATCATGAATAGTTGTCGAGGGCGCACAGTTCAGGTCCTGAACTGAATGTGCAGGCCGATTTAATGCTGCACTGATGGCGGCGAAATTCAGTAGAGCAAATAATTTTTGTCAAGACCAGTCACCTATGCCAAACGAGGAAGTGCGGTGGCCGAAGCCCGGAATATTTAATAAATCGCCGTATGTCCTTGTGACACAAAACAACTTTAGGCAATTAACTGCACATGAAAAGAAATCACATTTCATAGACAGGTAGAGCGCGGCTCGGCCTTTGATCGTAATAAGTCGGACGCGGAGGTGTGAAAATTAGCCAAACACAAACTTTGACATAACTTTTAAGTCATCGTATAGCAAAATAGCGAGAAATGGGTCCGCGGGACTTTTGAGGGATCGCATTTTTCGAGGAGTTGCATTTTGAGCCATCGCATGTAAAATACATTATAGGGACAATTATCGGGACGGCGACGCTATTTCGAGCGAGCCCGACATAACGAATCATCGCATTTTGAGCCATCGCGATTTCACTGAATCAAGTTTATCAGGCACTGCTAAGAAATGTGTAGGAATTCCTTTTAGCACTCATTGACAGTGTCCTGTAGCCGATTTCACCAAAAGTGGAAAGCATACTTATGTAGCAAAGTGTACTTTGAGGGAGTAATCATTTATTTTTCCCCGAAATGCATTACTTCATATAGAACTAACAACTTCATATATTTGATGTGATTAAAGGTATGTATAATTATTAGTTTGAATTTATTACATTATCACAGCCAAAATGGCTGTGATAATACAATAAATTCAGTATAATAACAAGAAACGAGCAAAGCCACGAAGGCCAGGTTTTTTCCAAGCATAGACACTTGGATAACATAATTATACCCACTTTTTGTAGACTAGATGGCCGTGGCCTGCATGTTGCGCCTTGGGGCGAGGCATGGACACTAAAAAAATAGATATAGTAGATGGAAAAACTTTAACAAAAAAACTTTAACCAGACACACGGACGTACGGACGGACGTATGCCAAAATGCCGACGATATCGCGCTGACAATGATGATAAACACCCATGTGAAGTATCAAGGTAATGGGTGAAGCAGTTGCAGAGATATAGTACACGAAAAAACTTTAACAAAAAAATTCAAAGTAATTTGACCTTGACATTGGGCATAGGGGCCGCACGGTTGGGGGATGGAATGAAAATATGGATGATGATAAACACTCATGTGAAGTTTCAAGGTAACGGGCGAAAATGGCTAAGTCAATTACGTAGAAATAATAGGTGAAGGTAAAAAAAATGGTCACATGTTGAATAGTTGTATGTGGTAGGCACCCCTTGGTTATGAAGCTGTGAAAGTTTGGTGGTCCTATGTGGTACAGTACCAAAGAAATGGACTTAAACACGAAAACTTAAGATTGTAAACGTGAAAACCTAATATTGAAAATGGCTAAGTCGACTGCGCGGAAAAAATGGGTCAAGTTCAAAAAAAGGTAACATGTTGGATAGTGATATGTGGTGGGCACCCCTTGATTATGAAGCTGTGAAAGTTTGGTGGTCCTAGGTGGTACAGTAACAAAGAAATGGACTCAAACACGAAAACTTAACATTGATTGTGGACGCCACCCGCCCACCCACTCGGCTTTCGCCAATCCAATAGCCTGAATTTTTTTTCAATTTTTTTTTTAAATTATCCTTAAATTGAAAATTTCTCCCTCAAAGTGTACTTAATAGCAAGATTAAAGTACACATGATACTTTGCAATTTTGGTGAAATCGGTTACAGATCCGTTGCCAGCCAGGAACCTAACAGAATGATTTGCTGGGTGCGTCTTGTACTGTAATGAACCTGTTTGATTCAGTCGGAAACTAACAGCATCCCTTGTACTGTACAATTTTGACACTACGGGAAAAGTTTTGGTCAGCTCGGAAATACTTAATAATCACAGCTCCTGGTACAAACCTCATAAGCTTCTGAAACGGATTGAAATTTCTTGGAGGCCGTGGTGTCATCCTTAGCAACATCGGGGTGGTACTTCTTGGCAAGCTGATAAATACATGGATTTATTGAATAATTTCAATATAGGGGATCTTGCGTGAGTGATGATTTAATATTGTATTAATTAAACGAGTTCGCTGATTTTATTAGATAGAAACGAGACAATGGATGTGTTGAATTAAATGGAGTATCATACACAAGTGACGATTCAATGCAACATTTATTTTTCAAATTGAGTAGTGAAAATAATGTTATAAAGTTAATAAGAGTGCCGTAAGTCACAAAATACGCCCGTCGAAGATGGGCCAGACAGCGAAGATGCAGAAACATAGAGAATTTGAAAATCTACAGCATTATTTCTTCCTCTTGTTGTAATAAACAGGTATACTAATTTAGGTAGAGATGTGTAAAGTAGAAATTATATAGAATTGGATACAAAAATGTGGAAAAAAATGGCCAAGTTTAAAAGGTGATATTTTTGGCTATTTTTTAAAGTTAACAAGAGTGTCGTAAGTCACAAAATACGCCCGTCGAAGATGGGCCAGACAGTGAAGATGCAGAAATGTGAAGCTGTGAAACATTAATGAAAATTTGAAAATCTATAGCATTATTTCGTTCTCTTGTTGTGATAAACAGGTATACTAATTTAGGTAGAGATGTGTATAGTAGAACTTACATAGAAATGGATAGAAAAATTTAGAAAAAAATGGCTGAGTTAAAAAGGTGATATTTTTGTTAAAAAAACACATTTTGGCATAAATACACCAATGTGCCTAACTACAATATGTGTGGAAGACGTGTGTATAGTTTCAGATCGAATGATGGAACTGTTTCAGAGGAGTTGTGAACACAAACTATGTACCCTATATAGAAGTGTATACAAAAATGTAGAAAAAATGGCCAAGTTAAAAAATATTGTTTTCATAGCACCAAGGTGCACATCTTCAATATGTGCAGAAGATGTGTGTATAGTTTCAGATCGATTGGCTGAACGGTTTCAGAGGAGTTCTGTACACAAACTCTGTACCCTATATAGAATTGTATACAAAAATGTAGAAAAAATGGCCAAGTTAAAAAGGTGATATTTTTGTTAAAAAATATTGTTTTCGCCATAAAAACACCAAGGTGCACATCTTCAATATGTGTAGAAGACGTGTGTACAGTTTCAGATCGATTGACTGAACAGTTTCAGAGGAGTTGTGTACACAAACTCTGTATTTTTTAATTGCATAGAAAAATGTAGAAATGTTTTTCAATTGTATAGAAAAATGTAGAAAAAATGGGTAAGTTAAAAAGGTGATATTTTTGTTAAAAAATATTTTTTCGGCATAAAAACACTAAGGTGCACATCTTCAATATGTGTAGAAGACGTGTGTACAGTTTCAGATCGATTGACAGAACGGTTTCAGAGGAGTTGTGTACACAAACTACCGGTATGCACTTTTTCTGTCTGCAGCCCGCAGGCCGACGGGCCCGCGGGTTTAAAAAATAATACGTTTTTTTTTAAACGGTCGTATAAAAAGGTGATATTTTTGTTAAAAAGTATTTTTTCGGCATAAAAACACCAAGGTCTTCAATATGTGTAGAAGACGTGTGTATAGTTTCAGATCAATCGACTGAACGGTTTCGGAGGAGTTGTGTACACAAACTCTGTACCCTATATAGAATTGTATACAAAAATGGCTATTAAAAGTTAGCAAGAGGGCCATGATGGCCCTAATTCGCTCACCTGACTCCATGAACACCAGAGGAGAATGTGACATTGAAATCATAGAGTTTTAAAAAAATTGTGCTATTTTTAGATGACGGTCATCTTGGATTAAGTGATGACTATCATTTTACCAAATCTGAAAATGCTTCACCCAAGGATCTTAACTTACTATGAAGTTTGGCCAGCATCGGCCATGTGGTTCCTGAGAAAAAGACGTTCAAAATCTTGAATAAATGGCCCTTTTGGCGGCCATCATGGATGACATAATCATCCGATTCCGACAAGTATCGCACCAGAGCAATCGCCTCATCGATACCTTCAATTTGATATATGACATGAGCATATTCGGTCAAAAATAAAATTTGACCCCACGGGCCGTGCCCATTTTTGACGGCCGTCTTGGATTAGCGACGACCTCCGTTTTAACAAATCTGAAAAGGCTTCACCCATGGACCATAACTTTTAAGTTTGGCCACCATGGGCCAAGCGGTTTGTGTGAAGAAGAATTTTGAAATCTCTAATAAAAGAACGACCGTTTGACCTTTCGGCGGCCATCTTGGATGACATGACCATCCAATTTCGACAAAAAATGTACCAGAGCGATCACCTCTTTGATACCTTCGATTTGATATAGACATGACCATATTCGGTCAAAAATAAAATTTGACCCTACTGGCCACGCCCATTTTTGACCCCGGGGTCACCATTTTAACAACTTTGAAAGAGCATTGTACATCGATCATTCCTACCAAGTTTCGTCGAAATCCGGTTGGCGGTTCTTTACAAGAAGAATTTTGAAGAATTTGTGCTATTTTTAGATGGCGACCATCTTGGATTACGTAATGACGTCATTTTAACAATTTTGTAATCCCCATACCTAAGGACAATGACCATGAAATTTGGTGACAATGGATACCGAGGAGAAGACGTTTGAAAATGTTCACGGACGACGACAGACACATTGCGGTAACAATAGCTCACACGAGCTTCGCTCAGGTGAGCTAAAAAGGTGAGTTTTGTTAAAAAATATTTTCGGCATAAAAACACCAAGGTGCACATCTTCAATATGTGTAGAAGACGTGTGTATAGTTTCAGATCGATCGACTGAAAGGTTTTTGTTTTATGTGTGTTCCCTATATAATAAGGAAGAAAATCAATAATACATTTGTAAAAGTAATATGCGCATTGAATTAGAAATCTGGGGGTATACTGTAATACACTGCGCACAGCCCAGTTTATGCAATACACTGCAGCTCCATTATAACGCGGTGGTCGGGGTCCAAGATTTCAAACTGCGATCGAATCCGACCACGTTATAAAATTTCGGGACATGCACGGGTACTGCACGGGTTACTGGTATCATTCGCATTTCGGTTACCAACTATTGCGGGAATTCCATTAGCAACGGACCCATATAAAATCATGTCATTTGAACAGAAGTTAAAGTAATTATTAATAATGTCTATGACATACAAACTTGTATGTATTAATGTATTAAACATAAAAGTTATTTATAAAATCATGCTTATTACGTTGTATAGTGCTCGCGATACAATGTATACTACTCGCGATCAACAGACGCTTAAACGGATTAATTGATTATAAATAATGCCTATGGTCACGTGTCCTGCCTATTCATGTGGTTGATACGTGCATAATCTCAGGATGTGGGGTCACGTGATCTATTGTTTACGCTGCAAGTCATATTGATGAATGAAATTTACGATTTAAGCGAGATTGCCGTGGGCTGCAGTGTAAACAATAGACCATGTGATCCCATACCCAGATAATGATGAAACACCAGTCTATTTATAGAACGCTAAATATTACACCTGGGAGTAAAGAAAAAGAAAGGCGATCGAACACGCAACCATTTATTAGTGACAATTATGTGTAATTGAATTGATTAATAAATATGCCTATTAACATGATTACCCGATTAAAGGTACATGTATTACATTTGCTAACATACTAATAATAATCCTTTCATGGACTTTGAACTTCGTTGTTTGAATAAACTTGCAGAAATCACGAATCAACTGATTACATGATGACTACGACATCAGACAAATTTTCTTTTTCTTTGTTTTTCTCGATTTTTTAATATTTTTTTTTGGGATCCACGAGAGACCCGCGTTATAATGGAGATCGCGCTATATGCGACCGCGTTATAACGGAGCTGCAGTGTAATGGACTTGTTGAAACTAAAATGGGTGAATAATACCATTTAAGTTACAGCATGAAATGCACCTCATAATAGGCTTTCTTTATATCTTTGGCATCTGCAGATTTTGAAACACCGAGAACGTCATAGTAGTCCTGCTTGTTGCGTGGATCACTGGAATGAATGTGGCGACAACCTTCAGGCACACCCACAACAGGGAGACGACTGGCTAGAAGATTTGTAGCTGAAATAGAAACAAATGAATATTAACCCTTTCAAATTCAACACTACAGACCTCTTTCCTGATATTGGCAAACATTGTATATCATGGTGACCATTGTGGATATGTTTCATTCTTAATAAGGACTATCCTGTATTTAACCTGTCCATAATGAGGGAAATTCCCAAAATGAGAACCGAATATTTATAGAAATATACATAGTCAGCCCTGAAATTAGAACATCCTGACCTGGTGTCGGGTCCATTCCACACCAGAGTCACTTAGCTCCAACCCCAAAAGTAATATGATCAGCACTAATCGTATTACTTTTTAATGGGGAAAAGCAGGATTTAGCTCTCAAGTGTCAAAAGGCCGAAAATGTACATAAATATGTAAGTCGTCATTAAAGATGAACCCCGATTGTTGAATTACAAGTCACGTGCTCCAGACCAATAAACCACACTTAGAGGTGAAACACAGTTAATTAACAGAATTCTAGATGAGCTGCATGTTTGTGTACATAAATAATACAATAATGGGGGGGGGGGGGGGTGGGAATCAGCATCAATGTATACCAACAAGCAAGCAATCTATATGCAACATCTGTTTACGATGTAGCATGCCATTTTTATAATTTAATTGTTGATGAAACAACCTGGGACAATTTATTGTATTATAGAGGGATTGGAAACACTGTAGTAATTGTTAATTTAGAGCCCCGTAACGTTACCACAAACTACACAATAACCTCAGGTATTTGTATTTGCTCACTGTAACTTACAATCTCCTCCTGTACCGTCCGTAGCCAGAGATACGATTCCACTCATATGCTTGGTCTGCAGAATCGCGAATCAGACTGATTTGCACTTTAGCAGTTAATTGTGAAATATTTTCCAACTGAAATGAGTGTCAACATTATCAAAATAATATACATGTATCCCAGTAATTGTGAAATAAATTTACATATGTAGATGACCTGATAAAGTAAATTTAAGCTAGAATCAACAAGTGACTAAGTCGGTGGCAGCCAAATCAACATATAAAAGTTAAGGTGGGATCCATTTTCTGGAAAATATAATTTTCTAAACCTACAATGGTAGAATTTGTTTCAGATTCAGTAGTTTGTATTACGGTACTTTTATAATACTAATATTTGTTCAGATGCAAAATATGTAAAAGCCTATGAGTGAAATAGTAACTGGCTACAGGCGGTACGGGAGTGGATTGCAAGAGTTACTGTTTGCTATTAAGGTATTTGCAGATCTGTAGCCTATTTCATCAACATTGCAAAGTATACTTTACTAGCAAAGTATACTTTGAGGGAGTAATCATTTATTGTTCCTGACATGCATTATTTCATATAGAACTAACAAATGCATATATTTCATGATTAAAAGTATGCAGAATTATTATACTGAATTTATTACATTATCACAGCCATTAAATGGCTGTGATAATGTAATAAATTCAGTATAATAAAAATTAATAATTTTTTTAAACAAGAAACGAGGCAAAGCCACGAAGGCCAGGTTTTTTCCAAGCATAGACACTTGGATAACATAATTATACCCACTTTTTGTAGACTAGATGGCCGTGGCCTGCATGTCGCGCCTTGGGGCGAGGCATGGACACTAAAAAAATAGATATAGTAGATGGAAAAACTTTAACCAAAAAACTTTAACCGGACACACGGACGAACGGACGGACGTATGTCAAAATGCCGACGATATCGCGCTTTCCGCAAGCAGGTGTGACAATGATGATAAACACCCATGTGAAGTATCAAGGTATTGGGTGAAGCAGTTGCAGAGATATAGTACACGAAAAAACTTTAACAAAAAAAATTCAAAGTAATTTGACCTTGACATTGGGCACAGGATCGCGCTTTCCGCAAGCAGGTGCGACAATGATGATAAACACCCATGTGAAGTATCAAGGTATTGGGTGAAGCAGTTGCAGAGATATAGTACACGAAAAAACTTTTAACAAAAAAATTCAAAGTAATTTGACCTTGACATTGAGCACAGGATCGCGCTTTCCGCAAGCAGGTGCGACAATGATGATAAACACCCATGTGAAGTATCAAGGTATTGGGTGAAGCAGTTGCAGAGATATAGTACACAAAAAACTTTAACAAAAAAAATCAAAGTAATTTGACCTTGACATTGGGCACAGAATCGCGCTTTCCGCAAGCAGGTGCAACAATGATGATAAACACCCATGTGAAGTATCAAGGTATTGGGTGAAGCAGTTGCAGAGATATAGTACACGAAAAAACTTTAACAAAAAAATTCAAAGTAATTTGACCTTGACATTGGGCACAGGGGCCGCACGGTTGGGGGTCAATTACGTAGAAATAATAGGTGAAGGTAAAAAAATGGTCACATGTTGGATAGTTGTATGTGGTAGGCACCCCTTGGTTATGAAGCTGTGAAAGTTTGTTTGGTGGTCCTAGGTGGTACAGTACCAAAGAAATGGACTTAAACACGAAAACTTAACATTGTAAACGCGAAAACTTAACATTGAAAATGGCTAAGTCGACTACGCGGAAAAAATGGGTCAAGTTAAAAAAAGAGTAACATGTTGGATAGTGATATGTGGTGGGCACCCCTTGATTATGAAGCTGTGAAAGTTTGGTGGTCCTAGGTGGTACAGTAACAAAGAAATGGACTCGAACACGAAAACTTGATTGTGGACGCCGCCCGCCCGCCCGGCTTTCCCAATCCAATAGCCTGGATTTTTTTTCAAAAAACCTGGCTAAAAATTGAAAAAGTCTCCCTCAAAGTATACTTTGCTTCTAAAGTATACTTTGCAATGTTGATGAAATAGGCTACTGATCTGAAGCTCTCTGCTGCAGTATTCTATAAACAGCACCGTAACGATACAAGTGTATTTGTCAGGTGCTGCACATGTTCTGCTTTATAAGCAACTATATCGCTACATCAGTCAACGTAAAAAATGTGTGTATTAGCATTTACATCTCATGCACTAAAATATAGAAAAAACCTGACATTCATACTTCGCTATATTGTTATTGAGAGACAATTCTAAAATATGACAGAAAAATATTACCATAAACATACTATGGTAAAGTGTGTATTAGCAAAATTCTTAGGTCACTCGCCACGAAGTAGAAAGTAAACAAAGAATGCTTCAAATGCACATTTGGAAAGACTACTGGGTCTGGGTAACTCCGCCATGCAGTGTAAAGAAATGTACTCAGAACTATTTAACAGGTTACTTGTCAGTTTCTATATTAGAAAGCATAAGAGTGGAATCTTAACTCTGGCTACGGACGGTACCACAGGTCATCGGAGTGTTGATAGGATAGTGTATTATACTTTTTAGACATGTAGAAAGAAATTAAAATGTTGTCATTCCTTAGTTAAAGTATTTATAATCAAGCCTATAAACTAAATGTGCCTCAATTTCACATTTAGTTGCAAAGCCTTGACAATAAATACATTCAGGGTTCAACTTTCGGGGTGACTTGGGCGAAGTTGTTGCTTTTTTTCCACCCAAGTTGCCCTATGTGTGTCCTGCAAGGAGAAGTTCACTTCGCCTTAAAAATATCTCGCAAAATATCGGAAATTATAAAAAAAAAAGCTGGACCCAAATTTGTTCAGGTAATCCCCACCCAGTGACCTATATCTCGCTACTGCAGGCCTGCCAAACTGTTTACAATATCATTTGTTTTACGACACCCGATTGTTTGACCAAATTTTCATCACATCATTACGCGATTCACTAAAATCACACCTACCTGCGGTGACAATAAAAGTCACGGGTCGATAGTTTCAATAATCCCCTAGCCAAACATTTGCTTCTGGCTACTATAATGGTCAGTTCAAAACACGTGTTATTCACGTGGCGAAGTTATTTATATAGTACAGCCAATCGCTGGTAAGTAAAGGCAGCCCTTAGTGGCATGATTGACAGGTTACTGTCGCGAAAGACGTCGGCAATAGATCTATCAGTGATTGATCATGAACCAGGTATAGTTAACCCTCCAAATACTCTCAACCACACAAACAAATGCAAACACGCGCTTTAACGGGCACCAGATGCGAGTCGTTTCTGGGTCGGGGCTAGAAAAAATCGTAAGCTGGGTCGCCCGGTGGCGAACAAATTTCGTAGTTGTCAACACACTTTTTTGTCAGCCTATGACGCTTTGTGGGGTACCATTTCCGAAATAAAAATAACATCCAATCACTAGCTACGATTATGGGTATACCCACTTGAGGCGCCACCTGACGAACCGAGTCGTGGTCTACACAGCGGATGCGGACGGCCCATGATTGCAACTTTCTGTTTCGCCGAAAAGTGTGAAAGAATTAAATACGAAATCGATATATTCTAATGAAATCCTTTGATGCCGAAAACAAATACGGTTTATTACATTACTAACTATTTATTTCAACAAAATATAGCTAACTCTATTGTAAGAAAACATGAAATAGTCTGTAAATATCACGGACAATTTCGGCGATTTCGTACCTACGTAGTTTCGTCCTTGTGCAACTTTTTCCAATCGATGTTAACAATTTAACCCGATTTTTATGATAATTCAGTTTGGTATTAACTATACAGAATTTATGCACATCCAAGTTCATAAATGATATTTTAAGTGAATTTAAATGGATTACTTTGCTATTCGTCTTAAGTATGTACATATAGGCATTTGACCGTAACATGACAATGGGCATGTACTAATGTAAGATTCACAAAAACCGTCCGAGCAGTAGCTTAGAAAATCTCAGCTCTACGGATGTGTTTTACTATTTCATCTGTCTTTTATATTTTATATATCCGTGAGAGCTGAGACCCCATTAATATAAACATTAGTCACAATAACAGCTTTATCTGTCCTGGCATTAAATTGCGACACAGTCTGACACGTGAGCAGTTTAACACTTCACAGTCATGTTAAAAACACTCGTAGGCCAATAATACACATGTATGTAAGTACACAAACTTTGACATTGGTTATCCTTTTATTCCCATTTGTGTAAACCAACTGTAAAATCATCTTGTCTCATGCTGTCTACAGCCATTTTTTAGGTGTCAACACAAATTTGTGCACAATAATTCTGTGTCGCCCTAAACACCACAAAGGCTGATAAAAGCTATTTGATGTCGATTGTACGTACGTCTTATTAATGGTGGCATGAGTGTGTTCCAAATGCTTACATGTATCAATCATTATGTCCAAACATTGAAGGAATGTGTCAAGTAATATGAAAGTTATAGCAGGATGAGGAAGCTTGTACAAAGTTTTTGACGCAAAAAAAATGGCCGAGTGTTTCAGCAAAATCGGCCTCAGGGAAAACTAGCATTTAGATGCTTTTACAAGTTAGACATTAAAATAGCATTAGTCATGCTGAAACGCCCGAACTATTTTATTTACAGTAAAACATTCAATATCGTTATCAGAATGGCACGGATGAAAAATGTGCACGAGACAAGTTTGACAATTTCAAGGTTGATCAGAAATTTCTAGACAAGTGGACCTTTTAGAATTGATCACCAAATACTCGTACCCTTAATGCATTTTCTTTTAGTCAGAGACGACAAACATCTACAATTTAAAATGCTAAATTGTACTACGCTGTCGTTTTGTCTTGAAAGAACTAATACAAGTCCTAAGTTAGTTTTTTCTCTCCCAAGGTTGCATGCCTTCCTGAGCGCAGCCATCTTGTTGCAGAAGACAAATATCGAAAGGGGAAACTGCTCGTTAACAAATGTCAGTGTCCCTAAAACACGTAAAGTGGCAAAAGTGGGGTATGTGGTGAAAAAGGCGAAAATGGAAGAAAGTATGATGATATCTATAGACTGTTTTTGTCAGATAGTGGTATAACTTTGATCTTGTATCCAATGGAATGCATTAATAAATGATACATGTTGCGTAAAGTGGATTGTATTGGTATAGGCTTTATTTATTGGTATACCGGTAGCTAAAGTTGGATAAAATTTGTCTATATTATTGAAATTCGTTATGATCGCAAAGGAATGGCAAACTAATGAAATAGTTAAAACAATGGATACATTTGACTATTCAGACTGGGTGAGTTTTGACTTCTCGAATGGGTAGTACGTTTTGACGATACAAATTGATCACATACATGAAGTATGTATGTCCATCGCATTCAAATAGCGAAACATGTATGCGAGTTACCATATTGCTCAGCTGTGCAAACCGTTACAAAGACAATATTTAAAGGTCATTTTATAAACTATCACTTATTTCTTCAAAATGCTCTAAAAACAACAAAGGCGACCATAATAACGGATTTCCGGTTTGTTTGTATTTTTCGTGATATTCAGATTTATCATATCGCACCTTATCTGACACCTATACAGAGCCATGCAATGAATTGGTCATCGCTTATCTATCCTGTTACTGCGACCTACTGCCACGAGGTGGCGCTGTAAAAATATCCTCTATGACGTAGCAGTAGTACAGCTTACCTGATTGGTGGATGAAGGTTTCTTATATAATATCGTTTGGATTTGCGGACATCATGTATTCGTTGCATAATATCTTCGTTTTTGTCGTTTGATATATACGTTAATCGATATTTTTTCCTTCGCCTAGTTATACTTGGATTATTTATACTTTGGTTGCAATCGTCGGCGACGACTATCTGTGCGGAAGTCGGTTGTAATTCACGGTCAAACAGACAGCACAGCCAGAATCAGAAAAAAATGTGACATTAAATGATATATTTCTAATTGTTTTTACAAAATGCTGACATAATCTCCGACATTTCGTAAATTGATTCTGCAATGATTTGCAGAATGTTACTTCAGCATACTTGCGCTTTGACACTTTCGAGTTGAAATAAACGGTTGCCGCCGGAAGTCATTAATAGTTCGGCATAGCAAACAACTTATCCAATTATTTGACCGCAGGCAAATAGTGAAGTGCATCTTCGGATAGGTGTATTCTGAATTCAATGAAGCCACACCTATTCTATGCTGATTGGTTGAATCCATTTTGTTTATCTGTCCTAGTCAGTGACAGACGTGTGAAGCTGCGTTCAAACGATGATGATGCTTGCATTTAACGGCCACACTGGCTCTAATGACCTTGTACGCCGTCCGCAAAAGGCGGAATAAAAAATAGCTAATATAACCTAACATTTGGTGTGATAGTCTGCATGAGGCCCTGTTGTGGGTTGTTTAGCAGTGTTGTTTCATGACTTGGTAGAGGCAAAGGAGAAGAACGGCTCGTAGGTGGATCCAGGTTTGTTTGTAGAAGTCCATCGTTTAGCGCCGTTTTTGAGGTGGAGTGGAGAGGTTCCGCCGATCATGCAGAATGATGCCTGTGTGTAAATGCATGTTGCGTGTTATATGTGATATATGCACCGTCCGTGTGGCCACTATTATCACCGCCTCCGGTCCGCCCGCCTATTGGGAGACTGACTTTATTTTATTTTTTTTGGATTTTATTTTTTTCTTTATAGAACATATTTACAGACTTCTGAAAAGCAAAGTTTCAACATGTATGGTATAAAGCACAGTCCTGTTCGCTGTCCATCTCTGTAGTGTTCTATAAATAGAATATTTGTATTTATACCCGGTAAAAATTTGCTGCATCCGACCTGAGGGAGAGCATGCACATTTCCACATCGGACTAGATAGTCGACATGCCGTATTGGTTTTTACAGAGAATGGGCGTTCTGTGTGAATAGGGGAGGATTCCTCTGTGCTTCATCTGGCCATATTGTCGTGTGTCGTCTGTTCACGTTGTCTTTGCTGTTTTCAAGGCATATATACATTATACTTACTGTTTTTGCTGTAATAAATTGTTTTTTGATTAGTACATGTTATGCATATTATGTACATTGTAGGTGTTAGTATTCGTTGGGCGACCTGCTTTGTGACTTATCGCTTACTAATTGGTGTGATTGGTTCCTGTTCATTGTTGGCTTTGACACCTGATTGAGTGAGGATGTCGTGTCACTCTGGCTTGAGTGGTGAGTATTTCGTGCTATTTTGGTTTGTGCTTATAAACGACCAGATTTCACATGCTGGTCATTATCGCATTTTATGCTATCTTACACCATGTCTTCAGCTACAGACCAATGCTCGGTTGCCGTGTTCGGGGACAGGCATGTGAGACGTTTATTTCACGAGACTTTCGGGATGTTGGTGCCAGGGTGCCGGTCGCTGGCGTTCCATGCCAGAGGTATGACTACAGAGGGTGCGAAGATGGAACGACAGCTCGGGCTTTGTCTAGAAGAGAGGCCCGACTATGTCTTCATTTGTCTGGGTGGCAATGACATTCAACCGGGGATGAAGTCTCGCGTTTTGGCTACTTGTTTAAAGAAGATCGTGTCGCGAATGAGGGAAGCAGGCATTGGGCGCATATTCGTTATGGGCATACTACCTCGGCGAGATGTGTCGTACGTACGTGGGTTGACGGCCAGAGACTACTTAATGGTCTCCCGGCGTACTAACACCATCATGAGAGTCGCTCTCAAAGGAGACTATGTTGCTGTTGGTAACGTGGAGCCCTTGGTTCATATCGGTGATGACGGCGTGCATCTAACACCGGTTGGCTACAGCATGGTCTATAAAACCATTGTGACGAAGCTCGCCGTAGTTGAGCCTCGTGCAGTTGTGTCTGACATGTAGTTATGGCCACATAACAGACGGCCCTTTTTAGGGCCAAACACAGTTCATCCGCAAGGAATATCTTACAATCATAGTCACATCACCAAGCCCAATCCCAGCCCTATCCCCAACCCCAATCCCAATCCTGACCCCAATCCTAACCCTAACCCTAACCCCAACCCCAGTCATCTCTTTTTGGGAGCCACATTAAACACATTTGTCGGTATCGGAGAGATACTGGACCGATATCATTGTATAGATAATATTTCACAAATAGAATAAATATAAGTATTGCTTGTGTTATTAAGGTGTTATATGGTCAAAACTTGTGTCTAAAACCTATCTCGGCTAGTAATTTCATGATTCAGTTTGCCGACTGTATTGTTCGAGATAGTACGGCGCTTCTGATTGGCCAATACGATAAAGTGAATTTGTGATTTTATAAATTTTTAAATCTAGGTCAGTCATGAAATTCGTTTTTGTTGCATTTCTAATTTCTATAATAGTTGTTAAGTTGCGTAATTTCGTTAAAGCATGGAATCCGAGATACCAACAAGAACGTGTTTGTAGCAAAGGCAGATGATTTTTGGAGGGCCGGGTTGGGCCGGGAGTAATGCGATGGTTATTATCTAGTACATGCATAAGCTCGCCCTTGCCAATAAACCGCTACAGGCCCTCTATTGGGGATTATGTCCTCGCTCGTTTTCACACGTTGCGCATAACTCCAATCATGTCATTTTTTGTAGCTATCTGCGTAATCATCCAATTAGTCAGCTTGGGGTGATAATTGCAGCGAGCTGTGTGGGTGACACCCTCTTCTCAGCCTGACACTGAGACCCGGCGCATCAGTGTATATATAGCGGGTGCTCATGTTTGAGGTTACCACTTGCCATGATGGAGAAAAAGCTAATAACTCTACTACGACACACCGCCCAGTCCCGAGGCGTTCCCATGCGGCGTGACGGTTTCTACTGGGCTACCGACATCGCCGCCCTCCCAGAGTTCGCCGCCCTCAACCGGGAGACGCTGCTCACGATCACCGAAGAGGATGCGAAGGGGCGTTTCGACGTGTGTAAGGTTGCGCATTGCATCTTTATCCGGGCCAGCCAGGGGCACACGCAGCCGTCTGGGATCACATACCCACGGCTAGAAAATGGTGTTGGAGTCGTATACCACGGGACGACCTATTCTGCGTGGGAGAAGATAGCTCATTCCGGGCTCTCCACAATGCGGCATCAGCATATTCATTGCTGTGATAGCCCTGGTTCAAGGAGCGGATGGCGTTCCTCCTCTGACATTATTATATGTTTGGATGTGCCTCGCATGCTGCGTGCACGCATGTGTCTGTATCGATCCACGAATGATGTTATTCTCACCCGTGGCGAATCTGGGGTGGTATGCCCCTGCTTTTTTGCTTGGGTATCTACTGTTGGCGGCCGCAGGGTCGCCTACAAGTGTCAACGGCACTAGTGTTTTACACGCCAAAAAGGCCCTTTTTAGGGCCAGCAAATTACATCAAGAAGGGAAGACTTTACATGTCAGCGCCCCGTCCACATCCGTTCTGTGTTTGGTTTTTCCTTTTCCCCCCTCTGAATAGTATTTGTTGCAGTTTCCTGCAGTGGGTCGTTATGTTATTATATGTTAGTATACATGTTATCTTTGTACATTTTTTAGTAATCATAAATATGTGTTTTTTGGGCGCCCTATTTTTGTGTTATATGTAATGTAATGTAATGTTTATTCAGCAATAGGCCTACTGGCCCTTGAGCATACAATATAATACAACAAAACATTTATCACAAGACGACAAACAGTGGTGAAGTATGTATTGATTCACTAGTAAATACATGCATATTCATCATGCGTGCCAAACTATAATGCATTTGCATTATACTTTGGCCCACGATGTGAATACCATGCAGTTACCGTGATATCCAGCTCTCCGAGCACACGGTCCGTTCCCACGATCGACATCAGCAAATTCGACCGTCCAAAGCTGAGCTATGCTCAGCTTCGTCCGCTCGAAATTGCCAACCCCGAGCATGCACCCGGAGTATGCACTAAGAAGGCTTTGCAGAACCATACTAAGTAATTGCATGTAGTTATTCTCACTATCGGTACATAAACGTATTCGCTTATAGCAATATGGCATTATAATGGAGTTATATGTCAATTTTGTAGCCACATACAGTATTATAAAGAACAAATATTACTCTATGCGCTTGTGGTTGGAGATATCAAACCCTTGACATAGTGCTATGATTACATATACATGTATGAAGTAATTTTATTCTTTATCTTCATGTATTTCACAGCTGCAACAAGAATTCAGACCGTTTTTCAAACGACTTCGTAATAAATATTCCGAGATTTCTAATAATGCTCCTATTAGCAGAACAAAACAACTCAACGACTTTATACATACTTGGTCTTCTTAGATAATAATTATCGAATATATGTGCGACGTAACTCAGTATATAAAAGGGCATTCAATAAGGAAGTGAAATTCGTCCTCTAAAACGTTACATATAGAACATGTTCTCCTATCAACTGGAGTCCTTACAGGTTTATGCCATCTACCAGCCTCGATTTCTAACCTGTGTGAGGATACTCTCAACTTTGTAAGACCTACACGAAATTTCCTAATAGTAATGCTATCAAGATAAGGTTGATAGTCAAATCTAGCAATAACTCTATAAAACACAGCTCGTGTAGACTCGTTTAATCTAGACATCCAGTTTTGGACAAAATTATCATGTAATCTCTGTTTGAAAATGTGCATAAAGTTGTTTATATTCCCCACCCCTTGTGCTATCCACACATTACCAAAGCTTAACTGTGTAAGTAGATTTCTGACTAGTGATGTTAGTGTGTATGCTAGTTGGTGTGTGACCGTTTGTGTGTTTTATACCTTAGTGTGTGTTCAGAGTGTTGGAGTGGTGAGTGGCTAGCCTCCCCTATCCTAACTCCGGCAGGCCGATGTGACGGTCACACCACGGGATGTAATCCACCAACCTTGGCTCACCAGAGCTTCGGACAGGGCCGCTGCCCTCACCGTCTGTGTGTTTAGAGTGTTGGAGTGGTGAGTGGCGAGCGCCCCCTATCCTAACTCCGGCAGGCCGATGTGACGGTCACACCACGGGGTGTAACCATCAACCTTGGCCCACCAGAGCATCAGACAGGGCCGCTGCCCTCATCGTCTCTGTGTTTAGAGTGTTGGAGTGGTGAGTGGCGAGCGCCCCCTATCCTAACTCCGGCAGGCCGATGTGACGGTGTGTAACCACCAACCTTGGCCCACCAGAGCTTCAGACGGGGCCGCTGCCCTCACCGTCTGTGTGTTGGAGTGGTGAGTGGCGAGCGCTCCCTATCCTAACTCCGACAGGCCGATGTGACGGTCACACCACGGGGTGTAACCACCAACCTTGGCCCACCAGAGCTTCGGACAGGGCCGCTGCCCTCACCGTCTGTGTGTTTAGAGTGTTGGGGTGGTGAGGGGCGAGCGCCCCCTATCCTAACTCCGGCAGGCCGATGTGACGGTCACACCACGGGGTGTAACCATCAACCTTGGCCCACCAGAGTTTCAGACAGGGTCGCTCCCCCCCCCCCCCCCCCCCCGTCTGTGTGTTTGTATCTAGCTACCTACTTATTTACATATGGTCCACTTGGATCACTTCTCCATTGATCCCACAGGAGTGTGCCCTGCTTTTGTGACTACACATCTCGTGCTGTGCAGCCACTCATAGGCTGACGGGACTTGGGGCCCCCCTCCTATCGTTTTAACTGGGTCTGGGTATTGAATTGATTTTGCATACAATATGTTATTTTATATTTCCAGTGACCTGTGACCGGCGGCCATTTTGAATTTTTAATAGTTTTGCTTAAATTTTGTTCCAGTAATCGGTGTCGGTGTAATTCAGTAATGCCTTGTATACGTCGTTTTCTATTTCCGGTGGTGGGAAAAGTAATGTGTACATGTTGCCATCTATACCTGTTTTGAGCAAGGCGGCCGATAGATCTTTCCGTTGCTCTGTTAGTTCGGTGCAGTGGTATAGAAAGTGCTGTAACGTTTCAAATTCGTCGCTGTCACCGCATGCTCTGCACGTTTCCCTGTTACTGTGATTGTTTGCGGCGAGGCCGTTATGGCCTAGTCTAAGTCTCGTTATTATTATGTCTGATCTGCGGTCCATGCTATATTGGTTACATCTGACGGGGATTATAGGACAGTTTTTCCTTAGTTGGTTTATTTCCGGGAATTGTTTCCATATAGCTTGCCATCGCTTTTTACTGGTGATACCTATTACCGAGTACAGTTCAACATGCGTGGGTTTTGTGTTTTCCTGGGCCCCGTGCTCATGTGCTTGCCCGGCGGCTTTGTCGGCCATTTCATTACCCATGATGCCTATATGTGACGGTACCAATTCGATGTCTATTTGTTTACCTGCGGTTACGTTTTGGCTGATTAATTGTTTTATTTTGTGTATTTTATCTGGTCTGGTTTTGGATTTTCCAGAGTTGAGTGCTTGTATGGAGCTCAGCGAGTCTGTTAAAATAACAGTTTTGCTGTCTACATTCTGTTTCAGATTCCATTCCAATGCTTTTTCAATGGCTATCAGTTCCGACGTGAATACAGTTAGTTTGCTGTTAAGTTTGTACATTTCGGTGTAGTTTAGGTCCGGTATTATGAAGGCGCATGCTGTATTATCATTTCCCTGGTTTTTGCTGCCATCTGTGTATATTTTAAGGTGTTCTTTGTATCTATTCTCGATTATGTTTTTCGCGATTTGCAGGTTTTCAGACATGTTAATATTTTTGTTTTTGATAATATCTTTTAGAGTCGTGCTGCATTCTATTTCGTTTATGTAGTAAGGTATACTGTACGTAAAGGGCTGGATTTCGATATCTCCTACGTTATACTCATGTATGAGCGAGTTTGCCGTCATTGCGTAGCACGTGTTACGGCCGGGTCCTGCTGGAGTAAACCGCAAGTTTCTATGTGTAGTTGCCCATTTTTTGGCCTGTTTTTCGGCCAGTTTTCTATTCTTATTTTGCTGCGACCCATGTTTTATACATGTACCTAGTTTTAATAGCTTGTTTACTGGGAGTTTGTGGCCATGTGGCATTGTTCGGGCCCAGTATTTTAATGTGTTACTCTCCCGTCTAATATATAGCGGGGGTACTGCAGTCTCTACTTGGAGAGCCGCTATTCTAGTTGATCTGTATGCACCGGTCGCTATACGTAGCGCCTGGTTTTGTATAATTTCTATTCTTTGTAGTTGTGTATTGCTAGAACTTTGGTATAAAAATGATCCGTAGTCGATTTTGGATAGAATGAGGGCTTTATATAGTAGGATTAGTGATTTTTTGTCTGCTCCATATTGCGTTGCTGCGTTCAAACGGATGTCAACAATAATGCCACACCTATGCCAAGCTGATTGGTTGAGTCTAATTTGACAGACATGGTAGAGTAGATACACTGTGCACATTGGGGTGTTTTCTACAGTTCCGAAAACCCAATATTGATGTGTTTGTGTTTACACATGGATGAATGTTATATTGCAGGACTAAAATTCTGTAACTTGAATGTCCACTCGCTTATTTGTCCGTAATTACTGTTTTCGAAAACTAAAACATAACTAAATCACATATTTTGTTCGTTGACAGATAAAAAGAATTAAAAGTATATATTCAATGTTCACATGTACAGTAAATTTTTTACTATTTCTAATCTATTTTCCTACTGACTTGTTTCAAATAAATAGAAAATATTTGGACTTGATGTTAAAAACTAAAGATGTTTTCCAGTTAAAAACTAAAGATGTTTTCCAGAAGAAAAATTGTTGTTTTGCCAAATGGGGGTTACGTCGAAGCTTGGTCCTATATGTGGCTGTGACTGGAGAAATGTGGTTTGTGTGAGTTGTGACCAGTGTAGGTCCTAATCAAATATAACACTCATGTAGTCTAAATACGTATGTGTAATCTAGATTGCATGTTAATGTGTTTTATTGAAGGAATGCCGACAAGTGCAGATGTTCAGACGAGCGGATGCACAGGCTGAACTGGATATACACTGGTCGAAAACGCCCTATAAGCCTCGTGTTGTGTTTGGCTTATTGCACTTTCTCAGTCGCAGTGTACAACGGATGTTGATACAATCTTCACACAGCACCCCATCCCCCGTAGCAATTAGAGCGAATAATTTTCCCACTGCTGTCACCCCGGGTTTTCCTTAATTGACCCCATGTACAGCATTGTTTCATTGTAAGTGGACACTGGCCTACACTAATGACGTTATGACAGTTTGACCAGCATAGCACCAGATCCATCTATGCACCTGACAGCTCTGATAAGTGTCTACTCTGTTGCCCGTCTGATTTAGCATTATATATAAGTACTATCGGTGAAAAATAGATTGTAACCTGACGATGTAAATATAAATAAATACAGACTGGTATCCTACAACTGTTGAAAATTGCACAGTATGTCCATTTTGTCACCCACTGTCGCATTTCAGTACGTAGTTTGTAACAAGGTAATTCTTATATTTTTACAGTACAGTACAGTCCCATATATTTATATCAGCGGTCTAATAAACTCGAGTTATAATTAAGTAGTCTGTTGAACTATTACGTGTACAAATCGTATTATGCATATATTTCGGAAGTACTATTGATACGTCATATACCCACGTGACCGCAAAGGTAAACTGTGGTAAGCAACATAAGGGGAATTAAGTTAGTTATGCAGTGACGGCTGGAAAAACTGGCTGTCCTGAATATGAAATCCGTGAAAGAACGGCACATACCTGTCGGATTAGTGGATTACTGTAACATTTGTTTTATTTCATATATAAATGATGAATACATAAGCGTATCGCGAAAACTGAAGCTTGTTATATCTCATTTAACAACTACAGTGTTTTATTCAACAAATATTTTTACAATGACAAGCGACAGTGACATTCAGCTTTCATGCTTGAGATGAACACGTTCATTTTAGATGTTGTATAGTTATTTACTATGCATCTATACTTTCTTCAGCTCTGGCCGCAGATGCAAAATCAAAGCTATACGTCGACATGGATGTGACGTAAAACATCGTTCACGCATTCCAACCGATGTAAAATCAATGCTATGTACACCACTGCCTGAACAAAAATAGTCTTAATAATTCATACTTCATGCCACTTTTTTCCACTTTACGCGACATGGATGTGACGTAACAAATCGTCCTGATAAAAACCTACTTCATGCCACATTACGACACATGGATGTGACGTAAAACATCATTCATGCATTTCAACAGATGCACAATCAAAGATACATCTCCGCCTAACAAAAACAGTCAATTAAGTACTCATGCCACTTTTCGCCACTCTACGACACGTGGATGTGACGTAAATCATCGTGCATGTATTCTTACTGATACAACAGCAAAGCTACACCTCCACTTACGACATAATACCTCATACCACTTTTCATCTCTATTCGCCACTTTACCTGTGTTTATGGTCAGCCTGTTCCCTTTTAGGTACACTACAAAAAAAAATCCCTTTCGATTTTTGATATTATCTCAAGTTCGGGGGAAACCGGAAACTTCGAACACCTCAAAATTGCGGAAGCGAACTGTCAACGGTTGCAAAACTGAACTTTTTATAAATATCCTGAATATTCCGATGTTTCAAACCAATCAGCTTTGCCAGCAAAAGTCACAGTTATAATTATCGTGATTACGTAATATATGGTTAAACATTGTTGCATTTCACATGGGGGGTGTTTCCGATCATAAAACTTTGACCATTAATCGTGGTCTACCAGTGCTCGTCCACTTCACCTAACCTGCCCAAATGTTATGGATCTATCCACAATGTAAAAACAATATTTTTGTTTTTTGTTTGATAATATTGAATTATAGCAACATTTAAAAATGAGTCTTCTTTTTATTTCACGAAATTTGGTTAAAAATTTATTTTGTTACCAAAAATAATTTCTCTGGGAATTTAACTAGGGGGGGAAATACCGATAGCTGGAGAAGCTGCAGGAGGACTCTGGAAATTGACTCCGAAACCTGTCTAGATAGAATGGAAATGATGTAACTAAGAAACTTAAAGTTAAATTTTTAAATCGGTCCACTAACTTACTAAGGCTGAAATTGGAAAATAAATCCCCATGTTAAATCTATGTCCATGGGGGAAAACAGTTTGCCAATAAAAGCAATATTGGACCAAATTTCACGAAATAAAAAGAAGGATCATTCTTAAATTTTACATATAGAATTTAATATTATCTTATAAATAAAAAAATTGTTTATCTATAGCCGTACAATTTGGCAGGTTTCGTGAAACAGGCAGTAGTAATTGAAATGAACATGATGAATGGCCAGTTAATTATCATGTAATAAAAGCTAGCACTTAATTATGTTCATACTATTTTTAATGTGTGTTTTTTATTTTGTGTTGGGTTAGTCACAATAATCACTGACACTTAACTAGCAGGACATTTCAGTGAACTTCATTGAAGATAGTTGCAGACACGTAATTCTGCAACAAATAAATCACTTAGCATAATTATGCTTAGCAGTAGTCGTGACTTCATGACTGTCTGGATATACAGTCATGATGGCTTACTCTTGTAAAGTGGCATTTGCCTGTGGAATTTTCAAAAACAGTGATAAAGTATCAAATTTGCATATTTTTTAATTAATTATTTTTGTATAGAAAATTGTATTGAAATCAACAATATAATATGCTGGTGTACCGTATGTTTGTAAATGTAAACTATGGTTCAATCCAAGTCTTTATACAGTAGATGCTGTAGTCACTGTTCTCATGGATTCGTGCCCCTAAGCACATATACATTCATATTCTGTGTTATATTCGGATTAATTCCTCAAAATGTATACATCAACATAAAGTTCAAACACTTGACTATGAATGCGTGCACATAAGGAATTCACCAACATTGTTGTTTATGCAAGTCTTTGAGTCCCTAGAAATAATCCACCCAAGTCGCCTAATTGATCTTGAAACTTCTCATCAGGTTCGTGCCCTACAACATTTTGCACATTTGAGTGACATTCCTTGATCACCCATACAATAAAGAAGTGTTGCTGCCTAGATGAATCAAATTTAAATATGATGAAGTCCAGATTCACCTAGAAATCAACATATAATTACTGGTATCACATTTTATGCATCATTTGCGAACAGACCCTCTTCAGATTAAGGAATTATGTAGAAAAATCACAAAATAGGCAGTAAATCACAATTGTATGTAACTGTAACTTATAAAACCGTGAGATACAACTTAAAGTACCTTTTTAAAATAATTTTCAATTAACACTATTCTTAGAATATGCTTATTCACTTGTTTTCTAGGGACACGAATCAATGAGAAGGCACGAATCCATGAAAATTGGGGCTATATATTATAAATTTTATTGAAAAATATAAAATGCCAATAAACAAATAGCAGCAATCACGACCCAACTTGATTGGGTCGGTGATGTTCTCGACTAGCTTAGCAGACATACATGTATGGTGCCATACACCGTCTTCCATAGCAGACTGAGAGTAGTATTTCAGATGCAATTCACACATTAGCTATTAACCCTTTGAACCCGAAATCCCGCTATATCGGTTTGTGCAAAAAGTGCAGATCCAGATGAGCCGGCTTGTAACGAGCCATCTCATCAGGATCTGCACTGTTTGAAAGGAATTTTCATATTTTTAAGAACAACAAATACCCCCTTTTCATAAATGGACGAATCTGAAAATCATTTTGTGACCATTGGATTGGTCGGAACATTAGCATATCACAGTCCATTTCAGTTCCTTAGGGTTGAAAGGGTTAATTGTCCCATTATGGACATACATACAAATATTGCATATCCTGATATGTTGGGCCTAAATTCAAATATTGTTTGTTTGATCTTTACCTACCCAACCTTTCAGGCTTGGGTAGGTAGGTATGTAGGTAGGTAAATTATTTTATTTTATTTGAGATTAAAAAATATTAATTTTTTTTTTGCACACTCATACATAACACTTTTGTTCGGTCATACAACTTTTTTCCTGTTGACGACCATATTATTTGATTCATGCTCTGATATTAAATGCTGTTATACTGTCGTATACAAACAGCTTCGATTTATCTATTAATACTTCTCCCAAAACAGCCTTCCACGTCAATGTATTTGACAATTTCCTAATTTTATTCGAAACAAATGAGCATGTCCCATGATCCTCCGCCAGGACTGCAGAAATACACAAAATGATGCTGTTGAAATTGGAAAGCCCCTCTTCGCCGGCCAACGTAAAGGAAAAAAAAAATATATATAAAAAAAATAAATATTATTTTGTAATTGGAATAAAAACTTTAGTGTCGATGGGAAAAAACTGAGGCGGGCGGTAAAGATCAAACAAACAATATTTTAATTTAGGCCTTGGTCCGATCTATGTATGAATTGAATATTGTCGTCTGCTGATTATTTTATATTTTACATATTTCTGAGCAAAAACATGGTTTGGCAGCACATAAGCACTGCTAAAGTGCTGTAAAACCATATTTTAATGGAGAAAGAAGACAAAATATGAAACAACAGCAGACAACAATTTTCAGTTCCCGCATTTTAAGGGTTAATGTTTCAGCTGACTGAAATGAGTTTGGATCGAAATCGATGTTTTCAAGGAGAAATAAATAAAATAGATGGACAACATGTTGGTTCAATTGTCAAAACTTCTATTGAATTTGTTTATGTTGTAGGTCTACTGACAGAAGCTGAAGATGGCTTGGAAGTTCAAAGTGTCAAAGTTTAAAAATGCGTTTCCACGGTTTCCCAAGAAAGAGGTAAAGTCTGACTTGTCACTAGTGTATTTTATTTTTCTGGAGTGTAGGTGGGGATTATGTCCTACCTGTGATTTTGGACGGGGGGGATTTCGTCCTATCTGCATTTTAGACGTGGTGGGGGGGATTTTGTCCTGTGTCAAAAATCATGGGAGGGATTATGTCTGGGGGGGATTTTGTCTTTTCTGTGAATTCAGTTGTCTCAGTCAAAGCGAAGACATATTAATCAGAGCTCCAGATAAGGGGCGTATTGGCATATTTTACTCAATTATTTTAGCTGAATACGCATTGATTATCAACTGTGGGAGTACAAAATACTCACAGCAATGTGAAAATATGCATTGATTTTCAAATTGAGTACCGTAGTGGAAATACTGTAATAAAGTTGAAAATGTACACCATTTGCTTTTTGCAGCTCAACTAAGTAAATTTTCAATGGTATTACAGTATAAGTAAGTGAATAAGTAATAATACACTCAAATAAGTAAATTTTTAAATTTGTTTTTATCATTTGTTCCCTATTTAATAATGAAGAAAATCAATAATCCATTTGTAAAAATAAAATATGCATTTAATTTGAAATCAGAGGGTGCAATACTCTTTCAACACAAAGCTTATCAATGTACGTGTATATGAATTTTTGTACGATTATGTGTACTAACTGATGATAAACGCATTATCAATTCTGACACGTATATGCAAAGTATTTACACAGATTTTGCAACCCTTTCACCTGTAAGTGACTGGAATAGATTTTCATATGTTAATTTTGCAACCAATCCAATCGTCTCAATTTTTTTTTCACACCAGTCCATTTATCAAAAGAGGGCGTTTTTGTTCTTAAAAATATGAAAATTACTTGCAAAAAGTGCAGATCTTGATGAGACGGCTCGTCCCGAGCCGGCTCATCTGGATCTACACTGTTTGCCAATACCACTACATAGGTTTGTAGTGTTGAAAGGGTTAATGTTGAATCAATCATTAAGGATTCATACCTGACTGGTGAATTAAAAGCTCCTCAGTGCAGTAGGGTGACTGTCACCATATCAGGATACTGTCTTTCATTGTTGAAAGTTTTTATGCCGCCCGGTCACAATAGAGCCAGAAGCATATAGTGTTTGACTGAGTGTCCGTCATGTATCTGTCTGGCACATTAAGAAGTTCACCAGAGTTTCTCAATTCTGTCATAAATTTATATCCCTTGAAGGATTACTTAAATATTTAAACACAGCATACTTGTGGACCAATGCCACACATCCACTGCCCTTAATATGACCTTAACATTTTGACGTTCACAACTGACCTTTTGATATTCATATCTGTGCTTACGAATACTTACCACTTTTTTGTTAATTAACTTTGCCACAGTTTCTCTTAATCTGCCACCAGGGACATTCATGTGCTGACAGGCCACATTGTCTTATTATTGTAATTTTTGTGCTGAATGTACAGTTATCCCCCCATACAGGTACATTCCTGTCTGTATATGAACTTGCAGTTCAGTTGAACAGACGTAAATCCACAATCAATCATGTTCTAACAAATGAAGAGGTCAGTAGACTTATGGACTTAGACCCCTTCTTCCACAATCACATTCAAATAAAGATTAATTTTATTATGAATTCTGAAAAAAATGTCTGTCTTCTTTTAACCCTTAGAAGGTGGGAACCGAAAATTGTCATCTGCTGTTGATTCTTAATTTGTATTTTCTCTTAATAAAAACATGGTTTGGCAGCATTTTAGAATCATTTCTATTATAATTGGTTCTAAAGTGCTGTCAACGAATGTTTTTGATAAGAAAAATGGAAAATAAACAGCAGACAACAAAATTTAATTAAGCATTGTAAGGGTTACACTTTTCAGGTACCTACTATCTCTGTAACCGTAAGTTTGATTGGCTTGAAACTTCATATGCTTGTTAATCATGATCCATATTTTCATTCTGTGGCCCACCCATGCAGCCCCTGGCCTGTGTCCCAGGTAAATGTTAAATGACGTAGAAGTTTGCATTGATTTTTGAAGGGTACATCCGTATGTGTTTATACTGATTTCTTGGTTTTCAGGACACGATATCAGATGTGCATGTGGGGATGTTAATGCAGTCATGTGGGAACCACATTGCTGCCAGCACCACATATATGGCATTCAATACCGACTTCGGAGGTATGCTACAGGCGTCGCTAGTGTTACATTAGCTGGCGTTTGATATTGGCCCCTTAGACCATGAGTGATAAATGAAAAATATTTGTTTACCATCTTTCTCCCCGAAGTAATTTACATGGACTATTTCCTGTTAAGTTTGAGACTGTTCCATTATGAAGGAAGGGGCGTCATTTTGTAAAAAAAAAAAAATATCCACAAATTATGCTGATCTTGATGAGATGGCTCGTTACGAGCCGTCTCAACATGATCAACGCAATTTGCAAATATTGCGGAAGAGATCTCTAGTTTTGAAAGAGTTAAATAGTTATAAGCATTCCACCATGTTTCAAAATGGATTATTGGTGCACTGACTTCTGTATACCTCTGTCAATACTGATGAACATATATGGCTGTGACTGAATAAATGGAGCTTATGTGTTTTGCGACCAGTGTAGGTCCAGATTAGCCTGTGCACCTGCACTATATGTTCGGAATCTACACTGTTCATCATTCCTTCTAATAAGCAATATCGATCGTTATCAGGTTACAGGAGTGTGATATTTGATCACGAGCTTCACTGGTCACACATCCCATAAGCCCCATTTCTCCAGTCACAGCCACATATGAAGGGTGCCTGCCACCAGATGATGGTATTGTGATTTCAGTGTTGGACGGCTATTGTAATACTGTGAGAACAAACCTTGCTCCCAGATACAAGTGTATTCCCATATATGAAGCTGTGACTGGAGAAATAGAGCTTATGGGATTTGTGACCAGCGTAGCTCCTGATCAAATCGCCTACCATATCTAACATACTATTTATGCCCCCGCCGCCGAATGGTGAGGGGGGCATATAGTGTTACCGGCGTCCGTACGTACGTACGTACATGTACGTACAAACGTACGTCCCGAAACCTTAACGCTCAGGTAAATGGCTTGCTCGGATCTGCTTCACATTTCACACACGCATTGCTCCAATGGTCCTCTGCCACCCTGTGACAAATCCACATTCATCCCGCCCCCGCTAAGCCCATGGTCAAGGTCACAGACTTGGTGCGTTCGAAACCTTAACGCTGGGTAAATGCCTTATAATTTCTGTTTCCTTGCTCGGATCTGCTTCACATTTCACACACGCATTGCTCCAATGGTCCTCTGCCACCCTGTGACAAATCCACATTCGTCCCGCCCCCGCTAAGCCCATGGTCAAGGTCACAGACTTGGTGCATTGAAACCTTAACGCTGGGTAAATGCCTTATAATTTCTGTTTCCTGCTCGGATCTGCTTCACATTTCACACACGCATTGCTCCAATGGTCCTCTGCCACCCTGTGACAAATCCACATTCGTGCCGCCCCCGCTAAGCCCAGAGTCAAGGTCACAAACACTCAGGTAAATGGCTTATTATGTCCCTGCAACCGAATGGTGAGTGGGGCATATAGTGTTACCGGCGTCCGTCCATACTCGGGTAAATGGCTTGTAATCAAATATGCCTCGTTTTCTTTGGCTGCCAGTGGGAGCATTCGTGTGCCGACAGGCCACATTTCTAGTTTATTATTATTTTCTTCTTCATCTAAATTGCTTGGTCCTAAATGATAGTCTTTTGGGTTAATGGGCCGTTAAGCACCATTCCTGATCAAATTTCACACTCCTGTAGCCTGATAATAATCTATATTGCTTGTTGCAAGCTTGACCGGTGACCGGTGTTTCATTGATGGAATGGTGAACCATGCAGATCCTGATCAGACTGTGCAGATTCAGCCTCAATGCACTGGAATGCATCACAATAGTATACCTGCAATACTGAGTAGTAATATGTACTATCACAATAGTATTCAGTTCTCCAGATAAGGAATTAGTAATTGAGTATTGTCACTCCATCATTTCTGAAGCAATTGGGTATTTCAAAATTTTAATTGGGTAAAATAAAATCACACTACTTTGTACACATCGACAGGCCGCAATTATTGAATAGTTTGCTTCGAAATGAAAACATGTCTTGGAATTTCATTAGAATTGTCTCCTTGGAGACAATTCTAATGAAATACCAAGATGTGTTTTCATGGAAAGTTGTAATCTGTTTACTGTTTTCTGCAGCATGATAAAGGTACCACACTTTTTTTATTGCTTTTTGATACTCGCTACTTTTGATTTCAACTGGGTTTTTGGCAATTTTAATTGGGTATTTAAGCAAATACGCAGCTTATCTGGAGCCCTTGTATTTATCACAATCGCAATTATATCACAATTGTTATTTTGCTACAATAGTCACTCCTACGTACATTTATATTTCACCAGGTGGAGGAAACGTGAGTGTGCTGCCTTTACGGACCAGAGGCAGGGTAGGACAGTCCCTTCCCACCCTGTATGCTCATGGAGGTAGGTGCGGATTTTTATACGACCTTTTTAAAAAAAATGGTTCATATTATTATGTTTTACTGCACGGCGATCAGGCGGGCGGCGGACAGAAAAAGTGCAGAGTTTGTGTACACTACTCCTCTAAAACCGTTCAATCAATCGATCTGAAACTATACACACGTCTTGTCTTCTACACATATTGAAGATGTGCAACTTCGAGTTTTTATGCCTAAAAATGTCGTTTTTTTAACTTAGCCATTTTTTCTACATTTTTGTATGCAATGCTATATACTTTCTACTTTACACATCTCTACCAAAATTAGTATACCTGTTTATCACAACAAGAGGAAGAAATAATTAAGGTTTCTTGCCTTGGTGACAGCTTCACATTTCTGCATCTTCGATGGGCGTATTTTGTGACTTACGGCACTCTTGTTTTTTAACGCGCTTTCCGAAGGAAGCCGTGCTTATGGCATACCCTCGGCGTCCATCTGTCTGTCCAGGCCAACATCCAGTAGTTAAGAGTTAAGGGGCGGAGCCTAAGACAATAGATTCCTTTGATTCATTCCGTAAGCTCCTAATTCTATTGAAATTTAGGAGCTATTCCTTTGATCTTTTAAAGAACAAATAGCTCATAAATCCGAAATGTTACAACATCCGTCCGTCCGGGCAAACGAGAGGGCACTTGTTTGCTGGGCAAGCTTTTTAGGGGTCTTATTGGGTAGGGTTAGGGTCAGTGTTGGGTATTTTTGGGTATTTTTTATACAGTAAAAACCAAACAAGTATCCATTCGTAGGAATGTACGTCCGTCCGTCCGTCGTTGTCTGTCTTCAAAAATTATAATGGCCTATATTTTCTGTTTCCTTGCTTGGATTTGCTTCATATTTCACACAAGCATTGCTCCAAGGGTCCTGTACTGCGCTGTGGCAAATCCACGTCCGTGCCGCCCCTTCTAAGCCCAGGGTCAAGGTCACATACTTTGTGCATCTCGAAACCTTAACGCTCGGACGCTCGGGTAAATAATGGCTTATATTTTCTGTTTCCTTGCTTGCATTTGCTTCATATTTCACACACGCATTGCTCCAAGGGTCCTCTACTGCGCTGTGACAAATCCACGTTCAAATGTGCCCTCGGTTCCTTTGCTGCCACCGGGCGCGCTTCGTTGTCCTCTGACAACTCTTGTTTTTATTAACCAGGTTTTTTGAAGAAAAAAATCAAGGCTATTGGATTGGCGAAAGCCGGGCGAGCCGTGGGCGGCGTCCACAATCAATGTTAAGTTTTCGTGTTTGAGTCCATTTCTTTGTTACTGTACCACCTAGGACCACCAAACTTTCACAGCTTCATAATCAAGGGGTGCCCACCACATATCACTATCCAACATGTTACCTTTTTTTTTAACTTGACCCATTTTTTCCGCGCAGTCGACTTAACTTTTCGCGTTTACAATGTTATGTTTTCGTGTTTAAGTCCATTTCTTTGGTACTGTACCACCTAAGACCACCAAACTTTCACAGCTTCATAACCATGGGGTGCCTACCACATACAACTATCCAACATGTGACCATTTTTTTTACCTTGACCTATTATTTCCACGTAATTGACTTAGCCATTTTCAACGTTAACTTTTTAACGTACGTCTGGTTAAAGTTTTTTGGTTAAAGTTTTTTGTTATACTATATCTCTGCAACTGCTTCGCCCATTACCTTGAAACTTCACATGGGTGTTTATCATCATCCATATTTTCATTCTACCCCCCAACCGTGCGGCCCCTGTGCCCAATGTCAAGGTCAAATTACTTTGATTTTTTTGTGTACTATATCTCTGCAACTGCTTCACCCATTTACCTTGATACTTCACATGGGTGTTTATCATCATTGTCGCGCCCGCTTGCGGAAAGCGCGATATCGTCGGCATTTTAGCATACGTCCGTCCGTCCGTCCGTCCGTCCGTACGTCCATGTGTCCGGTTAAAGTTTTTTGGTTAAAGTTTTTCCATCTACTATATCTATTTTTTTATTGTCCATGCCTCGCCCCAAGGTGCGACATGCAGGCCACAGCCATCTAGTCTACAAAAAGTGGGTATAATTATGTTATCCAAGTGTCTATGCTTGGAAAAAACCTGGCCTTCGTGGCTTTGCCTCGTTTCTTGTTATCAAGTGTCCCAGCAAGGGGACAAGCTTCGATTAACAATGCCATTTCTTGTTGTTATTATGATTAGACTATGTATGCCACTAACCCTAAATATTGGCACATTCACTGTTGGGGGGAAACCATCTACTTTTATTATTATGCTTCCCCAAATAAATGGTGTCCGAATATTCAGAGTTATTATGGTATACCACAAAATGCTGCATTAAATCATTTTAATGAATGGCTTTTGCAGATTTTGTCACAGACATGAGCTTCAGTCCATTTCATGACCAGCTACTGGCCACCTGCTCTGCAGACAGCATTGTAAGTATAGCTTCCTGAATTTATCATATACTACTGTCTGTTTCACGAAAGCTGCCCAAATTTTACGGCTATATAAACAATTCAAAAACAAGATTTCTTTTTATTTCGTGAAATTTGGTCAAATATTGATTTTATTACGGAAAATGTATTTGTCTATGGGAATTTAACATGGGGGGGGAAAAAGGTAGAGGAGTTGTGGGAGGAGTCAAAAAACGAAAAAATTGGAAATTGACTCTGAAACCTAGATAGATAGCTTGGAAATGATCTAACTAAGAAAACAAAAGTTAAATTTTAAAAATCCGTCCAGTATTTCTGAAATTCTAAAAAATTTCCCCATGTTAAATCCCCATCACTCTGTGAAGATGTCTATGGGGATTTAACATGGGGAAATTTTGTTTTCGCAATAAAATCAATATTTGACCAAATTTCACGAAATAAAAAGAAGGCTCATTCTTAAATTTTCCTTTAATTTAATATTATCGAAAAAAATATGGTTTTTGAATTGTTTATATGGCCGTAAAATTTGGGCAGCTTTCGTGAAACAGACAGTAGTCCAAGGTGCGTGATCACGTGGTTACAACAACAACAACAATGGCTGAAAGTGTTAAAAATGCGCCCACTCCAAAGTAAGTATTATGTGATATTTACCTTACTAGGCAACGGTTTTTGATAAAGTATGGCGCAGGAAACGCGTCTTCATGAGCTGCATACGTATGTCGTGTTTGCGAAGAATCGATTCTTCGCAAAAACGACAGAAGTTTGGGCCAAAGTACAGAGACCACCAGCTTAACAAGACGTGTTTGATGCGCCATATTTCATCAGAATCCGTTGCATAATAAAAGAATTATAAAATAATACGTACTTTGAATCGGAGGGCTTCTGGAAGTTTCAGTAATTGTTGTTGTTGTTGTAACCACGTGGTCATACACCTTGTAACAAAAAAGAAGCCATGCCCATCTATATTTGCAAGTATATTACTTTGTGTAACGATTAGAAGATTTTTTTTGTCTGCTCTTCCTTTATATGGTGTATCTTTTTTAGGACGGTAAACCCATTCGCTTTCAATGTCAATGCTGAATATCGTTTGCGCTTATAATTCCCAAACATGAAGAGAAAATACACTGTAGTTTGGAACTAGTCTTCATGCTGTTGATGTATGGGGTGAAAATCCCAAATGAAATAATTTAATAGTAAACTTGTAGCCTCATTTGACAACTAACCCTTACACCGCTATCTTAATTTTTTGTCGTCTGCTGTTTATTTTCTATTTTCCAGTTTTATCATCAAAAACATGCTTTGATTTACAACATGGTTTGACAGGCACTTTAGAATCATTTTTATTGGAGATGATTCTGAAGTGCTGTCAAACCATGTTTTTATTGAGAAATAAGTCAAGATATAAAAGCAACAGCAGACAACAATTGTTGTGAATAGCGGTCTAAGGGTTAATGTACGTAGAGCGCTGTGGAATGACCGTCATTAAATGACCTAAGCTGTTGCTGGGATGTTAAACCCATTCACTTTCATTTTTGTCAGGCGCGACTATAGTCGGCGCTTTTTCCTTCGTCGTTGTCGTCCGCGTTGTCCGTTTTTTTTTTGTAAGGCAAATGCGTTAAAGTTATTGTTTTTTTTCACAATATCTCTTTAACCCCTTGCCAGACTTTGATAATATTTCACATCAATGTTTGTCTAGGGATGATGCTTCATTACGCACACCCCCACATCCAAATTCTCAAGGTCAAGGTCATTTATGTACTTGTAATGTTCACGGTCAAATGCCTCGGCAGGCTCGATACCGCTTCCGTGGCGGAATTCTTGTTTCTCTTTATTGAACAATGTATGCCCACTTTTCTATCAAATACAATTATAATAGCAGGTAGTAACACAGTTTACTCGAATGGCTTAAGTCGTATCTGTCCTCTAGAAAACAACGTGTAGTATATAGTAACTCCGCGTCTAATTGGTGCACTATCAATGCAGGCGTTCCACAGGGATCTATTTTAGGACCTTTATTGTTTTTAATATACATAAATGACATAGTCCAAGAAATTAACTCCAACATTAGATTATTTGCAGACGACACAAGCTTGTACATAATAGTCGACGACACAATATCAGCAGCAGCAGCTGCATTAAATAACGACCTAGAAACTATAAATCAATGGTCAAAAACATGGCTAGTGACATTCAACCCATCCAAGACAGAGTCAATGATTTATTCACGAAAACATAATAAACCACAGCATCCAATACTTAAAATGGACACTCGTCCTATTACAACTGTTAATGAACATAAACATCTAGGAATAATTCTATCAAAAAATGGAAAATGGTATCCACACATCTGATCATATCTAAATAAAGCATGGCAAAGAATAGGCATATTACGATCTCTGAAATTCACCCTAAAAAGGTCAGCTCTTGAACGCATGTATTTTTGTTTTGTTCGACCTCTTTTGGAGTATGGTGATGTTGTATGGAGTAATTGCACAGACGAATTAAAACACCAGATCGAAGCAGTACAGATAGAAGCTGCGCGCATAGTGTGTGGAGCTACTAAACTTTGTAATATTGATAAATTATATCAAGATCTCAGGTGGGAATCCTTGGAAAACAGACAAAATAAACACAAACTTATACTATTTTACAAAATGGTAAATAAACTATCCCCACAATATCTTAGCAATCTGATTCCTGAACAGATACAAGCACGGTATACCCTTAGAAACGCTACTAATATACCATTAGTACATTGTCGTACACAATTGTACTCGAATTCATATCTACCCCACACTATTCGTGAATGGAATAAATTGTCAGAACAGGAAAAAAATGCGCAATCAGTACCGTCCTTTAAGGCAATTATAAATAAAAATGTTACAAAATCACCCATCTTATACAATATAGGCTCCAGACAAGGACAAGTACTTCATGCCCGTCTTCGTTTATCATGCAGTTCCTTGAATTATGACCTTCATCGTAGATCTATAGTTGATTCTCCAAATTGTACTTGTGGTTCGGTAGAAACAATCAATCATTTTCTACTATATTGCGAAAACTATCAACGTCAAAGACATCTTCACTTAACAGACATTCCGTGTCCACCGATAGCCAACAATCTTCTTTATGGTAACGAACGATTATCATTTGAACAGAATACCACCGTATTTTTGCAAGTGCACAAATATATAATGTCTACAAAACGCTTTTAGGCCAGACTAAAGTAATTAAATTCCTAACTAAATATACTAACAGATAGGCGTATACTTAATAATGGCTTGTTTTCAACTCGATTTCAAACCAGACAATCAAAAACAATCAAGTATAGTGGTCCAATTGTCACAGATATATCAAAGACTTGTATACAACCAGACACTCTGTAGCTGCGACTTGTAAGGTAATTGGATATTCAACCAATGACAGGCTGTTGCCTCTGATAGATTGACTGCGGTCGCAGCGAGCGCGGGTGTTGGCCTATTGGTGATTTGATAATATTTGGTGTTGGTATTATAGAACCATATTTATCACGTGTATGCTCCATTTTCATTTTCAGTGATCATAAGATAAACAATATTAAACTATTTCCTGCCACTGTTCAATAACTATTGTGTAATATGGGCACCCTGCTGAGAACACGGCCCGGCCCTTACGACATACGCGACCAGCGTGGACCCATGTCAGCCCGCTCATCCGAGCGGTCTGCTCAGGGCGTACACTGTTCGTTTTCAGCTAATGTTGTAGCAATAATCACACCAGCAAGGCGAGTACATGCAAATCGTACTGTGTGAGGTACAATAAACAAAATATATCTCCAAGTATTGTCAATTAACGCAATTTTCGTAAGGTCTCTTATTTCAGCCGGCGGCCCATCAACTGTCAAGGAGAAGAATTCACATAAGCTTTTATTTTACGAAGCTTGTTTTCTAATCCTTTTATCACTTGTCTTGTATATATGTAACCTGCTATATATGAAATAAAATATTGTTTAAACTAACACAGTTTAATTGTTTTTATAGACATGACTTTCACTTGCAACTATAATACAGAGGAAAGATAACTATAATACGGTATGCATTTCTTTTTGTTACATGCATTTTCTGGTCAGTTTCAAGAGCTTAGTGAACTCATGGCCGTATTTTGTATCCTTATTTTTCCAGGTCGTGCTGTGTATATGAAAATGAGACACGTTTGTGCGATTTTTCATGAAAAATATTTACTGAAACTGCGATATTTATTATAAATGACATCGAAAGTTGATGAAATTTTCTTAGCATTTGCGGAATTCTATTCCACATTTGCTTTGACCTTTTCGTAAACTTTCAACGTCATTACGAAAAAGGTTTAAAGTTTGTAAATATTTTTCATGAGATATTGCACAAAGGTACAAAATAACATGGTGCATCTCATATATGAAAATATCACCTCCAGGTATGCTTTGTTGTTTTGTGACAGCTCCTGTTTGTTCTCGTCACAGGTTAAGGTGTGGTCACTACCGGAGGAAGAGAGACTATCCGACGGTATCCACACCCTGTCCCCAGTGGTCACTTTACCGGGACAGGAACGACGGGTGGAGAATGTCGCGTGGTCACCGGTCGCTGACCAAGTTCTGGCCGCCTCTGTCGACACTGCTGTCCATGTGTTTGATGTTAGCACCGGCAAACAGAAATATGGTATGGTCTGTGCTTGCGAAACTCTGAGTAGTTACATAAATCATATGCTCAAAATAGGATACAGTCAAACGTGTGCTAAAGGCCACCTCCGAATAGGAATTATCTGTCTATAGCAGCCATGCTTTTGTTTTCCCAATTATTCAATAGGTTTGACTGCAGTATGGCGTATCGAGCAGAAGGATGGGCGGGTATTCACTGGGATTAATGTTTAACCCTTTGAACCCGAAAGCCCGCTATAGCAGTTTATGCAAACAGTGCAGATCCAGATGAGGCGGCTCGTAACGAGCCGTCTCATCAGGATCCGCACTTTTTGAAAGTAATTTTCATTTTTTAGAACAAAAAAATAACCCCTTTTAATAAATGGACTAGTCTGAAAATAATTTTGTGATAATTGGATTGGCTGCTCAATAAACATATGAAAATCCATTCCAGTTACTTAGGGGTGAAAGGGTTAACCGTTTTACCTCTAAATAACTGGAACGGATTTTGACATATTCAGTCGTCACAAAATGACTCATTATGTTATGCCCCCTATGCGATAGCAAGTGGGGCATATGGCTTTGCTCTTGAGGTTCCGTCCGTCCGTCCGGACGCGTACATTTACGTCAAAAAGTTTGTAAGAGTTTCTCCATCATGTAATATCTTCAATAATACTTGAAGTATTGCTTTAATATTTGGACAGCTCATTCAACTGAACATGTGTGACACGCTCACACCGCCAATGACATGAAACACTTAGCCGTTTTCTTATGTCAAAAAGTTTGTAAGAGTTTATCCAACATGTAATATCTTCAATATAAATCGAAGGATTGCTTGAATACTTGGGATACATAAATCACCTGAACATTTGTCACACACTCTCGTCGCCATTAACACAACCTTGACCTTTGTCACCTTCGACATGTCGCTAAAACACTTAGCCATTTTGTTAAGTCGAAAAGTTTATAAGAGTTTCTCCATCATGTAATATCTTCAATATTACTTGATGGGTTGCTTTAATATTTGGACAGTTAATTCACCTGAACATGTGTGACACAATCACACCACCAATGACATGACCTTGACCTTGGTGACCCTAAAATTGGTACTGAAAAACTTAGCCATTTTCTTACTTCAAAAAGTAAGACTTTCTCAAATGGCTTTGAAATTTGTCTAAATTTACATTTTTCTTTTTATACACACAATCTAGTTAGAGTCCAGTATTCCATGGGGGCATGTCGATGTTTTACAAAGATGATGTGTAATTCCATTTACGAAAATGGGGTGTATTGTTTCTAAAAGATTATGAAAATTACTTGCAAAAAGTGCATATCCTATTTAGATGGTTTGCTTACACTGCTATAGAGGGCTGTAGTGTTGAAAGGTTTAATGAGGGATTCATCTCTACCTGGATTCACATCTGAGACTATTTAGATGGTTTGCTTACACTGCTATAGAGGGCTGTAGTGTTGAAAGGTTTAATGAGGGATTCATCTCTACCTGGATTCACATCTGAGACTATTTAGATGGTTTGCTTACACTGCTATAGAGGGCTGTAGTGTTGAAAGGTTTAATGAGGGATTCATCTCTACCTGGATTCACATCTGAGACTATTTAGATGGTTTGCTTACACTGCTATAGAGGGCTGTAGTGTTGAAAGGTTTAATGAGGGATTCATCTCTACCTGGATTCCCATCTGAGACTATTTAGATGGTTTGCTTACACTGCTATAGAGGGCTGTAGTGTTGAAAGGTTTAATGAGGGATTCATCTCTACCTGGATTCTCATCTGAGACTATTTAGACGGTTTGCTTATACTGCTATAGAGGGCTGTAGTGTTGAAAGGTTTAATGAGGGATTCATCTCTACCTGGATTCACATCTGAGACTAACAGTACCGGGGCCCATTTCACTCAACTTCGTACGACTAAAATGTTTGTAAGTGCAAAATTAAGATACTCTGTACATTTCACATTAACAATGTTTTCTTGTAAACAACTAGTGGATTTACATTTATTGAGCATAGACTGCATGCTCAATAAATGTAAATCCATCAAATAAAATATCCAGACGCTCCTAAATTTGCACTTACGAACATTTTAGTCGTACAAAGTTTAGTGAAACACACCCCAGATCCTTCAGATGAGCCTTGAAACTGAGTTCCCATCCCTACTTGACCTTAGCTGTTGTTGGGATGTAAAACATATTTATTTTCTTTTTTTGATACGCAGGCTATAGCCATCTGGGGCTCGTTTCACTAAGCTTCGTACGACTAAGAAGTTTGTAAGTGCAAATTTAGGATCGTCTGGAAATTTAAATTGATGGATTTACATTTATTGAGCATAGGCTGCATATGCAGCCTATGCTCAATAAATGTAAATCCAACAATTATTTACAAGAAAATATTGTTAATGTGAAATTTACAGACTATCATAATTTTGCATTTACGAAAATTTTAGTCGTAAGAAGTTTAGTGAAACGGACCCCTGGTGTTCAATACAATTCAATTTCTCAATAAAATTAATTTTGAATAATTCTCCTGTTTGGTTTTCCTGATTTCAGACATCAATTGCCATGGTGACCAAGTGCAGAATATCACTTGGCATGGTAACGGTACACAGATAGCTACGACGTGTAAAGATAAGAAATTGCGGATTCTGGATCCCAGATCGTCATCTGTGGCTCAGGTATGTTATGTGTATAGTTCGGCTTACAGTTGATGAGCGGAGCATTCAATGTTTGTGAGGCCTAAATATATTATTGTTTGCTTCGGTAACCTCTAAAACAGTTAGCGTAGGGACATGTTATGTGTGTAGTTAGGTGGTTTGCAGCTAATTAAAGGAGTCTGCAATATTTGTGAGGCCTAACGATATTGCAGTATTGTTTGCTTTGGATATACCCATCTCTATATGACTAGCTGTTGGTGGGACGTTAAACCCATTCACTTTCACTTTTTTAGCTCACCTGAGCGAAGCTCATGTGAGCTATTGTTTCCGCAATGTGTCCGTCGTCGTCGTTCGTCGTCGTCGTCCGTGAACATTTTCAAACGTCTTCTCCTCGGTAACCATTGGGCCTATAGTCACCAAACTTCATGGTCATGGTCCTTAGGTAGGGGGATTACAAAATTGTTAAAATGAAGTCATTACGTAATCCAAGATGGTCATGTCATATATCAAATCGAAGGTATCAATGTGGCGATCACTTTGGTGCATTTTTTGTCGAAATCGGATGGTTATGTCATCCAAGATGGCCGCCGAAAGGTCAAAAGGTCGTTCTTTTATTAGAGATTTCAAAATTCTTCTTCACATGAACCGCTTGGCCCATGGTAGCCAAACTTAAAAGTTATGGTCCTTGGGTGAAGCCTTTTCAGATTTGTTAAAATGGAGGTCATCGCTAATCCAAGATGGCCGCCGTCTAAAAATAGCATAGATTCTTAAAAAATCTTCTTCTTATGAACCGCCTGCCGGATTTCGACGAAACTTGGTAGGAATGATCGATGTACAATGCTCTTTCAAAATTGTTAAAATGGTGACCCCGGAGTCAAAAATAGGCGTGGCCCGTGGGGTCAAATTGGTGTCAAATTTTATTTTTGACCGAACATGGTCATTTCTATATCAAATCAAAGGTATCAATGAGGCGATCACTCTGGTGCATTTTTTGTCGAAATCGGATTGTTATGTCATCCAAGATGGCCGCCGAAAGGAAAAGGTCGTTCTTTTATTAGAGATTTCAAAATTCTTCTTCACATGAACCGCTTGGCCCATGGTAGCCAAACTTTACAGTTATGGTCCTTGGGTGAAGCCTTTTCAGATTTGTTAAAATGGAGGTCATCGCTAATCCAAGATGGCCGCCGTCTAAAAATAGCATAAATTCTTAAAAAGTCTTCTTCTCATGAACCGCCTGCCGGATTTCGACGAAACTTGGTAGGAATGATCGATGTACAATGCTCTTTCAAAGTTGTTAAAATGGTGACCCCGGAGTCAAAAATAGGCGTGGCCCGTGGGGTCAAATTGGTGTCAAATTTTATTTTTGACCGAACATGGTCATTTCTATATCAAATCGAATGTATCAAAGAGGCGATCGCTCTGGTACATTTATTGTCGAAATTGAATGGTCATGTCATCCAAGATGGCCGCCGAAAGGTCAAAAGATCGTTCTTTTATTAGAGATTTCAAAATTCTTCTTCACACGAACCGCTTGGCTCATGGTGGCCAAACTTTACAGTTATGGTCCATGGGTGAAGCCTTTTCAGATTTGTTAAAACGGAGGTCGTCACTAATCCAAGATGGCCACCATCTAAAAATAGCACACATTCTTAAAAAATCTTCATCTCATGAACCGCCAGCCGGATTTCGACGAAACTTGGTAGGAATGATCGATGTACAATGCTCTTTCAAAATTGTTAAAATGGTGACCCCGGGGTCAAAAATAGGCGTGGCCCGTGGGGTCAAATTGGTGTCAAATTTTATTTTTGACCGAATATGGTCATTTCTATATCAAATCGAAGATATCAAAGAGGCGATCGCTCTGGTACATTTTTTGTCGAAATTGAATGGTCATGTCATCCAAGATGGCCGCCGAAAGGTTAAAAGATCTTCCTTTATTAGAGATTTCAAAATTCTTGTTCACACGAACCGCTTGGCCCATGGTGGCCAAACTTCACAGTTATGGTCCATGGGTGAAGCCTTTTCAGATTTGTTAAAACGGAGGTCGTCGCTAATCCAAGATGGCCGCGGTCTAAAAATAGCACAAATTCTTAAAAAATCTTCTTCTCATGAACCGCCAGCCGGATTTCAATGAAACTTGGTAGGAATGATCGATGTACAATGCTCTTTCAAAGTTGTTAAAATTGTGACCCCCGGGGTCAAAAATGGGCGTGGCCCATGGGATCAAATTGAGGTCAAATTTTATTTTTGACTGAATATGGTCATGTCTATATCAAATCGAAGGTATCAAAGAGGCGATCGCTCTGGTACATTTTTTGTCGAAATTGGATGGTCATGTCATCCAAGATGGCCACCGAAAGGACAAAAGGTTGTTCTTTTATTAAAGATTTAAAAATTCTTCTTCACACGAACCACTTGGCCCATGGTGGCCAAACTTCACAGTTATGGTCCATGGGTGAAGCCTTTTCAGATTTGTTAAAACGGAGGTCATCGCTAATCCAAGATGGCCGCGGTCTAAAAATAGCACAAATTCTTAAAAAATCTTCTTCTCATGAACCGCCAGCCGGATTTCAATGAATCTTGGTAGGAATGATCAATGTACAATGCTCTTTCAAAGTTGTTAAAATGGTGACCCCGGGGTCAAAAATGGGCGTGGCCCATGGGGTCAAATTGGGGTCAAATTTTATTTTTGACCGAATATGGTCATGTCTATATCAAATCGAAGGTATCAAAGAGGCGATCACTTTGGTACATTTTTTGTCGAAATTGGATGGTCATGTCATCCAAGATGGCCACCAAAAGGTCAAGAGGTTGTTATTTTATTAGAGATTTCAAAATTCTTCTTCACACAAACCGCTTGGCCCATGGTGGCCAAACTTCACAGTTATGGTCCATGGGTGAAGCCTTTTCCTTAAAAAATATTTTTCTCATGAACCGCCAACCAGATTTCGACAAAACTTGATAGGAATGATCGACGTAGAATGCTCTTTCAAAGGTGTTAAAATGGTGACCCAGGGTCAAAAATTGGCGTGGCCCGTGAGGTCCAATTTTATTTTTGACCGAACATGGTCATGTCATATATCAAATTGAAGGTATCGATGAGGCGATTGCTCTGGTGCAATAGTTGTCGGAATCGGATGATTATGTCATCCATGATGGCCTCCAAAAGGTCCATTTATTCAAGATTTTGAACGTCTTTTTCTCAGGAACCACATGGCCGATGCCGCCCAAACTTCATAGTAAAGTAAGATCCTTTGGTGAATCATTTTCAGATTTGGTAAAATGAGAGTCATCGCTTAATCCAAGATGACCGCCATCTAAAAATAGCACAATTTTTTTAAAACACATATGAACTCAATGTCACATTCTCCTCTGGTGTTCATGGAGTCAGGTGAGCGAATTAGGGCCATCATGGCCCTCTTGTTCTTATTTTCTATGAAAACATATCTTTGTATTTCATTAGAATTGTCTGCAAGGAGACAATTTTAATGAAATGCCAAGACATGTTTTCATTTCGAAGCAAACTATTCAATTATTTCTGTCTGTTGATGTGTAAACAGTATGGTGATTTTATTTTACCCAATTAAAATTTTGTAATACCAAATTGCTTCAGAAATGATGGAGTGACACTACTCAATTACTAATTCCTTATCTGGAGCCCTGTTAGTCGCTTACTTATAAGCACATGGCCATTGTTACTCTTCAGGAATGTATGGGGCATGATTGGAATAAAGACTGTCGAGTTGTGTGGCTGGGTGACACAGACTACATCCTCACTACTGGCTTCGGAGCAGTAAGTCATATTACATGTATTATATAATCTATAAATAGAGGCTCTCTCATTGTCCCATTTGAAATTTTTCATAAAAAAATAACGGGTCCATACCAGAGAATATTGACCAGTTTTGTTTGTTTATTGACCAGGGGCCCGTTTCACTAAACTTTGTACGACTAAAATGTTCGTAAGTGCAAATTTAGGATAGTCTGTAAATTTCAATTGATTGATTTACATGTATTGAGAATAGGCTGCATATGCAGCCTATGCTCAATAAATGTAAATCCAATAATTGTTTACAAGAAAACATTGTTAATGTGAAATTTACAGTGCTATCATAATTTTGCACTTACATTGTACGAACATTTTATTTGTACGAAGTTTAGTGAAACGGGCCCCAGATGGCAGATGTAGGGACATACTTTTAACTTAGAATGAAGTTGGTTATATCGCCATGGCCAATATTGATTTTTCTCGTGCATATCATCATATACACCAGCAAAAAGTCCATATTTGTATATTATTATTTAAACATATAATTAAACCCATTGTCATTGACTGAATTGCACGTTTCAGATGGTTAATACAAACTTATATATACACTGGGTTTTACAGAAACCTGTTCTAAAAATAGATACGTGGAATGCTCTCGCTGGAGCTTGCCTCGGATGTTTTTAGATAGACAACACATCTTATTTTACATTCATAATCCAACCGCTTTTGTGTCATTCAGCCCTAATGTCACATGGATTATTATGTGGTTATATAATAAAACAAGAAATGGCATCGTTAAACAAGCTTATCCCCTCGCTGACAGCCTTAATATTAAAAGAAAGTCCTCAGTGACCTTGGGCGGTCAGATTTGGGTCATATGCAAAACAAAACACCATCCCTAGACACACATTGTGGCCAAATATTATCGAAATCGGTGAAGTGGTTCACGAGTTATTGAAAAAAGAAAAAGCTCTAACATTTTTGCCTTACAAACAAGGTGAACATAAGTTCTCAGTGACCTTGATCTTGGGTGGTTTGACGTGGGTCGTATGCAAAACAAAGAACCATCCCTAGACACATTGTGGCCAAATATTATCAAAATCGGTGAAGTGGTTCATGAGTCATTGAAAAATGAAAGGTGTTACGCACGCATGTATGTACATAAATGGACTAACGCTATATCCCTCTTGCCTATCAGTGAAGGGATAACAAATATGAACTTGTCAGGTGGTGTATATTATGTGATAATTCCAGCACAAAAATATTTACACAATTCCCTAACATTAGATTGGCCCGTAGCAAGTCTCTGTCCAAAATTTATATCCCAGTAAACTCACACGCCGAACTACTTTCCGTAACTGTGAGGCGCAGTTAAAATAATTCTTAAGAAAATGGAAAATAAACACATTTTCTTGATGAATTTATTTAAAATGCTGGAATTATAAGGAATGAATGGCCTTTTTGTGGAATTTATCGGGGATATAAACTTTGAAAAGTCGCGGGAATACTGGACGAGGCCTTCCGGCCTTCGTCCAGTATTCCCACGACTTTTCCAAGTTTATACCCCGATAAATTCCACAAAACGGCCATTCATTCCTATAATATATACTACAAGAATCAATAGTGATTCTACTGGTGCATATCCCATCATATACACCAGCTAAAAAGTCCACATTTGTATATTATTAATCAAAACCATTTGTTTGGTGTATTTTAAATCATTAAGGTGCATAATCTATTGGATATTGTTCTTTCAAGCTGAGTTTTTACCGTCAATTTCACAATTGGCAGTGATGGCTTGGTAGTGTAATGATAGAGCATTGCTCTTCAATACCAGAGTATGCGGGTTTCCTCTTACTGGCTTGTCAGATGAGGTCCCGTCTCTTCATGTACATAGCTGTTTCTGCGACTACAAACACTTTCACCTTTTCACATTTGCGACGCGCCATGTGATTTTGTACCTAAGAGCATGTACAATTTTCCATGAAATACATTTGAAGAAACTGTGGTAGTTTCTGTAAATGATGTCAGAGGTGTCATGAATAAATGATGCCATAACAAATGATGAATAGAATTCATAATTTGCTTTGAAAATTTGAAAATTTCGTCAACTTTTGTTTCGGATTTTCATTCACACATGTTCTTAGGTACAAAATCACATAGTGTGTCTCATTTGTCAGACATTATTATCTCCTGGCCAATAGACAGGAGGGGATATAGTGAAAGCCCATGTGTGCATATGTGTGTGCATTAGTAATACCTTTCATTGTGTAATAACTTATGAATCTCGTAAGCGAGTTAATAATATGTGGCCACAATGTATGTCTTGGGATGGTGCTTTGCTTTGCTTACACTGAACGGCTGAACTTTAAGGTTATGGTCACTGAGGAGTGATGTTATTATTATCAAGGCTGCCTGCGAGGGGATTAGCATAGTGATAATGATTCCCTTGTTAAATATAATCTAATAAACACACATCCAGTTGACATTTTACAGCAAAAATAAAACTCCGTTTGCATCTTTAAGTACATCCAAAATTTTAGAATCTAAATCTAAAATTCAAATAATCTTATATTTCGATTCTAAAATTTAGAATGTACGTACTTTTATTTCATTGTATTTGACCTTCAGAGTCGACAGCGGGAAGTGAAGTTATGGGACAGCAGAAGTTTCACGTCTCCACTGAAAACTGACAGTAGAGACAGCAATACAGGGTAAGGTTGTCAGAATTTCTGGTGTGTCGCATACCGTGATTAACCTTAAATAACTAGAATGAAGTTTAATATGTTAATTTTCCAACCAATCCAATCATCACAAAATGATTTTCAGTCCAGTCCATTTATGAAAAAGAGATGTTTTTTATACCTCCCGCAACGAGTTGTGGGGGGGTGTATACTGGAGTCGGGTTGTCCGCACGTGCATCTGTACCTGGGCCCACGCGGCCTCGCTTACTGACAAAACTATTTTTTTCTGAAAAATATAAAAATTACTTCCAAAATGTGCAAATCCTGATGAGACGGCTCGTCACAAGTTGGCTCATCTGGATTTGCACTGTTTGCAAACACCGCTATAGAGGTCTGTTGTGTTGAAAGAATTAACTGTGGCTGTGATGGGGCTTATGGTTTTTGCGATCAGTGTAGACCCAGATCAGCCTGTGTTTTTTCTTTAGTCTATAGTTACTTCTTATGTGCCCTTTACGTATTTTTATTTTTTTTTTAAAGTTTTTTGGTATGCTATCAAAGCCTCGGCGGGTGCGAAATGCGGGCTGAGGCCATCTCGTTGTTGAGCCCACTTGTGGGAAGAGAGACATAGTCATGACATCCTGGTGTCTGTGTGTGTGTGTATCTGTTAATGTGTCCAGATTCTGTGTTAAGTTTTTACTTCAATCTTCAAATAAATACACTCCGAGACCATCAAATGCCTCGGCTGGCTCTACATGTGGGACTCAGCCATCTGGTTGTGTCAAAACGTTTCGTCATCATGCCACAGATACAATATAGCTTGAAGGATTGCTTTAATATTATGACACTTGATATATGTGAATATATGCGACACACTCGGATTCCGGGAATACTTAGTTGTTCTTTGCATCAAAAGGTTTATAAGTTTCGTTTTAGGATCCAGTATACCAGTTTTATAAACATAATACCTAATTGAATCTTATATGTGGCTGTGACTGGAGAAATGTGGCTTATAGCTTTTGCGACCAATGTAGATCCAGATCAGCCTGTGCATCCGCACAGTCTGATCAGGATCTACAATGTTCTCCATCAATGAAACACACGACATACTTCTAACGAGCGATATAGATTGTTATCAGGCTACATGCATGTGCTAGTTGATGAGGAGCTACACTGGTCACAAATGCCCATTTCTCCAGTCACCGCCACATATATTCCATGAACATTCAGTATGTTCTGCTGATCAAATGGTTTCTATTGCAGAACGCTCATGCCATTGTATGATGAAGATACCAATATGCTGCTTTTGCTTGGCAAGGTAAACAGAAAATATCAGACTACAGTTTGTTCCACGTTTTTCTGCCGACCTACTTTTGGCTATTAAACACATTGAATCTACAAAAGTATTTAAGGGGGATTCCAGAATTTATTTTAATGGTGGTGGGGTCGAAAAAATGAAAAGTCTTTAAAAAATTCATCAGAAAGTTAATTTAATTACAGTGTAACTTTGGTAGTGTTTTTTTTCTTCAAAAAGTGCTTTTCACTCCCCCTATGCAATTACTTCCTTTTTCACCAATAACAAAAAATCACCCTCCCATTTTGTTTGGATGAAATTCCATTAAATATTGATTTTATTGTGAAAAAAAAAAGTTTCTACGCAATTTAACATGGGTCAAAAAGGAGTTGGAGAGTAATATGGAACCTGGCTAGATAGCTTGGAAATGGAGTAAGTCAGAAAACAAAAGTTAGATTTTGAAACTTAGTCCTACCGTTTCTGAACCGGGCCTGATAGACTTGATATCAAAAGACACTAGGATGGTAGTCTATTTATCAGGTATCGTTTTATTCTGCTGGATGGTCAAACATTTTCGTTGAAAAGAATGTTTCACAGGCTAAGGGCGGGGACACAGGACACCACCCGCTCAACAAAATTTTTTGATCAATGTTTTTGTCTGAAAATGTTTTATATTGATAGAATTGATATGTTTATAACATTTTAAGATGTCTTTTAATATTTAGGTGTTGGGGGGTGGAGGGGTGGTGTCCTGGGTCCACGCCATTAGCCTGTGGTTACACTGACATTATTTGTTAACATCATGTAAAACTGTTTGATTATTGCAACATCAGCGACCGTCATTGTGTACCAGCTATGCATCTAGTCCAATCAGGATATGGCAATTTGTTATAAATCAGCGTGTATGCTATCAATGCATAGCGAGTTACCTGATAAATTCACACCCGTGTACGTTGATTGCAGGGAGACAACAGCTGGGCGTATCTAGAAGTGTCAACAACATCACCATTCCTCACACAGAGTGAGTACCAGTAACCGTTATTGTGTGACAGGCTTTACAAAGCATTTCACTTGTTCACTGTTCGTCCTTCGTAGTCGAAGAGGACCATGATCATCGTGATCCCCTGTTTCGGTTTGGTTTGCAGTCGGATGATGGCTGAGGTCAACCCTAACCGCGCTCAGAATGTCTTGTTACACTGGGGGCATGGAATGTAAGCTGTCAGGTCATTGGCTGGTTGCTCAAAACCTCTGTTAGCATAACAGACTGTTAGATCCTTAGCAATGCTAAGGATTTAACAGTCTGTTAAGCTAACAGAAGCTTTGAGCCACCGGCCCTGATATACATGTATATGTATATGGTTAGTTATACATATACATGTATATGGTTATTATTTTGAAGTTGTATTATAATACCTCAGATGCCATAGAGGGGACCGACCAGATGAAGGGGGCGTGTCTGATCCCGAAGCGTGGCGTGAATGTAATGGAGGGAGAGGTGGACCATCTCCTCGTGTTGGTGCACAACAGTATCCTGCCCCTGCCCTATATCGTACCCAGGAAGGTAAGGTCATAGAGAACTACAGTCTTGCCTTCATTACTCGTCACCACTGTTACATATTCCAGCAACCTCTCTGTAACTGCCACCTTCCTGTAACAGCCACAGTCTTATATCCCAATTAGACAGTTGTCTAAAAATTTAACCTCCATACAACAGACACCTACCTCTCTACAACAAACACCTCTCTGTAACAGCCACTGTTTCATATCCAAATTGGATATGCCTATATAGTTAACCTACCTCTGCAACAGTCACCTCTCTGTAACAGCCACTGTTTCATATCCAAATTGGATATGCCTATATAGTTAACCTACCTCTGCAACAGTCACCTCTCTGTAACAGCCACTGTTTCATATCCAAATTGGATATGCCTATATAGTTAACCTACCTCTGCAACAGTCACCTCTCTGTAACAGCCACTGTTTCATATCCAAATTGGATATGCCTATATAGTTAACCTACTCTGCAACAGTCACCTCTCTGTAACAGCCACTGTTTCATATCCCAAATTGGATATGCCTATATAGTTAACCTACTCTGCAACAGTCACCTCTCTGTAACAGCCACTGTTTCATATCCAAATTGGATATGCCTATATAGTTAACCTACCTCTGCAACAGTCACCTCTCTGTAACAGTCGCTGTTTCATATCCAAATTTGATGTGCCTATATATTTTATCTACCTCTCTACAACAACCACCTCTCTGTAACAGTCGCTGTTTCATATCCAAATTTGATGTGCCTATATATTTTATCTACCTCTCTACAACAACCACCTCTCTGTAACAGTCGCTGTTTCATATCCAAATTTGATGTGCCTATATATTTTATCTACCTCTCTACAACAACCACCTCTCTGTAACAGACACAGTTTCATATCCAGATTGGAATAATTGGATATGCCTATATAGTTAACCTGCCGACACAGCCCTTCTTTACAACAGCCAATATTTCCCATGTTTTCCCATGACTGGCTGTAGTAGAGGTTGCACTGTAGATTCTCATCCAAATTCTTTTTTTTTTAAATTGGTCAAATAAAATTTCCCAAAAAAAAAGAAATTCCCCCAAAATAATAAGTTTTCAAATTAATTACACCGACTACTTTTTCTGATAACAAATTGTTAGCATCAAGTGACAAGCATAAACCTATATGTGAATGTTACTGGCGAAATTGGGCTTATGTCATTTGTGGCTATGACTGGAGAAATGAAGCTTATGGGTAATGTGACCAATGCTGTTCCAGATCAGCCTGTGCATCCGCACAGTCTGACCAGGATCTGCAGTGTTCGCCATTCCATCGACGAAACACCCGCCATGCTTCTAACAAGTAATATAGATCGCTCTCAAGCTACAGGAGTGTGCTATTGGATGCAGGAACAACACTTGTCATAAATCCCATAAGCGCTATTTCTCCAGTTACAGCCACATGTTTAGTCTGTCATGCTCCTGTAGCCTATTTCACAAACATTGCAAAGTATACTTATCTAGCATTGTATACTTTGAGGGAGTAATCATTTATTTTCCCAAAATGCATTATTTCACATAGAACTGCATATATTTGATGATTGAAAGTATGCAGAATTATTATACTGAATTTAATACACTATCACAGCCAAAATAATTTCAGTATAATAAAAATTAATAAATTTATCTTTAAATTGAAAATTTCTCCCTCAAAGTATACTTTGCTAGATAAGTATACTTTGCAATGTTGGTGAAATAGGCTACTGATCTGTTGGCTACTTCTGCCTAATGATGAGGATCTATACCATTTGTTACAAGCATGACAGGTGCTTCACTGCCTGAATGGTGAAGTGTGCATACAGTTGGATTGACATTGAATTCCCAAGCATTGCCTGGTACTATGTTTATAAGTGATTCTGGTGTGGTGAGGACCTGGCATCAGGTCCGGATTATTCTCATTTCAGGGCTGAATATATAGTTTTTTTATTGTAAATATTCAGTTCTGATTTTGGAATTTTCCATGTACCCGTACAGGTAATATATGGGATTTAGTACTAAACCCATTGACCCGGCCTTAAATGACCTTAGCTGTTGATAGGCTGTTAAACCCAACAAACAAACTATGTTTATGTTAACTCGACCTGTATTGATTGAATACAAACATGCGGGTTACAACGAAGTGAAAACTGACATTCCATTGATCAGATAACGTCACGTGACGTTACCGAATGACGTCAGTGTAATGACGCAACGTAAACAAGTCCGTGTTCTGTCCATAGATGACGGCGTCATCTGTGGTCATTTTCAAGTGGAAAATGTTACCTGATAAATAGAATACCAGGCTAGTGTCTTTTGAGATCAAGTTTATCAGATTTGTCTCGAAAACGTTTCCTAGCCTTGCCCGATAAACTTGATATCACAAGACACTAGCCTGGTATTCTCTATATGCTCCGTGTATATTTCAGCAATACAAAGACTTCCATGCGGACCTGTTCCCGGATACAAAGTGCGGGGAGCCGGCTCTAACATCGACTCAGTGGTTCGCCGGGGAGAATGGAGTGGTCAGTGTGCAGTTTAGTTGTCTGTTTCTGCTTTTCGGCCATCTGTATACAGTCATTTATGTATCCAGAAAAAATAATGGGTACACATAGTTGCCACCCATGCGGCTTCTGTGCTCAATGTCAACGTCAAATGACTTATAGTCTGTTTCACGAACAGCCCCGTGCAGGCACCGGGGCGAGATCAACTGATCCTGAGAATAGTGCTGCAGTAGCCATTGCTTGTCGTAAAAGGCGACTAAACTGGCTTAACGATTGGGTTCATACTTTCCGGAACCCACTATACCGGATTTGGCCCTCATGTACATTTTTGGCTTTCTTGTATGTGAGAGTTGAGTCGGGCTATGCCCCATATATAAAAGTAAGATTAGTGCTAATCCTATTACTTTTAGGGGATGGGATAAATGATGCTGGTGTGGCGAGGGCCTGGCACCAGATCAGGTTGTTCTAATTTCAGGACTGAATATATATTTTGATTGTAAATATTGAGTTCTGAAGTTGGGATTTACCCCCCTTGGACAGGTGGATACGGGACTCGACCCCGTTGACCCGTCTGCGTGTAGACTCCCTGAGGCGTGTACCTCTATGTCAGAAAAGCGGACGTTAAACCCTATTCACTCACTCACTCACTGTTTCACGAAAGCTGCCCAAATTTTACAGCCATATAAACGATTCAAAAACAATATTTTTTTCGATAATATTAAATTAAAGGAAAATTTAAGAATGCAATAAAATCAATATTTGACCAAATTTCACGAAATAAAAAGAAGGCTCATTCTTAAATTTTCCTTTTAATTTAATATTATCGAAAAAAATATGGTTTTTGAATTGTTTATATGGCCGTAAAATTTGGGCAGCTTTCGTGAAACAGACTAGATTTTGTATCCTATTTGGTGGCCACACTGTCCGCCTGTCTGTCTGTTTGTTCATCCACGTGTCTGTCTGTCGAGATTGGTATTAAGATTTTCGGGTACCTACTGTCTCTGTAACCATAAGTCGGATTGATTTGAATCTTCATATGCTTATTTGTCATCATCCATATTTTCATTCTATAGACCACCCACATGGCACCTGTGCTCAAGGTTAATGTCAAATGAATGTATGAAATTGTGTTAAAGTTTTTGAGGGGTACATGTTACTGATCATACCCACGGCATACAAAGTATGTTGAGGGGATATAGTTTTCGCAGTTACGTCCGTCCGTAAGATTTGTGTTCAAGTTTTCAAGTACCCATTATCTCTGCAACTGTAAGTCGTTGACTTGACTTGACTTCATGTACTTCTTTATCATCCATATTTTCATTCTTAGCCCACTATTGAAGCTTTCATGCCCAAGGTCAAGACCAAATAATTCCAGCACAAAATTTTGTAATACTATCCATGCGCTAACATTTTTTATCAAATATTATTAAACTAACTGGATTTATTCACTATATAATTCCAGCACAAAAATATTTACACAATTCCCTAACATTTGATTGGCCCGCAGCAAGTCTCTGTCCAAAATTTATATCCCAGTAAACTCCCACGCCAAACTACTTTCCGTAACCGTGAGGCGCAGTTAAAATAATTCTTAAGAAAACGGAAAATAAACTCATTTTCTTGATGAATTTATTTCAAATGCTGAAATTATAAGGAATGAATGGCATTTTTGTTGAATTTATTGGGGATATAAACTTGGAAAAGTCGCGGGAATAGTGGACGAGGCCTTCTGGCCTTCGTCCAGTATTCCCGCGACTTTTCCAAGTTTATACCCCGATAAATTCCACAAAAAGGCCATTCATTCCTATAATATTTGTTGCCAGGTGGCGGACTGGTGTATCCGTGACCTCCTGCTTTCTTGCTGTAGTTTCTTGTTTATGTAGCTATGCAGAGCTCCAGATAAGCTGCGTATTTCCGTAAATACCCAATTAAAATTGCCAAAAACCCAATTGAAATCAGAAGCAGCGAGTATCAAAAAGCAATACAAATTTTATGGTACCTTTATCATGTTGCAGAAAACAATAAACAGACCAGAAATATAGCATATTTTTCTTATTTTCTAAGAAAACACATCTTGGTATTTCATTAGAATTGTCTCCAAGGAGACAATTCTAATGAAATGCCAATACTTGTTTTCATTTCGAAACAAACTATTCAATAATTGCTGTCTGTTGATGTGTAAACAGCAGTGTGATTTTAATTTACCCAATTCAAATTTTCAGATACCCAATTGCTTTAGAAATGATGGAGTGACAATACTCAATTACTAATTCCTTATCTGGAGCCCTGTAGCTACGAATCCTATCAATTCTGTGTCTTTTGGTTATGTAATACATTAATTTTGGCAGTGACTGGAGAAATGAGGCTTATGGGATTTGTGACCAGTGTAGCTACTGATCAAATGGCACACTTATGTAATCTGATGACAATCTGTATTGCTTGTTTCATTGATGGAATGGCGAACAGTGTAGATCCTGATCAGGCTGATCTGTAGCCTATTTCATCAACATTGCAAAGTATACTTTACTAGCAAAGTATACTTTGAGGGAGTAATCATTTATTTTTCCTGAAATGCATTATTTCATATAGAACTAACAAATGCATATATTTCATGATTAAAAGTATGCAGAATTATTATACTGAATGTATTACATTATCACAGCCATTAAATGGCTGTGATAATGTAATAAATTCAGTATAATAAAAATTAATAAATTTATCATAAAATTGAAAATTTCTCCCTCAAAGTTTACTTTGCTAGGAAAGTATACTTTGCAATGTTGATGAAATAGGCTACTGGATCTACACTGGTCGCAAAACACATAAGCCCCATTTCTCCAGTCACAGTCACATATGTGCAGTGATATTCTGTACATTCTAAAACAATATCATTTCAGATGATGTCTTTGTAACTTTAAATTATACATTCAAATGAGCTTGTGCATCCACATGTCATTTAGAGCAAATACATACATCATACTCATTGATTGGGTGTACACTATTTACCATTCAGAGTTGGTCCAGCAATATGGAACTGGTAACAAAGGCAATACGTCTTGGTTTGTTAACACATGTCATACGATATTCATACATCTATCAGGTGGCCAAGATGAGCTTAGATCCAGCAAAGAGATCGTCAAGCAGGCCACAAATTGAAACGCAAGTGACGCAGAAGAAAGACGAGCCTATCATCGACAATCATGACAATACTTCACATACATCAACACCACCATCAAAGGTATTGTATATAGAGAATAGTAGGTTAGTGCCGTGAATTGGAAAAAATATCTGGCAAGGCTCAGGAAACGGGATGGGCGAGGCTCTGCCGAGCACATCCCGTTTCCATGCCGCGCCAGATATTTTTTCCCATTCACGGCACTAACCTACTATTCTATTTATCCCGTCAACACCTACAAATGGCTGTAAAATGGAAAAATTGTATTGACTGGATGTCAAAAATGTTTCACGGCACCGTGTTTCACGGCACATACGCACTGTGTTGACGGGATAAACAGTTAACCTCCTCCTCTGGAACAGACATCAATGTGTTGGAGCGGGCTGTTGCTAAACTTCAAGGTACATGCCCACTCAGTAGGCACAAAATGTTCTTTATATCAGAGACATCCTGAGACATTTTCTGGCAAAATAAACATTCATTCACCATTACCCCACGTATTGATTGGCATTATTATACATTTTATATCAGACGTCAATTTACACACTTATATCAGGGTCGATAACCGTGTTTCATTAAAATGGACATTACTATTTATTCTCTGTATTTATTTTTGGATGTGCAATGATCATACTTTATAATCTGTTGAAATTTTATTTTTTCAGGTGGCACATTTAATTAATTTAAATAATTAAATAATATGCCTCATTTCCGTATAAATAGCCTGATACCACCGCGAGTCACTATCGGTAAAATAAATATTACTAAATGATTATATCTGTATAGCGGGCACTTTTAATTTTTAGAACTTGTGGAATAGTGACTCAATTATACACTTATTTAATTTCTATATAGAACATTTTGTGCCTACTGAGTGGGCATATACCTTTAATATAACTTAGTCCAACCCATTTTCATGTTATTTAGTCAATATTTATGTCATTTTTAATACTATCCATGCGCTAACATTTTTTATCAAATATTATTAAACTAACTGGATTTATTCACTATATAATTCCAGCACAAAAATATTTACACAATTCCCTAACATTTGATTGGCCCGTAGCAAGTCTCTGTCCAAAATTTATATCCCAGTAAAATTCCTACGCCAAACTTCTTGCTACAAGTGCGCTGTCAGTGCTGTCAATGTAAACAAATGGCTGCCGTCTGTCACAATAAACACATTTTCTTGATGAATTTATTTAAATGCTGGAATTATAAGGAATGAATGGCCTTTTTGTGTCATTTATCGGGGATATCCAGTATTCCCGCGACTTTTCCAAGTTTATACCCCGATAAATTCCACAAAAAGGCCATTCATTCCTATAAAGGATGATGGCTGCACTTGATTGTAAAGTACAAATTAAATTAATGTATATGATTGATCATGTACCTGAATTCAAGAGATGTTTCATTGTGTTGCACTACAACTTGCATTACTGTTTGAAATACTTGAAACAATCTAAACACTTTCAACAGGATCTTCACTTTTTGCAAGTAATTTTCGTATTTTTTCGATGAAAAACACCCCTGGTCATAAATGGACTAGTCTGAAAATCATTTTGTGATGTGTGGATTGGTCGGAAAATGAACATATCAAAAGCCATTCCAGTTACATAGTGGTGAAATGGTTATTCTTTATTTGTTTGAGCTGGGTAGCACAGTGTCTCAGATATGCACAGAAAGTGAGGAAATAGACTCGCAAATTATAATTATTTTTATGCCCCTGGTCTCCGTACAGCCGTGACCATGTGTGTCTGTTCGTCTGGTTTAGAAGTTTTTCATTGTTTTTCCAAAAATCTGCCACTGGGTGCATTTGTGTGTCGACCGGCAACATTTTTGTCGCACCCGTTTGCGGATAGCGCGATATAGTCGGCACATTTGCGTACGTACGTCCGTATGCGGAGGCAGGTTAAAGTTTTTGGTTAAAAACATTTTCGGTATGCGATCAAAGCCTCTGTGCGCGCGACATGTGGGCCGTCGCCATCTAGTCTTCTTATAGATTTTCATCGTATTTCTGAACCAAATTGTGCATACAAATTGTTATTGCTTATTTCTGTATATCCATCTGTATATGTCCTTGTGGCATAAGACCCCAATCAGTCAATCATTCCTGTGGAATTTTTGTTTCAGCCACAGTCTTCAAAATCGACAACTGAAGAGAGTGCCGCAGCTAACAGCCAAAGATTCAATGTACCAAAGTTACGTCATGTAGAGAAAGAGCCAGAAGTGACCAAAGAGGAAGAACTTATACCTCATGAACCCAGCAAGGCATCTAAGGCTTTTGCAGGTAATGCCTATGTCAGATTATAACCCTTAGACCGCTGTCTTAATTTGTTTGTCGTCTGCGATTTATTTTCTATTTTTCATTTTTATCATCAAAAACCTGCTTTGACAGCACTTTAGAATAATTTACAACACGCTTTGACAGCACTTCAGAATCATTACCATTGGAATTGATTCTGAAGTGCAGTCTAAACAATGTTTTTATTGAGAAATAAGGCAAGATATAAAAACAACAGCAGACGACAATTGTTGTGTGTAGCGGTCTAAGAGTTAAATACAAACAGGGTAATGGAATCTTTGAACAGACCTGTCTATCAAAAATAATCAACCAATTAATATCAGGAGGAGCTGATGGGTAGGTCCCTTCAAAACCACCATCATTGGGTGGTTGGTCGGGTGAACGCGATGGTGTAAATTAACGGTGGGGTTCTTCCTTATAGGAATCATGATTTGCATGGTTTGGCCCTCAGGTACATTTTTATGCCCCACCATGATAGTGTTACCCTTGTCCGTCCGTCCCGTCCCGTCCGTCCGCCCCATCTGTCCGTCCCGTCCCGTCCGTCCGCCCCATCTGTCCGTCCCGTCTGTCCGTCCGTCACAAAACTTTAACGCTCGGGTAAATGTCTCAGAATTTCTTCATCCTTCGACCGATCTGCTTCATATTTCATATACACATTGCTCTAATGGTCCTCTACCGCCCTGTGCCAAATCCACGTTCGTCCTGCCCCCGCCGAGCCCAGGGTGAAGGTCACATACTTGGTGCTTCAAAAACTTTAACGCTCGGGTAAATATCTTATAATTTCTGTTTGCTTTAACGGATCAGCTTCATATTTCATATACGCATTGCTCTGATGGTCCTCTACTGCCCTGTGCCAAATCCACGTTCGTCCTGCCCCCGCCAAGCCCAGGGTCAAGGTCACATACTTGGTGCTTCAAAAACTTTAACGCTCGGGTAAATATCTTATAATTTCTGTTTGCTTTCACGGATCAGCTTCATATTTCAAATACACATTGCTCTGATGGTCCTCTACTGTCCTGTGTCAAATCCACGTTCGTCCTGCCCCCGCCAAGCCCAGGGTCAAGGTCACATACTTAGTGCTTCAAAAACTTTAACGATCAGGTAAATATCTTATAATTATGCCCCACCACTATAGTGGAGGGGGCATTTAGTGTTACCCTTGTCCATCCGTCCCGTCCGTCCCGTCCGTCCGTCCGTCCGTCCGTCCGTCACGAAACTTTAACGCTCGGGTAAATTTGGCCTCATTTATTATCAAAGCGATATGTGGGGCATCCGTGTTCTATGAACACATTTTCTAGTTATCTTTGGCTCTTTTTGTTACCTGGGAGTTGAATTGGGTTATTGTTATTGCCCATTATAAAAGTAGTAAGATTATTACTTATCCTACTGCTTTTGGGAGGGGGCCAAATGATTCTTGTGTGGCGAGGACCTGGCATCAGATCAGGATTATTCTGATTTCAGGGCTGAATATATAGTTCTTTTATTGTAAAGATTCAGTTCTGATTTTGGGATTCCCCCCCCCCCCCCCCCATTTGTACATGTACTTGACAGGTAATATATGGGATTTAGTATTAAACCCATTGACCCGACCTTAAATGACCTCGGCTGTTGATAGGCCGTTAAACCCGAACAAACAAACAAACAAACGTTCGCCACCAATAATGAAATCATCGCAGTGAGTATATTATATACTACATTCATTTTGTATATGTACGAGACGTATGGTGGGTGTTTCGCATTCTAGGAGGGGCCGTGGGGCCATTAGTCATGAATTAGCTATTTGTCATGAATGGCCACATACATAAATAGTGAGGGGCCACAATGGCACATAACCTTTAGAAATGGCCCAGAATTATGAATCCATTGGGCCACATTTTAATACACCAGCCCAGTATTCGTAAATAATATGGTGCAGTTTTCAGCCAACAGGCATTTTGCTGATGTTTATGTTTCTGAAATGACGATTTTAATCGTGTTCATGTAAATATTCGGCATAATAAATTAAATACTGCCCTTGGTTGAGGGGAGATAATCCAAAATATTCCCCTCAAACAAGAACAATATTTGTCATCCAGGTCTGCACCAATCGAAGTGTAAATACCTGAAGGGGACGACGAAGCACCCATCGACCCACATAGTGAACATCCGACGCCTGTGTCGCACCTTACCTGGGGAGAGTAATCTGTTCTACGCCAACACGAAACGGTGTGCGATCCCCATCGAAGGCTCGGGAGGCTTGGTCGGGATTTTGGAGGTGATTTCATGTGCATTCAGCAGGCATGAGAATTACAGGTCATTCTTGTTATCTCGAATGGGCTGATGAAAATATATCGACAAATCCGAACTTCGCGATAACAATTCACCAAATTTCTGGAGAAAAAAAATCTGAACAAAATATCTTCAGAAATGCCTCTTTTCTTTATTTCCGGATTTTCATAAATCACGGCTTGAGTTTATTCTTTTTTTATTTATTGCTGTTTTTTAGCTCACCTGAGCGAAGCTCATGTGAGCTATTGTTACCGCAATGTGTCCGTCTTCCATCGTCGTCTGTGAACATTTTCAAACGTCTTCTCCTCGGTAACCATTGGGCCTATAGTCACCAAACTTCATGATCATGGTCCTTAGGTAGGGGGATTACAAAATTGTTAAAATGATGTCATTGCGTAATCCAAGATGGCCGCCGTCTAAAAATAGCACAAATTCTTCAAAAAATCTTCTTCTCAAGAACCGCCGACCGGATTTCGACAAAACTTGGTAGGAATGATCGATACAATGCTCTTTCAAAGTTGTTAAAATGGTCACCCCGGGGTCAAAAATGGGCATGGCCCGTGGGGTCAAATTGGGGTCAAATTTATTTTTGACCGAATATGGTCATGTCATATATCAAATTGAAGGTATCAACGAGGCGATCACTCTGGTGCACTCTGGTCAAAAGGTCGTTCTTTTATTAGAGATTTCAAAATTCTTCTTCACATGAACCGCTTGGCCCATGGTAGCCAAACTTAAAAGTTATGGTCCATGGGTGAAGCCTGTTCAGATTTGTTAAAATGGAGGTCATCGCTAATCCAAGATGGCCGCCGTGTAAAAATAGCATAAATTCTTAAAAAATCTTCTTCTCATGAACCGCTGGCCGGATTTCGACTAAACTTGGTAGGAATGATCGATGTACAATGCTCTTTCAAAGTTGTGAAAATGGTGACCCCAGGGTCAAAAATGGGCGTGACCCGTGTGGTCAAATTTTATTTTTGACCAAATATGCTCATGTCATATATCAAATTGAAGGTATCAATGAGGCGATTGCTCTGGTGCAATATTTGTCGGAATCGGATTATTATAACATCCATGATTGGCGCCAAAAGGTCCATTTATTCAAGATTTTGAAAGTCTTTTTCTGAGGAACCACATGGCCGATGCTGGCCAAACTTCATAGGAAGTTAAGATCCTTGGGTGAAGCATGACCGCCAAGATGACCGCCATCTAAAAATAGCACAATTTTTTTAAAACACATGAACTCAATGTCACATTCTCCTCCGGTGTTCATGGAGTCAGGTGAGCGAATTAGGGCCATCATGATTTGATATCACATTTTGTTTAATTGATTAATTATGGTTTTAAGTGCACTGCTTTAACTGGTCATGCAACTTTAAACACAGTTTAGCGGCGGCGGTGTCTTTGGTTTCTATAGATATGTGAAAACTTACTTGAGATAATCGCGCTGATTCAGACTTGGCGCCGCCAGGCGCATAATTTTCGCATCGACATATCAGAATACAAATGTGAAGGAAACATACTATCGGGACACGATTTCCACTTCGACTAAACCGATATATATTGACTTATCTGATATCGAGTTATCAGGAGTAAAATATATGATATATATAGGGAATTCTGCCGTGACCTGGGACGTATATCGAGATAAGCAGGTATATCAAGATAACGAGATTCAGCTGTATATGTATTGCTGTACAGGGTTCTTCGTCTTGCTGTAATAAACTTGTAAACCAAATTTGGTTATGATCCATCCAGTAGAACTGAGTTATCGCATGGACAAGAAGACAGAGGGCGAAAATTAAAAATAGCCACCAAGGGGAGATAAGTCATCAGAAATGTTTGAAAATGAATAGTGTTCTTCATTTGCCAAGATAAACATGTATACTGAAGTTGGTTACAATCCTTCAAGTAAAGCTTGTTGAGTGTGGCTAAATGACTCTGGTGTGGTGGAAACCTGACACCAGTAGCCGATTTCACCAACATTGCAAAGTATACTTATCTAGCAAAGTATATTTTGAGGGAGTAATCATTTATTTTTCCCGAAATGCATTATTTCATATAGAACTAACCGTTGCATATATTTGATCATTAAAAGTATGCAGAATTATTATACTGAATTTATTACATTATCACAGCCAAAATGGCTGTGATAATGTAATAAATTCAGTATAATAAAAATTAATAAATGTATCCTAAAATTGAAAATTTCTCCCTCAAAGTATACTTTGCTAGATAACTATACTTTGCAATGTTGGTGAAATAGGCTACTGGTCAGGTTATGCTAATTTCAGGTCATGTTATATAGAGTTTAATCAACTGCCATTTTGAAATATTTGAATTTTGTCGGATTTACAGATGTCAAGGGAAATAAATCCGGTACTTCAAAATGGTGGTGGAATAAATTGTATATTACATGCTCTTCAAAAAATATGAAATTTGCTCTTAGACCAGCTTATAACGTTGTCAAAACTGACTAGTTTTTTATGTTGGCATATGAATTGGGTTTTTTTGCCGGAAATGACATCAAAACGTGACGTGACGTCAATTATGTCTCCGAATGTCTAGGAGGAAATATTTACTTCAAGGAAATAAATCCCTCCGGGATCACGGTAAATCACTGGGTAGCATGTAATATATATTTTTTTCTGTAAATATTCAGTCCTGATTGTGGGATTTAATCTGTACATTTTAATCTGTACAGGCGAATTGTGGGATGCGACCCCGTTAACCTGGCCTGGTTAAACACCATTAAATAAATAACCTTCTTGGCTGTGGGTCGTTGTGAGTATATAACTCTAATCACATTACAGTATATTGCATAATGCAATACACGGGTGACGGGGGGGGAAAAAAAATCACATGACGGTGTATGTATCTATACAAGTAACAACAGACTATCAGATTAGTTGTTCCCATCACCTGTGATGCAATATACTGTAATGTGAATAGAGTTATATACTCACAGCTATTATGTTGCATGTTGGCTGTTGGTCGATAAGATCATGTTTAACCCTTTGAACCCGAAAGCCCGCTATATCGGTTTATGCAAACAGTGCAGATCCAGATGAGCCGGCTCGTAACGAGCCGTCCCATCAGGATCTGCACTTTTTGAAAGTAATGTTCATCATTTTGAAAACAAAAAACACCCCCTTTTCATAAATGGACTAGTCTGAAAATTATTTTGTGACAATTGGATTGGTTGCAAAATTAACATGTCAAATCCATGCCAGTTACTTAGGGGTGAAAGGGTTAATCTATGTTGACATTTCAGCTGGATAAGCCCGGGCGGCTCCCTGACGTGGGTATCCCCGTGATACAGAACGGCAGTAAGTTGAACGACCTTACCTGGGACCCGTTTGATGATCGGAGAATATTAACGGGTATGTTAGTGTAACCGTTACATGCTCTAGATGTTGTCCTGGTACTATATACCTTGCTTGTGTGATCATAGAACAAACATGTGTTGTCTCTTGTACCATATTTAGTAGAGTGTGAAGAAAGTGGCCAGATAAGGAATAAATTATACGTTTGTATGGAGAAATGACGTCAGTAACGTCGCAGTGACAGGTTTCCTTCAACCAATCAAATCATGTTCTAGGACATGCCCTCCGAATCGCGACAGTCGCCTTCACTACGGCCCACCTCCATAAATTAATTCACACAACTCGTGGCCATATTTTACACTTGATTTGTTTTTATGAAGAATCATGTGTGAAATGTAAGAAAATGATTATTTAAGCAGGTGAACTGATTAACTTGAAATACTGTCCTCGTAATTTGGTCCTACCGCTAAACAAACGAGTGAGCGAAGTGAACCTATCTGTTTCACGAAAGCTGCCCAAATTTTACGACCATATAGACAATTCAAAAACCATATTTTTTTCGATAATATTAAATTAAAGGAAAATTTAAGAATGAGCCTTCTTTTTATTTCGTGAAATTTTGTCAAATATTGATTTTATTGCGAAAACAAAATTTCCCCATGTTAAATCCCCATAGACATCTTCACAGAGTGAAGATGTCTATGGGGATTTAACATGGGGAAATTTTTTTGAATTTCAGAAATACTGGACCGATTTTTAAAATTTAACTTTTGTTTTCTTAGTTAGATCATATCCAAGCTATCTAGTCAGGTTTCGGAGTCAATTTCCAAATTTGGGCAGCTTTCGTGAAACAGACAGTAGTTTGTTTTATAGCGGTAGGACCCAATCACTTGTGCATTACATGTATTTCATGAGTATCTATATGGGTTAATGGAATGGAACGGTGCTTAACCCTTCCTACGCTGTTGACGGAAATTGCCGTCAGCTGTTTTTCATTTTTATTTTAATTCTTAACAAAAAACTGGTTTTGACAGCACATGAGAATCGTCTCCACTGGAGTCAAAACCAGGTTTTTGTCGAGAAATATTGAAAATAAAACATTTCCAGCAGACGACAACATTTAATTCAGCGTAGTAAGGGTTAATGACCCATCAACACAGCAGCGTTATTTTGGGTCAGGTATCTGGGTATAAACTTGTCCCACTATACTGATTAAAAAAATATGTAATTTATACAATTCATGTGTTCTGATTGCAGGGTGTGAGAACGCCAAGGTGTATATCTGGAAGATACCCGAGGGTGGGCTGACAGAAACACTCACTGAGCCTGAGTCTTATCTCATGGGTACGTGATGGAATATGTTGATACCCGAGTCCTTCAAGCACTGGTTCCAGCCAGATGCCTAACCCATATGACCCACTGAACATTTATTTCAATCGGTCGCTCATCTTCAAGCTTAGTGTCGGTTTAAGAAATTCCTCCAAGTGAACATACATTTGTGGCTGTGACTGCAGAAATGGGGCTTATGGGTTTTGCGACCAGTGGAGATCCAGATCAGACTGTGCATCCGCATGGGGCCGTTTCACTAAACTTTGTACGACTAAAATGTTCGTAAGTGCAAATTTAGGATCGTCTGGAAATTTCAATTGATGGATTTACATTTATTGAGCATATGCTGCGTATGCAGCCTATGCTCAATAAATGTAAATCCAATAATTGTTTACAAGAAATCCTTGTTAATGTGAAATGTACAGACTATCATAATTTTGCACTTACGAACATTTTAGTCGTAGGAAGTTTAGTGAAACGACCCCCAGGAGCCTGATAACGATCTATGTTGCGTGTTAAAAACATAACTGGTGTTTCATTGATGGAATGGCTGGGTGTGCATATCCTGATCAGACTGCGGTAGCTCAGGCAGGTCTGGATCTAAACTGATTGCAAAACCCACAACGTCTATGTCTCCAGTCACAGCCACAATTCTGCTGAACACAGCTACTTATGTGTGGGTGGCATGTGATGGGTAATATAACGATCGGGGTTCATCCTTACCAGAATCCCGACCGGAGACCTGGTTTGGCCTTCATGTATGTCTTTGGCATTTTTGTATGGGACAGTTGAATTTGTTTATATCCCTTATGGGAGTATTACGATTATTTGTAATCCTATTACTTTTAGGGGAATGGGCCAAGTGACTTTTATGTGGTATGAACCTGGCACCAGGTCAGGTTATTCTAATTTCAGGGCTGAATATTTTTTTTCCCGATGTAAATATTACATTCTGTTTTTGGGATTTTCCCCCCAATGCAGCAGGATCGAACACGTAAACAAACAAACAAACAAAACTTCTTATGTAGAATTAAACTTTTAAACTCACATCAGCGAAGTACATTGAATCTATCATATTTAGGTCACACAGAGAAGATGTACTTTATGCGGTTCAATCCTCTGGCACGTGACATCCTCATGACATCCGCCTACGATCTATCACTCAAAATCTGGGACCTGACGGACAACTCGGAGAAAATAGAAATCACCTGCCATCCAGATCAGGTATGAGCTGTTTTCTTAGACTCGAGCTACATGAACCTATTCACCTTTCTGCACCTGTATAATATTAACCATTTCAACCCTACATAACTGGAATGGACTGTGATAAGTTAATTTTTCGACCAATCCAATCATAACAAAATGATTTTCAGACTAGTCCACTTATAAAAGCGGGTGTTTTGTCGTCTAAAAATATGGAAATTACTTGCAGATCCTGATGAGACGGCTCGTTACGAGCCGGCTCATCTGGATCTACACTGTTTGCAAACACTGCTATAGAGGGATGTAGGGTTGAAAGGGTTAAAGGAGCTGCTTGACAATTGAAGCCCCCAAGACCACTTAGAAATATGCAAATTGACAAATATCAAATAAACAATTTAAATCCGTGGTTGGAACAGAACAAAATCCTATCGAGAATGTGATTTATTGCAGCTATTGAAAGTGATGATACGGGTTTTAAAACCTTGTCTATAAATACATGGTCAGGTGATAACCACGCGCACATCGATGTGACATCACGTCATACAACAAGACAATAGGATGATGTTGGACAGTGTTACTCGGGAAATGGTGTGTCGGTCTCGTAGCCACAGATACCGTCATTTTCACGCCAAATGTCTCCGTTTTAAAATTAGATAAGTCTGTTGGAAATCCCCCGTGTTTTCTATGCTACTGTATGCATTATATATGTATCGTATATGTCTATGGTATGCTAATAATGCATTATTTTTGTTTCCTAATTGATAAAAGCCCCACAAATCGTCAACACACTCCTATAAATGAAAGATGTTAAACTTTATTAATCAATTTCATCCCTTCCAAATAGCGTACAGCACTGTACCCACATAGCAGCCTATCTGTATATTATGCTACATTTATGTCAAGGTCACAGATGCTGAATTATATTGTCTTCTGCTGTTTCATTTTTAAATTCCATTTTTCTCCGACATCAAAAAACGGCTTTGATCATTTCCATTGGAAATGATTCTAAAGTGCTTTCAAAAGCAGAAGTCATAAAAATGTAATAAACACAAATAAATTTGTTTGCAAAAATTAATAAAAGAAGTTTCAATGAAGCTTATGAAGAATGAATCAACATCCGTAACTTCAGTTAATTTAGCAAAATGGCCAATGTATATTACTAGGTCTTCTGTGCAGAATGGAGCCCGGATGGTGGACAGATAGCCACTGTGTGTAAGGATGGTAAAGTCCGCATATTTGATCCTCGGACATCTCTCGACCCTATCAAGGTAAATAATGTTTATACTATCTTTCTTGATAATCTGTAGCCTATTTCATCAACATTGCAAAGTATACTTTAGTAGCAAAGTATACTTTGAGGGAGAAATTTTCAATTTTATGATACATTTATTAATTTTTATTATACTGAATTTATTACATTATCACAGCCAATTTGGCTATGATAATGTAATAAATTCAGTATAATAATTCTGCATACTTGTAATCATGAAATATATGCATTTGTTAGTTCTATATGAAATAATGCATTTCGGGAAAAATAAATGATTACTCCCTCAAAGTATACTTTGCTAGTAAAGTATACTTTGCAATGTTGATGAAATCGGCTACTGGACTTCCCCCGTAAGTATTGGGGCAGTATGTGAGATGGTGCAGTGATTTCCAGTTTGGACAAATACTTACGTAGTATTTCCATCCCACTGGTCTGTCGGATGAGACTGAAACTGCGGTCCTGTCTCTATATGACCTTAGCTGTTGCTGGGATGTTAAACCCATTCACTTCCACTTTTCCTCTGGGTACTCTGGTTTCCTCCCACATTATGGAGAACCCTTACTCCTTTCCCTTCGGAGGTTATTGGAAATTACTAAACTTATTTATTTGACAACAAATACAAACATGAGCGAGAGCATTTATGCTCTCGCTCATGTTTGTATTTGTTGTCAAAATGCTCTCGCTCATGTTTGTATTTGTTGTCAAAATGCTCTCGCTCATGTTTGTATTTGTTGTCAAAATGCTCTCGCTCATGTTTGTATTTGTTGTCAAATAAATAAGTTTAGTAATTTCCAATAACCTCCGAAGGGAAGCACATTTAATACACATTGTTTTAAAGTCACTCTTTTTATTAAATTTTCGACCACATGGTCTTTAATCAAAATAGTGTGAAACCGTATTGGCAGTCCTATGTGACGTCCATATTGTAGACTGCCAATGCGGTTTCACACTATTTTGATAAAGACCATGTGGTTGAAAATTTTATAAAAAGAGTGACTTTAAAACAATGTGTATTAAATAAGTTTAAATTGGTAATGAAGCATAAATCTGGTAAATTTTGCATCGGCATATGACCTATACATGACCTTTACCTTTTTTGACCTTCACACTGTCACTGAATGACTTATTATTTTGTGTGGTTTCATTTTTGTCGCTCCCACTTGCGGACAGCATGATATAGTCGGCACATTGGCATACGTATGTCTGTACGTACGTGCATCCGGGTTAAAGTTTTTGGTTAAAGTTTTTCAGTATACTATCAAAGCCTCGGCGGGCGCGACATGCCGGCCGCGGCCATTTAGTATACAATCCTTTGCTGTTGAACAGATGTAAAAGCCTGATCATAACTATACTTTGCAAACACTATTTGTGGCTGTGACTGGAGAAATGGGGTTTATGTGTGATTTGCGACTAGTGTAGATCCAGATCAGCCTGTGCATCCGCACAGTCCGATAGACTGGTGGTAGAGCATTGGTCTTCAATAGCGGAGGACTTTGGTTCAATCGCTTCCCTCCATTATAAAAGAAATAAGATTAGTACTAATCATATTAATTTTAGGGAGTGGGGCCAAGTGACTCTGGTGTGGTGAGGACCTGACACCAAGTTAGGTTGTTTTAATTTCAGAGCTGAATATAAGTTTTCTTCGATGTAAATATTCTGTTATGATTGTGAGATTTTCCCCGTATCTCATCAGGTGAAATACGGGATTTGACCCCATTAACCCAGCCTAAAATGACCTTATCTGTTCACAGGCCATTAAACACCATTAAATAAATCAATGAATTCCCTAGTCATGAACTAAAATGCCAGTATTTCCATAACACTGGTGTTTTTTATGAGACTTGAAAACTGAGCTCACATCTCTATCTGACCTTAGGTGTTGATGGGACATTAAACCCTTTCACTGGGTTGGCCATCAGATCTGCATTGGACTTCAATACCGGAGGTTGTGAGTTCAATCCTCACCCTAAGCCTGAAAAATACTTTTATAGTATTTCCATCCCACTGGTCTTTCGGATGAGACTTTAAACTGTGGTCCCATCTCTATATGACCTTAGTTGCTTTGACATTAAACTCCTTCACCTTTCTACAGCTTGCCAATGTAAACATTTAAGCATTATCTCCCCTGTTTGACAGGTGGGTGATGCGCCTGAAGGCAGCAGAGGGGCGAGGGTGGTGTGGGCGTGTAACATGAAGTATCTAGTCGTATCTGGCTTTACCAGGTGGGTGCAAGATTGTAAGTGACTGTGACTGGAGAAAATATGGCATATGGCATCTTTTACCAGTGTAGCTCCTGATAAAATAGCAAACTAATCGAGCCTGAAAACAATCTATAGTCTGTTTCACTAAAGCTGCCCAAATTTTTCGGCCATATAAAGAATTCAAAAACAATATTTATTTCGACAATGTTAAATTAAATGAAAATTTAAGAATGAGCCTTCTTTTCATTTCGTGAAATTTGGTCAAATATTGATTTTATTACGAAAAATTGATTTGTCTATGGGAATTTAACATGGGGGGAAAAAGGTAGAGGAGTTGTGGGAGGAGTCAAAAAACGAAAAAATTTGGAAATTGATTCCGAAACCTAGCTAGATAGCTTGGAAATGATCTAAGAAAACAAAAGAAAACAAAGTTTAAATAAAAATCGGTCCAGTATTTCTGAAATTCTAAAATATTTCCCCATGTTAAATCCCCATAGACATCTTCACTCCGTGAAGATGTCTATGGGGATTTAACATGGGGAAATTTTGTTTTCGCAATAAAATCAATATTTGACCAAATTTCACGAAATAAAAAGAAGGCTCATTCTTAAATTTTCCTTTAATTTAATATTATTGAAAAAAATATGGTTTTTGAATTGTTTATATGGCCGTAAAATTTGGGCAGCTTTCGTGAAACAGACTATAGTTTGTTGATTAGAAGCAGGATGGGTGTTTCATTCATGGAATGGCAAACAGTGTAGTTCCTGATCAGACTGTGCCGATGTACATGCTGCTCTGGATCTACACTGGTCGCAAAACCCATAAGCCCCATTTCTCCAGTCACAGCCACATATGTGACTGAGCATTGGGGATTATGGAATTTGTGACCAGTCTAGTTTCTGATCTGCAATTACAGCCCTGCATGCTGATAGGAAATAATACTATTTGCTAGAAGCATGATCGTTGCTTCAGCGACTGAATGGCGAATTGCATATGCGCAGTCTTATCTGGGACTACATTGTTCGCAAATGTGATAAGCGAGTTTATTCAAGTGCCATTTTGGCATACCGGATTTATTTCCAGAGACATCTTGAAATCCGACAAAGAAACGATTGTTAGTGGAATAAATTGTATATTACATGCTCTTTGAAAAATGTGAAATTTTTTCTTAGACCAACTTATAACGTTGACAATTTTGACGTTAGCGTATGAATTGTTTCTTCGCCGGATTTGATGTCAAAACGTGAATTCAATTACGTTTCGCGAATGTCTAGGAGGAAATATTTCCTTCAAGGAAATAAATCCCTCCAGAAACACTGTAATATGATACTTTCTCCAGTCACAGCCACTTTTGAAAGAAAGTAATTACTTTGTAAGTATAATAAAAGAACAAGAATGTTTATCAGATGACGTACACACACTACTCAGAGAAAGAAATTCTTTGTATTACGTGCACTAAATAACTTATTATTAACTTATTAATTATACCCCTGGCATATGAAGTATGTCGAGGGTATATAGTTTTCGTAATTCCGTCTGTACGTTTGTCTGTCCCCGTCCGTCCGCGTTGAAGTTTTTGGGTACTTATTTCTGTAACAGTAAGTCACATTGACCTCAAACTTCATATACTTCCTTATCATCATCCATATTATCTTTCCATACCACACTCATGCGGCCTTCATGTCCAAGATCAAAGTACATATGTACTTAGAAATTTGCATTAATGTTTTTATTTGTCGGTCCAGGCGGTGACCGGGGGTATACGTGAGCCCCTGCTCACTTTCTATAGTTACAAGAGTTTTACTGTCCAACGATGGATGATTTTCGATGCCCACCTGAAAATTGCAAGAAATTATGTCAAAACTTTACGTAAATACAATCTTGTTATTTTCTCTGAGGAGTATAAACATTACAATTACCAGTCTTAGTGGATAAGACATTTGGGGCCCGTTTCACTAAACTTCTTACGACTAAAATGTTCGTAAGTTCAAATTTAAGATCGTCTGTAAATTTCAATTTATGGATTTACATTTATTGAGCATAGGCTGCATATGCAGCCTATGCTCAATAAATGTAAATCCAATAATTGTTTACAAGAAAACATTGTTAATGTGAAATTTACAGACTATCATAATTTTGCACTTACAAACATTTTAGTCGTAAGAAGTTTAGTGAAACGGGCCCCTGCCTCACAAGTTGTAAGCTTGAGCCTCCGCTCGGACTAATATAGCCAGTTGTGAGCTGCCAGCTAGTTAAATAAATGGTACCAATTGTCTATTTTCCTGATGCCTGGCATAAATGATACGAATTGGGAATTACTTCTAATGTTAGAGTGTCTCATAAGTCAAACCTGGCTGGCTCTTTCAATAGGGGTGACAATATAATAAACAAACATATTTGCTTTTACATAGGAGCATGTAATGTAGCACAAGTCAATAAATCACTGCTTCAGATCAAGTACGCGGCAGCTGTTTGTATACGATGTGTCGACCCTCGGTAAGCCGCTATACACCGTAAGCCTTGACGTGTCACCGGCAATCCTGATTCCGTATTACGACGAGGGAACGTCTACGGTTTTCCTAACTGGACGGGTAAGACCGTGGTTAATGCAAAAGTTAAAGAATACCCAATATTTGTACTATAATGGCGTGCTAAAGGATAGTTTGACAAACAAAATTACTGTATGTACAATACATATGACTTGCCATTAACCCTTACAATGCTGAATTAGACTTTGTCGTCTGCTGTTTATGTTTTATTTGCCATTATACTCACGAAAAACATGCTTTGACAGTACTTTAGAATCATTTCCAATGGAAATGATTCTAAAGTGCTGTCAAACTCTGTGTCTACTGAGAAAGAATACAAAATATGAAACAACAACAGACGACATTTTTGGTTCACACCTTTTATGGGTTAAATGATTGTCTGATTATTTTCAATGAATCAAAATGAATTTTGCATGGTAACACATGTGGCTGTGACTGGAGAAATTTGTGATCAGTGTCACTCCTGATCCAATAGCACACTCTTGTAGTCTGATAATGATCTGTATTGCTTGCTAGAAGCATGACGGGTGTTTCATTGATGGAATGACGAACAGTGCAGATCCTGATCAGACTGTGCAGATGCACAGGCTGATCTGGATTTGCACTGGTCGCAAATTCCATAAGCGCCATTTCTCCAGTCACTGCCATAAATACATGTATGCACAAGTTGGTTTGTCTGTATACTTCATTCCATGTTGTTGCTGTGACTGTTAACCCGAAAAATGTCGCTTGCTGTTGTTTCATATTTTATCTTCTTTCTTTATTAAAATATGGTTTGACAGCAATGGAAATGATTCTAAAGTGCTGCCAAACCATCTTTTTGTTGAGAAATATGGACAATATAAAATAATCAGCAGACGACAAAATTTATTTCAGCATTGTAAGTAGAGTTGGGTATCGCCGGAAAAAACGTATCGCGATACGTATCATGATAGTCGGGACTATTATTATTATTATTATACCCCCCGCAACGAGTTGTGGGGGGGTATACTGGAGTCAGGTTGTCCGTCCGTCCGTCCCCGTCCGTCCGGGCACACATTAGGGTACTTATGGGGTAGGGGGCGTGGCCTAAGACAATAGAAGACAATGGAACTTATTCCGTACCCCGTAAGCCTATTGTGTCTTACGGGGTATTTCCTTTGATCTTTTATATAGCAAGTACCCCCTAAGGTCCGAAATGTAAGTTTGTCCGTCCGTAAACCGTTCCGTCCCGTCCGTCCGTCCGTCCCGTCCGTCCGTCCGTCCGTCCGTCCGTCCGTCCGTCCGGGCAAACATCAGGGGTTTAGGAGCTTAGGGTAGGGGTTAGTTTCCTTTGAAGTTCTTTGAACTTATACCATTAGCCCATAAAACCTTTTGAAGTTTAGGGGCTAGTCCTTTGATCTTTTATATAGCAAATAGCCCATAAACCCAAAATGTTGGTACGTCCGTCCGCGTAAACTTAACATCAGAGAAATATTGTTATAACTTCTATTTCCTTCATCTAAAATGCTTCATATTTCACACATGCATTCCTGTAAGGCTCTACTACCATGCTGTGCCAAATCCACGACCGTCCAACCCCCGCAGATCCCAAGGTCAAGGTCAAATACTTAGTCTCTTTACAAAACTTAACATCAGAGAAATATTGTTTTAACTTCTATTTCCTTCATCTAAAATGCTTAATATTTCATACATACATTCCTGTAAGGCTCTACTACCATGCTGTGCCAAATCCACGACCATCCAACCCCCGCTGATACCAAGGTCAAGGTCAAATACTTAGTCTCTTTACAAAACTTAACATCAGAGAAATATTGTTCTAACTTCTATTTCCTTCATCTAAAATGCTTCATATTTCACACATGCATTCCTGTAAGGCTCTACTACCATGCTGTGCCAAATCCACGACCATCCAACCCCCGCTGATACCAAGGTCAAGGTCAAATACTTAGTCTCTTTACAAAACTTAACATCAGAGAAATATTGTTCTAACTTCTATTTCCTTCATCTAAAATGCTTCATATTTCACACATGCATTCCTGTAAGGCTCTACTACCATACTGTGCCAAACCCACGACCATCCAACCCCCGCTGATACCAAGGTCAAGGTCAAATACTTAGTCTCTTTACAAAACTTAACATCAGAGAAATATTGTTCCAACTTCTATTTCCTTCATCTAAAATGCTTCATATTTCACACATGCATTCCTGTAAGGCTCTACTACCATGCTGTGCCAAATCCACGACCGTCCAACCCCCGCTGATCCCAAGGTCAAGGTCAAATACTTAGTCTCTTTACAAACTTAACATCAGAGAAATAAGTTATAACTTCTATTTCCTTCATTGAAAATTCTTATTATTTCACTTGTGCATTCCTCTAAGGTTCTACTATCATGCTGTGACAAATCTACGACTGTCCAACCCCCGCTGATCCCAAGGTCAAGGTCACATACTTAGTCTCTTTACAAAACTTAACATCAGAGAAATGTTATATAACTTCTATTTCTTTCATTGAAAATAAATTCTTAATATTTCATATGCTGTGACAAATATCCCAGCTGATCTCGAGGTCAACGTCACATACATACCGTATACCTCCAATTAACGCCCCCCCCCCCCCCCCTTCCTAATAAACGCCCCCCTCCCCCAAATAAAAAAAAAAAAAAATATATATATATATTTTTACCAATGACCGCCAATTTCAAACACAAATAATCCTTAAATCCTTATTTGTGTTTGAAATTTGCGGTCCTTGGTAATTTTTTTTTTTTTTTTTTTTTTTTTTTTTTTTTTGTTTTTTTTACTGGCTAATAAACGCCCCCCTTTTGTAAAATGTAACGCCTCCGGGGGCATTAATTCGAGGTTATACGGTAATCTCTTTACAAAACTTAACATCAGAGAAATCGGTTATAACTTCTATTTCCTTGCTCGGATCTGCTTCACATTTCAGACACTCTTTGCTCCAATGGACGTCTACTACCCTGTGACAAATTCACGTTCATGCCGCTCGCGCTAATCCCAGAGTCAAGGTCACAAGCCCACACACTTGGAAATTTTTACATATTTGAGGGGTACCTGGGCCCACGCGGGGGGTATTCCGTAAGCCTCGCTTACTGACCAATCTAGTTATTATTGAATTGAATTTTGCACTTTAATTTTACACCAAAAACGGCCAGTTCTACTGTAATGCTCCCTTTTTCGATGTGGAAGTGAACAAAAATGGTTGCAAAAACCCATGGCATGGCTCGTGTTCCGAACTTCCGGTTTGATATGAGGTTACTAAAAAAAATGCCATCAACTGCGCACAAGCCTTACGGTTCAATAGTGTTTTTGTGCACATTAATGACACGATCATTGAAAATGTGTTAATAATTACAATGTAGCTATCGTCAACTATCGATAGTTGGCAGTGTATCGCGATACATGTATCGTGAAGATATGTACCTCGATCTATCGATGCATCGATACTATCGGTCCACCACTAATTGTAAGGGTTAAAAATGGCTCAAATCGTGTGCAACGAGTCAATAGAGAATACCATGCTAGTGTCTTTTGATAACAAGTTTATCAGGCAAGGCTCGGAAACGCATATAAATGTCAATGCACACCGGAGCCTGATGAACTTGATACCACTTGTTATTCTATATATCAGAGGGCTGTTTCACTTTGTATGACTAAAATGTTTGTATGTGCAAACATATGAAAGTCAGTAACATTGTTTTCTTGTAAACGATTATTGGATTTACATTTATTGAGCATAGGCTGCATAAGCATTGAAAATTTCCAGATGATCATAAATTTACACTTACGAACATTTTTGTCGTACAAGTTTAGTGAAACGGCCCCCAGGTAATGTCCTATGCCTGTGGATGGGCAAATATAATATGGTTTTCATTGAAAAATATGCGGTGTTGTTTACTTTATACTGACGTTATTCTGTGACGTCATGTGACGCAGTTTGACCAATAGAACGTTAGTGAAAGTAGTCTTGACCCAGATACTCGTATCTAGTTGATGTAGGATATACCAATTGTCATCAGTCAGCGTGTATTCGGTCAATGCAAAGCGACATACCTGATAAATGAATTTATTGTTGTACTATAGGGAGACAGCAGTATATTGGCGTACGAGGTATCGGCCGACTACCCCCGCATATACCACTGTTTAACCAGTCAATCCATGTATTACAGGGCGACAGCAGTGTATTGGGGTTCGAGGTATCGGCCGACTACCCCCACCTGTTCCCCCTGGCCACCGTGACTGAATCTCTCCACCAGGGCGTTGTATTTATGCCCAAGGTCACGTGTGATGTGAGGGCCGTGGAGTTTGCCCGCGCCTGGCGTCTCACACAGACCACAGTAGAGCCCATGTCGTTCACTGTACCACGTGTCAAGGTAGGTGACTATGCTGGAGATACTTGTTACCATACCTGCATAGATTCTCCTATATTTGATGCACATTTTTGGAGCCTGAATTATATATGCAACATTTATCAAAATTCGGAAATATAAACCAGATCGACGACCATCAGCCTGCTTCTTTACTGGGCTATATATCCTGGGTATGGAAGGTGTTCGAGCCAATTCCCACCCTTAAATATGAGCCGAAAAAGACATTTTCTGGCAAAATAAGCATTCATTCATCATTACCCCATGTATTGATTGGTATTATTATACATTTTATATCAGACGTAAATTTCCACACTGATATCAGGGGTGATAACCGTGTTTCCATAAAATGTTAACAGACATTACTATTTATTCTCTGTATTGATGTTTTTTCAGGTGACGCATTTAATTAGTATAAATAAATTAAATAATATGCCTCATTTTCATAGGAAAATAGCCTGATACCACCGCGAGTCACTATCAGTAAAATAAATGTTACTAAATGATTATATCTGTGTAGCAGACACTCATAATTTTTAGAACTTATGGGGTGGGTGGTGGTCAGGTGAACGCGACGGCGTAAATTAACGGTAGGGGTTCCAAATCATGATTTGCCTGGTTTGGCCCTCAGGTACGTTTTTCTCTTTGGCTCTTTTGTTACCTGGGAGTTGAATTGGGTTATTGCCCATTATACAAATGGTACGACTATTACTGATCCTATTGCTTTTGGGAGGGGTCCATGTACATATACGTACGCACGTGCGTACGTTAGTAACACCTTCCATTTTTCAATAACTCATGAACCTCTTCACAGATTTTGATGATATTTGGCCACATTATTAATATATGTGTATCTAGGGATGGTGTTTTGTTTTGCATACAACCCATGTCCGACTGCCCAATACAAGATGAATACATAATACGTCCAGTTTTTTCAAACGGGCGTATAAAAAGTAAACAAGTCAATAAAAAAAACTTTTAACGTTTTTGCCTACAAACAAGTTGAAGGTAAGTCCTCGGTGACCGAGGACTTACCTTCAACTTGTTTGTAGGCAAAAATGTTAAAAAGTTTTTTTTATTATCAAGGCCTCCAGCGAGGGGATTAGCTTAGTGATAATGATGTCCTTGTTTACATTGAAAGGAACATTGACTTGTTTACTTTTTATACGCCCGTTTGAAAAAACGGGACGTATTATGTATTCATCTTGTACGGGTTGGTGGGCGGGCGGGCACAGCTTGTCCACGGAATAACTAGAGTTCTACTTGAAAGATTGTAACCAAATTTGGTATACCGGTCATGTTTATCACTGCAAGCCGAAGAAGCTTATTAATTTTGAAAATTTTTCGATGACTTATCTCCCCTTGGCGTCCTTGTCCACGCAATAACTCAAGTTCTACATCACCGCTCGTAATCAAATTCGGTGTACATGTTTATCACAGCAAGACGAAGAAGACTTGATTTTGAAAAATTTCCGATGACTTATCTCCCCTTGTCGGCCATTTTTAGCTCGAATATTTGAAGAATAAGTAGAGCTTATGTTGTCACCCCGGCGTCGGCGTCGGCGTCACGCCTTGGTTAAGGTTTTTAGTCAAGCTTGTATATGGAATACTACTGGCCCTACACCCACCATACTTGGACAACTTCATCTCCTAGTGATGTACATCAATAACCCCTGATCTATATTTGACCTTGACCTACATTTCCTCTTCAATTACTTGGTTAATTCCCCTTGGTTAAGGTTTTTAGTCAACCTTGGTTAAGGTTTTTAGTCAAGCTTGTATATGCAATACTACTGGCCCTACACCCACCATGCTTGGACACTTCATCTCCTAGTGATGCACATCAATAACCCTCATCTATATTTCACCTTGACCTACATTTCCTCTTGAATTACTTAGTTAATTCCCCTTGGTTAAGGTTTTTAGTCAACCTTGGTTAAGGTTTTTTTTCAAGCTTGTACATTGAATACTATGTGCATCCAGACACCATACTTCGACAACCTTTTCTCATAGGTATGTACATCAATAACCCCTGATCTATATTTGACCTTGACCTACATTTCCTCTTCAATTACTTACTTAATTCCTTTTGGTTAAGGTTAATTTTTAGTCAACCTTCTATATGGAATACTACTGGCCCTACACCCACCATACTTGGGACAACTTCATCTCCTAGTGATGTAATTCAACAACCCCTGATCTATATTATTGAACCATTGAACCTACATTTCCTCTTGAATTACTTACTTATTAATTTCCCCTTGTTAACGTTTTTGTTCAGTCAAGCTGTTGTAGATGGAAAACTCCTGGCCTACACCAACCATACTTGGACAACTTCATCTCCTAGTGATGTACATCAACAACCCCTCACCTATATTTGACCTTCACCTACATTTAACCTTGAATTACTTACTTAATTCCCCTTGGTTAAGGTTTTTACTCGACCTTGGTTAAGCTTTTTACTCAAACTTGTACATGGAATACTATTGTGCATACAGACACCATACTTGGACAACCTTTTCTCTTAGTGATGTACATCAATAACCCCTGATCTATATTTGACCTTGACCTACATTTCCTCTTGAATTTACTTACTTAATTCTCTTTGGTTAAGGTTTTTTAGTCAAGCTTGTAGATGGAATACTCATGGCCCTACACCAACCACTACTTGGACAACTTCATCTCCTAGTGATGTACATCAACAACCCCTGACCTATATTTGACCTTGACCTACATTTAACCTTAAATTACTTACTTAATTCCCCTTGGTTAAGGTTTTTACTCAACCTTGGTTAAGGTTTTTAGTCAAGCTTGTAGATGGAATACTATTGTGCATACAGACACCATACTTGGATAACTTTTTCTCATAGAGATGTACATCAATAACCCCTGACCTTTATTTTACCTTCACCTACATTTAACCTTGACTTACTTGGTTAATGTTTATAGTCAAGCTTGTATACTCAACAAAACTAGAAACGTCCCTGTTTTATAGCCGGTGTAGCTCTGTCTATGTATGTACCACATGTTCAAAGTACATGTATTTTAAACCGTGGCGATGTTCAGAATACGATCGTGTAGAGTTTAGCCGATACACACGGTTTACATAGCGGCCAGTGACCGGAACGTTGATTCCCACTTTTTGCACGTGCACGCTATACTTGTCATCGATAAGGTGATTCAGTTCATGTCGTACCATTAATGCGATAGGGGCTATTCGGAAAATAAAAAACTTTTTTAATTTTTCACTGTTTTCGATATGCCACGGCTTTCCGAAAACGAGCGAAATCAGGCAATTGGGATGCTTGCGGGTGGGATGGCCGCCAGGGCGGTCGCGCCTCGGTTTGGTTGCTGTCGGAAGACGATTGATCGTCTTGCAGCCCGGTACCAGCAGACTGGGGCTGTTCACGACCGGCAGCGACCTGGTAGGCCTCGTGTAACGACGGCTAGAGCCGATCGTTACATTACGTTGACGCACTTACGTCAACGTCGATTGGCAGCCACAGTCACTGCTAGGCGATACGGTGTCTCAGGGCAGACCATTCGCAACCGGTTACGTCGTAACGCCCAACCAATCCGGGCACGCCGCCCGTACACTGGTCAGATAATGACCCAACGTCACCGTGCTGCCAGACTGTTATGGGCGCGACGTCATCTGAACTGGAGAAGGGCTGACTGGAACCGAGTTTTGTTCACCGATGAATCTCGGTTCACAGTTAGTCATGCTGACGGAAGATTACTTAGGGTATACAGGTGTAAAAATGAAAGATTCACCGATTGTTGCATTGTTGAGAAGAACAGGTTTGGGGGAGGGAGCGTAATGGTCTGGGGTGGGATCATGGGAAACCGGAAGACAGATTTGGTTGTTGTACAGGGCAACATCAATGCACAACGTTATGTTGCAGATGTGCTAAATGCACATGCCTTACCATTTATCCGTCAGCATGGTCCTGGTGTGACATTGATGCACGACAATGCCCGCCCTCACGTAGCCAGGGTCACCACTCAATACTTACAGCAAAACAACGTCGACGTCATGCCATGGCCCGCGGTCTCCCCGGATCTCAATCCCATTGAGCACATATGGGATGAGCTGGGCCGCCGCAAAGCACGGGCTAACCATCAGATTGACAATGTTCGCGATCTTACACGGGCGTTACAACGGGAATGGAGGAATTTGCCCAACGCACTGGTATTGCGTTACGTCACGTCGATGCGGCGTAGGATCATTGCATGCATTCATGCAAATGGTGGCCACACTCGGTACTAACGAGATTTACTGAATTTGCCACATTACTTATTGAAATTCCATCTCTAAACATTAAGTAACACATTTCTGAGTTTTTGTGATTTTTGATTTTGACCCCTACCGCCCTTGGCCGGTTATCTCTCGAATATTTAACAAGATATCCAAATGCAATTTATTGGCTTTGATACAGAAATGAATGAACTTGTTCTTCCATTTTGATTTTTAAAAGTAACCCTTTTGGTTTTTGATGAATCTTTCCTTAAACATGGAGGGACGTTTCTAGTTTTGCTCAGTATATATGGAATACTTCTGGGCCTACATCAACCATACTTGGACAACTTCATCTCCTAGTGATGTACATCAATAATCCCTGACCTATATTTGACCTTGACCTATTTTTATCCTTGGATTACTTAGTTATCTCCCCTTGGTTACGGTTTTTACTCAAGCTTGTATATGGTATACTCCTGGGCCTACAGCAACCATACTTGGAAAACTTTATCTCCTAGTGATGTACATCAATAACCCCTGACCTATATCTGACATTGACCTACATTTAACCTTGAATTACTTACTTAATTTCCCTTGGTTAATGTTTTTAGTCAACCTTGGTTAAGGTTTTTATGCAGGCCGCAGCCACCTTCTTTGTCAAGCTATGTGTACATCGACAACCCTCGTAGTCGAGCTATGCTGTTCTCCTACAGCTCTTGTTACTCAAGCTTGTACATGGAATACTATTGTGCATACAGACACCATACTTGGACAACCTTTTCTCATAGGGATGTACATCAATAACCCCTGATCTATATTTGACCTTCACCTACATTTCCTCTTCAATTACTTAGTTAATTCTCTTTGGTTAAGGTTTTTAGTCAACCTTGTAGATGGAATACTCCTGGCCCTACACCAACCATACTTGGACAACTTCATCTCCTAGTGATGTACATCAACAACCCCTGACCTATATTTCACCTTGACCTACATTTAACCTTGAATTAATTAGTTAATCCCCCTTGGTTAAGGTTTTTAGTCAACCTTGGTTAAGGTTTTTAGTCACGCTTGTATATGGAATACTATTGTGCATACAGACACCATACTTGGATAACTTTTTCTCTTAGGGATGTACATCAATAACCCCTGACCTATATTTTACCTTCACCTACATTTAACCTTGAAGTACTTGGTTAATGTTTATATTCAAGGTTGTATATGGAATACTCCTGGGCCTTTATCAACCATACTTGGACAACTTCATCTCCTAGTGATGTACATCAATAATCCCTGACCTATGTTTGACCTTGACCTACTTTTATCCTTGGATTACTTAGTTATTTCCCCTTGGTTAAGGTTTTTAGTCAAGCTTGTATATGGAATACTCTTGGGCCTACAGCAACCATACTTGGAAAACTTCATCTCCTAGTGATGTACATCAATAACCCCTGACCTATATATGTCATTGACCTACATTTAACCTTGAATTACTTACTTAATTTCCCTTGGTTAAGTTTTTTAGTCAACCTTGGTTCAGGTTTTTATGCAGGCCGCAGCCACCTAGTTTGTCAAGCTATGTGTACATCGACAACCCTCGTAGTCGAGCTATGCTGTTCTCCTACAGCTCTTGTTAATTTTCGCACTGTATCCTTGTCCATGCAATAACTCAAGTTCTACTTCACCGATCAAAACCAAATTTGGTATACATGTTTATCAAGGCAAGACAAAGAAGCCTATTGATTTTGAAAAATTTCCGATACTTATCTTCCCTTGGCAGCCATTTTTAATTTTCGCACTCTGTATCCTTGTCCACGCAATAACTCAAGTTCTACTTGACCGATCATAACCAAATTCGATATACATGTTTATCACGGCAAGACGAAGAAGCCTATTGATTTTGAAAAATTTCCGATACTTATCTCCCCTTGGCAGCCATTGTTCATTTTCGCACTCTGTATCCTTGTCCACGCAATAAGTCGAGTTCTACTTGACAGATCTAACCAATTTTGGTTTACATGTTTATCACGTCAATATGAGTTATCTCCCTTTGTTGACTGGCCTTGCCTCGACGGGCGTATATTGTGACCTTCGGCACTCTTGTTGTCATTACACCGACATCAATCGGTGACATCATGTACATTGTCAGGCTCAGAAAAAAGTAATTTTAATTCGGATTGATCAAGATACCGGTATGAGTATATGTGTCTCTATGCAAAGTTAGCCCTTTCAACACCACAGGCCTGTATAGTGGTATTGACAAAACGTGTAGATCCAGATGAGCCGGCTCGTGACGAAAGGGTTAAAGCAGGATGTTACAATACTCGTCAGCGTGCATTCAGTCAATGGGCAGCTAGTTAGCTGTTCAAACCCATTACTCGATCAATCCATCTGACTTGCCATCGTCTACAGCCGGAGTATTTCCAAGACGACCTGTTCCCAGACACGGTTGACCCTCGGGTGCCCTCCATGTCCAGTAGCGAGTGGCTGGCGGGACAGAATACGCCACCGAAAATGGTCAGTCTGCGGCCGGCCAATATGAAACCATGTGAGTATACAGTCTTGTAAGAATATAGGAATGAATGGCCTTTTTGTGGAATTTATCGGGGTATAAATTTGGAAAAGTCGCGGGAATACTGGACGGCCTCGTCCAGTATTCCCGCGACTTTTCCAAGTTTATATCCCCGATAAATTCCACAAAAAGGCCATTCATTCCTTATAATTCCAGCATTTGAAATAAATTCATCAAGAAAATGTGTTTATTTTCCGTTTTCTTAAGAATTATTTTAACTGCGCCTGACGGTTACGGAAAGTAGTTCGGCATGGGAGTTTACTGGGAGATAAATTTTGGACAGAGACTTGCTACGGGCCAATCAAATGTTAGGGAATTGGGTAAATATTTTTGTGCTGGAATTACAGTCTTGTAAGAATATTATATGGTTCGACAATGTCCAGCCATGGGTAAACGTTTGCCATGGCACGAGGGAACTGTTTGAACCCCAAGGCCGTTGGCTGCTGGTTGAAACAGTTCCCGAGTTCCATGGCAAACGTTTACCCATGGCCGGACATGGTCGAACATTATTGTTACATTTATGTACGAAATATCATGCAATTTGAGCATATATGCAGTACTTTCGGTACTTTGATAACATTTACACATACTTATTCCAGGGCCGCAGTACACATCGCGTGATACAGGTGCCCCATCCTATGTGTCATGAGACACATGCATTATGTAGATGTTGGCTTGGCCCCGAAATGAGCATTGTCTACAGCCATGGTCAAACAGCAGACGCTGTCCGGTTGAACACGGCTGTGAGCAGTGTTGAACAACAATGTTAAATGGAATCAGGATATTCTTAGTTCAATAGGGAAAGTGAGTTGTGTGGTGAAATGTATATGTATGGCACTAGCATCATTCCAACATCATGCAAGAACCGTTTGATTACCTGAGCTAACTGGCTGATTTTAAAAATCCGGTTCCAGTACATGTTTGTTCTGAATTTATTTTCAACACTGGGCCGTGCAAAAACCTAGTCGGTGCTCTGGTGTATTATAAAGTTTTGTCTGCATGTTGCTTCACCAACTGCATGGGGATGGGTAGATAATATAGTGGTAGAGCTCTTAGGGGTAGGCTATGAACCGAAGGTCGTGGGTTCAGTGTCTTAGGCAAGAAAATACTTTCACAGTATTTCTATCTCACTAGACTTTGGATGAGACCTTAAATCGACCTTAGCTGTTGCTCGAATATTGAACCTAGTAACTTTCACTTTTTGCAACAACAGCATTCATATAACCGTGTGTTAATTAATCGCTCCATGTATTATCTGTAGCTTATTTCACCAACGTTGCAAAGTATACTTATCTAGCAAAGTATACTTTGAGGGAGAAATTTTGAAGGATAAATTTATTAATTTTTTATACTGAATTTATTACATTATCACAGCCATAATGGCTGTGATAATGTAATAAATTCAGTATAATAAGTCGGCATACTTTTAATCATCAAATATATGAAGTCGTTAGTTCTATATGCATATAAATGCATTTCGGGAAAAATAAATGATTACCGGTACTCCCTCAAAGTATACTTTGCTAGATATACTTTGCAATTTTGATGAAATCGGCTACTGATCACCAGTGAGTGAAGCACCTGTGAAGGCGCCTAAAGCCAAGAAGTATGACAGTTATAACCGAGAGACTTACAAGACGGATGAAGATAAAAAGGAGGAGGTATTTCCTAGCTTGTTTTAGTTATTTGAACCATCTGCATGGAAATATATGTGACCGCATGAAAAATGTAATTTGTAAATTAGCTGGTCTGTTTGCAGAAACATATTTGTTGTTTACAGTGTAGGGTCTGGGTATTTTTCATTTAGAGGGATGGGTCGTGGCCTAGGGGATATATATGGCATTGGTCTGTCAGATTAGACCTTAAAGGTACATGCCCACGCAGTAGGCACAAATTGTTCTTTATATCGGAAACATCATCTGGGACATTTTCTAGCAAAATAAACATTCATTCACCATTAGCCCACGCATTGATTGACATTATTATACATTTTATATCAGACATACAATTCACACACTGACATCAGGGGCGATAACAGTGTTTCCTTAAATGTTAATGGACATTACCATTTATTATCTGTATTTATTTTTGGATGTGCAATGATCATACTTTATAATCTGTCTATAATATTATTGTATCCCCCGGACTCCGTCGGGGGATACTATGGATTTGACAGCGCGCCGCGTCCGCCGCGTCCGCCGCGTCCGCCGCAGACACTTCTTGTCCGGAGCATAACTCGAACACCCTTTGGAATATTTTCATGAAACTTCACACATGCATAGACCACGACCCGAAGGTGTGTCGCGCACAAGAATGACAACTCTTGCATAGCTAATTTTTGAGTTATCTCCCTTTTTTGTTTCTCGCACTGATTTCGTGTCCGGTGCATAACTCCACCACCCTTTGGAATATTTTCATGAAACTTCACACATGCATAGACCACGACCCGAAGGTGTGTCGCGCACAGAATGACAACTCTTGCATAGCTAATATTTTTTAGTTATCTCCCTTTTTTGTTTCGCGCACTGATTGACCATAACTCGACCACCCTGTGGAATATTTTTATGAAACTTAACACATTCAATTAGACCACGAACCGAAGGTGTGTCGTGCACAAGAATGACAACTCTTGCATAGCTAATTTTTTAGTTATCTCCCTTTTTTATTTTTTGTTTTTCGCGCACTGATTTCCTGCCCGGAGCATAACTCGACCACCCTTTGGAATATTTTCATGAAACTTCACACATGCATAGACCACGACCGGAGGTGTGTCGCGCACAAGAATGACAACTCTTGCGTAGCTAATTTTGAGTTATCTCCTTTGTTTTGTTTTGCGCACTCTACAAACTGGGCAATAATGCATGAAGACCCGTTTTCTCGTCTGCTCTGTACACCTTTTCTCGTGTGCTCTGTACACCTTACCTGTAGAGAGAACAATAGACTGGGAGAACCATGTGCTAGCATGGGCTTGAATGTGCAAATGTCCAGTGCTTGACCACTGCTGACCACAGGTAATTTATACAGGTAAATTACTACATTGGGTACTGTGTTGAAAATATTATACTGGGCTCCAGTAGCAAGCATTATTATTTTGTAAATTACTACATTGGGTACTGTGTTGAAAATATTATACTGGGCTCCAGTAGCAAGCATTATTATTTTTAAACTTTTTTTTTCCATTTTTTTTTTTTTTTTATTTTTTTTTTTATTTTTTTTTTTTTCATTCTTTTTTTTTTATTTTTTTTTTCATTTTTTTTTTTTCAAATTATTTTTCAATTTTTGTCTAGTAGCATAAGGTCGTAAGTGCTATATACAGACTATTCACCTGTGCATGTGCTAGCATGTGCAACTGACCACTGACCACTTACAGGTAATTTATACAGGTAAATGATTATATTACATTTCCGTAAAATGTGTTGAAAATATTGTGGCAATATGTGGACCTGTATATATATGATATGTAGATAAATATAGGACTATTAATAAACATTCTGGGCTCCAGTAGGGAGCATTATTCTTTTATTTTTTTTAAATTTAATTTTTTTTTTCCTTTTTTTTTTTTACATTCTTTTTCAATTTTTTACCTGACCACTAACTTATTACAGGTAATTTATACAGGTACATTATTACATTTCCGTAACTATTAACAAAAATTCTTGGCTCCAGTAGCGAGCATTATTATTTTATTTTTTTTTTTTTGTATATTACATTTCCGTAAACTGTGTTGAAAATATTGTGGCATTATGTGGACCTGTGCAGATATATGTAGATAAATATAGGACTATTAAAAAAAATTCTGGGCTCCAGTAGCAAGCATTATTATTTTTAATTTTTTTTTTTCAAATTCTTTTTCAATTTTTGTCTAGTAGCATAAGGTCGTAAGTGCTATATACAGACTATTATCATATAATAAAACAATTATTGACTAGTGAGCCATAGAATATAATCTGATATTCTATGGCTCACTAGTCAATAATTGTATAATATGTTCGGGCCAGTGAAAATTGCTTTCGGGCCCAGGCTCGAGGTCAAGGCGGGGGGGGACAAGGCGAGGCATCTGATTCTGCGGAATTCTTGTTTACTTATCTCTCTTTGTTGTTTCGTGCTCTGATTTTGTATCCAGAGCATAACTCGAACACCCTTTGGAATATTTTTATGCCCCACCACGATAGTGGAGGGGGCATTTAGTGTTACCCTCGTCCGTCCGTCCGTCCATCCGCACACACGAATGGGTACTTGTTGTAAGCGTACAGGGATCTTATTGGGTAGGGTTAGGATAGTGTTGGGTACTCTTGTTGGGTATTTTTATACAGTAAAAACCCAACAAGTATTCATTCGTAGGAACGTGCGTCCCGTCCTCGCGTCCTCCCGTCCGTCCGTCCGTCCGTCACAAAACTTTAACACTCGGGTAAATGTCTCATAATTTCTTCATCCTTCGACCGATCTGCTTCATATTTCATATACACATTGCTCTGATGGTTCACTACCACCCTGTGCCAAATGCACGTTCGTCCTGCCCCCGGCAAGCCCAGGGTCAAGGTCACATACTTGGTGCTTCAAAAACTTTAACGCTCGGGTTAATATCTTATAATTTCTGTTTTCTTTCACGGATCAGCTTCATATTTCATATACGCACGCTCTAATGGTCCTCTACCGCCCTGTGCCAAATCCACGTTTGTCCTGCCCCCGCCAAGCCCAGTGTCAAGGTCACATACTTGGTGCTTCAAAAACTTTAACTCTCAGGTAAAAGAAAATTTTGACTTGGAATTTGGCCTCATTTATTATCAAAGCGATATGTGGGACATCCGTGTTCTATGAACACATTTTATTTTCTAGTTTATTAAACTTCACACATGCATAGAAGACGACCCAAAGGTGTGTCGCACGTAAGAATGACAACTCTTGCGTCGTTAATTTCCTAGTTATCTCCCTTTGTTGTTTCGTGCACTGATTTCGTGTCTGGAGCATAACTCGAACACCCTTTGGAATATTTTCATGAAACTTCACACATGCATAGACCACAACCCTAAAGGTGTGTCACGCAAGAATGACAACTCTTGCATCACTAATTTTTTAGTTATCTCCCTTTGTTTTTTCCGTCACTGATTTTGTCTCCGGAGCATAACTCGAACACCCTTTTTTCAAACTACTTGTGTATCTGAGGAGGGGGATACACATGCGCTTGTCGACAAGCGTCCATTTCTAGTTTTTTCAGGTGACACATTTAATTATATTAAATAACTAATTTTTATATCTGGTGGAATAGTGGCACAATTATACACTTATTATGCCACCGGTCTCGAAGAGCCGGGTGGCATATTGTTTTTTTATGCCACCGGTCTCGAAGAGCCAGGTGGCATATTGTTTTTGGACCGTCCGTCTGTCCGTCCGTCCGTCCGTCACACTTTTCGGTTAACCACTTTGTCACAGTTTCTCTAACTGGCCATAACATCTACATAAGTTGCTTAATCGCTTCAATACTTCAACACTTCATTCATTGGTATGTGTGCCACACCTGCCTTTTCATAATTTATATGACCTTCGCCTTTTGACCTTCACCAGGTTACTTAAATGACTTAACAATTTTGGTTAACCAGTTCGTCACAGTTTCTCAAAATGGCCATATCATCTACTTAAGTTGCTTAATCGCTTCAATACTTCAACACTTCATTCATTGGTATGTGTGCCACACCTGCCTTTTCATAATTTATATGACCTTCACCTTTTGACCTTCACCAGGTTACTTAAATGACTTAACAATTTTGGTTAACCAGTTTGTCACAGTTTCTCAAAATGGCCATATCATCTACATAAGTTGCTTAATTGCTTCATTGGAAATGATTCTGAAGTGCTGTCAAATCATGTTTTTATTGAGAAATAAGGCAAGATCTAAAAGCAACAGCAGACGACTATTGTTGTGAGTAGCGGTCTAAGGGTTAAAATAATGCACCAAAAACCCTTATTCTGTATAATTGTTTTTTTTTTCTTAGATAAAGACACAATTCACTATTGAATCAACAAACCAATTAATGTATCTGTCAATAGTTGCTGAAGGCGATCACAGACAAACTGGACATCAAAGATGAGCCATTACCACAGGACGAAGCTGAGGGGGTGGACTCTGATGAATGGGTGAGTATTGTTAGGCTGAACTCATTACAGTCTACATACAATTACAGGAGTATGAACGTTTTGAGAATTTTGTTCACCATTTTCACTACTTCTTCCCGAAAGTATATGTTGTTACCACTCATCTGAACCGTCTCGACGAGACGGTTCAGATGAGTGGTAACAACATATATTTTTATGTGGAAATAAACTAAAATAATCTTTTTTTTTTAAATCGAAAGCATTGTATCCATATACTTCAATGGGTTAACAGCTAAATCCTGGTTGGCAGTTTAGAGTAGACTAATAGAGAATAGTAGGTTAGTGCCGTGAATGGGAAAAAATATCTGGCCAGGCTTAGGAAACGGGATGGGCGAGGCTCTGTCGAGCACATCCCGTTTCCGAGCCGCGCCAGATATTTTTCCCATTCATGGCACTAAGCTACTATTCTATTTATCCCGTCAACATTACAAATAGCTTAAAAATGCAAAAAATAACCCCAGCCGCATTTCCAAATCGTATTGATAGGATATCAAAAATGTTTCACGGCAGCGTGTTTCATGGCACATACGCACTGTATTGAAACGATAAAACTAGTTTCAGTTTCTTTGTTATTTCTATCACGGTCTTCACTGTTTGCACTCTGATGAATGGGTATCAGAGTAATTCTATGACAAACCGCCGAGTATTGAGTATTGGCATCTTCTTTTTATTTGTTATTTTCCAATTTTCTCAGTGAAAAATCTTTTGACAGCAGACTCTAATGGAGAGGATTTTCACATGGTGCCAAGTAAAAATGGGGAACAGCAGACAAAAAATATATTTATTCATATTCTTGTGTTAATTGGCTACAGAATGATATTAACAGTTTCTTACATATTTCTCTTTTCTAACTTGCAGGGCGATGATTAGACAGTGCCACCACAGTTCACCTGTACCTGGACCAGTATTCTTACAGCATGCTACCAATACACACACCCGATGCATCTGTAGCCGATTTCATAAAGCAAAGTATACTTATCTAGCAAAGCATACCTTCAGGGAGATTCTTGACGTTTCATGATGTCAGCGTAATGACGCAATATACAAAGTCTTGACATGATATAAAAAGTCTGACTTTCTTTTAACATAACAGTATTACGCTTGCACATTTCATAGCAGATTATGTTACCTGATAAATAGAATACCACAGGCATGTATAGTGGTATTGGCAAAACAGTGTAGATCCAGATGAGATGACGAGCCGTCTGATCAGGATCTTCACTTTTTTCAAGAAATTTTCCTATTTTTGAGAGCAAAACACCCCATTTTCATAAATGGACTAGTCTGAAGATCATTTTGTGACGATTGGATTGGTTGAACAATTAACATATCAACATCCATTTCAGTTACTTTGGGGTGAAAGGGTTAAGTGTGTCAGACTCGGCTCGGAAACAGTAGGAATTCCTCAGGAGAATTCCTACGCATTCCCTCACCCTGCATGGTAAACTTTATATCAAAACACAGTATCATAGGCTTTATGTATTTTATAATTGACCATGCCACACCATCATGCCTTCCTTACAACATTCCACCTATTCAAGCTGTGATATACCAAGTCTTGCAGGAGAGTATCAGAGCTCCAGATAAGTTTTGTATCTAAAGAGTAGTATCCCCAGATTTCAAATTCAATGCATATTTTACTTTTACAAATGTATTATTGATTTTCTTCCTTTGATATTAAATAGGGAACAAATGATAAAAAAATAAAACACATTTCAAAATTCACTTTTTTGAGCAAACAGTTTGCTTTTTGCAGCTGAACTATAAAGTAAATTTAAACTTTATTACAGTATTTTCACTGTAGTATTTTCACTCGCACTTTTGATAATCTGTGCGTATTTTGCTAAAATAAGTGTGTAAAATACGCCAATACGCACCTTATCTGGAGCTCTGGAATGTAACATATACATGTATGTCGCCAGCTGAGGAAAGGAACTTTACACCATTTGCAGCCATGGCAGCCATTGTAGATTCTGATCGTCTTGCACAATCAACCCTTTCACAGCTAAATATATAACATGCACATTTTGAGCAACTAATTCATTAATCCAAAACAAAAAGTGTTGTTTTCTTTTCTAAATGTAAACACTGCAGATCCTGATGAGACGGCTCATCTGAATCTACAGTGCAGGGCTTCTAAAATTTTCAGTTTGTCGGTTCTGGATCGATTTTTGAACTCTCAGACCGATTGAGATTTGAAAACGTGTCTTAAAAATCGGTCAGAGATTCAATTACCAGTCGCCTGCTGTTTCGCTATAAACCTTGTAAATTTACCGTTTTTGACCACCAAGTAATGTCCATTTTATGACACATATCCGCGGGCCATATCCGTGTCGGGTGTAAAACTCGCTGTGTATTCTGTTTCTCCTAGTATCGATTTTTCTTAACACACGCATGGTAATTGGGACAGGTGTATACCAGCTTAGTGACTTAAATAGACTGGCTTCAGCGTAAACATACGAGAGTTCCTAGACTCGACATTTCTGATGATGTTAAAATAAAATAAAGAAACCATGCACTGTGTTTATCTATGTTCATAATATTTAACCCCAAGTAACTGACACGGACTATCGGCCCGGGCTATTCCATATTAAGTTAGGAACTGTTACATTACGCTGTATTAGGGGTCATTTTTGTGTATATAAAATGTACATAGGAATGCCGCAGACCCTGATGAGCCGGCTCACGTGATCTACAATTTGCAAACATTTTGATAAACGACAAAGTACGTCTGTTGTGTTAAAAGCGCAACTCATTAGGGATCAGGGATCAATTGAAGTCCTAAATCATACCGCCGATGTACTTTGAACTCGATCTGAGGGTCGATCTGAGGGTTAAAGAAACACCAAATGTTAATTCAATTGTACAAATTAATTGTTTAACATGTAATTAAATTAAATTGATGTGTCTGCAGCTAGCCAAATTAGGCCGACAATTTATTTTGAAGTCGGTGTGAACAGTGATAATAATATAACGCATTTGGTGCGCCCGGGTATGTAAGGTATGTAAGGTATGTAAGGTCTTCAAGCCATTTCCCACCCTTAAATATAAGAAGAAAAAAATATGTGGTCTGTCATTTGCTCCTTCAGGCCGACAATGGCCGACAGTGTTAAGTCTGGACCGATTGGCATTCTGAAATTTTAGAAGCCCTGCTACAGTGTTTGTATATGTTTCAATAATCTTCGTAAGAATAAGAAGTTAATCAGGGCGAAATTTAATTTTAGAATAACATTTACCCGGACAACCGAAGTTGGACAATATTTATTGGATGTGTTCACATGTAATGTCTGCAGGTAGGTGCAAAAAGCTAATGTTAGTTAACCACATTAATATGAGAAGCAAGTTATTTTTTATCGTAAGAAGTTTAGTGAAATGGATCCCAGGGGCCCGTTTCACTAAACTTCCTACGACTAAAATGTTCGTAAGTTCAAAATTATGATAGTCTGTCAATTTCACATTAACACTGTTTTCTTGTAAATAATTGTTGGATTTACATTTATTGAGCATAGGCTGCATATGCATATGCTCAATAAATGTAAATCCATCAATTCACATTTGCAGACAATTCTAAATTTGCGCTTACGAACATTTTAGTCGTAAGAAGTTTAGTGAAACGGGCCCCTGATCTCTAAACTGTACTCATCTGTAACTAAAGATGGATGGCAACCATTTTGTAAAAAGCCCGTTTGTAGCATGATTTGTTCTGAAACGGAGCCGTTTTTGACTGGTGGTGATCCAAATCTTCCTACATATCTGCACAATCTGATCCAGGACGGACTGTATTATTCGTCAGTATCATATGTCACAACAGTGTAGACTCGGACCAGACTACAGTCTGATATGGGTCTACTCTGTTAGCATTCTGAATTGTAGTACCATTCAGTATTGAGCAATAAACGCTAAAATACAACATAGGACCTATCTATAAATAGATCTTCAAAGGGCAAGAACTAGCAAGGAGGGCAATGGAAACGAATGTCAGAAAACTATAATGCAGACATTGTTCTGAATGGAAAGAATGCCATGTCTGAAATGTTGTTCACAAATGCCATAATCTGATAATTAAAACATACTGTACGTTAGCCAGCGAGCCCAACGGTATTTCTCAGAAACATTTCTACATAACCATGATGATAATTGTCTTGTAGGCAAGACATGTTTGAAAACCAGGAATCGTTAAATGTATCAGGCTGTCAATTTAATCTTGCATCTGGAGCCAGCTGACTAACATTATGTCTGTTATCTATTGGAGATCTGGCAGGTTTGTTGAACGAGTTCTGTAGCCTATTTCACCAACATTGCAAAGTATACTTTGAGGGAGAAATTTTCAATTTTAATAAGGATAAATTTATTAATTTTTATTATACTGAATTTATTACATTATCACAGCCATTCTGGCTGTGATAATGTAATAAATTCAGTATAATAATTCTGCATACTTTTAATCATCAAATATATACAGTTGTTAGTTTTATATGAAATAATGCATTTTGGGAAAAATATAGAGGATATTCATGTTTTTGCAACAAATATGACATATATGTTCATTGAGTGGTGTGAAATGTCCATATTTCATGAGTGCCATATGGACATTTCACACCACGAGATGAACATGTATGTCATATTCATTGCAAAAATATGAATATTCTATTTATTATATACCGCTCCATGGAAATTAGCAGTTTTTTAGACTATACAGTAATGAATGTGTATTTGCAGCCTATTTGCAGTCTAGCACTGCAGATGCGCATTATGAATATAGATAGCGGAAGTAGAAGTTGTTTATTTCATCGATGAGAACATATGACTTATTTACATCGTATAACTATGTATTTCATGGGTAGGTATATAATAAAAATGATTACTCCCTCAAAGTATAGTTTGCTAGAAAAGTATACTTTGCAATGTTGGTGAAATCGGCTACTGTTAATGTATTAACCATGTATACCCATGACAACAGGTACAGTGGAACCTCTCTAAACCGGACACCCTGGGGGATCCCCAGGGTGTCCGGTTTAGAGAGGTTCCACTGTAAAGTAGACATATGAATATGGCAATGCATTGGGAGGTGCTTTGCGAACATGAACAGGCATTATCATCAGAGATAGACGACAATGAAACCCATGAAATTAAGGATACAGAGACTGCATGTGTGTCCGGTTTAGAGAGGTTTTACTGTACATTATAAGGAGTTATAGAGGGATGCTTGTTTCTCATTCAATGTGTACAACATACGATGCCATACTGACAAAAAGGAATTGTACATTTTCTCCCAACATCAGCGAAAATCAATCTTCTATGGAACATTGCCAAGGTGTATGATCACGTGGTTGCAACAATTACCAGTACTTGAACTTCCAGAAGCACTCCGATTCAAAGTACGTATTCTTTTATTTTGTCCATATTATGTAACAGATTTTGATGAAATATGGCGCATCAAACGTGTCTTGTTAAGCTGCATTTGGTGGTTCTACTGACACGGAAATCGATTGTTCGCAAAAACGACATAAGTGTGCCGAACTCCCGGGACCACCAAATGCAGCTCATGAAGACACGTTTGCTGCGCCATATTTCATCCAAATACGTTGCCTATTAAAAAAAATATCAAATAATACTTACTTTGGAGCGGGCGTGCTTTCAACACTTTCAAGCATTGTTGTTGTTGTTGTAACCACGTGATCATGCACCTTGTTCAGGGTTACAGCTGTTGGAATGGGAGTTTTTGGCATCATTGTTTCTATGTGTGCAATATACAGCTATGCAGATATTATTGTATATGTTAGTTTGAACAGTTATATATAGGGTAATAAAGGCTATATCACTATGTAATTGATTCTACATGCTACATAAGTCGTGTAAGCACTACTAGTATGTCCTATTTTGTTCTCGTTGTATTACATAAGTATTCAGGGCTCCAGATATTATCCTTATAAGGAATTAGTAATTGAGTATTGTCACTCCATCATTTCTGAAGCAATTGGGTTATTTCAAAATTTTAATTGGGTAAAATAAAATTGCACTACTGTTTACACATCAACAGACAGCAATTATTGAATAGTTTGCTTCGAAATGAAAACATGTCTTGGCATTTCATTAGAATTGTCTCCTTGGAGACAATTCTAATGAAATACCAAGATGTGTTTTCATGGAAAATTAGAAATATATGCTATATTTGTGGTCTGCTTATTATTTTCTGCAGCATGATAAAGGTACCAAATTTTTTGTATTGCTTTTTGATACTCGCTACTTCTGATTTCAATTGGGTTTTTCGCAATTTTAATTGGGTATTTAAGCAAATACGCAGCAGTGAGTTGAATTGGGTTATTGCCAATTATAAAAGTAGTAAGGTTATTACTGATCCTACTGCTTTTGGGAGGGGGCCAAGTGATTCTGGTGTGGCGAGGACCTGGCATCAGGTCAGGATTATTCTGATTTCAGGGCTGAATATATTGTTTTTTGTACATAACAGGTAAAATATGGGATTTTACCCTAACCCGGCCTTTAAATGACCCGAACCATTAAACCTGAAAGTACAAACAAACAAATGTGTACTATACCCCTGTGCCATAAATGTGTGTGTAAATAATTTTCCCAGACTTCAATGCAAACTGGACATAGTTTTATAGCAAATACAAGATTGTCTGTTAATCATCAACTTTCAAGAAATTGTTTTGTGGTGGTTGGTTGCCCATTATAAATGTAGAAAGATTATTACTGATCCTACTGCTTTTGGGAGGGGGCCAAGTGATTCTGGTGTGGCGAGGACCTGGCATCTCATCTGATCAGGATCATTCAGATTTCAGGCCTGAATATATAGTTCTTTTATTGTAAATATTCAGTTCTGATTTGGGGATTTTCCCCCCGTTTGTACATGTTTGTTTGTTTGTTTATTGGTGTTTAACGGCCTATCAACAGCTAAGGTCATGTAAGGCCAGGCAAACGGGTTCGATCCCATTTTAACCTGCTGCATTGGGGAAAAATTCCAAAATCAGAACTGAATATTTACATCGAGAAACAATATATTCAGCCCTGAAATTAGAATAACCTGACCTGGTGGCAGGTCCATACCACACCAGTCACTTAGCCCCTTCCCCTAAAATAGGATTACGAATAATCGTAATACGCCAAAGACGTATGTGAGGGCCAAACCAGGTCTCCAGTCGGAATTCCGTTAAGGATGAACCCCGATCGTTAAATTACCCATCGCTTGCACCCACCTTTCACCCACCGTTTGTACATGTACTTGAACATGTACATGTACAGGTAATATATGGGATTTAGTACTAAACCCATTGACTCGGCCTTAAATGACCTTAGCTGTTGACAAATTGTTTAGTCTGTCAGCGGCTAAATCTGCAAGACAGCAGGAAACAAAAATTGTCGTCTGCTGTTGTTTGATACTTTGTCTTCTTTCTCAATAAAAACATGGTCTGACAATGATGTCAAAACATATTTTTCATGAGAAAAATTGAAAATAAAAAAATAACCAGCAGACGACAAAATTTAATTTGGCAATGTAAGGGATAAGATCAAGTGCCTTGTCATGTCTTTCAGGGGCTTAATCCTTAGACTGGGAAAATTGTTGTCTGCTACGGTTTTATACTTGGGTCTTCTTTCTCAATAAAAATATGGTCCGACAGCACTTTAGAATCATTTCCATTGGAAATGATTCTAAGGTGCTGTCAAAACATGTTTTACATGAATCATTTCTGATATTGAATCAATTCCTATTGGTTGAAGTGCTGTCAAAGCATTTTTTCCATAGAAAGCTGGATAATATAAAATAAACAGCAGACGACAAAATTTAATTCAGTTTAAGGGTTATTTATAGAATGTATGTTTTGCAATTGTTCAAACTCATTTGACAATAACTGTCTGTGATACGGAATAATAAGTCATGGCAGCCATATATTTACAAATGTTATATATCATTCTATTGCACAAACTTTGCTTTCACAGTTTATTAACCCTTACAATGCTGAATTACACTTTATCACCAGTCCTGCTGTTTATTTTTTGTTTCCCATTTTTCTCATCAAAAACATGCTTTGACAACTCTTATATTTATAATTATTCTATACTGTTGCCAAACCATGTTTTTATTGATAAAGAAGAGAAAATAAAACAAAATTGTTTATCATGTTTATGGTTCCCGGCATTCTAAGGGTTACAGTTCTGATCACTCAACATGTTACATGTCTCATTTGCATATTTATTACAGGACTGTATAATGCTTCAAGTACATTTATTACACTGCAAAAGCTCATTTTATGCAATAATATTACACAATATATATACCCATTAACCGGAGGATATATATTAAGTGCCTTTTGTTGTTTTGCGATTTTTAATTCCAATATTTTAAATGCATATTTTCATTATAAACACTAAAACATGTTATATTCTTGTATGATTTTAAAATGGTCTCAATAATATTACACAATATATATACCCATTAACCGGAGGATATATATTAAGTGCCTTTTGTTGTTTTGCGATTTTTAATTCCAATATTTTAAATGCATATTTTCATTATAAACACTAAAACATGTTATATTCTTGTATGATTTTAAAATGGTCTCTTATGTCACATTATGACATCCAATCAAAGAATAAACTATTTTGTTATATCAATGAAGTTTTGTGACTACATTCCTACCATTCTATACACCTGCATACTAGTATGTATGCCAAGGGGTATATTGGGTTCTACTTTCCTTCACTTCAGCTTACACCATTGCACAATCACGTATACAGCTTTGCAGTATGGGTAACAAAACACAATAACCTGTTATTCACTGCACATCCCACAGGTGGAAGACTCGGACCTGTGACCAAAAAAATGCCCATTATTTAATGTTTTCAGTATTAACCCATAGACCGCGGTCTTATTTTTTTTGTCGTCTGCTGTTTATTTTCTATTTTCCATTTTTATCATCAAAAACATGCTTTGACAGCACTTTAGAATAATTTACAACATGCTTTGACAGCACTTCAGAATCATTTCCATTGGAAATGATTCTGAAGTGCTGTCAAATCATGTTTTTATTGAGAAATAAGGCAAGATATAAAAGCAACAGCAGACGACAATTGTTGTGAGTAATTGGACGTAATTGTGCAATGGTGTACGCTGAAACCACCAGCAGCCGACATAATGGACCTACTTGCAGCACATAACTGAATGGGTGAACGTTTTCAGTATTAACCCTTAGACCGCGGTCTTATTTTTTTTGTCGTCTGCTGTTTATTTTCTATTTTCCATTTTTATCATCAAAAACATGCTTTGACAGCACTTTAGAATAATTTACAACATGCTTTGACAGCACTTCAGAATCATTTCAATTGGAGGAAATGATTCTGAAGTGCTGTCAAATCATGTTTTTATTGAGAAATAAGGCAAGATATAAAAGCAACAGCAGACGACAATTGTTGTGAGTAGCGGTCTAAGGGTTAATACTGAATTCAGTATTGGGAGAATTTTGTATGCCTATATTGGCTATATGTAAACATTACTTTCACTGTCCAGAACATTACTTTTCATTATTGGGAGAATTTCCGACCTTCACCCATGATCTTGCGCTGACAAGATACATACGGTCACCGGTGGCCTTTTATATGGTTAGGCTAGGAAATGTGTAGAATTCCAAGGCCCATGTGAACTTGATACAAAAAGATGCTAACCTTTTATGCTGCGAAATGATTCTAAAGTGCTGTCAAATCATGTATGTCGAGAAATGGAAATGAAGAATAACCCCAGCCGATGACAAAATTTAATTTACCATTGTAAGGGATAGAGAGGGTCTATATATTGGAGCATACTATACAAAACCAATTGATATAGATCTTTTCAAATATTTATTACATGAGAATTTGACATAGTAATAACTTATAACATAATTATACAAAGAGCTGTCAATTGAACATGCAGGGTGCATATGCAGCTGTGAATATGTTAGATTCGAAAGATCAGTCCATTAACTTTCATCGAGTTGCCTTGAAATGATGATTGTAAACATTTCATCACAAAATTCAACCTATAAAGTCACTATTGAAACATTGAAACTCAATATGAAAACATCAGTATTGTCTTTCGGATTAATATTTCTTTTCGGCAGCTTTGGGTTCCAATCAGAGGCAAAATTCAACTACATTGTATTAAAACCGAGGTGTAAATGTAATCTTAAATGGCCACACCATGACGATGGAGCAATAAAAATAAACTTATTTTTCGAAGGTATCGTACTAAAACATTTTAGTCAACTTAAAGGCCCTGTGTCTGAGATGTGAGCAAAACAGTTGGTAAAAGAGCATTTAAAGGTGGATTTGTATCGGCTTTCTGAAAATATATAACCCTACGGGTGACCTAAAAAAGAAAGTAAAAAATAATAATTCCAGCACAAAAATATTTACACAATTCCCTAAAATTTGATTGGTCCGTAGCAAGTCTCTGTCCAGAATTTATATCCCAGTAAACCCCATGCCGAACTACTTTCCGTAACCATCAGGCGCAGTTAAAATAATTCTTAAGAAAACGGAAAATAAACACATTTTCTTGATGAATTTATTTCAAATGCTGGAATTATAAGGAATAAATGGCCTTTTTGTGGAATTTATCGGGATATAAACTTGGAAAAGTTGCAGGAATACTGGACGAGGCCTTCGGCCTTCGTCCAGTATTCCCGCGACTTTTCCAAGTTTATACCCCGATAAATTCCACAAAAAGGCCATTCATTCCTATAATAATTATTGAAAGTTTTGCTACATATAGCATTCATATTTCCCACGGATGCGCTCGCACTTAGTAGCCACATGCCTTGCTTTGACTCGACACTATGTCATCAACTACGTCGCCAATACAAATATTCAGTACTCATTTTTTAATTCAGTTATTTTTATAATCACGTATGTACATCGTGTGTTTTAATACGGCATTACAGTGTTTATGGTGATACTATAGAAGTGTGCAATGCTGACCATATCTTGTAATAAAGCTTTTTAAGCGTTTCAAACAAATTTGTCTTTCTGTCTTATCTGCAGCAAAGCTGTAGTCAGTGGTAACATAAATCGCTGAAAGGAAGTATGTCACTAGCAGGTTTTTCGATAGATGAAGTAATACGGCTAATTTAAATAAACAAAATTTCCTTGACTTCATGTTTACGACATCCAAAATTCTGACACCAACTTTTTTTCTGAAATGCTTATTCGGAAGTGGGGGGGGGGGGGGGGGGTACCATCGGAGACACAGCCATATTAAAATGATTCGGACTATACCTTGATGTTATGACAGATTCTACTATATCCAACAAACATTCAAACACATGATATCAATAATACATTTAATATAGTAATGCCAGGAATAATTCAAGTACTAAATTATATGTGGAGACATATCTAAATGATTGATTAGTGGCACCGGTCTCGGTAGATCCGGGAGGCATATAGTGTTTGGACTGTGTGTCCCTCTATGTGTATCAGGGTATCTGTGTGTCCCTCTATGTGTGTCAGGGTATCTGTGTGTCCCTCTATGTGTGTCAGGGTATCTGTGTCTCCCTCTATGTATGTCAGGGTATCTGTGTGTCCCTCTATGTGTGTCAGGTGTGTCAGGGTATCTGTGTGTCCCTCTATGTGTGTCAGGGTATCTGTGTGTCCCTCTATGTGTGTCAGGGTATCTGCGTGTCCCTCTATGTGTGTCAGGGTATCTGTGTGTCCCTCTATGTGTGTCAGGGTATCTGTGTCCCTCTATGTGTGTCAGGGTATCTGTGTGTCCCTCTATGTGTGTCAGGGTATCTGTGTGTCCCTCTATGTGTGTCAGGGTATCTGTGTGTCCCTCTATGTGTGTCAGGGTATCTGTGTGTTAGGGTATCTGTGTGTCCCTCTATGTGTGTCAGGGTATCTGTGTGTCCCTCTATGTGTGTCCCTCTATGTGTGTCAGGGTATCTGTGTGTCCCTCTATGTGTGTCAGGGTATCTGTGTGTCCCTCTATGTGTGTCAGGGTATCTGTGTGTCCCTCTATGTGTGTCGGGGTATCTGTGTGTCCCTCTATGTGTGTCGGGGTATCTGTGTGTCCCTCTATGTGTGTCAGGGTATCTGTGTGTCCCTCTATGTGTGTCAGGGTATCTGTGTGTCCGGTTAAGAAGTCTACCAGAGTTTCACCAATCTGTCACTAGGGGCATTTGTGTGCCGACAAGCCACATTTTCTTGTTTTTACTTAAATGTGAAGCAGAATTCCCTAAGCTTATAATTGGTTAGACTCAGATATGAGACACGTCGTGCAATTTTGTACCTAAGAAGATGTGCGATTTTCATGAAATATATTTACAGAAATGTGATATTTTCTCTAAATGACGTTGAAAGATGACAAAATTTTCATAGCAAATGCAGAATAGGAACACCTAGTATGTACACAGTACAGTATTTTGTATAAGACACATCTAATACATGTACGAGACAATTCACAAAGCCAGCCATATTGCTTTGCAATCGGTGTAAACCTTGTTCAGCCATGAACCAGTCGTAAACACAATGTGTGAATGTGATATATTTTTATGTTGGACATGTTTATTTCATTTCAATGTGATAGACATGTATTAGTAATTTACCATGTGTACAGACTGTAACATCAGGCCAGTCCTTATCAATCCTTCTCTGACAATACTCTCTAGATTTGTACTCGAAATTAAGTAGTTTGATTGGCCGTGACTGAGCACAGCTCGAGCCTCAACCAATCAAACTTCCTGATTTTAGCATAAGGGCGGAGTTATAAGTATGCGCTCCAATCTGGATCTAAAATAGCATGAAATTAACCGTTTCAACACTACAGACCTCTACAGCGTTGTTTGCAAACTGTAGATCCAGATCAGCCGGCTCATGTTGAGCAGTCTCATCAGGATCTGCACTTTTTGAGAGTAATTTTGATATTTTTAGAAGAAAAAAACTCACCCTTTTCATAAATGGACTAGTCTAAAAATTATTTTGTGACGATTGGATTGGTCGGAAAATTATATCAAAATCCATTACAGATTTAGGGGTAAAATTGTTAAATACAATAAGCCCCGTTTCATCTGATTGTGGCTACATTGACATCTCCATGGTAACATTGGTGTTGTTTGATCGTCATAACAACCAGCTCAACCAAATGCGATATCAACGACTAATATTTTATATTTCTCCATGAAAGTGTGTTATGAATGTGAAAAATAATTTGAAACGTCAAAAACAATGACCTCTCAAATCAGTTGTCACAGCATATACTTCAATACAGAAATGCGACTGTGATTGGAGAAATTCAGCTTACGGTGTTTGCGACCAGTGCAGACCCAGACCAGCCTGCGCATCCGTGCAGTCTTATCAGGGTCTGCAATGGTCATCATTCAGTTAGCTAATTAGAGCTAATCATCTGACTGGCCAATAGCAACATTATAAAGCCTGCAGGAGTGTATGAGCAAACTTGGAGCAAATTCCACAAGCCTTATTTCTCTAGTCACAGCGACAAATGAAATGTATTTTCCACCCTAATGAACCAGCATTCTAACATTTCTTGGTTGTCGCTCAGTCACACAGATGTGTGAAATTTTAAGATCCTAGGTGATTGAATATCTTGTCAGCAATATCCTACACGATCCCGTGGTATAAGCCGCAATTCAGATCCGTGCTTCAAGAAAACATTCCCTGCAAAACAAAAATAGTAATTTATGGGATTGTCAATTTATTGTCACTGTTATTCTATCTGTCTATCAATGTAAGAACAAAAATGACAATACCAGTGGGGAGATCTGGATTAAAACTGTGACACTATAATTGGCATTTTAATTTCTTGTTACCTGTCCTTTTATTTAACTGAATATTATCACTATTTTATGTGGACTTATTTGTAAATTTTATTTGTTGTTATCCTCTTAGCCGCCGATAACATTCAATTTATATTTAACCAGGTTCTTTAAACACAGGATTATAAATGTATGTGGGTACTAAAAATATTTTATTTATGAAACTTATTGAATTTGTAAATGAATTATATTGTACCATTTCCGTTTGTGAAAAGATTGCATATTAATTTTTGCACAAATAACTGGTATACATGTAAATATTATTTCCATAATTTAACCAATTTCATACTGCAGATACACACATTTATATTTTGACATTACAGGCTTATTTCTCTGTGAAAAAACACCCACAAAATAGCAATCAGATTCATGATGATAATTCAGTGTAAACCATATCCTTGTTATCGGACATGACGTTACCTGCACTCTGTGCCGGATTTATGCCAATACCGTCATTTGTGATGATAGCGCTTGTGGCTGCTGGTACCTTGAACTGAAAAAAATAATATGACTGTCAGAAATCACCATCATTCAATCGCTGGGTATCATTAACTTATACAAGGTAATGTGTGTGAGTTGATATTACGCTGTAGCTGCACATTTAATTAACGTTTTTTCCTTGCATTTTAGCAGGGGTAACTACTCTTTATAATACCCTAACTCCTTCACCACTCTGGCCTAGTTGATAAAAAAATTAAATTTGGCTGTGAGTCGAGACTGGTGGCTTAAAATGTTTTTGTGGCCAGCCTAATTCCTGATCTGCTGGCACACTCATGCAGCCCATTAAGTATCTATACTATGCGGATGGTTGTTTTCTTGAAAAACACTGCGGACCCTGCTGATGATAATGAATATTACAAGTAGATGTATGGGCTTATTCGGGAGTACACTGATCACAGATGCTGTCACACCCATTTCACCATTCACAGCCACAATTGCTTATAATTTCACAAAGACTCATTGGTAATGGTGACACTACCGGGACCAACACATTGACGCGAGCAGCTCACGGACCCATGGAATCAGATTTCCTGATTTTGTCGATCCATGAAGTGCCAACAGCCCTGGTCCAGGTAACACACCATCACTACTCACTTCCTCTGCAGCAAACTTGAGGACCGCTGTAAATGGTGCAACCTCTGGAACTGATAAGCTGTAAAACAAGGAACAAAAGTTAATTGGCTCAGGTTGGTTCACAGAATTATGGACATAACGGACCCTGGACATAACAGACCCTGGACATAACGGACCCGATTTCGGACGAAACGGACCCGATTTCTGGACATAACGGACCCGATTCCTGGACATAACGGACCCCTTGTGGACATAACGGACCCCATATAAAACCTATCAGATTCATTAATTGATTGGTGAGTACGACGATTAATCAACTTATTTGACGGTTGATTAGCCAATTATCACGTTGCCATTACTTGTCACATTGTTCAACTTTATAGTGATATTGTATCTATGTTGTTATTCGAGAAAATCTAACTAACATGTTCTGGTATACCATATTGAATAATAAGTATTTGCTGTTAAAACACGGGGAATTGCATTTTAAATGAGACGATTCTAAAGAACTCTCAACTTGTCATTCAAGGAAATTATTTAGTTCTAACGCACTCCCAACTAGCCATTTTATGGTTTTAGGCTTTTGTGAGTAAATTCTAATGCACTACAAACTTGTCATTTTATGCGTCTGTGCATTTTTCTTGCTAAACTTTTAATCGTATTTTATTACTGTTTCCATACAAATTGAAGTAAAGTAAATTTATTAAAATACTTCTAAAATGTTATTCATTTTTGAAAGTTAAATTGTTTTCTATAAGTAACGTGATTAAACCGAATATTGCAGATTGGAACGTGTCAAACACAGTTTAGTCCACTGGCAATATCCGGCCATATCCGGAGGATTAATTAGCCCGGAAGTCATTGCGATGTGCGAATTCCACAATTGCCCCCCCGGAAATTTTGCCAACAACTTTTTTCCGTAAAATTTAGAATGTTTAAAAAAAAAAAAAAAAAAAAAACATAAAATAACATTAAAATAATAATTTCTTATAAGTTTACTACAAAAAAAGTAAAAAAAAATTGCATTTCTGATAGGTTTTATACGGGGTCCATTATGTCCACACGGGGTCCGTTATGTCCAGGAATCGGGTCCGTTATGTCCAGAAATCGGGTCCGTTTCGTCCGAAATAGGGTCCGTTATGTCCGGGTCCATTATGTCCAGGGTCCATTATGTCCAGTTACCGGTTCACAAAATTTCTGGAAAAAAAGTAGCTGCACGTTTTCCGCTTTATAGGCAACAGGTTGCACTCTTATAGCAACACCATGCTCAACAGTAAAAATGTGTGTAATACTAATAGCATTTACATTTCGCGCACTAAAATATAGAAAAAACCTGTTGACGTTCATACTTCGCTATATAAATTGTTAGAGAGACAATTCTACGATATGACACAAAATTATTACCATAAACTTTGTAATAAAGTGTGTATTTGCATAATTCTTTGGTCACTCTCCACGAAGTAGAAAGTAAACAAAGAACGCCTCAAATGCACATTTGGAAATACAACTCCATCATAACGCTTATGTAATGCAGTGTAATGAAATGTAATTAGAGTTATGTCCTCAAAACTATAAAAAAAAAGTTGAGGTGTCATCGATTGAAACAATATCGATGTATCGATTCAAGATTTCGGATTCAATATCGATATGTACTTTGTGCAAAATCCATGGATATCGAGGTCTTGTCGCCCGAGTTTGTGTAATTTTAAAATAGTTATGTTTACATCCCATGATAATATTGATAACGGAAACGACAGGTGCAATTAACATCATACATTCTGCAGTCCCATCACCCATTGGTCCCTCTTGGAAAGACAGAATCAGACACACCAGGAAACTTTCCTTCCAAGAGGCGCCAGTGGGTTAACTGTCAATTCATATGTGACGACAACTGGTCTGATCCGAGCACTGGTTTATATAAAGTACGAAATATAACTCACACTTTGTACGGTAGTTTTGGGTCTGACGTCAGCGTGATCTTGAACGTTACCTTCGACCTGCATATAAATAAATAAAATGTAACACATGTATGCACAAAAACCATCAGAATTTCATAAAAATACATAAAATATGTCGCAATAACTCACATTTTCACAACACGTAACAACCCGGAAGTGAAGTTTGACAGGTACTGGTCCCCTATTTGTTCGGCACCAGATCAACTCGTTCGGAAACCAACTCGTCCACTGACAATTCGCCGGTTTACAAATTCGTCCTCCGTCCAATTCATCTGATATTTAGACAACACGCCCGATAACACTTTTGATATTTGTCCATGGTTTATATTTTTAATGTCTGATAAAATATGTAATTACAACAAATGTATGAGACTGTGACTGGAAAATTGAGGTCTGTGGCATTTGTGGTGAGTCTAGCAACTCATCAGTCAGCAGACTAATATATTGATATTGCAACACAATAAAGCATGACAAATACTAAAACTGAGAAACAATGTAGAATGGTAAGAAACATAATGTTATACAGAAAGTATGTAACTTACAGAGTTGCTTTAAACTACATACATGCTAACACATCCGACATACACAATTAAGTTGCAATATGCCAGGTGGAACATCCATGTTTTACCTTACAACATTTGCAAGCAACAATCGTAGATCTTGGTCATTGTGTATATACCCTCAGTGGGATTACAATCTGATGGTTAGTTTTGATGATTATGTCACAGCACGTCCATTACGAACATACTGGTGAGGGAAAGGGTCGGACTTTCAGGGATGCTCTGTATCGCTGAGGTCTGGAGAAACTGGAGATAAACCAAAACTAAATTACATACACTGGCGACTATCGAAGAAGTCATTGAACTGAACTATACTCATGTGTAGACCCTAAGCAAAAAGACCCAAAAGGATGCATCGGTCATATGCGACCAGTGTAGTCCCAGATCAGACTGCACTTTGATGAAATCTGATCCGTACATTAACTGACGCTCATGCATGTATGTGACCAGTGTAGTCCCAGATCAGACTGCATATGTATGGAGTCTGATCAGAACCTACACTGATGCTTCGGAATTTAAACGAAGGGACCACAACGGTATATGTTACCAGTGAAGACACGGTACCAGCCAAACAGGGTCCTCATGATGGTCAAATAGGGGGGAACACATGATAATAGCGGTTCTAACCTAACAATGCACCGAAATAACGGTGGGTATTATATGTGTTAAAATAAACACAAACACCCGATCATGAAACTGTCTGACATGGACCGTAGATATGGCTATCGGCCGGTATAACTAAAATCAGTAAGGTGCCAATTGATACAGAATATCAATATCCATGTACAAAATAATCGGCTCACGAGAAAATAGAGGAGTGGTAATCGGTGATCAAAATGACAAAGGAGTGCATAAAACGTCCAAAAGTCCTTTTACGTCATTATGCGATCATTTCACCGATTAAGCCAGATACAAACAAGACATATATATACATTTTTAGGTTTGAGGCGGCTTTCAGCTGCGCCGAAAACCTATTGTTTTCGTTGTTGTTTTTTTTTTTTTTTCAGCCGTTCAGTCTACAGCCCAAACCGCTGGTCGGATCGACTTCAAATTTTGCATGCCGATTCGGATCAAGTGTGAGTCGAAACTTAGAGATTTTCCGAAATATCTTAATGCCACTTTCCACGAAACCGGAAGTGACGTCATACTTTCTATAACTTCCTTATTGTCCAACCGATTTAAAAAATTATTATTGCATTGGAAAGCTGACAAAATTCTCTATCTCGAACTCGCTGACAGTTCTCGGCTATCTGGTCAAATAAGAGAGCTATAGGCATTTGAATTTGAAAAATGTACATACTTTTCAACGATTTTGCCGAATTTTTGCCGAATTTCGGCTGATAACGGGTGGTCTTTACAAACGTTTTCAAATTTGTACAGTAATGTCAGCAACATAATTTCTTGCCAGTGTGATAGGGGAGTGTCAGGCGCATATAAAGATGATAATTTTCAGAGCTCTATCTTGACTACTTCCGGTTCTATTGGATGTCAAAGATGGACGTCTTTTTTTCAAAATAGAGCAAACGGATGTGACGTCAGCTTCGTTATTTATCAATATATTTCAAAATTTCTTGCTGCGGTCGATATTTCAGTCCTTTAGCTAAAACTTTCCCGCTTTGTGCCCGGCCTATGGTGAAAAACAAACGAAAACTTCACTGGCGGAATATTGCACATATTTAATTTCCGTTTTATTAGGTGTATTTACAAATGGCGTAAACTGCAATTTAAGGGCGATAACTATAGAAAAATAATCATCCGCTGACTTACGGGCTCCCTCCATCTACACCAAACCGCTGGTCGGATCGACTTCAAATTTTGCATGTCGATTCGGATCAAGTGTGAGCAGAGACTCAGAGATTTTCAGATATCTTTTAATGCTACTTTCCACGAAAACGGAAGTAACGTCATGCTTCCTATAATTTCCTTATTTTCCAACCGATTTCAAGAATTCTTTTTGCATTGAAAAGCTGACAAAATTCTCTTTCTCAGATTCGCGAACAGTTTTCGGCTATCTGCTCAAATAAAAGAGCTATATGCATTTGAAGTTGAAAAATGTACATACTTTTCAACGATTTTGCCTAATTTTTGCTGATAACGGGTGGTCTTTACAAACGTTTTCCAATTTGTACAGTACTGTCAGCAACATAATTTCTTGCCAGGGTGATAGGGGAGTGTCAGCCGCATGCAGAATTTTCAGAGCTATATCTTGACTACTTACGGCTTTATTCGATGTCAAAGATGAACGTATTTTTCAACGTTTTCAAAATAGAGCAAACGGATGTGACGTCAGCTTCGTTATTAGGTTTGAGGCGGCTTTCAGCTGGGCGCCGAAAACCTATTGTATTCGTCGGTTTTTATTTTTTTATTTTTTTATTCAGCCGTTCAGTCTACAGCCCAAACCGCTGGTCGGATCGACTTCAAAGTTTGCATGCAGATTCGGATCAAGTGTGAGTCGAGACTTAGAGATTTTCAGAAATCTCTTAATGCCACTTTCCACGAAACCAGAAGTGACGTCATACTTTCTATAACTTCCTTAGTTTCCAACCGATTTCAAAAAATATTTTGCATTGGAAAGCTGACAAAATTCTCTATCTCGAACTCGCTGACAGTTCTCGGCTATCTGGTCAAATAAGAGAGCTATAGGCATTTGAAGTTGAAAAATGTACATACTTTTCAACGATTTTGCCGAATTTTTGCCGAATTTCGGCTGATAACGGGTGGTCTTTACAAACGTTTTCCAATTTGTACAGTAATGTCAGCAACATAATTTCTTGCCAGGGTGATAGGGGAGTGTCAGGCGCATAAAAGATGATAATTTTCAGAGCTCTATCTTGACTACTTCCGGTTCTATTGGATGTCAAAGATGAACGTCTTTTTTTCAAGTTTTCAAAATAGAGCAGACGGATGTGACGTCAGCTTCGTTATTTATCAATAGATTTCAAAATTTCTTGCTGCGGTCTATATTTCAGTCCTTTAGCTAAAACTTTCCGGCTTTGTGCCCGGCCTATGGTGAAAAACAAACGAAAACTTCACTGGCGGAATATTGCACATAAGTAATTTCCGTTTTATTAGGTGTATTTACAAATGGCGTAAACTGCAATTTAAGGGCGATAACTATCGAAAAATAATCATCCGCTGACTGGCTCCCTCCATCTACACTAGTTCTGTGTGACAAAATCTCAGCAACTTTGTGCGTGTTGTTGACAAAATCTCAGCAACTTTGTGCGTGTTGTTGTTGCTGAGTTTTGTTCATCGGTATGAAAGCCCATTAGCATTTTTGCCATTTCAAAATATGCCACTGCCAACTCCAAAACTTACTCTATTTCATAAAACCATAAATCTGAAGTGTTAATGCAAGTATCCTTTCCTGGTAGATGTAGATCTTAATAGAATAAATGATTTAAATTGAAACCGGTGTCTTCAAAACTTCCAGCTCCTGCCATTTTGGATAAATACAAAACGAAAAATCAAAATTTTAACGAAACGAATTCATTTAGATTTTAAATGAAAGCGCGTGGAAAGCTACTAGTAAGATAACAACAACAATAATATGAAACAGGCACTACCTACATGTATAGCGGGCGACGTTGGTGTATGAAACAAAATTTAAAAATGTATAGCTTTATCATGATGTTATGCTACATGTATCAATGGTACTGTAGTAGGTCCGCGTGGTGGGGGGAACGAGTACTTCGGTTGTTCAAGACCGCTTTTAGGGACCTACCATAGGCCGTAATCGTAAGGTTCGTAAAGGCTGACGGTTTATTGATAAGTCAGTAGGATGAAAAAATCCACCCAGAAACGTAATAAACACGTTTCTGGAAGAATAATTTCACCAAACCGTAAGCGTTCGTATATATAAAGTGTCGATAGCTTAGCTCAATAGCAATTTATTTGAATACACAAGAAGACAACACGAAATATAATGCGTTAGGGCAAATAATACGAGTGAGAAAAATGAATATATTATGTGGAAAAGGTATTTTGCGACCGAATAATGAGCGAGTTTGGGTACGAAACCTACCGGGTACGAGCGAGTGAGCAAGAGAGAGAGAGAGGTCTGAAGTGATGTGATCACTGTATTAGTTTGCAATAAGCTGACCAGGTACATAGCACGAACAGTGCTTATATAGCGGTTTGTAGGATTAACCTCAATGACCCTTGAAACACCAAAGACAATAATTGATTGGTCCATGTCGATCAATCAATTAATTGCGCAATTAATCGCCAATTTGGCAGGTTGTAAAATACCGGAAGTTGTTGAAAATTATTGAGTTATTTTCTCCATCCCTGATGGTCTTTGAGCACATTTTTACTGTGAATATAGCACAGTCCGTGACACAACTGAACAGGTGCGATAAAACCGCACTTGCAATGTTTTCTTGTGTCTGTTAGTCATGTCCACTGATTATCATGGATCGCTTGACTATGTCTTGAAAACAAAATCACAAATTCACAAACAAAGGTGCCTGTGGTGAACGTAAATGTTCAGTGTTAATTGGAATATGTTTGTTTCCAATTAGTTGAAATAATTTACATATGATTGCTGATGGTGTAAATTGGCTAATCTACGGAATATGAAAGTTACAGTTCTCTCCATTTTCCCGAATATCTATGGTCACAGTTAGCTCCGTTCATTATGCGCGTGTGCCTATTTATTTACACCATCACCCTCTGATATAGTTGTGGAAACTGAACACTGATATACTCCAGACTACTGTGCAGGAGAATGCTGTTGGCCGCACTATAGCTCTACTACCGATGATGGGGAGTACATGCAAATCAGGGTTGCATTTTGAGCAACTAATAGATGTACATAGGTACCCATACTGTCAGCATATTTCACTCAATGACTCTCTCAATTAATTATGCATATACTTGGCTGTCATGCACATTAGTTTAAAACTGTATTTATTTTACAATTATTACAAACAATCATGAGGAAACTTGTCCAAATGCTTTCCTGTTGGCACAGGCAGATACATAAAGGGTGGGAGTGGGCACGAAGCTAGGGTGGGGAGTCACACAGCGGGAATCACGAAGCTGGGGGAGGGGAATAATGTTGGGTTGGAGTCATACAGCGGGAATCACGACTGGGTGTGGGAGTCACCCAGCGGGGCTGGGAGGGGACACGAAGCGATGGTGGGGAGTCACACAGTAGGTGGGAACGAATAACGGGTGGGGGATCAATCAGCAAGGATGGGAGGGTCACACAGCTAGGGCGGGGAGTCACACAGCAGGGGTGCACGAATCGGTGATCGGGAATCACACAGCAGGGGTGGGAGGGAGTACACACAACATCTAGGACTCATGACGATGTGATGGGGATCAGATAACGGGGGTGGGAGGGGGCCACGAAGTTAGGGTGGGGAGTCACACAGCCGGGGATCACGAAGCATGGATCGGGAATCACATCGCAATGGGGAAAAAGTGGGTAGGGTAATGGGATATTGGCATTGTCATATTTACACCCAATATTAATATTCAATAATGCCAGAATCACATTCAAATCATCATATCTAACGATTAACGGACCATGGGTAATATCGTCGGTGAGTAATAGGATAACATTTTTAGGGCCTTACAAGTTTGCACTCCTATTTATAGGTTTTGCCAGTGATTGGCTAGATTATGTAGAAGGAAGCTCCGACCAGACACGAGCCAAGACAAGCAGAACCAGCAAAGATGGTGGTTGCATTCAACACATACAGTACATGTCAACAAACTATTGTGAATTGATAACTAAACTAAAACAAGTTTCCTTGTGTATGAAGACGACAATCATAAACTATTGACAATTGTGAACATTCAGACATGCATCAGAGATCGTGGTAAGCTGTAAAAATTAAATTAAATTATTTATTGAAATAATCAAATTAACCATGTAAGCGGAATTTACAAAATATTTATTTTAATAATCAAATGAAACTTTTACTGTAATCAAATGAAAATATAGCTGTGGGTGTACTGTGGTATTTCTGAAGTTATTATATCAGAACTTTTGGCATGGTACATGTATCAATGTATGCCAGTCATGATAACCCACCGTGACATGAAAAAACAACAACTACAACAGTACCATGTCCCTGCAGTGTATTGATATGAAGAAAGCGTGCAAAACAATCAATTATCTGCCTCAATCTGAACCTACCAATCATCTTTAGTAAAAGTTGGCATGGAACTTCAATTTAGAAATTATTTTGAACTTTATCAATTAATTATTTTACAAAACATATTGAAATACCCAATAAACAAAATATGAGGTGTGTTTTTTTTCTAAAAGAGGACATTTTAAATACCTAATTTAGTTGTTCACAAGTATAACGTAGCAGTAAGTACCAAATTTCCAATTCCTTATCTGGAGCCCCACAGCATGTACTGTGTTTGTTGAAAGAACCAACAAGCAACCAATACATCCGAATAAAATGTGGTATGTTTCCTACCTACAGTAATACAATGAACAGCTATCACATATTTTTGCCCGTTGATAGGCAGTGCCTATTTTCAAATTACGGTAATATTCATTTCGTTTAAATAATTCGCAAAATACACATGACCTTATCTTCACGTGATCAAAATATGTAAATAGCTCGTAAATGGGTGACCTAGATTTGTGTATTTCTTGTACCCTTGCTGTTATCAATCCACGTTTTAAGATCAAAATACATGCCGATTTTGCCACGGTAAGCAGTAATATTGTTAAATAAGGTTTCTAGAACAGGATTACAAATGGGTTTAGCAATTTGTGGCTAAAATAGTTAAAAAACTTGATGAATACGTTCCGCCCTCGATTCATGGCGGAACTTTGCTAACGGTTTTTGGCCTTTAGGGATAGAACGGTGTGCAAATAAAGAGAATAACAGATTGCAAAAATAGATTTGCAGCCGTTCTATCACATAGAACTACATCATAAGACATTAAACTTAGATGCTTAGCTGTGCTTATGCAACAGTCAGCCATGTCTTAAGATGGACGCTAAAACGCTCAGAAAAATATACATGTGTTAACTGTGCATTATAATATATATATAGGATATGTTATAGGAGATAGGATATGTGGGTATTATAGGATTATGATATAGGATATATAGGTTATAGGAGATATGGTTATCATAGGATATGATATAGGAGTTTGGATAAAATGTAATAATGACCTTCCGGTTACAATTATCTTTGTCCTACTTCAGTGACTGAATGGCCAACAGTATAGGCACTGATCAAACTGCGCGGATACTGCTCATACGTATGCTTAATGCTTGCCATATTTTCAGCAGTCTATATCACACACACATTTCCACGCCCAATGTACGGCAGCTTAAAAAGGACATCTGCATTTTTTCTATCTCGTTCTCACGACATAGTATCTCGTTCCCACGAGATGATGAGATAGCATCTCGTTCGCACTAGATAAGATCTCGGTTAATTACGACGAGTTATATAGCTATCTCGTTCGCACGACATAGTCAACCAATCAAAAGATAGTACCATTTCCATCCAAGATGGTGGATTGATATCTACTGTTCTATTGGCTGATTATGTCGTTGAAACGAGATGCTATGTCATGGGAACGACATCAGATAATAGGTGATTTTAAAATATCTGAAGAAAAAAAAACCACCTGTCAAATACTGCAGATCCGGATGAGATACAATTCGGATCATCTGGGTCTACAGTAGTCCATATGTGTGTTTGACTTATTGGTTGTAGGGTTGAACATGTTAAAAATGGCGTCGACAAGTGGTTCTATCAAACAGCCAAATCAATTCTACGTTTGTAGAAGGATTTTTTGTTTGTTTTGAGAGGACAAACGCCCGGCAAAATAAATTATTGCTCAACTCCCTATACAAGTTGATATTCAATATATGCAGTTTTGACTAATTCCCTGGGCTTTGACGTACCTGTGCAATAGTTCCACGTGCCCGGCCAATAGTCAAAACTATTACACACCTGAACATCATTTTTGTCGAAGATTACGCCATACAATTCAACATTCATCGGTTCGTCGACGCACCCAGTGCCAAATTTACGTTCATTGTGTCACATACACTGTTTCCAGGTTGAGTAATCAAACCGTTATTCCATGGTCATTTCGGGGAACAGTCAAAACCTTTGCCCCTCGATACTGTGGACGACCCGATGCACTCTTGCCATCGGCCTTCGGCCTCTGGACAATAGTGCCTCTGGTCATCCACAGCACCTCGGGGCAAAAGTTTTGACTGTTCTCTGAATGACCATGAAATAACTGTATACCAGAGCTCCAGATAAGCTGCGTATTTGCTTGAATACCCAATTAAAATTGCCAAAAACCAAATTTACATCAGAAGTAGCGAGTATCAAAAGGCAATACAAAATTGGTGGTACCTTTATCATGCTGCAGAAAACAATAAACAGACCGCAAAGATAGCATATTTGTCTTATTTTCCATGAAAACACATCTTGGTATTTAATTAGAATTGTCTCCAATTCTAATGAAATGCCAATACATGTTTTCATTTCGAAGCAAACTATTCAATAATCGCTGTTGTTTTTATGTGTAAACAGTAGTGTGATTTTATTTTACCCAATTAAAATTTTGAAATACCCAATTGCTTCAGAAATGATGGAGTGACAATACTCAATTACTAATTCCTTATCTGGAGCCCTGGTATACTGTTCTAAAAATGTGTAATGAAAATCACCAGTGGTATGGTTGGCATTATGATATATAACAAACAGTATAAATGGTTGAAGTTTTATTTTTAACCAAGTAATAATACTCTCAGCCGTACTATTTACGTGCATACATACATAATACTGGCCACACCAACCCAATACAACGCTCTCGCAGTAACAGGGGGCCGTTTCACTAAACTTCGTAAGACTAAAGTGTTCGTAAGTGCAAACTTATGATAGTCTGTAAATTTCACATTAACAATGTTTTCTTGTAAACAAGTATTGGATTTACATTTATTTAGCATAGGCTTACAGCATATGCTCAATAATTGTAAATCCATCAATTGAAATTTACAGACGATCCTGAATTTGCACTTACGAACATTTTAGTCGTAGGAAGTTTAGTGAAACGGGCCCCAGTTGCATACGTGGTATTCAGCCACAGGTGATGGGAACAACTAATCTGATAGTCTGTTGTTACTTGTAATGAGACAAGGTGCACAACAGGTAAATCAACAGGCTATTAAAATCCCTTGAAATTCAGGGACCCTCGATAACGACGACTTTTTCCGGGGAGGACTAGGTTACAAATCTAGTGCTGTACCACAGGCGCAAGGTACTCTTACACCTAGTAAACGGCACCGAGACCCGGACTGGTGTATTTTCACAAATATTAAACATCAAACGGAATAGTAAGGTACCGATTTCTATCATATAACATATAAAAGCAAACTTGTTTAGCTATCACATTGCAGTGCACTTGCAATCTTGAATAAAGAACAATGCACATGCACTTTGTATTTATCAGAACAGAACAGAACAGAACAAAGACTTTATTTGCAATAATCGCAGACCACACAGTGGTATATGAGTACATACTATCAACAACAACATCAACAGTACCGCACAAGAGCCGGTATTTTATATAAAGGAATGGATCAGTGTAAGAGGGGGGCTAACTCCCTGATGGAGTTATCTTCACTTCTGACCCCTTGAACTGTGAGGCATACTTTGTTTTCGAGCGTGCCAGTGACATTGTAGAGTTTTGCACTTGTATTATTCTTACATAAACAAGTGCGGATCCAGCATTTGGAAACGGGGGGGGGGGGGGGGGGGGGGGGAGGGTGGGTGTCCTATTTTCGAGCTCCACGGAGTGAAGCGAGTATGCTATATGAGTATTCGGGGAACCCCGGACACCCCCCCCTCTCCAGATCCGCCCCTGATAAATGTACCGTATCCAATCACGTTGTGCCTTAGACTAGCATGGCATGTCTCTATAATGCTGTTTATTTCTTTATTTATTAATCTGACATTTTTTTTTCTCTGTTGTTTATAGCTGCGAGCGAGATGAGCCTTCTCGCAGCTTATGTAGCCGGTTCTAAAAATACAGTCAGATATCACGGCGCTATTTTTTCTTGTGGCACGTATGTATACATCTTGTTACGAGTCATTGTTAACGACTCGTTTTATGCTATTTTACATTTCACATTTATTAGAATGTATATCTTTGGTACATAATTAATTGCAGAAAAACCAATGAACCTCAGGTTTAGCCATTCATTTTCCACAAATAAAACGGATATTTTGATCGCGCATTAATTGTGTGTAAACCCGAATCACACCTGTCTGGTTTTTTGTGTAAACCCGAATCACACCTGTCTGGATATTTTCATTCACAACTACGGCGTGTACAAATTTGCATAAAACAGCACTATAGTACTATAACCACAGGTATTTGAAGAATGAATCCGGATATTGAATTACCACCCTTGTCGCATCGCCGTATTTCGCCCATATTGATTTCGAAAATCAGTCATATTTTTCTTAAATGATGTTGAAAATTGATAAAAATATACTGTTACCATTCATTTGAACCGTGTCGTCTAGATGGTTCACTCATTTCAATCGTCGCGTCGGCATGTTTCGAATGGGTATTAATAGCGTACACTTTCACTTACAATAATTGAGCCCGGATATGGAATTACCACCCTTATCGCATCGCCGTATTTCGCCGATATTGATTTCGAAAATCAGTCATATTTTCCTTAAATGATGTCGAAAATTGATTAAAAAATCAGAGCTCCTGCGGAATTGAATATACGATGCTCTTGGTTGGGATAGGCTGGTTGTCATCTTTTGTAGGGACCTTTGTCACATCGTGGCAGATTATCTTACGCTTAACAATCATGTTGATCCGTCTGTTCTTGTTACTGTATCAGTGCAAAGTGGTGTCATTTATTAAAACGTTTTGTTGCTGCACTTACTATGGACTGTACTGGCTATAGTAATTTGCATCTTAGTAGGCATCCATTTATCTCTGCTGCAAACACCGACTGAACACTTGATTTGCTGATGATATGTGCATCACACAAGTGGAACCATATTACTTCCTCTAGTTAATTACATGTTATTACTTATGAAGATGTGTATGTAATGCATAAAAAAACAAATGCTAAGCCTTACTAGATTCTTCCTGTTTCTATACAGCTCCTTCCCCTCTCCACATAAAAAATATGTCGAGTGTTATACAGTTTCCCATAACACCATTTACTACAATTACTCTATTTGAAATATTTAAAGGAGAATATACCAAAACACTGTTTACCACCCATTTCAGTTGGGCTCACAGCTCAGTACTTTCAGTACTTTGATTTTGTTTTGTTTTGTTGCGGTATAGTATCGGGTGTGGCCATAGCTGTCTATTTAGTAATCCGAATTTTCGCCTGTAATGCAGTGCGACTTAAGTCGGACAATTCGGGTTATAAATATGTATAGGTGTGCCTATCAGAGTGGGCGGTGTGGTGGTTGTATCTGGATAACGAGTGTTGCTCTATCAACTAAATAATACGCCTCATGGACGATTTTCGCCGAATATAATGCTGAAATTCAGATACCTCCGTTTCTGACGTCGACAGTTGACTAAAGCAGGTACCGCGTGGAATTTGCTAATCGTTGACGTCATTTGTGGCTGAATGTCGAAATGAGGTTTATGGGCTTTGCGACCAGTGCAGATCCAGATCAGGCTGATCTGAATTTGCCCTATTCGCCATTCCATCAATGAAACACCTGTCATGCTTCTGACAAGCAATACAAATCGTTATCAGGCTACAGGAGTGTGCTATTTGATCGGGAGCTACACTGATCAGAAATACTATAAGGCCAATTTCTTCAGCAACAGCCACTACTGACGGGTTTACATGAACTAATTATGGAGCCAACCAGTTCCATGGGTGAACATTAGGCGGTTAAATTAGTGATTGGCTCGAAGGTCATATAATACCAATTTATAAGCATAAGGGCTCAAGGCATGATCCTGACAAGTATAGGGCAATAACAATAGTTAGCTGTTTTGGTAAAGTATTCACTTCTATAATTACAAATAGGTTGACAACATATGCTGAACAGAATGGGCTTATAACTGAGGCACATGCTGGTTTTCGGAAAGGATATAGTACGGCTGATAACATTTTTACTTTACATGCAAGGCCTCAAGATGCTCTAAATTATTTTCATCAATACTGTATTCAGTGGAAATTGGAAGTAAACGCATCAAAAACCAAAATTATGATTTTCAAAAAACGTAAATCATCAAAAAAGATAGCCTTTATATATAACGATAACACAATTGAAATTGTAGACCACTTTACATATTTGGGAAATGTTTTTTCACAAAACGGAACTTTTCATAAGACTAAGAAACATTTGATTGACCAAGCATCCAAAGCTCTTTTCGGCCTATTTAGAAAGATTAACAACTTGTCAACTCCCGGTAGACTGTCAGCTTAAGTTATTTGATCAATGTATCACTCCAATTCTCTGCTATGCCTGTGAAATCTGGGGATTTGAAAACATTTCGGCTATAGAAACAATTCATTTGAAATTTTGTAAAACTGTTTTGGGGGTAAAGAAATCCAAACCAAATTTCATGGTTTATGGAGAACTCGGCAAATTTCCGCTTATTATTGACATTGAATGTAGAAATTATTTCGTTTTGGGCAAAATTAGTTTCAGGGAAGCAGAGTAAATTATTGTTTCTTATGTATAAGTTATTATATACACTGAAGCATGAACAAATGACACATTTCCGATGGATTCAGAATGTTAAATCTATTTTAACTGAAATTGGAGTTCCTGGCGTATGGCTTAGCCAGAACGATGTTAATGCTATCTGGCTGAGCCACTACGCCAGGACTCAGCTTCAGAACCAGTTTATTCAGTCATGGCTCACCAGCATCGATTCATCTTCACGTGGAATTACGTATAGAATCTTTAAAACAGAGATTGGATTAGAAACATATTTAATTAATCTCACGGAAAGGTTAAGAAAAACATTGACCAGATTTCGAACTTGTAATCATAGACTGGCGGTCGAAACTGGTAGATGGACAGGTGTGCCAAGAGCAAGCAGGGTCTGCAACAAATGTGGCGCTGGTGCTCTCGGTGACGAGTTTCATTTCCTTTTTGAGTGCCGCTTCTATGATGAAGTTCGAAAACGGTATATCAAGCCATTTTATTTTAGAAGACCAAATATTTTAAAATTCGCACAGCTATTTGAGAAAAAATCTGGAAAGCAATTAAGAAATTTAGCTATTTTTATAAGAAATGCTTTATGGTTATAATGACTAGTGAGCTTATATATATGCATTTTGTATTTGTACCCATCGTTGTATTATGTAATCTATTGTATACCTCGTGTGTCACGTATGTGGCTTAGAGTGAATAAAATGTATGTTTAATGTTTAAGTCCAGAGTGGGGATGTTTGATGTTCACAAATCTGTCCACACTGTCGTTTCTATGTAAAAACGTTGTCCAACTCTCGAGAATTAGACACAAAGTAGAATGTCCATTTTAGAAAATGTCTAAATCCGATTTTTTTTACCGCTGCTCCCTGGGCGGGGAAGACATTTTACAGGTGCGTAATTCCTAGTATATGCCCGCTCCCACCACCCCACCCCCCCCCCACCCCACCATCCCCACCACCCAACCACGCCACCCGCTGAGGGACATTTACAGTAACATTACGTTTATTATGTAGGCCATATTCTTGTTTCTAGGTCAGGTTGAATAGGGTTTATTACAAAACACAATATATGTCCATCGTTAAAAATGAATTGTGACTATTATGGCTGATTGAATTGTGCGAATCACATTTGTGACCAGTCCATCTCCTGGGATCCGTTTCACTAAACTTCGTACGACTAACATGTTCGTAAGTGCAAATTTATGATCGTCTGTAAATTTCAATTGATCGATTTACCGTGATGATTTATTGAGCATGTAAATCCATTTATTGCTTACAAGAAAACAATGTTAATGTGAAATTTACAGACTATCATAATTTTGCACTTAAGAACATTTTAGTCGTATGAAGTGATAATTACTAGTCTGCTAGATAATTCTTGCAACGTGATAAATATATCTACATGTACACGTTTTGTTAGGAACAGGAGCGGGTGTTTCGCTGGTATAGACCCGTGTTTCTTATACAGTGGAATCACTCGAAAAACTAGACATATGGTATCCAGTTTTGAGAGGTTCCTGTGCCATTTCACCCTTTCAATACCATAAAACAACTGTAACAAGCTGTCTCATCCACATCTGCAGTGTTTGTTTTTATTTTTCAGATATTTTCAAATACTCTTATCTATGTAAACGTCCTGGGCCCGGTTGCTCAAAGCTTCAGTTAGCTTAACAGACTGTTAAATCCTTAGCATTGCTAATTGCTAAGGATTTAACAGTCTGTTAAGCTAACTGAAGCTTTGAGCAACCGGGCCCAGGTGCCAATGCTATACTATTTTTATCTCCTAATTCGGAGATACTAACTCCTAATTAGGAGATAGTAAGTCATAATTAGGAGATAGTAGTAAGTCCTAATTAGGAGATAATACGTCCTAATTAGGAGATAGTAACTCCTAATTAGGATATAATAAGTCCTAATTAGGAGTTACTATCTCCTAATTAGTTAATAAGTTATTCACTCATAATTATGACTTATTATCTCCTAATTAGGAGTTAGTATCTCCTTAATGAGGCGTTACTAATAACGAGTTAATATCTCCTAATTAGGACTTATTAACTCCTAATTAGAACGTATTATATCCTAATTAGGACTTACTATCTCCTAATTACGAGTTAGTATCTCCGAATTAGGAGATACAAATATTATAGCATTGGCACCAGGACGCTTCCATATTTATCGGATTAATAGAATTGTCCAGAAATGAATCCTGAGCTATATCAGTTTCATATGTTTAGGGGGGAAAGGGTTAACGTATAGTACCCGTTTTGTTTGCTTTGAAATCATGAACAGGGATCACACATCATGTCTCCAAATTTTAACAGACTAATTTGTACACAGTTTAGAGAAGACCCACTGTATATATGGGTACCCCTATTAGCACGAATTATTTCCCACAATAAATATTTAAAACTCCTTTCAGCGCCCCTGTCAACTCGATAGAATTTGTTCCACATTTTGTAAACAAGCGTGTATGTTGCACTGCGCTGATGTTCTGTGTGACAGGTGAGTATACCACGGCTACCAAACGCGGTCATGTTGGCAGAACCGTGGGAGTGTCTTCCGGTTCTCACATGGAATTTCACAAATGGCATCAGACCAGTCGGGTAACCCGATTATCCCTTTCAAAAATACAGACCCCTTCAGCATGTTCAGCAATGTCTGCAAACAGTGTAGATCCAGATGAGGCGGCTCGTGACGAGCCGTCTCATCAGGATCTGCACTTTTTGCCAGTAATTTTCATATGATCACATTTGATTACATTTATTTAGTGTTGAAAGAGTTATGCTGTCCGATATTTAAATATGTATACGACGGCGGCCATGATGACTATTTATAGGTTATTTGATTTGTATGTGGTTATATGCGACTTTAGGAGCGCAATATCGTTGCGCGGCGGAACGAGTGGCATATATCCACATACACATGATGAAATAACCTTTTTATTATATATGCACATCATTCGCAATTTATATGCACTTCATAAAATATACAAACTGTAAATAAAATAAACAAATTAGATGTGATTTAGAAGGAACTATTTTGCGATGTGAAGCGTAGTTCCGGCATTGACCAATATGAATTCACATGACATCAATATGTAAAATAATATTGACGTCTTACGTTGCATCGTGTTTCAATGGGAAACGAAAATACGTACATAATAAGAACATCTATTGTGTATATTTTTTTCCCAAAAGCACAGACCATTCAAATGGTAGAAAGTAGACCAGCTATCTGAAAAAGTATCAATATACAAGAAAGCACAATCATATACTTTACAACCGCGATATTATCAGTCATTTAGCTGACGTGATTTTAATTAAATACTAACGTACGGTTTAAATACTATGTACATATTTTTACCCAATACTAGTGCAATATTACTAGGAACTTACACGACGTACTGTGCTCTCCGGTGATCATTCAACATGTCCAGTTCGCTTGCCGAAAACGATATTTTGTGATCATAATGATGTCTGTGCCTTTGCGTCTGTATTAATGCATTACTGTCTTTTACGGAACTATATCTCTGCAACCATAAGTCGGATTGACATGAACACATGAACATATATAGAAGACCACACGGCTTTCAATACATACATATGTAAAGGTACATGCCCACTCAGTAGGCACAAACTGTTCTTTATATCAGAGACATCATCTGAGACATTTTCTGGCAAAATAAGCATTCATTAAAACCTTGTTTCCTTAAAATTTTAACGGACATTGCTATGTATTAGTTTCATTTATTTGTTTGATGTGTAATGGTCATACTTTATAATCTGTCGAAAATATATTATTTTCAGGTGACACATTTAATTAGTATAAATAATTAAAAAATATCATGCCCCATTTGCATATGAAAATAGCATGATACCACCGGGAGTCACTATCAGTAAAATAAATATTACTAAATGATTATATCTGTATAGTGGGAACTCGTAATTCTTAGAACTGGTGGAATAGTGACACACTCATACACTTATTTAATTCCTATAAGAACATGTTGTGCCTACTGAGTGGGTATGTACTTTTAATGCATTACTGTCTTTTAAGCAATTATATCTATGCAACCATAAGTCAGATTGACATGAACACATAAGCATATATAGAAAACCACACGACTTTCAATAAATACATATGTACATATAGTGTGCATTAATATTATGCATATTAGGGTCGAATAACACTCTTAGATTTTGTTCTGTCGTATATTCAAATAGTGGATACCTGAATAAGGCCATCAACCTGAGTTGGCGTCATTTGTGGCTGTGACTGCAGAAAGGGTTTTTATTAGCTCGACTATTCGAAGAATAAGTAGAGCTTATGTTGTCACCCCGGCGTCGGCGTCGGCGTCGGCGTCGGCGTCACCGTCACGCCTTCGTTAAGGTTTTTAGTCAAGCTTGTATATGGAATACTACTGGCCCTACACCCACCATACTTGGACAACTTCATCTCCTAGTGATGTACATCAATAACCCCTGATCTATATTTGACGTTCACCTACATTTCCTCTTGAATTACTTGGTTAATTCCCCTTGGTTAAGGTTTTTAGTCAACCTTGGTTAAGGTTTTTAGTCAAGTTTGTATATGCAATACTATTGGCTCTACACCCACCATACTTGGACAACTTCATCTCCTAGTGATGCACATCAATAACCCCTGATCTATATTTGACCTTGACCTATATTTCCTCTTGAATTACTTACTTAATTCCCCTTGGTTAAGGTTTTTAGTCAACCTTGGTTAAGGTTTTTTTTCAAGCTTGTACATTGAATACTATTGTGCATCCACAGACCATACTTCGACAACCTTTTCTCATAGGTATGTACATCAATAACCCCTGATCTATATTTGACCTTGACCTACATTTCCTCTTCAATTACTTACTTAATTCCTTTTGGTTAAGGTTTTTAGTCAACCTTCTATATGGAATACTACTGGCCCTACACCCACCATACTTGGACAACTTCATCTCCTAGTGATGTACATCAACAACCCCTGATCTATATTTGACCTTGACCTACATTTCCTCTTGAATTACTTAATTCCCCATGGTTAACGTTTTTAATCAAGCTTGTACATGGAATACTCCTGGCCCTACACAAACCATACTTGGACAACTTCATCTCCTAGTGATGTACATCAACAACCCCTGACCTATATTTGACCTTGACCTACATTTAACATTGAATTACTTACTTAATTCCCCTTGGTTAAGGTTTTTACTCGACCTTGGTTAAGCTTTTTACTCAAGCTTGTACATGGAATACTATTGTGCATACAGACATCATAATTGGACAACCTTTTCTCATAGTGATGTACATCAATAACCCCTGATCTATATTTGACCTTGACCTACATTTCCTCTTGAATTACTTACTTAATTCTCTTTGGTTAAGGTTTTTACTCAAGCTTGTAGATGGAATACTCATGGCCCTACACCAACCATACTTGGACAACTTCATCTCCTAGTGATGTACATCAACAACCCCTGACCTATATTTGACCTTGACCTACATTTAACCTTAAATTACTTACTTAATTCCCCTTTTTTAAGGTTTTTACTCAACCTTGGTTAAGGTTATTAGTCAAGCTTGTAGATGGAATACTATTGTGCATACATACACCATACTTGGATAACTTTTTCTCATAGGGATGAACATCAATTACCCCTAACCTTTATTTTACCTTCACCTACATTTAACCTTGAATTACTTGGTTAATGTTTATAGTCAAGCTTGTATATGGAATACTTCTGGGCCTACATCAACCATACTTGGACAACTTCATGTCCTAGTGATGTACATCGATAATCCCTGACCTATATTTGACCTGGACCTACTTTTATCCTTGGATTACTTAGTTATCTCCCCTTGGTTACGGTTTTTACTCAAGCTTGTATATGGAATACTCCTGGGCCTACAGCAACCATACTTGGAAAACCACGCACCTACGTCCAAGGTCAAGGTCACTGTTGAAGGTCAAAGGTCAAACCTATTGAAATTCCCTTCCGCTCTATATCTTCTACACCGATGCATGGATTATCAAATGGCTTGGCACAAATGTTTCTCATGATGAGAAGGTGTGTCGCGATCAATAACCACGCGCCTACGTCCAAGGTCAAGGTCACAGTTGAAGGTCAAAGGTCAAACCTATTGAAATTCCCTTCCGCTCTATATTTTCTACACCCATGCATGGATTATCAAATTGCTAACCACGCACCTACGTCCAAGGTCACAGTTGAAGGTCAAAGGTCAAACCTATTGAAATTCCCTTCCGCTCTATATCTTCTACACCGATGCATGGATTATCAAATGCCTTGGCACAAATGTTTCTCAGGATGAGAAGGTGTGTCTCGATCAATAACCACGTACCTACGTCCAAGGTCAAGGTCATAGTTGAAGGTCAAAGGTCAAACCTATTGAAATTCCCTTCCGCTCTATATCTTCTACACCGATGCATGAATTATCACACTATGCCCAGGGTCAAGGTCACAGACTTGATGCGTTTGAAACCTTAACGCTCGGCTAAATAGCTTATAATAAAAAATGCCTCGTTTTCTTTGGCTGCCAGTGGGGGTATTCGTGTGCCGACAGGCCACATTTCTAGTTTCCCTTGGTTAATGTTTTTAGTCGACCTTGGTTAAGGTTTTTATGCAGGCCGCAGCCACCTTCTTTGTCAAGCTATGTGTACATCGACAACCCTCGTAGTCGAGCTATGCTGTTCTCCTACAGCTCTTGTTGGTTTTGCGACCAGTGCAGATCCAGATCAGCCTGTGCTGATTCCATCAATGACACATCGGTCATGTTTCTAACAAGCAATATATATCGTTATCAGGTTACACGCGTGTGCTATTTGATTAGTAGCTACACTGATAACAAATCCCATAAGTTCCAGTTCTCCCACATTTTAGAATTTCCACTTCAGAACCGGAAGACACTCCCACGGTTCTACCGACCGAACAGTGAGTATGTTTAGTATAGTCGTGTATAACACTGATTATTGACACGCTGCAGGTGGAACGAACATCGTCTGTCCCAACGATAAATTTGTCGTCTGCAGTATTTGTTTTATTGAAAAGTGATAATTAACCTAGTTGTCGCAACTACAATATTTGTTGAAGAATTGTGATTTTCAATACATATTTGGATTACATTCATTAACGGCTTACCGACACAGCAAGCTACAGACAACCGTTTGAGGTAAGCATGTTTTTGTAAAATAACCTGTCCGTTTGAACATTGGATATTCATGAATTTGCGGTTGATTGAACATATTGCTGTGTATATTTCCTGCCCGATTGCGGTCGGCGTGATAGTCGCAGCTTTTGGCGTACGTCCGTGCGTCAGGCATTTGCCATAATGATACAGTTTTTTTAGCAAGTCCGATTGGCTTGAAACTTCACATATCACTTATCATCATCCATATTTGTATTCTATAGCCCACGCATGCGGTCCCCATGCCCAAGGTCAAGGTCAAATTATATGAAATTTGCGTTAAATATTTATTTTGTAAAATTTGCGTTAAAGTGTTCAAGTGCCCACTATCTCCACAAAATTAATATAACAAATTAGTATGAAAGGCGTTAAGGACTGACTTTATAGACTTTGTTTCACACATAATAATATATAATGTGATTGAATACTTGTATACAGTGTACAGTGTATAGTAAAGTATATCTGACCCCGTCTTATTAGTGTACACTATACTGTGCATTGAATTGCCATCTGAGCCATCTTAGCATGGACAAGCTATCGGCCTATTTCACATTTTATAAGTTGTAGCGTTTGACACTCATACCATGCTTATGAGTGGTGATTCATGTCATAAGTGCCGTTTCTAACAATTATTGCTTGCATGCCCGTACGGGGAGGGGGTGCGACGGGTGCGTACGCACCCCACGTAACCCTTTCAACACCACATGCCTGTACAGTGGTATTGGTAAAAAGTGTAGATCCAGATGAGCCGGCTCGTGACGAGCCGTCTCATCAGGATCTGCACTTTTTGCAAGCAACTTTCATAATTTTGAGAACAAAAACACCCCATGTTCATAAATGGACTGGTCTGAAAATCATTTTGTGATGATTGGCTTGGGTTGCCAGGGGCGTAGCCAGGGACAAATTTCTGATACGCACACATATCAAATGGTAGAACATTGGGTGAGCACGGCTCACTCGTCGACCTAGCGAAGTGAGGGAGAGTGCTAGGGGGGTCCGGGGGCATGCCCCCCCCGGATTTTTTTTGAAACGGAGATCCTATCTAACGCGTTTTCCTGCATTATTTACGGCACCATTTGTTTGTAATCGACATGTACGTTTGATACAAAATGCGTTCTGTTCCAGACTCAATAGCAACCCCCCCCCACCACCCCCAATATTTTATTGCATATTTCGAAAAATGAGCCTTTTTTTTTTTAATTCTTTTATTTTTCTCGTACGTGCGTATGCCTGGCTACGCCACTGGTTGCAAAATTAACATATCAAACTCAATTACAGTTACTTAGCGGTGAAAGGGTTAATCTGCCGAGGTGAATCGCCACTTGTACCCATCGAGTATTATATAATTATAAGATAATGGTAAATGGCGATATTGTGAGAATGCATTCCACTTGCGCACACAGGTTCTTGAACGGCTCATATAATTATGTCGGTGTTTTATGGTTATTTTGGTATATCTGGTGGTTTATGTGCATTGTTACCAACATACAATTTACGTCACCTCCCGCGAGTTAGTACATGTATAAGTACGGTGATTTACAGTGTTGCTTTATTTTGACAGTATAACAGGGGTCCGAAAGTTCGGAACGGTGAATGTGTAGATAATTGACGATTTCTGGTGTGTGTAATCATTGAGCATTAGTAGTTGCACAAAATTATGTAAATTACAAAAAAACAACGAAATCCACTATAATCAACCCAAAATTCACAAAAATACCCATATGACACCAACATACTGACCTTTTGTTCAAACACATGTGATAGAGAATGGTAAATGGCGATATTGTGAGAATGCATTCCACTTGCGCACGGCGGATGAAAATGGTACATAGATGATAGAGGTCGTACGATTTCTATACAGTAGAACCTCTCTAAACCGGACACGCTTTTCGTCTGTGTATCCTTAATTGTATGGGTTGCATTATAGGAATGAATGGCCTTTTTGTGGAATTTATCGGGGTATAAACTTGGAAAAGTCTCGGGAATACTGGACGAGGCCATCCCGATAAATTCAACAAAAAGGCCATTCATTCCTTATAATTCCAGCATTTGAAATAAATTCATCAAGAAAATGAGTTTCTTTTCCGTTTTCTTAAGAATTATTTTAACTGAGCCTCACGGTTACGGTAAGTAGTTCGGCGTGGGAGTTTACTGGGATATACATTTTGGACAGAGACTTGCTACGGGCCAATCAAATGTTAGGGAATTGTGTAAATATTTTTGTGCTGGAATTATTGGTGTATATTTATGATGATAATGGCTGTTCAAGATCGCAAAGCATAGCCACATACCGTGACATAGTCGTATTCTGATTTACAGTGGAACATCTGTGAACCGGACACCATGGGGACCTCCCAGAATGTCCGGTTTAGAGAGGTTTCACTGTACCGTCGACGAAACTATTATAAATAAAGCACACCATATAAAGATCAAACACACATCAAGTCAACGTCATCCATATATGCACATCAGATATAACATGTATACAACATGCTACATTGAATATACATGTACTACGTATAATGAAGTAAACATCAGGAACCGGTTGCTCAAAGCTTCTGTTAGCTTAACAGAAGGATGTAACAGTCTGTTAAACTAACAAAGGCTTTGAGCAACTGGGCCCAGACAAATAAATTATATAAAGCTGTTTGCACAACATATGCCGCAGAAAATCATAAAGCGAAACATATTTAGCATTATCATATGATTACGATAAAAACAGAATTCAGTTGACCATAGGAGAGAAATAAATGCGCATCGGTCATAATTATACCATTACATTATAATAGGGATCATTTATTTATTGAAGTGCCTATTTAATCGCAACCACCAGCGTGCATCATTTATAAAACACATGCATCATATATACACAGTAGATGAAAAATATAAACATTTTGATTGTCCATATAAAGTTAAGAAACAGCCACAGCTATATAACACAGTTAATCATAGCGATCATGACACACATACACTAAATTAATATTGTTTTCAGTGTAGCTCGTGATCAAGTCGAACGCTGATGCGTCGTCTTGATGTATAGTATGTACATTTTCTCTTTTGCCTTCATTCAACCCATACACATGTGATCAAAATCACATAAGAAACTTACAGTAGTATGGTATGAGTGGCGTCGGTTCATGCGCGCTCACAACGGAGCTGTATCATGGAACCAACATACATATGAGGCACGCCATGTGATTGTGTACCTAAGAACATGTGCGAGTTTTCATGAAATTCCGCAATTGCTATGAACATTTCGTCAACTTTCGATTGACGTTATTTACTGAAAATTTTGTAAATACTTTTTTCATGAAATATTGCACGTGTCCTTAGGTACAAAATCACATGGCGTGTCTCATATTTGGTTGATATTTCACAGATATATATACATGTATTACATTCCGCATGACATATATACATGTATATATTGAAATAAGTTACTGCCAATAAAGTTTTCACTTAAGTTAATAATCTAAGCACTGAAATGTGTGATAATTAAAATACTGATTCTGATGTATATACACATGATTTATAAAATAATGTAAATACATGTACATAGTTATACCGTTTATATTTACAGCATTCTTACGCGTAGACTGTTTACATGAACACGTCTCACATTAATACTTGTATGTATTTTTTCTGCATTTTAAAACCTTAAATTTTCCGAAACATCACAACTTTACCATTTCAGTATCCCTTTCAATATGTCAAATGCACAATAATTCCTTAAACCATGGTTTGGAGCTCAAACCCTAGTTTAGGCTCCTCAAACCATAGTTTGGGCTTAAACTGCCATTTGAGATCCCAAATGGTAGTTTTCTTAAACCCTGTTTTGAGCAATTATTGTGCATTATTGCGGTAGAAACCACCGTTTGGACTCCCAAACTAGGGTTTCTGATAGCTTAAACCACCGTTTGGACTCCCAAACTAGGGTTTCTGATAGCTTAAACCACCGTTTGGACTCCCAAACTAGGGTTTCTGATAGCTTAAACCACGGTTTGAGCTCAAACCCCAGTTTAAACTGCCCAAACCCTAGTTTAGGCTCGCCAAATGCACAATAATTCCCGAAACCCCAGTTTCAGAGTCTAAACCAGGGTTTAGGCTCTCAAACCCCAGTTTGAGCAATTATTCTGCTTTTGGCCAGAAACTGCCGTTTGAGGTCGTAATCGAATAAAAAGCCTAAACCCTAGTTTGGACCCAAACCACAGTTTAAGAAAAAACTGCCAATCGTGATCCCAAACGGTAGTTTAAGCCCAAACTAGGGTTTGAGGAGCCTAAACTAGGGTTTGAGCTCCAAACCATGGTTTAAGGAATTATTGTGCATTTGACATATTGAAAGGGATACTGAAATGGTAAAGTTGTGATGTTTCGGAAAATTTAAGGTTTTAAAATGCAGAAAAAATACATACAAGTATTAATGTGAGACGTGTTCATACCTATATATGTGCTTGCAAACAGTGTATATCCAGATGAGCCGGCTCCTAGCGAGCCGTCTCATCAGGATCTGCACTTTTTGCAAGTAATTTTCATATTTTTTAGAAAAATAACACCCCCTATTTTATAAATGGATTAGCCTGAAAATAATTTTGTGACGATTGGATTTGTCGGAAAATTAACATATCACAGTCCATTCCAGTCGTTTAGGGTTGAAAGGGTTAACAGACAGACACATGTGATTAGACATTACATCAGGCCCAGTGCTAGCGCTGCCTCAGGTCACTCATGTCGATGACTGCATGTGTCTGACTGATTCATTATATTTAAACTAATATTTAGGTAGTTGTATCCTTCTTGTGGTTCTAGTCTATGTACATCTAATAACAAACTACTAATAACACAATAGCTAATTACATAAATAAATCATATATGTATGCGATCAGTCTTTATGCAGATACTGCTACCACTACAAATGCACACACACCTGTATTGTCCAGATAACAGATGTAGCACATGTATATTTACGTGTGTAGAAGGAGTGTAGAAACCAAATTGAACATGTAAAACACACAAAAATGCGCTTATTATTTTCTAACTACTGCATATGGTGTGATTTCCTTGCTGGCAGTATCTGCATAAAGACTTATTGAACACATATATATGTTTCATTGGTGTAAGTAGCTATCGGTTTACGAGTAGTTTTTTTAAATTATATTTCCATTGACTTTATACGAAACTTAAATGTGGCTGTAACTGGAGAAATGGGGCATATTGGTTTTGTGGTCAGTGTAGCTCCTGATCCAATAGCAGAGTCCTGTAGATAATGATGTACATGTCTTGTGAGAAGCATGACGGGTGTTTCATTGATGGAATGACGAACAGTGCATATCCTGATCAGACTGTGCGGATACACTGATTGCAAAACCCATAAGACCTGTTTCTCCAGCCACAGACACACACAAATTTGACCGACGTTTAATAATTCCAAATGATATGTCGATTGACTCGGGGCACTGTGAAGTCAGTCCCACCAGATCTCTGATTATGCACGAAATCAATTTGGTCATGTGTCCGGAGGTCTTTCGATTGTAACTGTGTCGTCTACCGAGTGGTCTTCGAATGCAATCAAGTGCGGTTCCTGTAATTAAAAAACGTTTGATAAATATATGTACATGTATCATGTGTCTACAGATCGATCGTCTTCATCGTTCAAACATATCTGCAGGAGTACATACTATCCAGCCATGGAACACTGTTCTGTTATTTGCACCTTGTGTAATAGCGTTTGTGTGTTGAACATATATCTGGCACTATATGAACGCTAGTAAAGTCAGGGTAAATTTGCTTGGCCTGTGAATACTAATGACCAAATATAAGGATACAGTATATTGAACGATGCTATATGAAATAGCATGTTTTCTCAATATCCTGTAGTAATTAAATATACACGCGACGTCATATATACGTAATATTATTGGTGTAGGTTATTCTTCTTTAATGTGCTTTTAAGTCACAATTCCTCATTTATTAAACTACATGGACCATTAGTTTGAATGCAGGCTTTATTCCCCTCGATGTTTGCTTGTCTTACCCACTCTTTTCTTGTCAGATTTACAAAACCAAAACAGCTCTAGAAAATAAATGCCGTATTTTTAATGATAATTGAACGGACTCGATTCGTATCACATACACATACATTGTACTTATATAGAGTTTGTTATAACAATCACGATAGCATCCGTCATCTGTTATCGCACGCACGCACGCACGCACGCACGCACGCAAGCACACAACACTTACCCCGCCATTGCTCTCTGTGCACATAAGTCTGGGCGTGGTTTCTATAGTTACCCGTTTGGGGCTGTTACACGAGGACTCCTGCTCCATGGAGACGTCATAGCCACAATGGCGCTGAAATAATGAGTTATCATTATGTTTACATCATCATTGAATGTGGCTTGTACAATTCAGGCACTTCATCAGCTGACACACATATTATGTGGCTGTGACTGCAAAAATGGGGCTTATGTGATATTTTTATCACTGTAGCTATTGATCAAATAGCACATTCATATAGCATCATGATAACGATCTACTGTTCCACGTTTTTCTGCCGACACACTTTTGGCTATTAAACATATTAAATCTAAAAAATATTTAAATGTAAGTACTTTTTCATCAATAACAAAAAAGTCACCCTCCCCAAAAAAAATTGTTTGATGAAATTCCATCAAATATTGATTTTATAGCGAAAAAAAAGATTTTCCTATGGGAATTTAATATGGGAGGAAAAGAGGAGGAAGCAGTGGGGGAGGAGTCAAAAAACGATTATTTTTTTTGGAAAATGACTCCGAAACCTGGCTTGATAGCATGGAAATGATGTAACAAAGAAAACAAAAGTTAGATTTTGAAAATCGGTCAACAAATACAAAATTATTAAAAACAAATATATTTTTAGCCCCCATGTTAAATTCCCATAGGAAAATATTTATTTCGCAATAAAGTCAATATTTGACGGAATTTTATCAAATAATTATTTTTGGGAAGGGTGACTTTTTTGTTATTGATGAAAAAGTACTTATATTTAAATATTTTTAAGATTGAATGTGTTTAATGGCCAAAAGTTCGTCGGCGGCAAAACGTGGAACAGACAGTAGTTTGTATGTTAGAAGCATGACGGGTGTTTCATTGATGGAATGTCGTGCAGTGCAGATCCTGAACAGACTGCGGATGCACAGGCTGGTCTGGATCTACACTGATCGCAAAATCCATAATCAAATCCCCATTTCTCCAGTCACAGCGGCGTGAAGGCTTACACACGAGGTATAGTGCATGTTAGGACTGCGGGAATAGCATGTGTCTGTCAACAGATTTACGAACGCGGTTTATTCCGACCATGTCATTGTTCTTCACCCAACGCAAATTTATAGTTATTTTGTAAAATATAACTAATATTCTCAGAACAAAATGGCACAGGTAAACCAAATTGTAACCATTTACAACCATTTACAACCATTTACAACTTGGTAAAACGTATAATTAAAAGTTGATGGATGGGAATGGGTGGGGTGGAGTGTGGGTGTGGGTACGTACCCGTGATGTCTTTGATTTCATCTTGGAGTGAAAGACAACCTGTGACAGCGATATGATCATCGCCAGGACCAGCCCAGCGATCAATATGTGGAATATTCCAGATACGTTGCTTAGATTTAAGGCACTTTTCCCCTTGTCCTAAAATGGATTAAAACATTCCTGTTGTACTTTTGATGAATAATTATTCGATTATTTCACATGTATTGTCCAGCAGTGTAAATACACAGCTTAGGTGAATATACTGTTTGGCAATGGCAATGGAAATCCATGACTTAGGTGAATACAATACTTAGCAAATGGAAATTCATGTCTTAATTAGGTGAATATAATACTTAGCAATGGAAATCCACAGCTTAGGTGAATACAATGCTTAGCAATGGAAATTCACAGCAATGGAAATCCACAACTTAGGTGAATACACTACTTAGTTATACTATAGGAATGAATGGCATTGTTGTGGAATTTATCGGGGTATAAACTTGGAAAAGTCGCGGAAATACTGGACGAGGCCTTCCGGCCTCGTCCAGTATTCCCGCGACTTTTCCAAGTTTACAAAAATGCCATTCATTCCTTATAATTCCAGCATTTGAAATAAATTCATCAAGAAAATGTGTTTATTTTCCGTTTTCTTAAGAATTATTTTAACTGCGCCTGACGGTTACGGAAAGTAGTTCGGCATGGGAGTTTACTGGGATATAAATTTTGGACAGAGACTTGCTACGGACCAATTAAATGTTAGGGAATTGTGTAAATATGTTTTGCTGCAATTATTTAGTATTGTATTCACATAAGTTGCGAATTTCCATTGCTGAAAATCCGGAATTTCCTACAATCATTTTGTTTGGCGATGCATTATCGTAGTTGCATTTGTGCCTGTGCTACTGAAGATATTGGGCTTATGATATGCATGCCCATTCTAGTTCTGGTCATCTAGCGTCATAACGCAGCCGGGTAAGTACGGAGTGTTTCATACTGTGTGATGATAATGTTTGATATCGCATTATTAATTACGTTCGCCACCGTGGGTGGTTGGTCGGGCGAACGTGACTGGTTTGGCTCACGTACGTTTTTATCTTTGGCTATTTTGTTACATGGGAGCTGAATTTGGTTATTGCCCATTATAAAAGTAGTAACATTATTACTGATCCTACTGCTTTTGGGAGGGGGCCAAGTGATTCTGGTGTGGTGAGGACCTGACATCAGATCAGGATTGTTTTGAATTTAGGACTGAATATATAAAAAAATGTTTTGTAAATATTCTGTTCTGATTTTGGGACTTTCCCCCCATGTGTACATGTACTTGAACATGTACGTGTACTTGTACAGGTAATATATGGGATTTAGTACTAAACCCATTGACCCGGCCTTAAATGACCTTAGCTGTTGATAGGCCGTTAAACCCCAACAAACAAACAAACGTTCGCCACCAATAATGAAATCGTCGCAGTGAGTATATTATATACTACATTCATTTTGTATATGTACGAGACGTATGGTGGATGTTTCGCATTCTAGGAGGGGCCGTGGGGCCATTAGTCATGAATTAGCTATTTGTCATGAATGGCCACATACATAAATAGTGAGGGGCCACAATGGCCCATAACCTTTAGAAATGGCCCATAATTATGAATCCATTGGGCCATATTTTAATACATGCGGAGAAATAACACATAAGCAGCAGAAATAAAATGAGAAGTTGCTGGTAAAAATAATTAAATATCACTTTTATATGATTCATAACACGTTTATAATTTTAAATTTAACTTTTTGTTCATATTATAAAAATCTGGCATAAATGAGCTAGGTGTATATGTAAGACTTATAACAATGTTGATAATATTCCGGCGGAACTTAGAGGCATATTTTGGCTATGGCTCAATTTGAATAAGGGGCGGCCCCTTTTTAAAATATGGATGGGCCAGTGGCCCCGAATTGTATAATCCTTCATGAAGCAGTGGCGACCTTACCCCCGACCCTTGTCCACACTCCCCCTTGTTGTACCACCACTTCTGCTCCAACTTAAACAGCTCTCCGTACTCCCGCATCTCCAGCACGGCTATGTTTAGTTTGTGACTGAAACATACAAATGATACGCTATTTATTATAGGAATGAATGGCCTTTTTGTGGAATTTATCGGGGTATAAACTTGGAAAAGTCGCGGGAATACTGGACGAAGGCCGGAAGGCCTCGTCCAGTATTCCCGCGACTTTTCCAAGTTTATATCCCCGATAAAATTCCACAAAAATGCCATTCATTCCTTATAATTCCAGCATTTGAAATAAATTCATCAAGAAAATGTGTTTATTTTCCGTTTTCTTAAGAATTATTTTAACGGTTAAGGAAAGTAGTTCGGCGTGGGAGTTTACTGGGATATAAATTTTGGACAGAGACTTGCTACGAGCCAATCAAATGTTAGGGAATTGTGTAAATATTTTTGTGCTGGAATTATTAGTAAATCACACTTTTCTTCTAAGTTTTAATATTTTACTATAAATGTTTATTATTTACTATAAATACTTGTGCAATATTATAAATGACTATTATTTCTCACTATACCTCAAATCCGAGTCCTTTGGCGTCGCTATGCCGTATCCCTTCTGATCTAAATTACGGCCCACTTTCATCGTCTTGCACGGTTTGCGTTGGTTAAAGTAGTCATTGTTGGAAGACTCTAGGAGAAAGGAATACTTCCCTTTGCTCGATATAACACGTTTCCACCCTTCCTCCGAATCGCGCACAAACACTGAAGGCTGCACTTCCTTCATGAAGTAGTACATCTTTTGATATACAGGCACTTTGGATTTCTGTAAAATTAGTGAAATAATATACCTTATTATGGTATACTGTTACCCCATGTTGGGGTATAGTAGCGATAAACATCCTTCAGAATGAATTCTTATATGTACGATGAATCTTACTGAGATTCACACCTGATCCGGTGTGTACACTACTCCTCTAAAACCTTCCAGTCAATCGATCTGGCACTATACACACGTCTTCTACACCTTGGTGTTTTATGCCGAAAAAATATGTTTTAACAAAAATATCGCCTTTTTAACATAGCCATCTTTTCCTACATTTGTGTATGCACTTTTATATAGGGTACAGCGTTTGTGTACACTACTCCTCTAAAACCTTCCAGTCAATCGATATGAAACATATACACATGTTTTCTACACATATTGGAAACCTTGCCGAAAAAAATATTTAAAAAATATATATCACCTTTTTAACTTAGCCATTTTTTCTACATGTTTGTATGCAATTCTATATAGGGTACTGCGTTTGTGTACACAACTCCTCTAAAACCTTTTTCAGTCAATCGATCTGAAACTATACACATGTCTTCTATGCATATTCAAGATGTGCACCTTGGTGTCTTATGCCGAAAAAATATTTGTTAACAACATTATCACCTTTTTCAACTGGCCATATTTTTGACATCTTTTGTTTGCAGTTCTATATCGGGTAATGAGTTTGTGTACACTACTCCTCTAAACTCTAAAACCTTTCAGTCAATCGATCTGAAACGTTACGCATATCTTCTACACATATTGTACATGTGTACCTTGGTATTTTTATGTCGATTTGTTTTTTCTTTTGTTAACAAAAATATATACTTTTTAACTTAGCAATCTTTTCTACATTGTTGCTTTGCAATTCTATGTAATTTCTACTTTACACATCTCTAATTAAATTAGTATTCCTGTTTATCACAACAAGAGGAAATATAATGCTATATATTTTCAAATTCTTGCCGTGGTGACAGCTTCACATTTCTGCATCTTCGCTGTTTGGCCCATCTTCGACAGGCGAATTTTGTGACTTACGGCACTCTTGATGTAATTTCAGTTTGTAGATGATGTGTGTGTAATGCATGTTTCCTGCAGGTCTTAGCAGGCCTTAGCATAGCGCACAATGACTGACTAATTGCCAATCTGCATGTATACTAATGTTACGAGTACCCATCGTCTGTGTCCCAACATACGTACTTTGAAAAATGAGGATGTGGAACCCGTCACCTGGCAGCCATACTTGATTGTCGTTTGTTTCGCCAGTTCGTCCACCGAGTTGATCGGCGCAGTGAGTTTCTCGAACGTCAAGAACGCCGCCAAGTTGGCCGTATACGATGAAATCATGATAAGTGTGAAAAACCACCAGACACTTCCAAGCACTCGACCTGAAAGTGACCTGCCAATCAAACAAGGACAGTTAAGCAATACAATATATATAATGCTTGCTTATAATCATATTCAATTTTTTTTATACATATTGCTTAAACTCGGCAATACAAGATATACAAGAATACATACTTTAATATATTACAACACCGGCTTCAGCTAACCTCAATTTTAATGACTCACCCTACTAATAAATAGGAAAACTTTCGAAATGGAAGTCGTGCTCAATGACCACCAAGTATTGTGACAGAATGCACGGGATACATTCTACAGCCGCTACATGCACACAAATAAATGTCTAGGCTCGTGTGAGACACTAACATACATACATGTACTACATGTAATAGTGCAAGAAACGGTCAGTATGCAGTGACATGCATGTGAATGGTGTGACAGAACAAGACAACAAGACATTCATCATGTGGTGGCAGTTAACAATGAGACACGCTGGGTTGATCTGTTTATACAAAAAATTACCATTTGGTTTAATTGTCTGATATCAAGCAAGCATGCCTCAAAGTTTCCTGGATGTTTAAGATACCCAGCATCCAGAGCTGATATAAACCCAAAGCAATTAAATCATAATAAAAACTGGGGCATATTCACATGTGAGTATGTTTTCATTATATGTCATTGTACGTTCTATTTTCAAAGTTCAAAGAAAGTAAATACATTTAATTATTAACGTATCGCGCAATGATCAATGCGTAAAACAATAATATAATGTAAGTGTGTTTAAAATGTTCAAACAATGAAATCGCATACTAAATATACTGAGATTTGAGCATTAATAATCATTCAATATTCGAGACCATTCTGACATGATTATGATGGATTTCTTTGATATATGACGAGCATTTGCATATTGCTTCAATAGTTGTACATCTAACTGCATGCTTATTAAATATTTCAATAAATAAACCACGTCATAATGCAGAGTTTCTCAAATAGAATTGCAAGCAAGCTACTTATAATAAAGTATTGTTTCTTCATTTTAATTCTCCATACCCTTGTGAATATGCCTATATAGAATAATAAAATTGTATTTCATGTAACACACCTTGGGAAAATATCAGGACCCTGCTGCATTAAGGCACCCAACGAAAACCATATCGTGTTTACAAAAGAGAAGTTATCCGAAGGTGCACTTCCGTTCTCCTCGTCGCCATCTTGCCACTCGTACGGACTAAACCGACCCACCATGTATAGGATGAAGCTGACGCCGAAGAAGCCGCATGTTATACAGCCCCAGACGCGGTATGATAGCGGCGCCATGAAGGAGAAAATCCCAGGCTTGGATTTCTCCGGCTTCTTGATCATGATACTGATGCCCGTGTTCATGAACGGCTTGCTGAAACGGACCTCCTTCTCTCTGTCACGGGTAATGCTTAGGCTGGCCAGGGCAATGTCTGCTTCCTGAAACAGATTACATATTGTCTACAAATAACGTCGAGAAAACCGCGGGAAATTTATGAGACTTTCTGCGCATTCCCATGTGGATTTACGCATATGCGTGTTCATGCATATACATATACATGTATATATATGTAAATATTGTCCGGAGTTTGTATGCATGTAGCCCCATATTATGCAACAAGTATTGTAATACGTATGCATAATGTCGAATGTATACTTTTCTATTGTTTTAGAAACCGTGTACATTTGTTTATTGTGAACTTGAGACTTGTACATTAGGTTATTTTAAATGTTATTGTGGAAGTGAGTCGTATCTTATGCTTCTATATTGAATGGCAACTGTACATGTATATTGCATTCTTATTCTGAATATGATGTTTGTTCAGTTGATAAGACGTAAACAAATAAATATGCATACTAACCCTTTCACATCCATTTTTGACAAACACCTATTGTTTGACAATATGCCGGACGTCACACGATCGTATGTGATATAATTTGAATGTTAAAGTGTACATAGTATTCATCAATCAACTTGCAAGCACTCAGGTAGCAAGCCAGACTGTCAGCTTCCTGCCAGCCAGCGAACCATCCAACCAATGCCTATACGTTATATTCATGTATGTAGCAGTGACTGGAGAAATGGGGCTTATGGATTTCGCGACCAGTGTAGATCCAGATCAGCATGTGCATCCGCACAGTCTGATCATGATCTGCACTGTTCGCTATTCCATCAATACACACCCGGCATGCTTCTAAAAAGGAAGCTAGATCGTTATCAGGCTACATGATCACGAGCTACACAAATCACATAAGCCCCATTTCTCCAGTTACAGCCACATACATGTATACGTATATACAAACTGTTCGTTTATCTTAGTGTCACCCATTTTGAAAGGGCCAGTCATATGTGACTTATAGGACACTCTATCGAACAATTAGTACTTCCCAATTCCTATCCATTATGTCAGGCACCCGACAGGAAAGCAATTGGTACCATTACATTTAACTATCTGGCGGCTCACCAACCTGCCACATCAGTCTCGAGGGGAGGCCCAAACTTTCGACCTCCCAGTTGCGAGGCGGATGCCTTATGAACTAGGCCACAGCGACTGTTAACATGTGTTTATTATAGTGGCACATGTGCGTAACGTGGCATACCTTTCTAATGAGTTCGCCGATCATTCCATTCCATGAATTGTTCTCCACGGCCCCGTATTGCCCGTCCTTAACCAGCTGGACTCTGTAGGTGAAGTTCACCCTCTCGGCGATCTCCTTAATCATGTCGATACAGAACCCGTCAAACCTGTCATTGCCCACCCGCGGTATTCCGTTGTCTGACTCCCGGATCATGATGAATGGCTCATTCTGCAATACATTGGAGACCAGCCATGTGATTTTGTACCGAAGATGTGCGTTATTTTTCATGAAAAATATTTACAGAAACTGTGAATGACGTCGAAAGTTGACGAAATTGTCATAGCAAATGGGGAATTCTATTTTGCTATGAACAGTTCGTCAACTTTCGACTTCACTTACGAAAACTACCGCAAATTTATCGCTCTTCTTCTTAGATACAAATTTACATAATGTTCTTTCTAAATATATCACTTGCAAAGACACAGGTCCTTTTTTTCGCGCGATGTTTTAATGGAGAGAGAGAGACAGTTTAACTTATTAAATGACCGATTTCTGGCTGACAAACATATTTTGTTATCCGTTTTCGGTGGCGATATCGATTTAATGCAGTCTAAATGATCCGTGGAAAGTATCATCCTTCTACATGTAGGATAGGACATGTTTTATGGATTGTTTGATTTATCTGGTACGGTGGCTGTGTACACGCGTACCCTAACTGTTATGGCGTAGAAATTCATCACACATTGCAAACAATTATACGGTATTGCGCTTCAACATGCTACGGTGTGTGCATGAACAACGGAATATATGCGGTGTATCGTAATTTTTCTCGTAAAATTCCGCTACACAAGGACATGTATGCGCGGTATACTTCGTTCCAAGATATGAACCGATAACGTGTGTACCGTTTCCAATCCTGAATGTGTTATCAGTATAATTATATAATTTCTTACTGGCTTTCAATCATATACATACCTCTATTGTCGTTATAAGCCGGGTTCTGTTTGCGGGAGGGGGTTCCGGTGTTACCAGCGTCAGGTTGGGTAACGACGTTTGGAGTCCACGACCTTCTTCCCAGTATCCTACCTGAAAGTCAACATCAGATAAGCCATGTTATTTCCTACACATTATAGTAAGAAAATAATATTCCGCATCTGCTCTGTTCCGTCATTGTTCGACTTCATTTACGAAAAATATCGTAACTTCTGTAAATATTATTTATGACAAATCGCACATCTTCTCATGAACAATCAATAATATACACCATGCCATAAACAGCGAACCTTACATGAGTGGTCCGTCTATCCGTCCGTGAGATTTGCGTTACAGTTTTCGGGTGGGTACCAATTATCTCTGCAAGTAGGATGGTCATATACTTATTTAGCATCAACCGTATGTTCATTCTATAGCCCACACATGCGGCATTGAAGTTTCATGCCCAATGTCTCGGCCAAATGACGGAGAAAATATCACTTGCTCCATTTTATTATTGAATTTTAAATCAGGGGGTATAATACAATTTAGACACATTACGTATTTGGAGAGCTGTGGTGGGTCAACATCCCTCATGGAGTTTGCCCCTCCCCATATCCCTCCTTCTAATAACCCCTTTAGCTGTATTGTAGAGGAAGGTCAATACTGCGACATAGTTATACGTTGAAGTTGTGTCGATTAATTATCTGATACGTATTCGTAGATTGATTGTAAATATATTATAGAAAGCTATGCTGTGACGAATGTGTCCCACATACGACAGACAATTGTATACGCATTTTGTAAAATGTTTGACTTGTTTAATGTTTCATTGTAAAAATATGCACTTCACCCATTTGAAATGCTTTCTTCTCTCGCTGGTACATTACTCTTAACCTGTGATTTAAAAATGCTAATTAACAAAAATCCCATTAACCCACCCACACGTTGTCGTACGTTACGTTACGTCATAGACGTAACATACATTACAACAACATGTGGGTGGGGTAATGGGATTTGTTTAAATGGGCATTTTTTGTGTCACAGTTCCGAGTCTTCTCCTTGTGCATTCACTCAATTGTAAATAATGTCAGGTGCTGAACAAAACATTACTCACTTCGTCCAAAGAAGACCGGTGACTTAGGTGATGCAAGTCTAGTTTGTATCGTTTTCTGTATCCGTAGCTATCGAAAAATATTTTCCCTGAAAGACCGTTTGACTCTACCTGAAACAAAGAATTAACTAATTATTATATTTCGAGTAAACTTTGTCTTATGTGCATATTTTATTTTTGTTATGAATGGATTGCCATTCTAGATAGAGGACTTCATTAACGGATGGTGTGGGTTCAATACCCGCCTACAAGACATTATTTATTAACAAAATGCCTTCATAATATTTTCATCCCAATGGTTATTTGGGAGTTTTGAAACCGAGGTCCCGTCTCTATATGATCTTAGAGCACAACGCAATACAGATACCTCTTTGATCGCTTTAAGCACCAGCGGGCCCGGCTCGAAGTGACTTATAGTGCTGCAGTTCATGCCGTAATCCACTTCTCCGCGCCGGAAGGGAAACACAAGTTTCCGCGCCGTCTCGTTCTTATACAGGCCAATCAGCGCCGTCGTTAGAACAGCAACGGAGTCGACGGTCAAGGCGAAATCCACCTGTCGATCAGAATTATATGGCGATAACGTCATTTTCGCCATAAGGTACATTTCGGCATGACGCGGCTCATAAAGGATAACATTGTTACGAATGAGTCTCCATGCATCATTCTGCACTCATACTCAGACCTGATAAGATTTGTCATAATATTTTCAAGGATAGTCAATGTGCACACATATGTTTTTAGAAGCAGGGAACTTGCGTTTCAACATCGTCCCTCATATAGAAGTAGTGTACTTATCTCCATATAGATCCCACGGTGGCCGCCCTTATTGTACACTTCGTTCAATAGCTTAGTACAACATCACGATGAGTTCAGATACTTGCTGAGTTAGTCAATAATATAGTATGCTATTTTGACAAGCATATAAAACAAAACCATGCATATGAGATTGCAGTCGATATAGGTAATCAGCTGTATGGTACTTAAACATGTCTAACACCATGTTTCAGAAAGCAGAGTTCATACTGCACTAGTTTGTCCACGATAGCTATTCGGTGGAAATTACATACGGCACATTCCATCCACATTGTTTGACTGGCCCATTGTTACTGTAACAATAGCTTTAATTTCCACACAATTATGTTACACATGTTTAATAAGCTAGCATCTCTACTACGCTGGCAAGCAAAAGTTTTCTCTTCCGCGATCATGAATTAATATGTCATAGTGCCTGAAGTTGATGCATTACAATGCCGATTACAGTTTGATGGTTCCGGCTCTGCAATATAACTATCATCCTCATCGTCGTTACTATGGTCAGCAGAATTGACCATGCCTAGTGTCGTCCACCTTGTTATTTACATCATCAGATACTATCCCTGTAATTTTGGAATTGCCACGACGACGACGACGAGGATGTTGATAGTTATATTCCATAGCCGGAGCCATCAAACTGTACTCAGAATTACAATGTGGACGACACTAGCCATGGAAATTATACTGACTACAGTAATGACAATGAGGATGATACGCGTAGTTATACTACAGAGCCGAAACTATCGATCTCTAATCACAATTGTAACGCATAGCCTTTATATACTATGACATATTCATGATCGCGGAATAGAAAATGTTTGCCAGAATAATAGAGATGCATGCTACACATGTCTAACATAACTGTGTGAACATGAACACTATTGTAACAATTTTCCAGTCGAAAAATGTGGATTGAGTGTACCATATGTAAATTCCACCGAATATATATAGTGCAATACGAACTGTGCTTTCAGAAACATGGTGTTCCACATGTTTATGTACCATATACCTGGGTAGATATATCAACTGATATCATGTATGCATGTTTTTCCACTTGCGTGATTGTCAAAAAAACATGCTATAGTATTGACTAACTCAGCAAATAACTCGTACTCAGTGTAATGTACTAAGTTATAGAAAGGTGTACCAATAATGGCGACCATCTTGGAATATATACGGAGCGAAGTATAATAATTCGGAATGGGGGACGAAGTCTAAATGCAAGTTCCCTTCTTCTAAAAGACATAGTTGTGCACATTGGCTAGTGTTGATAAGAAGACTGTCTGACGGTGAGATAACATATTTCGGCGGCGGCCATTTTGAAAGCAAGACAGTAATGATGCACTGCTGTTTCTTCCCAATAACTAGACACATATAATAGTATCTATACGACGAAATGTTGTTTATGCTACTCTTAATTGTTAAGTTAGAGCTGAAACTGTATTAGGGATGGCGGCCATTTTGGGTTTTACGGTGAAAGCTCACATCGGACAGTTCGGGAGGATGAAAACATGTTATCTACGTAGGTTTCATTTCTTTACTATTTGTGTCCACTCAACGTGCTAGAATGACTGGAGTATACTAGTATGCCTGATAGGAAGGTAAGATAGATAAATAAATACAAATAAATAAGAAAGCACGGGTGCCTACCGTGGGCATACCGTCACCAAGCATCTCCGTGACGAGAGCGTGGATATTTTCCGAGGTCCACCGAGTCTTTTTGATCAGCTGGAAGCCCGTGATGTTGACCCCGCCGTGGGTAAATGATGTCCATAGGTCCGGTGACATGCCTTTTATATCCTGAAAACAGTGAATAGCAGGCTAGCCTAAGTACATTTCGATATCAAGTTTTTGTTCTGAGTAGATTACTCTAACGACAACACAATATTGTCCATTGCCTCGAAAGCGGAAAACTTGCAGCTAGAAAACACGTAGAAATTAGAATTACTGGCTAGAACATACAGTTATGGGCAAAGAGAAACAACACATGTTCATCAATTATAGTTGATGAACATGTGTTATTTCTCTTTGTCCATAATGGTACATCGAGTGTACATACTAACAACGTATGTCTGGGTGTTTCCATGTTTATCTGTTCATGTGATCTACATAGATGGTTACATATGTAGGCTATTTTTGTATTGAGTCGGCAAAGGCAACACTGACTGGATAATGAACAGTACAGACCGTGATCTGGCTTGCGTCTTCATTCGTCGCAAATGCCATACGCACCATTTCTCCAGCCACAGACACATACACAGGTGCATGATCAAGTGGTTACAACAACAACAACAATGGCTGAAAGTGTTGAAAGCGCGCCCACTCCAAGGTAAGTATTATTTGATATTTTCATTAATATACAACGGATTTTGATGAAATATGGCGTCTTCATCAACTGCAGTTGGTGGTCCCGGCACATACTTATGTTGGTTCTGCGACGAATTCTTCGCAAAAACTACAGAAGTTTGGGCCAAAGTACCGAGACCACCAAATGCAGCTTAACAATACGCGTTTGGTGCACCATATTTCATAAAAATCCGTTACATAATAAGGACAAAATAAAATAATACGTACCTTGAATCGGAGGGCTTCTGGAAGTTTCAGTACTTGTTGTTGTTGTTGTAACCACATGATCATACACCTTGTTATTAGAAATCTCTATCTTTGAATTGCTACATTTAATCACAGGTGGAAAACTCCGATTTGTGACATAAAAATGCCCATTTAAAACATCTCATTACCTCACCCACCTGGTATCGTACGTTTCGTATACACAATAGTCATATGTAACGTACAGTATGATACCAGGTGCGTGAGGTAATGGAACTTTGAATGGACATTTTTTATGTCACTGGTCCGAGTCCTCTATCTGTGAAACTATCCGGGAAGGCACACCCATATTAGCAATGAATTCATCCTTAAGAATTCATGTCTTAACTGTGAATTTTACCTAATATTCACCCCTGTAGCCGATTTCACCAACATTTCTAAGTATACTTATCTAGCTAAGTATACTTTGAGGGAGTACTTATTTATTTTTCATATAGAACAAACGCCTGTTTTTATTTGATGATAGTTTATGTATGCAGCTTTCATATGTTTTATTTATTACATTACCTCAACCTTCCTAGCAGATAGTGTCGTATACTTACACGTGTCCTTGCAGTTCTTAGCAGATAATGTCGTGTACTTACAAGTGCTCTTAGCAGATATTGGTATCCGTATACTTACAAGTGTTCCGAGCAGACAGTGTCGTATACTTACAAGCGTTCCTAGCAGATAGTGTCGTATACTTACAAGCGTTCCTAGCAGATAGTGTCGTATACTTACAAGCGTTCCTAGCAGATAGTGTCGTATACTTACAAGCGTTCCTAGCAGATAGTGTCGTATACTTACAAGCGTTCCTAGCAGATAGTGTCGTATACTTACAAGCGTTCCTAGCAGATAGTGTCGTATACTTGCAAGCGTTCCTAGCAGATAGTATCGTATACATAAAAGCGTTCATAGCAGATAGTGTCGTATACTTACAAGGGTTCCTAGCAGATAGTGTCGTATACTTACAAGCGTTCCTAGCAGATAGTGTCGTATACTTAAAAGCGTTCCTAGCAGATAGTGTCGTATACTTACAAGCGTTCCTAGCAGATAGTGTCGTATACTTACAAGCGTTCCTAGCAGATAGTGTCGTATACTTACAAGTGTTCCTAGCAGATAGTGTCGTATACTTACAAGCGTTCCTAGCAGATAGTGTCGTACACTTACAAGCGTTCCTATAAGATAGTGTCATATACTTACAAGCATTCCTAGCAGATAGTGTCGTATACTTACAAGCGTTCCTAGCAGATTGTGTCGTATACTTACACGTGTTCCTAGCAGATAGTGTCGTATACTTACAAGCGTTCCTAGCAGATAGTGGTATCCGTCTCGATTCATGCCAACATCTATAATCTTGCAATGAAAACAAAACAGAAACAACATCAATCATTTAATTGCATACATGTATTTAAAATGAGTTTTCGCAGTGTACAGCGTATAAGCACAACGTACCAATGTCATACATATTTACCGGATGTCGCTACAGTACCATGGTGGTGATTAGTGAATTAAGTATGCTTTCTTTTGCATATTATTTTGTGTACGTCGGTGCTAATTTGCACGTGTCTGGACTGTAAGAACCCGTCGACACATACGTTGGAATGGAATAAACTCCGCTCGAAATGTATATATTTATTCTGTACGTTTTTAAAATTATTTAATATTATTGGACCCGCGAGCAGATGCGTCACGTGACGTTGCCATCTACCCGGTACCTGAGAAACAATTAAATAAGTTTTATACGTTTTACTGTCCACCCTGGTCGAATCCCTGGTGAATGGAGAAAACTATGTATATATTTATAGTTCCAGTGTTTGGCGATCACCATAGAACACGATTCTTCCTTTGTCTTTCCGCTTACACAACCGATTGCGTTAATCTTGCCAAGATGTCAACGTTTCTGAACATATATTAGCGATCTCAATTCACTGTCAAGCAGTTTGATTGGCTGAGCCTGAGCTGTAGCATACATACATACATACACCACCGCCTGCGTTAATCTTGCCACGATATCAACGTTTCTAAACATTTATATTGATAATTTCAACTCACAATCAAGCAGTTTGATTGGCTGATCCTGAGCTGTATCACAGATCATGCTCAGTCAATCAAACTGCTTGATTTCAACACACAATACTCAAGTATATTGAAATAAAAAATAAATTCACATACTGGCAAGATTAGCGAAGGCGTTGATGTCTATCACAGTTATACATGCATTACCTGGCTCATGAATGTGTCGTACGCCGACAACTGTGATAGATCTACCACAATCCGCTTCGTGTCGAAGTTGTAGTTCCGGTCTAACTTTCGGAGCACCTCTCGACAGTTGCTGACATCCGGTATACGAATGGCGTCGACGAGAAACCCGTCTTTGACCGGCGCAAACGCTTGGTATAATTTCTGTAACCGCCACAGCGCTACAAACAGAGCATCATTGAACAGGTGACCGAAATGTCTCCAGTGCATTTTGATATTTGAACATGTGTTTGTTTTTGTTTTCTTACGAGAAAGTAAATGATTAATCATGGGCGGATACAGGGGGGGGGGTGGGGGGGGGGGGGGGGGAGGGGGCGGAGGGCACGGCGCGCGCCCCCCCCCCCTCCTAAACTTCGCCGAGTAAAGATTTTTTACAAGTTGCAAGGCACGTTTCATGCCAAGTTCCATGTATTCCATGCATTTTTCGGTCGTTTTCTTATTGTTTCAAAATTTAAACGTTTTCAATAAAAAATCATGTCTAAACATACTGTGACAGTGTCAATATTTTTGCTCCAAAATGCGCCAGAACGCAGGAAATGCGATGTAGATTTCCAAAATTTCCATGTTCCGGGGGATGGGGGGGGGGGGGGGGGGGAATGCCCCCGGACCCCCCTAGCGCTGGTCGACTATTTTGCAATACTTGACTATATTATCGAACGAGCAAAATAGTTACGCCCCCCCCCAACCCGCCCCCCCCCCAACCCAAATCCTGGATCCGCGCCTGTTAATGGCATGTGTAACCGTGTAATGATATGTACAACATGTCTACTAAATTGATTGCACCCATCTAATGATCTGTCACCTATGAATGAACTCAAATAAACAGTACATGTGATGTGAGCTGGATGTTACATGTATATTGTTATTGAAATCGACCGGGATGCGAATTTATTCAACCTATTAATTTGAAAATAGTCTCCATGGTAACATGTACCCTCGTTGTAATGACGTAAATCTGCAAAAAGTTCCGTATCGATCGTAACACGGACGGTTCGGGAGTTTTGAAGAGTTACGTACCTGTATCCGCAAAACGGACGACATTATACATTTTGTCATGGATGGCATAATCACATTGAACATCTCACTTGGCTTGTTTGTAGTTACAATGAACTATGATATAGGGATCGGCAATTTCACCTCAATTGACATCTATAGAAGTAAAACTATCAATAATGTTCTTACATGCAAATATAATTTTCTGAAATTCAGGCTTCTGTAAATACATGACGCACCAGAGAAGAATATTCTTCTTGATATTGCGGTCAGTGTAGCCACATATCAGTTAACCGCGCATTCTGATTAGCTTACGCAAAGTTCGATATTTGATAACATAACTGTTCACAACTCGTATAACGAACAACCGAAACATGTATTCGGCTACAAAAGCCATTTCAATTTGTTAATGTTCCTTTTTGTCACGCTTTCGTTAGCGACCAGTGTGGCACTAGGTCAGCGTTCGAATTCTTCCATTGTACTTGGGTCTACGCAGTTAGTCAGTTTGTCACAGAAACGTCTAATGCGATATTGAGAATGGGAATTGATCACGACCTACCCTTACACGCTATAAAACTCATCATGCCCCATTCTGACGTAATTCATTAATAAATGTGACGTAGCCATCCCATTGTGGGTTATTTCCCGACTAGCCTACGCTGACTACAGATGTGGCTCTAGATAGGGAAATGGGTCTTTCAGGGAGAGTATTGCAATAATTGTTAGCTTTCCATCCAATCCAAATTACTATCATGCGCATGTTTGTTTTCTAATACAGTATAGTACATATGTTTAAATCATACGCGCTTTGCGACCAGCGTATACCCAAATCAGAGTGTGCATCTGATTTGGGTATACATTGTTCGTCATGCAGTCATGCTCATCATGCTGATTATCAATCGAATAGCGTAAGTTACCGGCAAAATGAGCTAGAACATCAGGGGTAAGTATGATCACAAATGTCCACATGGTCCCATATCTCCCAATCCCAATCACAGTTTGGGAACGGCTCGATAAGGCAAACACCAGCTGTTTGTATAAGTCAGACAAGATGGATCATTGCGCTGGGAATTAATCTTAGACATCTTACTGAAAATGGAGACATTTGTTGGGTAAACGACTGGCTAAACGACACAGACACATCCATTCTCTAAATACGGGACCCATTTTGATAATAATACTTTTCTCCGATTTTAGCTGATATGGATATGGCTTCGGGACAATTTCAAGATGTCAGTGCAATACGCCTCAGTTAGAATAGGGTGTTGTTTTGTTTTCTAACATGTACTACAGTTACTAATATTGCACATAAATGTTCAGAGTACATACGTTTATGTCCTGTGGTCGGACCGTGTTTTTATCAAATCAATTCCATTCCAAAGGTACTATGTTGCATATGAGTTATCAGCTATTAACTACGTGTTTTGTTTCTGTTTACGTCTGCAGTTGATCCACATCAATCAAACGCATAATTTTATTTTTGCAAATTTCCAGTAGCCTATTTCATCAACATTGCAAAGTATACTTTTCTAGCAAAGTATACTTTGAGGGAGAAATCATTTATTTTTCCCGAAATGCATTATGTCATATAGAACTAACGACTGCATATATTTGATGATTAAAAGTATGCATATTTATTATACTGAATTTATTACATTATCACAGCCAAGATTGCTGTGATAATGTAATACATTCAGTATAATACAAATTAATAAATTTATCCTTAAATTGAAAAATTCTCCCTCAAAGTATACTTTGCTAGAAAAGTATACTTTGCAATGTTGGTGAAATAGGCTACAGGAGTTTCATCAATGTTGTCGTATATCTGTAATCCAATACTTTTAAATGGCGTGACGTCAAAGTGTGGACAAATATTTCTGACAAAAAAGAAACGTTCCAAAATGCTTTAATGGGTTTCCGCAGATACGTTCTACATGAAAGAAACGATAAATGTACGTGGCATCCAGATTCAAAACGTTCCTTATATTACTTAATTACATGTCATTTGTATATCACTGCCGAATATATAATTTCCAGTACGAAAACTAATTTAGATAATCGTTGTTAGAATGGTCGTGCATGTGCATTTTCTCACTATGACCAGGTGTATGGTCAAGTTGGACCATATTTCATTCTCGGCACACAGGTGTGTCTAGTTGGACCACCATAAAAGTCACATCGAATCACATGTCCGTGGTCATATATGTCTTGGAATTAATATTATTTAGGAAATGTTTTTGGGTTGTTTTTTTTCTGGATCTACAACGTTTGCACATGTTGGTTTATGGTCTCTATGGTTGGAAGCGTTGCGAAAGTTTCATTTTGAACAGTCAAAACATGCGCACTCAGTCACAACACTTGTGCAAAATAATACTTTCAACCAACCTGGGGGAGTTACTACCGTGTCTGCGATCAGTCTGCTACAGACCCGCATGTGGCAGTATATCATCCATACAAATTACACAAATATAAATGACAAAACCCACGGCGAAGATCGTAAACATATCGGAAATCCATTTTCATGAGGTATTAACGGCCCTGTGGCGCTTCCATGATGCCACTAGTGCCAATTCTAAACCGTTTACCGGTTATCTGGTCGTTAAAAATGAGCTTCTTGACTGAGGAATGTCCGACAGCAAATCGTATTATATTCCCGTTTATGGCAATCCTTGATGTCGTTAAACCTAAATCACACTTTCTGGACAGGATTTGCGAAACAACTATAGCAGATTATTGTACGTGCGTCCACCACCAATCCAAACGGCAATACTCTATTTTCTACACTAACCTAAATATAAACAGACCTGTCGTCTGCTGGAATGTTGTTCCCGTCAAGTTAATATTGACATTTTCCTCCAAGAAACAAGCAATATTAATATTACCAAATTCTAGAAAAAACAGTATATGCTACGAGCCACTCCATGACATGGTGTTAGACGCTGGTGTGTTATTCTGATAAACGGTTCATACGTCTAATTTAATAAAACTTGTGTGACTGAACTTTTGTGACCTCTGAGCTGTGTCATGTGACACTGTTCAGCTAGTCACAAAGGGATACAGACAATTTGGTCACTTAGGTGAGATGGTTACTTATATTTCTTCACCCAATCTAGACAGTAGCCTTTTAAGATAGTGTAATGTTTAATACGGGGTAGGGTTATTATCACATGTTCGGCTGCATTTGTAAAATGATCAGAGATTAAACTAATTATTATTTTGGCAAATAAAGAACATTGTTTGATTTGTTTCCTTATTTTCGATGGAGTAGATTATTTTGGAATCAATATATAATACGTATAGTAAACATTGTAAAGACACATTACTGTCACAACGCAACCTTGAAATAATATGCCAGAGATAAATTATTTATTATGTGTATGGGGAGGGGAAGATTGCATATTGATATTATTTACAGTCGAACTATCGTCTAATCAACGCACATCATTCTAAATTACGTGAATTAATGACATACTATTTTATATATCGGACATTCTGCACACATTATATTTCATGATTGTGGGTACGATGCTAAAATGCAATAGTTTCATCTGGCCCAGACAAAATCAAAATGTGATGATTGTATTGTCAATTAAATCGGCAGTGAAACATTTACCTGATAGTCTACAAGCCAATTGGTGAACCGGGAAATGTTGAGTACTATAAAGTTTTATGCTTGAAATGTAATATATAGGTCCTAAGGACTCAGAAACTGCCGGATGCTAAGTTAGCATTTTTCACAATTGACCTAATTAGCATATGAATTAGGTCAAATCTCTAAATTATGCCTATCTTCCTTAATAAGCCACATAGATACTTAATTTTGGTGCATATACCCATGTTTTCGACCCCAAATAATCGATATAACACAGTCCCAAGCACATACATTAATTACAACCTCCTGAAATCCAAGATGGCCGCCATTTATAATGAAGTAAATGGTAAACTCGTCCTAGCTCAGCTACATTTGCATATAGATGGTTGATGTCTAGCCATATGTTGTCGACACTAGGGTTTCGATTTAGCATATTTTCAAACCCCAGCACTTTTCTGAACACTCATTATTGTGTAATATGGCCGCTATTCAAAATTAAGAAAATCATCAAGACCCATCAATGTCCATAGATAGCGATTTCGTTTTGGTGTTTATTTTGACCATAAATTCATTTAGAATGGTTCTTAATATATAATTTTGAACAACGCATAATTATCGAAGTATGTATTTGATATTATTTCCCCCTTCTGCCCTTGCAGCTATAGAAAAATACGATATGGACGAGCACTTTTTAGCTCGACTATTCGAAGAATAAGTAGAGCTTATGTTGTCACCCCGGCGTCGGCTTCGGCGTCGGCGACGCCGGCGTCGGCGTCGGCGTCACCGTCACGCCTTGGTTAAGGTTTTTAGTCAACCTTGTATATCGAATACTACTGGCCCTACGCCCACCATACTTGGACAACTTCATCTCCTAGTGATGTACATCAATAACCCCTGATCTATATTTGACCTTGACCTACATTTACTCTTCAATTACTTAGTTAATTCCCCTTGGTTAAGGTTTTTAGTCAACCTTGGTTAAGGTTTTTAGTCAAGCTTGTATATGGAATACTACTGGCCCTACACCCACCATACTCGCACAACTTCATCTCCTAGTGATGTACATCAATAACCCCTGATCTATATTTGACCTTGACCTACATTTCCTCTTGAATTACTTAGTTAATTCCCCTAGGTTAAGGTTTTTAGTCAACCTTGGTTAAGGTTTTTAGTCAAGCTTGTACATGCAATATTATTGTGCATACATACACCATACTTGGACAACCTTTTCTCATAGGGATGTACATCAATAACCCCTGATCTATATTTGATCCTTTACCTACATTTCCTCTTGAATTACTTAGTTAATTCCCCTTGGTTAAGGTTTTTAGTCAAGCTTGTAGATGCAATACTCCTGGCCCTACACCAACCATACTTGGACAACTTCATCTCCTAGTGATGTACATCAATAATCCCTGACCTATATTTGACCTTGACCTACTTTTATTATTGGATTACTTAGTTATTTCCCCTTGGTTAAGGTTTTTATTCAAGCTTGTATATGGAATACTGCTGGGCCTACAGCAACCATTCTTGGAAAACTTCATCTCCTAATGATGTAAATCAATAACCCCTGACATATATCTGACATTCACCTACATTTAACCTTGAATGACTTACTTAATTTCCCTTGGTTAAGGTTGTTAGTCAACCTTGGCTAAGGTTTTTATGCAGGCCGCAGCCACCTTGTTTGTCAAGCTATTTGTACATCGACAACCCTCGTAGTCGAGCTATGCTGTTCTCCTACAGCTCTTGTTATATAATTGTACAGGTATGGTCATTGTACATTTGCGACGTATGCACTGTGGTTTTCAGAATATTTGATGGCACAGTTGAACGTGTATCCCAATGGATATTGGATATTCCACGATGACATCAAATTTACCAAAAAAACAACATCAACAGTAATGGTTAATAATCCAGTAAGCACTGTGAAACATTATACAATACTGGAGAGTCATCAAAATACATAGCATTTGACCATCATAAGAAAAAGAGTGAAAAGGTTTAACGTACGACCAACAAGTACTGGTAAGTCATGTACAGACGTGATCAATGTTACATATCTTATCTGAGAGACAAGAGGAATGGGAATGCTATGTATATCGTCGTATCCAGATCGATGATTGAGCACACAAACACCTGAATGTTAACATATATGGCAACACGTTACCAGGAGACTCCTGCATCATCATCCTGCAAAACCATTCAAGAAACCGTTACAACGTAACTATTATCATATACACCTGCAGCACTTCGTAAGATTATGTAAGACTGTCGTAGGTGTCAATTTAAAATTTTAAATAAATTTTGAATTCACAAAATTTTCAATCGTTGATTAAGTAATTGGTGGACACACTCACTGAACGGCACATATACGTGCATACTTAAACATTATTGTTACAGTAGCAATTGTGTATGTTGGCAACATTTATGCAAACAAAAACACAATTTTTACGAACTTCTTAAATTTTACGAAGTTTAGTGAAACGGGCCCCTGAACTTATCTATAATTGTATCTTAAAACAATTGGTGAATCAACAGGATCAAAGTTGGACACTATCTGTCTCAGTCATCACTTTCATATTCATTGACGCGATCGCTATCTACATCCTCTTCCCCCTTCGTGAACGTCTCATTCATCACCATCTCATTGTGTCAATGCTTTATAGCACTCGTCCCCTCCTTCGCATGGACAGTAGCTGGTGCAAGACAGTACATTTGCTATGTAACTACACTTCAAGCTGCATGCCTTACCCTTCGCTCGACAACTGCATCTGCTTCCATAAGTGTTGCAGGTGCGATAGGTTCCTTGGAGAGCACTGGCATCAATCACTTGACCGTTGTCATGAACATCCCATCCGTAGTCAGTAATTGTGACTGCAGGAGGGTCAGCCCTGCCAGCAGCCTTCCACAACATCATTTGGAGATGAGCTCTCTGGAGATGGAGGGCCAGGTTGTTGATGGAAGGGACTGCAGAGCTTTCGAAAAATATCATACCTAGCAGCATTCAATGAAGAGCTCTTCTTCTGAGAGTAGAGGGCCAAGAAGAAGCTGGTACCAGTTGCGATCAGGTCGGTCTGAGTTGAACCAGCCTCTCCTAGAACTGTGTCGAGTCCAGTGATGTAATTTTGAGTGAGCACTCTCAGGGCGGACACATTGCCTTTCCCATTAGGGTATGACACAGTGTCACATCCTGAGAGCGCATGCATTCCAAAAATGCCCTTGTACTTCTCCCCGAGCTTGGCGACAGTGGCATTGATGTTGAGTACTGACCCATCCCACTTTTCCATCTGTACACTGCATAATACGCTTGATTTCCAGCACCAGTACACGAGAAGAACGAATACATCTGTATCATCACATAGTATACGTACAGTCCTAACTCCCGCTGACACAGCGTGTAACATATAGCTGATGAGGGATATGTCTGCTTCATCATGGCGCGCAATACCATTGGTTCGGCTGACAAGGTCAATGTTGCTGCCTTTGTTATGTATGCAGAGTAGGTGTGAAAGTTGTCGCTTGTTGTCCTTGTTCTTCATGATGGCATCACGGCCAAGGAGAGGCGAGTTGAGAGTCAGTTGATATCCATTTGATCCATCACCCGCTCTCCTCGGTCTCTCGTGATCCTTTGCGTTGACACCATCATAATGATCAAATATGACAAATATATTTGCTCCACTGTAGTCGGTGAGACGAGATTTCATGCCGTTAGCTACATCTGCCACTGTTCCAACGCATAGCCAGATAATGTGATGCAGCAATTGAGAGGCGTCCACTAGCAGAGTATATACGGCGAATATAGCGTATAGGTCTTAGATGGATTTGCCTTTCACCTTCACACACCGCTTCAGTACCTACATGGTCTTCACCTTCTTCTTGATCTGATTGTGGAAGCCATTAGGTAGCGATGCGGCAAAAGCTTTCTGCATCTCCTGCCCGATCTCAACAGCATTCTGTACGTTGACATCGTCTGTTGACGCAACATGTCCATTGACGATGTTGTACAGTGATGCTGATTGATCAGACAGTGGATGAGAATGTTTTCGGAGTTCATCCAGGATCTTCTGTCGGTCCTCGCTATCCAACTGCTGTCTATTTTCACCTTCTTTGTGCTTAGTATGTGGATATATAGTTTCTCCGTCAGGGTAATACATATCATCCAAGGCCATGAAGACATGAGAACAGACACCGAGTGACTCAATCCATATAGCGACTTGTTCAGGGTTGGTGGAGATACCTTCCATGCCTCCAGCTTGCTTGCCTTGTTTAATGTATGTTTGTTCCCCGAACTGGTCACCGGACACAGCAGCAGCTCATTCTGAATAGCGACAAACATGTACTCCATCGAGGAGATCCTTCTTGGCATAATGTGGCAGGTGTTGCATGTCCCGCATGTGCCAGCTGATGTACCGCGCATAGTGATGATGCCCTGTCGCAAAGAAATACGGCACCATCATCTTCAAGCAGTGCTGCTGTAGTAGCCAGTTACCCTCGCGCTCAGCTCTCAATAATTTGTGGACCGGCATAGTCGGCGTAATAAAGCAGTCGACCCAGAGTTTGCCTGTGAGACATTCTCTTGCCTTCTCGAGGTATGCAATGAGCTCCTCGTAGGTTTTTTCTCCATCGTGCAGAAAATCGTGAAGAAGTGCAGCGACAACCATACGAAATGCTCGCATTGCCGTCGGCCAGGCTTTCCCGTTGAAAATGCTGGTGATACCACCGAGTTCCATCGTTCAGGGTCGTTCCACTTGATGAAACAGGAGATGGTGTAGAGTTGCATGTCCAATGTCAGGTGGATGTGTGTCATGCCAAGGCTCTTGAGCGTCTGATCGAGGTAGGCCATAGTAGTCAGGACTGTGTCAGGAAGAGCTGGAGGAGAGTCAATCAATGGGCCGAAGACACATAGTGTCTTGGGCTTATGAATGCCAATATGAGCCCGATCGTTGTGAGCATTAAATCCAGATCATTCAACTGGTTTCTCGGAGTTAAGCTGGGAGAAATATGCTGCATCCTTGGTCTGGGCGTTGGCCAAGTGGAGTGAGATTAATTTACTGTCTGTCTGAGACACAGGAACCTCTGGAAGAGCCGGTGGATTCAACTTCTTTGGGCCGGTGTAATTCTCAATCTGAAGAGATCTGTCAGTGAGGCGGAGTTTGGCTGCTTCCATCTTTTTCAGACGATGTATCTTCAGACACATCACACCAGGAGTAGCACTTCTAGGGTTTATAATGCCAGCCGGATGCTGCGTGAACTCTGTTGCCATAGCGTGAGTAGCGCGGCGGCCATTCGGAGTGAACACGACCAAGTCATAGTTGTCACACCAGCAGAATATTGGACCTATGGGGCGTTCAAGACCCAGTGCTCTGTGGTACACGTCACTATTCTGACGTCTGCCTTGACTCTTCTGATCAAGCGGTCAACATCATCATCAACATCAGAAAGAAGTGACTGCTTGACCAGTTTGAGAGACTTGCCAACAAACTTCCGAAAGCCAACAAGGGAAGAACAACCTTCTAAATGCAACACGACAATCTCATCACCAAAGTACTCGGTCAAGTGCACAATCATTTGTTTTCTAGTTAGGAGACCGGAATTGTGAGTATAAACATCATGCAGTTCAGCTAATGATCACGTAACGGAAATGTTAGTTTTCATATGGTTGATTACAGACTTCAATTATTCATCAACACATGGTTTAAAATATTCAGATTTGGTTGAGTCAATGGGTACTTTTCTGAATTTATTGTAACATGTAATATGATACTGAGCATCTGCTGCTGGTAGATCGGTTTGAGCACCGTTGACTCTAACCTCAACGGTTCTGGACCAATTATCTCGTCGTTCATCACGTATGTCAAGTATCACCTGTTTTAAAGTAGGTTGACCAGGCATAATACACATACTGTGTTTATCTTTGGTGGTTGCCAAGTTATCACAACTATTAAATGCACTATGTACCTCATTATATGTGGCGGCCATATTTTATTTCAGGCAGATTCAATTGTTTTATCAGCCTGCAACTGAGTGAGATCGATTCATTGTCGTAGAAAACATTGATGGACATAAACACATAACGTTTCTATTTTAGTAGTTGCATATTTATTGCGACTTTAACAGTTACCTAATTATGCATGGCGGCCATATTAGATTTCATGAAATTGAAATGGCTGTATGAGCCTGGAACTGTGTTAGAATGATTAATTTGTGTCTGAAACATGGGCCTAGAGACCAAAGTTAAGTCTATAAAATGTTCTATATGCAAATGTAGCTGAGTTATGCCGATTTTACCATTTACCTCATTATAAATGGCGGCCATCTTGCATTTCAGGAGGTTGGAATTAATGTATGTGCTTGGGATTGTGTTAGATAGATTCGTTGGGGTCGAAAACATGGGTATAGGCACCAACATTAAGTCTCTATGTGGCTTATTAAGGAAGATATGCTTACTTTGGTGATTTAACCTAATTAATATGCTAATTAGCTCAATTATGAAAAATGCTAAAGATATGAAACTTAGTATCCGGCCGTTTCTGAGTCCTGAGGACCTATATATTACATTTCACGCATAAAACCTTATAGTACTCAACATTTCCCGGTTCACTATAGAACATATAGGGATGGCTAGTAGACTATGATACATGTACGTCTACACGTCACGATATACAAGTATGCGAAAGCTGGTATCGTTGATACATTTTACAACAGGCATGGAGAAATACAGGAGATGTACTATTGGAAAGTCAAACTATCCATTTCTTTGTATTATGCCATCCCAAAAATATGATTTATCGTTCATATACAGTGGAACCCCTCTAAACCGGACACTCGGGACAATATGGATGTTTAACTTAGATGTTTAAATTAGGTGTTTCTCTCTGATTACAATGACTTTTAATGACACCAAAACACTACAATGTGTCATGAAGCGCTAACATGTCTGATTTACAGTGGAACATCTCCAAACCAGACACCATAGGGACGGACCTTCCAGAAGCGGTTCCATTGTACATATGTATATGGTACATACGTATATCAACGGTAATCAAACTATAGCTCACCGTTGTCCGAGTCGAACAGATAGAAGATGCGATCCCATTGGTTATATTTTATGAAGTCAATCACCGCACCAATGAAAGACGGGCACATGTTGATGACGTAACTGCCTGATTCCATGGTTGACTCGCGTGACAGAGTGCGTAGGAAAAACGGAATCTTGAGAACCCGGCTGTATGACTGGATGGCGTTGAATGAGCTACTTTTACTGGACCCGAGAAGAGAGATAGTCTGGTGGTCGACTAAAGCGCAAACTGAAAAGAAACAACGAGTAAAGTATACGAAATGCATGTACAACGTTAACTTGTAAAAGGAGTGAAATATACGTAGTATGGTGGACGATCATGGGTCACAGTAAAACAGAAACTCTGGTGGACCACCATGGGCCAACTGGTGGACCACATGCCACATTAAAACAGAAACTCTGGTAGACCATCATGGGCCACATTAAAACAGAATCTGGTGGACCACCATGGGACGCATTAAAACAGAAACTCTGGTGGACCAACATGGGCCACATTAAAACAGAAACTCTGGTGGACCACCATGGGCCACATTAAAACAGAAACTCTGGTGGACCACCAGGGACAAAACAAATACCACACTTCTGGTGGACCACCATGGGAAAAACACAAATACCAGCAAAACTAGGTGGGAAAACAAACTATACAGTTAAATCTGGTGGGACACATGGGGACCGGGCATTACAGAAACTCTGGTGGACCATAAACAGGGCCACATTAAAACAGAAACTCTGTGGACCACCATGGCCACATAAAACAGAAACTCTGTGGACCACCATGGGACACATTAAAACACGAAAACTCTGGTGGACCACCAGGGACACATTGGGAAACAAAACAAACTCTGGTGGACCACCATGGGCCACATTAAAACAGAAACTCTGGTGGACCACCATGGGACACATTAAAACTGAAACTCTGGTGGACCGCCACGGGACACATTAAAACAGAAACTCTGGTGGACCACCATGGGCCGCATTAAAACAGAAACTCTGGTGGACCGTCATGGACCACATTAAAACAGAAACTCTGGTGGACCACCATGTACAACATTAAAACAGAAACTCTGGTGGACCACCATGGGACACATTAAAACAGAAACTCTGGTGGAACACCATGGGCCACATTAAAACAGAAACTCTGGTGAACTACCATGGGCCACATTAAAACAGAACCTCTGGTGGACCACCATGGGCCACATTAAAACAGAAACTCTGGTGGACCACCATGGGACACATTAAAACAGAAACTATGGTGGACCGTCATGGGCCACATTAAAACAGAAACTCTGGTGGACCTCCATGTGCCACATTAAAACAGAAACTCTGGTGGACCACCATGGGCCACATTAAAACAGAAACTCTGGTGGACGACCATGTGCCACATTAAAACAGATACTTGGTGGACCACCATGGGCCACATTAAAACAGAAACTCTGGTGGACCAACATGGGCCACATTAAAAGAGAAACTCTGGTGGACCACAATGGGACACATTAAAACAGAAACTCCGGTGGACCACCATGGGACACATTAAAACAGAAACTCTGGTGGACCACCATGGGCCATATTCAAACAGAAACTCTGGTGGACCACCATGGGCCACATTAAAACAGAAACTCTGGTGGACCACCATGAGACGCATTAAAACAGAAACTCTGGTGGACCGCCATGGGCCACATTAAAACAGAAACTCTGGTGGACCACCATGGGCCACATTAAAACAGAAACTCTGGTGGACCACCATGGGACACATTAAAACAGAAACTATGGTGGACCGTCATGGGCTACATTAAAACAGAAACTCTTGTGGACCTCCATGTGCCACATAAAACAGAAACTCTGATGGACCACCATGGGCCACATTAAAACAGAAACTCTGGTGGACCAACATGGGCCACATTAAAAGAGAAACTCTGGTGGACCACCATGGGACACGTTAAAACAGAAACTCTGGTGGACCACCATGGGACGCATTATAACAGAAACTCTGATGGACCACCATGGGCCACATTAAAACAGAAACTCTGATGGACCACCATGGGACGAATTAAAACAGAAACTCTGGTGGACCACCATGGGCCACTTTAAAACAGAAACTCTGGTGGTCCGCCATGGGACACATTAAAACAGAAACTCTGGTGGACCGCCATGGGACACATTAAAACAGAAAGTCTGGTGGACCACCATAGGAAGTCATTAAAACAGAAACTTCAAGATGGCTTTTGACACTTGATACATGTGAACTTATCCAATACGTTAACATGACAGCCAAACGTTTTTTAAATATGTGTTCTCTTTGGTACATAATTTTCTTTAAGTTGGTGCTAGGAGGCGTTTGTGCCATTGACTTTATCAATACCGCTCAGTCAATGACACAAATGCATATGTGGAATGAAACCGTACTTGCAAGGTATATGTTCCTAGTAGCCGTGTTAATCGGCAATCATCGTGGGTCTCTGTACGGGGCGCCAAGTGGGACATGGCTCAATTTTGTCAAGAAAATTCATTTTTGTATCTATAAACTTGACAAAAACAAAACAAAATTAAATATATACTGATTTTGTCAACAAAATTCACTTTTGTGCCACAAAGCTCAATTCTGTGTCACAAAATTCACTTTTATGCCACAAAACTCAATTCTGTCACAAAATTCATTTCTGTGTCACAAAATTCAATTCTGCATACGTTTCGTATACGTATTTGCATACGTTTCGATTCTGTTGCCCAAATATGTCACACGCATGTAAGAAGGACTACCATTGGTCAGAAACTGGACTGGAGAAATGGGTCACGGTCGCCGATCAGCGATCCAAAATGGCGTCTGAAGAAGTAAGTTTCAGAGAACGCTGGATGAAACACACTTGTTACTGCTTTGTAGCTTAGTGTTGCAAGGTATTCGTACTGTTTAAACGTATACACGGGGTGCTAGGAAGGTCCCACGATAAAATGGTCTCGTTTAAACCTGCAAGTGTACTCCACCATCTAGTAAAATGGACTAAGACCGATCTCAACCAATCAACGTAGAGATGACATAGACTATCAGTTACGCAAACTAATTTTTGTGGACAAAACTGACTTTTGTGGACAAAACTGAATTCTGTCCCACAAAACTGAATTTTGTTCACAAAACTAAATTCTGTCTTACAAAATTGAATCCTTTATAACAAAAATGAATTTTGTATATCAGAATTTTACATAATTGGATTTTGTAATTTTTAGTGTTACAAAACTCAATTTTGTCTGGACAAAATTGGTTTTGTACACATAATTAACCTGTCCTGCATGGCGCCCCGTACTCTGAACAACTAGCATTTACTGCGTTTTGACAAGGTCACCGACAGTCACACACTTAGCCATTCTTATTTATTTCTGTCTTCAATATTTGAGTAACTTGATATATACGGGGCGCCATAAATAACATAAAAATTAAAAAAGTGTTTTCATCATGGCCCTGTGTAAAGTGGTTTAATGTGGTTTAATTGAAAATATATAACGATACTAGGACTGCTGGGTTGTTGCAATTTTCACCGATATTGGTGCATTATGCCTCAGTCACATTTGCTCTACGGCTAGGATACGGCGGCCGTAGGCCCCCGAAATCGAGAGATACCTGCGGCGGCCGCAGAGGATCTGCGGTGGGTGGCCGTAGGGGTCGCCGTGGGATTATAGCGCGGAGTTATATTTTTTTTAATTTCTAGGTTCGCCGTAGCAATTGGACACGCCGTAGCCATGCCGTAGACCAGTTCCACGGCGACCATACGTCGGGCGTACGATGGCCTTGCGTTTGCCGTGCGGCTGCCCTAGGGTCTTATGAATTACAATTGACTTTTGCGGACCCCCACAAAAATGCGGCGGCCGCAGGAATTCCACGGGCGCCCTAGGGCAGCCTTAAGGCGGCCCTATGGTGCACGTACGGTGGCCTTCCGGTATGTGGCATACCCTGAGGGCAACGCAAGGCCCACGCACGGTTCCCGTACGCTCGCTGTACGTCATCCGTACGGCCCCCGTGGCAGTCTGCGCCGTGCGTGGAGCAGGGTATATATACCAGTTTTTTTCATATGTATATTATCATTCATATCTGTCTTATAGATTGTAGACAAAGTTATATACAGATGGCGCTGGGAGGCATGGTGCAAAACTTTGTGAAACTTTGTAATGAATGTCTGTTGTGGAATTTCTTGTGAAATGTCCTGATGTATGTTGTTGTTGTTATTGGCGCTCTTCAATCTATTCTGCGGCTGCCTTGCGGCTACCTTGCGTCTGCCTTGGTATTTGTCAAAAACCTACGGCCGCCGCAGGCACGCCCTAAGGCAACCGTGCGTCATCACTTCAAAGGCCGTACGGCAGCCGCAGGTTTTCTGTCTCCACAAATTCAAAATACGCCGTACGGCTACCCTAACAAATGTTACTGCCACAGTATGAGACCGTGGGAATGCTGCGGCGGCCCTATAATTGCTATTGGCCGTAGATATTTTAGACCCCACGGCCGCCGCGGCAAATGTGACTGAAGCATAAGTATCAGATTTTCTATCGTGTTGAACGCGAGGTAGGAAATCCGATAGTGGTGAAAATAGAAACAACCCAGCAGTCCTAGTATCGTCATATATCTTCAATTAATCCACTTTACACAGGGCCATAATGAAAACACGCTTTTTTTGTTAACAACATTCTGATATGCTCCGTTAATGTGTCATTTGGAAACGAATGTACATGCTTAGCTCTTTCACCACTACAAACTTCGTGTGTGATGCTTGCAAAAATGGTAGATCCGGATAAGCCGGCTCGTGATGAGCCGTCTCATCAGACTCTGCACTTTTTGCAAGTAATTTTCATATTATTTTAGAAAAAAAAGACACACTTTCTATTTTGTGATTTTTGGATTGGTTGGAAAATTAACATAGCACAGTCCATTCCAGTTACTCAGAGTTGAAAGGGTTAGCTGAGTGCGCTGATGGGCTTACTGATCCGGGAATAGACGGATGATATAGACAACATTCATCATTTATCCATGTCCTGCCACATATTGTTCAATTTAGCGTCACTGGAAATTGCGTAATTCTACAAGTCCCCAATGGTTTGGACAATCTGTTGTGCGCTCCTATTGGGATATCGGAGGATTATATGCATCCATCGGCGACGAAGGGTATTATTGTATTTTCCATCAGTGTAAACCCAAATATCAGTATACACATTCATACAGTTAGACTAGCGTCAGTTGTTGCTAATTAGTTAATGCACATTTTCCAACACATATAACGAACATGTTCTGCGATTAACAGACTTTAGCAGGGTATTAACATAGCAGAAAACCTCACTGGTTAATACATGTACTTACTTGTAAATCTTATTTGGTATTTTTGACACGTATGGGTCAAGAAAACAGACCTTTACACGTTCACAATCAATAGTTCTGATCAGCCTTATGCAGCAGGCTACCAATGCATTATTACAACTGTTATCTAGATTAGTGATGCATATGGGAGCTGCATATTGGCATACTCGATGTGTGCATGCGTGGTCTATCTGTTACACAATCAGACCATGGTGCCACGTTAGACGTTTGGAAATGTCTTGCAGGATTCTGGGGCTTAAAGCGATTGTGTCTAATACATGATTGGTAAGTGAGAGCAACGATAAGACGCATCATTTATCGTCCGCTTGACTATATACAAGTTTCCATATAATTATAGTTAGCATGCGTACTAAATGTGGATGGAATTCCTTGCACATCATCGTCGCTTATAATGCATGTACATATAGGTTATACGGTGCATTGTTTTGTTTTGAAATGAAAGTATTGTCTTAACCCTTTCAACACCACAGGCCTGTAAAGTGGTATTGGCAAATAGTGTAGATCCAGATGAGCCGGCTCGTGACGAGCCGTCTCATCAGGTTCTGCACATTCGCAAGTATTTTTTTCTATTTTTCAGAACAACAACACCCGCTTTTCACAAATGGACTAGTCTGAAATTCATTTTGTGGCGATTAAGTTGGTCCTGAAAGTAACATATAAAAATCCATTCCAGTTACTTAGGGGTAAAAGGGTTAATACATGACAAATAGAAGACCATGCTAGTGACCTTTGATATTCAACTTTATCAAGCTACGTGCTTCAAAAACTTGTCTGATACAACTGATAGCAAAATACACTAGGATGGTCTTCTCTAATTATTAATACGTAAATAACGTGGCCACATAAAAGGCACAATTTAAGTGTTTGAAACAAGTGTTGTGTTGGCACCATGTTTACCGCAGTATGGTGTTTTGTTTTATTGTGGTGTTTTTCAGTGACTAATGAGGTCCCAATGGAGCGACAAAGATATTTGTTTTTAACAGTACTTGCCTCTTGGCAACTTGAAAGACAAAATAAAAATCACAAACTGCACTCACTGGCAGTTTAAATATCGCATTACTGAAATGTAATTTTGAAAATTTGCAACGCATAGTGGAAAAATGTATTGCACTATAAGTCGATGCTATTGCACAGAAATCGATGCATCAACTAATACAACAGTCGGTGTATATACATTTAGATATTGCATTAAGTTTACTTACATGTCTGACGTAATTTATATGTGTCCATGAGATCGGTTTCCTTGACAACCGGATTCATTTTGATGCGATACTTCGTGCTGTTGGACGCTTGCATGGCCACCTCAACAGAACGGTTGATTGACCCGGACAAATCGTCATAATGGTCCACCAGAATACCTGAAATAAAAATATAATAATATCATTGGTGTGCAACTGCGGAAATTGAATTTACTATGTTTAAGTCGAACCCAGGGTCATGAATTATCACTCCCATTTCAACTTTACAATTTACAATGGTGTGCTACATATTGTAAACCCTTTAAACGGTAATAGGTAGAGACATCTAATTGTCCAATGCTTGGTACCTGTAGCATATTTCACCAACATTGCAAAGTATACTTATCTAGCAAAGTATACTTTGAGGGAGTAATCATTTATTTTTCCCGAAATGCATTATGTCATATAGAACTAACGACTGCATATATTTGATGATTAAAAGTATTCAGAATTATTATACTGAATTTATTACATTATCACAGCCAAAATGGCTGTGATAATGTAATAAATTCAGTATAATAAAAATTAATAAATTTATCATAAAATTGAAAATTTCTCCCTCAAAGTATACTTTGCTAGAACAGTATAATTTGCAATGTTGGTGAAATAGACTATTTTCAATGTTGGTGAAATAGGCTATTGTCAATGTTGGTGAAATAGGCTATTTTCAATGTTGGTGAAATATGCTACAGGTATTTGTGTAGTTGTGTAGCGTGAATATGGATGTTTGATTAGACCACCAACTGATGGCCACACTTTGAACTTCGAATTTTTCAGTTTTGCAGTTTTGCCTGGTAACTCGTAAAACAGTTAGTAAAACCGTAAATATGTAGGTTTAAAACATGGTATGTGGCGTCCAGATACTGTGAAGATGCGTAAAGTGAACTTTTTTTTTTATCCGACGTCCAGGTCATGGGCTATATTCCCCTTTTGAATTATCCAATTTTGCTTAGTTTCCGTAGTGTAGATGCGCAACGTCAATTTAGAATTTGATCCGACCATCGGGTCATAGATATAATCCGAATTTTCTGTCTGTAACGCAGGTCGACTTGCAAGTCGCCCTGCGTTACAGACAGAAAAATCGGGTTACCCATTTTGGTCTTACATGTAGAATGTTTCAAGCTCGCCATGTAGCTTGTGATATTTGGCACATAGCTGGATCGTCATTGACTTCATCTAGTATTGAGTTACTAAAAGTCAACAACTACAAAAACATATGGCGCGTAATAACATTTCGGAGTAATATTCTCGCGTTTTCGGTGTTAGGCTCTCCCAACGGGCCCATATTCTTGGAGATCTACGCTTAATTCAATAAGGAACACGGAATAATTTGTTTTGCGATTCAAACACTCCGATTGAGATATCGTCAAGCGACATTAGAGTCACTCACGGGAAAACATCATATGGACCACACGGCTGAGAAAAAGCACCTCACAATATTGTGTCACCTATGTTGGTCCCTGGGTCGCAGGTAGACATAATGAGTCCCTGGGTCGCAGGTAGACATTAATGAGTCCCTGGGTCGCAGGGTAGGTAGACATATAATGAGTACTGAGCCCTGAGTCGCAGGTAGACATATATGAGTCCCTGAGTCGCATCCGGATAGCATAATGCAGTCCTGGGTCGCAGGTTAGACAATGAGTCCCTGGGTCGCAGGTAGACATAATGAGTCCCTGGGTCGCAGGTAGACATAATGAGTCCCTGGGTCGCAGGTAGACATAATGAGTCCCTGAGGTCGCTGGTAGACAATATAGTCTGGGTCGCAGGTAGACATAATGAGGGTCAGAGCTCTAATGGAGTCCCAGAGCTCTAGATGAGGCGCGTATTGGTATATTTTACGCATTTATTTTATCGGAATACGCATTGATTTTCAAAAGTGGGAGGACAAAGTACTCACAAACATTTGAAAATACTCATTATTTTTCAAAATGAAGAGTAAAAATGCTCTACTAAACTTGAAGATGAACTTATATGAGCTGAAAAAAGCAAACTGTTGCAGCTCAAATAAGTGTGAATTTTCAACTCTGTTTGATTTGATATCGGGGGTATAATACTCGTCACACACAATGCTTATCTGGAGCTCTGGTGACAATTTATAGATGATTGGCAACAGTGTAAGCAATTATTAGAATTGAGGTGCAGAAATCATGTAGATCGGACCTGGGGAGATGGAGAACAATAATGTAATATTAACAAGAAACATGCGGAGTGTTTGATGGCGATATAATTCACTTAGCCAGGAACATGTAATACGTTGTAACATGACAGAGCTCCAGTTAAGGAATTGGTAATTGAGTATTGTCATTCCATCATTTCTGAAGCAATTGGGTATTTCAAAATTGTAATTGGGTAAAATAAAATCACTACTGTTTACACATTAACAGACAGCAATTATTGAATACATGTAGTTTGTTTCGAAATGAAAACATGTCTTGGCATTTCAAGAGATTTGTCTCCTTGGAGACAATTCTAATGAAATACCAAGATGTTGTTTTCATGGAAAATAAGAAAAATATGCTATATTTGTGGTCTGTTTCTGGTTTTCTGCAGCATGATACCACAATTGTTTTATTGCTTTTTGATACTCGCTACTTCAGAGTTCAATTGGGTTTTTGGCAATTTTAATTGGGTATTTAAGCAAATAGGCAGCTTATCTGGAGCTCTGGACATGATATGAAACATTTTACCAGGCGTCCCTGCATGTACATACACGTAGTATTGAATGTGTGTTTTTTGCATGGGATGGGTTGTCAGGGTGGGGAGGTGGAAGGTGTTTTTTTTGCTGTTTTTAGCTCGACTATTCGAAGAATAGTTAGAGCTTATGTAGTCACCCCGGCGTCGGCGTCGGCGTCACCGTCACGCCTTGGTTAAGGTTTTTAATCAAGCTTGTATGTACATCAATAACCCCTGATCTATATTTGACCTTGACCTACATTTCCTCTTGAATTACCTAGTTAATTCCCCTTGGTTAAGGTTTTTAGCCAAGCTTGTAGATGGAATACTCCTGGCCCTACACCAACCATACTTGGAAAACTTCATCTCCTAGTGATGTACATCAACAACCCCTGACCTATATTTCACCTTGACCTACATTTAACCTTGAATTACTTAGTTAATTCCCCTTGGTTAATGTTTTTAGTCAACATTGGTTAAGGTTTTTAGTCAAACTTGTATATGGAATACTCCTGGGCCTATATCAACCATACTTGGACAACTTCATCTCCTAGTGATGTACATCAATAACCCTTTTTAATTATCCAATTTTGCCTAAGACCTCGTAAACATTTAAGCCATACTGTTGTCTGCATGCTTAATACTTGGTATGTAGTTTCCGTAGTGTAGATGCGCAACGTCAATTTAGAATTTGATCCGACCATCGGGTCATAGATATAACCCGATTTTTCTGTCTGTAACGCAGGGCGACTTGCAAGTCGCCCTGCGTTACAGACAGAAAAATCGGGTTACCCATTTTGGTCTTACATGTAGAATGTTTCAAGCTCGCCATGTAGCTTGTGATATTTGGCACATAGCTGGATCGTCATTGACTTCATGTAGTATTGAATTACTAAAAGTCAACAACTACAAAAACATATGGAGCGTAATAACATTTCGGAGTAATATTCTCACGTTTTCGGTGTTAGGCTCTCCCAACGGGCCCAGATTCTTGGAGATCTACGCTTAATTCAATAAGGAACACGGAATAATTTGTTTTGCGATTCAAACACTCCGATTGAGATATCGTCAAGCGACATTAGAGTCACTCACGGGAAAACATCATATGGACCACACGGCTGAGAAAAAGCACCTTACAATATTGTGTCACCTATGTTGGTCCCTGGGTCGCAGGCAGACATAATGAGTCCCTGGGTCGCAGGTAGATATAATGAGTCCCTGGGTCGCAGGTAGACATAATGAGTCCCTGAGTCGCAGGTAGACATAATGAGTCCCTGGGTCGCAGGTAGACATAATGAGTCCCTGGGTCGCAGGTAGACATAATGAGTCCTGTCGCAGGTAGACATAATGAGTCCCTGGGTCGCAGGTAGACATAATGAGTCCCTGGGTCGCAGGTAGACATAATGAGTCCCTGAGTCGTAGGTAGACATAATGAGTCCCTGAGTCGCAGGTAGACATAATTAATAAGTCCCTGGGTCGCAGGTAGACATAATGAGTCCCTGGGTCGCAGGTAGACATAATGAGTCCCAGAGCTCTAGATGAGGCGCGTATTGGTATATTTTACGCATTTATTTTATCGGAATACGCATTGATTTTCAAAAGTGGGAGGACAAAGTACTCACAAACATTTGAAAATACTCATTAATTTTCAAAATGAAGAGTAAAAATGCTCTACTAAACTTGAAGATGAACTTATATGAGCTGAAAAAAGCAAACTGTTGCAGCTCAAATACGTGTGAATTTTCAACTCTGTTTGATTTTAAATCGGGGGTATAATACTCGTCACACACAATGCTTATCTGGAGCTCTGGTGATAATTTATAGATGATTGGCAAACAGTGTAAGCAATTATTAGAATTGAGGTGCAGAAATCATGTAGATCGGACCTGGGGAGATGGAGAACAATAATGTAATATTAACAAGAAACATGCGGAGTGTTTGATGGCGATATAATTCACTTAGCCAGGAACATGTAATACGTTGTAACATGACAGGGCTCCAGCTAAGGAATTGGTAATTGAGTATTGTCACTCCATCATTTCTGAAGCAATTGGGTATTTCAAAATTGTAATTGGGTAAAATAAAATCACTACTGTTTACACATTAACAGACAGCAATTATTGAATACATGTAGTTTGCTTCGAAATGAAAACATGTCTTGGCATTTCAAGAGATTTGTCTCCTTGGAGACAATTCCAATGAAATACCAAGATGTGTTTTCATGGAAAATAAGAACAATATGCTATATTTTTGGTCCGTTTCTGGTTTTCTGCAGCATGATACCACAATTGTTTTATTGCTTTTTGATACTCGCTACTTCTGTGTTCAATTGGGTTTTGGCAATTTTAATTGGGTATTTAAGCAAATAGGCAGCTTATCTGGAGCTCTGGACATGATATGAAACATTTTACCAGGCGTCCCTGCATGTACATACACGTAGTATTGAATGTGTGTTTTTTGCATGGGATGGATTGTCTGGGTGGGGAGGTGGAAGGTGTTTTTTTTGCTGTTTTTAGCTCGACTATTCGAAGAATAGTTAGAGCTTATGTAGTCACCCCGGCGTCGGCGTCGGCGTCACCGTCACGCCTTGGTTAAGGTTTTCAGTTAAGCTTGTATGTACATCAATAACCCCTGATCTATATTTGACCTTGACCTACATTTCCTCTTGAATTACCTAGTTAATTCCCCTTGGTTAAGGTTTTTAGTCAAGCTTGTAGATTGAATACTCCTGGCCCAACACCAACCATACTTGGAAAACTTCATCTCCTAGTGATGTACATCAATAACCCCTGACCTATATCTGACATTGACCTACATTGAACCTTGAATTACTTACTTAATTTCCCTTGGTTAAGGTTTTTAGTCAATCTTGGTTAAGGTTTTTAGTCAAACTTGTATATGGAATACTCCTGGGCCTACAGCAACCATACTTGGAAAACTTCATCTCCTAGTGATGTACATCAACAACCCCTGACCTATATTTCACCTTGACCTACATATAACCTTGAATTACTTAGTTAATTCCCCTTGGTTAAGGTTTTTAGTCAACCTTGGTGAAGGTTTTTAGTCAAACTTGTATATGGAATATTCCTGGGCCTACAGCAACCATACTTGGACAACTTCATCTCCTAGTGATGTACATCAATAACCCTTGACCTATATTTTACCTTCACCTACATTTAACCTTGAATTACTTAGTTATTTCCCCTTGGTTAAGGTTTGTACTCAAACTTGGTTAAGGTTTATAGTCAAGCTTGTATATGGAATACTATTGGGCCTACAGCAACCATACTTGGACAACTTCATCTCCTAGTGATGTACATCAATAATCCCTGACATATATTTGACCTTGCCCTACTTTTACCATTGGATTACTTAGTTATTTCCCTTTGGTTAAGGTTTTTAGTCAAGCTTGTATATGGAATACTCCTGGGCCTACAGCAACCATACTTGGAAAACTTCATCTCCTAGTGATGTACATCAATAACCCCTGACCTATATCTGACATTGACCTACATTTAACCTTGAATTACTTACTTAATTTCCCTTGGTTAAGGTTTTTAGTCAACCTTGGTTATGGTTTTTATGCAGGCCGCGGCCACCTTGTTTGTCAAGCTATGTGTACATCGACAACCCTCGTAGTCGAGCTATGCTGTTTTCCTACAGCTCTTGTTTTGGTAGTTGGCACCAGCCATCTGTCTCCAGATTGTTCTGCTCTTTTGTTTCTCACAAGGGAGATTATCCTGGCATTTTTCACGGCTTGTAATCCGATTTCAGAAACAGCATCATAAAATTAAAGTTTAACCCAATAAAGTGCGCCAATCTCCTGGAATTAGCGGCTGTGTGATTACTGAGCGCTTTTTGTCATTACGCTTAGTGGCGCTAGAAGATGGGACATACTGTTTATGCGACCAGTGTAGCCCGTTTGATATGTGTGGCTGAGACTGGAGAAATGGGGCTTGTGGGGTGTGCGTCCAGTACAGATCCAGATCGGCTTCAGCACAGTTTTGTATAAACATATTTTATTAAATAATAATCAGTTTTAGGTATACAAGCACAATTTGTGGGTGTCAGTGGAGAAATAGGGCTTCTGGGTTTTGCGACCAGTGTAGATCCCGATCAGCCTGTGCATCCGCAGTCTGATCAGGATCTGCACCGTTCGCCATTCCATCAATAAAACGTCCGTCACGCTTATAACAGGCAGTAGTGATCGCTCTTAGCCTACAGGAGTGTGCTATTTTATCAGGAGCTACATTGGTCACAAAACCCCATAGGCCTCACTTCTACAGTCACAGTCACGTACATGTATATCGTACACTATTACCACCATCATGGGTGACTATGGCTGGAGAAAGTGGATTTGTAGTCAGTCTAGCTCACTGTCCCTGACTTTGACTGGAGAAGTTGTGTTAAATAGTATTCGCTGCCAGTCCAACTCATATTCCGCTAATGCATGCCCGTATCAGTGTATCCCTGAACCACGTAAGGGCGGATACTGATCGGAATAAGCGTAATTACGGAATAACATAATTGTATTTTCCAATTTCCAGCGTCCAGTGTTGTGTTTGATCAGACACTACACTGGTACAATACTTACGTAGCACCAAGCTGTGAGGATGCATCGCAGTGTTACATAACAAAGAAAATCGAAGATTTTAACGAGTCAGATTAGTTTTTTTAACCGCTTGACAGTCATTCCAAACTGCCGCGCATGCGTGCAATTTGCAAAACACGCAATGCTTCAAATTGTTAAAAACTCGGCAGTGGCATTTTGCCGTCAGAACCTTTTTCAGCGAATTCGTGTGTGGAATTGCTGCTGAAAATTAGAAGATGGCTCAGAGAATGGACCTTATCTGGCAACTCGATTTGTATTGCCGAATACATTCCGAACTGATAACAAATTGCCGTTTCCCACATTTACTATATGCACATGCCCGGGCCACGGTGGACGTTACCGAATGACGTCCGTATAAATGCGCAGCGTAAACAAGTCTGCGTTTTTTCTTCAACAAACAACATGTCATATTTTTTCAATATGTAACATAAAAGGTTTCATGATAAATAGAATATCATACCACTGTCTTCAACTCTATCAGGCTCGGATTGGAAACAGTATGCCGAGGAATTCATACGCGTTTCCTAGCATTGCATGATACACATGATATCAAAAGACACTAGTCTGGTATGCTGTTCATTTCTTCTGTGTTTTTTATTAGCCGATCTATTTATAGATCGGCTAATATATTGGTTATCCATCGAATTCTGAAAAAGGTTGTAGCAACCCTTTTCTCCGCTATTCGGTAATCTACGAACGCGAATTTTTCTGTATCACTTCCAAATTGCATCAACCGATAAAGTTTGCATTTTTGGCAATTATCTCCGTCTAAAACTTTACTTATAGCCAAATAACACAATTTTGTATACGTAATGAGCTGAACGCCGGAAGAGATTTAACCCAGAAGTTATTGTTGTTGAAGTCCATAGTTGGCTCTAATGGCCATTTACGCCAACATACGCCGATTATTGGGCTAATTTAAAGCTTTTATTTATTAAACAGAACAAGTTTCAGCCACGTATAATCGCGTAAAATGTGTTTATTCGGCTAATGTATAATCGACCTCTGCTCAAAATCTCCTTACTAGCAACCCCAGCATTTTCGGGTTTATCCCAGCATCTCGGGTTTATCCCATTGGATCGCGTATGCGTGTCATTTGACGCTAGTTAATATTCACAAAATTTTCCACCAATCAAAACGAAGAATTGCCCTTCATAGCCAACTTTGATTTGTTTACGTATCATGCAGGGATGGCAGGGATGGCAGGGATGCATCCAGCACGCGCGATTGCGGCAATCCCCCTTAATTATTGTCAATGCCGCAAATTATTGATTGTCTTGCGCCCGACATCGCGCAAAAAAATCACGGATGGGGCACATTAGGCCAATCTGGGCATGTGCCTGAATACGCAGGAGCTTGCGTCTATTTTTAGATGACACTGTAACCGCTAGATATATATAGCCCTGGTAGCTCCGCCCACTCGAGTGCTGCCACAGAATTCGGACAAACACACAATGACTACAACTTTGTGTATTGCGGAGTGTAATTTGTAGATAAAGAGAGCATACAGTACAGGTGTTACGCTGGAATATTTCGCAACATAATGGTGACAACAAAACATTGCTGCTATGGCATTGCTGTTATTGGATGGATTTGGGAACGGGTTTCCAAAACCTGCACAAAATCGAGAAAAATGTCAACGCTGGGTACAGAACTGTGGTCGAAAATAGTTTACCATTGACAATGTTACCAGAGACACCTACATATGTTCGATGCGCTTTACCCTCATTTGATCGGCTAATAACATCATGCTCTGCATGACTTTTCATCTATTGTTTTTGTTTTGATCCTGTTACTGATAACGGCTCAGCGGGGTCAACATTCGGGTCACGGTAATCCGGTTTTATTTGAAACGAATATGAATGTCCAATCAAGCCTCTTGACTGAGACTGACCTCACCAGTTTAGTCAATGCCACTAGAGGCGTGCAATCAATGCTATTTGGGCGAATAACTGTTCACAGAATCGCCCCAATAACAGGATTTGCATAAGTAAATGGCCATGATCTGACAAAACAGAGATGATTCACTTACTTGCCACCGTAAGCCATGATCAACCATTCGTATAGACCAGCAGTTATAAATAGTATAGGTAGGTTATAAATAGGTTACCGAACTTGGAAAAGAGCGGGTAACTTCAATTTGGTGTTTCTGTTAGAAGCTGAATTAGTTGAAAATAAGCGAGTATGTGACTGAACGAACGGGGCTTATAGTTTTTGCAACCAGTGTAGATCCAAATCAGCCTGTTCATTCTCAGTCTGATCAGGATCTGCACTATTCGGTATTCAGGTACTCACATGTGTCATTCATTACTGTTGTATGTTGTTACATGTACATTGCTTCACTGGTCATATGGCTTAAAGTGTTAATCTTAATCGGAATAAACGTATATATTTCCATTTGTCGCCAACCGAAAGCTTTCAAACAATTCAGGGGCCCGTTTCACTAAACTTCGTACTATAAAAATGTTCGTACTACGATGCCTATGTTACTTCTCACATTAACGGGTTTCTTTAATGGTACCATTTTGTTCATGTCATTAAATGTAGCGCATCCAAGAAAGATTTCCACAATCGGCTGTCAGAAAAAAATGTTATTGTGGATTTTAATTGTGCACTTACTAACTTCTTAGTCGTACGAAGTTTAGTGAAACGGGCCCCAGTAGCCGATTTCATCAAAATTGCGAAGTAATCAATGTACTTATCTAGCAAAGTGTACTTTGAGGGAGTAATCATTTATTTTTCCCGAAATGCATTATTTCATATAGAACTAACGACTGCATATAGTTGATGATTAAAAGTATGCAGCATTATTATAGCATTATTATATTGAATTTATTACATTATCACAGCCAAAATGGCTGTGATAATGTAATAAATTCAATATAATAAAAATAAGAAATGTATTCTTAAATTGAAAATGTCTCCCTCATAGTGTACTTAGCAAGATAAGTATACTTTGCAATTTTGGTGAAATAGGTACAGATCAATTATCAGAACTGTCCGTATTTTGTCAGGGTATAGGTTACCCCCGTACAGAAAAACAAATAAGACTTGTGAACAATTATTCATAATATCTGGATTTAAGCACGAATACATGCAATCACATTTCTTTCGGAGATTTTTCATTTTATCGAAATTTAAAATAATATAGTTTAAAGGCAATACAAACAAACTATGATGTGTAAAGTGGTAATGACAAGACATATACATACCGCATTCAGTAATTCTAATCCGACCTATAATGTTATGGATGTTCTATGGATGATCTATCTATTTTAGTGTCAGTCGTATACAATATTTCTCCAACCGATAGTGTCAGTTTTAATGTTTGTGAGTTTAGTCCGAGTTTGCTTCACTTTTAGCACATAAATAGTTTATTCGCGTGCTTATTATATTATACGGTATATTATAACAAAATGATTTTCAGACCAGTCCATTTATGAACATGGGGTGCTTTTGTTCCCAAGAGTATGAAAAGTACTTCCTAAAAGTGAAGATCCTGATGAGACGGCTCGTCACGAGCCGGCTCATCTGGATCTACACTTTTTGCCAATACCACTATACAGGCATGTGGTGTTGAAAGGGTTAACGGCGGTGCGTACGCACCCGTCGCACCACCTCTGCGTACGGGCCTAGAACGCATCGTGTTATGTGTATAAGCAAGGCAAACGATATTCGTTGCTGTACATATCGTTGTACAACACGATTGGTTTCAGTTCGTTTTTCATTCGTTTTCGTTTATTTCGTTTGGGAACCTTCAACAAAGTCTCACTGTATAGGCGGCTACATATTTTCCATTTAATTCATGAAACTATGTTGACTTCTCTGATGCACTATTAAATTTGATAATTTAGTGCATGTTAATCTAACTGGATTGCTGTTTTTGTAATTGTTTCACAGTAAATATGTACATCACGCTGATGTACATGAAAAGGGTTGGCTTCTCTGATGCGTTATTACATTAGTGTATCTAACGGGTCTACTGTTCCTGTCATTCTTGCAGAGTACATATGTACATACCGCTGCTATACAGCAATGAGAAATCCCAAACGCAATTATACTACACGTACCAAATCCCATTATGGTCGTTGTGTGAAGTTGTATCACTTCAATCGATCAGCTCATACAGAGGGCGCCACTTTATGGACAATCCATGGCCACAACCTGAGATTGTTAGCGTATGTGTTGCTTAGTTACTGTCAGTGATTGCTGCATTTTCTGAGCATTTATCAGGCAACGAGCTTCGCAGTGGCCTAATACAGATAGCCGATTTCATTTGCTGCATTCATTGACGAGGGGCCCGTTTCACTAAACTTCGTACGACTAAAATGTTCGTAAGTGCATAATTATGATAGTCTGTAAATTAACAACGTTTTCTTGTAAACACGTATTAGATTTACATTTATTGAGCATAGGCTGCATATGCAGCCTGTGCTAAATAAATGTAAATCCATCAATTGAAATTTCCAGACGATCCTAAGTTTGCACTTATAAACATTTTAGTCGTAGAAAGTTTAGTGAAACTGCCCCTAGATACGCATATCAAAACTAACTTCGCTGGCGCTTTGTTGGTCGAACGACGTCACATGACGTTACTGAATGACGTCAGTGTAATAACGCGATGTAAGCAAGTCCGCGTTGTTTTCAACGAAGACCATGTAATGTCATATCGGACCATCGACTAGTATAGAAGGTTACCTGATAAATACAATACCAGGCTAGTATATTTCCACATCAAGATCCCGGACCGAGCGTAATACACTTGATATCACCAACAGCTAATTTGATATACATGTACTATAAAGATTTATTTATCTGGCAACGTTGTTGGATTTTTTTTGTGAAGAAATACTATGTATACTATCGTAACGGTTTTTGTCGCCGATTTTTCCGTCGGCGTCGTCGTCTGCGTCAACAAATGTCAAAAAGTGTGTACAAGCTTCGTCATCATGGTATAACTTGCATAATACTTGACGGATTGCTTCAGTATTTGGACACTTGATACGTGTGAGCATTTTGAACACACTCATGCCGCCATTAACATGACATTGGCCGTTTTTACCTTCACATTTTTTGCGTCAAAAAGGTTTTACAAGCTTCTTCATCATGATATAACTTTAATATTACTTGACGGACTGCTTCAATTTTTTGACACTTGCTACATGTGCTCATTCGGAACACCTTCGTGCCGCCATTAACATGATCTGGACATTATATTACCTTCACATATTTGCAGAAACACTTAGCCAATTTTTTTCAAAGTTTCTTCATCATGGTTGGGTACTTGATATAATGTAAGCATTTGGAACACACTGATGCCGCCATTAACATGACCTTGACCTTTTGTACCTTCATACTTTTTTGCGGAAACACATAACCTTCACATTGTTTTGCGTAAAAACGTTTGTACTCGTTTCTTCATAATGATATAACTTTAATATTACTTGACAGATTGCTTCACTATTTGGACACTTGATATATGTGAGCATTTGGAACACTTTGTCCTTTTGCAACTTCCCATTTTTGCGGAAGCACTCAAAAAGTTTGTACAAGTTTCTTCATCATCGTATAACATTAATATTACTTGATGAATTGCTCAATATTTGGACACTTGATACATGTAAGTAACACATTCATGCCGCAATTAACATCACATTGACCTTTTTGACCTTCACATAGTTGTGGAAACATTTGGGCATTTTTTTATGTCAAAGATTTCTTTAACCTTGACCGTTTTCGTGTTTTTTAAGCATGCACTTCTCTGACGGTTTTTGTGATGCTTACTTTAACACATGTCCCTAATCATGTTATGGTCAAATGCCTCGTCATTCTGTAACGTCACGTATCGACACTCAACCAATGAAACGTCAATTGAAGTAATATTAAAGTTCGGGTTGGCCGTTATACAGTTTGCCGGAGTCAATGCATTTGTGTTATCAGTCAACGTGTATTTGGTCAATGCACATATGGTTACGAGATAAAGTTACAATGTTTCCAGCAGACTGACTAAGTTGTGAGCAGTAACTCTGAGTTACTGCCCACAACTAAAAACATACTACGGACGGTTAGGGAGTTTGCAGAGTTACTGCCGGCAACTACAGACTATCTGTAATTGTAGTCGTCCAGTTGTTCCTGGTGAAAGCGATAACTAATAACCAAACAATGCGGCGTATATATTATCACATCGATTCGCATAATGGACTGTTGCTTATTCAATCAAAACGTCTTAGCCCGGTGCAGAAATGTGTTCAGCTCACTTTAAATAACGGGAACTGTCAACATACAGAATAATTTCACTTCACTATAATTTATTGTTCTGTTAAGCTAACATGTTTGAGCAACATGAGCCTGCGTGCACTTAAGACCAGTTTTAGACTTAAAGAGACGCTTCCAAAAATATATCTCAGAAGTTTATAGTGTATTCAAGATGTCCCAGAAAAACAACAACATTTAAAAGGTCAATACATTTAAACGTACCTTAGCACTTGTTTATAAAAATATATGTATATTTGAAAGTCCGTAAATGTAAGATTCGTTCAACCCTATCACCCGTAAGTAACTGGAATGGATATTGATATAATAATTTTCCGACCAATCCAATCGTCACAAGGCGATTTTCAGACTATTCCAATTATGAAAATGGGGTGTTTCTTTTTCTAAAAGATATGAATATTACTTACAAGAAGTGCAGATCCTGATGAGACGGCTCGTCACGAGCCGGCTCATCTGGATCTACACAGTTCGCAAAAAAAACGATATAGAGGTGATGCTGTGGTGTTGAAATGGTTAACTAATATGTGATGTTTGAGCGGACCTGAAACTACGGCATCATTTTTCACCCTGTTTACTGAAGTGACTTCTGTGTATAGTCTATAGAAATGGGTGGGTGGTGTATATATTAACACTCGATTTATAGTCGAGTGGGTGGGTAAGCGGTGGGGTGGTATTTACTGAATGGGCATGTTCTGTATCATAAATGCTGTCTTTCACATCCTATAATTATGCAGTCGATATTCGATGTCAATAAAACGGTTGGAATGAGTGATCGTATCAGATTCCATTGTTAAAAATCGGAATATTAGCGAACTATTCATATTTAGGTTGTACGTGTATGATCAAGCTGCAATTAACGAAAACAACCCAGTGCCGTGCCTATAAAACGTTCGGAGTACGTTTACCAAGTTCGTACTCTAAATCAGGTAGTTTGATTGGCCGAGAGCCTCGACCAATCAAACTTACTGATTTCGGGCAGGAAAATTGAGTAATTTTAAGTACGTTTTATAAATAGCGACACAGGTCGCCAGTATGGAAGTTTGCATTTTAGTCTGCTAGCCTCGTTTGCAAACTGCTGTCTTCCAGGAGATTAATATACAGATCTTGTCCCGAGAGACGCTTCACTCTTCTTGGTAATTGAGAGCTTGCTTGCGGCTACGTAAACGCACGTGATGTAATATAAGCACGTGCATGATGGCAACCAGTATAGACATAGGTCAGCCTGTTGCACTTCCCTGCAGAAATAACACTTTGCTGGCCTGTTTTAGATGGGATAATATAAAATCCCCCATTTTAGTAACTTCTGAAGGGGCATTAATATAGAGAATAATAGGTTAGTGCCGTGAATGGGAAAATATATCTGGCAAGGCTTAGGAAACGTGATTTGCGAGGCTCTGCCGAGCACATCCCGTTTCCGTGCCGCGCCAGATATGTTTCCCCAATCACGGCAATAACCTACTATTTTATTTATTCCGTCAACACCTACAAATGGCTTTAAAATGCAAAAATAATAACACCAGGCACCGCACATATTCATACGCAGTGATTATGTCGTATTGACAGGATATCAAAAATGTTTCACGGCACCGTGTTTCACGGCACATACGCACTGTGTTGACGGGATAAATGTACCTTTAATTTCACAATCAATTATTTATACACGTTTTCAAATACAGTGGAACCTATCTAAACCGGACAGCAAGAAAACACATGTGATCTTATTGTTGATGAGTTTCTTAGGTCATTTATCTCGGGTGATAATGTCTGTCCGCGATCGCATAGCACACAACTATGGGTCAGAATGATAAAATGCTTGATTGACAGTGAAACCTCTCTAAGCTGGACACCCCGGATACCTCCCATGGTGTCCGGTTTAGATAATTTCCACTGTAGTACATACATTCACGGATTATACATTTTGTTTCTTGTTTCGCATTCATTATGTAACCTTTAACAGACTTACCCGTACATGTTATTTACGAGTTTGTTTTCATAACGGATCATACGATAATGCATACCTCTCATAAATTACTTTGCCCATCTTATGGAAAACCTGTTGACAGTTTGGCTAGTAGCGCAGGTCCGCGGCGAAACCTCTGAGACGCCGACTCCGTTAGTATAGTTTATATGACAGCCATATAACAATATGGAATGCAATTATATAAACTCTCTTAACAGAAGATCCATAAGATATCTGTTTGCTTAATTTCGATGTTTGTTTGTCATTTATCAGGTAATGGGCTTTGTATTGGCCGAATACGTACTGACTGATAACATATTGCTGTATCAGGCATTGACCCGATACGAATATCCGGGTTACAACAAATAGAAAACTGATCTTTTATTGGTCGAATGCTCACATGACGTTACCGATTACGTCACTGGAATGACGTCACGGAAACAAGACTGCGTTCATTTTAACGAAAACAACGTCATAATTGATAATATGTAACCGAAAATGCTACGTGATAAACAGAATACCATGCTAATGTATTTTGATGTCATGTTCATCAGGCTCGGCTCGGAAACGGTATGAATTCCTCGGCGAGCCTCAGAATTCCTACGCGTTTCCTAGCCTTGCCTGATAGACTTGATATCCTGGTATTCTCTATTTATCTTCATTGACAAAGCTGTATGATCTCAACAACACACACGTATGTCTGATCATGTCCACTTGCACAGCTGAGAAGTTATCAAGATCGATTTACCTCGAGAGAACGAGTTAGGTAAGTGACAGCTTAGAACGATTAGTGTCACGGTGAGCTAAGAATGGCTACACTTGCACACCAGTCAGTGAGCAAGTGTTGACGAAAGAATGGTTTAAATTGAATGTCGCTGCCTATTGCAACATTCGTGTCATTTGTATTTATTAAAGGAATGAATGGCCTTTTTGTGGAATTTATCGGGGTATAAACTTGGAAAAGCCACTTTCGCAATTGGCGATAAAAATAAACAATTGGCGATAAAAAATTACAATTTTCGAAAATTGTAATTTTTTATCGCCAATTGTTTATTTTTATCCCATTGGTTATTATAGGAATGAATGGCCTTTTTGTGGAATTTATCGGGGTATAAACTTGGAAAAGTCCGACTTTTCCAACTTTGTATCCCCGATAAATTCCACAAAAATGCCATTCATTCCTTATAATTTCAGCATTTGAAATAAATTCATCAAGAAAATGTGTTTATTTTCCGTTTTCTTAAGAATTATTTTAACTGCGCCTCAATTATTTGAACCGCAATTGATAGTTTTCACGTAGAGTAAGTCTTCTAAAAAAACACCAAATTTTACGGAACTAGAAAAAGAAGTTTTAACAGATAATAGAGGACAAACACAATAATGGTAAAATGATTTCGGTTAATGAAAACACATGGGACGATGTTGTCCGACTGTTTAATGCCAGTCATGGCGTAAATTCGCGAACGAAAAAACAATTGAAAGACGCATGGAAGAACATGAAAGCCAGCACAAAGGCCAAATTTACTGAAATTAAGCGAGACGCGAGGGCTACGGGTGGCGGCAGTGCGCATGCGACAGGGCTGAATCCTATATCGGAGAAGGTGATGGGCATGGTTCCGGAGCAGGTTCACAGTCTTTGCAACCCATTTGACTACGATGCCATTTACCACGAAGAACAGGTGCTTATTTACACTTGTTGTATCCTCAGGGGATAGCCATTGTCGCACAGCAGAACACCAGATACCTCATTATTTTCGAACTTCACAAACATTTAGCTACTGTCGAATATTCTGCTTTCATGTTTGCTGCCGGGCCATCGGCACACGATGTTTGTAAATTGGCATTTGTCGTCACAAATCGCCTGAAGGTTTATGGAAAAGTACCCTTTCCTATTGCGGAATAAGACTGTGTCCCCTCCTGGAGACTGTATTGGGACATGTGTACAATCAATGGCACCAACGATTCCTGGGATTTCACAAATTTGCATCAAGCCTTGGTTGATTGCTCGCGCGTTTTTACCTGTGGGGAATATGCTATATTGTCCTTTCAACGAAGCAATTGCCATAGACACACGTTTAATGATTCTGCTTACACTGCATTCACGAATGCCGAATAAGTCGCCATCCGCCCGCAGAAAAGCGCCCGTGGCATAGAACCTCAACGCGACGAGAAGCTGCATGTATGGTGGAATAGTTGCGGCCCTCACTTGTTTTCCGTCAACTTTATGACTTATCTGGTTTAGCAGCGTTAAAACTGCGTGTTTACCCAGTATATAACGAATTACAAAATCACCATCATCATAAAAGATGAACAGGTCCAATCTGTCCCGTAGCACAGCCTCCCTTCGCAGAACGCGCTCCGCCAATTCTATCTGCTGTAGGTTATGGCAAGCCAAATGCATTTGGCGAGCCTAAACTAGGGTTTGGGCAGTCTAAACTGGAGTTTGAGCTCAAACCGTGGTTTAAGCTATCAGAAACCATAGTTTGAGCGTCCAAACGGTGGTTTCTGCCGCCAACTGCACAATAATTGCTCAAACCAGGGTTTAAGAAAACTACCGTTTGGGATCACGATTGGCAGTATTTTTCTTAAACTGTGGTTTTGGTCCAAACTAAGGTTTAGGCGTTTTATTCGATTACGACCTCAAACGGCAGTTTCTGGCCAAATGCAAAATAATTGCTCAAACTGGGGTTTGAGAGCCTAAACCCTGGTTTAGACTCTCAAACCGGGGTTTAGTGAATTATTGTGCATTTGGCTAGCCTAAACTAGGGTTTGGGCAGTCTAAACTGGGGTTTGAGCTCAAACCGTGGTTTAAGCTATCAGAAACCCTAGTTTGAGAGTCCAAACGGTGGTTTCTGCCGCCAAGTGCACAATAATTGCTCAAACCAGGGTTTAAGAAAACTACCATTTAGGATCTCAAATGGCAGTTTAAGCCCAAACTAGGGTTTGAGGAGCCTAAACTAGGGTTTGAGCTCCAAACCATGGTTTAAGGAATTATTGTGCATTTGGCTTGCCATAGTAGGTAGTCAAGGTAGCTCGCCATTGTACATGTGTCAGCTGAATAGCTCCGATCATTGTGGTAAACCACCCCCAGAGGTAGTTCAGATTTATAGGGTACGTGGACCATTCTCAGCAGGCAGTGACTCGGTGTGCAAGGCATTCGTGTCAAACCGATCTCACCAAACCCGTTATAATTATACTTAATCGAGGTTACCGTCGCTCAGCAAGTGGGCATAATCAGAGTATTCATATGCACTACCAGTGGAGTAATATCTAAACTAGCTATGGGACCTCAGCGTAGTTTAGAGATGTTTTACTGTACTATCAAGCTACACGAGTGTGTATGCTTGTCTGTATATACAGTGAAACCTCTCTAAACCGGACACCCTGGGAGGTCCCCATGGTGTCCGGCTTAGAGAGGCTTTACTGTAAATCAGGCATTTGATCATTCGGAGCCATAGGTGTGTGCCATGCGATCACGAATAGACACCATGACCTGAGATAAATGGCCAAGAAACTTATCACAACTAAGATCACAAGGTGTCCGGTTTAGAGAGTTTCCACTGAATAAAATATGCTCATGACATGCACTGTTGCAATCATTGTTGCTGCTAATACTTCGTTGTTTAAATGACAATTGTGGTTGTGACTGAATAAATGGGGCTTATGGGATGTGCGACCAGTCTAACTCCTGATCAAATAGCACACGTATGTAGCCTGATAATGAGCTAGCTTGCGTGTCAGAAGCATGCCGAGTGTTTTATTGATGAAATGGTGAACAGTGCAGATCCTGAACAGACTGTTCGGATGCACAGGCTGATCTGGGTCTACACTGGCCATAAACCCCACACGCTCCATTTGTCACAGCCACATATTATTTGGTACACGCTGCATTCTACTTCGACTTTAAAGTTGTTATAAATAAAGATCCATTCTAGGGAGATGACCTGCAGGCATTTGGCTGTATCTAGATATACAGAGCTGACAAACGCAGATCGCCATTATACAATAGCGACTGTCATAGAAAGTTGTTGTGCTTGGCTCTGCGTATTTGCATTGATTCACTCTGCGATGTCCACGTGTTACAGCGAACGGTCGAGCCATCATCACAGGTGGTGGACATTGTTATAAGGTCGTATGCTGTACTGTTTTATACATGTATACAGTGGAATAAAACAGACAATGATGACACAACCACCTCCCTACCTATACTGGCTTAAGCGAATATAAATGCAACCTGTGTACACGATTAGTATAAATAGTATAGAAATATGCTAACCGTGTTCAGTAACACAAAATATCATACGGTTCCTACATTCCCATGTTTTCTATACATGCATCATACCAGGGGCGGATCCAGCATTTGGTGAACGGGGGGGGGGTGTCTAGTTGCGAAGGTAATTCTTGCAATATACTCCCATACCGTCCGTAGCTCGCTACGGACGGTACCGGAGTAATTGCAAGAGTTACCGTTCGCAACTAGGGGGTTGTCCTATTTTCGAGCTCTTCGAAATGAACTTTCCTGTGTTTTACGGCATTTAAATTCAGACTCCAACGGGTGGTAAACCGTGATACATGTATATGTAAACTCTGTTGCTGAACGGGGGGGGGGGGGGGGGGGGGGGGGGGGGGGGGCGGGGGGGGCGGGGGGGGGGGGGGGGGGGGGGGGGGGGGGGGGGGGGGGGGGGGGGGGGGGGGGGTTGCAACCCGGCAACCACCCCCCCCCCATATCCGCCCCTGCATACAGAAACAGTCCCTCCTACTATCCTACTATATGTTGCCATAGAAAAGGAAAACAAACATCAAATCCCTCGCTGAGAAGGAATAAAACTCGATACCTTTAAAGGCATTGCTGCTAATGCATATTATGGCGCTTTTCCATTTCATCCCACAGCTGACAATTGGCACAGTATGCCGTATGCGACGAGCGTAGCCACAGACAAGTATGCGCGTTTGCAGAATCTGTTCAAAACCTATATTATTTGCCATTTGGTCATTGGTGGGTTAGCGTTACAGGCGAACAGACTACTGCTACATTATGCAGAAACAGAACATTAACAGGGTCACATTTGCTATAATTCCAACCACCGGCGGCTGGAAAATGCGACCGGCATACTATCATCATTTCCAGTACGCTTAGCTGATGCAACAGCCGCAAGGTCCTTTTTTTTCAACCAGCTGGTCAAATTGTTAACCCTGTCAACCATACATGCCATAAAGCCAACATTTGTATTGTAAATACTGTAGATCCAGATAAGCCGGCTCGTTACGAGCCGTCTTATCTGGATCCGCAGTAATTTTCATGATTTTCAAGATTTTGAAAAGAAGTACCCCCTTTTTCGAGTCAGTTGGAATAGTTAAACTATTAGCATGGAGCAGTCAGTTCAGGGATGAACGTGTTAAGCGAGTTTGTTTCCACTGAAGGTGATACATACTGCTAAATAATAGTATGTCTAAGATGATTGGATAACTGTCCAAACAGACCGATGAAATAAATGACACAACCTCCAAAGCCGCACAACATGGCTAGCTTTTAGCAGTAATCGAATATTTTCAACAAAGCGTATAAAAGCACTCGACATCGAAAATTAATGCATATGAAAATAAGTAAATAGTGAATTCAATGAATAATATTTTGAACGCCAACGAATATTTAACAACGGACCCGTGAAAACAATCACGAACATATACATGTGAGACAAATGTACATGAAACAACAACATGGCGACAAGGGACTGTGACGGAACAAATCGAACTTGGCATCAAATCCCCAAGACAAGAAGCTCACAGACGCCGTGTCAATACACTATATCCTGTTGTATATTTGGCTGTGACTGGAGAATTTGGGACTTATGGGTTTTGCGATCGGCGTAGATCCAGATCAGCATGTGCATCCGCACTGTCTGATCAGGATCTCCACAGTTCGGCATACCATCAATGAAACACCCGGCATGCTTCAAACGATCAATATAGATCGTTATCAGGCTACATGAGTGTGCGATTTGATATGGATGTACACTTGTCACACAGCTCGTTAGTAACAACCACATATGAGACACGTCATGCGATTTTGTACATTTGGACATCTGCGTAATTTCATTAAATACGTTCACAAAATTTACAATATTTTCATAAATAAAGTCAAAAGTTGACAAAATATTCAGAGTACATGCGGAATTATATTCCGCATGTACTCTGAAAATTTTGTCAACTTTTGACGCCATTTACGGAAAATATTGTAAATGCTGTAGACGTATTTCATAAAATCACGCAGATGTCAGAAGGTACAAACTCGCATGGCGTGTCTCACATGTGGAAGGTTTCAGGTGTGAGACACGAGAGTTGTGACAAACATACGGACAAACTACAGATACATATTTTTATCAAATAATCTTGATCTACGCTGGTCGCAAAACCCATAAGTCCCAATTATATTTTATTATATCCGGGATTTATATTTTAATTATATCCAGTTGCATTGTATGTATGCATGTATCAGTAGCGATCAGTTTAATTAGATGTTTCAGATATATGAGACAATTTATGTTTTGTACCTAAGAAAAGAACTGATATTTGTTTGTAAATGATGTCGAAAGTTGACAAAATGTTTATACAAATGCAGAATTATATTCCGCATTTGCTCTCAAACATTACGTCAACTTTCGCCGTTATTTACGGAAAATATCATAAATGTTGTCAATGTCTGTCATGAAATATATCACAGCGTCTGAGGCACAAAATCACATGACTTGTCTCGTATGTCTGTATAATTAATTACTCAGTAATTTAATTAGTCAGTAACCTTACTTGCATGCTTTTTATATACATTTTGCGAACTATTCTGAATTCATTGCAACTACCCATTCTGATTTTGTGTTCTGAAATTACAATAAAATTCCTAATACAAAATATTCATAACTCAGTTTACCAGACTGAATCGTGAATCCCAAAACGTGCTGACATATGCGTATATTGTTGCCAGCATTAAAGAACGTTCCAATTATCAGCCCATTAATATGTGCAATAATCTGATATTTCCAACGGAAAAGACTTGCATGATTTTCATTGACCGCGGGCAACAACTTCCGCGCATATAACCTGAATTGATACTTTAATACATGTAGACTCCCGAACCGTTGACATTTGGTATCGATTTCAAATGCAGAAACTTCAACATTGCAAATGAATTACCCACATGTGTTCAGATTCTACTGTGTTCAGAGCGAGATTCTTCTTTCCGTATATTATTATTTGACGCCAACGTCACTAATTTTGACGTTGTTTACACTTTTGTTTCAACTAGAAAAGCTACGAAAAGGCGTTTACACTCATTTTAATCACTTCGAATTAATGGTGTTTTGGAATAATAAAAAGACTTAAGTGTGTTGAGAATTTGTCGATGATATAAACCTGAACACGTTGAAAAGAAAAGACTCATTTCGGCATTCAGTATGTTTATAGTGGGGTCAGCGTGTAAGTTCACACACCAACGAACACGACAGGTTGGTTCCAACCTGTCGTGTTCGTTCGTGTGTGCACTTACACGCTGACCCCACTGTAGTTGTGGACTTTTACAAATCGTTGCCCCATAAGAAATGTCGTTTATTCGTATAATGTCCATTTTCTCGTCTGCTGACCGCGATATCGTCTGCTGACGACAGTGTCTAGGCCTGCTCGATCGCGGATTCAGTATCACCGGGGGAATTCTGGAGATGAAAACCGTGAGCCGTTAATATATACTGTACTACTGTATGTCATGCCACGAGATAACGCGTACTAACCATGCTAACCACAGTTGGTAATGGACGTATGAGACACGCCATGTGATTGTGTAACTTCGGACATCTGCGTAATTTCATCAAATACGTTTAAAAAATGTACAACATTTTCCGTAAATGGCGTCAAAAGTTGACAACATTTTCAGAGTACATGCGGAATTGTCAACTTTTTACTTTCTTTATGAAAAATATTGTAAATTTTGTAAACGTCTTTAATTAAATTACGCAGATGTCCGAAGGTACGGAAACTTAATGTTCTACATTTTATTTTGTTTGATTTAATGTTAAAGTATATACATGCAACATAATTTAGACGGTTTACATTAAATTAATTAATTTAAAACGCTCTTAAGATTTATAGGCGAACATCATGCAAGTTCCATTCTAGTATATACGGCTAAAGAATAAGTGGACCTATGTTTTATTTAGTATAGATTCATAGCATCCATGTACAAGTAGGTTCTGCAACACCCATATGAACAATATACGTCGCAGAGAATGGCCATACATGGAGTATTACGGTTTAACTATATATACATAGTACATGTAACATTATGTAGTGTTTTCTAACCATACAAATGGTATTGTAATCATATGCACAGACAACAGTAGCTACACTAATTCGCTTCCGATATGTTTGTTATCTACGGCTATTTCACCAATTCAGCCGAAGTGCATACCCAAACCTGTTGCATGTAGGTCAAAATTTAGTAAACTATAGTTTATACATGTAAACAAATACTCTTTGATGCAGAACTAGTAAATTGCTAAAAATAATAGAAAATGGAAGCCATATTTTCTCTAGTTGTTGGTCAACATCCAACATAACGAAATGAAGCTTTCAAATTTACAAGATATACATGTAAACGTCAGATAAACACCTTGCCACGGTACAATAACCAATTTCTGCTAATATATCAAACACGCCGGATAACAACCGCTTGCAAAAATCACTCTTCCATTCGTTACATTAAAGAGATGGGGTTAAATTGCTACCCTCGCGAGAGGTATGGAGCGGGGTAGAAATTTTGTTTCTAAGACAACAGCAGCAATTATATTTCACAGATCAGATTTCACGTTTTACTTGTAGCTAATCACACATACCCGAAATGTACAAATAATAATTAAGGTGAATTTTAATGTCTAATGAAACCGTCTCCTCCATTCCAAGCAAGATATGTCAAATAATGGAGCCCGACTATGATACTATGAGGGATCGTAGCTAGTTATTTCCCTTTGCAAATCTTTTTATAGAGATCCGGTCCTATGTGGTATTTTAGCGTTTATTTCTTCCTGAACGCTGGATACAACCGTTGGTATCGCGAACAGAGTAGACCCAGATCAGACTGCACATGTGTGCAGTCTGATCTGCGTCTACACTGGTTGCGATAATGTTAATATATGTGAAAATATGAATCCGACGAATAATGTAGTCCTGGATCAGCGTATGTAGATACATAGAATTATCTGGATCAACACTCGTTATAACACTACTGTCTGTTTCACGAAAGCTCACAATATTTGTTTCGATAATATTAAATTAAAGGAAAATTTAAGAATGAGCCTTCTTTTTATTTCGTGAAATTTGGTCAAATATTGATTTTATTGCGAAAACAAAATTTCCCCATGTTAAATCCCCCATAGACATCTTCACGGAGTGAAGATGTCTATGGGGATTTAACATGGGGAAATTTTTTAGAATTTCAGAAATACTGGACCGATTTTTGAAATTTAACTTTTGTTTTCTTAGTTAGATCATTTCCAAGCTATCAAGCTAGGTTTCGGAGTCAATTTCCAAAAAAAATCGTTTTTTGACTCCTCCCACAACTTCTCTACCTTTTTCCCCCATGTTAAATTCCCATAGACAAATCAATTTTTCGTAATAAAATCAATATTTGACCAAATTTCACGAAATAAAAAGAAGGCTCATTCTTAAATTTTCCTTTAATTTAATATTATCGAAAAAAATATTGTTTTTGAATTGTTTATATGGCCGTAAAATTTGGGCAGCTTTCGTGAAACAGACTATAGAATGGTTCCTTTTCACAACAATTCCTGCTACATTCGCCCTTGTTACAAGAAATAAGGCCATAAACTTTATTACCTGGACCGGATTTCTATAAATAAAATCAAAGGGAGATAACTAGCTACGACTCGGGTCTCCCATATGACTTATGGCTTGCCCAACATTTACTGAACATTTAATACTTATTCCACACATGATGACGAAAATTTGTGAAATTTCGGAGCACGTGCACCGACATTTTCTCCAATTCACCATGTCATTTACGGAAACTATTAATGAGTTTTGAAACTATTAATGAGTTTTGTGGACATAAACGTGTCATTGAATTGCAATAAACAATTTACGTTGCAACCAGCACATTTCCAGTGAAAAGGTGATACAAATATCTGCACGAGCTCCAGAAAAGTTTTCCAGTAAGCAACTATGTACTCGTACATACTAACTAATAGTACTATGTAACAGTAGCAAAACGTGCAACACTAAATTCAGTGCAGGGGCGGATCTAGAGGGGGGTAGGGATCGTGTTGCAACCTCCCCGTTCAGCCACGGAGTTTACATAGATCACAGTTTACCACCAGTTGGAGCCTGAATTTAAATGCCGTAAAACACAGGAAAGTGCATTTCGAAGAGCTCAAAAATAGGACAACCCCCTAGTTGCGAACGGTAACTCTTGCAATTACTCCCGTACAGTCCGTAGCTACGGGAGTAGATTGCAAGAGTTACCTTCGCAAATGGACACCCCCCCCCCCGTTCCCTAAATGCTGGATCCACCCCTGCAGTGCAGTGCATTGCATAGATGAATAAATGAATCCCCGCATTAGTCATAAGCGAATAAATAGTATTTTATCACACTGGTCTTTCGGGTGGAACTTGAAATCTATGTGACCTTGCTGTTGCTGGGACGTTAAACCATTTCACTTTGTGGAATACAATAAGATAATTTGAGTCGTGACTGTTCAGATTATTTGACAGTCCTCAAACTATACAGTAGAATGTATGTTTTCTAGATCTTGAGAGGTCACTATCTGAATAAACCGGGATTATTGTATTACCAATCAGTGTGTATTCTGAGCAACATATGCCTTGGAGAAGGTCGAATATAAACTGTGTTTAAACAAGCTCCAGATAAGGTGCGTATTGGCGTATTTTACGCACTTATTTTAACAGAATACGCACTGATTATCAAAAGTGGGAGTACTCACACCAATGTGAAAATATGCTTTTATTTTCAAATTGAGTACTGAAAATACTGTAATAAAGTTTAAATATAATTAGTTCAGCTGCAAATATCAAACACTGTTTGCTTTTTGCAACTCAAATAAGTGAATTTTTAAAAGTGTTTTGTATTTTTTATCATGTGTTCCCTATTTAATAAGGAAGAAAATCAATAATACATTAGTAAAAGTAAAATACGCATTTAAATTTGAAATCTTTGGGGTATAATACTCTTTAGTAGATACAAAACTTATCTGGAGCACGGTTGTATTCACCCTATTCATAATCAATGCATTTTCCTAAATGTGAACATTTGACTCATGGCGGCCAGTCCAGCTGCTGATGAGGCTGCGCATTCATACAGCCTGATATTAAAGGCTATATCATGCTTGTTTGATTTTGTTCACTGAATGATTCCTGACAGTCGGTAACTATCAGTCGGTAAAGATCCTGACCAGACTGCGCGGATGCGCAGACTGGTCAGGGTCTACACTGGCAGCAACTGTAATAAGCCCGGTTTTATCATATCGTGTTCATTTATTCTTATCAGACACATCTCGTGCAATTTATCATTTTCAATGAGTCCAAAAATAAGGTGCCAGAAAATACCAATAAACTATTAACGAAATTCGTTTCGGAACGCATTTGCGTTTCTCGCGCTACTCCGAGAGACTGTTCGCGTAGTCGTATTACAACAAACTTCATTTCATTATGGAATTGGAAAACTATCAGGAAACCACGACCGCTGGTATATTGTGGTTGATAACACAATACATACTAGTTATACCCCCCGCAACGAGTTGTGGGGGGGGGGGGGTATACTGGAGTCAGGTTGTCCGTCCGTCCGTCCGTCCGTCCGTCCGTCCGTCCGTCCGGGCACACGAATTGGCAGTTACGTGACTATGTCACATAGGGATGGACTTGTTAAAGGTTAGGGTTAGTAACATAACTAATAGAAAAAACTAACGAATAATTTATTTATGTGACACTTATTCCGTTTATGTGACACCTTTTTAAAGAACAAATGGTCACATAAGTATCCATTCGCGAGAACGTCCGTCCGTCCGTGCGTCCGTAAACTTAACATCAGAGAAATATTGTTATAACTTCTATTTCCTTCATCTAAAATGCTTGATATTTCACACATGCATTCCTGTAAGGCTCTACTACCATACTGTGCCAAATCCACGACCGTTCAACCCCCGCAGATCCCAAGGTCAAGGTCAAATACTTAGTCTCTTTACAAAACTTAACATCAGAGAAATATTGTTCTAACTTCTATTTCCTTCATCTAAAATGCTTGATATTTCACACATGCATTCCTGTAAGGCTCTACTACCATGCTGTGCCAAATCCACGACCGTCCAACCCCCGCAGATCCCAAGGTCAAGGTCAAATACTTAGTCCGTAAACTTAACATCAGAGAAATATTGTTATATCTTCTATTTCCTTCATCTAAAATGCTTAATATTTCACACATGCATTCCTGTAAGGCTCTACTTCCATGCTGTGCCAAATCCACGACCGTCCAACCCCCGCAGATCCCAAGGTGAAGGTCAAATACTTAGTCTCTTTACAAAACTTAACATCAGAGAAATATTGTTATAACTTCTATTTCCTTCATCTAAAATGCTTAATATTTCACACATGCATTCCTGTAAGGCTCTACTACCATGCTGTGCCAAATCCACGACCATCCAACCCCCGCTGATACCAAGGTCAAGGTCAAATACTTAGTCTCTTTACAAAACTTAACATCAGAGAAATATTGTTCTAACTTCTATTTCCTTCATCTAAAATGCTTAATATTTCACACATGCATTCCTGTAAGGCTCTACTACCATGCTGTGCCAAATCCACGACCGTCCAACACCCGCTGATCCCAAGGTCAAGGTCAAATACTTAGTCTCTTTACAAAACTTAACATCAGAGAAATATTGTTCTAACTTCTATTTCCTTCATCTAAAATTCTTAATATTTCACACATGCATTCCTGTAAGGCTCTAATACCATGCTGTGCCAAATCCATGACCGTCCAACCCCCGCTGATCCCAAAGTCAAGGTCAAATACTTAGTCTCTTTACAAAACTTAACATCAGAGAAATAAGTTATAACTTCTATTTCCTTTATTGAAAATTCTTATTATTTCACTTGTGCATTCCTCTAAGGTTGTACTATCATGCTGTGACAAATCTACGACTGTCCAACCCCAGCTGATCCCAAGGTCAAGGTCACATACTTAGTCTCTTTACAAAACTTAACATCAGAGAAATATATTATAACTTCTATTTCTTTCATTGAAAATTCTTAATATATCATATGCTGTGACAAATCCCCGCTGATCTCGAGGTCAACGTCACATACATACCGTATAACCTCGAATTAACGCCCCCCTCCTAATAAACGCCCCCCCCCCCCAAATTAAATATTTTTTTACCAATGACCACCAATTTCAAACACAAATAATCCTTAAATCCTTATTTGTGTTTGAAATTGGCGGTCCTTGGTAAAAAAAAATTCTTTCTTTTTACTGGCTAATAAACGCCCCCCTTTTGTAAAATGTAGCGCCTCCGGGGGCGTTAATTCGAGGTTATACGGTAGTCTCTTTACAAAACTTAACATCAGAGAAATCGGTTACAACTTCTATTTCCTTGCTCGGATCTGCTTCACATTTCACACACTCATTGCTCCAATGGACCTCTACCACCCTGTGACAAATTCACGTTCATGCCGCTCGCGCTAATCCCAGAGTCAAGGTCACAAGCTCACACACTTGGACATTTTTACATATTTTAGGGGTACCTGTGCTCACGCGGGGGGTATTCCGTAAGCCTCGCTTACTGACCAATCTAGTTTCGATTAGATTGTATACGCCTCTTTGAAAAACACTGGACATAGCTTGTATTCACCTTATACGGGCGTCCGGGCGGGCGGGCTGTTGGCGGGTTTGTGGGCAGTCGGGCACAGCTTGTCCACGCAATAACTAAAGTTCTACTTGACATATTGTAGCCACATTCATAATAAATGTTTATCACGACAAGACGAAGAACCCTACTTACCTCCAAATTAATCTGATGACTTATCTCCCCTTGGCGGGATTTGATTTCGAATTGATATCCTTATCCGCGCAAAAACTCCTACAAAAAGTCATGCTTGTCGGATCGTAACCAAATTGGACATACATCTTTATCATGTCAAGACGAAGGGCTATATTGATTTTAAAAAAGATCGGATTGGCTATTTCCATTTGCGGCCATTTTTATGTTCGCCTTCCATATCCGTTTCCACGCAGTAACTCAAGATATCTTTGCGACAACTTCACCAAATTCGGTACACTTGCGGCAAGAGGAAAAGCTTTATTAATTTTCAAACATTTCTGATGACGGTCTGATTGGCTTTCATCGTCTTATGCTTAATTAGTCATCATCCATATTTGCATGTCGTGACTTGCGGGGTACATCCATCAGTGTTACTGATTTTTTGCCCTTCCAACTGATTTCTTGCCCTTCCAGCCGACCACATACCCCATCACCACCACCCTACTGTCTGTTTCACGAAAGCTGCCCAAATTTTACGGCTATATAGACAATTCAAAAACAATATTTTTTTTGATAATATTAAATCAAAGGAAAATTTAAGAATGAGCCTTCTTTTTATTTCTTGAAATTTGGTCAAATATTGATTTTATTACGAAAAATGTATTTCTCTATGGGAATTTAACATGGGGGAAAAAGAGGTAAGGAAGTGTGGGAGGAGTAAAAAAACGAACAAATTTGGAAATTGACTCCGAAACCTGACTAGATAGCTTGGATATGATCTAACTAACAAAACAAAAGTTAAATTTTAAAAATCGGTCCAGTATTTCTAAAATTCAAAAAAATTTCCCCATGTTAAATCCCTATAGACATCTTCACGGAAGATTTAACATGGGGAAATTGTTTTTTCGCAATAAAATCAATATTTCACCAAATTTTTCGAAATAAAAAGAAGGCTCATTCTTAAATTTTCCTTTAATTTAATATTATCCAAAACAATATTGCTTTTGAATTGTTTATATGGCCGTAAAATTTGGGCAGCTTTCGTGAAACAGACAGTATGTAATTGTGTCCCACCGTGTTTGTGGTTATAAAACGTTCCGTGTTAAATAAACATTTTGATGACTTCTCTAAAGGTGGCTGCTACTGGAGAAATTGGGCATATGGGTTTTGTGACCCTTGTAGCTCCAGATCAGACTGTTCGCATATCCATCAATGAACCACCCGTCATGCTTCTAACAAGCAGTATAGCATTTCATCATGCTATTTAATCATGAGCTACACTGATCACAAATCCCATCAGCCCCATTTCTCCAGGTACAGCCACAGATGTGTACTAAAATCAGGTAATCTTTCAGACAGGATAGTGACTTTGATTGTAGTTGCGAACAATAAAGACACATTGATACATATATTTTGATACACACTTATGCAACGTATAGAGTAAGTGAGGACAGTTATAGAACACCATTCACCCACATATCGATAGTAGTCTCCAACTGCCCCGTGAGATAATAAGAATGTTAAACAGATGTCAAACACTGAAAATGCAATGTTTGGCTTTATGTAAGCTTCATCAGGTTCACAAGTTAGCCCAAAGTACGCCACGCATCGCGTTTCTACCGAACGAATGAATAACAGCCTTTGCGACGTCGCGTCATGTAACCAGTAAAGATGGCGACTGTCAGAAGGAATTATTTGGCATTGTTGTTGAGAAGCGGAGTCCCGAGGGTGCGAGTGCCTGCGGTAATAACGTTGGATGTCACGTGTTATCCTGTGGAGAAACGTGGGCGTGCCCACGGTATGGGAGAGGTCCGCCGAAAGAAAAGCGCAGAGGTGACGCGGCAGTCGCACTCGTAAAGGACGAAAAGGTAATCTAAAGGACTAACAATTCCCAAAGGCGAAACTTCATGGAATACCCATGTAGTTCTTGTATTGCAGTCCAATTATACCTGAATATAATATCATTCATTGTATGCGCATGCTCGTCTTAGTCTACACAGGTCGAAAAGGCCAAACGCTCCATTCTCCAGTCGAAGCCACGATCGTAATTTACGCTAGTCTCGGATAGAGGTCTGTAATATTGAATGGGTTATGTGTGCAGGTTATACCTCCTTGTTTTCTGCCACTATATGTACTACATGTCCTTTCTTACTGGAATATCAGGACTAACACCCCCAAATAAAAGGAATGGACACTCCCATGTTATATTTCAGACTAATCCATTTATAAGAAACTGGTGTATTGTTTTAGTTTTGTTTTTCAGAAATTAGAAAGTATCGCCAAATTATGGAGATCCTGATGAGACGGCTCGTTATGAACCAGCTCATCTGGATCTACATTGTTTGCAAGCATTATCACGGATAGAGGTCTGTAATATTGAATGGGTTATGTGTGCAGGTTATACCTCCTTGTTTTCTGCCACTATATGTACCCAACACGAATACTGAAATACACTAAATCAAATGTGTAGAAAAATATTAAACAAATTTGCAAAACCTAGTTGGATTGTGCATTTGTATAATAAGTATTATCCCAAGAGTAGGCTGGAAAATGACACATTATACTGTAATAATTCCAGCACAAAAATATTTACACAATTCCCTAACATTTCATTGGTCCGTAGCAAGTCTCTGTCCAAAATTTATATCCCAGTAAACTCCCATGCCGAACTACTTTCCGTAACCGTCAGGCGCAGTTAAAATAATTCTTAAGAAAACGGAAAATAAACACATGTTATTGATGAATTTATTTCAAATGCTGGAATTATAAGGAATGAATGGCCTTTTTGTTGAATTTATTGGGGATATAAACTTGGAAAAGTCGCGTGAATACTGGACGAGGCCTTCCGGCCTTCGTCCAGTATTCCCGCGACTTTTCCAAACTTATACCCCGATAAATTCCACAAAAAGGCCATTCATTCCTATAGTATATGTACCTCATAAACTTATACTTTCGTAACATATATTTTCTTAAAAAGAAGACAACAACAACACAACACAACAACATAATAGTATCATATTCCAAATAACTAGCTATTGCACCCATATAAAAGCGAGCATGAACCTTGGAATAGCCACAAATACACATTGGTACCGTTTACATTTTGAAAAAGTCATGTGCGTTTGTACCTAGGGAGATGTGTGATATCTCATGATAGTTTCGTAAATATACCAATGATATGACCAGAGCAAGCAATCTCCATTTGCCCGAACATTTCGTCAGCTTCCGAAGTTAGTTCACGAAAAATCGCACAATATTCTTACATATAAAATCACATGGCTTGTGTCATATTGGACTATACACAAATTATTTCCTTCTGCAGCCAGGAAATATGCACGGTGGTTATGATGACCACGGAGAGCCGGAGGATTTCTCAGACGAGGAGAGACACAGTAAGTAGTTCACACTGTTCACCTATACAATCACTACTGATTCGCAATAACTATTAACCCTTTCACCCCTAAGTGGAATGGATTTTGATATGATACTTTTGCAACCAATCCAATCATCACAATAATGGTTTTCAGACTAGTCCATTTATGAAAAGGGGGTATTTTTTTGTTCTCAAAACTATGAAAATTACTTTCAAAAAGTGCAGATCCTGATGAGGCGGCTCGTTACGAGCCGACTCATCTGGATCTGCACTGTTTGCATAAACCGCTATTGCGGGCTTTCGGGTTTTCAAAGGGTTAACACTCACTAGCAGTGTCCGTGATACGAAACATACCATCGTAGGATCAATGTAAGGATATCGCCGCCAGTTTTCGTCGCTATTAATTTTAGAAAAAGAAAAGAAAAACAATCAGTTCGGCACGGGCTCTGGATAGGGTTGCTAACTTGCAATACGATAGCCTCGTGACTTATTAAATCAATCAACGAGTTTAATAAATACATGTATATATTAAATTATCGTTCATGTAAGTTCCTCTATTTATTATTATTATTATTATCTTTATTATTATTATCATTTTATTTCAGACAAGAAGTTCTACTGGCATGGCGTCCTCGGCCTGGACCCTGTGAAGTTCGCCGCCTTCCAAAGGGACCTGGCGTACTTTGGGGGACGCCACTAAAACCCCACCGCCTACAACGAAAAAAAAAATCAATAAATAAAAAAAAATAAAAAAATGTACGCCATATATTGTATCATGTCTTTTAAACTGGTGCCACTTGTTGACATATATAGATCAGATCAGATCGGGTGATAGATCAGAGAAGGTATTGCATTCAGATAGTGGGGCGCATTATATATGGATGCTGGCGTGTTTGTGAGCTGATATCAATCTTATTCTGGATAATACGGGTGTCCGGATAAATTGATGTCAGTTCATGGTGGAGGGTTGGAGTCGAGGCGGTGATATGTCAAGAAGTGTCATCACACCGCCCATAGACGGCGCTACCATGACATGTACAATGTATGGCTACACCGAAAACAAAGTATTACCAGATAGCCTGTATACAAAGAATATGTATTACACCCTTGCCATGATCACTATATTATCACTCAGTTTGCTTCTTTCCTCTTCAAAACATATGAGCCATGTGATTTTGTACCTAAGAACATTTGCGATTTTTCATGAAATATATTTACAGAAACTGTCATCTTTTCTGTAACAGACGTCGAAATGTGGCGAAAGTGTCATAGCAAATGCGGAATATAATATAATTCTACATTTGCTATGAGAATTTCGTCAACTTTCGACTTCATTTATGGAAGATATCATAAATGTTGTAAATTTTTTCATGAGATATCGCACAATATATTCGGTACAAAATCACATGGCATGTCTCATATCGGCAGTGAACTTACAAGACGTATTGCGACCGATATAGAAGGCGCAATCTGATTATGGTATACATCGTGCAGGTACATTACTTTCATGCCAGATACTCGTTCACAGGAATCAAAATGTGCAAACATTTGTTTTTCTATTTTCTTTATTTTTCAATGAAAGTATTATGTTACCAATCAGTTGGAACGTCTAGACGATATGGGTCAGATAAGTGGTCACAACATACACTCAGCTTCAATGATAATTGCTCCATAAGAGTGATGTGATATATGAATATAACATACGTAAATATTGTCTTGTTATTGTATACTATATGGTTCATTGAGTTGCCATCTCCGCCATCTTGGTATGTACACGCCATCGTATAGTTTCACCACTTCGTGCGTTTGACACATACAGCAAATAGTATAACAGTAAACCAAATACAATTTGGTGCGATACATAATAGACAGAAATGACAACGGCAAGCTATAAATATTATACCAGCAAACTATACAAAAGACGAGATATCTGAGCATTTCTCCCATCAATCTGAAAATAAATTTTGATGTGTAAACTTTTCAATTAGATGCACAGCCTATGTTAGTGTACACGTTACCCATTTACTCACATAGTAGGTGAGCATACACCAGAGACAATACACTCACGTAACTGCTTACATGTCACTGGATTTGGTAGCTAATAACAGAGTACAGTAGTGGGTATATATGGTATGTGTTATGTGGTTGGCCAGGTAAGAGTGATACACTGTGCGCTTTTCTGTGTATGAGGCCATATATAATGGTGGTTCATGTTGTTAAAAACACAGGCACAAACCTGTCCAGAAAACAGATATATTTTACAGATTGGTGTAATATAATGGATAGGAGTCCGTTCTCCTGCATTTTCTACATATGATTAGCTACATTATATCATAAGTTCTACCTCACATTTTAAGTTCTTTGTCAAACGGCAGAACAGGTGAAACTGGCTGATGGCTGGAACACACACAGATGGCCGACTTGGCCACTCCATGTTCCGTATAGGATACAGTAACATGGTAGTATTCACATATATGTTATACATATATTCTATCACATTTACGAAGCAATTACCTTTGAATCAAACGATGAGCATGTATAGAACGAGTCCTAAAATGTGCTTTGCATTTCTGTCTGGCAATACTAGTTATTGCGCTACATAAGAGTGGCAGCTGATCTGTAGCAAAGTATACTTTGAGGGAGTAATCATTTATTTTTCCCGAAATTCATTATTTCACATCGAACTAACGATTGCATATACATTCATGATTAAATGTATGCACAATTATTATACTGAATGTATTACATTATCACAGCCAAAATGGCTGTGATAATTTAATATATTCAGTATAATAAAAAATAATAAATTTATCCTTAGGTTGAATATTTCTCCTTCAAAGTGTACTTAACAAGAAAAGTATACTTTGCCATTTTGGTGAAATAGGCTTAAGAGTATGTGACTGTGACTGGAGAAATGCAGCTTATGTTCTTTGATTCCAGCGTAAACCCAGATCAGATCAATTTCATCAAACTCAGCACTGTTGCACATTCAGTCAGAGAAACACATTATGTCGAAACAGTGCGGACCAGAGACAGCAGAGAGAGAGACTTAAACTCCTTGGTACAGACCAATGTCAGTCTTACGAAGTTTAGTGAAACATGCCGCTGGAGCGTTAGAGTGTGTCGGTTTCTAGACTGGCAACAAATACCATAGGTATGGTCACATAGCAGGATCAATGGTGTTAGCAGCTTCCATAAGCCGAATTTCTCCAGTCACCATCACATATTAGAAGGAAGGATAGCAAAAATGGCATATCTCCGGTCACCACCGTAACATATCGGAGGTAAGATGTGAGAAGTTAGGTGATAAACCCCATCTCTCCAGTCATACTGACCGATCAACAGTACAACTAACCACAAGCTCCATAATCCGCATTTCTTCAAGCAAAGTCACAAATGTGGATGTGACTGGAGAAATGGGTTTTGCGACCAGTGTATATCCAGATCAGCCTGTGCACCCGCACAGTTTGGGCAGGATCTGCACAGTTCGCGATTCCGTCAAAGAAACACTGGTCATGCTCCTAACAAGCAATACATATCGTTATCAGGCTACAGGAGTGTGCTATTTGGCCAGGAGTTAAACTTATCACATAAGCCATAAGCCCAATTTCTCCAGTCACGGCCACAAATAAGAACTACTTGTGATAAGAACGGCCGACAATCACGGACATTATGCTTGTCACGTTGCCACCAACTTAAGCCTCGTCTGCACATTTAGTGGCAGACGATACCATGACACTCGTCTGCTGATTAAGGGCCAGTTTGGACACGTTTCGATAGAACGGGGCTTCCTGATAATTTGAACCGAATGTATTGCCTCACAAATGAAACTTGTGGACCCAACCCACCTACGGATGGTCCCGGACCACCCCGGAACTCGGTCCGTGGCGATCCGTGGAGAACCTTGGTCATTCCATATCCAGACCGTAGTGATATTTTGCCGAACCGTGGTGATCCAGGATGGTCTGGTCCGTAGGTCGCCCTGGAGGCTGTGAACTGTTCAACCGGGATGATCATTTGAACTCTCTGGTACTGTAGTGAATCCGTAGTAGCAACGTGGTGGCCGTTATGGGTCCGTAGTGCCATCGTAGTACTTCCGTAGCGACCCGGGTGGACCGGGAGTGTTTGTTTGGAAGAGGGCGACAGACAACACGGTTTGTCCCGGTGATAAGTACGGTATCACTACGGAGACCCCAGATCGACTCATGCGGTCATTGGCGTGCGACACCGTAGTGGAACCGGGACGACCGTGGCAGCACCATAGTGCGTCCGTAGCGCCGCCGGTGCTGTCTGGGACAAACCTTGGCCATTCGTAGTGACGCCATGAGCACTGTCGTGACACCATGTTGAATCCGGCATGTTTCCCGGATATACTACGGACCTAATACGGTCTACCCCGAACCATCGTAGTCATCCGTAGTCATATCTTGGCTATCCGTAGTATCACATTAGTAGAACTGTACTGCCACCGCGCAGACTATTTGATCAGCTTCCCGGACGGCCCCGGTGATGAACCCCGGAGAAAAATAATAAGCTAAACAATATCTTTACTCCCTCCTATACACAGTACTGTGTACTGATTTTTTGTTCACTTATGAATGCTTTTATGTGTACTTAATGTATTTATAGACCTCGGTCCATTACTTCAACATGTGGTGTGACTGCGGTTTAAGATGTATCACCCTTATAACTCATAGCTCGGTAACACACTCTTCTGCCATATATGGATATGCACTGTTTTTTTAGAATCCAGAAAGTTCCACTGACTGAAAGGCGATCAGTGCAGATCCTGATCAGACAGCGCCAATGGGGAAGCTAGTCTGGATGCAAATAGCAAAATCCTCATGTATACAGTCGCAGCTACATATAATATGAGGCAAGCCATGTATTTTTTACCTTCGGACATCTGCGTGCTGTCATGAAATACATTTATATAATTTACGATATATTTCATAAAAACAGTCATAAATCCGCATGTACTCTTGAAAATTGTGTCAACTTTTGACGCCATTTACGGAAAATATTGTAAGTTTTGTTGATTTATTTTATGAAAGTACGCAGATGTCCGAAGGTAAAATACCACATGGCGTGCCTCATATATGCAACGCGCCATGAACAATTAATGGATTTACATTTATTGAGCATAGGCTGCATATGCAGCCTATGCTCAATAAATGTAAATCCATCAATTGTATGATTTTCTAAGAAGGTGTGCGATGTGTCATGAGAAATGAAAATGTTTACGATATTTACCACATTTTCCGCAAATAACGTCGAACGTTTACAAAATTCAAATCTTCAGAGCAATATTTGACGAAACGTCATTTCGTCCATAGCAAATGCGGAATTCAATTTCACATTTAATGTGAAATTTGATTCCGCATTTACTATGGACATTTAATGTGGAATTGAATTCCGCATTTGCTATGGACATTTCACCAGCTTCCGACTTCATTTACAGAAAATATCAGTTTCTGTAAATATCTTTCATAAAAGATCACACATTTTCTTAGGTACAATATCACATGACTTGTCTCATAATATGGAAGAATAAATTGAGAACATTGGACAATTGGTGTTATTCAAGATTAACGCTTTACGCCATATAACCCCTGAAACATCACGCATGTAATAACATATAATTATGGATGACAAAAGACAGAAAGTAATATGTATCGATGCAGCTATATATAGATGTATGGCATCAAGTGAGATTATGGACTCCGTTGGTTTTGTATTTCTAAGGTCGTTCAATATCAGGGTATGGGATCACGTGGTCTATTGTTTACACTGGATTAATGACGGCGCCCATGAGGTCTCGGGTAAATATTATTTTTCACCAATACGGTTGTGATTTCTTCCTTTTATGATGACCATGTTCCAACCGTGAAAACTACGAATGCGCCAATACCAAATTTAGCAGCAGTACTCATGTAGTTTGTTTGAACATTCTGCAGATATATTTTAATCGTTCCAAGTTTAAACAACCTTCTATTCCGTTTGATTCAAATTTCTCTGCAGAATGTTCAGACTAGCTACATGTATATAATGCATGCTAACTATGGTATTGGCGAACTCGTAGTGTTAACGGCAGGAACATGGTCATCATGAAGAAACCGCAGTCGTTCGTATGGATAAAACATATGATTTAACTGAGACCGCATGGGCGCCACCATTAATCCAGTGTAAGCAACAGACCACGTGATCCCATACCCTGAATATTATCTATGTTTGCGCTACTGGTAGCCGCAGTGGCCATTTAACTACTGATATTTCAGCAATGGTTCAGCTACGGAAACTTTTATAAATTATTAGAAAAAATACTATGTTTTACAAATATTGGAGCAAATGTAAACTCTTTTTTTTCACGCTAATGTTTATTTAAATGTTGGCTCCTAGTGCCAACCTAAACCTTGTACATCATTATATTATTATAATTATAAGTACCGAGTGACATAGTCAGTCGGCGTACATATAGCGAATACCAGGCTAGTGTCTTTTGATATCAAGCTAATCAGGCAAGGCTAGGAAACGCGTAGGAATTTCGAGGCTTGCTGAGGAATTCCTATCGTTTCCGAGCCGCGCCTGATACACTTGATACTAGCATGGTATTATGTTTATCAGGTAACGTTTTAGGCTACAAAATGAGCATTTATGATGTGGTTTTCGTTGAACAAACACGGACAAGTTAATGTTGCATTATTACTTTGGCGTCATTCGGTAACATCATGTGACGCCATTCAACCAATGCAATGATCAGTAAAATATATACATGTACTACTAAGTGATTATATCTGTATAGCGGGAAGTCGTAATGTTTAGAACTGGTGGAATAGTGACACAATTATACACGTATTCCTTATAAAGAACAGTTTGTGTCTAATGGGTGGGCATGTACCTTTAATACTCAACGATGCCCACGAAATAAGCTACTGACTTGATGAAGTAGCTGGGTCTTTGAAGTAGTTTCTTGTGAAATATGTGTTGTGTGGTACTTCTCAATTGAATCGAAACAGGCACGTGTAATTCACCATTACAGAAGATAGCGAACAGTTCTTGTGAAATATGAGCTATATCCTAAGAAGACCGGCACATATTCTCAATTGAATAACAAATAGTCGTGTGTAATTGACTATTACAATAGACAAACGGCGAACACTTCATGTAGACATGGGGCTTATTGCTTTTGCAACCAGTCGATCCCCATGATCCGGGCATACACTGTTTGTCATTCAGTCAGTGATTCACTGTGACAATAAATATGTCTGACAGCAACTATAGATCAGGTTACATGAGTGTGCTAGCCTGTCAGGAGGGATGCTGGACTAACTAGTAAACTACATAAGCCACATTTGACATGTGTGCACTAGGATGGAGAAATTGTACCATTGTTTTATTGCATCAATCAGTATCTCCAATCAGTACACATGGTAATATGGTACATACGATTTAGTACTAAGGTTCGTTGAAATATGCGTATGCTGCACTATGCTTGAATTGAAATGCTATTCAGAGCTCCAGGTAAGGTTTGTATGTAAAGAGTATTGTACCCCCATATTTCAAATTCAATGCGTATTTTACTTTACAAATGTATTATTGATTGTCTCCCTCATTAAATAGGGAACAAATCATAAATAATAAAACACAATTACTTTTTGCTGCTCATCTAAGTAAATGTTCAACCTTATTACAGTATTTTCACTACTCAGTTTGAAAGTCAATGCGTATTATTGCTGTGAGTATTTTGTACTCCCATTTTTGATAATAAATGTGTATTCTGCTAAAATAAGTGTGCAAATTACGCCAATACGCATCTTATCTGGAGCGTGGCCATTGCAGTCAATGTCGACATGGATGCAGTATGGTCTACAGAGCTCCAGATAAGCTGCGCATTTGCTTAAATACCCAATTAAAATTGCCAAAATTCCAATTGAAATCAGAAGTAGCGAGTATCAAAAAGCAATACAAAATTGTGGTACCTTTATCATGCTGCAGAAAACAATAAACAGACCACAAGTATAGCATATTTTTAGCTCGACTATTCGAAGAACAAGTACAGCTTATGTTGTCACCCCGGCGTCGGCGTCGGCGTCGGCGTCGGCGTCACCGTCACGCCTTGGTTAAGGTTTTTAGTCAACCTTGTATATGGAATACTCCTGGCCCTACACCCACCATACTTGGACAACTTCATCTCCTAGTGATGTACATCAATAACCCCTGATCTATATTTGACCTTGACCTACATTTCCTCTTGAATTACTTAGTTAATTCCCCTTGGTTAAGGTTTTTAGTCAACCTTGGTTAAGGTTTTTAGTCAAGCTTGTACACGGAATACTATTGTGCATACGGACACCATACTTGGACAACCTTTTCTTATAGGGATGTACATCAATATCCCCTGGTCTATATTTGACCTTGACCTACATTTCCTCTTCAATTACTTAGTTAATTGCCCTTGGTTAAGGTTTTTAGTCAAGCTTGTATATGGAATACTCCTGGCCCTACACCCACCATACTTGGACAACTTCATCTCCTAGGGATGTACATCAGTAACCCCTGATCTATATTTGACCTTGACCTACATTTCCTCTTGAATTACTTAGTTAATTCTCTTTGTTTAAGGTTTTTAGTCAACCTTGTAGATGGAATACTACTGGCCCTACACCAACCATACTTGGACAACATTATCTCCTAGTGATGTACATCAACAACCCCTGACCTATATTTGACCTTCACCTACATTTAACCTTGAATTACCTAGTTAATTCCCCTTGGTTAAGGTTTTTAGTCAACCTTGGTTAAGCTTTTTAGTCAAGCTTGTACATGGAATACTATTGTGCATACATACACCATACTTGGGCAACCTTTTCTCATAGGGATGTACATCAATAACCCCTGCATGGAATACTATTGTGCATACATACACCATACTTGGGCAACCTTTTCTCATGGGGATGTACATCAATAACCCCTGATCTATATTTGACCTTGACCTACATTTCCTCTTCAATTACTTAGTTAATTCTCCTTGGTTAAGGTTTTTAGTCAAGCTTGTATATGGAATACTCCTGGCCCTACACGCACTATACTTGGACAACTTCATCTCCTAGTGATGTACATCAACAACCCCTGATATGTATTTCACCTTGACCTATATTTCCTCTTCAATTACTTACTTAAGTCACCTTGGTTAAGGTTTTTAGTCAACCTTGGTTAAGGTTTTTACTCAAGCTTGTACATGGAATACTATTGTGCATACAGACACCATACTTGGACAACCTTTTCTCATAGGGATGTACATCAATAACCCCTGATCTATATTTGACCTTCACCTACATTTCCTCTTCAATTACTTAGTTAATTCTCTTTGGTTAAGGTTTTTAATCAACCTTGTAGATGGAATACTCCTGGCCCTACACCAACCATACTTGGACAACTTCATCTCCTAGTGATGTACATCAACAACCCCTGACCTATATTTCACCTTGACCTACATTTAACCTTGAATTAATTAGCTAATCCCCCTTGGTTAAGGTTTTTAGTCAACCTTGGTTAAGGTTTTTAGTCAAGCTTGTATATGGAATACTATTGTGCATACAGACACCATACTTGGATAACTTTGTACATCAATAACCCCTGACCTATATTTTACCTTCACCTACATTTAACCTTGAATTACTTGGTTAATGTTTATAGTCAAGCTTGTATATGGAATACTCCTGGGCCTACATCAACCATACTTGGACAACTTCATCTCATAGTGATGCACATCAATAATCCATGACCTATATTTAACCTTGACCTACTTTTATCCTTGGATTACTTAGTTATTTCCCCTTGGTTAAGGTTTTTAGTCAAGCTTGTATATGGAATACTCATGGGCCTACAGCAACCATACTTGGAAAACTTCATCTGCTAGTGATGTACATCAATAACCCCTGACCTATATCTGTCATTGACCTACATTTAACCTTGCATTACTTACTTAATTTCCGTTGGTTAAGTTTTTTAGTCAACCTTGGTTAAGGTTTTTATGCAGGCCGCAGCCACCTTGTTTGTCAAGCTATGTGTACATCGACAACCCTCGTAGTCGAGCTATGCTGTTCTCCTACAGCTCTTGTTCTTATTTTCCATGAAAACACATCTTGGTATTTCATTAGAATTGTCTCCAAGGAGACAATTATAATGAAATTCCAAGACATGTTTTCATTTCGAAGCAAATTATTCACTAATTGCTGTCTGTTGATGTGTAAACAGTAGCGTGATTTTATTTTACCCAATTACCCAATTGCTTCAGAAATGATGGAGTGACAATACTCATTTACTAATTCCTTATCTGGAGCCCTGGGTCTAGCTCTATGCTGGTTGGACATTTAAGAATTATGTTTACGCGACTGTCGGGTTGGCCAAATTTGTTTTGGGATATATGTGTTTCTATGTCCATTTTTCATTTCGGAAGATTGTATTTCTTCCAATGTCCCATTATTTCGTTTAGCAGAGAGACAAATAATATTACTGTCTGAGCAATGTGTACATTTGTTTATGTATATGTTTTGTTTCAAACAATATTGTTCCCCCATTTGACTGTACGTAAAACATTAAGTATTTTTTTGTGGAGTGCCCAGACGAGATAATTTGCAATGAGTTAAATAGCATGTGTGTTACCTTAGTGATATAAACGTTCCATATATGAATCAAGAAACTATTTTAATAAAAGGTCATACCGAGTTATTTCCGTGTTAAATGTCCGCGTGCCGGCTGTTTTTAGTGTGGTTCGTTGAAAAAATAAACGGACTGTGTATGGTATTTAAAACTATTTACTGGTGAAGTAATAGGACAACTATTGGGACTTGTCCAATGGTTTTTTAAATCCCTTCATGAATTGAAACTTAATAATACATTTAATCAGTATATTTTCTGGTTATTGTTTCTAAAGTTTGCTGACGGCAATTTAAATTTATGTGAAAAACTTCATCAACCCTTTGCATACTGCAAAAGGTTGAAGACCTGTTTTTAACCCTTCCTACGCTGTTGACGGAAATTGCTTAAGCTGTTGACGGAAATTGCCGTCTGCTGTTTTTCATTTTTGCTTTAATTCTTAACAAAAAACTGGTGTTGACAACACATGAGAATAGTCTCCACTGGAGACGATTCTCATGTGCTGTCAAAACCAGGTTTTTGTCGAGAAATATTGAAAATAAAATATTTCCAGCAGACGACCACATTTAATTCAGCGTAGTAAGGGTTAATATAAATTTACCTTCGTTTTGTTCACTTAATTGCAATCTTGTGGCGTACGTAAACATGTACATGTCGTATTGTTTGTGGTTGATTATCTGTGAGCAGGCCCGTACGCAGGAATTAATTTAGGGGGTGCGTTATCGACGGCGCGAAGGGCTAAACATTTTATTTTTGTTTGCACATTCACGGACAGACCTTGGCAGATTAACCAATTCACCCCTAAATAACTGGAATGGATTTTGATATGTTAATTTTGCAACCCATTCCAATCATCACAAATTGATTTTCAGACCAGTCCATTTGTGAACATGAGGTGTTTTTGTTCACAAAATTATGAAAATTACTTGCAAAAAGTGCAGATCCTGATGAGACGGCTCGTCACGAGCCGTCTCATCTGGATCTACACTTTTTGCCAATACCACTTTACAGGCCTGTGGTGTTGAACGGGTTAACGGGGGTGCGTACGCACCCGTCGCACCCCCTCTGCGTACGGGCCTGGTGAGGATGCCGGTGTATTATTTTCGTTAGTTTATTTGTTGTACATTACATTTCCTTGTCCTTGTTCTTGTCGTACAACAGTTTGATCTTGGAGGGTATATTTAGATGTCGATGCCTTTGTTTCACAGTTACTGTGCTGACTGTGCAGTCGAACCTGTGTAAACCGGACATTAATCCTTGTTCACCGTTACTTTATATGTATTTACATGCGTATATACTATTTGAAATAAATATTGTTTAAACTAAACCGGACACGCTTGTGACGTCGAAGTGTTTAATTTAGATCTATTTTGCTACCAAAATATGTATGTGATATATGTGGCTAATTATTATTTACCCTAGTTTCTCGACCAACGAAATAACAGCGTTGCGCCAACATGTATTACATTAATCATTAAATGTTCAGCCGCTATATTTAGAGCTGATTGTACGCGTTGCTGCCATCAGTTCACATAACACAAAGCGCATATTACCGCCCACACACGCGCTCACTACCTGTCACACAGCCAATCACATACTAGTATCGCGATTCGAAATCACGTTTAGGGGCGGAGCTTCACGAATGGGCAGTGTAACAAATAAGTAAGTTATAGATCACATATTGAATGTTTAATAAACTAATTTCTTGCTTGTTAGCGCTCGTTCGAAATTAAGTTATTAAAAATTCAATACCGAACACGCCGATGGTACCCGTGGTGTTTGGTATAGTGAGATTCCACTGTATTAAAATAATTGAACTAAAGTGAACTCGTCATGCACACTCCAGTGACTACACATGTATACATTTCCTATTATGTAACATGTATGTTTGTAACTAAAAAGAAGATAAATATAAAAAAAAAATTCAATACGTAATCTATAACTATTACTAGTTGTTCATAATTGCAAAGCACACATACATGTCTTGCAGTGCTAATACACGGGAATTACCGTGTAACCTCTCTAAACCGGACACCCTGAGACGCCCACAGGGTGTCCGGTTTAGAGAGGTTCCAATGTATAAGTTTATTATCCTAAGCTCTAACTTAAATAAAAGCAACAGAACACCGTATCTTTACATGTAAATCGGAAGTTTATGGAATTAGTCGCGCGGTATAAGTGAGATTAAGTAATTTTGTGAGGAAAAGCTATAGCTTTTCCTCACAAAATGACTTAATCTCACTTATATGCAATTAAGACGATATCCGAATGAAATACGCTCACGCAACTATGTTACAATATACGCTCTATGCAATTCTCGGAGAACTTTCAAGTAAGCAAAAACACGTATAAATTCTGCTAAACAACATTTGTTTTCAAGACACGGCGGCAACAATAATTACCTAAATTCAATTATTGTCTTCTCTTATTTAAACCTAACATATTGCTCATTTATGAAACCAAATTACAGGCGTTTCTTCTCTATCGGCATCAAGCCGTGCTTCAATAGCAGCAGAGCCAATTCCATTGTCATCCAAGCAGCGGACAACGTCTGTGGCTTGTTTATGGAGTTACGTTATCACTTTCGCTCGGGGCGTGGGTAGGTAAATACTCTCTAAACAACGTACGTAGCATCCATTGACAACCGGGAATGTTGAACAAATGCGAGTTATCGTTAAGAACCAAATATGTACCTGATCATCGTTTGATTCAAAGATAATTGTTTCGTAAATGTGATGGTATATATGTATAACATATATGTGAACACTGCCTCTTTACTGTATCCTATACGGCACCTGGGGTGGCCAAGTCGGCCATCTATGTGTGGTCCAACCATCAGTCAGTTTCACCTGTTCTGTCGTTTGACAAAGAACTCAAAATGTGAAGTAGAACATATGATATAATGTTGCTAATCACATGTAGAAAAGCCAGGAGAATGGACTCCTATCAATTATATTACACCAATCTGTAAACTATGTCAATTTTCTGGACAGGTTTCTGCCTGTGTTTTTAACAACATACCCCACCTGTATGAATAGCTTCATACACAGAAAATCGCACAGTGTATGTACTGTTATTAGCTATCAACTCCAGTGACATGTAAGCAGTTACCTGAGTGCATTGTCCCTTGTGTCTACTCACCTACTATGCGAGTAAATATGGATTTATCTATGGGCAAGGTGTACACTAACATAGGCTGTGCATCAGATTAAAAAGTTTTCACTACAAAATTTATTTTGAAATTGATGGCAGAAATTCTCAGATATCTCGTCTTTTGTATAGTTTGATGGCATACTATGTATAGCTTGCCGTTCTCATATCTGTCTATTATGTATTGCACCAAATTGTATTTGGTTTACTGTCATATGTTTGCTGTATGTGTCAAACGTACGAAGTGGTGAAACTGTACGATGGCTTGTAAATACAAAGATGGCGGAGATGGCAACTCAATGCTCCCTATAGTATACAGTAACAAGACAATATTCACATATGTTATATTCATATATCACATCACTCTTATGAAGCAATTATCATTGAAGTCAAGTGTATCTATCTATTACCGAATACCTTAACCTGGTATCCCGTGTTCCAAGGATGACCCGAGTGAACAAGACAACTAATTTCTTGTTGTTGCTTCGATTTGCGAGACGAACTAATTTCAAAGAATTATCGTGATTTTCCGTATAACACTCGCGATATATCGGCTAGCGGAAGAGCATAGCACCTCGATAATTGCAGTCTTCTACAGAGCTACATTTCATCAAAATACATATGTGGCTGTGGCAGGAGAAATGGGGCTTATGGGTTTTGCAACCAGTGTAGATACACATCCGCCCGCACAGACTGACCGGGACCTTCACTGTTCGCTATTCAGTCAATGGAACACCATCACGCTTCTAACAAGCAATATACTAGTATATCATCATCAGGCTGCAGGAGCGTGTTAAGTTGTCTGCGTTCCACGGCGCTTAGCATACACCCAAACATTAATTCTCACATATGTATACATGTTTGTTTACTGTCCCCATGCCTCTCCCACCCCCCCCCCCCCCACCGTCAAAGTTATATCTGACATAAATACGTTACATTGCCAACCATATCTACCCACCTACATATATTACCAATTTCAGCCATGTTGTTACCTTGTAACCTGACTTTAAATAAATATATTGAAGCCAACGAATGCGCCATCAGACATGAAGACCAATAAATCCGCAAAGAACATATGTACAGTGAAACCTCTCTAAACAGGACATCAAGAAATCACCTGTGATCTTATTTTTAATGAGATTCTTCGTCATTTATCTCAGGTGATAATGTCTGTTCGTGATCGCATATCACTTGACCATGGCTCAGAATGATCAAATGTTTGATGTACATTGAAACCTTTCTACGCCGGAAACCCTGGGTACCGGTTTAGAGAGGTTTCACTGTACACCAGCAACTGGAAAAGAAATATACTGACAGTGTTGTAGATACTACAGGTATCCATAGCGTCAGTGGTAGCAAATTAAAACATTGATCACTAAATATCACCTATTGTCATGTGTTTGGTAATAGTGTATTTGAAGGAAATGAAATGCAGAGATATGGAACCTGCAACACCGCACCTATTTACAAAACTGATGTAAAGATTATCATTGATCTCTGACTGGTTCGGATTCCGCGCATACGCGTATGTCACTACGACATCGGATGCAGCAAGGTTTCTGCAGAAAGACATTGGAATGACGGGAAATGTCGCCCACAGGGCATGTATGGCAGAACAGTGCGTGTGAATGTTGTCATATTGTCAAGTCTAATAATTGAGTTCATCAGTATATCACGCAATACTTAGCTTATGTATCCATGGGGAAGCTAAACAGTCTTAAAACGTGTGTGAACAGAATAGTCTGATCAGGAACTACGCTGTTCGCAATTCAGTAAATACAGAATAATTTCTATGCACCTGAAAACATGTTTGGTTTGGTTGTAAGCGTCTGAATGTCCATGCATATCATACTCTTCCACGACTCTAAATGAGATTTGACCGGTTGTTCCTATGTCCCAAATAATGAGATTATACATGTTTCTAGTTGTGTCAGGTAATCGGCCATCTATGGACATTTTTATCGCACTTATTTATTTAAGTGATGTTTCGAAAGTTTTGTATCGGATTTTCAAATTAAAGTTAACATCCTGTCACAATTGATTAGCTCAAATGATGTGCGCATGCCCCCCCCCCCCCCACCACCCCTAGCAATTAATGTGTAGTGTACTATATACCTTATCTGGAGCTCTGCTTTTTGTACGTAAATGTTAATTGACATTGTTGCTAAAAAAATATATTTATTTGTTTACAAAATAGCTTTCTGCAATGGTATATTTCCGCACTAATAGGTTTAATAAGTTTAGATTGCACACTGTTTATATTTATTCATAACGTCATGACGTTATGAATAAACATAAACATTGTGAAATCTAAAATTGATGCCACTCAGCGTTTAGTAAAACTAATTCCTTGACAAAGGCATTGTGCAGAAAGTTGGAAGAGTGGGTTCTTTGTTACTGAAGTTCCCTCTGATAATATCTAGTGAACACGCATGTCGTGACGCAATATTTGACTGGTCTTGCGGATACATTCAAATCAGGCGTCATTACCGACAGCAATGAGCTACGCAAACAGTTTTGAGCAGTTGAACATGTAGAAACATACATAGAGAATAGTAGGTTAGTGCCGTAAATGTATCTGGCAAGGCTCATGAAACGGAATGGGCGAGGCTCTGCCGAGCACATCCCGTTTCCGTCCCGCGCCAGATATTTGTTCCCATTCACGGCACTAACCTACTATTCTATTTATCCCGTCAACACCTACAAATGGCTGTAAAATGCAAAAATATAACCCCAGCCACGGCACATATTCATACGCAGTGATTAGGTCGTATTGACAGGATATCAAAAATGTTTCACGGTACCGTGTTTCACTGTGTTGACGGGATAAAATAGTAAACAGCGACTGCTGTCACAATCTCTTTTCTAGAATTGGACACAACACGTCCACAGATCATACACACGTATAACTTATCCGTGAATTCGTTTTGTTTTCGTCATTAAACTCCCGGAATTCCGCAATGTTTTTGTAGCGACGTAACTTGGGAGTTCCTTAGTTGCTAAAACCGGCATGGGTCACGAAATTGGCATTCCAACGGAGCAAATACACGAGTTCTATTGATCTATTCGCCTGGACAAATTTTCACCAGTATTCTAATTACATTTGCCCTCAATACCATAATCAAACGCAGTTAATACCCATTATTTGGCAATAATTTGTTTGGCTGGGCTATGGAGATATTTCCGAGCTAGCAGGACAATTGTGTAGCATGGACTAGCTTGGTTATAAATACGCACATGCATCGTGATCTGTCATTGTGAATTGGTTATTTGTTGGAATCATTATGCCACAGCAACGATAGTTGTCGGTGGCATATAGTGTTTACCCTGTCCGCCGCCCGTCTGTCAGTAGACAATCTTTCTTGTCCAACGAGCTACTTCTACAGTTTTTGGCCGATTCTCTTCATATTCGGTATACAATTAGTAGCTCTTGTTTAATTTGTATTACAGTCAAAATAAAGTTATTTGAAAACTTGGAAAGGTTCTCGACTAATCTAGAATGTTAATGTGACTGAACACATTCCCAACATGCACTTAAATATATCTGTTTCATAGAAACAGCTGCGTAATTTGGATTTTAAAAAATGTACATGTCGTCATACATTTGACGTCAAAGCGCGGGAAAATATGTCATGTTGTAGCTATTCATGCGCACAATACACTTCATTGATTATAATCTCAGAAATAGACTAAATGTGCATATATATCCGCCGTGGAAGTGTAATAAATAGGATATTCCATCGTACATGTTTGAATAGCTTGAAATAATACACTCGTGTACGTCGGCTTCCGCGTAAACAACTCGTTCGCTTCGCTTACTCGTTGTTTATGCGGAAGCCGACGTACACTTGGGTATTATTTCCCGCTATTCAAAATGTACGATGGAATATCCTCTATGTACTCTTATTTATCTATGTGTGTACATCTCTTACATGTGGCTGTGCCTGGAGAAATTGGGCTTGTGGGTTTTACGACCAATGTAGGTCCAGATCTATGGAACGCCAAATCTACATAAACTCAAATATATATTGCTAGCAACAAATATTTGGAGCTAGCAATAAATATTTGGAGAGCTCTCGAAATCAATTAATGATATCTCGAAATTAATTAATGATATCTCGAAATCATTTGGAGAGCTCTCGAAATCATTTGGAGCGAGCAATATAACATTTGATTTGGAGAGCTCTCTAAATCATTTGGAGCTATCTCTAAATCATTTGGAGAGCTCTCTAAATCATTTGGAGAGCTCTCGAAATCAATTAATGATATCTCGAAATCATTTAGAGAGCTCTCAAAATCATTTGTAGCGAGCATTATATAACTTGATTTAGAGAGCTCTCCAAATCAAAGCTATATAATAAAGCTCGCTACAAATGATTTCGAGAGCTTCTCTAAATAATTTCGAGATATCATTAATTGATTTCGAGAGCTCTCCAAATGATTTCGAGAGCTCTCCAAATCATTTAGAGATAGCTCCAAATGATTTAGAGAGCTCTCCAAATCAAGTTATATAATGCTCGCTACAAATGATTTCGAGAGCTCTCTAAATGATTTCGAGATATCATTAATTGATTTCGAGAGCTCTCCAAATGATATCGAGAGCTCTCCAAATGATTTAGAGATAGCTCCAAATGATTTCGAGAGCTCTCCAAATGATTTAGAGATAGCTCCAAATGATTTAGAGAGCTCTCCAAATCAAAGTTATATAATGCTCGCTACAAATGATGTCGAGAGCTCTTTAAATGATTTCGAGATATCATTAATTGATTTCGAGAGCTCTCCAAATGATTTAGAGAGCTCTCCAAATCAAATGTTATATAATGCTCGCTCCAAATGATTTCGAGAGCTCTCCAAATGATTTCGAGATATCATTAATTGATTTCGAGAGCTCTCCAAATGATTTCGAGAGCTCTCCAAATATTTATTGCTAGCTCCAAATATTTGTTGCTAGCAATATATATTTGAGTTTATGTAGATTTGGCGTTCCATACAGATCAGCCTGTGCATTCGCACAGTCTGATCAGGGTCTGATCTGTTCGCCATTCTATCAATGAAGCACCCGTCAAGCTTGTAACGAGAAATATCGATTGTTATCAGGCCACAGGAGTGTGATATTTGATAAAGAGCTACACTGGCGACAAATGTCATGAGCCCCATTTCTCCAGTCACAGCCACATATCATGTGTAAACACGATCAGAGTGGATACACGTCTGTATCAGTATGTTAGGAATCCCCTAATATTGCTATCGCCATTGGCCCATTATTATCCGTTATTGTGTATAACTTGGCTGACCAAGTACAATGTATACATCCACAGGCGTCGCCGTTCAGAGTGTTGTCATTTTTACCAATGTTCGAAGTCCATATGTTATGGATAATATGTGCCTGCGTATTTCAAGTTCTCGCTCGTATTACTTTTAGTGTAATTTTGTCTTAGGAAATGGGGCATTTTCCCATTTGTTCCCATACTTTCCTTACATGGAAACTATGTTGTGACAATTGAATTCCATCGACCGCTCTCGTATAGGCGTCATAACATGGTTATTATTCAATTTGTGTGAGTTTGTATATGTCCCAGGTTCGAATCTACTAGTAACTTGGTTTACAACATAACAATGAATATTTCTGAACTGATCTGGTGCCAACGCTAAAATATATGTATCTCCTAATTAGGAGATAGTAACTCCTAATTAGGAGATACTAACTCCTAATTAGGAGATATTATCTCCTAATTAGGAGTTAGTATATCATACTGAGGACTTATTATCTCCTAATTAGGACTTATTATCTCATAATTAGAACTTAATATCTCATAATTAGGAGTTACTATGTCCTAATTAGGAAACATGTTAGCATTGACACATATAATTCGGTCGCATGTATTTGCTGGAAATCCCGAGCCTGCTAATCCACCTGCTCACGAATTTGTACAGAATACGGTCGCATTAAGACATCAATACTGTCAATATTGATGAGTAAAATGCTCCGTAAGCTGTTGTGACCGTGGGTCGGGGGCTGAGCGTTGGTCCGGTCATTGTCCGGCAAATACATGCAACCAGAAACTCATGTTCTGCAAACACCAGACATTATTTGAATCAAGTGAAACATTTATGTTGCAACAAGGTGACATATAGGTCCAATGGGCCGGGTGTAATTAGTATCAGTATCAATGTTATATGTATTCTTGTACGTTTACACATGTCACTATAATAAACAAATTACTTACTTACTTACTTATAAGAGATACTAAGTTATAATTACGAGATAAAATAGTTTAGCATTGGCACCAGGACGCTTCCATAGATCTTCATTTGATTCAATAATTACTGTCCTTTTTGAGAGAAAATAAAGGATGTCTATACTTCCGGGCAATATGTAATACATATAAAGTTTTGCTTCATGCAACACTGTTCACATTGGTCATGTAAGAAATGTAACTTTGATTTTGTGTGCAGTCATCTCTCGTAGATTGACAATACATGTACCGCATTTCATTTGGACGTCTTCGTTGAAAGAGTGATATACACTATAATTATACAATTATATAATACATCAAAATATATAATCTTTATTGCATAAAATAGACGTTCACAGTGTAATAACACGGTGTAATAAAACTCATAATACACTAGTGTAATAAATATGCAAATTAGCTTGTTACATAAAACAGGTCTGGGGACCAATACACCTTCAATATATGATGATGTGCTTATGCAATAAATATAATCTAATATTGTTGATGATTTAAAATGATATTTATTAAACTCGGTGACTAATTTCATAAGAAACTCCTATTGGTGACCAGTACAACTTCAATGTATGCTTATGTGTTTATGCAATAAATAGAATCAAACATTTGTGATGATTTAATATGATATTTATTAAACCCGTTGACTAATTTCATAAGAAACTCGGCATGGCCTCGTTTCTTATGAAATCAGTAAACTCGTTTATTAAATATCATAATAAATCATCACTCGTGTAAGATCTACATATAGGCGCTGTGTCAAGTGAGTGACAAGTTGAGTCCGCGATGTTGTGTTGTTTTTAAATATGCTCAGTATTCACTGTATGTATTTTTTAAACCAACTCCGTTGTACTTTTTCGAGCCAACTCGGTCTAATCACTCAAAATATAATGCAATTAACTGTTTCTGCCTGTATGACAGCATTTGAGCCAATAAAACAGTGCCAGTGGCAGGCTGTCAAATCGTTTGACTCAACTTCACTGAAATTAAAAAAATGCCATAATTGGATATTGCCAAATATCCATCAGCAAATCGACCATGCACTCAAAACTGACAGAATTATCACGGGTGCACGTGTCATTTAAAGCAAGATTGCGTAAAATTCACAGAATCATGGCAAATTCTACCTGTCACAACGTCGTGTAGTGTGTGTGTTAAGGGCTGCTCCTGCCCATAGACACTTAGTGTTACGGACGACAAACTTTTTCTTTAAATCATACCCAATGTTACTGCGATATTAAATAGAAATCAGGTAAGGAATTCGCCAGCTTTTCAACCAACGGAAGTGGTATTAGTGTACCTTTGGCCCGGCTCACCAATTCAGTAATTGTAACGCGCACGTAGGCCGGGACCCGGCCTTCGTGCGCGTTACGATTACGGAATTAGCGAGCCGAGCCCAATGTAAATAACCAACTTCAATTTGTTGAAAAGATTACAAATGTCGTACCTTGTATATATTTAATATCGGAGTAAAATTGGGTATGCTTTTAAGGAGGCCTGTGTCGTGCATATCACTAAGTGTCTGTACTCCCATCACCAGTAGCCTATTTCATCAACATTGCAAAGTATACTTTACTAGCAAAGTATACTTTGAGGGAGTAATCATTTATTTTTCCTGAAATGCATTATTTCATATAGAACTAACAAATGCATGTATTTCATGATTAAAAGTATGCAGAATTATTATACTGAATTTATTACATTATCACAGCCAAATTGGCTGTGATAATGTAATAAATTCAGTATAATAAAAATTAATAAATTTATCATAAAATTTGAAAATTTCTCCCTCAAAGTATACTTTGCTACTAAAATATACTTTGCAATGTTGATGAAATAGGCTACTGATCAAGATATTATGGGTTCAATGCTAGAAGGACAACCCATTGCACTTTCCATATTACAGTTTACCGACCTCTCTTACAGGTTTTACTATTATCACATTATTGTGAAGCAGGCTCAAATATGGCTGTGCCATTATTAATTGGCCTATGACATTTGCGGTGTGTCTAGCTCCTGTAGTCTGTAGTCTGATAAGGATATGGGTATATATGTCAAGGTGCATGATCACGTGGTTAGAACATCATCAACAATGGCTGAAAGTGTTGAATGTGCGCCCACTCCAAAATAAATATTATTTGATAGTTTCCTTAATATGCGACGGATTTTGATAAAATATGGCACAGCAAATGCGTCTTCATGAGCTGCATTTCGTGGTCTCGGGACTTCGGAACATACTTATGTCGTATTTGCGAAGAATCGATTTCCGTGTCGGTAAACATGGTAAACACGGAAATCGATTCTTCGCAAAAACGACAGAAGTTTGGGCCAAAGTACCGAGACCACCAAAATGCAGCTTAACAAGACGAGTTTGATGCGCCATATTTCATCAAAATCCATTACATAATAAGGACAGTATAAAAGAATACGTACCTTTAATCGGATGCGCTTCTGGAAGTAACAGTAATTGTTGTTGTTGTTGTTGTTGTGACCACGTGATCATGCACCTTGTATGTTAGAGGCATGGCGGGTGATGTAATGACCAAATAGCGAACAGTTAGGACCCTGATCAGACTGCGAACTACACAGATCGCAAAGGGTATATTATAAGCTCCATTTATCGAGTCAAAGCCACAAACAAGATGCAAACACTCAAGTAGACAAACACGTGCCTTGATTGCGTATGTAACCATGTTGCATAGAGTTAATGTGCCGCTACGTGGATTCCTAAATAAAACACAGCCACATAATCATGATAATTAGGGAACACCAGGATGCAATGATAATGTTCAAATGACGTAAATACATGTAAGTCATGGTATGTGATTATCATTGATCACATGGTCTATAATTTTGAATGTGGTTGCTTATGCCAAATTATATGTATGTGCATACTTTACAAATTCACATAAAACCAATATACATGTAGTATCTCCATTCCGGTACAGTAACTTTTATTATCCCGTCAACACAGTGCGTATGTGCCGTGAAACACGGTGCCGTGAAACATTTGTGATATCCAGTCAATACTATTGTTGCATTTTACAGCCGTTTGTAGGTGTTGACGGGATAAATAGAATAGTAGGTTAGTGCCGTGAATGGGAAACAAATATCTGGCGCGGCACGGAAACGGGATGTGCTCGGCAGAGCCTCGCCCATCCCGTTTCCTGAGCCTTGCCAGATATGTTTTCCCATTCACGGCACTAACTATTCTCTATTCATATGACTATAATAAATACATGCAATTGAATCTAAGGAAATACAAAAATGTGAGGTATAACCAAACGATTTGAAGCAATACATGCGAGAGAATACATTTAATAGTGGTACTATTTCTATCGGCGAAAATCCAATTCAATTTAACTTCTAAAACACAAACGTCAATACCCTCTTCTGTGATGTAATCTATCTCCTTTGATGTCTGCTACTGGGTCAGTAATTCTGTATTTTAATACGTTATTATCCCCATAACCCTGATGTATTGTCATATCTATTCTTGTTTACGTTATGGCACCGGCAAAGATGATATATTGCGAGTTCGATGTAATTTGTTTCCCGCTGTCTTCACAAGTCTAGAACTCTGGAGGGAAATATAATTCATAGTTGAGTACGTGTAACAGAAAATATAGCTTACCACGTCAATGCGGCCATTCAGCTTACTACGGCGTTAACAAATCGAACTGAAAGTTATTGAAGATTTCCAAGAAAATGCGAAATTTTATTTCGCATTTTCTTGGAAATCTTCAAATACTTTATATCTGTATTAATAAGATATCGTATTTTTGCAAGTTGACTAACGTTATTTTCATGTGTGGATACATGCCTTTTGTAAGAATACACGTTTCTGAAGCAAGGGAGAAACTCTGTATTGACTATTGACAGTATGGCACATGTCATACCGGCTTGGTATCATCCACTGGAGAAATGTATTGAATACTTTCAGTTTTATAGCCGAGGTTTTCATGGCAAGCAACACGTATTTGTGTAATACGGCACGGAGGATGGGGATATGCCTACTGGTAGTGTCTGTGTCAAACCTGCCCAAGTGTTACGGCTATATATACAATGCAGAAACAATTTATTTTTCGATAATATTATTTTTTTATCAAACTTTAAGAAATAGCTGTCTTTGTATTTCGTGAAATTTGGTCCAATATTTATTTTATTGCAGAAAAACAATTTCCCCATGTTAAATCCTCATAGACATCTTCACAGAGCGAAGATGTCTATGTGGATTTAACATGGGGATTGTTTTCTAATTTCAGTAATAGTGGACCGATTTTCAAAATTGAACTTTTGTTTTTTAGTTAGATCATTTCCAAGCTATCTAGCCAGGTTTCGGAGTAAATTTCCAAAATGTTTCGTTTTTTTTACTCCTCCCCCAACTCCTCCGCCTTCTTTCCCCCCATGTTAAATTCCCAAGGACAAATAATGTTTTCCTAATAAAATCAATATTGCACCAAATTTCACGAAATAAAAAGAAGGCTCATACTTAAATTTTGATAAAATTTAATATTATCGAAAATTAGTGTGTTTGCATTGTTTATATAGCTATACAATAAGTTGGCGCTACTGGTAGACACAGTAATTTGAAAATCCTAGCGCCGGCCTAGGTATGGCTATGTTAACAATATAGAGAATAGTAGGTTAGTGCCGTGAATGGGAAAAAATATCTGGCAAGGCTCAGGAAACGGGATGGGCGAGGCTCTGCCGAGCACATCCCGTTTCCGTGCCGCGCCAGATATTTGTTTCCCATTCACGGCACTAACCTACTATTCTATTTATCCCGTCAACACCTACAAACGGCTGTAAAATGCAAAAATAGTATTGACTGGATATCACAAATGTTTCACGGCACCGTGTTTCACGGCACATACTCGCTGTGTTGACGGGATACAAATATATCCTTAGGTATCCATATTTTAACGGTGGGTGTTAATGGGATACACACCTGGGACCATGTGATCCGGTGTTGTAATGACACCTGGCACCGGATCATGACACAGTATTTCACTGCTGAACGTGCTATTGTAATGTTACTGCCGAATGCCGAGTGCTACCTGTAGCCGGTTTCACTAAAATCCATAAGCATACTTATCTAGCTAAGTATAAGTATACTTTGAGGGAGTAATCATTTATTTTTCCCGAAATGCATAATTTCATATAGAACTAACGTCTGCATATAGTTGATGATTGACAGTATGCAGACTATTATACTGAATTTATTACATTATCACAGCCAAAATGGCTGTGATAATGTAATACATTCAATATGATTTGTTTTTATCCTTAAATTGAAAATTTCTCCTTCAAAGTGTACTTAGCAAGATAAGTACACTTTGAAATTTTTGTGAAATTGGCTATAACATCTAGTATTCCAGTCGGTCTATTACGTTGCTGTTACAATTCCAATCAATCACGCTGTTGCCGAATATGGTGTCGCCATTGTACAATGCGTGGTTATCATTGGCTGCACTTGATTGACATCAACTCAAATACACTCTGTAACAGTTAAAGTATCACTTTCCGCAGCTTCGTTGTACGTGATTGTCATTTGTAGTTACAATGTACTTGTGTATTTGTAGTGACCTATTTGTTCTTTCATTGAGATTTGTGATCCTGCTGAGATATCCAACGAATAGTAACATGTATACACACTATCTAAACATCATGACATAATTGAATCAAAGAAAAGTTGAAACGTCGTTAATTTATATTGTCAGTGCTCCAGATAAGCTGCATATTTGCATAAATGCCCAATTAAAATTGCCAAAAACCCAATTGAAATCAGAAGTAGCGAGTATCAAATAGCAATTACAATTTTGTGGTTCATTTATCATGCTGCAGAATGCACAAATATAGCATTGTTTTCTTATTTTCCATGAAAACACATCTTGGTATTTCATTAGAATTGTCCAAGGAGACAATTCTAATGAAATGCCAAGACATGGTTTCATTTCGAAGCAAACTATTCAATAATTGCTGTCTGTTGATGTGTAAACAGTAGTGTGATTTTATTTTACCCAATTAAAATTTCGAAATACCCAATTACTTCAGAAATGATGGAGTGAAAATACTCAATTACTAATTCCTTATCTGGAGCCCTGTATTTTTATTTCCATAAAAATGTATACTTGCAACAACGTGTGCATATGTACAGAATGTACCCAAATTCGTCCGTGTGTTACAATGCAGTAAACGTCAACCGGCTACGGCTCTTTAGAATGTACATTAACACGTATCTTATACAAATGTAATCACTGGTTTCAAATGCATAGACATATACAAATGAAATGCTATATGTACTTACTTTAATACCGTATTTGACCTATACTACATGTATGTACATTTACCTATACATATGTGCTATGTAATATGTAGTATAATTGTTATTATTCCATTTAAACATTTAATATGAATATTCGGTAAAAAGATTAAGCATATTGCCATGGCATCGGTTGTTGAAGGTCATTCATTTCATTTTCCGTTTTGGAAATTGTATTGCATATATGATTGTACAGGGCTCCAGATAAGGAATTAGTAATTGAGTATTGTCACTCCATCATTTCTGAAGCAATTGAGTATTTCAAAATTCTAATTGCGTAAAATAAAATCACACTACTGTTTACACATCAACAGACAGCAATTGTTGAATAGTTTGGTTCGAAATCAAAACCTGTCTTGGCATTTCATTAGAATTGTCTTAAGGAGACATACCAAGATGTGTTTTCATGGAAAATAAAAAAAATATACTAAAGTTGTGGTCTATTTATTGTTTTCTGCAGCATGATAAAGGTACCATAACAAATGTATTGCTTTATACTCGCTACTTCTGATTTCAGTTGGGTTTTTGGCAATTTTAATTGGGTATTTAAGCAAATACGCAGCATATCTGGAGCTCTGATTGTATAACCTGCTACATTAACATGTCGCTGTTGCTGAAAATGCAAACGTAATATAATACAGCTATTTATCCCGTCAACACAGTGAGTATATGCCGTGAAACACGGTGCCTTGAAACTGTCAATACGACCTAATCACTGCGTATGAATATGTGCGGTTGCTGGGGTTATTATTTTGCATTTTAAAGCCATTTTTAGGTGTTGACGGGATAAATACAATAGTAGGTTAGTGCCGTGAATGGGAAAAAATATCTGGCGCGGCACGGAAACGGGATGTGCTCGGCAGAGCCTCGCCCATCCCGTTTCCTAAGTCTTGCCAGATATTTGTTCCCATTCACGGCACTAACCTACTGTTCTCTATATAACACATAATGGGGAATTATATTGCTGGGAGTCATTATCAAGTTTTCAAAACTAAATGTACATGTACGTGAAACAAACTTACCTATGTTTACAGTCTGCGGAGCATTTGTGGTCGCCGTGAATATAGACACTAATCCGGTGTACACGATTACCACACAGGAAATTACGACACGTGTTGCATATCCGGTCATGTCTCCAGGTTGTTCGAAATATTGTGACCACAGGACATCCGGTCAGGCTCGGAATGGTTTACTGCACTTTCGCGTCACATCACCAGCGCGAGACAAACACCGACTGTTATCGGAGATTACCGTCAGGCAGACGAGACTTGGTCATTGCTTAACGCTTTAAGGGCGGGAAACAGTTGTGTCGTCTGCATTTTTGGTGATATCCGAACACATTGGTCATTTTTCGTTGCAACTCCTGGGTTACCACAGGAACAAGCAGAGTCGCTGTTCGAGACCAACTCGAATTGGACCTCTAGTAATCCACCACACGAGTTACTCGAGTACGGTACAACGGTCAAATTCTTTAACTCGAGTTGGAACTATACTTGTTCCATTGGTACTCGTGTTACTCGAGCTGCTACCCGCGAGTTACATGAAAAACGCCCGAAGAGAAATCTGTTCGGGGAAAACGCGCCCAAATTATCATGGCTAATCAAAATCACGGTCAGAAAACGCTTATTAACCCAAATTGTAATAATGTCCGAAGCAACAAAGTGCGGATTAGCAGCGCGTTTTCCGGTGTATATGCAATAGGTTTCTCTATACCGCTACCCTGTACTCAACGGTAAAACATTGCGGAATAAGGTTTCCATTTCGCGCACTAAAATATTGCAATAATTCGCAGGGCGTCGACGTTCAGACTTCGCTATATTGTAGTTGAGAGGCAGGGCAACATTATGGGAAGAATATTAACTCACCTAATAAAGTCTGTAATAGCAAATTGTTTAGTTCACCTCCCCACTAAAGAGCAATGGAGGAACAGCAGTTGCTTCAGGGTAAACATGTCAATTTATTCTTGACATACGTGTGAGAGGTATTTTATATGCATTATTAGGTACGTCACTTGTTTTATATTATAACATGGGACATTTTCTATTGGGAAAAATTCGTATTTCTGGCGTGCTTTATGGGTAAAACTCATATTCAATGTGTATGATCATGTGGTACTAACAGCAACAAAAAGTACCGATTCAAAGTACGTATTCTTTTATTGTGTCCTTATTACGTAACGGATTTTGATGAAATATGGGGCAGCAAGCGCGTCTACGTGAGCTGCATTTGGTGGTCTCTGTATTTTCGCCCAAACTTCTGTCATTTTGCGAAGAATCGATTTCCGTGTCTCCGACACGGAAATCGATCACGGAAATCGATTCTTCGCAAAAACGACATAAGTCTGTTCCAAACTCCATAGACCACTAAATACAGCTCATGAAGACGCGTTTGCTGGCTGCGCCATAGTTCATCAAAATCCGTTGCATATTAAGGAAAATATGAAATAATACTTACTTTGGAGTGGGCGACGTTGTTGTTGTTGTAACCACGTGATCATGCACCTTGATATTGTGTCGTACTTTATGGGAAACACTTCTTATTTTTACTGTGCTTCATGGAGAATACTGTTTTTTGGTCATGCACACTGGGGGAAAACTGGTTTGTCACCCTTATTATTTTGCTATGGAACGGAAAACTGCTTAACGTGGTCTAATTTAGAGCAAACGCTGCACTTCTGTCTTTCTTATATTGTTGTACGAATATATATACAGAGCAATTATTCAAATTAAATTATGCCATTGTGGATTTACTACAAAACACAGATGCGGCTTCGTATACTTGTGGGTGTTAGCGAGAATATCCTGAAGCCATATTCATCACAATTTCGGAGTTCTCCAGATAAATGGTAGTTGGGTATTTACCGCCAATGTGTGTATCGGTCATTCTGAAATTCTAGGTACACCACCGCCTGTGTTAATATTGCTGTGCCTGAGCTGTAGCATATATATATACACACCACCGCCTGTGTTAATATTGCTGTGCCTGAGCTGTAGCATATATATATACACACCACCGCCTGTGTTAATATTGCTGTGCCTGAGCTGTAGCATATATACACACACTGCAAGATGTCGACGTTTCTGAACATCTATTGACAATATCAACTTGCAGTCAAGCTGTTTGATTGGCTGTGTCTGAGCTGTAGCATACATACATACACCACGCCTGCGTTAATCTTGCCAATATGTCAACGTTTCTGAACATCTATTGGCAATCTCAACTCTCAATCAAGCAGTTTGATTGGCTGTGCCTAATCTGTAGCACAGCCCATGTACAGCCAAACAAATTGCTTTCTTTCAAACACAATATTCAAGTATTTTGCAATAAACACATTTACAAATATTGGCAAGATTAGCGTAGACGGAGGTGTATTAATAGTTTCATGAAAGTTGAGCGGTAAATTTGTGATTAATTGTCCTGATGTGTGATTTGTTCAGTAGTGGGTGGCAGGTGGGAGAATGTGATGGGTAATTTAACGATCGGGGTTCCTCCTTACCAGAGTTCCGACTGGAGACCTGATTTGGCCCTCACATACGTCTTTGGCATTTTGTATGTGACAGTTGAATCTGGTTATACCCCTTATGTGAGTATTACGATTATTCGTAATTCTATTTTAGGGGAAGGGGCCAAGTGATTTTGGTGTGGTATGGACCTGTCACCAGGTCAGGTTATTCTAATTTCAGGGCTGAATATATTTGTTCTCGATGTAAATTTTCCGTTCTGATTTTTGGATTTCCCCCCAATGCAGCAGGTTAAAACGAGATCGAACCCGCTTGCCCGTCCTTACATAACCTTAGTTGTTGATAGACCGTTAAACACCAATAAACAAACTAACAAATTAGTTCTGTGTAATTGATCATATGAATTGGATCATCAAAGACAACGGTTTGGTCGGAATCTACACTGATCTCAAATGCATTCTGGGACGTTTTCTGGGCACGCTGTTTAACCGTTCCAGTTACGATTATACGTGCTGTTACTGCGGAAACGTGTTTCCTCTCCATTTGCATCCAGTTATATATATACTGGGTGCAATGATATGTCGTTGGACAATCTTAGGAACGACTCATCAATGTATGCATGGATTTGTCAAATGTTTTACAGAACTGTTAGGATATGCTAAATGTCCACCATGCTATGCGCTCTAATGATGTAAAAACATGAGAGTGCTGTTCGGACGAGTATGTTTTATTATGATCGAGTGTGAATCAATTTATGCGCTATTTTAGCAAATCACACTCATATACGGGGTTGCTCGTTATTTACACGTCGTGGGATTGCTGTAACCCAATGAAATCGTAATCTGTGATACTTTATGTGATGAATTCGAAATGTAATTAATATAATATCCATACACGTGTACTAGTTGCGAACAGTAACTCATGAAATCCACTCCCGTACCGTCCGTAGCAGACTACGGACGGTACGGGAGTGGATTTCATGAGTTACTGTTCGCAACTATCGTAATACATGTACATGTGGTAGGGCATATATTAGTTCAGTTTTTCAGCAAGGCATTTGTGATAAAACTGTAATTATACTTGAACATGTGAAATACAAATACAGAGCTCCAGATAAGCCGCGTATTTGCTTAAATATCAAATTAAAATTGCCAACAACCCAATTGAAATCGGAAGTAGCGAGTATCAAAAAGCAATACAAAATGTGTGGTACCTTTATCATGCTGCAGAAAACAATAAACAGACCACAAATATAGCACATATTTCTTATTTTCCATTAAAACACATCTTGTTATTGCATTAGAATTGTCTCCAAAGAGACAATTCTAATGAAACGCCAATATATGTTTTCATTTCGAAGCAATCTATTCAATAATGCTGTCTATTGATGTGTAAACAATAGTGTTTTACCCGATTAAAATTTTGAAATACCCAATTGCTTCAGAAATGATGAAGTGAGTATACTCAATTACTAATTCCTTATCTGGAGCTCTGCACATATCTGGGTTATTGTTGGAATTTTGAAATGTTGATAACACATGTACTTTACGTAATTATTATAGGAATGAATGGCCTTTTTGTGAAATTTATCGGGGTATAAACTTGGAAAAGTCGCGGGAATACTGGACGAAGGCCGGAAGGCCTCGTCCAGTATTCCCGCGACTTTTCCAAGTTCACATCCCCGATACATTCCACAAAAAGGCCATTCATTCCTTATAATTCCAGCATTTGAAATAAATTCATCAAGAAAATGTGTTTATTGTCCGTTTTCTTAAGAATTATTTTAACTGCGCCTCACGGTTACGGAAAATAGTTCGGCGTGTGAGTTTACTGGGATATAAATTTTGGACAGAGACTTGCTACGGGCCAATAAAATGTTAGGGAATTATGTAAATATTTTTGTGCTGGAATTATAACACCCATTGTATCCTCTGTGTGTGCAACGGAGTGTTATTTGTAATACATCCCTACTATTCTGTTTAATGCGACAACGATTGAACATGGGGTACTAACCTGCTGACTCCTGAACAATAATGAAACCATAGAAGACATCTAGCATGCATGAAATGCTTTGCAGCCAGAGTTTACAACAGATTCATTCGAAAAGCAGACTAGTCCTGCCAATGTGTTGTGGTATCTTGACAGTTGTTTTAGTAAATGAACATTTTTCTTGGCAGTTAAGTTAGTCACTGAGACGTTTTAGCGACACATCGACGTGATTATAAGACATATAATGATACAATGCCACTATATACATGCTGTCACTGAATGATATCGTGATATAAATATGTAAAGAAGTATTGGACATTCATAAAATTGCCAAAAGATTACACACCATTGGTTCAATGTTGATCGGAGTTTACCATCACTTACACGTGTTCCCATTTTCCTGACCTATAGTGAAATTCACTAGTGTAAACATGATGCATTGTCCTCGAGAAATAATTATCGAAATAAAATTAGCATTTTATTTCAGATTGCGAGGTTGGGTGTATTTCCACATACGTAAAAGTCGTCCAGTAACTGAATGTGACAAAACGAATACCTAGCTAGTTTATTTTGATATCGGGTTTATTATTACATCAGGCAATGATAGGAAACGTGTGGGAATCACGACGTTTACCAGCCTATGAAATGCCAGTACAGTGGAACCTCTCTAAACCGGACACCCATGGTGTCCGGTTTAGAGATGTTCCACTGTAAATCAGACATATGAGTATGCCAAGGTATGCGGCTGTGCTTAGCGAACTTGAACAGGCATTATCATCATAAATGTACACAAATGAAACACATACACTTAAAGACGAACTATATACCTGATCATCGTTTGATTCAAAGATAATTGCTTCTTAAATGTGATGGAATACATGTATAACATGTATGTGAACACTGCCTCGTTACTGTATCCTATACGGCACATGGGGTCGCCAATTCGGCCATTTTTGAGTGTTCCAACCATCAGTCAGTTTCACCTGTTTTGCCGTTTGACAAAGAACTCAAAATATGAGTAGAACATATGATGAAGTAGAACTTATGATATAATGTAGCTAATCACATGTAGAAAAGCCAACACTGTAAAATAAAAAAATTATGTCAGTTTTCTGGACAGGTTTGTGCCTGTGTTTTTAACAACATGCACCACCATTATAAATAGCTTCATATACAGAAAATCGCACAGTGTATATATACCACTGTTACCTGGCAAACCACACAACACATACCATATATACCCACTACTGTACTCTGTTATTAGCTATCAAATCCAGTGTCATTGCCGCGCCAGATATTTTTCCCATTCACAGCACTAACCTACTATTCTATTTATCCCATCAACACCTACAAATGGCTTCAAAATGCAAAACAATAGCCCCAGCCACCGCACATACTCATACGCAGTAATTATGTCGTATTGCCAGGATATCAAAAATATTTCACGGCACCGTGTTTCACGGCACATACGTACTGTGTTGACGGGATAAAAATGAGTACACAATATACTAAATCGGATGACACAATGCACATACGTCGGCTAGAATCGGCCCAGACTCAACAGCTGTGCGTTGAATCGGATGAAAAATCCCATAAGCCACATTTCTCCAGTCACAGCCACAAATATACATGATCGTCGGCTACGCACAATTATACCTGTATAATTCCAGCACAAAAATATTTACACAATTCCCTAACATTTGATTGGCCCGTAGCAAAATTGATATCCCAGTAAACTGCCATGCCGAACTACTTTCCGTAACCGTCAGGCGCAGTTAAAATAATTCTTATGAAAACGGAAAATAAAACACATTTTCTTGATGAATTTATTTCAAATGCTGGAATTATAACTTGAAGAAATGAATGGCCTTTTTGTGGACTTTATCGGGGATATAAACTTGGAAAAGTCGCGGGAATACTGGACGAGGCCTTCTTCCGGCCTTCGTCCAGTATTCCCGCGACTTTTCCAAGTTTATACCCCGATCAATTCCACAAAGAGGCCATTCATTCCTATAGTATGCAAGGTTTGTATTTCGATGCGAGAGATGGTCAGAATACACGCGCACTGTACATACAGTGGTGTACCTTGTTTATGCCACAGGTGGAAGACTCGGACCTATCGGGGCAGTGACCAGTTAATTTAAAATTATCCATTTCACGCCCTCGGACAGTATGTATTTAATGCAATATTCCAAATAAGTGGGCAGACAGCAATATGCGTTCGACATTTGTGACCTAAACACACTAGAAGCTTTTACATAAACCCAAATATGCTGCTCTATTAGTGCTCCTTACCTATGCAGGAATATGAAATATCTTGGTGCAGCCTCTTTAAAATCATCCAATTCTGAGGTAAACTATTCACTTTAAAACCATGCCGTACACGCGGAACAACATATTGAATGTTGTATGTGTTCTCAATCATCATCCAGAGGCAAATGTACTATCAAATACGATGTAAAATCGGAATAAAATACAAAATCAACTACAAAATAATAATTAAACAATTAAAATGAATTTTAATCAGCAGAAAATGTAATATTTATAAATTATACGAAACTGACGGCTAACTGGTCACTGCTACCTTTGACACCAACAAAATGCCTATTAAAAAAAAAACATTACCCCACCCACTTTGTCTCGTACACTACCATCTTCTATAAATAGAAGATGGTACTGTACGAGACCAAGTGGGTGGGGTAATGGGATTATTTTAATAGGCATTTTGTGTCATAGGTCCGAGTCTTCCAACTGTGGTTTATGCATACGATCGTTCATCTGTTGCCTTTTGGGAATACATCATTTCATCTTGGAGCAGAATCTTGTGCCAATCTATGACATGTCAGGAGAAAACAGGATGATTCACGACCACTTGTGTCCAATTCAAATACTAACAGGCCCAAAATGTTCACCATTTAGTCTATAATGAACCATCAGCGACATTTCTAATGAAGCGTTATTGGCCATAGAGCGAAACTTTTTTTATTTCATCAAGAGCTATAAACAAAAAAAACAAACACATTAGTTCGTATTTCTCGCGACCAACCGCATATATGAATGAGACAGACGTTGGTATCACCTCTCTTGACAGATCGCAGATTTTCGCCGGTATTGATTTCTAAAATCAGTTATACCTTCCGTAAATGAAGTCGAAAGTTGGCACACAATTCAGAGCTCATGCGGAATGGAATTCCGCATGAGCTCTGAATTTTCTGCCAACTTTCAAAGTCATGTACTTCAGATGTTGCCTTCCTTCGAAATCAATATCGGCGATGCGATAAGGGGGGTAATACCAAAGCCGGGCGCATATTAGAGGGAGGAAAATACTCATTACTATTGGTATCGGGTAACGTATTTGACAAACCAATGACGCTAACTCCCAAGACGACGTTCTAATTATTTTACCAAATAAACTATTTGACGCAAATGTATCTCCATATCCCTTATAGCGCCAAGAAATTGCAATAACGCCAGTGTGTGTCCAATACCAATGAACGAAATGGCGCGAAATGGAGCGAATTGTACTGATCGATGTCGCTGTGGAGTCTTAGAGCCAACTGGTGTATTACACCACGGCATGCGGCATTGTACACGGTTAGATTACAATTAGCGCTTCTGTTTTCTGTTTTTAGCATAGAGTAATTCAGTACTGAGCCTCGCTGATTGATGATTGATTGATGATATACATTTTCCTTTAATATACATATCAATTTCACTAGTTCATGTGTTTTAATAGTCTCTGCTACAGTGGGGTCAGCGTGTAAATGCACACACGAACGAACACGACAGGTTGGAACCAACCAGGTTGGTTCCAACCTGTCGTGTTCGACATATCAATTTCACTTGTTCATGTGTTTTAATAGTCTCTGCTACAGTGGGGTCAGCGTGTAAATGCACACACGAACGAACACGACAGGTTGGAACCAACCAGGTTGGTTCCAACCTGTCGTGTTCGTTCGTGTGTGCACTTACATGCTGACCCCACTGTATAATCCGCCCTACTTTCTAAGCCAATCGCTGGCCAGTATCGAGCTCCACTTCTTTCACATTTTGCAAGATTTAACCTCACTATGTTACATATTACCAGATTTAATGACTACATGTACCTGTTCGACAGAAAATGTAATTTCAATACTCGGATGGGAGACTGCATTACACACATGGCTAATTATTAGTATGTTAGTGTTCACATAGTGAATTGTATTCCTTATGTGAACAATAACTTATAAAATCAAAGTACTGAAAGTACTGAGCTGCGAGCCGAACTAAAATGGGTGGTAAATAGTGTTTTAGTATATTCTCCTTTACATATTTCAAATAGAGTAATTGTAGTAAATGGTGTTATGGGAAACTGTATGACATTCGACATATTTTGTATGTGGACAGGGGACTGTATAGAAACAGGAAGAATCCAGTAAGGCTTAGTATTTGTTTGTTATGCATTACATACACATCCGCATGAGCTCTGAGATTTTTATCAACTTTCGACATAATTTAAGGAAAATATGACTCATTTTGGAAATCAATATCGGCGAAATACGGCGATGCGATAAGGGTGGTAATTCCATATCCGGGCTCAAGTATTGTAAGTGAAAGTGTACGCTATTACCACTCATTCGAAACATGCCGACGCGACGATTCAAATGAGTGAACCATCTAGACGACACGGTTCAAATGAGTGGCAACAGTATATTTTTTATAAATTTTCGACATTTAAGGAAAATATGACTGATTTTCGAAATCATTATCGGCGAAATACGGCGATGCGTTAAGGGTGGTAATTCCATATCCGGGTTCACTCTTCAAACACCTGTGGTTATAGTGTTGTTTTATGCAAATTTGTACACGCCGTAGTTGTGAATTAAAAAATCCAGACAGGTCCCAGACAGGTGTGATTCGGGTTTACACACCATTAATGCGCGACCAAAATAGTCCGTTTTATTTGTGGAAAATGAACGGCTAAATCTGAGGTTCCATTGGTTTTTCTTCAATTAATTATGTACCAAAGATATACATGAAATGTAAAATAGTATAAAACGAGTCGTTAACACTGACCTAGATACACGATGTATACATACGCGCCACACAAAAAAATAGCGCCGTGATATCTGACTGTATTTTGAGAACCGGTGACATAAGCTGCGAGAGGTTCAATCAAACACCAGACCCAATCAAACACCATGTGTGCCGTATGTATCTTAATTTAGTCCCAGCTATGTTTATTACCAACCTTTAGTGTGCATTCGCTGGTACTCCGTCTAGCCGAAATCAATTTCATGAAGAAAATATACGTAACGGGCATTTGATGATGGCAGTGTGCCTACAATATAATGCGCCAAATAACGGTTGCAGAACTGTATGTTCATATATGCGACCAGTCATGTGATTTTGTATATAAGAACGAGTGAGATTGTTCGTGTCTCATATATATACTGTTCTGCAGTAAATACTGCGAGTTTGTCAGATAATGAGCTGCGCATTGACCGAATACACGTTGTCTACTAACAATATGCAACATCAGCTATCAACCCTTTCAACCATGAATATCATACATTGGCTTTCTCATACTAACTTTTGGACTATTCCATCAATGATCAAATGTGGATCTTTTTAGAGGTGAATGATAATGATTTATGCTGCTGAGCGTCACCAAAACTATGTAAATAATGCGAATGTCTTAGCATAGTGCGGACACACAAGACAGGTACGTGTATGCAATTTATATATTTCGAGCGCTAGCGAAGAATTATAGAACCAACATCCACATTTCCAGCTTTTATGCAAATTAGCATATGTCGGTCGCAGCACATATTTTGCGGGTTGAACTTTTTAAAAATACGAGTCTTACGCCATAAAATATAGTTATAACAACTTAGATTGATCGCCTTTTAAGTGTGATAAATGTTTTGTTTGCTTGGTTTGTGCTAAATTTATGTTATTTCACATGTTTCCGTAGTCTCAGGGTGCGACGACTTACCGCTATACTCGATTTTTCGCGATTCGTAACTCAATGGTTCGGTGCACGAATAAAATCTTCAATTTCGGTTCAGAATATTTTTCAGAATTATTGAAATTATTTTCAACTCGTTGTTGTTGTAGCTGCCGCTACTGTGAAATTCCAGCGCTCATTTTTCCCGAAACGCTTTCCACTCTAGATTAATTATTAGTCTATGTGTCATCCACAAACACATACTGCGAAGAATTTCAGGACGTTCAGTCCTTTGATTTAGCTAGATAGTCGCTCACTACTTGGTCATATCAGCCCCAGCGGTGGTCGCACCGTCGAACTTGGTGTAACCCGTTTTAACAGTTCAGTAAATATAGGCGTCATTGTACAGACCTAAATAAACTGTAATAATATAATGACAAGTACATGTATGCCTAGTATCATTTTGAATATGTACATACCATACATTATATAATTATTGACGTTTGAGGAGGTGTACTCGAGATTTACGGACAAGGAGCATTTATGTACAAGTTTTTTTTGTTTCAGTTTGCATCCATTCAGTGTTGTTGTTTTGCTGTCAAGCAAAACAAGACGAGTCGGAGACTGATATTCAGTATCTACAAATTGAATGTAGACCGAGACCGGTCCGAGATGTGTTTATTCATGTAAACAAACCTATTGTTCACCTCCTCAGAACACATGCGTAAATATGACACATGTAATTGTTATTGTGTTTACACTGTTAGTGAATATTCATGATTTTTGTCCCGCCTGCTTTAGCAGAAGCGGGACATAGGCATAGCTTTTCCGTCGGCGTCGTCGTCGGCGGCGTCGGCGGCTGCTGCGTCAACATTTCACGTTAAGTTTTTGCGTTTAGCTCAGTTTCCAGAAAACTATAACTCCTACGACCTCCATACTTGGTATACATCAACACTGTGGTGTAACCATCTCACACAGATGGAACCCATGTGATCTTCACCTACTTTTCATGGTTCAATGACCTACTTTTCACATGCATTCAACGTTAAGTTTTTGCGTTCAGCTCTGTTTCTAAACCTTAATGCTCAGGTTAATTAATTGTACCTTCTGTTTCCCTCAATGGAATGCTTTAATATTCCATACATGCATTTGCAACAACATCTCGCATCATTCTACAGAAATTCCATTGTGCCCGCTAACCCCAAAGGTCAAGGTCACTGACTTAGAAATTTCCGTGTTTGGAAAAGTTAACGCTCGGTTTAATGTATTACAACTTCTGTTTCCCTTGATGGAATGCTTCGGTATACATCAACACTGTGGTGCAACCATCTCACACAGAGGGAGCCCATTTGACCTTGACCTAGTTTTCATGGTTCATTGACCTACTTTTCACATGCATTCAACGTTAAGTTTTTGCGTTTAGCTCTGTTTCTAAAACTTAACGCTCAGGTTAATTCATTGTAACTTCTGTTTCCTGCAATGGAATGCTTTAATATTCCATATATGCATTTGTAACAACATCCCGCATCATTCTACAGAAAGCCCATGGTGCCGCAAACCCCAAAGGTCAAGGTCGCTGACTTAGAAATGTCCGTATTTGGAAAAGTTAACGATCAGTTTATGCTTTAATATTCCATATATACAATTTTAACAACATCCCGCATCATTCTACAGAAAGCCCATGGTGCCCGCTAAACCCAAAGGTCAAGGTCACCGACTTATAAATTTCCGTGTTTGAAAAAATTAACGCTCAGTTTATGCTTTAATATTCCATACATGCATTTGTAACAATATCCCGCATCATTCTACAGAAAGCCCATAGTGCCCGCTAACCCCAAAGGTCAAGGTCACTGAATTAGAAATTTCCGTGTTTGTAAAAGTTAACGCTCAGTTTATGCTTTAATATTCCATACATGCATTTGTAACAACATCCCGCATCATTCTACAGAAAGCCCATGGTGCCCGCTAACCCCAAAGGTCAAGGTCACTGTCTTAGAAATTTCCGTATTTGGAAAAGTTAATGCTCAGTTTATGCTTGAATATTCCATACATGCATTTGTAACAACATCCCGCATCATTCTACAGAAAGCCCATGGTGCCCGCAAACCCCAAAGGTAAAGGTCGCTGACTTAGAAATGTCCTTGTTTGGAAAAGTTAACGCTCAGTTTTAGCGTTCAGTTTATGCTTTAATATGCCATACATGCATTTGTAACAACATCCCGCATCATACTACAGATAGCCCATCATTCTACAGAAAGCCCAGGTGCACGCTAACCCCAACGGTCTAGCTCACTGACTTAGCAATTTACGTGTTTGGAAAAGTTAACGCTCAGTTTATGCTTTAATATTCCATACATGCATTTGTAACAACATCCCGCATCATTCTTCAGAAAGCCCATGGTGCCCGCTAACCTCAAAGTTCAAGGTCACTGAATTAGAAATTTCCGTGTTTGGAAAAGTTAACGCTCAGTTTATGCTTTAATATTCCATATATGCATTTGTAACAACATCCCGCATCATTCTACAGAAAACCCATGGTTCCCGCTATCCCCAAATATCAAGGTCACTGACTTAGAAATTAACGCTCAGTTTATGCTTTAATATTCCATACATGTATTTGTAACAACATCCCGCATCATTCTACAGAAAGCCCATCTTTCTACAGAAAGCACATGGTGCCCGCTAACCCCAAAGGTCAAGGTCACTGACTTAGAAATTTCCGTGTTTGGAAAAGTTAACGCTCGGTTTAATGTATTACAACTTCTGTTTCCCTTGATGGAATGCTTCGGTATACATCAACACTGTGGTGCAACCATCTCACACAGAGGGAGCCCATTTGACCTTGACCTAGTTTTCATGGTTCATTGACCTACTTTTCACATGCATTCAACGTTAAGTTTTTGCGTTTAGCTCTGTTTCTAAAACTTAACGCTCAGGTTAATTCATTGTAACTTCTGTTTCCTGCAATGGAATGCTTTAATATTCCATATATGCATTTGTAACAACATCCCGCATCATTCTACAGAAAGCCCATGGTGCCGCAAACCCCAAAGGTCAAGGTCGCTGACTTAGAAATGTCCGTATTTGGAAAAGTTAACGATCAGTTTATGCTTTAATATTCCATATATACAATTTTAACAACATCCCGCATCATTCTACAGAAAGCCCATGGTGCCCGCTAAACCCAAAGGTCAAGGTCACCGACTTATAAATTTCCGTGTTTGAAAAAATTAACGCTCAGTTTTATGCTATTCCATACATGCATTTGTAACAATATCCCGCATCATTCTACAGAAAGCCCATAGTGCCCGCTAACCCCAAAGGTCAAGGTCACTGAATTAGAAATGTCCGTGTTTGTAAAAGTTAAAACGCTCAGTTTATGCTTTAATATTCCATACATGCATTTGTAACAACATCCCGCATCATTCTACAGAAAGCCCATGGTGCCCGCTAACCCCAAAGGTCAAGGTCACTGTCTTAGAAATTTCCGTATTTGGAAAAGTTAATGCTCAGTTTATGCTTGAATATTCCATACATGCATTTGTAACAACATCCCGCATCATTCTACAGAAAGCCCATGGTGCCCGCAAACCCCCAAAGGTAAAGGTCGCTGACTTAGAAATGTCCTTGTTTGGAAAAGTTAACGCTCAGTTTTAGCGTTCAGTTTATGCTTTAATATGCCATACATGCATTTGTAACAACATCCCGCATCATACTACAGATAGCCCATCATTCTACAGAAAGCCCAGGTGCACGCTAACCCCAACGGTCTAGCTCACTGACTTAGCAATTTACGTGTTTGGAAAAGTTAACGCTCAGTTTATGCTTTAATATTCCATACATGCATTTGTAACAACATCCCGCATCATTCTTCAGAAAGCCCATGGTGCCCGCTAACCTCAAAGTTCAAGGTCACTGAATTAGAAATTTCCGTGTTTGGAAAAGTTAACGCTCAGTTTATGCTTTAATATTCCATATATGCATTTGTAACAACATCCCGCATCATTCTACAGAAAACCCATGGTTCCCGCTATCCCCAAATATCAAGGTCACTGACTTAGAAATTAACGCTCAGTTTATGCTTTAATATTCCATATATGTATTTGTAACAACATCCCGCATCATTCTACAGAAAGCCCATCTTTCTACAGAAAGCACATGGTGCCCGCTAACCCCAAAGGTCAAGGTCACTGACTTAGAAATTTCAGTGTTTGGAAAAATTAACGCTCAGTTTATGCTTTAATAGTTCATACATGCATTTGTAACAACATCCCGCATCATTCTACAGAAAGCCCATGGTGCCCGCTAACCCCAAAGGTCAAGGTCACTGACTTAGAAATGTACGTGTTTGGAAAAGTTAACGCTCAGTTTGTGCTTTAATATTCCATACATGCATTTGTAACAACATCCCGCATCATTCTACAGAAAGCCCAAGGTGCTCACTAACCCCAAGGTTATTACAAGCTCCTTATATACTATCAAACTCCGCGGAGCTCTTGTATTAATATTCGTGGTATGGGTCATATAATAATCGGCGTCGGTGAACATCACTTTTCTCAGGTCCGTAAATCTCATGTACACTTCCTCAAAAGACATTAATTGTATATTATGCACTGTGTTATTATAGGAATGAATGGCATTTTTGTGAAATTTATCGGGGTATAAACTTCCCGCGACTTTTCCAAGTTTATATCCCCGATAAATTCCACAAAAATGCCATTCATTCCTTATAATTCCAGCATTTGAAATAAATTCATCAAGAAAATGTGTTTATTTTCCATTTTCTAACCTTTGAGGTCACTGACACAGTTTGCTTGCAAATCTTGATCCATTACTACTCAGTTTCACGTGAGGAACATGTGGGGTGTTGGTCATGTGATGTAAACAGAGTTTCCGTGGCCAATAAAACATGTAAACAATAGTGGGGGACATGACGAGGTTGGATTTTTATTTCTTAGGCGTAAGTGAACCTATTGTTTAATGCATGCAGAACCAGTACAGACCGGCTGCAGGTCATGTACAAGTAGGTCCCACAACATCCATACGAATAGTGAAAGTAAAACTATTTGGTGTTTTCTAACCTATATGTTAGAGGATACTAAATGGTGCGAAATCGCCCAGGGTGTATGCACAAATAGTCCGGTATAAAAACATAGTGCGGGTATTTTGAGGTCACAGACACCGTTTGCTTGCAAATCTTGATCCATTACTACCCAGTGTCACTTGAGGAACATTTTGGGGTGCTTTTAACACCAGTTTTCAGCATATTTGTAGCATTTAAAAGAAAATACTGAACCTGTTGGTCACGTGATGTAAACAGAGTTTCCGTGGCCAAAAAATGTAAACAATATTGGAGGATATGACAAGGTTGGATTTTTCTTTCTTAGGAGTAAGCGAACCTATTGTTTAGTTCATGCAGAACCAGTACAGACTGGCTGTATGTCATGTACAAGTGGGTCCCACAGCATACACACGAATAGTGAAAGTAGGAGAGACTGGCCTTATTGGATGGCAATCGGTTAAATTATATAGTAAAACTATTTGGAGGTGGCTAACCTATACTGTGATAATTTGTGGGTGAAATTTTACATCAACACCGGCATTGGAGGTGTGACTTGAACAGCCAATCAAATGTCGGACTATAATTTATTAGATGGAGAATTACTTGAGCGGACAGCAGTGCCATCTGACGTCATAATGACGCACTACTAACCCATATATTGCTTGCATCATTCTGCTTGTAGCTTGATGCTTTCTGCTTGCGGCTTTCCGCTTTCGGACTATGGCTTGATGCTTACTTCCTGCGGCTTTGTCCGAAATTAAGCTTTCGGCCTTATTCAAAGATTATTAAGAATTATTTTAACTGCGCCTGACGGTTACGGAAAGTAGTTCGGCATGGAGTTTACTGGGATATAAATTTTGGACAGAGACTTGCTACGGACCAATCAAATGTTAGGGAATTGTGTAAATATGTTTGTGCTGGAATTATTCAGAATTGAAGATAAAAATAAAATGTCAAAGTAAAAATGTATATGCACGAACCTATATAAGAATTTTCGAGATGCAATGTATTACTTAAAGCATTCATTTTAGGACTACATGTAACCATTAAATAGACATATATCACACATGTGTCCCGAAGGTATACGATATACTAAATTATTTAATCATAAAACGTAGACACTTGCCACGTGATTGCCGCACTTCCACGGGACGATGAGCGGAAAACTTGATTACTCTCTGCTTTTAGTGAAATTATATACACAATCAATGATTTCACGCAACTGCACATTGGCAGTGTCCCCGTAATCCGATTTCGACAGAGCTAGGCTGGATACTTGGACATCTTGGCTTGTGGATATAATTCCCAGGTGAGATATATCTTAAAATGTCTCGGAATATGTTTTTAATTATGGCAACGGATGCTTGAAAAGTATCTCCCGCGGTTTGCAGTCTGAGTGTAGCGAGTCTCTGTGCAATGTAATCTCTCCAAATCGGACACCCTGTGCTTTCCCCAGGGTGCCCTATTTGGAGATATTGCACTATATGGAAAGCCAAATGCACAATAATTCCCTGATCCCTAAACCAATGTTTGGAGCTTAAACCCTAGTTTAGGCTCCTCAAATCCTAGTTTGGGCTTAAACTGCCATTTGGGATCCCAAATGGTAGTTTTCTTAAGCCCTGGTTTGGGCAATTAGTGTGCACTTGGCTATGGAAGGTCATATCCGCCATAATTATATTTGGCTTGATGCTTGCTGGCTGATGATGACATTTTAAGTTCTATCCATCTTATTACACTTATATGTGGCTTGATGCTTGCTGGCTGATGACATTCTAAGTTCTATCCGTCGTATTACATTTCTATGTATGTGGCGTGATGCTTTATTCATTTGTACTGTTTCAATGCGTTTGTGTTGATTACATTCTAAGTGGCTTGATGCTTCATTGGTAGTGACATCCGGAGTTCCATTATTGATTATTGCATCGCTGTTTTGCTATGCGCTTTGTTAGGTGGCTAAGCCTCGCCCCTTGACAACAATAATTGCAACAGTAATTTGGGAACAACCATTATGACGCCAGGTGCGCTGCTAAATTTAAAATAGTTCTCCCTAAAATTATTTAATATGCTGGTACATGTCCTACAATGCTTTGCTCTCTAAATTGGTTCCATGCCCCTAACGGTGTGATGTAGATTGATGCCGCCTTTTCTGTTGCGCCATGTTTAGGTTAAAAGACACCAAATAGTTTTACTGTATAATTTAACCGAATCCCAGCCAGTCTTTCCTACTGTCACATTCGTATGGATGTAGTGGGACCAACCTCGTCATGTCCCCCAATATTGTTTACATTATTTGGCCACGGAAACTCTGTTTACATCTCGTGACCAACAGGCTCAGTGTTTTCTTTTAAATGCTTCAAATATGCTGACACTGGTGTCAATTTCTCTAACCTTAAACCTAGAGTGCTACATGCCAAGCTATAATATAGGGAGACATGTTTTTCTTTATTCTTTCAATCTGACATTTTTCTGGCAAAATGAACATTGATTTACCATTACCAGACGTACTAATTGACATGATTATACTTTTTATATCAAACGCAAAATGCCAGTTTGATATCAGGGGCGATAACCGTGTTTCATTAGAATGATAACGGAAGCAACTATTTATTCCATTTATTTATTTTTTGATGTGCAATATCATACTTTATGATATGTCGATAAAAATATTTATTCAGAATTTAGTTGATATAAATAATTTAAAAATACTGCATCATTTGCATATGGAACTAGCTTGATACCACCGCGAGTCTCTATGAGTACTTTAAAGATTACTAAATAATTATATCTGTGTAGCTGGCACTCGTAATTTTTAAAAGTGGTGGACTAGTTGCAATTATACACTTATTTAATTTCCTTAAAGAAAAATGTGTACCTACTAGATGGGACCCCAGCTTCAACAATAATTAAATCTATATTTTAAGATCCAGAGCAGAGTAAGTGCAGGTTATTGCAAAATAGGTCCCACAACAACCATAAGAAAAATGAAAGTAACAGAGAATAGCAACATATGTGGTAACGGGTTAGTGTTTTATGGAAAATCAATGGTGGTGGGCCACCTTAGTCTGATCCCTGACGGTTATTGGTTTGCATCGGTAACGGGCCAGTTTGACAGTCAACCTGTGTACTATAAAAATGTGATTGTTTTCAATTACGTACATATGTAATTTAATTATGAGGATACATGTATGTATAAAACACATTAGTAAGTCAAACACCATACATACGTATGCAATTTAGTTAATATAGGCACAGGTTGAAGTAACGGACCGAGGTCTAAAAATATATTAAATATGCATAAAAGCAACAATAAACGAAAAAGAAATAAGCTAAAAAAATGTTTTTTACCCCCCCCTTCCTTTCCCCCCCCCCCATCCTATACTCTATATGGAGTATATGGAGGGAGTAAAAAACGTTTTGTTAGCTTATTTTTGTTTCGTTTATTGATGCTTTTAGGCATATTTAATGTATTTATAGACCTCGGTCCGTTACTTCAACCTGTGAATATAGGTTAGATAGAGAATAATAAATGGTGCGAAATCGTCAAGGGGGTAATAGTAGTCCAGTATGAACAAAAACTTGCGTGTGTTTTGAGGTCACTGACACAGTTTGCTTGCAAATCTTGATCCATTACTACTCAGTTTCACGTGAGGAACATGTGGGGTGTTGGTCATGTGATGTAAACAGAGTTTCCGTGGCCAATAAAACATGTAAACAATAGTGGGGGACATGACGAGGTTGGATTTTTATTTCTTAGGAGTAAGTGAACCTATTGTTTAATGCATGCAGAACCAGTACAGACCGGCTGCAGGTCATGTACAAGTAGGTCCCACAACATCCATACGAATAGTGAAAGTAAAACTATTTGGTGTTTTCTAACCTATATGTTAGAGGATACTAAATGGTGCGAAATCGCCCAGGGTGTATGCAAAAATAGTCCAGTATAAAAAAATAGTGCGGGTGCTTTGAGGTCACAGACACCGTTTGCTTGCAAATCTTGATCCATTACTACCCAGTGTCACTTGAGGAACATTTTGGGGTGCTTTTAACACCAGTTTTCAGCATATTTGTAGCATTTAAAAGAAAATACTGCACCTGTTGGTCACGTGATGTAAACAGAGTTTCCGTGGCCAAAAAATGTAAACAATATTGGAGGATATGACAAGGTTGGATTTTTCTTTCTTAGGAGTAAGCGAACCTATTGTTTAATTCATGCAGAACCAGTACAGACTGGCTGCATGTCATGTACAAGTGGGTCCCACAGCATACACACGCATAGTGAAAGTAGGAGAGACTGGCCTTATTGGATGGCAATCGGTTAAATTATATAGTAAAACTATTTGGAGGTGGCTAACCTATACTGTGATAATTTGTGGGTGAAATTTTACATCAACACCGGCATTGGAGGTGTGACTTGAACAGCCAATCAGATGTCGGACTATAATTTATTAGATGGAGAATTACTTGAGCGGACAGCAGTGCCATCTGACGTCATAATGACGCACTACTAACCCATATATTGCTTGCATCATTCTGCTTGTAGCTTGATGCTTTCTGCTTGCGGCTTTCCGCTTTCGGACTGTGGCTTGATGCTTACTTCCTGCGGCTTTGTCCGAAAGTAAGCTTTCGGCCTTATTCAAAGTGCTAAGTGCTTTTTTCTTACTTTCTATTGCAAATGCTTTACTAAAACAGGGACACGAATAAGGACGTATCAATAATTGTAATGTAAATAAGACGAAAGAACAAAGCAATCAGCAGTTCTAATGGACATGTAAGAAAGACAAATACAATTACAACAAGCAGATTTCAAATGTAATAAATACAAATGACGAAATGAAATAACATGAATGTAAGTTGTAATGTCATCAGCACGCAAGCATCAAGTCACATATAATTATGGCGGATAGTACCTTCCATACTTGGCGGCTCGTTTGAGCCGCCAAGTATGGAAGGTAATATCAGCCATAATTCTATGGCCGTTTAGTCTCTCAAACTAGGGTTTGTGCAGTGAGTATATCAGCAGTTTGTGGTATTGTTTGTGTTTTTATTGTAAACACGAGCAAGACCGGCTTTAATGATGAGTTTTAATGATGAGTTTTAATGATGAGTTGTGCAATACTTTTATTCTTCATACACCTTAGGTTGTTAATGTTAGGTTTGCAGTCTGAGTGCGTATATGTGCAATGTAATTTCTCCAAATCGGACACCCTGAACCATATGTTCCAAGTTATCTATCGTAGGTGAACATGTTAACCGAAATACACCTAAGTGCATATACGGTATGCATAATGTAATATCTCCAGACCTGACACCCTGGGAGGTTCTCAGTGTGCCCTATTTTGGAGAGATTAGATTGCAGTTCGAGTACATCAGCAGTTCGTGATATTGTAACATTACAGCCTGGTCTATCGAGTACTACCGAGTGCATAATAATATTATGACAATCACTTCTTAATGTCAACTGGTAAAAGCCAGTTTGCACTAGTGAGAACAATGAGTTTGGTATATAACGGGGCTCCCTGATTATGCAGCCGATGTAATTGAAGCTTCGTCTATGAAAGACATTGCCCGCACTACATGTAATAACATGATCATGTAGACATACAAAGATAGATACTATAGGAATGAATGGCCTTTTTGTGGAATTTATCGGGGTATAAACTTGCAAAAGTCGCGGGAATACTGGACGAAGGCCGGAAGGCCTCGTCCAATATTCCCGCGACTTTTCCAAGTTTATATCCCCGATAAATTCCACAAAAGGCATTTAATTCCTTATAATTCCAGCATTTGAAATAATTCATCAAGAAAATGTGTTTATTTTCCGTTTTCTTAAGAATTATTTTAACTGCGCCTCACGATTACGGAAAGTAGTTCGGCGTGGGAGTTTACTGGGATATAAATTTTGAACAGAGACTTGCTACGGGCCAATCAAATGTTAGGGAATTGTGTACATATATTTTTGTGTTGGAATTATTGGTGCATATAATGACAATTATTAAGAAGGTGGTACGGGATGTGAAATAAGTATTGTATGTTCGATTAACAATGGATATTTACCACAGAGACAGTGACGAGATATCGTGTAAGAGTATGCACAGATGGTATAGATATCAAGTGAAATGAGAGGCGTCAGTCATGTGGTTTTGTATAAGAGATACGCAGTATGCATGCAACTACTGGCGACGGTTATGTGGAATATTCCATTTCACCATTGTATATTGGTATATATGTGTTTTTCTTGGTTCTCACCAAAAACATACCACCGATCTTATCCGCACTGGACTTAATAGTATGATACGTTTACGTGTTGTACCTCATGAAACACTACGATACTATTGTCATACAACAACAGCAACAGTAGCTGAATTGGGATGGAGGCCTTAATGGATTAATAGACATGTATGTACCAAATATGTGCAACGGAGTCATGTCACCAACTCCATTTGTCTACAGTGTATTTACAAATTATTGTTAACACATAACAAGTGGCCTTTATCAAATAAATGAATTGAATTGAACTATATCACTTGACGACACAAGAGATTCGGGTAACTGATCAATACTTGCAAGACAACAAGATATCCATGAATGATGATGAACATAACTACTGAGCTGTTATAATTGTGACCATATTTTATAATGGCCGGGTTTCAGCTATAAGGATACAGAAAATATAAAAGACAGATGCAATAGTAAAAGTCATCCGTATAGCTGAGATTATCTAAGCTAGGGACAATAATACTTGAGCAACCCATTAATACACATTAATGAGCACATTACATGATGATGATAAACGAAACAAAGGGAAGAAGAATTATCTTAATTATGCACGGAAGTATATGTTGTTACCACTAATTTGAACCGTCTCTGTGAGACGGTTAAAATGAGTGGCAGCAACATATATAACACACTCTATATATACATTTGACTATAAATAAGAAAACTAGCATAACTCTTCAAGTTGTTCATACCTCCATAGATGGGTTAACATCATTTAATATAGTTGTATTCAGATTAATTTAGTTAAACCAAAATCTATTACAGTTGTACATAATGAGAAAACAAGAATACATGCTTCGATGTGGTTATGACTGGAGCAATGTGGCTTATGCGATTTGTGACCAGTGTAGCTCATGATCAAATAACACACACTTGTAGCCTGATACCGATTTATATTGCTTGTTAGAAACATGATGGATGTGTCATTGATAATTGGTGAACAGTGCAGATCCGGCTTAGACCGCGCATGCTGATCTGGATCTACAATGGTCGCAAAACACATACGTCCTATGTCTCCAGTCAGAGCCACATATACTTTTTTCTCCTGGAGAATTCTCTTTAGATTAATTTAATACAGCCTACATTCAAACTCATATATCTGACATTGGCAGTGTTTGCATAAAGTACATAAACAAGTTCAGCCTATTTATATCACAATACTACGGAGCCCCGCAGGGAACATTTTTGTATTAATTAGTTTCCCACGAAATAACAATTCGTTCCCTCAATTTAACAATTCGTTCCCTCAATTTAACAATTCGTTCCCATGATATAACACTTCGTTCCCTCGAATTAACAATTCGTTCCCACGAAATTACAATTCGTTCCCTCAATTTAACAATTCGCTTCATCGAATTAACAATTCGTTCCCACGATATAACAATTCATTCCCACGAATTAACAATTCCCGTGGGAACGAATTGTTATTTCGTTGGAACGAATTGTTAATTCGTGAGAACGAATTGTTAATTCGTGGGAACGAATTGTTAATTCTACGTCCCCTGCGGGGCTCCGCATATGACTAAACTACATTTAGCACAACCCCTGGTATCCATACGGTGACAGTTGCATGTCGATGATTGGAGCACGTCGAAATTAGGTTGGCTTGCTCTACATCATCATTTTGGCATCAACATTCAATACGCACGCACTGTGTCAGTTTGTTACATCCCGTGACAAAACTATACTTATTTCATGTACAACCAGTCTAGGGCCCGATCAGTCAGATCAGGACCCAAACTGCTGATTATTCCATTCCCGTTGCCTTTAACGAAATCTGTGGACCAATATTAGAAAATGTTATTGCTCACTTGGCTCTACACTCAAACAAGCCCAGTACAGACAGATGGGTCACATCCATCTAGCCTCGTCTTCAATGTAATTTCCATAGATCGGTTTTATCACCTCGGAACTTAGTCGCGTTTTATCTGAACCGTCCGCATATATGAATATCAGATTGGCATTAAGGCAGTGCAACGTATTGTAGAGTCAAGTTAGTTCAATTCAATTCCACTAGGCACATGGTTAATGTTACGGTAGATACGCAACGTTTTAATTTGTAACCGGCATTGGCTGCTGTTACTTAATACTGTGTTGCTTATTATGGAGCGAGAAGAATGTTTATAGTTAGTGTCATTCTCCGCTAAAATAAAAAAAATATAGTTTATGGAGACTGAATAGCCCAATGAAACCATTTAACACCAAGTAAAACACGTGTATATATGGGATCAATTTACTCTTGTGCATACAATGGTTTATGTAGTGTAATATACTAGTGCATTAACAGCATGCAATAAACATGTAAATGTAACTGCAACAGAAGTGTATTACGTGTTAATTTTAGCATTGATTGAACATATGATGTTGTGCTAATGCATTAAATATACTGTAACCTTTGTGTAGCCTCGTTTCTTGTGAAATCAGTGAACACGTTTAATGAATAGCATATTATGCTATTCATTAAACGTGTTCATTGATTTCATATGAAATCAATGAACACGTATAATGAATAGCATATTATGCTATTCATTAAAAGTGTTCATTGATTTCATAGGAAACGAGGCTATGCAGTACATCAGTAAACTCGAATATTAAATATGATATTAAATCATCATGCATGTAAGAGCATATATTATATATTCTGGAATGGTGTATACCAGCAATACGCAACACAATTGTGTGAATACTACAATGTGACTAATTGGCTTATATATACAATTGTCTGGCATACGGCCTCCTCATTCATTCATATTCCACACATTCATACATCGGACATGGGTCAGTGATGTTTGTTTACACCAACATGTGCGTTATCCAGCGATGTTGATCAGATGAATATTTATATATATATCACAGGAAATTGGGGAGATTCACTTCCTGACCCGTCACAGCTATCGCCAGAAAGGTTACAGTTGACATAGCAGGAGGAATAGGAACCTACCATTAGCGGAGTAATATGAGAATACACGATGTACTCCAATAAGATTGCTCGCCGAGTCTCGCGCTGTTTGGACGTAGTACCATGTTAATCTTACAATGATATTGCAATTGGTATCGATTTGTCTTTTGGCGCACTCATGCGTTGTGTGTACCTAACACTGTCGGATGCGTTGCTAATGCTTACTGTCTGTTTCACGAAAGCTGCCCAAATTTTACGGCTATATAGACCAATCAAAAACAATATTATTTTCGATAATATTAAATTAAAGGAAAATTTATGAATGAGCCTTCTTTTTATTTCGTGAAATTCGGTCAAATATTGGTTTTATTACAAAAAATTGATTTGTCTATGGGAATTTAACATGGGGGAAAAAGAGGTAAAGGAGTGTGGGATAAGTAAAAAAAACGAAAATGTTTGGAAATTGACTCCGAAACCTAGATAGATAGCTTGGATATGATCTAACTAAGAAAACAAAAGTTAAATTTTAAAAATCGGTCCAGTATTTCTAAAATTCAAAAAAAATACCCCATGTTAAATCCCCATAGACATCTTCACTCCGTGAAGATGTCTATGGGGATTTAACATGGGGAAATTTTGTTTTCGCAATAAAATCAATATTTGACCAAATTTCACGAAATAAAAAGAAGGCTCATTTTCTTAATTTTTCCTTTAATTTAATATTATCAAAAGAAATCTTGTTTTTGAATTGTTTATATAGCCGTAAAATTTGGGCAGCTTTCGTGAAACATACAGTAGGCATCTTATGCAGCATGGTTTCTAAAACAGAAAACAATGCAACATTTGCACCATACTATGATAGTTATCTCAACTAAGATCACAGAGTAGAAAAAGCATGCAACGTTGCAGTATGATGTAATTTATTTAATCGTATGCATGTCCTTAGTAGTTTCAGATAAAAAGATGAATATATACGAGTATATTTGTACAATTTATTATGCATAAACGTAATAACTGACTACATGTTTCACTCTGTCATGTCATCTAATATATGACATATTATGGGATGTGACGTTGCGTTGTCACTGTACCTGTACAGTGTCCATTATCCGCCACGCTATGTCTCGTAGCTCGTTGTTTATTATAGGAATGAATGGCCTTTTTGTGGAATTTATCGGGGTATAAACTTGGAAAAGTCGCGGGAATACTGGACGAAGGCCGGAAGGCCTCGTCCAGTATTCCCGCGACTTTTCCAAGTTTATATCCCGATAAATTCCACAAAAAGGCCATTCATTCCTTATAATTCCAGCATTTGAAATAAATTCATCATGAAAATGTGTTTATTTTCCGTTTTCTTAAGAATTATTTTAACTGCGCCTCATGGTTACGGAAAGTAGTTCGGCATGGAGTTTACTGGAATATAAATTTTGGACGGAGTCTTGCAACGGACCAATCAAATGTTAGGGAATTGTGTAAATATTTTTGTGCTGGAATTATTGTCGTGTTCACGATCAATAGTTGTTATTACATGACCGACAATTTCAACCAATGAAATGTCAGATATCGGGTCACATGATTGTAGACATAAATGATATTCACCTGAATATCAGTCGCGGACTTGTCACGAGTCCGAGAATGATATTCGAATGTGATATCTAGGTGAATATCACATTTCGAATAACACTCTCGGACTCTTCTCGCGCAACGAGACCGATACTGATATTCAGGTGTAGCAGCATATGCAAACATGCATGAGGGTAATTCGTGCGTTGTTGAAACATACTTATAAGTTCTCATTGCTGTATATTGAAATAATTATTTACGGACCTTCGAAAAGTCATATTCACCTCGGCCTTCGGCCTCGGTGAAGATGACTTTCCTCAGGTCCGTAAATCTCATGTACACCGACTCAAAAGACATTAAATGTATATTATTGCATTATGCCTAAAAGCGCATTACCGACGACGTCACTAATGCATCTACGACATCGGAACGGAAATGGAGTGTCTATGTTTGATCATATGAATATGAATTACTGTCTTTTTCACGAAACCTGCCCAAATGTTACGCCTACATTCAAAAAAGGAAAAACAACACGTGTATTTGTTTTCGTTTATATGGAATGTTAACTAAATTTAAGAATGAGTCTTATTTTATTTCATGAAATTTGGTCATACAAATGTATATTGATTTTATTACAAACATATTATTTCTATGAGTATTTAACAAGGGAGAAAAGAGGTGGAGAACCTGCAGGAGGAGCGAAAAACGAGTAAATTCGGAAATTGACTCCAAATATCTTGTCGGCACTGAATGGTTGCATGTTTCGTACTAGTTTGTTGGACGTTGGCCATCCATCAATTGTGTTTCAGTCCGCTGCGGTGTAGCCACCGTGAATAAACCACTCGATATTTGACGCCTCTATAGCGCAGATGCCACGTTAACATAAGCATTGTATATGGTTATGACTGGAGAAATGGGGATTATGGGTTTTGTGACCAGTGTAGATCCAGATCAGCCTGTGCATCCGCACAGTCTGATCAGGATCTGCACCGTTCGCCATTAAATCAAGGAAAACACCCTTCATGATCCTAGCGAGCAGTATAGTATGTTTACGGGTTGTTTGATTTGTATGTGGATATGTATGATTGTATGAATGAGTTCCGCAGCCTGCGATATTGCACGAGTGGCATATATACACATACACATCAGGAGCCCGTTTCACTAAACTTCTTACGACTAAAATGTTCGTAAGTGCAAATTTAAGATCGTCTGTAAATTTCAATTTATGAATTTACATTTATTGAGCATAGGCTGCATATGCAGCCTATGCTCAATAAATGTAAATCCATTAATTATTTACAAGAAAACATTGTTAATGTGAAATTTACAGTCTATCATAATTTTGCACTTACGAACATTTTAGTCGTACGAAGTTTAGTGAAACGGCCCCCTGATAACCTTGTTATGATATACGTACATCATTCGCAATGTATATGCACTTAATCAATATATATAAATGTATATAACATAGACAAATTAGTGGTGATTTAGAAGGAACTATATTGGGATGTGAAGAGTAGTTACGGCACTGACAAATATGAACTCACGAGACATCAATACGGAACAATATTGACGTCTTGCGTTGCATTGTATTTCAATGGGAAACGAAAGTACGTATACAATAAAGTTCATTGTCAGGATAGAAGTGTTTGATATATGATCAGACGATACATTGGTCACAATGTCATTAAGGCCAATTTCTGCAGTCACAACCACACATACGTGTTCAGTATGCAAACGATGGTCAGTGCCATCATAGTAAGGCCATAACAAGTTCTTTCTCTGTTAAGCGTCCATGGGCGGGAACGTTTTTAAAGTGTTTCTGTGAAAAAAAACAAACACAATGGGTTTGCTATTTTACACTATTTACTGGTGAAGTAATATAAAAATTGTTTGTCCGACTTGTCCAAGTATTAAATCCGTTCATGAATGTCCACTTAACAAGTTTACTGAGACTATTTTCTTCTTTTTTTTCTAAAGTTTCTGGCTGAAATTTAAATTTATGCTAAAAAATTCCGCAGGACGTTTTTAACATAAATTTACCTTAATTGTTGTCAAGACCTTCAAGAAAGTAGTTTTTGAATATGGATTGACCATGATACATTGTATCAGGATCAAATACATGATACAGTATTTTGTTTGGTATTGGCAATTTACGTATGGACTGAAAACATAATGTTCTTTCAGGCATTGACGAGATACAAATATCTGGGTTACAACGGATTGAAAACTGACGTTTCATTGGATGGCGTCACATGGCGTTACCGAATGACAAGTCCATGTTTTTGCCGGATACGTGGGTAGGTTTTGGTTAACTGGGTGGATGCTTAACATAGAAAAGATATGGTATGGCCTAATCATGTTTTTCATGTGGAAATTCATGTCCTCTGTCGATTGCGCATGACTATTTGTTAAAACATTGTGAAGGACCCGTTTTATACCTTATAATTGATAGGAGTCCGTTGTCCTGAATTTTATATGTATGATTAGTTACATTATATCATATATTCTACGGTGCATTTTCCGTTCCTTGTCAAACGCCAGTTGAGGTGAAACTGGTTGATGACTGGAACACAAAGATGACCAAGTTGGCCACTCCATGTGCCGTATATTATACAGTAACGATGCACTGTTCATATATTTCATCACATTTACGAATCAATTATTATGAATGAATGGCCTTTTTGTGGAATTTATCGGGGTATAAACTTGGAAAAGTCGCGGGAATACTGGACGAAGGCCGGAAGGCCTCGTCCAGTATTCCCGCGACTTTTCCAAGTTTATATCCCCGATAAATTCCACAAAAAGGCCATTCATTCCTTATAATTCCAGCATTTGAAATAAATTCATCAAGAAAATGTGTTTATTTTCCGTTTTCTTAAGAATTATTTTAACTGCGCCTGACGGTTACGGAAAGTAGTTCGGCATGGAGTTTACTGGGATATAAATTCTGGACAGAGACTTGCTACGGACCAATCAAATGTTAGGGAATTGTGTAAATATTTTTGTGCTGGAATTATCTTTAAATCAAAGGATGGTCAGGTTTGGAACGGGTCCTTAAAATATACGTTCTATATTGCAGAACGCCTTTTCAAACGCTAGAGAAAACCAGAATTTCATGTCCAGTGGGTACTGTAAGATCTCTAATGGTGTTGTATATCACATGTATTTGCCTTTACAAATATCTGTGGGCGTGTTGGGCGATAATCATGGATCGCTTGGCTTTATCTCGTTTTTTTTGTGGTTAACTATACGTACACATTGTTTTACATGTTTTCACAAACCATAGTTACTAACTATTATATTTCATTGCGAGTTGATGAACGTCGGTTAAAGTCGATGCTATTTTGTATCTCCCATCCTCAAACAGATAACGTTTATGGGAAATCCAATGAAATATTTATGCCGAGCCCATAAAAGTGATTCGATTTCAACATTATCTGGTAGCGTCCATCGGCGGTGTCTCTATTCTAATTTGTCCATGTGTCGTTTTGATGTCTGGAAGAGATGTAATTGACTAATTGTTTCCAGCGTTTTACGAGAATAGGCTTGAACGACGGGGAATCTAGGGTAAGAGCGAACCATCGATAAGTCAACAACACTAGTTTCAAGGTTAGAAAACACCAAATATATTTAATATATAACTCCATTTTAACCCTAAATAATTGGAATGGACCGGTCCATGTTAATTGTCCGACCATTCCAATCTTCACAAAACGATTTCCAGACTAGCTCATTTATAAAAAAGGGGTGTTTTGCCTAAATAATATGAAAATTACTTGCAAAAAAGTGAGATCCCGATGAGACGGCTCGTTATGAGCCGGCTCATCTGGAGTACACTGTTTGCAAACATCACAAAAGAGGTCTGTAGTGTTGAAAGGGTTAACAGATTCCTCCAAACTTGGCCATACTCGCCTACTTTCACTATTCGTATGGATGCTGTGGTACATGACCTTCAACCTGTCTGCACTGAATCTACACGAATGAAACAATATGTTCACTTACTAAGAGAAAATCAACATCGTCATGTCCCCATTTTTTATCTCACATTATTTGGTCACTGAAACTGTGTTTACATCTCGTAACCAACATGTTCAGTGTTTTTGGTAATGCTACAGACATACTGAAAACTGGTGATACAACACCCAAATTTCTCGAGTAAAATTGGGCGGTAATGAATCAGCAAACTGTGTCTGTGACCTCAACACATCGGGGTTCTTTTTTACTGTATCGTCAGATACAGTTAAGTCAGCGCCCTATGTATTTTACTATTTTTAGGTATCGCCATTTTATTTATCTATTTTTAGGAGCATTAACTATGGCTGTCGATCGCCATTTTTGCGGAAAGGTTTATACGCCGGAAGTCGTTCACTTATTATGTGGTAAAAAAAAAGAAATTTTATAAACGGTTATAATTCATATTTCAGAATAACTATTTTAATGGTAAATGTATCAAATTAAAGGTATGTATCTTTGCTCTAATTTGGTATATAATATGTATGTCTACGACGGGTGTCATTAATGCACCTCACACCAGATCAATAGTGTTATAAAGGCTGCTAATGCGGTGGGTGGGGCTGGAGGGAGTATCATCAGTGTGGGGCAGGCAAACTTTTCTCCTTTTTGTTTCTGCCGATACAGTTTCAGTTCTTTCAGTACTTTGATTTTATACCGAACTACGTTTGCCCCCGCTTTACATTTTTATGTATTCATACGTCAAACACCATGTTGCGTATGTGGTACAACTCCTTCAAAGCCAGCAACCAGTGTGTTCAATTTGTTTGAGATTTCCTCAAATGTAGCTGTGACTGGAGAAATGGGAATTCTGGGTTTGTGACCAGTGTAGCTTCTGATCAAACAGCAAACTCCCGAAGCCTGATAACGATCTATATTGCTTGTTAGAAGCATGACGGGCATTTCATCCGAGGAAAGGCCAACAGTATATATCCTGATCAGACTGTGCGGATGCACAGGCTGATCTGGAACTACACTGGTCACATCACCCATAATCCCCATTTATCCAGTCACACCCATAAGTATGAAAGTTCAAATTCACCAGAAATCTGCCTAAAAAATGGTAACGTCTCAATTGCACTAGCCAATATGACCCTAGCTTCGAGCCTCAATCGAACCCGCATGTTCTGGCTGTCACACATGGTGACCTACATAAGTCGCCATGCGTGAGCCAGAAAATTGGGATTATAACCGCCAGCCTCTGCCAAATTAATATGTGAGCTTATCAGGACATATATCGGGTAATACAACATTGACTGGTATACTGTAACTTTAGTTTCAGGAAATATGTCGGTGCAGATTTTCAGATGCCACTTTCTCGAAGATCTAACTCGATTGCATTAGCCCTTTCACCCCCAAGTAACTGGAATTGAATATTCAATTTTATTTTCAGACTATTTCATTCATCATAGCTTAATAAAACTGGCTGGTCTGGATCTACACTGTGGTTGAAAAAAAAACGCGCACCTGGTGTTGTTGCGGCATTATCGTAACGTCATTCGGTAACGTCATGTGACGTCGTTCAACCGATGAAAGGTCAGCGAAAGTAGTTTAGAGTCCGTTGTGGATCTGCGTACCCAAGGTGCATGATCACGTGGTTACAGCAACAACAACAATGGCTGAAAGTGTTGAAAGCGCGCCCACTCCAAAGTAATTATTATTTGATATTTTCCTTAATATGCAACGGATTTTTATGAAATATGGCGCAGCAAACGCGTCTTCATGAGCTGCATGTGGTGGTCCCGGGAGTTCGGTAATACTTCTGTCTTTTTTGCGAAGAATCGATTTCCGTGTCTGTAGACACGGAAATTGATTCTTCGCAATAATGACAGACGTTTGGGCCAACGTACCGAGACCACCAAAATGCAGCTTAACAAGACGCGTTTGATGCGCCATATTTCATCAAAATCCATTACATAATAAGGACAATATAAAATAATACGTACTTTGAATCGGAGGGCTTCTGGAAGTTTCAGTACGTGTTGTTGTTGTTGTTGTTGTAACCACGTGATCATCCACCTAGATACCTATGGTGTGCGTATTGAGCCATTGCAATGTGTTATAGCCGCCACTATGTATTAGGCTAGTGGAAAGCTGGTTATTAATATTACATGATTCATCTGATATGTTTTTACAAACTACACAAGTACATTGTTATTTTATTTTAATAGTCTCTTTATTAAAGTTTCGACACATGGAACATTTAATAACATTAATGAACTCGTAATGGAAATTGCACACATAAAGTAACATTATTTTGACATGACGAGCACCAAATACAAAGACTGTCAGAGCTGGATGCGGAAATGCTTTCAGCAGACCAGGATCAAGTGTTGAATGTGATATTTGTCCTCCGTTGCCGCCAGTAATTACAGGGAACCGTATATATAATGGATGAAGCTCCAATGAAGATAAATGGGCCACAAACCTTCTAATGTTACGAAATTATTAGATTTAGCGAAATGTCCTAGGGACAAGTGTGCAATTTACAATTTCTCTAATGCATACAGCAAATGTCTGTCATTGACATGTCAAGAGAAATAAACATCTTATGTCTGCCCGTAGATTTCAATAGGTGACATGTCATGCAAAAATGATACACATGGAATTACGACCAGTGTACACGCTTGCCAATATGCGCAGTCTAATCCGAGTGTACATTGTTCGTTATTTAGTACGTGAATCTGTGCAGATGCGTTTGATCAGCAATTAGTTCTTTATCAGTGAAATATTTCTAAACAACCAGCATATACTGGCTCTATGTATAATAAGCCCTATTTCGTCATGGCGTCAAATCTAAATGTTTCATCAACATCCACTTGTTAACTTCCGGTCCGACGCGTACCTAATTTCGTGCGATGAAGTGGCTTGAAGGCGTCCTAATATTAGACGTATCTTGGCAAGGCGGATTTGTGTCTAGATTCTATTATCGTGCCTTCACGATGGAATAGTAGTTTTTGGAAGGTCACACAATACAAACTGTCATGTGTACTTTACAAACGGCAAACCCAATATTGCAATGTTTCAGCATAACACATTTATCAATAATTTCGTTGACTACTGACAGCGAAGCTACACTCATTTCATAGTTCACAATGTTTGTATAAGTTATTGTTCACATACTGTATTTTTATACGCCCGTTTGAAAAAACGGGACATATTATGTATTCTTCTTGTACGGGCGGCGGGCGGGCGGGCGGGCGGGCGGGTGGTCGGCGGGCGTGCGGGCACAGCTTGTCCACGCAATAACTACAGTGCTACTTGAAGGATTGTAACCAAATTTGGCAAGGCGAAGAAGCCTATTGATTTTTATTATGAATTTTCCGATACTTATCTCCCCTTGGCAGCCATTTTTAATTTTCCCACTCTGTATCCTTGTCCACGCAATAACTCAAGTTCTACTTCACCGATCAAAACCAAATTCGGTATATATGTTTATCATGGCAAGACCAAGAAGCCAGTTGATTTTGATTTTAATTTAAATTTTCGGACTCTGTATCCTTGTCCACGCAATAAGTCGAGTTCTACTTGACGGATCGTAACCGAATTTGGTTTACATGTTTATCACGTCAAGATGAGTATCTCCCCTTGTTGACTGGCCTTGCCTCGACGGGCGTATATTGTGACCTTCGGCACTCTTGTTAAGGAATTAAATGCGAGGGAGCGCTAGCGACGGCAGCATTTAGTTGCTGAAAAATCGAATATGTGATCAATAACGTAATGATAGTTCAGCCAAGTGTACAATGCAATGTACCATCCGAGTATTGGCTTTCCATTTTCTGTGGAATAGTTAATCATTACAGCTGGTAATATGTAACTTATTGGGGTTAACTCTTGCAATATGTGAAATAAGTGAAGCACATTGCTGCCCGGCGATTAACTTATTAAGTAGGGCGAACTATGAACGTTGATAAACATTGTCAACGCTGAAATGTGTTATGACTTAGGTTTAATAGTCAACTAAACTAAATAATTGATAACGTTACCCCATCCACGCATGTTTGTTAGAATACAGACCGTTCTAACGCTAGGTAGTTTACAGAAATTGATGGGCGTGATAATTATTTTCTAATGGGCTATTTACTGGGTCCTAGGTCCGAGTCTTCCTCGTGTGTTGAAAGACGTATATAATATATATTATTAATTGTGAACGCTGATATTAATGTCTCTTAGCTGTTAGTAGACAACTAATTTCTTGATAAAAGCCTTATAGCTACAGTGGGGTCAGCGTGTAAGTGCACACACGAACGAACACGACATGTTGGAACTATAAGGCTTTTATCAAGAAATTAGTTGTCTACTAACATCTAAGAGACATTAATATCAGCGTTCACAATTAATAATATATATTATATACGTCTTTCTTCACACGAGGAAGACCCGGACCTAGGAACCAACTTGGAACCAACCTGTCGTGTTCGTTCGTGTGTGCACTTACACGCTGACCCCACTGTAATTCATGTATAAAAAAATGTAAATATTTTTCTGCATTTTTCTCATTTCGCATCAAAAGTGTATGTTGTTACCACTCATTTGAACCGTCTCGGCGAGACGGTTCAACTGAGTGGTAACAACATATACTTTGGATGGGTAGCGAACCAACATGTCGTGTTCGTTCGTGTGTGCATTTACGTTCTGTGTATGTCTGTGAAAAGTAGCATCTTATGGCAGCGACATTTTTGTTAAAATGATTCCCATGCCGGTACTCATGAATATCAAAGATTTTATTATAACAGTTACATCAAGTCCGGCGGAGGGGCGCCATTTTTCGGAATGAAGAATAACGTTGCTATGATAAAATAACATGTTCTTCGCATATCATACAGACAATATATTTGATTGTTATTGCTCGATGCCTGTAAACTGCGGAACCCAGCAGGGGACATGGTTTTTTTTTTCTTAATTCGTTCCCACGAAATAACAATTCGTTCTCTCCATTTAATAATTCGTTCCCACGATATAACAATTCGTTCCCTTAAATTAACAATTCGTTTCCACGAAATGACAATTCGTTCCCTCAATTTAATATTCGTCGGAACGAATTGTTAAATTGAGGGAAAGAATTGTTATTTCGTGGGAACGAATTAAGAAAAAATGAATTCTACGTAGGGGCGCCGTAGTAACCACACTTCTAGCCAATATCAGTTTTAGAGTATCCCATCGAAATAACCAGTTACGATCATTTGTCCTGCGGAAAGTTTGTGTCATACAAATATCAGGATGACAAAACAACAAGATTGCTATCATATGCGCCACGCTGTTTTAGCCAATATCAATTCGCTAGTATTGCCTATCGAACGAGGTAACCGGCTATCAAATAGGCGACATTAGATACTGTTTACGAAGCGGGAAACCAGTCGTTAAGCTAACAGAGTCAACGAGGTTGTGTCCAATATTCAATTATTTTTCCATCTTCTCGCAACGAGGCCCCCGTTCCAGGAAATTCCTTATATCCCACGTGGTGATAGGAATGTCTACCACGTCACGAGAAATGGGGTTCATGGAGAACACCGGTCTGGTGACTGTATCAAGTCTATCAGGCTCGGCTAGGAGTAGGAATTCCGAGGCTGTTTCTCAGCCGATCCTGATGAACTGTGTATTAAATGTCACTAGCATGGTATTCTATGTACATTTATCAGGTAGCTTTTTATGTTGCAGAATTTACGGAAATAATTGTATGATCTACATTGAAATAATTCCATCACAAAAATATTTACACAATTCCCTAACATTTGATTGGCCCCTAGCAAGTCTCTGTCCAAAATTTATATCCCAGTAAACTCCCACGCCGAACTACTTTCCGTAACCGTGAGGCGCAGTTAACATAATTCTTAAGAAAACGGAAAATAAACACATTTTCTTGATGAATTTATTTCAAATGCTGGAATTATAAGGAATGAATGACCTTTTTGTGGAATTTATCGGGGATATAAACTTGGAAAAGTCGCGGGAATACTGGACGAGGCCTTCCGGCCTTCGTCCAGTATTCCCGCGAATCGGGGATATAAACTTGGAAAAGTCGCGGGAATACTGGACGAGGCCTTCCGGCCTTCGTCCAGTATTCCCACGACTTTTCCAAGTTTATACCCCGATAAATTCCACAAAAATGCCATTCATTCCTATAATGAACGCGGACTAAATTACCTGATACAAAAGTATTCCAATGTGGTTCCTTGATAACTTACGTATCCGCAAAGTAGTTTGTACGTGATTTGAACAGTTTATGTACTATCATATATCAGAACGCTGATACCCGATCAGGGGCTAGACTAATCTAAGGCAGTTTGTGTTACTTTCTTCTTTACATTCGGTTATGTTTCTCCTTCGGCTTTCCTATTTATTTCTACATAACAAGTTAACCGGGCGTCCCTAAGCCGCAATATTCATGAAGAGATTTAGAAATTTGATAGTTCTATTCAATTTCAATTCAGCGCTCTAGCCCGATATGAAACTGCACTGGTCAACATAGATTAGCCCAATTTTTAAAATGCATCAGAAATAACCATGCCGTGATCATGGGTAATATATTGTGTTAACCGTACTATGCCAATATATCACCAACAATAGTTAACAAGCACGCCTAAATTATGTTTTAAATGTTTGAACAAATGTCAAATGTCCTTTTTTCTGTCATATATAATTAGTCTAAGTAAACTTTAATATTTTAATAATATTACCCGCTATCTGTAGCCTATTTCACCAACATTGCAAAGTATACTTTGAGGGAGAAATGTTCAATTTTAGGATAAATTTATTAATTTTTATTATACGGAATTTATTACATTATCACAGCCATTTTGGCTGTGATAATGTAATAAATTCAGTATAATAATTCTGCGTACTTTTAATAATCAAATATATGCAGTCGTTAGATCTATATGAAATAATGCATTTCGGGAAAGATAAATGATTACTCCCTCAAAGTATACTTTGCTAGAAAAGTATAGTTTGCAATGTTGGTGAAATAGGCTACTGAAGACGCCTGTCACCTAAGTCAGTATGGCATTACATGACATGTGCAATACGAACTAAAGTGAAACAATAAATTGTCTATGCATTAGACTAATACTATGTATTATTGGTTCGATGTATATTCATGTCTGCAGATCGGTATGTGTCGCAAGTGTACTGTAGATCCCGTCTACAAAATAAGTATCGGACGATAACAAATACTATAACACATGTGCTGTTAACTGGTTCATTTCAAGTTAAATTCCATGGTGTATTACTCAGCATGGGTATATATTACCCGTGCTTATAGCACTTTCCAAGCATGTACTAATGCTCTAAATCAGACAGCTTGGTTGGTCGAGGCCGAGCACAGCCTCGACCAACCAAGCTGTCTGATCATCAAAGTATAAGATGTTGTGTCTTATGGTGATCATGGTGTCTACTTCGGTCGCATATATAATATGAATATGCATTAAACAGCAAACAACGTATGAACAAGACTTCGTTGTATTAACCAGTTGTTCATACAAGTACACCAATTATATCGTTTCTAGTATTGACGAACACATTATTTTCTCCGTGCAAAACTGATGCTGCCAGAAAAGCCGGAAATTATCCCAGTCCGAATTATACCGCGTCCAATTTGGGAGTCCAGTCGTGTCCACGAAGTATGGATATTTGTGTCATACAAATCACCATGTCCTATGACCCAGGGTCAATGCAAATAACATGTACGTTATAGTTGTTTCCCTTGATCATGCATTTCACATTTTAATATATTATGAACAGTTTATTAACAATATCCACATTCAATCAATCAATCAATCAAAAATAGTATCAACTCTTATAGGATCGTCTTTGTAATAAGGATATACATATTATCATATGCTAAAGTCTATGCAAAAGTCTATTTTACATAAATTTATACATTTATCATATTTTATGTAAAACTCAGATTCTAGATAAAAAAAACACCGATCTTCAAATTGGACAATTATGAAGTTTAAGTTAATAATATGCAAAATTTAACTTTTAAAACTGTGAAAAGTATATTTGACATAAAATATAATTACGAGTATACCTATTTAAGCAAAACATAATGTATTACTACGTAATGAGTATGCGGAAAGAACGCAGAAAAGCCGTTAAAATAATGCACGTAGTTCCTAACATTATATAAGTAATGAAACGTACATGGTTGAAGGCATGGCTAACACTTATGGATATCATCGGATGCCATTAGACAATGATATGCTAACTTGTACTATACATCATGATCTATAACACATTGTAAAAGAAACACAATTAATCTATAATTATGTTTCTTTTGCAATATGTCATAGATAATGAATACACTGTGATATTGCTATGTTTTATGTACGCTGTAATTGTACTAATAGCATATGATTCGGAATAATATGCCAGCGAGAAGAATCAGATATAATAGCAACTAGTGTTTGATAGTCGTATTTACACCAAACTATAGAAAACAACCGGTATTCATGTTTCATAAATACCGGCCTGCGAATGTATCAACACATTCTGAATGGTCGAACATTAATGGGTGTCGTTAGTAAAACATCTATGTCAAATCAAGGACTATTATTATTTTGTAGTCCCGACAACATACATTATTTCCTCGATAAGTACTAGGATTGCAGTATCAAGGTGTATGATCACGTGGTACTAACAACAACAACAAGTACCGATTCAAAGTACGTATTCTTTTATAGTGTCCTTATTATGTAACGGATTTTGATGTAATACGGTGCATCAAACGCGTCTTGTTAAGCTGCATTTGGTGGTCTCTTTATTTTCGCCCAAACTTCTGTCGTTTTTGCTAACACGGAAATCGATTCTTCGCAAAAACGAACTGTGCCAAACGCGTTTGCTGCGCCATATTTCATCAAGATCCGTTGCATATTAAGGAAAATATCAAATAATACTTACTTTGGAGTGGTCGACGTTGTTGTTGTTGTAACCACGTGATCATGCACCTTGAGTATGTGATCGTAGTAGTACTGCCCGTGTCACAAAAACATGTATTCTAAATTGTGTTGTTGTTGTTTTTTAGAGCATTTTCTCTTAAGCAACACTTAAGATTGATAATTTTTATTTCGTGAAATTTGGTTAAATATCCATTTTATTGCGAAAAGGAAAACGATTTCCCTATGGAAATATGCTCACTCTTACGTTTTGCTGAAAAGAAATGTAACTGAAAAAATACATGTTGTATTGTTAGCCATTTCTACGACAGTTTACTAAGCTTCCGTCCATCCATTTAAGAGAAACCGCGTATCCCACATCTGTTACAAACCAGTTCCCCAGCGTTCGAATTCATTACTCAAGGTATCAGAAATGTATTCTATGCATTATTTTCATAAACAATCGTTAACTGGCGTGACAGTGTTACTGGATAAGACTAATGTGTTCAATGATAGGACATTGTCGTGCCAGCAGGGGTCCGTCCCTTCTACTGTTATGACAAACGAAACAGTGGCACGCATGTTTTCAGCGAAAATCCTCGTTCCGGAAAAGTATATCTTCCACTAACGATACATTTTAATTTTACCTTGCACCCTTACGGATATTAGCAACGGCATTCCTCTACGTATTTATTTTATGTTTAGCATATCGATGGTCTAGTAACATAAGGTCGTCGATCATCGATATGTTACAGCGTCTCACTGGCACTGGCTTCTGTGCGCATATACATTGTTTCCTTAAAATAAACGTTGTCAATATGTACATACAGTGGAATCTCTCTAAACCGGACACCAATAAAACACTTATGATCTTATTTTTGATGAGTTGCTTGGTCATTTATCTCAGGTGATAATGTATGTTCGTGATCGCATAGCACACAACTGTGGCCCATAATGATCAAATGCATGATTTACAGTGAAACCTCTATAAGCCGGACACCCTGTGAGGTACCGGACACCCTGGGGACCTCCCAGGGTGTCCGGTTTAGAGAGGTTTCACTGTATATAGACAAATACGATCTGTCCACTGTGATTTCAGACATACATTTTCAGTTTGTTTTTATGGAAACGTACGTACTGTCTGTTTCGCGAAAACTGCCCAAATTGTACGGCTATATTAACAATGCAAAAACAATATTGTTTTCCATAATATTAAATTAAAGCAAAATTTAAGAATGAGCCTTCTTTTTTAATTCGTGAAATTTTGTCAAATATTCATTTTATTACGAAAAATAGATTTGTCTATGGGAATTTAACATGGGGGAAAATGGGGTGGAGGAGCTAGGGGAGAAGTAAAAAAACGAATTGTTTTGGAAACCTGGCTAGATAGCTTGTAAATGATCTAACTAAGAAAACAAAAGTTAAATTTTGAAAATCGGTCCACTATGTCTGAAATTAGAAAAATTTCCCCATGTTAAATCTCGATTGTCTGTGAAGATGTCTATGGGGATTTAACATGGGGAACTTGTTTTTTCGTAATAAAATCAATATTGGACCAAATTTCATAAAATAAAAGGAATGCTCGTTCTTAAATTTTGATAACATTTAGCATTATCAAAAAGAATATTGTTTTTGCTATAAAATTATAGTCGTAAAATTTGGGCAACTTTCGTGAAACAGACAGTAGTCTATATTAAATCGCTGACTATAGACTAATACAAATATGTGAACAGTACATGATTTACATTCATGTGACACTGCACATAAAATATTTACTCGTAATGTTGTTTGATATACAATTACTGTTGCATTTACAGATGGTGTTTTCAGTGACGGAACATTGACACATCGTTTTCTAAAATACATTACAAACGTGTTGCGAGAACTGATAACTCTCCCTCGTTCAACAGAATATTTCAACAAATCTAACACTGCGGCTACATTATAGTTATACTTTGCGGCTCATCTGTCTTCATTTCGGTCCGTAATCGTGGATCATCAGAAAGCGATATAACGCATTTACGACCGGTGTAGCCTTAGATTATCATACGTACATCAGGGAATACGTTTTTCATAGTACGTCATGTACAAACGAGCGTTTGTTATTGAAGCATTCCTGTGGAATGTTTTAATATATTGTACATGCATTAATGTTTTAAACATGACCCCGTAAGGTCATAGAATACATATTGGCGTCAATGCCATTCGATGCCATTTTCTACTATCAGCCATATTTACACAATCTCGTATAATTAGTGTCAGCAATGAACGCGAATATAATATGCGACATATGATCCACTTTGCTAAAAGCATTTCTGTGACTGGCAAGACTGACTGTGAACAATCACGCCTAATTGAGACGTATGCCTATGATGAACACTGCTGTCTACGACGGGACATACTTACAGTGACATTGCTTTAAAATGGATACCTCGGAGGTCCCATGGTGTCAGTTTTAACCCTTTGAACCCGAAAGCCCCGCTATATCGGTTTATGCTTTTTGAAAGTAATTTTAATATTTCTTAGAACAAAAACACCCCCTTTTCATAAATGGACGAGTCTGAAAATAATTTTGTGACCATTTGATTGGTCGAAACATTAGCATATCACAGTCCATTCCAGTTCCTTAGGGTTGAAAGGGTTAAATACGTACCACTGTAATTTATGAAAATCAACACCACAAAGAAGTATATCCCAATACAAAGCCATGGGATATATTTATTTTACTCATAACACATCAGGGGACCGTTTCACTAAACTTCGTACGACTAAAATGGAAATTTCAATTGACGGATTTACATTTATTAAGCATATGCTGCATATGCAGCCTATGCTCAATAAATGTAAATCCAATAATTGTTTACAAGAAAACAATGTTAATGTGATAATTACAGACTATCACAAGTTTGCATTTACGGAACATTTTAGTCGTACGAAGTTTAGTGAAACGGCCCCCAGGCCCGTTAATTTAGGGCTGTGCGTCATCGACTGCGCGAAGAGCCAACCATTTATTGTTTGCACATCCACGGACAGATCTCCGCAAATTAACCCTTTCACCCCTAAGTAACTTGAATGGATTTTGATATGTTGATTTTGCAACCAATCCAATCATCAGAAAAACGATTTTCAGACCAGTCCATTTATGAACGTGGGGTGTTTTTGTTCTTAAAATTATGAAAATTACTTGCAAAAAGTGCAGGTCCTGATGAGACGGCTCGTCACGAGCCGGCTCATCTGGATCTACACTTTTTGCCAATACCACAATACAGGCATGTGTGTGGTGTTGAAAGGGTTAAGGGGGTGCGTATCACCCGTCGCACACCCTCTGCGTACGGGCTGCACATATCCTTACGCTTATATCATGATTGTGAACCATGTCATTTGTACGGCAATGGCTGCATGTCTCGATGGTGTGCTTCGCAATCAAAACAATACATTGTCTTTAGAGACAGACTACCCTGAGTGCAATTAAATCAACCAAACCATAATGTCTGGCCATCCAGTTCAGAGGTGTTCTGTAGATGAAGACATCGTCGAGTTTAAAGGTACTTGCCCACTCAGTAGGCATAAAATGTTCTTTATATCAGAGATATCATCTGAGACATTTTCTGGCAAAATAAACATTCCATCATTATATCCCACGTATTGATTGGCATTATTATACAATTTATGTCAGTCGTAAATTTCCACATTGATATCAGGGGCGATATCCGTGTTTCCTTAAAATGTTAACTGACTTTACTATTTTGTCTATGTATTTATGTTTGATGTGCAATGATCATACTTTATAATCTGTCGAAAACAGTATTTGTTCAGGTGACGCATTTAATTAGTATAAATAATTAAAAAAAAAAAAAAATTTGCATATGAAAATAACCTGATACCACCGCGCATCACTGTCAGTAAAATAAATATTACTAAATGATTATACCTGTATAGCGGGCACTTGTAATTTTTAGGGGTTGCCGGATTAGAGCGTCGGACTGCGGATCGGGATTCCCACATTGACCGCGAATGGTCGATCCGGATTGTCCGGACAATTGGGCGAGACAACTTCGTGCTAGCCTAGTCCTATCGGATGGGGACTTAAATAGTCGGTCCCGACATGCAAGGTCATCGAGCCAGTGCCGTCGTTAAATCAAAGCATTTGCATTTGTAATTTTTAGAACTGGTGGAATAGTGACACAATAATACACTTATTTAATGTATATAAAGAACATATTGTGCCTACTGAGTCAATGTGCATGATCGCAACAACAACGTCGCCCACTTCAAAGTAAGTATTATTTGATAGTTTCCTTAATATGCAACGGATTTTGATGAAATATGGCGCAGCAAACGCGTCTTCATGAGCTTTGGCACAGACTTATGTCGTTTTTGCGAAGAATCGTGACACGGAAATCGATTCTTCGCAAAAACGACAGAAGTTTGGGCGAAAATTTAGAGACCACCAAATGCAGCTTAAAAAGACGCGTTTGATGCGCCATATTGCAACAAAATCCGTTACGTATAATAAGGACAATATAAAAGAATACGTACTTTGAATCGGATGGATTCTGGAAGTTTCAATACTTGTTGTTGTTAGTACAACGTGATCATACACCTTGTGAGTGGGCATGTACCTTTAATTGCATTACTAACTAACTTAATAGTGCAGCTTCAAAGACAGTAAAACGCGACAGACGATTTAATTCAACTACCGTGCTCAGTGTCATCGGATTTTCGGAATAAACAATGTTGAACGGCGATGTGCGGTTTAGAGAGGTTCCACTGTAAATCAGACAAATGACTATGCCAAGGCATGCGGACCTGGGAGGTCGCCAGGGTGTCCGCTTTAGACAGGTTCCACTGTAAATCAGAATTATGACTATGCCAAGGCATGTGTTTTGCTGACGTGAAAAGGTATTATCATCAGAGATAGGTGACCATGAAACCCGTATAATTAAGTATACAGAGACTGCCTGTTTTTCCTGTTTAGAGAGCTTCCACTGAATTTGTTTCTGGTATCGTGTTCGATACTTGTTATGGATCACCTCACTTTATATTTATTCCGTCAACACAGTGCGTATGTGCCGTGAAACACGGTGCCGTGAAACATTTTTGATTTCATGTCAATACGACCTAATCACTACGTATGAATATGTGCTGTGGCTGGGGTTATTTTTATTGTATTTTAAAGCTATGTGTAGGTGTTGACGGGATAAATAGAATAGTAGGTTAGTGTGAAAAGTGGGAGAATATCTTTACACGTGGCGCGGCACGGAAACGGGATGTACTCGGCAGAGCCTCGCCCATCTCGTTTCCTAAGCCTTGCCAGATATGTTTTCCTATTCACGGCACTAACCTACTATTCTCTATGTATCTTGTAACGCTTTCAGAGGTCCAGATTAGTGTTGTATCTAAAGAGTAGTGTACCCCTTATTTCAAATTCAATGCGTATTTTACTTTTACAAATGTACTATTGATTTTCTTTATTAAATACGGAATAAATGATAAAAACAAATAAAAATTCACTTTTCCTTTTTGCAGCTCAAATTAAGTTGTTTTTTTTCAACTTTATTTTCACTACTCAATTTGAAAATCAATGCGTATTTTCACATTTCTGTGAGTATTTTGTACTCCCACTTTTGATAATCAGCGTATTCTGCTGAAATAAGTGCGTATACACTCCGTATCTGGTGCTCTGACACTTTTGCCATATGCACATACTAATGCATGTACATGTATATACAACACGAACTATGAATGTTTATTATTTTTATAACAATATGTCGAAGTAGGCATATGAACTCGTATGTTTGTAACGTCTATTTCCTAAAGACGGTCGAGTGTTATTTTGTACAGCCGAGTACGTTGTTGACTGGCTTCCACGTGACAGACCGTTGATACATTTTCCCAGACATGGAAAACAGCTATTAACTATCGATAATAAGTCGTGCAAATGGGGAAACTACGATATATCGTTGTTTTAGATGTCATCCGGATCGCGTGACGTGTCATATAGTATTTGACAACATCCATTTGAAAGTATCTAGGGACAGTCATAACATGCGTTTCTGCGGATATAAAGTTTTCGTTGTGCTATAATAGTCATGGGCAGATTCAGGGGGGGGGGTGGGGGGGGGGGGGGGGGGGGTCGGACCCGGCGCCCCCCCCCTCCTAAAATTCGCCTGCCCCTCCCCTATTCGCTGATAATGATTTTTTACAAGTTACAAGGGGCACGTTTCATGTCGTTGTCTTATTGTTTAAAAATTTAAACGTTTTCAATCAAAAATCATGTCTAAACATACTGTGACAGTGTCAATATTTTTGCTCTAAAATGCACCAGAACGCAGGAAATGCGATGTAGATTTCAAAAAAATTCTGGGGGGAATCCCGGACCCCCCTAGCGCTATCCCTAGCGGATAGCTCCGCTCGGTCAACTATTTTGCAATACTTGACTATATTATCGAACGAGCATAGCTCGTTCGATAATATAGTCAAGTATTGCAAAATAGTTACGCCCCCCCCCCACCGGCCCCCCCGGCCCCGCGGCCCCCCCCCCCCTAACCCGAAAATCCTGGATCCGCGCCTATGAGTGATACATTTATTCAGAGGGTATAGCTAGTGTACGGTTTATGTCACCCAGTTATAAAAAGAAACACGTCAACATACGTCACATTCATATCGTAATGCTTTGAATGAGCAACTACTGTTTTTTTTTCACGAAACCTGGCCAAATTTTAACTATGTATATAAACAATGCAAAAACAATAATTGTTTTGTGAAATCTGGTCCAATATTGATTTTATTACGAAAAAACAATTCCCCCCAGTTAAATTGCCATAGACACATTCACAGTGAAGATGTCTATGGGGATTTAATATAGGGGAAATTTTCAAATTTCAGAAATAGTGGACCGATTTTCAAAATCTAACTTTCGTTTTCTTAGTTAGATCAATTCCAAAGAATCTAGCCTGGTTTTGGAGTCAATTTCCAAATGTATTCTTTTTTTTTTACCCCTCTCCCAGCTCCTCCGCCTCCTTTTCCCACATGTTTTTTCCCACATGTTAAATTTCCATAAACAATCACTTTTTCGCAATAAAATCAATATTTGACCAAATTTCACGAAATAAAAAGAAGGATAATTCTTAAATTTTGATAAAATTTAATATTATCGAAACCAAATATTATGTTTGCATTGTTTATATGGTCGTACACTTTGGGCAGCTTTTGCGAAACAGAAAGTAGTACCACATGCACTTGTATTTATCCACAGTGCGTATGTGCCGTGAAACACGGTGCCGTGAAACATTTTTGATATCCTGTCGATACGAACTAATCACTGCGTATGAATATGTGCGATGGCTGGGGTTATTATTTTGCATTTTAAAGGCATCTGTAGGTGTTGACGGGATAAATAAAATAGTAGGTTAGTGCCGTCAATGTGAAGAACAAAATATCTGGCGCGGCACGGAAACGGGATGTCAGCCTTGCCAGATATGTTTTCCCATTCACGGCACTAACCTACTATTCTCTATATCTGCAGTAAATGGTAAGCTTACTTGTACCGGCTGCATTGTGCATTTATGTCATCTACATTACTTGTTCATCATTTTAATATCCATTATTTCTTAACTGACTTGCTATAATTAAGACGGCAGCAATGGTCTAGATATAGGCGATGGGTTGAATGTTCGGATTGTTTCCATGGGAATGTAAATCCGAGATATATTCCGTAACTACATGTACATGTACTTTGAAAGTTTACTGAAATGTCGGAGAGGGGGTGGGAAATTATTTGCCAAACCAGTATTTGCGCTCTGTATGGAGGACTTTGTAACTGATCGTGTGTATGTTTTTTATAAATATATGATTTTATTTTATTTTTTTGGGGCGGGGGGGGGGGGGGGGTCGCATGACGATATATCATAGAAAGTGAAAGTGGATTTTGTCCGACCAAGTTCATGGTTACCCCGCAGTGTACACTGCTATATTATCGTTTCCGCATGCTAACTACAATAATATACTCACGGACAAACGTCTTGTCCCCTGTACTCTATTGTTGATTATGGACAATGTATTTGAGATAGGTGAATGATTTCTTTTTGCTACTGTTAAACAATTTTATCAGGAAAATCAAACGTCGCAACGCTTTACTGAACAATGCAACTTCAGTACTTAACGTAATGTAATATGTGACGCCAACACATGTATAACGAAAGTTAGTAAACTATTATGTGATTACCTGAAATAATAGGAAAATGCAAATTTTCCATGAGTATATATGGAATATGTTCACCAAACTTCACATATGCATTCATATCGATCAGGCACCTATTGAAAATGGGTTTTGTCCGACCAGGCTTAAGGTCACCTCGTCTAAAAATACGTTTATTCTACAACAGTGTGGTTTCCGCATAGCGGTGGCATTTTGTTTTACAAACACTTTTCCAGTTATTTTAATAATAGTGTTAAATGTTCAATGCTCCCCCATACAGGTGCTGTCTGTATACATGGTATATGTCCGTATTTCTGAACGAAAATAAAAGTACACCCACTCAATCAATGGAAGGTGTGGTCGAAATTCGTGTCTCATAAGAATTCTAATCTTTCAGGTTCATGTAGGTGTTTTGTACGGAGCCCCGCAGGGGACATGCATTTTTTTTTATTAATTCGTTCCCACAAAATAACATTTCGTTTCCTCAATTTATTAATTCGTTCCCACGAAATAGCAATTCGTTCCCACGAATTAACAATTCGTTTCCACGATGTATCGTGGGAACGAATTGTTAATTCGAGGGAACGAAGTGTTATATCGGTGAGAACGAATTGTTATATCGTGGGAACGAATTGTTATTTCGTGGGAACGAATTGTTAGTTCGTTGGAACGAACTGTTAAAATCGTGGGAACGAATTAATAAAAAAAAAAAATTCTACATCCCCCTCGGGGTTCCGTAGTTTTGCATATGTTCAAGCTGAATTATTGGTGAGGCATGTGTAGGAATTCTGAGGCTCTCTATACACTTGCCGTTTTATATTGTCTTAAATAATTGCATTTTCGCCAATGCACACTTTGTATTTTGTTGCAAAATTAAGTTGGCTTGAACAACCATCCATGTATCTGGTATGGTTTGCGTATCGTAACAATGAATCCATACTGACATCTATTCATGTCCTAACGGTATCTTACTGGGATCCACACCTGGGGCCAAGTCATTCACTGCCACCTCTCCCAACAACACCCTCTCTATAACAGCCGCTATTTTATATCCCAAATGGAAGATTTCCTCTGTATCTAACCATTAGACTGCTGAGCACGAAAAGTGTCGTCTGCTGTTGCTTTTGTCTTCTTTCTCAATAAAAACAAGTTTTGACATCATTTTAGAATCATTTCCATTGGAAATGATTCTAAAATGTTGCCAAAGCATGTTTTTGATGAAAATTATCGAAACAAATAAATAAACAGTCGACGACAAATTAAATTCAGCATTAACCTCCCTACAACAACCACCTCTCTACAACAGCCATGTTTGCGGCTTCCCATGGGTGGCTGTTGTAGAGAGGTTGCGCTGTAAATTCAGTGCGGATTGTGCGCTGCTTCCTTCCCTCCTCTCAAACGTCGTAAACTGTTGACCTTGCCTTGAACGGACGTTAAGCCTCCAAAATATCAATCATCCAATCAATAGATTAACATTGAATCCGGAACCTACTGGCTGTTTCACGAAACCTTCCCACATTGTACGGCTATATAATCAATAATTCTATCAAAATTTAAGATGCCTTATTTTTATTTCGTGAAATTTTGTCAAATATTGATTTTATTACGAAAAATTAATTTTCCTTTGGGGGAAAAAGAGTGGAGGAGCTGGTTGAGGAGCCAAAAAAAAAGAAAAGGTTTGGAAATTGACTAGCTAGTTAGCTTCGTAATGATCTAACTAAGAAAACAAAAGTTAAATTTTGAAAATCGGTCAACTATTTCGGAAATTATAAAAATGTCCCCATGTTAGATCCCCATATACATCTTCACTCTATGAATACTCTGTGAAGATGTCTGTGGAGATTTAACATGGGGGAGACTCTGTGAAGATGTCTATGGGGATTTAACATGGGGGGACTCTATGAAGATGTATATGGGGATTTAACATGGGGGGACTCTATGTCTGCAGTGTATTGAAGTCCATGGTATTCTACGGAGCCCCGTACGGGACATGGACTATTTTTATTAATTCGTTCCCACGAAATAACAATTCGTTCCCTCAATTTAACAATTCGTTCCCTCGAATTAACAATTTGTTCCAATGATATAACAATTCGTTCCCGCGAATTAACAATTCGTTCCCACGAAATTACTATTCGTTCCCTCAATTTAACAATTAGTTTCTCAAATTAACAATTCATTCCCACGATATAACAATTCGTTCCCACGAATTAACAATTCTTTCCCGTGGGAACGAATTGTTATGTTATTTCGTGGGAACGAATTGTTAAATCGAGGGAACGAATTGTTATTTCGTGAGAATGAATTGTTAGTTCGTGGGAACGAATTAATTAAAAAAATAATTCGACGTCCCCTGCGGGGCTCCATAGTATTCACATCAATGGATCCTGTGAATGAATTAGAACCATAAATGTATCCGATATTCGGTCAGTATGTTTCGAGATACAATTACAAGTAAGTCAAGACTCAATAATTCCAGCACAAAAATATTTACACAATTCCCTAACATTTGATTGGCCCGTACCAAGTCTATGTCCAAAATTTATATCCCAGTAAACTCCCACGCCGAACTACTTTCAGTAACCGTGAGGCGCAGTTAAAATAATTCTTAAGAAAACGGAAAATAAACACATTTTCTTGATGAATTTATTTAAAATGCTGGAATTATAAGGAATGAATGGCATTTTTGTGGAATTTATCGGGGATATAAACTTGGAAAAGTCGCGGGAATACTGGACGAAGGCCGGAAGGCCTCGTCCAGTATTCCCGCGACTTTTCCAAGTTTATACCCCGATAAATTCCACAAAAAGGCCATTCATTCCTATAATACCAATCCCTGTATTGAAGACAACTTGGATTAACTTGGATCAGTTGAGGGGAGTTAACCATTGGTATCATTAAAGGTACATGCCCACTCAGAAGGCAATACATATTATTTTGTTCAGGTGACGCATTTAATTAGTATAAATAATTAAAAGAAATAGCATGCCTCATTTGCATATGAAAATAGCCTGATACCACCGCGCGTCACTATCAGTAAACTAAATATTACTAAATTATTATATCTGTATAGCGGGTATTCGTAATTTTTAGAACTGGTGGAATGGTGACATGAGTATACACTTATTTAATATAAAGAACATGTTGTGCCTACTGAGTGGGCATGTACCTTTAAGCAATGTGGACAGAATATAAATGAATCATACGCATAACTTGGGTACTATATACATGTAATACAAATCATAAAATAACTCCTTCCTATATTTGCTATTTATTTTCTTCCATGTGGATATTCTAAATCAATGCATGATCGCCATTCCTCAGATATGTATGATAATGATAGTTGCGGACACGTAACTCTGCCAAAAAGCACCGTACGGGATTATTTGTGGCTGTGACTGGAGAAATGTGGCTTATGTGATCTGTATTTCAACAATACAGTAATGTAACAGCAATGGCGATAAGTATACAGATATATGTGCATTGGTACATACCAATACTCATGCGGTATATATATATATTTGCACAATGTACGAAAAGAAAACTCGGATAGAAAGAGAAAGTAAAGGTAGTGAGAGAGAAGATTGTGAGAAAGAATGAAAGAGTTGTGTGTCACAATGTACATATAATATATAACCTACTGTCTGTTTCACGAAAGCTGCCCAAATTTTACGGCTATATAAACAATTCAAAAACAATATTTCTTTTGATAATATTGAATTAAAGGAAAAATTAAGAATGAGCCTTCTTTTTATTTCGTGAAATTTGGTCAAATATTGATTTTATTGCGAAAACAAAATTTCCCCATGTTAAATCCCCATAGACATCTTCACGGAGTGAAGATGTCTATGGGGATTTAACATGGAGAATCTTTTTTGAATTTTAGAAATACTGGACCGATTTTTAAAAATGTAACTTTTGTTTTCTTAGTTAGATCATATCCAAGCTATCTAGCTAGGTTTCGGAGTCAATTTCCAAAATTTTTCGTTTTTTGACTAATCCCACACTCCTTTACCTCTTTTTCCCCCATGTTAAATTCCCATAGAGAAATCAATTTTTCGTAATAAAACCAATATTTGACCGATTTTCACGAAATAAAAAGAAGGCTCATTCTTAATTTTTCCTTTAATTTAATATTATCAAAAGAAATCTTGTTTTTGAATTGTTTATATAGCCGTAAAATTTGGGCATCTTTCGTGAAACAGACAGTAATTCATGTGTACTGCATGTGTTCGTTATTACAGGTGAAAGGATATGGTGGGCAAATGGAAAGCATCCGATATAGCTTGCGTCCCCAGGCATCCACCAATGGATATGTGGACCAGTGTAGTTCCTGTCCCGATCACATAGCACTCCTCGGCAGCTTAATAGTTATATATATTGATCGTTAGGTGCATGACAGGTGTTTACATAGGGTAGCCTATGTATTGGGATCGCGTCGGACAGTTAGCCACGCCCCAGACCCACCTCGAAGGGCTAGTCCTAGTGATATCTTGGAATAACCAGAACAACCAAAATGCATTGTGTTACTCAACGCTTAACTGCATACGCAAACCGCTAATTGAAAATAATATTATGAAAAACTACTTGCACTGAACAATTATCAACAACGGATGTTCTACGTACAAAAATACATCGGATTAATTTGTTGTGCGTTCAAGTAGTGAAGTTGTGATTTTGCCCTCCTTTGCGTTACAAATCGTGCGGATCCATCCGCTAAAATTAGTAAACAGGCTATAGTATTTCGCAGATAACTCCCCTCCGAATACTCTCCATCGGATTAACCCGCAAACGATATCAAGGGGTTTCAGTAGTATATAAGAGTCAAAATATACCCACCACCTCTGGAAGCCACCGCTACACGTGGTGGCCTCCCACCAGGAGGGCTTATAATTAATGACTCTTATATACTACTCAGATTTTTCCTCCATTTTTATGGGAGAATATTTTATGAGAATGGATAATTTTTAATTTTTCAAAACACGAAGGGGGGAGTAGGCATAATTTTTAATTTTTTCCCAAACACAAGGGGGAGTTAAGCATAATTTTTTTTAAAAAAAAACACCCTACAGTTCGGCGGGTATGTATGAGAACATATTATCACCATATATTTATGAACATGAGAATGATACACCCTATTAGAGATAAAAATCCACTATGGTTAACTCATTATATTACAGCCAAATCTGTCATACATTTATTACAAATAAAATTACACCCTATTGAAGATAAAAAATCTATTGGTTAACTCAGTATAATGCCTACCATAAACAAATGAGACGCAAGCTAAGAGTTGGGGAATTTACCTAAGAAGGTTGAGACTAAGAAAGATATAGCAGATAGGATAATGTGACGCCGCGAGCCATCGCTACGAGGAGAGGCTGCGACGTGCGTTTTTCGACCCGGCACACTGCCCGCTGACCCTGAAAAAACACTCCCCTAGAAATTGGGAGAACGAGACGCGGCCAGTCTGCCGCCACCGCTTACCGCAGCGTGTAAAAGAAATCCCACCCAGCGCGCGTAGAAAACCACTATACAAGGCACACTACAATAAATTTATCACAAAGGTTGTTGGGAGACCTCCTAAGAGTAGGAGAATATCGCCAGAGTCTTGGTGGAGGAGGGTCCCAGGATTCTCGCCTCGCCGAAGGAAGCCGAAGATAGGGAAACTGTTGATAAGGGTTGAGGAAGATATATGGACTTCGAGAGGGGGGTAGATGGGGAGATCGCTAATCGCATAATGAAATACAATTCGTCCAGAGAATGACACGGCTGTTATCTGAGTATTCGTGCTCGTATCGTATTAGGAACAAAGAGACCGACGCTACTATGATCTATCACAAACAACAAAGGGAAGTCCCGTGGATAAACGAGATCGCCCAAAGCCGAAGATTTGGATATCCGATAAGAGAAAGGTCGAATGGACATCGACAAAGTTGGAAGGAGACCAATAAAAAAAACACAAAATTGGACCTTCGTTCGTTGGATATCGGTCGAGGTGAAGATGACATCGACGCTTCAACAACTTCTCATGGGAGCGGGAAAACTCCCAGACTGGTTTAAGACAGAAAAGGGAAATGTATCGTCGACACGTACGACGACTATCTTGGTGTCCCTGTTTAGTGCATAGCCATCCACCGTGGAGGGAGACCAGACAGCCGTTGTGAGGAATGCACGAAACTCTAGCTCACGAATATCCGTCTCGGTCACGATAACGGACCGATAGTAAAGGGAATTCCTTGAAAGATATTAAGAAGGTTCGAAGAGAGGCCACTTCAAGATGGGCATTCGCGTTTACGAGACCCACCGACGAGTGTGTGGGTATCTCAAATGAGGGGTCCGGCTAAATTACGATGTGGTTGGGGAGAAGAACAATGACGATAGGAATGTTTTTGAGGTCACATCTTTTTCCTCATAACGAACCTCCCACAACCTCCGCTAGAATGACGAACGAGATATGCGGGTGCTCCGGATGCCAACAACGTTCACAAGTCGTGTACATGGCACAGGCACGACGCTGACCACCTGCATGGTGGGTAAGCCCGTGGGTGACATGTCCCAGGTAAGATCGAAGAGAGACCACAGTCTGCATACAGAAGCGTTTCCTATCCCAAGGGGTCACGAGCGAGAGAATCGATTTTCAATGGTGAGCAGAGAAGAAGAGAATTGGGAAAGCACAAACAATCACGCGAGATGCGGTCACGGTGGAGAGAGGTGGGTGGCCGCGAGCCTGTCGATGGATATAGTCACGAGACCAAGACCGTGTTTCAGTTTCAACGGATGCTACTGGCACGGGTGGTCCGATTCATCACGGTAAGATCAGCGCTGTATATTAGGGTTACAGGAACGAAAATTCGAGACGTCCAAAATAAGGGAGGCGGGGTCCGAGCTGGTGGAGATGTGGGGAGTGCGAGTTGGTGAATGATAATTTGATAAAATTATACCTACTATCCACAATCACCGCGCGAGGAGGAGACGACCTCTTACCCTACACCAGAAGTCTATGACTTCGAGGCGTATCTCGACAAGTCAAAACCACTCCACCCACCAAGACCTGACCTTCGAGGTCGAGCACGTTCCTTATCCTGTGTCCTTGGGGGATACGATGCATGAAAGGGGGGATAACCCCACCATCTGCGAACGAGATCCTGACACGCTAGTAGAGAAGTTCGTGGACCGACTACAGATGAGAGGCAAGGCAAATCAGAGGGGGTTTAGGAAGAAGTATCGCCGGCCGATAGTAGATATGCAATCGAAGTCTCACAAGCAAAATTGTCTCTTGGATGATCCAAGTCCCGTGGTGGGGTTCACTGTAAGCATACGACCTACCTCCATCAAGCAGTACATTGTCGAGAATTGTGCGGCCCACCGTGACTAAGGATGGTCGGAAAGAGAGAGCCAGGCACGACCGATGTTTCTGTTTACCCAGGAGTTTAGATTCTCAGACATAATCCAGTAATCTGGGACCCGGTACCACGTACGACGTGGGTTTAGGCGTACGATTGTAAAATGATAAAGTCTCACTTCCCGTACGAGTGGTTTCGATAGCGCGACAAGCTCGACCATCCCGGGCTGCCAAGACTATCCCGAGTGGTACTCGAAGTTGAAGGGTATTCCTACTGCGTTGTCCGAGTGAAAGATGTAAGAAGGTATTTTCAAGGAAAAAGGGATGAAGACGTTCAAGAATGGTTTGCAACACTACAACGACTTGGATGTCGGACCGTTCCTAGTAGAGGCTCTAACTAAGATGACGGAGGTTCTACAGAGTAAGAGGTTGGATATACTCAGGATGCGTGTCTCTGCCCGAGTTCCCTTCATACCTACTCTCGTGGGACGAACGATGGGAAGGCGGACACACCCGAGCGTGGTCACCGAAAATCAGAAACGTATGAGATGATGAAGCAGATTGGGCGGTGGTTCCCGTTCCATAGTGTTTTCTCCAGAATACGCAGAGGCTGGCAGGTCCGACGATCAGGGTCAGTAGGTTAGTCGGGAGGAGAAGATGAGCAAGGCGGTGATGGGTTACGACGCCAAATAGCTACTGTATCTGTCTACACCTGTCGAAAGACATGCCGTGCGGGGAGGAGACTATATGGACGTGTGACGACCCGGAAAGACAGTCGTATATAGACTGTTTCGTGATGAAATGTCAGAGTGAAAAGTGGTTCGGATTTGCGGAGTTGAAATAAGGTCCCGGAAACGTTGAGGAGACAAGTTCTCAGGAAATGTCACCACCGCTGTTCGTTAATCAAGAAATCGATGAGAAACGATGTTTTCCGCAGCACATGAAGACTACTGGCCGGTACCGGAGGAAAAGGGTCGAAGCAGATAAAGCTCGTGGGGGCCATGTCCGCCAATAAGATGATCATATACTTCCCCACTGCTAAAGAGGTATCTGGACACGTGTCTGATCATCAAGGCGGTGCATAGGGTATAGACTAACAACGCCCGGCAAAACCGTTACAGTGGTTCGTGGAAAGGTCACCGCTGCCAGACGGACGGGGGACGTAGACAAGAGCAAAGAAGGTGTTGGCGGAGATATTCCAACTGGTTGCAAACGCGTGTTGTGGCAAGCTAATACGGCCACAAGAGAGACAACCTGAACACCCCACATATATCGAAGGATGAGAAGACTGTCGACCGGAGCACTGAGGTCCGTGGTTCGAAGACCTGGAGGAAGATTGGGAGGCTTACGAGATATCGAGCAGGAAGAATCGAGTGTGACAACAACCGTTCAGTGTGGCATCAGCGGTCTTCCAGTTGGCCAAAGCTCCGGATGCCTGGAGTTCCTACTACGATTTCTTGGACAAGTACGTGGATCGCGGAGATTTCGAACTGAATAAAGATGGAACACTGACAGCATGTACTCGCGCTGTCGGAGAAACGCTGGCGGCGGTGGTGAGAAAGAATAGGAAGAAAAGTTTTAATAAAGAGAAGACCGAGTGGTTGCGTGGGACGCCTGGAGCAACAGAACTCGGGATTGTTCAAAGCTGGAATTCGAGGAGATAGAGCCATCGCTCTGTGTAGCAAGTGTTACTAACGGGATTGGTGAAGGAAAATCTAACACTCGGCCCAAGGGGATGTCGAAGAGATCTAACGATCAGACGTGGGAAAGGTTATAAGAGTGCCTCTCGAAGGGGTAGGGATATGGGCCGTAGAACAGAGGGCTTTCCGATGAGTAACGGGGCGTGATGAAGACGTCCTGTCAACAAAAAATTAGGACTCTCGGCGTACTATCACTACGACAAGAGGAGAGGTGATGGAAGACGGTTGCACACAGAGCCTAAGGATAGGTAAAAAAAAAGACTCCTGAAAAAAGGATTAGAATACTAAAGACTCTAACGATCCGGGGTACCTGGGTGTACAGAAGGCACCATAAGAAGTTCTTTCGCGAACAAAACCGCGAGATGACCATCAGTCAAATAATAGAGCACGAGGCTCATCAGGTTTGGAATAGAGCGATCCAGATGATATCCATTCATTTGACCACAACGGTTCAGTCGCGCGGCGGCTGCCACCTTCGAGCTCTCCCGGTTTGATAGAGGATACCGGACGTCAATATCGATGGAAGTCGCTGCTCCTCTAAACCAACTGGTACGCCCCGCGCGAGACGGCAAGGCTTTGCTCGACAACCCTTTTAAACTTGAATAGCATCTACAGGCTTCTTACCTATCCAATCTGGTCACCTCTTCCGTTCAGTGTGGAGACCACGGCGGGCAGTCCTGGCACCCACCTCGGTCGATCGCGCATGAGGTCCCTACAAGTCTTTAGCGTTAAATTTTTTTTTGATGCCGAACAGTCTCTCAGCCAGGTTCGATTGAAGCGTTCCACATCCCCTGGTCCCGGTGGATGTTGAACGCGGCCGCGTCTGATAGAAACTGTTAGCTTAGACATAGATTAGAGACCCAAGCGCCCATGCACTCGCGGCCGGTAATCGACTCTGAAAGATTCGGCCCATATGAGAGGAACTCCTCTTATATAATCGGGAAAGAGCCTCGGCCACTTCCTTAGGACCTTAGTGGGCCAAACGGCTCAACCCCTTATAACGACCGCGCTACGGGTCAACGATTGTCAGTGCGTACTTGTTTTTTTACGTTTCGCGACCGACGCGATCGTGAGGAGAAACAGTAGATCCGCTTGGTGAACTTGGTTCGGCACCGGTACGTCGAATTTGGGGGCGCGGAATATTGTGAGCGCGGGTAAATAATCTGCCAGATGGCCTAGCTTCTTGACATCCTTGACAGCGTTTCTGAAACTTGGTCCCGCCGCGAGTTCTTGATGGCCGCGAGTCCCTCCATAGCCGCGTGGACTAGAGTAATGTATTCGACAAGCTTCCGCGTTAGTTTGGTATCAAGTTTGCGCAGTGTTCATCGTATGCGAAGTATTCCTAATATATCGGACAATCTCCAACATGCCCCTCCGCCAGTTCGTCCGGTAATAATAAACCTTTGTTGGAAGTACAATTGCGATTGCGCGGCAGCCCAATCGCGTTTGGGTTGGACAGGAGAGGGGAATCTATTCATCCAATCGCCCAGGATTGGTGGAGGAATCTAAACATCCCTTTGCGAAAAAGGGTGACCGCTTTTTCGTCCCTCGAGACATCTCGGGCCAGACGAAATCATACTCTTTGCACAGGTAAACGATGTTTTTTGGGCAGTGTAGCCTACATCAATCATAGCGTTTATAAATTTCGTCAACTAACATCGTTCTATATATATATATATTTATAAAAAAAAAATATGTTTTAATTAATTAAATTTAAAATCGCGATTGAATATAATAGCCGTCGAGACCCACCACCCCATTCCCACGATGATGATCCGCGAATTCTCAGCGTCCTTTTGGGGCTCTGACGGTACTTAGAAATCTGAAAGTGGGGCTTCGGATCCATAGGATCGAGGACTTTTTGTGCGGATATGCAGCGCGTACTCGCGGTTGGCTTTCTTCAACGTTCTGAAAAGTTTGCGCGGCGTGATTTTCCGCGCGAAGCTCTTCATTGACCCAGTCCAGATGGCGTTCGTTTTTTCGACCATGCTTCCTTTGCGCTATTGAGTTGTTCTAAACAGCTTAAATCATGACGCTTACGCCCTCCTCATCCACGTTTCGAGCTTTTTCATTTTAGAGAATATAATGGGTGCTACCCGCTGACGCCAATGCGTTTACAAGCGCACCACCTACTAATTAACTGCGATTGAAGCCATTTTATTTCCATATATTAACTGGTGAATTCACAGCTTTAACTAATAATCTCGGGTCCAAACTGCGGCCGCTACATCTAAGATCGCGAGCCCTACGTCTCTCACCATTAAAGTCCAATTTGGGAGCGGTTCCATCCTCATGGCCATCTTTTGATAGTCAGCATGACCCGATACGAAACCCCGATATCACCCACACGGCGTGATAAAGCGCATTCACTAACATTTTATCCATCCTGTTCAGCCATTGTTATAATTATTGCATATAAAATGGTCGCGATCAATGTTAAAATGGGGCGCATCCAAATCAACATTGTTGATGATTGGTTTTTCGTAACTTTCTTCTGAACACACTGCTGGTTGTTTTTTTGGGGTATTTTCCAAAAACGCACAGGGCCACCAACACCTGCCGACCACTCCACCAACAACCCAACTCCAATTCACGAATTTGGTTCATCGGATTCCGCCCAACGCCAACGTGTAGTTGGTAATTGGGTGACAATTTCTTTGAATTTGAGTGTGCTTCCAATTCGTGAATTGGGTTGTTGTTGTACTCAACTCTGTATTCAGCAATGTTTGCTGTCTTCCGTCCCCAATCTCGATTTGGAGTTTTAGCCTCTCGAAGCACGGCGAGTATTTTATCTTGTTTAATACTTTCGTTGGCCACCGCCGCCCCTCCCAGGTGCCTGTCTTGTTGGGGATTTTTTTATATCGGTATGTCCATCCCCAGTGGCGAGTAACACTCTGGTTCGATTGTGTTGAGCAATCTGGTCAAACTCGTCAACTCTCGTGTGTGTGTCCTTTGTGTCAACAAATTTCAAAATTAATATTAGAGCTTATAGTTTTTTCGTCGTGGGCATATATGTCCAAAATTTGACAGTGTTTACCCGTGGTCAACGCGGTTGTTAGTGAGCTAATACATTCCAAACTTTGATAAAAATTGAGCACATGCCGTCTAAGAGTGTTTCCTATAACAAGGGTCAGTCCTCTAGATCGTCGAGAATCAACCCTTCGGTGTTTTGGTATAGGAGAATTCCTACTAACGGCGGGTAGCGTACAAATGAATAAGATCCCGCCGATCCAAGAGTTTTTTTGTCACTCTCTGCTCCCAATTGGATTCGTATCGCGCATACATTTTATCGATCTCTCGCATCTGACAATCTTATCCACCTGAAAACTGAAGACGCCTACCGAGATAATGCTCTCGATTGTCCCCCACAACCAACGCAGCTAGCCGCTCTCGTCGCGCCGCATTTTCAATTCTTTCGGAGTCGTTGCACTCAACCCCGATTCTCCGATTTGCTCTGTCGGATTTCATTATTGTTGGCAGTCGTAGTTGAGGTTTCTTCTATTAGCTTTATCGAGAAGTTCGTCCGCAGTTCATTTTCTAATTTTTTTCAAAAGTAGTAATTTAACTATTCTAACAAGTCCTCATCCACTTAGACATATTTAATTTAATTTTTCAAAATATTAAAATAATAAATGCGCGACCACCCGATACTAATGATCACCAGTAGCCTTCGCAACAAAGCTCGCAGCGAGCACCCAAATTGTTAACAATGTTAACCCATGTTTTTCACATAATTCAGCATTGTTAAGCATTGCTAAGCATTGTTCAGCAATTATTTCAAGCATTTTGTTCAGCAATTGCTAAGCATTTTCAGCAATTGCTAGCATTGCAATACTATTACTTTGCAATTTTCCCTAAATTTTTTCAAAATTATTAAATTATTAAATAAATCGTTAGATTTAGTTGATATCTTTATAAGCAGATTGGTTGATCAGGTCCTTTAGCAAAGCTTGGCGTGCTTAGTTTTTCGAAATATCTGTCCGAACCACCTGGCGCTCCTCGCCGTTGGGAAATAACGTCATTCTCTCGAAGACAGTCCAACGAATAGTCCTCGGTCCTTGCAGTGAAAGTAGGGCGACCCATTTCGTTTGCTCGCGCAGATTCCTTGAGGACGGCGTTGTATTTTTGAGTGGATAGCCATACGCCTTTGCCTAGCCCTGGCGGCCAGAAAATGCGAGCTCGGAGAGCATGTCCTTCTTTTGTCCATCGCCGCCTTGGCTGAGCAATCGTCATTCACGTATAGGTGGGGCTCACCCTGAAATATTTGGTATAAACCACGCAACCAATCGTAATCTATCACCGGGTCAATAACGATACCGTCAGGGTCCGGGATCCGTCGCTATCCACGGCACCGCTGATATATCTTGTCCGCACAGTGGACATAGGATCACAATGTACGAAAGGCATCGCGGTAGGATCCTCGATAAGTAGATGAAAACCGTTTTTCGCACATCCTGGTCTGCCCCTATTAGGCGGAGTGAGCATCTCTCCAACGTGAATTGGTATTGATTGCTAGCATTTCTTAATTTTTTCAAATTATGTATTAATAAATCGTTAGATAATTTCTTAATTTTTTCAAAATTTATGTATTAATAAATCGTTAGATTAAGTAGAATCGCTGAACGTATCGACCATCTTCGATGTTTGAGTTTGTGCGGGGTCCACCCCCCTGTAATTATATATATGTACAAAAACGTTCAATGGCCCGGCTCCGTCCGCCTCTTTGGTTAATCTGGAGCTGTCACACCCTCACTACGTTCTCACTTTGCGTCGCTACCGTGTAATTTGGTCATCGTCGCTGGCTCGCATGTGCTCAGCCATAACGCGTATTTGGTATTCAGGAACTCCGCGAGGGAGACGAGCCGAGAGATGCAGGTCTTTAGGCAACTGCTGCAACCTCCGGAGAGCGCTTAAGATCGCAGCACACTGCATTCCTTACTTCATCCCACTGCTGGTGCGCGCGAAGACCCGCGCTGTAAGAGGTTGATTGGGGACTCCCTCGAGTCGCACCTCTACCTATCGGTGATTTTGGGTATAGAATCCTGTCGGTTTTTCTAGCACCGAACGCGAACCGAGCATCCTCGAACAACATCAGTAATCACCTTTTCATCGAGCGGCGGGTACGTTGACGTTAATATTCCACAATGTGTCGCTTTTGTTTTTCCCGGCATCTGCGATGGCGAAGAACTTCGGTCCCGTAAAGTAATGGCCACGCCGCCCGGCGTACTGTGTCTGATCAATCGAGTCTAGTTCGGGCATCGGACCATGTCGTACTCCCAGCGAAACATTATCGATCGCATACGTCGATAACTGTCGCTGGCTATGATAATCTCGGCCGTAGTCGTTTTGAACGTAGTTTCGTATTTCGAGCGGTCAGCCAAAGCACTCGCTAAGTAAGGGCATGTGACTCTCCAGCACTCAAATTCGAGCGGGATGTAGAAGAGGTTGCCGTTAAGCACCCGCGACCGCGTTGTCCACATCGCGTTGTTATCTACCTTGTTTAGCAGCCCCGATCTAAGTTTGGTTACGTTCTTATTTTTGCTGGTGTCAATACCTTGATAGACAGCGTTTTCAAGCATCGGTGACGTCCTATCCTCATGTCCTATAGCAAATGGTAGACGTCGCTGGCGTCGATCGACATCACCATCATTACCAGAAATCTTTATCATGGTCTTCTTCGACGATGGCGCGACCCAGGTTTCTGAACGACCGGTTCAGGTCCGCGTCCGTCGACGTTTAGCGAAATAGTGAAAGCGAGGCGAACAGTACCCGGCACAATGACGTCGTTAGCTCCGAGGTTGGGGAAGCGGACTAAGAGCTGCTGGTTCGTCATTCGTCGATGGGTTGTTCGTAATAACGACACTCTGCTCACGCCTTTTGCCCGCGAGGGCTCACGCAGTCTGCGGTATGATTAGTTTGCGACCGTATTGACTCGAAGACATAATTAATTTTTTCAAAATAATTGAAACTATTAAACCCGTATGGTTTAGTCTTTAATACATAATTAATTGTAAGAAGATTAATAAATATGGCTGATACGATGTTGAAATGGATGAAATCGACATAGACGATTTACCTCGATAGGTGGATGATAATTTCGAGATTCCCTCACGACACCCCACCATCGAAACTCCAGTTCCAATCCAATCACAATTGGATGGCGCCTACTACTAGTCAAGTCTGGAATTACTCGAGGGAGCTGTAAACGAACTACTACAACAGTTTGACAGAAAAAGGTCAGGGGGTGGGATGGGGTACCCCCTCCCTGTCGGTCGCGACAACTCCAAGGTTCCAATTTGATATGAACGGTAGATTGCGACTAAAAGCAAGCATCAAATCTCCCAATATCAACACGAGGACGGTAAACCCCTAGCGATTAAGCACCATTGCCGGAACCCCGGGCGGTGGCCATTCGTAAGGGACGAACCTAGGATTTCACGGATTGGAAGAGGGTAAAACAAGTTATACCTGCCCCGCCTGTAGAGGCCCTAAAGTCTAACACGAACGAATACTATAGCGAAGATCGGCCACCGCGATAGAAAACGGTCGACTCAGAAGCTTCCCCTCAAATAGCCACCGACGTTTATTAACACGATGGAGCCACGTTCAGCGTTCAATCACAATTGGTAAAAATACTCAACGGATGAAACCCACCGTTACCTTCTTCTAGAACTCCGTTGGACTCGAAAAGCTCTACAAACGGTCCGGGGCGAACTGGTCCTTAACCTCATCCAAACTCACGGCGCTGGATAAACATATCGCGCTAGTAGAAAGAAAAACTGGAGTAAGCCGGTGACGATAGAGAATCTACCGAGCGGATCAACAACTCCTGCGGTCTTTGCGGATGAAAGCAGAAACTCGCTTGGAGGCCGCCTCGGTACCCGTGAGGCTCTCCGCTACACAAATAAGTCGATCCGCGAATCAATCACGAGTCCTTGCACGAGGAGAACGACACTCGTGAGCGTCTTCGCACTCCTGTTCAGAGAGCAGGGCGTCACGATAGCAAGCATCCTCGTTGCTATCGGCATGACTATATCGACCATAGTTCTAACTTTCACTGGTGGTAGCGGCGCCACCACCCGCTCCAGCACAAGCACCAACACCCGCTCCATCCGGTGGAGCCAAGGAGTGGATAAAAAAACAACTAAAAGCCCTCGCCAGTCTTCTAGCTAAAATAGCTGAAAGGCGGCTGCCTGCACTAACCTGGCCTGATCGGAAGTATCGTTTCTTACTTTCATCTAATATTATCAAAAACGAGCCGGATTGGCTAGCAAAAATACCGGGCTATAATCCGTGGGTAAATCGCCGGTCTCCTATTATTCTCTGTCAGAGAGTTCCCTACAACCAAGCGTAAAAATCGATCGCCCACGAGGGCGATGACTGAAGACCCAATTTTCTCCTCCCCTGTGTGTTGTGCTTCCAATTTTCAACCTTGTTTGATGATTGGTGTTTCTCCAATCGCGATTGGTCAGTTGATGGAACTCGATTGGTGCATCCACTTTAAGAATTGGGGGTACTTGGTGTCGATTACGATTGGGGAGGTGTATCCATATTTGGTTTTTTATGAAATCGATCCCACTGTTGGGGGTGCGCATGATGATATCCGTGTTCACGTTACCGTTTTTGTTGTCCGATTTTATGATTGGTGGTGGCGATTACGAATGATTATTGTAACCGTCAACCGGGGTCGATCTCGTAGTATCATATTGCTCGGCGGCCATATAAAGACCTATTCCAAATACATATGCATACGGGTGCTGGCATTCTGCAAAAACGTCTTGTTAATTCTGGATCGCCTTCTCCAGGCCACCCTAGCTGAGATGGCGTCCTCTACAAGTGCCAAAATTGTTTTTTGTGCATCATACGCTGTTCCATGCCCATATAGAACTGCGAGTTTGCTTCTGTGCGCCGAGAATGGCCCCAGTACGTACGGCAATGGAGTCGTTGACGCGAGTAACCCCGCCTGCGTGAACCCTAGACCCGTATCCAACATAAATGTACCCCAACGCGTTCTGTAACCTCAGCAGCCTGCTGTATGTAATCGACGTGAGCCAGTTTCGGAGGTACCATTTTACAATAAAACACGCCCACAGTGGTCGACCTCCAGGACAACTTCCGCGACCCGAAAGTCAAGTCCGGGGTCAAAATTCCCGGCGTTCCGACTGACGATGGGTGGTCCACCGGATAGTGATCGGTCTAAAATCCATCTGTGCCAATTCCCGACTGGCCGTGATGATAACGTCCCCGAAGCCGGTGCTGGTAGGAAATGCTTTCTGTCTCCAGTCCGCGTCTTTTGAAACCGTAAATTCCGTTACAACAGTCTTTCAAAGGCCATACGGTTATAATGTGTTTGGAATGGACCCAGGCGTCGTCCTGAGTAGTGAAATACCTAGTTCTTTGAGAATCCGCCTAATAGTATAATACACGTGAAAGTTGTTAGACACTTCGGAGCATGACATTCTGGATGTCAGATGGTCTTAATAATGAACCTCCAAACCCCCGCTGTTTGCGCACCATACAGCGAAATTTAATATGTTTGCCAAAACTGCATCGGTGTTCTTTCCAGGCCGTTTAACCACCTCCATCGTATAATTCTTGGGCAACCTATATTGTTCAAAAGAGATTAGGGAAGTTGGTGGCAAGCCAACGTCCCGGTCTAACCGTTACGGTTGGTGTACAAAGGCCGGTTAACAACGTCTTTTTGTGTGTATTTACCTCCGACGCGTACTTTACATTAGAGTTAAAGCCTAAATGCTTTGGTATCCATTGAAAGATATTATTAGTTTGCTACTATAACTAATGTTCAAACAGGGATTGTGAACTCAAAAATTATTAGACAACTGCTGCGAAAAAACGCCGGGTAGGCCTTCAATCAATCACCTTCACACGGTTGGATGGCAGAATGTGGGTAAAGAGCGAATGGTTTTACTATGTGAAGGATGGAACACAATTAAATCAAGCTGCCCACCGAACTGTGGGGAATAAGACAGCTCACAGATTTTTGTCAACACAGAGCTTGACGGTATAATCAACCTCAACAGTATCGAATGCTACCTGGCCTCGCAACAATGACCATCAGCAATTGATAATAAGGTAATGGTCTCCCCGGGTTGGGTAATTTCAAACTCGGTTTTAGAGAGACATACTCCTCAAACAAAGGAGTGGTTTACCCCGGGAGAGACGTCGGTGATAAACCGGTGGACTTCACCTTCACGAAAACTACTCTGGTGCACCTGGGATCGGTGGAACACATCGTACAACACGAATAACGGATCCCCCAGCCAATACTGTAAACGTGCCCGCCAGCGATTGTTTCTATGGACGAGACGGTAACGTTAACTTCCCAACCCAGATGAAAGTTTTGGAATGCGGGAACACATCCACGAGTTGAAGATTTATATTCCTTTAGATGAAAAGGGCGAGATTGAAAGAAACGGATTACCCGATTATCGGTCGTCCTAGAAATTTCAAATTAATTAATTTTAAGAAAATTAGAATTAAAAAACGCATGTTCGTTAATATATATATCACATTAAGAGTATCTACGGACCAGTAGTTACCTTACCGATTGGGGTTACAAATTCAAATAATATTGGAACCTGCAGAGGGGGATTCATCCCCGACAGAGGGCAACTTTTTAAACTACCCAAAAAACAAAGGCCTTATTAATAGAACTATATCGAGGGCCACGGAACGAATTCACAAAGTCTACTATCACAACTAAGAATAGGCCCTGGCTGTGAATACACAAAGTCGTAATAAACCATACGGAACTAAACGAAACTAGGTAAAAAAATAACCAAATTTAGAAAAAGGCCCGTTGGGGATTGATAAAGCCCGAGAAGACCGTAAGGCTGAAATTAACGGAGGTTTATGATGGCGTTTGCCGCTTAGAAGACTCTCTCAGCAAAGAAGCCTACACTTGCTGAATTTAGACGGGAAAATAATCGATTTTCGAAATGAGGCCACGTCGGGTATTGAGAAAGCACGAGAAGACCACCAGGCGGACCTTACGAAGGCTTATGAGGTGTTGCGCTCAGAGGACTTCTCTCATCAGAGAAGCGGCACTTACTGAACTAGATAAAAAAATAAAACAAATTTCGAAAAGAGACCCGGTCGGGTATTGATAAAGTCCGAGAAGACCACCAGTCTAACCTTGCAGAGGCCATTGCGGAGGCTTATGATGCGTTGCGCTTAGAGAACTCTCATAGTAAAGAATCGACACTTACCGAACTAGATGAAAAAATAGCCGAATTTATAAAAGAGACCAGGTCTGGGGTTGAGGGGGTCCAGAGAAGACACAAAGAGGCCATTGCGGAGGCTTATGGGCGTTACGCTCAGAGAACTCTCTCAACAGAGAAGCGGCACTTACTGACCTATATGAAAAAATAACCGAATTTAAAAAAGAGACCCGGTTTGATCTTGATGGAGTCCGAACGGGTATTGAGAAAGCCCGAGACCACCAGGCGGACATTACGGAGGCTTATAGGGTGTTGCGCTCAGAGGACTCTCCCAACGGAGAAGCAGCACTTACTGAACTAGAGAAAAAATAACAGAATTTCGGGAAGAGACCCGAACGGTTATTGAGAAAGTCCGAGAAGACCACCAGGCGGCCCTTACGGAGGCTTATAGGGTGTTGCGCTCAGAGGATCGGACGGGGATTGCGGGATTAGGAACCCGAGTGGTTGAATCTATCCGCGCATTGATGAATCACTTGTTGCGGTTGATGATAAAGTAAATCGAGTTCGTACTGAGGCATATAACGCAAACAATGCGCTTGCCGGAATAGTGCGAACAATGAAAACGCCAAAACGTGTCATAACTGTTTGGGCTGAGAAGCGGGGCCCATTGGTTGTGGGGCACTATGAATATTCGTTCGGTGCCAAAGCGAGTAATAAATATGGGGGATACACTATGACAGCTGCAGGTGAAGTTGTCCAAATGGCGGTCTGCTCGGTTAATGCTAATGGTAAACCTGTGGGGCGCGGTCGCTATAAATATTGTAGTAGATGGGAAAGAACGGGGGGTTGGAGTCACTAAAATCTCTGGAGATAGTTCGACGGTGGTTTCGTTTGCCGGTGATGATCGAATTAGACTTTCACAAGGTAGTGTTATTAACTTTGTTACGAAAATCGGTGACTCAGAGAGTTCTTCCCACTATTGTATCATTGTTAATTGAACTTATTGTGTAAATACTAATATATTGAAATAAATTTAACTATGAACGAATCACCGCTTCCAATTGTCAATACCACTCCACCAACACTGTATCCAACTCTCAATACCACTCCACCAACACTGTATTCAACTCCACCAACACTGTATTCAATTAACGAAAAAAGTTCAGATTTTAGGTTGAATAATATCGTCGCTATGCAGGATATTTTAGTTAGAGAATGTGCAAATAGAAAAAGACACTCTAATAAATATAGGCGCGCGGCAAACATAGCTGAAGCATCTAGTACGGTTCTGGCAAGTGTTTCTGTGTTGTGTGGGGCGGGGACTGCTGCAACGCTATCTACAATTGTAATGATTCCACTTGCAGGGGTTTTGAGTGGAATTACCGTTTTATCTGGAACACTTTGTATGGTAATTAGGGCGGCGGGTGGAAAACTCGAGAAAAAAAGTAGAAAACATGATAGAATATCCGTTCTCGCTAGGTCTAAGAAAAATAGCATCGACGTTATGGTGTCCAAAGCGTTGGCCGATAAGAAAATATCAAATTTAGAGTTTGAATCCGTGGTGGAAGAAATGGGGAGATATGAAGAATTAAAAAATGATATAAGGATCAAGGCGCGCGCCACCATGCCAAAAATTGAGTGTACTGATTGGGATAAATTTAGGGTAAAACTTGGAAATAAAGTCGGAGGAAATGTTACAGCACCATTGTGATATTTTATAAAATTAGTTTGATAATGTTTTTTACAGTGTTTTAATGCTGTAGAAACACCGTGACTTATTAGATCGATTCTATCTTTCTAACTGACTTTTCGATTTGAATTATTACTAAACGATAATACTTGCGAGCACGTAATCCCTTGTTAATCATTCGATGAGTAGCCTGAGTGCCACCACATGGTGGACATAGTAATGACTCGGCTTTGGTCCCTACCCCACAATGTCGACATGGGCGAGGCGACACGGAACCTCTTCGCATCCATGCACGGTGATGTTTGCAATATTCGTAAATACCGGTACGAAAACATCTCTCGTGACTACCTGTCTTCAACCACGCACACTTAACTAGAACCATTATGTTATTATATATACTGAGTATAACCATAGGGATTCTTATCTCTAATAGGGTGTATCTTCTCATGTCATAAATATAGGTGAAAAATATGTTCTCATACATACCCGCCGAACAGTAGGTGTGTTTTTTAAAAAAATTATGCTTTACTCCCCCCTTTGTGGAAAAGGAAAAATTAAAAATTATGCTTACTCCCCCCCCCCCTTCGTGTTTGAAAAATTAAAATTACCTACATTCTCAAAAATATTCTCATCATAAAATATTAAAATCATAAAAATGGAGAAAAATCTGAGTAGTATATAAGAGTCATTAATTATAGCACCACCTGGTGGGAGGCACCACGTGTAGCCGGTGGCTTCCAGAGGGTGGTGGTATCATTTTGACTCTTATATACTACTGTTACAGCTACCTGTTGACTCTAACTCGATGGAGTGGCCGAGCTAAGTTACGTCCGTGACACTGCGCCCCATTGTCTCCATCTCATATCTGAAAATTGCTGTAAATATTTTCAGGATTTACCAATCTAATAATCTTTAAACATGTCAATAGACGTCCGTACACTCGGCCGGGAGGCGTTACTCATTCTAGAGTGAATAGTCGAATGACGAGCAACATCACTTGTGTCGGGGATACATGTTTCTCCGGCAACGAGAGGACTGTTGCATACAATGCTGCTCGTCTGCCTGCTGGATGCTCGCACCTAATAATAATACTAGAATTAATATTTGATCAATGGTGGCAGCTAGGTGCTGCCTGCATCCAATGCTACAACAATTCCCACCTTTAGTCATCTCACTGATGCCACTGGTCTCATAACAATAGCGAGTTGACTTGCAACAAGGAAAGTAAAATAATGTCACGATATGCGATGCAATCAAATAAGTACAATATAACTGCACCTATACCATTTCTTCCATAATGGTAGTACCTGGCGGCTATCATTGATCACGAGGCAATCAACCCAAATAACCAACTATTACAATAATTAATCATACAGACCCATCAAACTCAAACAGTTAATATGGTGCCCGGTCGGACGAGTGGTTAGCACAACTGAATCGGGTAGCTCCGAACGCCAATGCCTTTGACTGACGGCTGGCGTCAAACAAATAGCAAACCCTATATCATTTTAACGATATCCTGCGAGCTGCCGCCCCCTGGGTGGACACTGTATTAACTCCCGAACGGACCGTATGGGGACGGGGCCACGGGGGGCGGTGTCAGCGTATGGCTGGCCGCCACCTGAGAGTCCCGTCCGCTTGCGGCTGCGAAGGCCATTTTAGCATAACCATAGCTAAAACTAACATACAAGTAATCCCACCCAATGGGTATGTACTCGATCGGAACTGGCCCAGGAAAGTCTCTTGCGTATGGACTGCCTTATCGAGGATTAGTACTGGAAAATTAACGAGACGATATGTACAGGCTCGTGTGGGCTAACACATGAATCCAAAATTAACATACAAGTAATCCCACCCAACGAGTGTACGGAATTCTACCCACCACAATCCCGATATGCTATTATGTACTATGTTAGACTAGACTTAGTAGATTATATTTAGTAGTAGTGGTAAGGGTAATGAGTGGAAAGAGGAAGGGTCAACAATTGGTCTGGTACCGTTGGAACTCGCTTCACTGACGAAGCCTGTTTAGTCGGTGATGGACGGACTCTTCTTGCACGCATTATTGTTGGCCTGCTTCTAACCACTCAAGCCAGACTACTTCTGGTATTTAATCAAATTACAACAATATGGTGAGTGGTGGGATTTTACATATATGCATAGACGTACATGTACTTGTATATACATCCATGTACATATATAGAGCGCGCACCGTTTGATAACAAAATATACTGGACTGCAGAGATTGACATCGATCCGTGTATGAAATGCCACGGCTTCGTTCGGTCTCTGCGAAGCTCCGGGACGGCTGGTGTCGTGGGGATATCGTTGTCGGGAACCGTAAAGTCGCCCCGAACCCCTGCGATATCAGCCGTTAGAAACAGTAATAACATACACAAAAAAAAAAAAAGCAATTACCCAAAGCACACACATTATTCGAAAATAGCACTGTACTCGAGTGAGCAATGACTTTGGTTGAACCTAGCCTCTACCCGAATACGTCACAATCCAAATAACTGCATAGCGGTCTGGTCGATGGGTTGGTAGCAAGTCTGAAACAAGTGCCGCTCTAATATAAACTTGTATTTTAACTGTAATGTAATTTTAAAATTGGCCCTATAATACATCAATAAAAAACACATAGGAACACATACGTCTAGGTCCACACTGTCGCCGAGGAGTTCTCATACTACACATATGTATACATGTCCATGATATGTACATATGCAAAAATGCATAGCATAACCAGGAGTCCCATCTCCAATACACGAAACAGATAGGGACCATACAACTGATGCTGAATAACCATACATGTTTTTCTCCCAAGATTCGTTGTAGCACCAATGCACCGATACTTGTCTAGTAAGTAGACAAATATCACCGACTCTCACTAGGTCACAACTGGTCTGGTCCATCCCAGGCAAGCAGGGAATTCAGAATCTGCGGACGTAAATATAAACTCACACACCCATTGTGTCCGGTAAAACCACTAAGGCGACCAAGTCAACATATGAAGTCATAGAAGACAGAAGCTGCTCCCGCTGATTGAAAGCCGGGAGTGCTTGGTGAACCCGGGTGTCACAAATAACCGGTGGATCCACTCCATACAGACACGACGCTAGAAGACAGAAGCACAAGAACGGAGGATTTCTGCCTGCATCAATATACCTCAAAGCGCCGAACTGTTTCTGTGCAGTTAGTGGTCGAGCCGGGCATACTGGTCTCATCATATTGTCCATATAGTCAATCAACAGAAGCTGGCCCTATGGGGACCAGCTATTTCGCCCTTATGGCAGTAGATGAGCCAAGTCAATATGACATTGGACATAACCCTGACAGACACACTTAGATAGGACGCACCCACAACATATACATACACAATCCAGATAAGGGCATCTGTGATTTTCATGCACACAGCTCACTCAAACACAAACCAGATGCGGTCCTCGCGGTGTAGCGAAACGCCTACGACACCAACAAAGAGAAGATCAGAACCAAATAAAACAAACTTAGTCCCCCCCTCCTCGGGGACAAGGCCTCGCTCGTGTCTACCACCCACTCAGTGGGAGGTGGCCTAGGCCTCTGTGGACCCGACATCGGGTCGTTTCCTCTGTGTTGCATACTGGGCAGTGTCATGCTATGTGCGCCTTGGGATCTGTGGCGGAATGAGCTGCCTGGGGGTTGCCAGTGGCGGCCTTGTAGGTGACTTGGGCATGGCTTGCCTGGCTCCTCGTCGCTGCGGGTGGTGGTTGCGGTGCGGAGCCTCCGGTTGTCAATGGCTGCGGTGTCCCGGTCTGCTGTGGGTGGGTCGGTGGCTTGGCTCCGGCTCGGCCTGCACTGTTGCTCCTCTGTGGACGTTGGATTTGCCCATATCACGTCGATCCGTCTCTGCTTGGTCTGTCTTGCCTCGTCCAACCCTCTAATAGCATTAGCAGGTAATATAATAATGTAACGGCTGAGTATCCATATATCATGTGCACGCACACTCGGCCCTCTTCACGGTCTGACATATCGGCATTGTGCAATAGGAGCTCACCGCCTCATCGTCTCCTTCATTTAATGCACATATTTCGACTGTATCGCATATATTAGTAAATTCGGACACAAATGGGCCAACGGCCATTGGTCTGATCATTTACGGGCACATGCCCGGGTATGGAAGGTCTTCGAGCCATTTCCCACCCTTAAATATAAGAAATTCCTGTTGACCCAGATCTTTTTAATGATCGCGATTGTGTTCGAACACAACTCGCACGTGTGGGTCTAACTGATGTTAATCCTCATTATATCGATGGATTTACAGCGGATTTTAGTGACATTCCCGAATTCTGCCTGATTGACATTTGTCTATGGTGGCCAATACACGCCAACATGAGTGTCAATTCTACGTTCAGGGAAGGAGGTCAATAAGTCAGTAACTGATAAATTACAGTCAGGGAACAAATTAATGACAGTATAACACATCCAGCGTAGAGTAATACCCATAGTAATGCAAGTACTGAAAATACGACAAAAAGAATTATAACAAGTTTGGGCTTCCATACATTGAACATTTTGTCAGCGGTTTCCCCAATGACGTCATTTGTATGTTTTAATATACTCGATCCGGGGCCAACTATTTCATTCACAAAACAGAAGTAAACATGGCGATGCCAAAGTAATGAAGAAACTTTAACAAAAATCCTGCTACAACATTGTTTTTTACCGAAAAGGCATTTACAGGCGTGACACCGCTTCCGTGGCGGAATTCTTGTAGTACCCTATGTTCAGTACTTTCAGTACTTTGATTATTTATTAATGTAATGGCAAACAATGCAGTCCTGATCTGGATCTGAAGTGGTCGCAAAATCAATACGCCACATTTCTCTAGCCACAGACACATTTTTGCAGAGTTGCGTATCCAGAACTATAATGATAATGGAGAAAATACAAAACGCAAAACACCGAGTCAAATGTAAAGAGCATGTGTATTACAGAATATATTAATACTTTACAATGACAAATCACAATCACATTCACACTGTACGTACAATTGACAAATACATTTCCATACATTATTCGTGACATAACATATTTAGAATATTCGCGCCGACAACGCAATCCAAGCCAGCATAATTAATAATGTTGACACTTGTACGAATAAAACAAAGAAACGGACAAACGACGAAGAAGAAAGAGACGACATTACTACGAGCACACAGTGTGTCTGAAAATATTATAAAGTTTCATAACTTCAAAATACGATTACAGGGGTCATACCAATTATCTGACCAATCAGTTTATCGGACAAATGAAAATACCTGTTAATTAAGAGCATTATTTTGATCCGGTTTTGCAACGAATACATCTAAGTCACGCAGATGCATGCTGTTTCCATGCCAGTGTGAAGACTATATCGCCAAGGTAAACATTTTAGTAAAATTTGCTGAAAACATTCCCCAACTATGTCCACAAGTTGTTTACAACGTCAACAATCGCGCGGGGGCTTGTATCTGTCACTGCGCATGCGCATAATTTGAGGCCCCTATAGAGTTTTTCAATACTCTGTTGTGTGAAGTATGTAGACGATACGATGCATTCATCCAATATCATTTTCAGACTGTTACAAAATGTACAATACAGAGCAGATAGGAAGGAATGCGAAAATGTATCATGATAGAAAAAGAATGAAGAGCTACTTATCCAAATACAAATAATAAATGTTTCAATGCCAAATCGCCCCAAGCCATTTCGGACCCAAGCCATTACACTCCATTTCGCACATTTATAATTCGTGGGTAAAATCGACAGGTGCGAAAACACCAGTGTACGAAACGATCAGAATTTCCTTTATGGGCCTCATTAGCGCGGATTTTTCTACTAAATTATGAAGAGCTGAATCGAGTGCGCCCATTACGTCATTGCAGAGTTGTTCTATAAATACAATAAATTCTGTAAATACGATGTTTTCCAAGAAGCGAATGGTGATTGTTTTTTTTCTGCAAAACTAGACAATGCTGTTGACAATGGTTTTCATGCGATAACATTATCATTTTAAGGTGAGAATACAAGTTATAAGACGGTTATACAGTCAGAATTCGTTATAACGACATAGTTCGTCAGAGATGAATCTGCCGTTATAACGAATATGCCGGTATAAAGAATCGGCGATTTTCTCCTCGCTATCAGACTGTCGTGATAATTCCGGCAATTGGAACATGTCGGTAATTGGAACCGTAACCACGCATTGTATCGACGCTATTTTCTGTCATTTTACATTAACATTATCAGCGAGATATATACTTATTTGTCACCACATTAATAAAGCAATGCATATATACGAATTTATATCGAGGAAACCAACAACATTCAAATCTAATCCGCTATTTGACAAAGTCTAGGTTGCAGGGGAACCTCTTGTAGAGCGTGTGGTGAATACCGGATTATCTGTGAAATTGTTTCTTTATTGTTAGCAATTCGCAAACATGTGCATATAGAAAAGAAACACATATTTTAATAAACAATTTACATGCTAAAATTTATAAAAATACAAAGCAAAAACATGTAGAGTGGTTTCCCTTTAAATATTTACATGACGATTCGTCCCTATCTGAACTCGCCCCAGAGGCAATGTTACACGATAATTATTTAAATTGTTCACGATTATGATATTTTTTTATTTACAATCTATCTGTCCTTGTTGGATTTAATCACTTGTAAATTTAGTTGCTAACTGTTCATTTCTTAATTGATGTTTGCAAAATAGTACATCACAGCAGGTGACAAGGTACCGACACGTTAATTGCCGCGATTTATGACAGCAGGTCGGGGTTAATCAGCCCTGAAATTGTTTAGATATGGTCAGTGACTGGTTCCCGAATATCGGTTTTCGGCACATAATGCCGGATAACAGAGCTGGTACCAGCGACGCCGGGTACCGGCGCCGTTATGGCACACATTATATGGTCAGTGACTGGTTCCCGAATATCGGTTTCTAGCACGTAATGCCGGATAACAGAGCTGGGTCACAGCGCTGGTACCAGCGACGCCGGGTACCGGCGCCGTTATAACGCACATTAAATAAGACTTAAACTGTGACTGCTTCTACCCAGGAACACAGCAAACTATGCGGAGCAATCCGCGGGTAATCCCTGCCGCCGTGTCGGTAAACCCTTAAATTCGACTAACAACAACAACAACTTAAACTGTGTATTCGTTTGCGGGAATTCCCTGCCGGTGCCGGAAGCCGAATTTGCCGGTATATCAAGCAGATTAAAGAGCATGCCGATTGGTTTGGCGGCTTATAAGTGCCGGGAGGCGAATATACCGCTGTAACATGTGCCGCTGTAATTCTGACTGTACATTTGTCCGGATAATTGATTGTCGATGTTAATTTTGAGGCAATCTTACGACTGATGGTCTGACCCAATTCTAAGTGAGAAAGATGGCACAGTTTGCTAAATAGTTTGCATGCGTTGAGAAAGCAAGAACCGACGGTTGTTCTGTGAACAATTTATGCCCGTAGCTGCTATTTTAAGAAAAATATCATACAAAAGAACTGCCATTTTTGTCCGATAATCTAGAGGATCCCTGTACATATTTAATAACGTTAAGGTTAGTCATTAAATGAAAGATGTGTACGCTATGCTACTTGGTGAGATTAATTCATCAGGACATATATATTCATGATGTCATCAGCATATGTCTTTAGTGTGGTCTCAAACAGGGTGTGTATGCTATTTGAAGGTGCTGGGTCACATCATTCATTTTCGGTAACTATTCAAGTTGTAGATCAGTTGTTTTCCAGCAATGGTGTGCAGATTGTTTTGTATACCGAAAATAAACTATAATATTCCTCAATCAAGTTCGATATATTTGGTATTGTGTGTATTGCGGGTATATGCTTTCTGGTTATATTGTCTTTTATGCAGTTATTTTAGAGACAAAATATATTTATTTAAAAAAAACAACAGGACAACGCAAACATTTCACTTTTATTTTTCAAGTCTAAATAATTCAGTATACATTAGTGATCATAATGAATATTGAATGAAAGCAACAGTTGTGTGTCTGACAAAATAAATTGAAATATCAATGTAGCATTGTGTCAACAGTTAGTTGTTTTCCGCGTCAAATTTCATATACATTTAGTGTTTCATTGGTCATAGCTATGGTTTATACCTGTACATGTAACACATATTACGAAAATGCGTGTATATTAACTTTATATACTAGTATAATCTATATATCGATAATAGATACGAACACATGTATAATACACGGTGCCATATCTATAACAGAGATACATATGATTTTGCAATATATTGGGATACAATGTAGTTGCTAGTTATAATTACTCAAGCCACAATAGTGTGATATTCGAGCAATATTGGAAGTAAAGAGAACGAGAAACCTAGGAAGATTAACAAAGGCTGCCATGTACGTAATAACTGTGATGTATGTATTAAAAAGAGGGTCTCTCATTAGAAATGATTGACTATGATATACATTTAACTGGTTTATTTAATTCATGCACGGCAATGCTATAGTAAGTAAGTAAGTAAGTAATTTGTTTATTATAGTGACATGTGTTAAACGAAACAGGGAATATGTACAATATAATATTGACGAAAACACCCGGCCCTATGGACCTATATGTCACTTTCAAATGTTAGGTAACAAATGCATGTGTAAATATACAATATAAAATAAATAATTAGCTATTCCACACACATGTTGATGAAAGAGTGCAGTGAAACCGCATTGTCAACGTATATTATTTTGATAGAAAGCACAACTTGGACTGTCCGTTCAGATCTGGATAGCGCAATAATGGATCTAGCATTCTATATTTCTTTGGAAATATGTGATGTATTGACTTATTGGTTGAAAGATTTACTGTCACAATTCAAGCGTCTATAACTATTACATGATTTGACGGAAGATAATTACTATAAACTACATGTATTATTATTTGCACGCAAGCACGCATGCACGCATACACATACACTTTCGCGTGCCCTCCAAGTATACAATAGTATTACATGCAGCAAAAAATGAGACGGATGCACATAAACAAAGCACGTAGTAAGTTTTAAATTTATCTTCACTCAACAATATGTAGATCTAGTGCACGTACAATTCAAACATTCATTGAATGGTGTGTTTGTTCTATGGTGTGTATTTACATATGTACACGTGTGCATATTTACATATGGCAACTGAAATATAGATATAATGAACTTATTTGTTATATGTATAGACATATATGGAAAGGTTTGAAATGAGTAACAGCTTATTATTGGCTCAACATAAATGATATGAAGGATGCATAACATTCATTGTGTAATTTGTTTTTATTTTGATAAATATACTAGACTGAATCATGTACTAACCTGCACGAGTTGTATGTACGATAAATTCATACTTGGTAGTAATTCATTAACCCTTTCACCCCTAAGTAACTGAATGGGCTGCGATATGTTAATTTTGCAACCAATACAATCATCGCAAAATGATTTTTAGACTATTCCATTTATAAAAAGGGGGTATTTGTTGTTCTCAAAAATATGAAAATTACTTTCAAACAGTGTAGAGCCGGCTCATCTGGATCTGCACTGTTTGCATAAACCGATATAGCGGGCTTTCGGGTTCAAAGGGTTAATGCATTATCACTACTCCATTAATACATATTATGTATCATCATTGAAAGTTATCTCCCATTTCATTTGTCAGAATGTATTCATAGATAGACCGTCACTGTTCTGTACAGCGTGATTTGGAAGTAAGAACAATACAACGTATCGAGCACACGTTATAATGTTTTGATGCATGCATGTGTAAGTACATGTATCTGTCAATGTGATCTAATAATTCCAGCACAAAAATATTTACACAATTCCCTAACATTTGATTGGTCCGTTGCAAGTCTCCGTCCACAATTTATATCCCAGTAAACTCCATACCGAACTACTTTCCGTAACCGTGAGGCGCAGTTAAAATAATTCTCAAGAAAACGGAAAGTAAACACATTTTCTTGATGAATTTATTTCAAATGCTGGAATTATAAGGAAGGAATGGCCTTTTTGTGGACATTATCGGGGATATAAACTTGGAAAAGTCGCGGGAATACTGGACGAAGGCCGGAAGGACTCGTCCAGTATTCCCGCGACTTTTCCAAGTTTATACCCCGATAAATTCCACAAAAAGGCCATTCATTCCTATATTATTGGCCGTATAATGGTGCATCCGCATAACCAGAACGACGAGTTCTATCTGATCTAGGCAGTGTGAATAACACTTAATATACTAACATAATGTACATGTCTTAATATCCGAATGTACGATGTATAGTATGGCAATGCAAAATGTATACATATCGTACATATTCCTTAGTACATGATCTGCAACTAGTACGAATGCATGCACAGTCGCATTGCATTTACTAGTATACTCCAAACCATATGTGAAATGCAACTGTGACATTAATATAAATAGTAACTATAATATGAGAGTGCCACAATAATATACACATAGAGTATGGTATATGAAGACGAAATACATCATCATAATTCCAGCTCAAAAATATTTACACAATTCCCTAACATTTGATTGGCCCGTGGCAAGTCTGTGTCCAAAATTTATATCCCAGTAAACTCCCACACCAAATGCTACTTTCTACAGGTGCGCTGTCAGTGCTGTCAATGTAAACAAATGGCGGCCGTCTGTCAAAATAAACACATTTTCTTGATGAATTTATTTCAAATGATGGAATTATAAGGAATGAATGGCCTTTTTGTGGAATTTATCGGGGATGTAAACTTGGAAAAGTCGCGGGAATACTGGACGAGGCCTTCCGGCCTTTGTCCAGTATTCCCGCGACTTTTCCAAGTTTATACCCCGATAAATTCCACAAAATGGCCATTCATTCCTATAATGAGTCCACGTCGACATACTAGTAAAATGGAAGAACATTTTCTCAACGCAAATGCATCAATTGAACACGTGACCAAATACACGGGTCCGACCACTCGACTTCATTATGCAGCTGATAAACGACTTTAATAGTGAGGAATACTATCATTCTGATTTGAAGTCACAGTTTTATTCTACATTCACGGTGTGTAAATTACGTCCCGGAGACCTGCTAGTATGGCGGTCACTTGCACGTTCGTCTTTTAATAGATCTTCTGAAATAACTACTAATACAATCACGATGTCCATTACAGATACCCCGATATATTGTACTGTATAACAATAGAATGCCACCGTCCTCGTAGCTGATGCCATTTTAGAGTTATTCCGAGAAAAGTTACATTTTTTCGAATAACTCTGAAACGGATAGAGCTACAAGGAATGTATGTACGAGAAATGTAATTGTTCTCGAAATATCTCCTAAAAGGACATATATGTATAAGGAGACAACTACAAGGACGCATTCATCAGCATCAATGTGATATAAACAATCATGGTACATGTATGAGTTATCGCTTCACGATTGCTCCAGAAGCTATTCTGATAACTATACACGAATGAAGGTAGAAATGAGCCAAGAGAACAGGTGTGTTTGGTCAACTCTATGAAGGCGTTGGTCACACTTGTGTGTGGGTGTTGTCTGGAAATCCATCACTTCCAACCATTGGCGTAGGCCCTGTGTATGTGTACTGAAACGGAAAATACGAACATTATAATATATATCATATAGTAATATATGTAATTATTGTACTCGTATTTAGTGCGTATATAGTATTCATATACACGAGTGCACTCTAGAGTGCAGGAAAATAGAAGTCCAACATAACAAAAGAGAACTTGAGGTTTGACTGTTCACATTTACCAGGGATCATAATCGACATGCGCACAAAGATTATGGTTACATTGCAAATCAGAAATGCACTACTTGCAGATAGACCAACCTTTATTGAGTACAACCAATGTCATTATGGAATTGCAAATACAATATCTAATTTCCTGATAATCACCGAACACAATAAGCAGACACAAGTACATCGCAGGTGTGGTTTTATTGCGCTTGCTCATTTGGGTCAACGACTCTGCCAATAGTGTCAGGTCAATGATACGCACGTACCATATATACAGCTTCATTGGAACTAAATTGAATGCAGGGTGTACAATTAATGAGTTTAAATGTGCGTAACTGTCGAAATGACAACTGTACCGAACGTAAACCAAGGATCAGGAAATGTTTAACATAACTTGAAGAACGCACCGGAGTGGCATTTTCAAATCTAATTATGTAATAGTGTATACATTATATTTTATATTAATACGTTTGCGTGTATGTATGGTATGCCATATCAAAATGACTATTAATTTCGATATGATGATAATTCCTTATTTGCGAACATGCGCGCTATTTCTATATATTTAAGGAAAACATAACAACAAACGAACGAAAACAACAACACCATCAAAAGTAAACCATCCAAATGGTCTCCGTTGGATGTGATTCAGAGCGGTGTGGACTCTGATCATACTGCACAAATGTACAGACTGGCCAGAGCCGTCACCGTTCACAGAGTCCGCTTTCCATGGCGCTTATAATACACCCACACAGTAAATCTCGCATATTGTTTACTGCTGTCCCAATGCCTTCTCCTCCTCTCAAAGTTATATTATATATCTGACATAAATACGTTACATTGCCAACCATGTCTACCCAACTACATATATTACCAATTTCAGTCATGTTGATACCCTGTAACCTGACTTGAAATAAAAGTATGTCCTGTTCTGTTCTGTTTTGTCAATACAGAAAGTTGTGGATTAAATAAATTTGTTATTTCCCTTTGATCATAACATTATATGACAGTGTCCATCCTTTGTGCGCTACACAATATAAACAATGTATTGTATGCAGCAACTATCTTTAATAAAAGGCACCGGGCCTTACCATATGCGTAGCAAGAAAATGAATGAAAGACAAAACAAAAATGTAGTTATTAGGTTTGTAGTGTTTTATGAACCCATGTGCAGCAAAGAGTCATCTGAAAAAGTATGGATTTGTTACCATAAATATTTAAAATACTTTCAATTTGTAATTGGAACTTAGTAGAATCGCTCACCGTGACAACAAATATGGCTAATGTTGCACAGAGTATTGTATTGAAAAAGCAAAATGATAATGGTATTGATTGCTATATGTCATGTGCGGTCCATGAAGAGAATAATACACATAATGTATGGTCTGATACACAATACTTTATAAGGAAATGGACTTTGTATTGGTCGAATACGTACTGCCAGATAGCATAATGTCGTGTCAGGCATGTATCCGATACGAATATACGGGTTGCAATGATGACGTCAGTGTAATCACGCAACGTATACATGCCAGAGTACTTTTCAACGAAAACTGTTATATATGACCACCAGCTAGCAGTAAGCGTTACCTTATAATTAGAATACCATCCTATTGTTTGTTGATATTAAGTTTATCAGGCTCGGCTGGGAAACGATAATATGCCCCAGCGACCCTCGGCATTCCTATGCGTTTGCTAGCATTCACTGATAAACTTGATATAAAGACATTGTACTGGTATTCTCTATATCAACGTTTGACAACACGATTACCAAACCAACGGTCTCTGATTTTATTGAATAAATTGTGTCATTACACTCCAAAACCCCATGGTACGGTACTCAATAAACATACTTACTGTTGACATCGACTTGCGCATCGGCGTGCCACCCGCGGGAGTATCCCTGTCCAGTGATCCACGGAACGACAGGCGCGCCTTGCAACGTAATACTGACCCGAAAGATGTCTACAAATGTACCATATACATCATGTGTGTTCATAGTTCTAACAAGTGTTTCGTATGAGTGATATATTACGTTTTAACAAAATTCGAAACAACTGTACCTATCCCAGGCAAGGTATGGACTAACGTTTTTTAAGGCATATTGCAATAGATACTGGTTAATTGCGTATTAATTATAGAACGTTAACAATAATAATTCTGACATAAACATAAAATTACACGTACTGAAAACAATAATTAGACAAAAAAAAAGTGCAATTCAGGTAATTTAATTAGTTTACTCATTTTAATGTACATGTGCACACTTATATACTCGTACATTGAATTGCTTCCTCCGATTTGGAAAGATTAGGCCACGATACATAAGCGCTTTAAACCCACGTTTAGCACGTGGCTGTCCATCAATGGACGAAGTGTAATCGTTATATGAATGGAAATTTAGTTAATAATAGAAAACATTACATATAAAACTACTCGTTTTCATATTACCTTTGATCGCTTTGAATCAAGTTTTGATTTGTATACAAATTCAAAACACGCAATGACGACTGATAATATGAGTCCAGCTACTAGGATGTAGAATATTCCCGCCACGTTGCTCAGCGTCAGCTCTGTCTGCCCGCCATCCTGCAGGGGAAATAGACCTGAGTGTATTTTAGCAGAGAATGACACTTCAAATAGGGACCAGAGAGTCATACACATACATGTACGCGATATGAATATGGAATAGTTACTCCACTCAGATACAGTACTTTAATGCAAAATGGAAATCATCTTCTAGTTGTAGTTGAGCTGCACATCAGTACTCGATCAGTTCGCGCAACTTGAACGCCATCGATTAATGTGCTAACAACGATGAATATGTATATGGTGTTTGATTTGTACAGATATACGAGTTCCGTAGCGTGCATCGTTGCGAGGCGGAACTAGTGTCATATATCAACATACAAATAAAATAACCCTTTTATTATTTATGTAAATCCCTTACAATTTATATGCGCCTCGAAAGTAAACAAATTAGTGATGATTTGGAAGGATCTGTTTTACGTAGTTCCGGCACTGACCAGTGTGAACTCACGAAAAGTCAATACGGAAAAAATATTGACGGCTTGCGTTCCATTGTGTTTCAATATGAAACGAAAGTACGTACATGTATATAAGTATCACGCTTATGCCTTCCGGTATCGTGTATTGACATGTAAATAAGCAGCATACTTTGTTATTTGACTTAAAAAGTCGAGTGTTTTCAATCGCTTTATATCAACACAAAAATGCGTTCTACCTGGAGCTAACTTTTAAGATCACTGGCAAATTAACTTAAGTAGCTGTACCGTACCTGAGATCCGCCCTCTAGCGTACACTCGGAGCGTTCCTCCCACCATTTCTTTTGCATATCTTCCAGGTCTCCGGACTCGCGCAGTTGCAACACGGCCAGTGTTAGCAAGTCCCTATCAACATAAATATGTGCAATCTACCAAAACAATATATTAAAGGGGAAGTGGCATTATCATAATATAATACTAATAGTAAAATTATCAAATATATATTGGTCATAATAATATGGTGTAAACGGTTCTAGCCCGTTCAACATTTAATAACGACTGAGATAAAACTAATCGTTTAAGCATGAATGCACATGCCTTAAATGACATTCATATCTAAGTTAACCAAACATTATTCAAGAAGTTAATATCGATATATATGGCAGCATAGTCGGTTCATGTTTTCGACTAGTACTTAATCACGGAAAAGTGTGTACATGATTTGAATCATCTTAGAAAAACCCAGCAGGCGATGGAATTCATGAAACTAGCTAACACAACTACCAAAGTAAAACGGGAATAAATAATTACTGCAATAGTATTTCTGTCAGTTTGCGTGGTATTTCTAACCTCGTCTCATCCTTTACCAATCGGATATGTCACTAACCGTGTATACCCCGTCTTATTCGGACTTAATTGACAATGTCTCACCTTAAAGGCGACCCGACGGGCGTTGCAATGCCATAACCTTTTGAGTCAAGGTTAGCTCCCACCTTCATCGTGTCACACGGTTTCCGCATGTTCGTGTAGTCATTCGTTGTGGACTCGATGAGGAAGGCGTAGTTGTCGTCCCTCACCCTCTGCACGCCCGCCTGGTTGGACTCGACAAATACGCTCGGGCTGGCGGACTGCATATACGCCCACATTCTCTCGTATACAGCTACCTTGGATTGCTAAAGTGAAACATACAATTCATTCGATTATGGTACATGTACAAAGAAACGACTAGAAACATAATATAGGTTGGCCGATTTCTTATTTAAAAGCCCGACGTTAGCCTGTCATTTATTACTGTTTGATGAAGAAATGATGAGTTGCATCAGACCTTAACATGTTCTAAAGCTGCCCGAGTTGAGAGTACATGTCATAGAGAACGTGTACGCCTGACTGACAGTCACTGTTGTAACATCTCTATACCATTCCAGAGTGATTCCACCATAGGGCTTGTCTGTTTGACGTCACGTTACCTAAACAATGTGATGTCAAACTGACAACGTCCGCCAATTCTAACGGTGATGATGTCAGTAACTAGTTCTAATTAAAGTTACCCAAGAGTATCCAGATACAGTAACCTGTGTATAATACCTGTTTAAGGAGATAATTCAAAACACAAAACTAAGTTGTTCATGCTACCCGAGTTGAGAGCACCGTACCGCATCTCCATCTAGTTGACGAAGGCATGTATGTCTGAGATAACACAAAGGCCTGAATTACAGTGGAAATTATAATTATTGACAGTAAATCAATTTGTTATCTTATTGACAATTAACGTAAGGGTCACTGCGCAAATCGTAAAGAAAATGTTTGTTATGTTGACTCTATTCGGGTTCTATTAGGTACATGTACCACCGTATTAGACAATAGAGAAATATAATACAAAAAAATACACGAAATAATTGTTTCGTGCTGCCCGTGTTGAGGGTACCGTACTGTATCTCCGTTTGTTTAATTGCAGTGGTACAACTCTAAGCCGAACACACATGCTCAACTCGATTTCACTACAAATAGAGAGGAGTCGAAACGTACCTTAAATAATCACCTCCTGCCCGCGTTGAGAGTACCGTACTGTATCACAGCCAGTTTAACCAACAATGCATTTCTTACAGAAAGCACACGCCTGAATGACAGATAGATACCACCGCTTTAGAAAATAGAGCAAACCACTAACCTTAAAGAAGTTTTTCGTGCTGCCCGAGTTGAGGGTACCGTACTGTATCTCGGTCTGCTTCGCGAGGTCCTCGGCGGACTCGATGGGCGTCAACATGCGCTCGACGGTGAGGAAGGCGGCCAGGTTGGCCGTGTAGGAGGAGATGATGATTAGCGTGAAGAACCACCAGACACTGCCGACGATCCTACCTGACACCGACCTACAATTGACGCTTCAATCTCTAGTAGCTTTATTGCTGGTCGTGTGTGTGCCGCGGTGAAGGCTTCATGACCTACACAATGCGTGTGACATGCTACTAGCATGGCGTATTGTATGTTAATGGCAATACTGGTGTGTTTCCGTAGGTTCATTTGTCTCTTTCTGGCATCGTATTTGTTTTTACATGGATTGTATTTTCCAGACCGTCATGAATATTAAAAGCAATGTTTCACCTCGGTTTCAGCTCCGATGGGACAATTTCAGATTTTGTGACACTTGTATATTGTAACATCTTATATATCAATTGATTGACATGGGCAGTTTGACGTAATTAAACAAGCATGTACTCTAAGATTCAAGATATAAAAAAGCCATGCACACACGAAAATGTATCCTGCAACTAAGAAGATTCTGATGAAATTCCTCATTACGAATATCTTCATCGCAATAATGATAGTTTGAGCTATTGTTTGTGCTATTATTACCGTGCTGGTGGTATGTGCATTTGGATGAAGTTGCGATGGAGTTGTCCCCCATATTACTCTTTCAAATTTCAATTACACAGTCCATGATCATTAATATTAATAACATGTCGACAGTTTGGATCCTTGAAACACATCTCATCTTACCTCGGTGAAATATCACAACCTTGCTGCATGAATGCCCCCAGCGAGTACCATAGACTGTTGGATATGGTGAAGTCATTGGTGATGCTGGCCCCATCCTCCACATGCCACTCTGTGGGACTGAACCTGCTCACTAGGAACAGCACCACGCTGACGCCTACACAATGTGCATGTTACAGTTAAGTGATATTTCGTGAGGCAAAAGGACATTAAGTATGGGTGAAAAATGCAATATTAAGATAACTATTTATATTAAGTAGCTTCATTCCTTTCTTAATATAGAAATATTTACGTACTTGTATTAAAGACACCGCCTTATTGTTGTATGCACTTTTAAAATATATGTTAAAACGTTAAATTATGCTGAAAGAATAACGTCGTGAAGCGGTTTTTGTAGATAGCATGTATTTGTAGATAGTGACAGTTGTAGTTAATTATAAGTTAGCACAATGATACAGCCCGGAAGATGACAAGCACGGCATGGTCTATTTACTCCTGATAATCAGTAATGTTAATAAATCTCTCTAGATTTGACTGGGATCATGTTACCTACATTGAATTACGTAATCTGTTGTTGTTTTCTCTGGAAAACTTCGTGTTTGTGCACGACATAGATCCCATTCCTGACTTGTTAATTTGTTTAGTATGGTCAGTATGTCTGTACCACTATTGTGAAATGCATGGTGACGTGGTCATATTTTCTGCATCTGTACTCTTGTTTGCACGTAAATACGCCAGGGTGGCAACGTCAACAATAATCGTCATCCACAGTATCGCGCTGACAATAAAGTCCTTAAATTATTTAGTAATATCTAGGTATTAATGTTGTTGTAAGTTTACTTGCAGTTGTCATATACATTATATTGTTGCATTTGGTACTGCTAGAGCAGTTTGTAGTTTATTGGTAGTGAAGGTTAGACATTGCCACATGAATTCAAGTTTTCCAAATTTAAATACGTACACGATGTGTTTAACATAATGGTGTTAAACTTCGAAACAACATAATATAGACACGCATGTAGTCATTCGTTGGTATATCCTCTACTTACCTATATAGGCGAACAGTATGCACATCCAGATCTCGTAAGATAACGGATCCATGAACGAGAATACGCTGGCCTTCTTCACTGCCGTCTTCTTAATCATGATGCTAATGCCGAGACTCATGTACGGCTTCGTGAAGTCCACCACCCTCTCCCGCTGCGAGTTGATGGACATTGGGGCGATGGCCAAGTCAACTTCCTGACAATATGATGAAGAACACGAGTCCGCATGTATGAGGAAGTAATCTGCGAGTTTCAGCTCGCGGATTATCTCTTCGTACATGCAGACAATGGTTTATATAGTTACTCCCGTACTGTCCGTAGTAGACACATTAAGGGAACACATTATGCGAGTCAAATCATAATAAAATCATAAGGATTTTTATGAGATTATGATTTCTTCCTATTCCACTTTCAGCATGTATATCGGCATTAAAGAAGTGTACTCCTGGCTATAGGGACATGCAGTTATCTCGAGTTATGCCAAAATTACCTTTGAATGTGCTATACATTGTTATTCCGGACACTGTGTGACAGTAAATGCTCATATTGTAATATATATATATATAGTTAAGATTTATAATGTAATCTGTTCGTCTTCCCTTGGCAACATTATCTTATCATTGATCTACAGTTGCCTCCGGTATACATACACAAGCATATATAGAGAAACAAAACAGTGCGTGTCGTTATTGGTGTTGTGCAATTGATTAATACAATACTGAAATATGGTGCATTTGATAACATCTTGAAATTAGAGAAACAATATCATAATACTGATGATAATGCGAGCCTCTGCATAAATAATAGCAAAATGCATTGCCAACATTCATAGCAGACTTTCAAATTGTGAATAGGTTGTTTGCATCAGAATTTGCAGTTGTATGTGCAGTGAATAGTTTTAGAATACTACAAAGAATGAAGTTGCGTAGAGCAAGACAAACAGTGTTGACGTTGTACATAATACTATGCCATGCACAAAAAGGAAATATCACAAATATAACACGAACTACAAGACATAATTATTATATGCAAGTTCTTGATTGAAAACAAGTTCAACAATACGTAAATTTTCTGAAAATATATAAACATTTTTAAATTAATTTCGATGATTTGAATTTTGACAAGTTATGCATTGACGTCATTTGTTTCTTAAAATATGTATACATATTTTTACTAAAAGTACATACAACCCTGTTTGTAAACATAACATTTACAATCGTGATTAATATAGTATATGCATATTGAAGTGCATTTCAAGTCTAACGTTATTAAGTATTTAGTATATATTAGTACATATTAGTTGACGTCGTCTAATATAATACATTTATATTTACACATACATTTGCAATAAAGACATGCAAAACAATTTAAATGTAATTAAAATTATTATCACATTGCAGTGCAGAAATAATGAGAAACCGCTGTAATTTGTTCTGATAATGAAACACGTAATACCTGCACATTGACGCCTTCTATATACCTTTTGATTTATTTCCTATGACGATTTTAATATGTCATAGTACATATACATGTAGCATAGGACGCATATGGAAACTTATAAATACCAGTGGTGTCTCAAGACAACACGTAAATATATGTGTATAAATTTACAATGGTCTCAAAGTTTTAACGTCACATAGTATTGACTACAATTGTTTTCCTATGACGTACATCTATAATATGACACAGTCCTGTTTAATTTGTCTAATACATTTATTTATCAAAACGTATATTTATTTATATTCATTTCAAGTTTATGTGTTATGTAGTTCAGTAGATTAAATTAGAAATTATTAAATTGTATTTATTTTTATGAAGTTATTTTTCCTATAATTTATGATTTTGACACATTGGAAACCCACAAATTATAATATTTGTATTTATTACATATAACACAGATGAACGGTGTACGACGTAGTGACAACACATACAGCTGAGTTGTAAAACACGTGAATCATTTACGTAGTCGCTTGAATACACAAATGACAGACGTTCGACATTGTCATGTGACTTGTGCATACGCACCTACATTGATGTTATCGTTTGTGTTTGCACAATCAATGCATACAACGACAAAACGCACACTATAGCAATGTGTATCACACATCTATACCGTGGTGACTACAAACAAAACCAGTGAGTTTCTAATTTGATAACGTTACAACTCCTACACACTAATGACTACCTGGCAACATGGACACGTAACGTGCGCATGCGCACTTACATTTCTCGTTAATTCTCCCACCATGCCATTCCATGTGCCATCTTCTAGTTTTTCGCCATACTTTTTGTCTTTGACAAGACAGACGTCGTAATCTATGTTAAGATTTGCTGCCACTCGGTTCGCCAAATCGGCACAAAATCCAATAAAATGATGTTTCCCACATTGAGGCTTGAGGCGTTCCGTTTCGGCGTCTCTATACATTAGGTATGGTTTCTCCTGATTAAAACAAAAATAGATGTTCTGACAAAACAGGGCGTATCGTATGTTTCAATGAGCTCAATAAGCATGTTCATTCGTTCTCATTTTTTTCTTCGCAAATACAATGAGCCCTTCCTTCTCAGAACGCACAGAAACGGATGCTAAAAATAAACGTATTAATAATGGATAAATGCATACAGGCAAGAAGAGTAAACTGAAGCTAAAAAGAGATATGTGCGTAATTTAGTATTCCAAGTTCATATAGGTCTATAAGCATTGGCGAATATTTTATATAAACACATTTTATTAAATAATTAGTTACATCAGTTTTATGTATACAAGCAGTGCAAAGGGGATTGGCACGAATATTTAATGCAAAACTAAACGAAACGTGTGGCATTTAATTAATTTTTTTATTTACATCGTTAACTTTTCTAATCATGACTTAGTATAGCCGGTTAGCGTAGCATACGTACATGTTTCACCACACGGTAATTAAAACAGTTATTCCTCTGATATTTGATTTGACGAATCATTTCCCCACGAAAGAATAATAATATAAACACGTTTAGCCTTTAAATCGCTGTGTGCATTTGATTGATATTTCATTGTATCAGAGCTGCAACGGACCCTATAGATCCTTCGGTAATCTAAAGTAAACTTGGAAAGACTATTGGCATGTAAATAATATCTGGAAGATGGATGGTTAGCGATGGCATTATATCACTACGTGTAATAAAACCTTAATACATTTTTCTACGGCTGCCATTAGGAGCGAGCCGTGAAGATAATTGAAATTTGCGCAGCATGAAATGAGGGTCACTACCATTGTGACTTCGTATCAGCCGGTGAAACTGCTAGATAAATATGAAACAAGCCATGTAATTATGTACCTAAGAAGATGTGCGATTTTCCTTGAGAAATATTTACAGAAACTGTAATAGTTTCTGTAAATGCCGTCGCAAGTGTGCTTATCATTCCCGCGACCCAATACGATGTGCAATGTGTCTGTCGTTATTTAATGTATTATTAGTAGGTTAACTCTGTGCATGCCAGCAGTGGAAATAACAGCCCACATATTACGAGTAGTTTTGGTATTTCTCTCTGTAAATATGTCTTGGAATTCATTAGAACTGCGTGCTTTCCGGACGCAATTCAAATAAATTCCAAGACATATTCATGATGTTTACAGGTTTAAAAGAAAATATAATTAATTTTGCTTTTTTAAACTATTTATACTTAAACGCAGGATTCACAGCATGCAAATAGTTGAATTCTTGTTTAGGCAACTTGCATGTATCTTGGTTGCGGGTTATGCCATAGTTGAATGTACCATCAATCTGCCAATGTGCACGGAAACATAACAGTGGAATTGAAAGTAGAAAACCAGACGGCTATCAGTATCAAAGCAATTAAACTATATTCTAACATTACTATCAAATATGCTTACTTGGGTTGACATGGTTGAGAAAGTAGCATGACTGCATATGTGCAGATTATAGTTTGTTTCACAAAACACGATACTTTATGAAATTTAGAGCTTGTAGCAGTTTATAAATTTAAAGTGTACGTGTAAGCATATGATATCAAATGCAATTACAGTTCGCTTGAGGTTGGACTTAACATTTGTGTGGACATACTATCAGCTTGCGTCGGCAGAAGTGTGTACTAGTATTAGTTCAATAGTTGAATTATAATGTTATCACGTTTTCGTTTCTTTACTTTCGTATCACTAGCTCTATGTCTGTATGCTAATTATATATATGAGCCGTATGGTTTTCTCTTATTCTGACAATAAGTATCAATGTGCTAATAAATATACGTAAGAATATGGAGGAAACGCCCGTCGTGCACCGTATCCCCTCACTGTCAGAGTTTACCTGGCGAACGAGCTCCCCTATCATACCATTCCAGGTACCATCGTCCTGTTCCTCGCCGTATTTGCCGTCCTTAACTAGGCATATATCATAGTTAAAGAGGCCGTCTTCCGACAGGGCGTCCGCCAGGTCGATAGAAAATCCTATAAAATTGTGGCGCCCGCATTGGGGCGCCATCTCCTTCGTCTCTTCATCCTTGTACATGAGATATGGCTCGTCCTGGTTTAGAGATGCAAAGGAAATTGGGGCAATGGTCAAATAGATCAGTGTTGATGTTGCAACTAGTGGGACATACGCAGTCAGATCTGGACATTCAGACAGGCAACTCTGGATACCCAACCAATATATTCAGAGTGTTGTATTTCGAATACCACACCCACTATATTCACATCATCGTATTCCGAATTACAAGGACCGAATACGAGTGCATATGATATATGGAGAATCAGCGCTAACAGTGTCCGACCAAGCAGGGAAGGAACGACGTGAGGTTGGGTCATCAAATACATGTCATGCGGCCCACGTACGGTTGCAGCGCGGCTTGCCGATATATACGAACTACTATAATTCGAATGTAACTACAGCAATATTATATAGTGTGTATCTGTCATTATAAATATATTGAGTGGTATTTTTATATGTCTTCAAAATATTGACGCCGATTGCTGTAACAACACGTTTACATACCTGGGGCCCGTTTCACTAACGAACTAAGCAAGTACTTTTGTCATAAGTTATAACTTAAGTCCGGAGTACGTGCTTAGTCCGTTTCACAAAACATCTTAGCAAGAACGACAATCGAAATTTACTATGAAAAACTAAGACAGGTAGCTAGCAGTCTTAAGTTATAACTTAAATATTTAAGTCGGAACTTATGAAATAAACAAAGATGGATGCCCCCATGTGAGCCGAGGTGGAGAAAACAATTCACTGACAGCAGGTAAATTTTCACTTCATACGTACTATTTTAGCAATTATCTGCCATATAAACCATATATGCTTACATATAGATAGCCACACTTGTGCTAGTTACCCGTGTATTTCTATTTGTGATGTAGGTCATGTCGTTACCAGTATTCGTTATGCCCAGTTATCGACAACATTTACAACCACTGTAGATCCAGATGAGCCGGCTCGTAACAAACCATCTGTATGCTGTACATGTATGTCTGTTTGTCGGTTGGTGTCAGTCAGTTGGTCGGTATCAGTTGGTCGGTGTCAGTTGGTCTGTGTCGGTCGGTGTCTGTCGGTCTGTCAGTCGGTCGGTCGGTGTCGGTCGGTGTCAGTCAGTGTTGGTCGGTCAGTGTTGGTCGATCAGTCGGTGTCGGTCGATCAGTCGGTGTCGGTCGGTCGGTCAGTGTCGGTCAGTTGGTTTCGCACCGTCGGTGTCAGTTGGTCGGTGTCAGTTGGTCGTTGTTGGTCGGTCGGTGTCAGTCTGTCGGTTGGTCAGTGTCGGTCAGTGTAGGTTTGTCAGTGTCGGTCAGTGTAGGTTTGTCAGTGTCGGTCGGTCAGTCGGTCGGTAGGTGTCGGTATGTCGGTGTTGGTCAGTTGGTTTCGCACGTTCGGTGTTAATCGGTCGGTTGGTGTCGGTCGGTCGGTGTCGGTCGGTCGGTGTCAGTCGGTGTCAGTCTGTCGGTTGGTCAGTGTCGGTCGGTGTAGGTTTGTCAGTGTCGGTCGGTCGGTCGGTCAGTCGGTCGGTAGGTGTCGGTATGTCGGTGTCGGTCAGTTGGGTTCGCACGATCGGTGTTAGTCGGTCGGTCGGTGTCGGTCGGTCGGTGTCAGTCGGTGTTGGTCGGTGTCAATCGGTGTCAGTCGGTCATTGTCAGTCAGTCGGTCGGTCGGTCGGTCGGTCGGTCGGTCGGTCGGTCGGTCGGTCGGTCGGTCGGTCGGTCGGTCCGGGTCGGTCGGTGTCGGTCATTGTCGGTCGATTGGTGTCGGTCGGTCGGTGTAGGTGTGTCTGTCGGTCGGTGTAGGTATGTTGGTCGGTCGGTGTCGGTCGGTGTCGGTCGGTCACCAGGCCAGTGTCGGCCTGAGTGTCGGCCAGGTCGTCGGTCATCGGTCGGTCGGTCGGTCGGATCGGTCCGGTCGGCGGTCGGGCGTCAGGTCGGTCGGTCGGTCGGTCGGTGCGGTCGGTCGGTCGGTCGGTCGGTTCGGTCGGTCGGATTCGGTCGGTCGGTTCGGTCGGTCGGGCGGTCTCGGGGGTCGGTCGGATCGGTCGGTTCGGTCGGTCGGTACGGTCGGTCGGTCGGTCGTCGGTTGGTGGTCGGTCGGTGGGCAGGTTTGGTGGTCAAATGGTCGGTCGGTCAGGTGTCATCGGTTTGGTCATCTGGTGTCGGTCAGTGTCAATCGGGTGTCGGTCGGTGTCGGTCAGGTGTCTATCAGTGTTAATCGGTGTCGGACTAATCGGTGTCGTCAGTGTCAATCGGGTGTCGTCGGTGTCGGTCATGTCTATCAGTGAGAATCGGTGTCGGTCGACATCGGTGTCGTCGGTGTCCGGTCCCGTTGTCGGTCCGGATCTCGGAAATTCGGCATCGGACATCGGACTCGGACATCGGATCGGATCGGTCGGTCGGATCGTCGAATCGATCGGTCGGTCCGGGTCGGTCGGTGTCGGTCGTTGTCGGTCGATTGGTGTCGGTCGCTCGGTGTAGGTGTGTCTGTCGGTCGGTGTAGGTATGTTGGTCGGTCGGTGTCGGTCGGTGTCGGTCAGCCAGTGTCGGCCAGTGTCGGTCGGTCGGTCGGTCGGTCGGTCGGTCGGTCGGTCGGTCGGTCGGTCGGTCGGTCGGTCGGTCGGTCGGTCGGTCGGTCGGTCGGTCGGTCGGTCGGTCGGTCGGTCGGTCGGTCGGTCGGTCGGTCTGGTCGGTCGGTCGGTCGGTCGGTCGGTCGGTCGGTCGGTCGGTCGGTCGGTCGGTCGGTCGGTCGGTCGGTCAGTTGGTGTCGATCGGTGTAGGTTTGTTGGTGTCAGTCAGTGTCAATCTCGGTGTCGTGGTCCGGTTGTCGGTCAGTTGGTCTTTCTGTGGTGAAGGTCGGTGTCGGTCAGGTGTCTTTCAGTTTTGTTGAATCGGGTGTCGGTCGAATCGGTGTCGGTCTGTGTCGGTCGTGTGTGTCTATCAAGTGGTCTATCTCAGTGTCATCATGTAATCGTGTCGGGTCAGTGGTCAATCGTGTCGGTCGTGTGAGTTGGTCGGTCGTGTTTGTCGGTCTCTTCGTGTCGGTGTCATTTGGTGTCTGTCGGTGTAGGACGGTGTTGGCCCTGCCCTGCCCTGCCCTGCCCTGCCCCGCCCCGCCTGCCCTGCCCTGCCCTGCCTGCCGCCTGCCCTGCCCTGCCCATGCCCTGCCCTCGCCCTGCCCTGCCCAGCCCTGCCCTGCCCTGCCCTGCCCTGCCCTGCCTGCCCTGCCCCCCTGCCCTGCCCCCTGCCCTGTCCTTCCCTGCCCTCCCTGCCTGCCCACCCCTCCCCTCACCCCTCCCCTCCCCTCCCCTCGTCCGGGCCTCGTCCGGGCACATGTTTGGGATCTTAGGTGGTTGGAGGTGTCGCCTAAGACAAACAAAAACAATGCAACATATTCCGTAACCGAAGCCTTTTGTGTCTTAAGTGGTCATTCTTTTCTTTAAAAACGATGAATATACCACCTAATGGTGTGTCATGTATGAACGTCCATCCGTCCATCCGTCTGATTGTCTATCCGACTATTGTTTGTTCTTTCTTTACATAACATACAAACGATGGCAGCTGCATTTGCTATAATCCTGGCGCGTAATTTACGACGGGAACGAGTCTTTAGGACCGAACCAATCCCCTAGACTTCATGGATAACGAGGACCAAATATCGAAATTCAGGCTGTCTCGTGATTTTTTTCTACAAGTATGCGACATTGCACATGCTGACATTATACGGTCAAACCTGAGATCACACAGTCTGTCAGTGTCATTGCAAGTGTTGACGGCATTGCGATTTTACGCAACTGGTAGTTTCCTGTCGGTTACTGGAGATATATACAACATTAGCAAATCAAGTGGTTCTAGAAAGTGGAGTAGAACTTTTGCGGACAGTGTTAGCCTGTGTTTCGTTTCTGATAAGGAGATACCTTGTTTTCAGACTAGATGGAGAAACAGTCCTGACGCATTTAACAACAATTTCAGACCCGTCCGCTGAATGCACGTGCTCATTAATCCAGTCATATACTGGTCAACATGTTCAGGGGCAATCCTATATGTGTGACACTGACTCACACAGTACATGCATTTCTACATGTAATCAACAAATTACCCGTGTCCAGTTCAAATAAATATAATATGTCATTCAGTAGTTGTATCAGATACATCCATATCTGACCGGGCATACCATTAATAATCGACAGTACATGTGTTCTGCTGACTCTGAAACGTGATTTCTGAGTTTATGAGGTAATCTAAAAAAAAATAAAAAATGGTCGAACTACCATTTTATTGGAATGTAAAAATAAAAACATTGTTAATTGTTTCTTTTGTTGCTGTTTCATGTCATATGCCAATTTATATTACAGTATAAGGTTCACTAGTTGGCAATAAATATATCCACATGTATTCAATGGCGTCGGAATATTGAGATAAAATTTATATTCTACATGAGATTATTTTTAAAAATTAATAATATTCAACATTAGGCTTGCAAATCCGTTATTTTAGATGTCAAAACACATAAAGGGAAAGTAAAGTCATCATAAAAATATAAGCCCCGAGCGGGATTCGAACCCGCGCGGCACATACCGAAGCTGTAAACAATAACTAAGTTGTAACTTATGACGGACTTGTTATGACCGTCTTAAGTTTGTGTTGTGAAACCAAATAAGCAATGACTTAAGTCGGTCATAACTTTTGTCATAAGTTATAACTTAAGTTCGAACTTATGAACAAACTAAGATTTGTTAGTGAAACGGGCCCCAGGTCAGTGTGACGAGGAACCACTGTTGGTATATGTGGCCGTGACTAGAGAAATGGGGCTTATGGGTTTTGTGACCGATGTAGCTCCAGACCGGTTAGCACACTCTTGTATCCTGATAACGATCTATAGTGTTTGTTAGAATGATTACGGATGTTTCATTGATGAAATTGCGAACAGTGTAGATGCTGATCAGACTGTGCGGATGCACTGGCCGCAAATATCATAAGCCTAATTTACCGAGCTACAGCCAGATTAATGGAAAAAAAATGCCCTTACGATAAATGTCAATATAAATATATGTAACAGTCCAACACTTGTCAGTATTCTATAACCTATTATAACATATTACATTCGTAGCTTATACAGTATGTATACGATTATAATAATTAGTTCACGCTTTAAAATTCGATTCGAATATGGAAAATACAAGGCTGGCAACAGAATAATGATAATCACAGAACACGCAAAATGATGCACTATTACAAATACATCCGAAGCCAAATGGTTTGCCTAATACACAGTAATAATTATACCAAGTTACAAAAATAGGTATTATTCAAGCAAGTCGAAAGGATTTATACTTTACGGAATATGAATTTCATAAAACTGTATTGAGAATTACAATAATCATACATAAGAAGTATATATATTAAAGAGGTATTTAGAACACCAATTATAAAACATACGTACTAAAATGGAGGTGACAATCCGTGTTTTATTCAGACTTGGCTCACCAACGGGGAATTTATTCAGACGAATTGCTTCTTGTGCCACAAGGCCGTTCTCTCTGGACCACATTCCAACCTGGAACATTAGATAAGTCAGACGTGATGAAAGTATTATGCTAGTTTTGTTGTGAATACATAAGTGAGTAAATAAGTAATTTGTTTATTAAAGTGGCATTTGTAACCGTGCAATTGTATGTACGTATATGTATAATATGTACATGTCTAATAAAATAATTACACACGGCCCAATTGGCGTAACCATATTTCAATTATCAATTAACATAATAAATATTTCATGTTTATATAACATATACGTATATGTCGTATATAACATATACAATGCTTATTAAATAAATGAGTATCGTGTTTGACAATATTCAATATAACAGGGGCATTTTTGTTAGTAAGTGACACGTGTAGTTTATGTTCAGCATCATGTAAACGTAGTCTGATAAGAAGCTACGCTTTACATTAGAGATAGTATACTGTGTGTTCTTCGTGAACATAGTAAATATCGACAATGTTACATTATTGACATGTATGACAAGTCTACTTTGGGCTATTGAGAATGAGAAACTAATAAATTACTGTCTGTTCCACGTTTTGCTGCCGGCTATTAAACACATTAAATCAAAGAAATATTTAAATGTAAGTACTTTTTCACCAATAACGAAAAAGTAGTCGTGTTCGCCAGTTATCATTACTGTCTGTTCCACGTTTTGCTGCCGACGAAGTTTTGGCTATTAAACATATTAAATTTAAAAAAATATTTAAATGTAAGTACTTTTTCATCAATAACACAAAAGTCACCATCGCCAAATATTTGTATTTGATGAAATTCCATCACATATTGATTTTATTGCGAAAAAACGATTTTCCTATGGGAATAACAACAACAGCATTATTTGTGGGCCGATTTTCAAAATCTAACTTTTGTTTTCTTAGTTATATCTAACCAGGTTTCGGAGTCAATTTCCAACATTTTTCGTTTGTTTGCGTCGTCCCACAGCTCCTAAGCCTCCTTGTCCCCCATGTTTTTTTTCGCAATAAATTTTCATCAATAACACAAACTTCAACATCCCTTATGTTTTTATTATCAAATAAAAACATAAGGGATGGTGAAGTTTGTGTTATTGATGAAAAATTACTTGCATTTAAATATGTTTTAAATTTAAACTTCGTCGGCAGCAAAACATGGAATAGACAGTAGTGATAAATGGCGAACGTGACTATCAGAAAATAAATTGCAAGTGCGGATTTATTTCTGTCACCGACTGCCAATAGTGTCACAGTCCGCGACACAAACCGTGCCCAAGTCGCTGAAGTCGGGTTGATGCTTTGAATAACCTTCATACCAAGTCGCTAAAGTCGGATGTGATTATACCCGACTTCAGCGGTCTGATTATAGGAACATTCCACAGCAGGGAAACAAAGATATCACCATACCGATGCCAATCCCATGCTGACTGTAACCTCCATCAGCAGCAGCTTGAAGTCTTTCCGATGTCCTTCTTTGTCAAATGCCACCTTCCCTGTTATACCAGTAAACTCCAACTGAAATAACAAACAGAAAGCATTAATAAGGTACGAATTATTTTTATTTCACTAATAATCAGGTGACAATTAATAAAAAAAACAATATTCATTACGCATTTCCAAAGACATGTATATAAAGGTGTTTACTGTTTTACTGAACAATGTCATTCAAAATGTTGTGTAATAACATTACTGTACATTAATTCAGTAAAATAGTCATGTTTTTTCCTATTCTACATGTTAGCATTCGAAGCTAGCAATATCCAACATTGTAACACAAACATAAATTATAAATAATCAACCATTTACAAATGACATCAATTTAAAAAATATAAACTGTACTATGCGGAATGACTTTCAGAGATTATGTTGAACAATACTTCAGTAACCAAGAACCCACTCTTTCAACATTTCGGCACAATGTCTTTATCAATGAATTAGTGTCTGCGACACGCTAAGTGTATCCATTTTTAGATGCCACTTAGCGTATAGACACTAATTCCTTGATAAAGGCCTTGTAGCGAAATGTTGTACAAGTGGGTGGTTCTTGGTTGCTGATTCAGAAGTGTGGTTCAACATATTGTATTAATGCGGAGAGCTTGTTTCCACAGATAGTTGCTCTTGCTCCTACGGAAATTAGTGAACTTACATTTTTCAGTATTTCCATCATATTGGACCCGTTAATTGGACTGACGTAATTGCTGTCCGTGCATTTCACGTTCTGTAGGTTGAATGTGCCTCTGTTTGTGTGGTATTTTCTCTCAGAGTTCAACGTCTTCAGTCCTCTATAGAATAGGTCTACTGCGTCGACGATCAAAGCCGCTTCGAACTGAAATAAATAAATAAACATGAGTATTAAATATATCAGACGTCTGTCAATAGCCAAAAGGCCGGGGTTTTGGCTGCTGACAGACGTCTGTCAATAGCCAAAAGGCCGCCGTTTTGCCTGCTGACAGACGTCATACGAATTCACCATAGGCGTATACATGTACATGGGCCCGGTTTGCCGTAATCTCCACGTTCTGCCGAGATACTTCCATAATAAGAAATATCTATCAATATATTGCAACTTATTGCCAAGATAATATTCTACAAAAAGATGTATATAGTTGTGCCGTAAATGTGGTCAAAGTAATGTGGACTGCGCGGATGTCAAACATTGTAGACCTTGATCAGATTCCGCGGATCTTCCGTTTAATTTAAAGACATTATTCATAATATGGGTTTGTCGTCATAACATATTGTTAAAGGAATTTGTTATTGTTTGCTTCGGTTTGATGAAAGAAAACACTCCATCTACAAACAAGAATGTCTTCTACAAAATAATTGTCCGGATTAACGATAACATACAATGAAACTGCAAACCATTTCAATTAGCATTGTTTGGTAGCATTGGCGTAAATATGTGAAGCAAATAATGTTAATTGGTGGTTTTGAAGTCAGGCCCGTTACGTCAATCTAATTACTATTTAGCGGACTAGTGTAACTGGTAATTACACTAACCAAGTGATATATCACGTGGATACTCACACACGGTCTTCTGACTAATAACATTCGTAATAAACAAATTTAGAAATAAGCCAATGAAAACATTTTGCGTGACAATTTAATAGTATTAATAATCTATGTTTTGCTGATATTAATTAAACTGGTAATTACACTAACCAAGTGATATATCACGTGGATACTCACACATGGTCTTCTGACCAATAACATTCGTAATAATCCAATTTAGAAATAAGCCAATGAAAATATTTTGCGTGACAATTTAATAGTATTAATAATCTATGTTTTGCTGATATTAATTCATAATATTTTAATCTGTTGTTTACAATATTCCATATCGTATCTATTACGTGGATATTATAACGTTATAATCATTTAATAGTTTCTTAGGATATTTGACTGCCTCAGTGTTGTTATATTTCTCCGTCGGATTATTGAAACGTGTGAAAATCAGTGACAATCTTTCATTACTGTGTTTTAGTCATGGCGACATTAATTGTTCGACACTCGCTGGTGAAATATTTCAAGAACTATCTGTGTGATCCGTTATCAATCTCCGTGTGTTATCCAGGCTGTAAAATCGAAGATCTTCTTCAGAAACAAAATGTCAGGGACCTGATTAAAAATGTCCAGGGGCCCGTTTCACTAAACTTCTTACGATTAAAATATTCGTAAGTGCAAATTTAAGATCGTCTGTAAATTTCAATTGATGGATTTACATTTATTGAGCATAGGCTGCATATGCAGCCTATGCTCAATAAATGTAAATCCATTAATTATTTACAAGAAAACATTGTTAATGTGAAATTTACAGACTATCATAATTTTGCACTTACGAACATTTTAGTCGTAGGAAGTTTAGTGAAACGGGCCCCAGGTGAGTATAGGTTTTATATGGATGCAACAATGTCTGTCATGATTATCTGTAACATTAACTGTGCATTCATTCCCGTATTATGTGCATTGATTCTTATTTGTCTACGAGATGTGCATTTTATGTCTTATCTCTCCACTAAAGCACTAATATTTTTCCACGAAAGTATTAGCTGTCTGTCATTCCCAAAATGCTACTTTCCCCCTCCCGACCATGTTATATGCTCTATTTCTCCATGAAAATACTTTCACTGTCAATCAGAGCTCCAGATAAGCTGCGTTTTTTGGACTAAGTTCTTGTATATTTCATTCATTCTTCAACATAATATATACTTTTGGAGTTCTTTAGAATCGTCTCTTTGAGAAATTTCTATATTTGAAAATAAAAATCAGATTTTGTTTGAGAAAAAACTCAGCTTATCTGGAGCTATATCAATGACAGTTTGTTTGACCAGGAAAGGTGTATTCAGCGCTCCAGAAAAAAATCAGCTTATCTGGAGCTCTGGTATTATCTTCTCTATTTTTCCAGGAGAATACTTTCTCTGATAATGTTAACTGTGCATTTATTCCCGTAATATGTGCATTGTGTCTTATTTGTCTACGAGATGTGCATTTTATATATTATCTCTCCACCAAAGTACTAATATTTTTCCACGAAAGTAATAGCTGTCTGTCATTCCCGTAATATGTGCATTGTGTCTTATTTTTCTACAAGATGTGCATTGTATGCCTTATCTCTCCACTATAATACTAATATATGATTGACACACTGTGGATTTGACATTTCATGTGAAGTCTTTGAGATTATGCGGCACCATGCTGCCGATAACATCACAAGATTGCAGCTTGACCACATTGTAAATGGACACGTCGCATAGAATGGACACACGCTTGGCATTATGAACTTATAAAGTAGACAGCTTATGTTGTCTTCTTTATTGGGCTATGTAGATCTTAAAACCAGAGAATGCGGTTCATATGTACAATGTTCCACATCTGTCTAGGAAATTTATATTATATGCTATGTAAATTGCGATAATTGTTGTCGAAACTGAATGGACAATACATTCTGATAGTGTTACACGTATATAGTACGACCAGTGAGAACATCGACGAATACTAACCCACCAATATCGTTTAATTTTGAACTAGCTTTCGTAGGCTGGCTGAATTTGAAGTTCGCATCAACTTCGTGTAAATCTCAGAGCAAATGCGGAATGAAATTAGCTTTAAAAGTTACGCAAACATTTATAACGGACATATGTGACGCGCTATGACAAAATGGGGTTTATGGCCAATGTGACTATTGTAGCCCCAGATTAGCCTGCGCATCCGTGCAGTCTGATCAGGGTCTACACTGTTTGACATTGAGTCAGACAAACAATCTTAATGAATTTAGCAAACAGTTTAGATACTTTTCGGAATGTGTATGTCCGCAATTTGGTTACGGTCTACATTGAGTCAATAAGCCCGGTTTTCTCGTGGCGAGTCACATATCTAGCAAACAAAATATATTGGTGTCACATTAATATGTTTGCATGTCATGCTTATCCATACCATATACGTTTTGTTTCATATGTACCACAATTGAGCGCCAATTTGACAAAGTATAATCGCTGTTCAAACATTTCCGTAAATACTTTTGGAAATTCTTATAGGAAACCATTTCCCGCAGCATATGTAAAAACACGATTATTGTAGTTCTATCATCAGAACTTGGTACGCTTCATTAATAACTGGGTAAATGAACACATGTTTATAAACTGTATAATACACATATTCATGAAGAAAATGCATTTATATATTTTCATGTGCCCCTCTATGTCAATTTTAGCTAAACGTCTAGTACAAATTCCGTATTTATTTTCGGAATATTGAGTTTGACCTTTTCCCACTACCCAAGTTGTATATTTGTCTGTCAGCAGCCAAAACACGGCACTTTGGCTATTGACAGACGTCTGTCAGCATCCAAAACCCCGGCCTTTTGTTGCGCGTGATTTGCCCCCATTTGCAGCACAAATCGTGCGGTCATCGCTAAATTTAGTAACAGAGTTAACTCCCCTCCGAATACTCTCCGAAACAAGCGACGCGTTTAACACACAAACTACATCAAGTTTGACCTTCCGACAGCCTATTTTTAAACTCACCCGACACCTGTGCGAAACAAAACTCGCACGTGTAGGTCTAACTGATGTTTAATCCTCATTCTCTCTCACTATCGATGGAGTTACAGTGGAGTTTAGTGGCATTCCTGAATTCGGCCTGATTGACATTTGTCTATGGTGGCCAATACACGCCAACATGAGTGTAAATTCTACGTTCAGGGAAGGGGGTCAATAAGTCAGTATGTAAGGTGATAACTTACAGTCATGGAACAAATTAATGACAGTATAACACATCCAGCGTATATTAATACCATATTAATGCAAGTACTGAAATACGACCAAAAAAAATCTAACAAGTTTGGGCTTCCATACATTGAAAATTTTGTCAGCGGTTTCTCCAATGACGTCATTTGTATGTTTTAATATACTCGATCCGGGGCCAACTATTTCATTCACAAAACAGAAGTAAACTTGGCGATGTACCGATAAGGCATTTTCAGGCGCGACACCGCTTCCGTGGCGGAATTATTGTAACTATTGCTCTTCAATCAGTTTTCAATATATCTATAATGATCATAGATATCTGGAATCTGTATACTTGAATTGATGATGTCTTGTATATGTGTTACCGTATCTTTCTGATATTGCTATGCATAATCTGTAATGGTGTTGACTGTTTTGGTACATACTGTAGCAGTGCATACTGAACTTTAAGTTGTGCCATATCAATAGTTTACCCCTTAACCATTAAAATGCTGAAAAATAAAATTGCCGTCTGCTCATTTTGTATATTTTAATCTCTTTAAAAACCTGTTTTGGCAGCGCAGTAGAATCGTCTCTGTATGTTTTTGAGGAAAAAATATAAAAATATTTAAAACAGCAGACGGCAATTGTCGTTTCCAGCGCTTTAAAGGTACATGCCCACTCAGTAAGCCCAAAATGTCATTTATAGGAATTAAATAAGTGTATAACTGTGTCACTATTCCACCAGTTCTAAACGTTACAAGTGCCCGCTATACAGATATAATCTTTTAGTAATATTTATTTTACTGATAGTGACGCGCGGTGGTATCAGGCTATTTTCATATGGAAATGAGGCAACATTGATATTTTTTAATTATTTATACTAAAGAAATGCGTCACCTGAAAAAATAATATTTTCGACAGATTTTAAAGTATGATCATTGCACATCATAAAATAAATACAGAGATTAAATAGTAATATCCGTTAACATTTTAAGCAAACACGGTTATCGCCCCTGATATCAGTGTGTAAATGTACGTCTGATATAAAATGTATAATAATGCCAATCAGTACTTGAGATAATGGCGCATGAATGTTTATTTTGCCAGGAAATGTCTCAGATGATGTCTCTGATGTAAAGAACATTGTGTACCTACTGAGTGGGCATGTACCTTTAAGGGTAAATGAAACTGCAACACCAACAATCAATCAATCAATCAATCTAGTTTAATCTTGTAGTACCCTATGTTCAGTACTTTCAGTACTTTGATTATATATAGTTTGAGGCATTCTATATGTCATAGCACATGCCTGATTTGTGCAAAATTAAAATGTATCAAACTTGAAACACAATATTATTTGTGCATGTAGTGATATTACACTGTATTTCAAGTGTGTGAGTAATAACCCACATGGGTTTACGCTTTAAAATCATGAACAAGCATTAGATTATCAATATGATAGCCAATTACATTAAACACACTGAGGTATCAGTTACGAGATGTTCTATGTCACCTGGGGTCCGTTTCACTAAACTTCGTACGATAAAAAATGTTCATACGAATATTTCTGTGAATTTGCTTCTCACATTAACGTGTTTCTCTACTGTCTGTTTCACGAAAGCTGCCCAAATTTTTCGGCTATATAAACAATTCAAAAACAAGATTTCTTTTGATAATATTAAATTAAAGGAAAAAGTAAGAATGAGCCTTCTTTTTATTTCGTGAAATTTTGTCAAATATTGATTTTATTGCGAAAAAACAATTTCCCCATGTTAAATCCCCATAGACATCTTCACGGAGTGAAGATGTCTATGGGGATTTAACATGGGGAAATTTTTTAGAATTTTAGAAATACTGGACCGATTTTTAAAATTTAACTTTTGTTTTCTTAGTTAGATCATATCCAAGCTATCTAGTCAGGTTTCGGAGTCGATTTCTTTTTTTTTGACTCCTCCCACACTTCCTTACCACCTTTTCCCCATAGACAAATCAATTTTTCGTAATAAAATCAATATTTGACCGAATTTCACGAAATAAAAAGAAGGCTCATTCTTAAATGTTCCTTTAATTTAATATTATCGAAAATAATATTGTTTTTGAATTGTCTATATAGCCCTAAAATTTGGGCAGCTTTCGTGAAACAGACTATAATGCTACCCATTTGTACCTACGGGTTCATGTCATTAAACGTAGCACATCCACGAAAGGTTTTCCGAAATCGGCAGTTAGGACAAATGTTATTGTGGATTTCAGATTTGCACTTACGAACGTCTTAGTCGTACGAAGTTTAGTGAAACGGGCCCCAGGAACTTAGTAGAGCATTGGCCAACATTATCCAGCCTATTAAGGAACATCAGCGAAAGTATTTTTGCATTCTTTCTGACCCTGATGCATTGCACATTAGAACCTCTCTAAACCGGACATGCAGGTAGTCTCTGTGTCCTCAATTTTACTAATAGCATTGCCATCTATATCTGATAGTAACGCCTGTTTAAGTTCGCAAAGCACACCAGCATGCTTTTGCAAGGTTGCATGTCTGATTTACAGTGGAACCTCTCTAAACCGGACACCCTGGGGATCCAGGTTGTCCGGTTTAGAGAGGTTTCACTGTATCAACAACAGCAATGCCTAATACAGCATTAGTACACTACTATCTAGTGAAAGGGCAGCTGGCTGCGTGATAAATACCGCTATTTGTGTGGACGACTCGGCCCTGGGACGTTCGTACTGCTTCCATTTGGCGAGGAAGCGTTTGACGGTGCTACTGGTTTGGTTGACAAGCTGGAAGCCTGTGATGTTGATGCCGCCATTTGTGAAATTCTCCATCCACATTTCATCCATACCCTGGCAATGAAGCACGTGTGGCAGATAGATATATGGCTGTGCCTGGAGAAAATGGGTTTGTGTAATTTGACCACGACCTGTATTGCTTGGTAGAAGCAAGGCGGGTGTTTCATTTATGGAATAGCGAACAAAAAATAATTAACGTGTGGCCTGATGTACACTTATATTGGAATCTTGAAACATTATGAAAAATATTTAATCCTTTTGAAATAGCATTGGGTTGGAATTATAAAGAATAAACCACATCATTTGAGAGCTTATCGGACATATAAACATTTTAAAGTCCATGAATGGCCGAAACATACATTCTATCATGTCTAATTCGCTAGAAATATAATGCTGAGCAAACACTGTTAGATTTTGACATAACCTTTTATTGGCATATTGAATGCACACTAACGTGTTTGGAGTGGTGGAGTTTATGATACTATAGAGATAGTGAATTGATGATTTTTTTCGATTATTTATCCGGATGTCTTCTATTTGAGAAACAGACGTGTCAGGTTTTATCATTTGGAGATCAATGTGCCTGACTTGTTTTTATGTTCCTGATTTATTCGCAATATAAAACACCCTTACAAAAAGGACCCACTATGTCCAATTTGGACCGTGAGTTTGGATTTAATTTGTCTATTGAGTATTTCTGCTTTATCGTCATGTTTGGATTTCGCAGATTATGTGATTGCGTTCTCTTTATATGAATAATGTGATTAACAGTTATCCACTGACGCGTTGGAAAAGTCTGAATCTACGTAAGAAAGAACAATACTTACCAACTCTCCCAAAAGAAAGTGGAACTTGTGGTTTAAGACACCCTCGTCTGCTTTCTACAAGACAATAACAACAAACAATATACAACGGACAAACGTAAAAGGGACCCTTACTTAAATGAAACAATTCATATTACAAATATTTATTTTAAAAATTGGATAGAGACTACAATTTTCTACGACATCTATCACTGCGTTATTAATATAACTATAACAGTATATATTTTATACATTTTCTTATTTCTGGCACGTTATATGTTTCTCACCAAAGGGATGTTTGGGTGATACAATTTGCATTATCCCATTTCGTTAAAGAAATAGAGAAGTTTGCATACTGTGTAAGTAGATTAACAGATGCTTAGAAGTAATCACGTTAATACTAACCACACGAACAATCACTTCCTCTGCACGATGTTTTGGAATGTCTAGAAATACCCGGATGTCCGTTTTCTCATCTTTCAAGTGAAGTTCCTTCAGCAGACGAAAACAGCTATCCGTGTCAGAGACGCGCTTGACGTCTATGTCTAGTGCGTGCTCTCGTTCGTTAACCACTTGAAATAGCTGCTGGAGTCGAATTAAACCTGAAATTAACGGCCACGGAATTAGTCCTTTCAATTATTTATTTTGTGTTATGTGTTTAATTCAGTTATATTGTCTAGTCTTAGTTGTATGTTTCATTAACTTAGTTTCGCCAGAACGTTGTGGAGTCGTACGAATTTGAAACTCGTTGATGAACAGAAACATACAAGTTCTTATATTGTTGTGTGTATCGAATTCTTACATAATAGAGGTTGTGATAAATCAATGCTAATGCAATGTTAACTGCATTTACTTTATTTACATGTTTGATCAATACAGGTTCGGCAATATACTATAAAGCAACATGCTCTCAAAACATGACAATAAATACCAATATGGACAAAATGAACACAGACAGACGATGTAAATCGTTTCCGAATACGATAACCATAGACAATAATATATGTTTATGACTTACACGTTACACACTATGAAAGCATATGTAGCCGATTTCATCAAAATTGCAAAGTATACTTATCTTGCTACACTTTGAGGGAGAAGTTTTCATTTTAAGTATACACTTATTAATTTATTATTTATGTATTACATTTTCACAGCCATTTTGGCTGTGATAATGTAATAAATTCAGTATAATAATTCTGCGTAATTGTAATCATCTAGTATATGCAGTCGTTAGTTCTATATTAAATAATGCATTTCCGGAAAAATAAATGATTACTCCCCCAAAGTATACTTAGCTAGATAAATATGCTTAGCAATTTTGTTGAAATCGGCTTCTGAAGTGAATTATTTTTATCAACATACTTGAAGCAAACGTGGTGTATGTTTCAGCATGAATGGTATAATGCGAGTTATAGATAAATGGTTAATAATAGATATATCTTATATATTCAAAATGTATTTTATTAATTAAATACTTGTAACATAATATTGTATGACGGGGATCGTCTGATAAATACATGACAGTTACTGTTAATGTTTGTATGTGTATACATTAATAGAAACGTGTAGACGGTATATTTATATATCAGCGTATTACAGTGACCTTAAATACTTATTATTGTTGCAGTACCAGTTGACACAATCTGAGAAACATAATGGTTTTTACTTGTAAAATGATCATACTATACAACAGATATGCATCTGTTTATATGTACATTATCGTGAGAAATGAGTGCGAATGTTATTTTATAGTATTATGAACATACTTTTTTTTTATCAAATGGCGATTTTTGTTCCGAGGACTGCAACTGCAGGTACAATTGGGTATATAACTACGATAAAACATTCTAAAACAGTTTGTTTTTTCTAATTTGTTCTTCACTTTCTACGTATATCTGAGACCCAGTGCCGTTTAATGGCGCATACATGTTATCTCGTAAAGTTGGTTTTTGGGTATAATGCGTATATTCTCGTTTCGATTTTAAGATATCATATGATTAGAACGCCCAGTAGTTTGAAGAGAATGATACGAGATGCGTTATGAGACAACACATTCGTGGTGCATTATGATCAGCAACGCTACTCAGAGAGAGGAATGGGCTGTGGCTCAGGGCTAGAATGCAGGACTTCAATACTGAATGTTGTGAGTTCAAAACCTACCCTATAGGGCATGAATAAACTACGTTCATAATATTTAAAACTTTAAACTGTGGTCCCGTCCCTGTATGACATTAGCTTTTGCTGGGATGTTCAACCCCATCATTTCCTTTAGTTTTCTCATCAGGGAGAGAGCACTGCTTCAACCTAATGTTCGGCTTTGCCTGGAGAATTGTGGCTTATGTACATGTATGAATATTGCTTGTTGGAAGAATAGCGAACAGTGCAGGCTGATCTGGATATACACTGGTCGCACAATATATAATCAACATGTCTCCAGTTACAACCACATTCATTATAGGAATGATGGCCTTTTTGTGGAATTTATCGGGGTATAAACTTGGAAAAGTCGCGGGAATACTGGACGAAGGCCGGAAGGCCTCGTCCAGTATTCCCGCGACTTTTCCAAGTTTATATCCCCGATAAATTCCACAAAAAGGCCATTCATTCCTTATAATTCCAGCATTTGAAATAAATTCATCAAGAAAATGTGTTTATTATTTTCCGTTTTCTTAAGAATTATTTTAACTGCGCCTGACGGTTACGGAAAGTAGTTCGGCATAGAGTTTACTGGGATATAAATTTTGGACGGAGACTTGCAACGGACCAATCAAATGTTAGGGAATTGTGTAAATATTTTTGTGCTGGAATTATATGAATTTAAATATGTTATTTGAATGCTCTATAATGTATTCATGACTAAGTGGCGAACTCCTCATAAAATGTAACTTGAGTAAACTGCCAGTGTAAAAACATTGCATGTTGCAGTGTAGTCAGCACATGTACTTATGCCGGTCATATACATCTAGGTCATTTATGCAACGCTATTGGGTCATCAACTCAGAAACGTATACGACCAAGGGCCCGTTTCACTAAAGTTCGTACGACTAAAATGTTCGTAAGTGCAAGTTTAGGATCGTCTGGACATTTCAATTGATGGATTTACATGTATTGAGCATATGCTGCTCAATAAATGTAAATACAATAATTGATTACACGAAAACATTGTTAATGTAAAATTTACAGACTGTCATAATGTTGCACTCACGAACATTTTTGTCGTATTAAGTTTAGTGAAACGGCCCCCTGATCAGCACCCTGTCATGGCATATGCTATTGTTCATTCGGTCGCTGAATGAGCAACACGAACACACACATACAAATAACAGCAACAACATCATAATCATCAGATCTCTAATTGTTAAAAATGTATTTTTCTTTGCCAGACGAAGCCGCATTTATGGTAGCAATACCAACACTGTATCATCGTGTGGAAACCGTCGCATATACGCACGCCTACATCATCTCAGATCCCATACAACATAATAGAATGAAGTCCCAAAGGACACTGCTGGAGGAAATGCTAATACATAGTGACTTATCTTATTTCGCTGCCATTATGTAAGACATTATCTAGCCACGTCCATTTGATTACCTTTGTGACTACAAGACGTTATTCGCATACACCGGTAGTGTGTGTCGCGTCTCGTAAGTAACAATACTTAGCCTATGCATTTTAATAAAATGCACTTTACATGTATGTATATGATACTTCGATTAAATTCAATTCAATAACTTTATTTCCTCTTGTCAGATCTTTGAAATGTTTTACATGTATGCAATGTGTAAATACACGAATATAAATACATGTGCAGTATATACAGGCATATACTACAACAGTAAATAATGGCAATACTATACAACTCATGGTGTATATATTGAAGATGTCATTACACAATAATTCCAGCACAAACATATTTACACAATTCCCTAACATTTGATTGGTCCGTAGCAAGTCTCTGTCCAGAATTTATATCCCAGTAAACTCCATGCCGAACTACTTTCCGTAACCGTCAGGCGCAGTTAAAATAATTCTTAAGAAAACGGAAAATAATAAACACATTTTCTTGATGAATTTATTTCAAATGCTGGAATTATAAGGAATGAATGGCCTTTTTGTGGAATTTATCGGAGATATAAACTTGGAAAAGTCGCGGGAATACTGGACGAGGCCTTCGTCCAGTATTCCCGCGACTTTTCCAAGTTTATACCCCGATAAATTCCACAAAAAGGCCATTCATTCCTATATTGTAAGACTTGTTCACCAACATAGTGTTCAAGTTCATGGTATACGTCTGCATAGAAGGTATGGTGGGTGCTGTCCATGAAGGCGTCTCTTATAGGCATTGTGATTGCGCATTCAGCAATATATAGAGAATACCAGGCTAGTGTCTTTTGATATCAAGTTTATCAGGCAAGGCTAGGAAACGCGTAGGAATTCCGAGGCTTGCCGAGGAATTCCTACCGTTTCCGAGCCGAGCCTGATAAACTTGATATCAAAATACACTAGCCTGGTATTCTATTTATCAGGTAACGTTTTATGCTAGAAAATGACATTAGATGACGTCGTATTCTATGGACAGAACGCGGACTTGTTTACGTTGCCTCATTACACTGATGTCATTCGGTAACGTCACGTGACGTCAACCGACCAATGGAACGTCAGTTTTCACTTTGTTGTAACCGGGATGTTGATATCAGGTCAATGCCTGATACAACAATATGTTATCTGTCAGTACGTATTCGGTCAATACATGGCAGGTTACCTGATAAAGTGGCATTTGATGTACTCAGTGATGCCGTCACACAGTCAGCATATACTTATATTGTCATCCGGTACACACGTCCATAGCGGAGCAACAAAGTCTGCCAGTTTTAGCTCAGAGTGTGTATTTACAAACTGACAGACGACGGCATGTGCTATAGAAGTGTGTAGCCGCCGAAATCTGACAAAGTCATTGCCATTCTCCATTCTCTACCCACAAAGACTGGACTCGCGGACAGCGACCGCCGTACTGACTTCTCGATTCTACCAGCATTTGAGAGGCAATGTCATAGTGTTGCAATATATGTAGTGTACCATATAAAGCTGCAATAGATCCAAATAAGTACAAAAAACAAATTCTAAAGAAAACACTTTGGCATATAGTTGACAGTAACTTGTACAAAAACATTAACTTGCATTTATCAATTTCAGCGGATAGACGGTGAAGCCCCAGCATTGACTCACACATATCTGATCTAGTTCTCCTATCAAACCCTTGGATACATTTAACAATCGTATGTTGATGTTTTCCAATACAGTCGGTGTCTGCGCGCGAAAGGCCGTTCCATAATTCGCAGCATTACAATATATAGGCTATGTTTTAAACCGAACCCAATCATTGCGTAGAATGCGTTGAGGGCCTTTTGACACCTCTCGTGGACGCGTTCTTTGTATTTTGCATGGGCACACTGTTTAATTCCAAGATGTACAACAGAGTCAGTTACGGTGATGTAATTAGTGCCAAATTGAATATGAAACGCGCTACATAAAATGGTGCGAGGCTTTTTAGAGAATACAACTATACATGATTTAACTGAGTTTATACCAAACTGCCAATTGGAAGCTTATGCATTGACGATATGTAATTGTTTTTGTAGAGAATCTGTACTTGTAGATAAACAAGTTATATCGTCGGCCAGTGCTGGGTTACCGGCTCTAACCGAACAAACTGTTGACAAGCGTTTTCTACCTGGACCAGTAGGTCATTGATAAAAACGAGGTAGCAAAATGTAGATATTACACCCCCTGTCTGACACTACAAGTTGCCGGTATTAGTCTAGATGTGACGCCGTTATCTTGTGTCAAACTGTAGTAGTTGTACAATTTATACAAGAGGCCATTGTGCCACAGAGTATCGAAAGCCCTTTGAATGTCTAAGAACGCTGCTTAAATATTACTACCTAAGTCCAAATTGTAATAAATGATCTCCTGCAGGTTAAAAGCAGCAGATATGCAGCGGAGGTCTTTTTTGAAAACCTTCTTGTTGACTGCATGGGAATGTAATGGAATGTTCATCTAAATATAACCATATTCTGTTACCAACGATTAACAACGACTTTTTCACACAGTTTACACAAACACGGAATTAGTGAAGCGGGTCTGTAGTTTCCTGGGTCGGTTTCAACCTCCTTTATATAGGGGAATATCAATACTTCTTTTCCAAGCACATGGTACCGTTTCGAGGTTCAATATTATATTAAACAGTACCGAAATGATTGTAACCAGTTTTTCACTTCCATATATAATATGTTCATTCTGCGTGTTATCCCAGCCTGGAGCTTTTTTTCGTTTCAGATGTCGTATTAAACCTTGTAATTCAAATGCTGTGACTGGTTCAGAAAAAAATTCACTGCACCTTGGTTCGTTAGTTTGTAGATAAGTACTGATCATGGTATTGATGTGTTCGTTGAATTCCTTATCTTCCGACGGTGACGGCCCGCTGTCATTGAATATGCTTTTGAAGAATTCACTGAATCCAAATGCTACATGTTCCGGTGTCGAGTATTGTTTCTCATTGAAGAAATGTTTGTGCATGGTAGATCTTTTGTGTTTGTTATGATTTTCAGTAACAATTTTCAGAACAATCTATAATCTAAACCGGCGGCTTCGTCCAAATCGCTATAAACGTTATGCCTGTACTTTTCTGACTCCATTTTCTGAATTTTTCGGAACTTGGCCTTCGCGTCTTTGCAATCTTTAAAATATTTGTTATCGCGACCGTGACTAATCCACACCGTTCGCAATTGTCTTGCTGTGGGATGTGCTTTCTTTACTTCAGGAGTCCAATACGGCTTGGCAAACTTATTAAATGTGCATTTCGGTAGGGTAGTGATTGCTGCAGAGTGAATTGTATTTGTAATAGAGTCCGATATCGTATCAATTGATATTGAGCTGTCTGTGGGAATGGAGTCTAACATAGCGGCCAGTGTATGTATACCTGTAGTTAAATATGTGTTATTATGTTACCTTGTTCCATGCAATTACTGGTCCACTGGGTGCAGTGTCGGGCGAAAATGTATGTTTTATGCTCATCTTTGTCAAAAATGGCAAATGATCTGATGTTAATATCAAATGGCTTTCATCTAGTATTTTAAATGTATCAATACAGTTAATTAATGTTGTATCAACGAGAAAATGAACGATCATTGATTTCGCTGGCACGTAGGTATACTTTGGACCATTTCGGTGGTGTGATAGGTTAACCGGAATTTAGTTATTGCTATGTATAGACTATGTACACACCTTGGTTTTATATGTTGCCTGAGTCATATCAAAATTATTCCTAATTTCCGCGTTAAAATCTCCGCCGATAATTAATTGGCCCTGTGTCATATAATACATCGTGGTCAGTGCGTTAAAGGTACATGCCCACTCTGTAGGCACAACATGTTCTTTATAGGAATTAAATAGGTGTATACTTGTGTCACTATTCCACCAGTTATAAAAAGTACGAGTGCCTGCTATACAGATATAATCATTGAGTAATATTTAGTTTACTGATAGTGACTCGTGGTGGTATCAGGCTATATTTATATGCAAATGAGGCATGATATGTTTTAATTATATATACTAATTAAATGCGTCACCTGAACAAATAATATTTCCGACAGATTATAAAGTATGATCAATGCACATCAAAAAATAAATACTGAGAAGAAATAGTAATGTCAGTTAACATTTTAAGGAAACACGCTTATTGCCCCTGATTTCAGTGTGCAAATTTTCGTCTGATATAAAATGTATGATAATGCCAATCAATACGTGGAATAATGGTGAATGGAAGTTTATTTTTTGAATAAAATGTCTCAGATGATGTCTCTGATTTTCTAACATTTGTGCCTACTGTGTGGGCATGAAAGGGTTTCATCATATGACGTCAGATTATTATCCGACGGCATGTACACTGATAATATATAAAACGGTAGCGAATGGTGGGACTGAACCTCTATACCTATTATCCTATCAGAAATGTTTTCAACAAGTTATTATGTAATACATATTATCATAAGAATTGTAATTTAACATTACTAACTTTTAGTATGATGACAGTTCCTGTTGAGGGTTGCATTACGGGTTTTGATATGTATATTATCTAAGAACGATCAACGGCCGTTGAGGTCGTGACATGAAACGATTGTCTACGAGACAAGTTGTAATGCTATGATATATATTGAAATAATAATGTCCGTTAACATTTTAAGGAAACACGGTTATTGCCCGTGATTTCAGTGTGCAAATTTTCGTCTGATATAAAACGATTGAAACGATTGTCTACGATACAAGTTGTAATACTATGATATATATTGCCCCCCCCCCCCCACACACACACACCCACCCCACCCGCAAGTCACCCAATTTATATGACGTCTCAGCTCATGTACCTTCGTCTGTATCGTATCAGTTTTGATAGTATTCAATTCAGTGTGACATATAGCTGTCTTTTAGCTGTCTATTATCTGTCTATATGCGCTATGTGACGGTGACTTGGCAAGTTCACTGTCACTTATAGCGCATATATATTGAGATAGATGTATTATTTATCTCTGTCTGTTTGCACTATATATCACAGTCAATTGACAGTATCAGTTCACTTACCTTCGTCAGTATCATAAATATAGAGGATATTCGCCCAGTCATATTTGATGATGACGTCCAGCAGCCCGTTGATATACAAAGGCCGCATAAACAGCTGATACGGCGCCGAGTTGGCATTCTGGGCCATACTGAGGGCGAGGAAAGGCACCTTGAATGTGTTGCTATACGACTGTATGGTGGATAAGGCAGAGGCGTTGGTTACTCCTATGATTCCGTACACTCCCTTCTTTAGGAGGTAACATACTGAAAATAGATCAGCGCAATATATTAACCGTTCAATGAGGTACTTGCATTTGGCTGTGAATGGAGAAATGGGGCTTATGTTATTTCTGACCAATGCAGCTCCTGATCACATAGCACACTTATGTAACCTGGTAGCGATCTATATTGCGTGTTAGAAGCATGGCGGGTGTTTCATTGATGGAATGGCGAACAGTGTGGATCCTGATCAGACTGTGCGGATGCACAGGCTGATCTGGATCTACACTGGACGCAAAACGCAGAAGCCACATTTTTCCAGGCACGGCCACATATGAGATGGCTCGACACACATTCACAAAATTACAAACACAAGTCAAGTGATCCATGACCATCGCCGAACACGTCTTCCAGAAAAGATATACATGTACATCATAAGTTTATGTGACTTGCTGATTTGATCAAGGATTGCACCAGTATTTGACGCACATGTTGAAGTAACGGACCAAGGTTCATAAATACATTACATATACATAGAAGCATGAATAAGTTGAAACAAAATAAGCTAAAAAAAGTGTTTACTACCTCTCATAACACATTAATGTAATGTACTATAAGATGGAGTAAAATCATGTTAGCTTATTTTTCCTCTCATAGCAATGACTAAGGAGAAACTCAACGTAAATTAATACCAAACAAATAGTCAAAATTAGCACAAGACACGATTCTAGGTAATTTGACAGAAGGTATCATGCCAACCTATAACAAGTATGTAAACATGGCATCGATATCACTCTACTAATCCCCTTGCTGGAGCCAAGCTAATACAATGAACATAAGCCCCCAGTGACCTTGACGTTTGGTGTTGAGACGTGGATTTATGCGTACCAAAACACCATCTCTGTGCACATATTCTGATCGACTATTATTAAAACATGTGAAAGGGTTAAGCAGTTATTTAGAAAATAATTAAAATACTGAAACGCATTTTCCTTACGGGGCACGGTGAGCATAAGTCCTCAGTGGCATTGACATTGAGTGTTCAGACGTGGGTCGTATGCAAAACACACACAGCAAAGCATCAGCGATAGACACATATTGTGACCTAATATGATTAACATCTATGACGTCGTTAAGAAGTTATTATGAAATGAAAATGTTACTAACATAGGTATGCACGTACATACACGCGCACGTAGTGGACTAACGCTGTGTATCCGTCAACACCGTGCGTATGTGCCGTGAAACACGGTGCCGTGAAACATGTTTGATATGTGCGGTTGCCATACTAGACGATTCTCAGATTTTGAGGATGCGGCTGGGTTTTTTTTGTTTGTTTTTTTGCATTTTAAAGCTATTTGTAATGTTGACGGGATAAATAGAATAGTAGGTTAGTGCCGTGAATGGGAAAAATATCTGGCGCGGCACGGAAACGGGATGGTGATGACATGGTACAGTAACTGACGAGAACAAAAGCATCTTTAATGTTAGCTATATGAATTAATGATCGAGGAAATGGAATCTAGGTTGTTTACCAAATGCCACACCCACACAGTCAATTAGAAATGAAAATTGGTGAATGAAGACGAATGTTTAATGCTGTTTGTTGATGCATATGCTTGGCAAGAACATAGATGTGTACTTTATTTTGGAAAACAATGAACCACCAAAAAAATGCACTGCGTTTCATTACAGCGACAACCCCACTCAACACCGGTAGTGATTACCAGATGAGCGTCTAAATGTAGTGGATAAAATGTGTAGCGCTCAAAACGTATTTCCGAAACATCAGAAGCGCCGGTGCCCATTGATTGAAACCGTACCGCAAATGGTGTACTTGGAAGTGTAATAGGAATCGATAAGTGGCTAACAACAATGGTAGAAAATCGTCGCTGAACGTTGAGCAGGCATAACAGATAGATAGCCTACAATGGCGATTTGTGAAAATTTAGCATGTGACTTATGTGTTCTATTTGTTTTCTACAGTTTCTGTAATAGCTTATATTTAAGAGTGGAAATTACATACCACCATCTCGTCATGTCTCTGAATTAATATTTCTTTTGGTCTAGCTCTTTCAGGTATTTTAGAATAGTGAGAAACAAATACTTGGAAAGAACCATCGTTTTCTCACAGCATGTGTGCATGCTGGTTCCACTCTGGTGGAAAGAAGCCATCTGGTGCGTTTTCTTACGCGCATGCGTACTCCAGACGCTTTGAGTTGCCGCGAAGTTACTGCGTCTAATGACCGCCATATTTCCATAAAACCACACACAGGGACCTATTTATTCAATTGTCTATCCAGCAGATGCGGTAAAAGCACACTTATCACATTTGAGCGTGTGTCTTTTGTCGAAATAAGTTTCAAATTAAATGACGTCAAAGAAATATATTAACAGAACAATAGTCTTAAATACAATTTCTGAATAGCCGCTAAGCATATAATTAGCATTTGCTTCTATAGGATTGTGTTTCATTGTTGCAATGTGTCGGCACATACATAGCAGAGTGGTAAAATGTGTATTCTATCATAAACTGCTCGTATTTATTTCCATTCTATAACCTGTGTACTTAATTTTCGAACAAATACATCGCCTGATACTGGCAGACAATATTTTGTAAAAGTTTTAGCACAATATAACTAGCTAAGCACTACGTTTAGTGTCTGTTTCAGGACAGCTGCCCAAATTGTACGGCTATTTATTGTTTATAATATTAAATTTTATTGAAATTTCAATATGAGCCTTCTTTTTTATTTCGTGAAATTTGGTCCAATATTGATTTTATTGCAAAACATTTAGAATTTCAGAAATACTGGACCGATTTTCGAAATAAAAGGAAGGCTCATTCTTAAATTTCGCTAAAATTTAATATTATAAACAAAATATAACCGTAAAATTTGGGCAGCTGTCCTGAAACAGACAGCAACGTTGTGTTTAGCTAGTTATATCGTGCTAAAACGTTTACAAAACAGTGTCTAGTAAGTCTATAAACTTGATAATATTTAATCTTTAGAGAACAAAATATTGTTTTTGCATTGTTGATAGGGCCGTACAATTTTATTAAACAGACAGTATGGTTAAATGTATTTGCGATCATGTATTGTACCTTAAAATATCGCAAAGTGTGACCAACTGTTCGCCATTTACTCCAACATTCGACACTGCTCTACCAATCTTTTGAAATTGATATTACTTTTCATGTCTCGATCAACGGTTGTATAGCACTGAAGAAGGACTTGTTTCATCAGTACGTGACTCGGTTGGTTAGACGTGCTTGCTGCAAATATTCACTAACACTTTTTTCAAGGGCAACTGTAAGTGTGCGCAGTAATACTCCAGGAACTGTGTTCTGTGGATGGCTTAATGGAACAAATGCTCTTACTGAGAACGTTACTGTCTTTTTGTGACGAGAGTGGCTAATGTGTGTAGGCGGTAAATGTGCGGTGGCAGTAAGAATGTCCAAACGTATGTGTAACAAACTATAATTCCAGCACAAACATATTTACACAATTCCCTAATATTTGATTGGCCCGTAGCAAGTCTCTGTCCAAAATTTATATTCCAGTAAACTCCCACGCCGAACTACTTTCCGTAACCGTGAGGCGCATTTAAAATAATTCTTAAGATAACGGCAAATAAACACATTTTCTTGATGAATTTATTTCAAATGCTGGAATTATAAGGAATGAATGGCCTTTTTATTGAATTTATCGGTGATATAAACTTGGAAAAGTCGCGGGAATACTGGACAAGGCCTTCCGGCCTTCGTCCAGTATTCCCGCGACTTTTCCAAGTTTTTACCCCGATAAATTCCACAAAAAGGCCATTCATTCCTATAACAAACCAACCATTCCAATGTTTCTGCTTAATGACTCGTAGTTTATTAAACGGCATTTAACATAGGTATCATACTATATTCCTGCACAAAATAGTATCTGTAGTCATGCACAAATCTAGGTAATAGTATACATATCATGCTCTGCTCCAGATAAGTAATTGAGTATTGTCACTCCATCATTTCTGAAGCTATTTGGTATTTCAAAATTGTAAATGTGTAAAATAGAATGACACTACTGTTTACACATCAGCTTATAGTTTGCTTCTAAATGAAAACACTTGGAGACAATTATAATGAAATACCAAGATGTGTTTTCATGGAAAATAAGAAAATATGCTATATGTGTGGTCTGTTTATTGTTTTCTGCAGCATAATAAAGATACCACAAATGTTTCATTGCTTTTTGATACTCACTAATACTGATTTCAATTGGGTTTTTGGCAATTTTAATTTGTTATTTACGCAAATACGCAGCTTATCTGGAGCCCTGCATATGCTCAAATAAGTGTCTTAATGTTGTAATAGATGTATAACGCACACGGTAAAGTAATATGTTGATCACATATAAGACAATAAAGCAAACGGTTATTTTTTTTTATTGTGGGAATGAATGGCCTTTTTGTGGAATTTATTGGGGTATAAACTTGGAAAAGTCGCGGGAATACTGGACGAAGGCCGGAAGGCCTCGTCCAGTATTCCCGCGACTTTTCCAAGTTTTCATCCCCGATAAATTCCACAAAAAGGCCATTCATTCCTTATAATTCCAGCATCTGAAATAAATTTATCAAGAAAATGTGTTAGGGAATTGTGTAAATATTTTTGTGCTGGAATTATAAAATAACACATACCAGTAACATGGTTTAACATTGCCTCAACTCGCTAGATTACCGCACTACCCATGAACTTTCGTGAAGGTTGCTACAGGTCTATGTCTGTATTCGATCGCATCTATAAGATAATAACCAAACAATTGCTTTCGAAATGTCAACATTGAAGTCTCCATTGTTTTGCAACGTTCGGCTACATTCTGTCATTCGTAGAGAAATTGGTTCCCTCTTAGACGCATGCAATAATAGCGAATTACCCTGAGCTGGTTAGTTAAACAATGTAATTACTCATACCCTAGGGGAAGTAATTATAAGACACAGGCCCTCATGCTGTTTATGTTTCTCAATTTCGCTTTACAAGCTAGGTCATATAGAATCGTGTCGTGCACGTACTTGTTTTTGTACAGTGGAACCTCTCCAAACCGGACTCCCTGGAAGGTCCTCCCAGGGTGTCCTGTTTTGAGAAGTTCCACTGTAAATCAGACGTGTTAACGCTTCATGACACAATCCAGTGTTTTGTAATCATGAAAAGTCATTGTAATCAGAGATACATAACAGCGAAACACATCTAAGTTAAACATCCATATTTTCCTGAATGTCCGGTTTAGAGGGGTTTCACTGTACCGTACTGCTATAGATAGTGTAACTATAATGTATATACAAGTTTACACAAAATAAAAGTAGTATACCCAAAGGAGAACGATGAACCCAAATCAACCAAAATACATTATTACACGTACTGTCAATATAAACTGACAAACATATACCAGTAAACAGTTGCATTGTTGCAGTAATGCATGTACATTTATATCGTATGGAATATGGTTATCTCCTAATTAACTAACTCCGAATTAGGAGATAGTGACTCCTAATTACGTGTTAGTATCTCCGAATTAAGTTCCTAATTAGGACGTATTATCTACTAATTATGACTTATTATCTCCTAATTAGGAACTAGTATCTCCTAATTAAGACTTAGTATCTCCTAATTAGGAGATAATATATTTTAGCATTGACACCAGGACGCTTCAATAATATCGTATTACGTGCATTTACACTGCATATTTTAAATTCAACGACTTACTATAAAAGTAAAGTAAAGTGTTGTTTATTATGGTGTCACCCCTATTGAAACGGTCAATCAGTTTTGACTTATGAGACACTCTAATATCTGAACATCAGTACTTCCTAATTCCTATCATATATGCCAGGCATCAGGCAGATACATGTAGGAATTCGACACCATTTATTTAACCATACTGGCGGCACACCGACCGGCCATATCAGCCCGAGCGGAGGCACGAACCTTCTGCTATATTCAAATATATTATTAAAATGTGTAACTACATTGTCAACTCATCTATATTTACCTCACAACTGTTAATGTAAAACGATGGTGTGTACAGTAGCTGGTATAACGAGAATGTTCAGTGTTTTTGTCTGGCTGAATTATTCCTTCCAAGGCTCCATTCCGCCAATGATAAATATAAGTCATATATAACAGGATTATGTCCCAGACATGGAACAGATTGACAGAACTAGTGTGAAATAAATATGATGTAGACACATGCTATGAATGTTCTATTAAGCTAGATATTTATGTTTGTAAAACACGCGAATATGCCCTTGCACGAGCATACAAAAAACATTGAAAAGTTGCATGCTTGCTAAAACGCACAACGAAAATACATTCATTTGGTATTGCAGGGAATTCATTTGGGCGATTTTTGATACATATTTTCCCTCTACTCTACTCTGTACTGAGAAATTCGATGATCGGCGGGTAAACTCAGTAACAGGATGCATACATAGAGAATAGTAGGTTAGTTCCGTGAATGGGAAACAATATCTGGCAAGGCTCAGGAAACGGGATGGGCGAGGCTCTGCCGAGCACATCCAGTTTCCGTACCGCGCCAGATATGTTTTCCCATTCACGGCACTAACCTACTAGTCTATTTATCATTGTTTATCTCGTGAACACCTACAAATGGCTGTAAAATGCAAAAATAGTATTGACTGGATATCAAAAATGTTTCACGGCGCCGTGTTTCACGGCACATACGCACTGTGTTGACGGCATAATATTTACCCTCTACCCTCTACCCCTCTAACTAGAGCGAACACTATTGATATTTACCCTCTACCCTCTACCCCTCTAACTAGAGCGAACACTATTGATATTTACCCTCTACCCTCTACCCCTCTAACTAGAGCGAACACTATTGATATTTACCCTCTACCCCTCTAACTAGAGCGAACACTATTGATATTTACCCTCTACCCCTCTAACTAGAGTGAACACTATTGATATTTACCCTCTACCCTCTACCCCTCTAACTAGAGTGAACACTATTGATATTTTACCCTCTACCCCTCTAACTAGAGTGAACACTATTGATATTTACCCTCTACCCCACTAACTAGAGTGAACACTATTGATATTTACCCTCTACCCCTCTAACTAGAGTGAACACTATTGATATTTACCCTCATAACCTCATTAATTTAACCCTCTATAACTAGACGAACACTTATTATATACCCTCACCCTCTAACTAGAGCGAACACTATTGATATTTACCCTCTACCCCTCTAACTAGAGCGAACACTATTGATATTTACCCTCTACCCCTCTAACTAGAGCGAACACTATTGATATACCCCTCTACCCTTATACCCTCTACTAGATTTCGACACTATTGATATTTACCCTCTACCCTCTACCCCTCTAACTGAGTGACAAATGATTATATTTACCCTCTATCCCCTCTAGAGCGAACACTATTGATTTAATTGACCCTCTTACCCCCCTAACTAGAGCGAACACTATTATTATTTTACCCCTACCACCCCTCTAACTAGAGCGAACACTATTGATATTTACCCTCTAACCCTTCTACCCTCTAACAAAGAGAAACACTATTGAGAATTTACCCACTACCCCTACAACTAATAGAGCGAAACACTATTGAATATTTACCCTCTACCCCTCTAACTCTTTCCCTCCTCCCTATCTAGAGCGAACACTATTGAAATTTTAACCCCTCTTTTTTTTACCCCTCTAACAGAGCGAACACTATTGATATTTTACCCTCTAATCCCCTCTAACTAAGCGAACACTTGATATTTACCCTCTAACCCACCTATAACCCGCCTCTAACTAGAGCGAAAACACTATTGATATTTAACCCCTCTACCCCTCTAACTAGAGCGAACACTATTGATAGTTACCCTCTACCCCTCTAACTAAGCAACACATTGATAATTTACCCTCTTCCCCTCCTACCCCCTCTAACTAGCGAACACTATTGATATTTACCCCTCTACCCTACCCCCTTCTAACTAAAGCGAACACTATTGATATTTAACCCCTCTACCCACCACTCCCCCTCTAACGAAAGCGAACAGCTATTGATATTTACCCTCCTAAATAAATTAACCACCCTTTCCTTAAACCCCTCTAACTAGAGCGAACACTATTTGATTTTTATTTCCCTCACCCTCTAACCCCCGCTTTTACTAGAGCGAACAAACTAATGATATTTACCCTCTACCCTCTACCCTCTAACTAGCGAACACTATTGAATTTACAACCCTCCCTTACCCCCTCTAACTAGAGAACACTATTGATATTTACCCTCCCTGAAACTACCCCTCTAAACTAGACGAACACTATTGTATTTACCCTCTAACTACCCTCTAACACTAGAGCGAACTACCCCTAACTATTGGATATTTACCCCTCTACCCTCTACCCCTCTAACTAGAGCGAACACGATTGATTTAATTACCCTCTAACCCTCTACCCCTCTAACTAGAGCGAACACTATTGATTTAGCTTTACCCTCTACCCTCCTACCCCTCAACTAGAGCGAATACTATTGATAATTACCCCTCTACCCTCTACCCCTCTAACTAGAGCAACTCTATTGATATTTACCCTCTACCCTCTACCCCTACCCTAACTAACGAAGCGTACATCTATTGATATTTACCCTTCATACCCTCTACACCCCTCTAACCCCCCGAAACTTAGAGCGGAACACTATTGGAATATTTTAACCCTTCATTACCCTCTACCCCATCTAACTAGAAGTGAACACTACGATATTTGACCCTAGACCCTCTTTACCCTCTACCCCTCTACAACTAGGAGCGAACATACTAGTTGACTATTTCACCCTCTTAACCCTTCCTACCCTACCCCATCTAACTAGAAGCGAACACTATTGATATTTACCTCTAACCCTCTAACCCCTCTAACTCAGCGGAACACCTATTTGATAATTTAACCCTCTAACCCCTCTAAACCCCTCTAACTAGAGCGAACACTATTGATATTTTACCTCTCCTAACCCTCTAACCCTGAGCGAACACTATGATATTTCCCTCTAACCCCTCTAACGAGACGAACACTAGTGATTTTATTTCCCTCCCTATACCCCTCTAAAAATAGAGCGAACACTATTGATATTTACCCCTTCTAAACCCGCCCTTACCCCTCTAACTAGATTGTGAACAACTATTGTATTTACCCTTACCCCTTTACCCTCTAAACTAGAGCGAACAACTATTGTTTATTTACCCTCTTACCCCTCTAACTAGAAGGCGCATTTTACCCCTCTTACTTGTACCCTCTACTAGAGAAGAAACACTATTGATATTTACCCTCTCTTACCCCTCTAAACTAGAGCGAACACTATTGATATTTAACCCTCTACCCCTTCCCCTATCTAGAGCGAACACTATTGATATTTACCCTCTACCCCTCTAACTAGAACGAACACTATTGATATTTGGCGGATACACTCACTAACATGATGTATATTTTCCTTCTACCATGTACTGCAAATGTTGATGTTCGACAGGTAAGCGCAATAAACAAAATGTATGGTATCCATCTAAAGTTGATCATCAGGTAACCTGCCCTGTATTGACCGAAAACGTACTGACTTATAACATATTGTTGTATCAGGCATTGACCTGATACAAACATACGGGTTACAACGAAGGTAAAAAAAACTGACGTTCCATTGGTCGGATGACGTCGCCTGACGTTACCGAATGACGTCGGTGTAATGACGCAACGTAAACAAGTCCGCGTTCTGTCCATAGATAACGACGTCATTTGTGGTCATTTTCGATCATAAAACGTTACCTGATAAATAGAATACCAGGCTACTGTCTTTTGATATCAAGTTCGGCTCGGAAACGGTAGGAATTCCTAAACGTGTTTTCTAGCCTTGCTTCAACAACTTCAAAAGACACTAACCTGGTATTCTCTATTTATCAGTAGATTTAAAGTCAGTGTGTCTCATGTGATGTCTCAAACATTCAAGAACTTTTGAAACTGAATTACAGTGGGGTCAGCGTGTAAGTGCACACACGAACGAACACGACAGGTTGGTTCGCTACCCACCCAAAGTGTATGTTGTTACCACTCAGTTGAACCGTCTCGCCGAGACTGTTCAAATGAGTGGTAACAACATACACTTTTGATGCGAAATGAGAAAAAATGCAGAAAAATATTTACATTTTTTTATACATGAATGAACGAACACGACAGGTTGGTTCGCTACCCACCCAAAGTGTATGTTGTTACCACTCAGTTGAACCGTCTCGCCAAGACTGTTCAAATGAGTGGTAACAACATACACTTTTGATGCGAAATGAGAAAAAATGCAGAAAAATATTTACATTTTTTTATACATGAATGAACGAACACGACAGGTTGGTTCCAACCTGTCGTATACGATCAACCAAATGCACACTTTTTATCCCATGGCGTAGCGAAAATGGGATATCGGGATACAAAAGTCGTCCGTCCGTCCACTAGTCCGTATGTCTGTCTGTCTGTTTGTCCGCCACGTTTACCATTTTGCTTTAGCTGCTTTACAGTATGGCCGATTGGCTGGAAATTGCATGTACATGTGTATCATCATACATGCGTTCATTTCCCGCTCATGCTCCACCATGCCCAAGGTCAAGGTGAAATAAACTTTTATATGTACGTGCACTAGATGCGTGCGAGTTCCTCCGTTCTCCCTAGAACGTTTTGACTGTACGACAAATTAACTTGAAACTTCATGTGCACATCTATTAGTATCCATATTTGCATAGCCCATCCCACGCATGATCTTCCCGTGCCCAAGGCCAAGGTAACATAACAGTGAAATGTGCGTCCAGTAGATGCGTGCACGTTTCTACATTCTCCTATAACTTCTTTACTGTATGACCGATTGGCTTGGAACTTCATGTGTATGTTTATTATCATCTATATTTGCATTCCCCACCCCACCCATGCTCTCCTCATGTCCATGGTTAATGTCAAATAACTTTGAAATTACCGTCCATTAGATAGATGCGTGCGCGTTTCCCAAATATCCTATAACTTCTTTAATGTATGAAGGCCAATGCCAAATAAATTTGCGTCCAGTAAATGCGTGCACGTTTCTCCATTACATTCTCATATAACTTCTTTACTGTATGATCGATTGGCTTGAAACTTCATGTGCATGTTTCTCGTCATTCATAGTTTCATTTCTCACCCCAGCCGTACACCCCCTTGCCCAAGTCCAATGTCAAATGATTTTGAATGTTTGCGTCCTGTAGATGTGTGCGAGTTTCTCCATTATCCTATAACTTCTTTATTGTATACTCTTGACACTTCGTATATGCCTATGTATATCAGTGTACTGCTTGGCGAACAATGTATACCATGGAACATGGATATAATAATCAATTGTACCTTACAATGGTTGCGACCATGATGGTCGCAACCATTGTTATACGATGGTCGCAACCATTGTAAGGTACTTGTATCAGCCAATGGGACATACACCATTTAACGACAAGTACAATTGATTATCATATGTGTTGGTTTTACCAGCATTCGGTCAAGCGATTAAAATGAACTATACCAGGTTGAAACAACATGGCTGTAGATTGAATCTTAAGACCACGTATTCGAAGCAAATGACCATATCAATTCCACAATACATTCACACATTTGTCAATATGTTAAACCAACCGGCGGTTGAAATCATCTGAAATGGCCGACAGTTTAAATAATATACTACTTAGAGCTCGGTTCGTCCGCATTTACGAGAGACAATTCACCAGCGTACAACCGTGTTCTAAGTAATTTACCACACGCCCATATACATACTAAGTCTGATATACGTAGAAGTGTGATAAATTACCGATATAGGCCGGCTAACCCAATATTTCTGTCTGTAACGCAGGGCGACTTACAGCCAGAACGCAAAGTGGTCAACTTCCTGTCAGTTTTACCGGTGCCCAGATAGAATGGACAGACAGTTAATCCCTTTTAGTTCTGTCTGTACGTCGTCCTGCGGTACAGAAAGAAGTGTCGGATTATATGCCAGTCACATGGTGTGTGTTCTCTTTTGCCAAGACGCTTTTTGGTACATGTTTTCCCTCTAACCTGTATTGAAACTGTATGGTCGTAAGGTTGCATCTTTTTGCCGAGAATCTTCGGGTTCTTTTTTTTTTGGTATATCGGGTGCGCATTTTGAGTAATTGACTTGCATTCCAACTACTCGTTGCGATTATAGTAATATAGTATGCCACTTAAGGTGATATTGGCTATGGTTTACCTAACGCATATGAACTTGTATAACAGAGTAGAAGCGGATGCGTGGGCTGATTTGCTCTACGCTGGTCGCATTGTCCTTCGTCTCCTTGGGTGGCCCACATGAAAACACATCGGGTTATCGTAATACCAGTAGGGAAAATGTACTTAATGTGCAATTCCATATGCATTTGTATTCAGTTGAATGGATATAATACCCTATTAATATAACATACACGTGTATTCCGGTTTGTATATGACCTTGTTGGTGAACTGATGTAAAACATCTCTTGTGGCTGTGACTGGAGAATTGTGGCTTAACGGTTTTGCGACCAGTGTAGAACCAGATCAGCCTGTGCTTGCGCACAGTCTGATCAGGATCTTCACTGTTCGTCGTTCAGGAACTCCACTAGTCATAACTCCCATAAGCCCCAATTGTCCACATTTAATCAATCACTCAGTATTGCAATAAGTCCGGTTCGGCCAGATAAGGTTATATATCGGTAACTGTTTAGTTTACTTGTATCCAAGGGAACGCGGGGACGTTGATTGATTACGTCTGAACACGGTTCTCGGCTAATCCTCGTAAATTCTCACATACACAGCGAGAGGTGGCGTGAAAAAAGGGATTTATTATTGTCTTCACTACTCTCTGTTCACATACAATTCGACACATTGAATACGTTTTGGCCAATTAAACGAATTAATTCAATAAAATAAAAACGCATTAACTAGTAAGTACATTTTACTAACTAGTAAAATGTTAGCGCCTCAAATTATTGGTCAAATATTGATTTTATTTCGTAGAAAATATGGAATGTTAGCATGAGAGCTGTTTTTTATTTGTTAATTGATTTTCAATATTTAAAATTTGTAAAATTAAATACACATCTGATCTGATGAAATCTCGTGCACTAAAACAATTTGGGACAGGTACTATTTTATTATTTAAGAAATTTACTTTTTATAACATTTAGTTCTATTACGTTTAATATTATTGCATAAAGCTGCCCTCACATATCGGCCGCGGCACCCGCGCGACTCCGCTGCGATTTTTAGGGGTCGCCCGAACCCCGCGGGAATGAAAAACTGACTCCAAATCTGCGATTTTCCAAGCACGATTTTAGGTCGTGACAAGCCCGTAAACACGTCGCTACGGCCCCGTCCGGCGGCCTGCCGGAAACCGACCGGTGATCTGGCGGCCGCATGAATATTTATACAACGCATCTATATACATGTATACTCGAGGCGCGAACGCTTCTGTTCTTTGATCAGCCGGCGCACGCCAGATTATCTAGCGACGTCCGGTCGACGTCCTGGCGAGCGCACTGTCTCCACTACGATCCAATGCCGAAGCCCGGGCCCAGTCTAATATGTGAGGGCACACGTCACAGACAAGAAATTCGCCCGATTCATCCACGGGCTCTAAATCCCCCGGCGACTCCTGCGAATAGAAAAATCGCGCGGACGCCGTCTGATATGTGAGGGCCGCTTAAATGATAGTTCACAGTGTTGTACTTAACACATTGTAATAAATATCAGTATACACTTGTGTAGATATTTAAATGAGACAGTTACAGAAACATGATTCGTCGTCAGTACATAATATATGATATTGTAATTATGCAATACATAGAATCTAGCATGTGTGTTGATTTAATACGATATTTACTAAACGCGTGGACTGGTTTCATAATAGCTTCAAACGTGTTTCATCAACGCAAATATTTGTATTCACGTGGAGAGTTTTTTTTTTTTGGAGAGTCAGAAATAAACGAGTCTATAGAAACCGTGTAACAGAATGTCCACTTAGCTCACTCTAGTTGCGAACAGTAACTCTTGCAATATACTCCCCATTTCTCCAGTCACAGCCACACTTTTGTCAAGCTCTGAGTCAGAAATAAACGAGTCTATATAAACCGTGTAACACTTAGCTGATGGTACCATTGTCATACTCAATACGGACGCTACGAGAGTAGATTGCAAGAGTTGCTTTTCGTAACCAAGCTCAGTCTATCTCATTGACATTCGCTACTAAATATTTAATGGGAAATGTGGTTGCAAGTCACATTACGTGTGCGAGTGTAAAAATGTATTTTATATTACTTACCTCACTCCATTAGCACCTTTCTAAACCGAATACCCAGAGCAGTCTGGATAGGACCATTTCACGAAATCAAAACACTCAGTTGGACAAGTTTGTACTTCGAGTCTGGGCAAAAATCTGTTTACTTTCCTCCATTTATACAGTACATATGCGTCCATCTACGCCGCTTGCAGTGAAATTGGAATGGGTACTTCCCGTAGACTTACATGCCAAACATTATTGTTTTGTCCAATTATAATTCAAATATGTACACACCAAACAGTTCACTTGCAGAGATTGACATTAGTTCTGCTAAATATACGTATACAACAGCTGGCATTTCAAGATTTCAACACTGTTAGCATTGACCTCTGTGGGAATTGTTGTTTTGTCTTCAAATTAATGTACATATTAACTAGTGACATTTCTATCTAGACTGTACTGATCCACATGCTGATCAGTAGCCTATTTCACCAACATTGCAAAGTATACTTATCTAGCAAAGTATACTTTGAGGGAGAAATTTTCAATTTAAGGATAAATTTATTAATTTTTATTATACTGAATTTATTACATTATCACAGCCATTTTGGCTGTGATAATGTAATAAATTCAGTATAATAATTCTGCATACTTTGAATCATCAAATATATGCTGTGGTTGGTTCAATATGAAATAATGCATTTCAGGAAAAATAAATGATTACTCCCTCAAAGTATACTTTGCTAGCGAAGTATACTTTGCCATGTTGATGAAATAGGCTACTGGATCTACACTGGTCCCAAAGCCCCATTTCTCCAGTCACAGCCACTTTTCATCTCGAAGTATTTGTGTACATGTTTCTTATTATAATGTTTATTACAAAAGATCGCGCAATTCTGATGCTCTACTTTTCGAAAGCAATCTATGACGTGACCTGAGTGTACAATTTACTGTTTTCAATACAGATGATTTAATGCATGTATTAAAAATAAAAACAGTATGTGCTGGTGTATTTACCTATATGAGTTATTATTTTTAGCGAAAATTAATATTTGACTCTCACAACATTTTTAAAATGAAAATCGAAATCATTCATTAATGCTTAACATATCAAAACATGACTTCCCTGCTATGTCTATATAACCGCTAAAATGACGATCTTTTGAGTCAATTTCAATGAATTTTCAACGAAATCAAATCTTTCTTTCTCCCATATGTATATAGCCGTTCAAATGACAAAATATTGTGTCAATTTCAGTGACTTTAACGAAAGTAAATCTTACTTTCTCCCATGTGTATATAGCCGTTAAACTGGCAATGTTTTTGTGTTAGTTTCAGTGGCTCCAATGTTCTCCTAACATGTTCAGCTGTGATAGATTAACCAACAATGACACCCCACTAATTCTCACATCCATCCCGTGTCTGTGCCCGCCTCACTCCAGTAGCCGATTTCATCAACATTGCAAAGTATACTTTACTAGCAAAGTATACTTTGAGGGTGAAATTTTCAATTTTAGGATCAATTTATTAATTTTTATTATACTGAATTTATTACATTATCACAGCCAATTTTGGCTGTGATAATGTAATAAATTCAGTATAATAATTCTGCATAGTTTTAATCATCAAATATATGCAGTCGTTAGTTCTGCATGAAATAATGCATTTCGGAAAAATCAATGATTGCTCCCTCAAAGTATACTTTGCTAGGAAAGTATACTTTGCAATTTTGATGAAATCGGCTACTGATAACCAGTCTGACTGTGTGGTCCTTCATTTTGGAACTCTTTGTTTTGGCGTAGTCGCGTGAAATAACACACAAGTTGGGTGTCCTTATTTTGGAAATATTTTCTTTTGCGTAGTCGCGTGAGATAACGCACAAGTTGGGCTTCGTTGAGTAGTCATTATTTTGGAACTACTGTTTTACTTAGTCGCCTGAGATAACACGCAAGTTGGGCTTCGTTGTGTGGTCCTTATTTTGGAACTATTTTGTTGGCGTAATCGCACGAGATAACACAAGATGGCGGCGTTGTGTGGTTCTTATGGTGTAACTACGTAGCCGCATTAGATAACACACACATTGGGCCTCGTTTAGAATCGACTCCATGAGACGATTCTAAATGGCGTTCAACGTGTGTGTTGCCATGGAAATAAAGGTTTTCAGGAAAAATATGTAACCCTTATCTGGAAAAAAGGCCGACGACCATGCATTCGTTTTAGGAAATTAATTTGCCTTTATGACACTTCTTAAATAAGTGAACAGAAGACTTTGAGACTCATGCCGTTACCATGGCAACATAAATGTACGAGAAATTATAAAATCAATATAATAACACTGCTGTCCGAGATATAGAATTAGGCGAGCCAGCAGTAATGGACCTATCGGGATGATAACATAGCGTGTTGACTGGCTCTCGGGAGTACGGTAATGGAAGGACACTTTGGGCATAACAAAATGTAGACACAGTCTGTGGGAGGGACACTTTGGCGTAGATATATATATATGTAGTCTGGCAGAGTGAGATTTTAGCAAGGCAATGTAAATGCGATCTGCAGCCTATTTCACCAACATTGCAATGTATACTTTTCTAGCAAAGTATACTTTGACGGAGTAATCATTTATTTTCCCAAAATGCATTATGTCATATAGAACTAACGACTGCATATATTTGATGATTAAAAGAATGCAGAATTATTATACTGAATGTATTACATTATCACAGCCAAAATGGCTGTGATAATGTAATAAATTCAGTATAATAAAAAATAATAAATTTATCATAAAATTTAATCTTTCTCCCTCAAAGCATACTTTGCTAGATAAGTATACTTTGCAATGTTGGTGAAATATGCTACTGGTGGAGAGATGTATTGAATTTTTGTATTGAAATGTAAACATAGTTGCTGCCAGAAAAGTTGACATAGTCTGGTAGGAGGATACTTTTGCATAGAAATATAGACACAGACTGGTGGAATTTGAATGTGGCATAAACTTAATGATACAATCTGGCGTCATAAGAAACGAGTCACGCAAAATGTATACATAAAATTGTTTCATAGATGTCATATCAAATGAAAACGCGTTTGATATTCTGTTTATCACATTAATTCACACTCCAAATAACAGAAATATTGGAGATATCCGATGCGTTTCAGTGAGAAGACGCCATAGACTATTTTCGCACTGAGTTGAAAATCTCCACTGAGAATAATAGTTTAATACTAGCATTAATTTCATATTATATGTTTCCGTTCATTGTAAGCACTTCATATTAGCAAATGGTGGTGCACTTTAACAATTGTTGTGATTTAGCTGAATCACCGACGTTGCTAATGACGATTAAAGTGGGGTGACGTCAAAGTCAAAACATCGTTGCTTTGTCGCGCCATCAGGGACGACATTTGCAACGTCTTCGTTGTGTTCGTTTGGCATAACGTTGGCGCATAATACACATTCGTAATTAGTGTGATGCGGCTAGCCAATCAAATTCGCTGCAGGTGTTATTACACGTGAGTCATATCACATTTATGAAATGGGTTACAGCACGTCATAGCAATGTGTTTATAGGAATTAATGGCCTTTTTGTGGAATTTATCAGGGTCTAAACTTGGAAAAGTGGCGGGAATATTGGACGAAGGCGGCCTTCGTCCAATATTCCCGCGACTTTTCCAAGTTTATATCCCCGATAAAGTCAACAAAAAGGCCATTCATTCCTTATAATTCCAACATTTGAAATAAATTCATCAAGAAAATGTGTTTATTTTCCGTTTTCTTAAGAATTATTTTAACTGCGCCTCACGGTTGCGGAAAGTAGTTCGGCGTGGGAGTTTACTGGGATATAAATTGTAGCAAACAGGGAATTGTGTAAATATTTTTGTGCTGGAATTATGATATGAATTCACTATCAATGGTTATGACACTTACTTGCGTTACTGACGGCGAAACTGTCAGTGGTGTCGATTTCTTGTGTCTCCGCCGTCAGTGCGACTCTGTTGCTTTCGTGTTGATTGTTCAAATAGTTGATTTGTAGTTGGAAGGCAGTTTTTATCTCATCAGAATTCTTGTCGAATATTGCGCCTGAAATGATAGCAATTAGTAGAAGCGTAATTGGAATTAATCAGAATTCTATGGGTGATTGCAATGTGCTTTATTTAGATATAAATACGTGGATTTGACTGGCGAAATTGGGTTTATGATAACAAGTGATCAGTGTAGCTCCTGATCAAATAGCCCACTCCTGTAGCCTGATAACGATCTATATTGCTTGTTAGAATCATGGCGTTTCTTTCAATTATGCAACAATGCAGATCCTGATCATTATGTGCGGATGCATCTACACCAGTCGCAAAATCCATAAGCGCCATTCCTCCAGCCATATACAGATAATTATATGGGTACCGGTTAGCAAACGGGAATTGGTGATGTTTGCGACCAGTGTGGTGATAGTTCAACGTCCATCTGTTGATGTACACAATTACATCGTTTTCCCCATTTATCTCTATATGTGGCTATGACTTGATAAATGGGGCTGATGGGTTTTGCGACCAGTGTAGATCCAGATCAGCATGTGCATCCGCAGTCTGATCAGGATCTGCACTGTTCGCCATTCCATCAATAAAACATGCTCATAACAAGCAATATAGATCATTATCAGGCTACAGGAGTGCGATATTTGATCAGCATCTACACTGGTTACAAATCACATAAGCCCCATTTCTCCTGTCACAGCCACATATAAATCTGTCCATGATTTCAAATCATCCGCCCTGTACCGCGTATAGCAACCGATATCAGTGGAACGTCTGTAAACCGGACACCCTGGCGACCTCCCCACTCATTGTCTGTAGTTTATAACTACAGTCGAACCCCTCTAAACCGGACACCCTGGCGACCTCCCCACTCATTGTATGTATTTCTTAACTACAGTCGAACACCTCTAAACCGGACACCATGGCGACCTCCCCACTCATTGTATGTATTTCTTAACTACAGTCGAACACCTCTAAACCGGACACCCTGGCGACCCTCCCCACTCATTGTATGTTTATTTCTTAATACAGTCGAACACCTATAAACCGGACACCATGGCGACCTCCCCACTCATTGTATGTATTTTTTTAACTACAGTCGAAAAACACCCTAAAACCGGACACCCTGGCGACCTCCCCACATTGTTTTATGTAATTCTTAACTACAGTCGAACACCTCTTAAACCGGACAAACCCTGGCGACCTCCCCACTCATTGTATGTATTTCTTAACTACAGTCGAACACCTCTAAACCGGACACCATGGCGACCTCCCCACTCATTGTATGTATTTCTTAACTGCAGTCGAACCCCTCTAAACCAGACACCCTGGCGACCTCCCCACTCATTGTATGTATTTTCTTTAACTACATCGAACACCTATAAACCGGACACCATGGCGACCTCCCCACTCATTGTATGTATTTTTTAACTACAGTCGAACACCTAAACCGGACACCCTGGCGACCTCCCCACTCATTGTATGTATTTCTTAACTACAGTCGAACACCTAAACCGGACACCCTGGCGACCTCCCCACTCATTGTATGTATTTCTTAACTACAGTCGAACCACCCTAAACCGGACACCCTGGCGACCTCCCCACTCATTGTATGTTATTTCTTAACTACAGTCGAACACCTCTAAACCGGACACCCTGGCGACCTCCCCACTCATTGTATGTAGTTTATAACTACAGTCGAACCCCTCTAAACCGGACACCATGGCGACCTCCCCACTCATTGTATGTAGTTTATAACTACAGTCGAACCCCTCTAAACCGGACACCCTGGCGACCTCCCCACTCATTGTATGTATTTCTTAACTACAGTCGAACACCTCTAAACCGGACACCATGGCGACCTCCCCACTCATTGTATGTATTTCTTAACTACAGTCGAACACCTCTAAACCGGACACCCTGGCGACCTCCCCACTCATTGTATGTATTTCTTAACTACAGTCGAACACCTAAACCTGACACCCTGGCGACCTCCCCACTCATTGTATGTATTTCTTAACTACAGTCGAACACCTCTAAACCGGACACCCTGGCGACCTCCCTACTCATTGTATGTATTTCTTAACTACAGTCGAACACCTCTAAACCGGACACCCTGGCGACCTCCCTACTCATTGTATGTATTTCTTAACTACAATCGAACACCTAAACCGGACACCCTGGCGACCTCCCCACTCATTGTATGTATTTCTTAACTACAGTCGAACACCTCTAAACCGGACACCATGGCGACCTCCCCACTCATTGTATGTATTTTCTTAACTACAGTCGAACACCTCTAAATCGGACACCCTGGCGACCTCCCCACTCATTGTATGTATTTCTTAACTACTGTCGAACACCTCTAAACCGGACACCTGGCGACCTCCCCACTCATTGTATGTATTTCTTAACTACAGTCGAACACCTCTAAATCGGACACCCTGGCGACCTCCCCACTCATTGTATGTATTTCTTAACTACAGTCGAACCCCTCTAAACCAGACACCCTGGCGACCTCCCCACACATTGTATGTATTTCTTAACTACAGTCGAACACCTCTAAATCGGACACCCTGGCGACCTCCCCACTCATTGTATGTATTTCTTAACTACAGTCGAACCCCTCTAAACCAGACACCCTGGCGACCTCCCCACTCATTGTATGTATTTGTTAACTACAGTCGAACACCTATAAACCGGACACCATGGCGACCTCCCCACTCATTGTATGTATTTTTTAACTACAGTCGAACACCTAAACCGGACACCCTGGCGACCTCCCCACTCATTGTATGTATTTCTTAACTACAGTCGAACACCTAAACCGGACACCCTGGCGACCTCCCCACTCATTGTATGTATTTCTTAACTACAGTCGAACACCTCTAAACCGGACACCCTGGCGACCTCCCCACTCATTGTATGTATTTCTTAACTACAGTCGAACACCTCTAAACCGGACACCCTGGCGACCTCCCTACTCATTGTATGTTATTTCTTAACTACAGTCGAACCCCTCTATAACCGAACCACTGGGACCCTGGCGACCTCCCCACTCATTGTATGTATTTCTTAACTACAGTCGAACACCTCTAAACCGGACACTATGGCGACCTCCCCACTCATTGTATGTATTTCTTAACTACAGTCGAACCCCTCTTAACCGGACACCCTGGCGATCTCCCCACTCATTGTATGTATTTCTTAACTGCAGTCGAACACCTCTAAACCGGACACCCTGGCGACCTCCCCACTCATTGTATGTATTTCTTAACTACAGTCGAACACCTCTAAACCGGACACCCTGGCGACCTCCCCACTCATTGTATGTAGTTTATAACTACAGTCGAACACCTCTAAACCGGACACCCTGGCGACCTTCCCACTCATTGTATGTAGTTTATAACTACAGTCGAACCCCTCTAAACCGGACACCATGGCGACCTCCCCACTCATTGTATGTATGTTATAACTACAGTCGAACCCCTCTAAACCGAACACGGCGACAGGTTAGTTTTGCTTATCATTGATAGGTTTTTGTTGTAATTTATCCCCGATGATACTGTATGTTCATGATCGCAAATAACTCACGAGTGTCTGGAAGTAGTTGTGCGCCTGTTTTACAGTGGAACCTCTCTAAACCGGACACCCTGGGATATCCCCCAGGATTTCCAGTTTAGAAAGGTTCCACTGTAATTAAGTGTTACATTGTATAAGGGGTGGTTTATAAATTGCATATGTTGGGAATGCTGCTGGGAAATATGTGAAAGAAGCAGAAAATAACGCAGAACATAAAAAGTAACATCATCATTAAAGGCCACTATATGTATTCGAATACAGTGGGGTCAGCATGTAAGTGCACACACGAACGAACACGACAGGTTGGAACCAACCTGTCGTGTTCGTTCGTGTGTGCACTTACACGCTGACCCCACTGTAGTAGCTTTACTGGACAATTTGCTATTTTTTAGAAATACATATGTTCTGTTCTTATTAGTGATTCATTAATATAATTTGGGGCAATGTACATTTTGTTACCATCAACTTTTATCTATACGTCTATAAAGCAATCAAAATAATATGTAGTAGCACATGTTCAGATATAAACAGGCTGTAGTATTTAGTTTTAAAGTTAATCATAATATATGCTATTTGGCGCCACATACATTCTATTGAGGACACTCGCAGAACACTCCCAATGGTATTTATTGACACTATTTACATCATACCTATTTTGGGATAGGTTTTCTGTCTTTCATTATTTGTGATTGTGTGCAGAAATGAAAGATCCGTCATGCTTCTAACAAGCCATATAGATCATTATCAGACTATGGTAGTGTGATATTTGATAAGCAGCTACACTGGTCACAAATCCCATAAGCCCAACGTCTCCAGCCACATATTTATTTAGTATTGCATTGCACATGTTTTCGAGTTACCAATTGCCAGAAGCATTGTACAATGTTTCAAACAGGACTGGTCGATACGTATCCCCCCGGAGACATGGCATTGACAAAGTAAGACTCCTTCCGACGAATATAACCTTCCACGATTTACGACCAACACATCTCCTATCGGCTTGAGCATCTGCGCAGTTGGTTACAGTTTGTATTTATTTGGCGATTTTAGTGCCAGCGACCATAGTTTTATCATGATGAAGCGTTGTGCATGTACAGCGAAACATAATTATGTACACTTAGTATAAACTGTCAAATATATAGGGTGTTTGGTGTTGCTTTTCTTTTACATTCGAAGCCCAAATATCCTATGCGTTCCTACACTCCTCCCTAGAACTGTCTTTATACATTGGAATCAGCGCGATCTACACTTTCAGCTGGGCTAATGACCAATGTCCAGGGGGGCCGTTTCACTAAACTAAGTTTATCTAAAATGTTCGTAAGTGCAAAATTAGAATCGTCTGGCAATTTTAATTGATGGATTTACATTGCAGCCTATGCTCAATAAATGTAAATCCAATAATCGTGTACAGTAAAACATTGTTAATGTGAAATTTACAGACTATCATAAGTTTGCATTTACGAACATTTTAGCCTATCTTGTTTACTGTAACGTGGGGCGACTGTAAGAAATGTCAGGTCATCCCAGTTGCTGATATTACCACGTATATTCGAACAAATTAACGCAGTTGATGTTGCTTTCTGATTCACTGTACTTGTCAAGTGTACTTAGCAAATTAAAAAACAAATTAGAATGTTTAAATTATTTATTTTACAACAATTACAAACAAACGCGAGAGCACTTATACACATGCTTCCGTTGTCACAAATGAAGGCGTAAGGGCGGTCATTAATGTGGGAGGAAACCGGATTAACCGGAGGAAACCCACTTGTCTTATCTGGCGACCACCATTGAAGCGGTTGGTGGTGTATCTTGTTTTTTGCTGCACTCCTCCCTGTCAATGGCTACTGGCAAATCATGAACACAATCTATGTCGCTGTGAGTGGACTCAGCAAATTAAAGCAGTTGTCGGTGTATCTTGTTTTCTGCAACACTCATCCCTGTCAATAGCTACTGGCAAATCATGAACACAATCTACGTCGCTGTGAGTGGACTCAGCAAATCAAAGCAGTTGTCGGTGTATCTTGTTTTCTGCAACACTCATCCCTGTCAATAGCTACTGGCCAAACATGAACACAATCTACGTCTCCGTGATTGCCGAATGAACTGAGCAAATTACCGTCAATAGGAGATAATTAAGAAGGGCAAGTACAGTTTGCACTCTTCTTGAGAAGTCCCCGTCCGAATATGACCTTGTTGGACATAAACACATTCAAAACGCAACGAATCTCTTTGAGAAATACGCTATTGCAGATTTTAAAGGTACAGTACGTACAACTGTCCTTTATATGAATCGAATAAGTGTATAATTGTGTCACTATTCCACCAGTTTTAAAAAGTACAAGTGCCCGCTATATAGATATAATAATTTAGTAATACTTATTTTACTGATAGTGACACGCGGTGGTATCAGGTTATTTTCATATGAAAATGAGGCATAACATTTTTGATTAGCTATGCTAATTAAATGCGTCACCTGAAAAAAATAATATTTTCGACAGATTTTAAAGTACATGTATGATCATTGCACATCAAAAATAAATACAGATAATAAATACTAATGTCCGTTAACAAACTTCAGGAAACACGGTTATCGTCCCTGATATCAGTGTGAAAATTTACGTATGATATAAAATGTATAATAATGTCAATCAATACGTGGGGTTATGGTGAATAAATGTTTATTTTGACAGAAAATGTCTCAGAGGATGTCTCTGATATAAAGAAAAGTTTGTGCCTACTGAGTGGGCATATACAAGTGTATACGTGTGGTTATAGCATATGTGTGTAACTGATTGAGTATGGCGTGTATAGAGGACACAACATGGGTGATGATTTAATATGATGTTTATTAAACGAGTTTACTGATTTCATAAGAAACGAGGCTATGCCTCGTTTCTTATGAATCAGTCAACTAGTTTAATAAATCTCATAATAAATCAACACAAATGTTAGATTATTTGTACATGTATTGCATTAGCATATCACCACATCCCCAAACATGTTTTCAGAATCTGTAACAAGCTAATTTGCATATGTATTGCCCTAGTGTAATATGACTTTTATTACATTGTGTCAATACACCGCGATCGCCCATTTATGCAATGCTATGGCATTGTCAGTAAGGTATAAATACAAGGCTGATCAGAAAGTAAAGATTCCGGGTATGGAAGGTGTTCGAGCCAATTCCCATCATTAAATATAAGCCGAATGAAAACAAGCAAACATGCATTCATTGGCACAGAGGTTTCGCTCTTAGACTACTTGTTCGTAGTTGGTAGTATCGGCTATGGCATTGTATATTAACAGTGAACGACAACTTGTCAACACATCCGCATCATCGGCTTAAGCGTACAGTACAGTGTAATTTGTTAAAACATTGTATTAAGGAATAAAACCAAGGACTATTACCTTTACTGGAGTGTACAATACAAGTTGTATGTTTAAACATACCAAATGTATTATACACCCCAGTAAACGCAACAGCCCATGGTTGTATTACTTATGTTATTACACTGCATTTTCTGATAGTTTCAAAAATGTAAATAACTAAATATGGCGTTAAAATTAAGAATAATCTTGTTTTACGTCATTTTGTGGCAATTCCTGGAACAGCGACGTTGCCGGTCAATAGCGTTCCGTTATTGACAACCTCATGAAAATTAATGACATCAAACGAACTTTAACCAATCGACAACATCGCGCGACGTCACATGGCTCTAATGTATTATTTGGGACGTCGAATGGGCATTTCCATGAATTTATGGAAGGTATAAATATAGAAGTATAAAGCAACCACACATCCTCAATGAAAACAATACTAACAATGTATGACAATATTCACAGGTGACGGAATACAAGTCGTAAAACCGTGTCTTTTTAGTTGCATTACATTATATTACATGCAGTTATATCATCAGATGAGTCATCTTTCTGTTCTTGTGGACAATGTTATAACTGACTAACGACACAGATTAAACCACACATTTTGGGAAGGGGCCCTTGATATAGATTTTGGGAAACATAGCGAGTGAATCGGTTAAATTGGGAAATGTGACATCCTTGCAAATTGGGCATGCAAAATAGTAGGTTGCTCTCAGGCACTTCAAGCACTTCCAAGTGAGTTCTAACTGCATTGAGATTATTTCGATTCTTTCTACCGCATTTTCTTGAGTTGGTTATTAAGTGTATGCCCGTTACATTTGTGATGACACATTGTTTTACTTTTCGATTGGGAATTTATTTTACATTTTGAGAAAAATAAAAGGCCCCTAGGCTTGGGGAAGTGGCCTATATAAGGCCCCTGGAGGCATAGTAGTTTAATCCCTGAACGATGTTCAACGGTAAGCCCAAAGCCTTTAATAGAGTAGCAATGGCTTACTCTACAATGCAGTGAAACTGACGAATAAAACAAATTATTCACAGCATACACAATTTACTTGGTTTGTTCGCGGAATACTACGGAGCCCCGCAGAGGACGTAGAATTCGTTTTTTTTATTAATTCGTTCCCACTTCGTTTCCTCAATTTAACAATTTGTTCCCTCAATTTAACAATTCGTTCCCACGAATTAACAATTCGTTCCCGCCCGCGGGAACGAATTGTTAATTCGTGAGAACGAATTGATACATCGTGGGAACGAATTGTTAATTCGAGGGAACAAATTGTTAAACTGAGGCAACGAATTGATATATCGTGGGAACGAATTCTTATTTCGAGTGAACAAATTGTTAAACTGAGGCAACGAATTGTTATTTCGTGAGAACGAATTAATAAAAACAAATCCGTGTCCCCTGCGGGGCTCCGTAGAATACTGATACATTACAACTTTGCATGTATGAAAGAACTGTCTCATGCCTTTGTGAGATTGCCAACTGGTCGCATTTCTCGAAATGGTCGATCCATATACATGTCGTGTTTGGTTTGTGCCAACAAAACCGTACCAATGCCTCTGGTATTGATTTGCTTGCCCTCTTCTGATAACGAAGTCGTTTCTGTGCCAATGAAGACATATTTACGAGCGAACACTTACAGCAACTTCTCCTACATATGACCCAAGCCATGTGATTGTGTACCTAACAACATGTGCGATATCTAATGAAATATATTTACAGACATTGTGATATTTCCGTAAATGACGTCGAAACATAACAAAATTGTAATAGTAATCTTTCCGCAATAATACAATTAATATGTTCAACAATTCTGCAAAAACCAGGAACCCACTTTTTCGACGTCACGACGTCATGAAAAACATAAACATTGTGAAATTTAAAATGGTTGCCACTTAGCGTTCAGTAGAAACTAATTCCTTGATAAAGGCCTTGTGTCGAAACATCAGAAAAGTGGGTTCCGGGTTTTTGCAGAATTGTTGAAGTTTTAATAGCAAATCAATTATTATGAAAATCTCATGAAACATGACGAAATCTTAATAGCAAATGCGACATTTGTTATGAAAATTTCATCAACTTTCGACGTCATTTACGGAAAATATCGTAAATGTTGTCAATAGTTTTCATGAGATACATTTGAGAGAATCCATGTGAGTTTGTACACATTACATGAAGAGACAATGTATGTTCTTAGGTACACAATAACATGGCTTGTCTCATGTGGATGTGACTTGGGAATTGGGGCGTATGACAATTGTGACCAGACTTGTTCCTGATCAAAATACACTCATGTACAGTCGAACCTCCCCGAACGGCCACCTCTCTACAACAACACCCTCTCTGTAACAGCCGCTATTTTATATCCCAAATGGATCATTTCCTCTATATCTAACCCTTAGACTGCTGAGCATGAACATTGTCCTCTGATGTTGTTTTTGCATTCTTTCTCAATAAAAACATGTTTTGGCAGCACTTTAGAATCAGTTCCATTGGAAATGATTCTAAAATGCTGTCAAAGCATGTGTTTGATGAGAATTATCGAAGAAAATAAATAAACATCAGACGATCAAATTTAATTCAGCATTAACCTCCCTACAACAGCCACCTCTCTACAACAGCCAGTTTTACGTCTTCCCATGGGTGGCTGTTGTAGAGAGGTTGCACTGTACCCTTATGACGATCTACTTTGTCTGTTCCACGTTTTGTTGCCGACGAACTTTTGGACATTAAACACATTAAATCCAAAAAATATTTGCATCATATGCGTTTACTTGATGGAATGGCGAACAGTGCATATCCAGATCAGACTGTGCGGATGCACCGTCTGATCTGGATATGCACTGGTCGCAAACGCCATAATCCCCATTATCCAGTCTAATCCATTATTTAATCACCCAGTTTAGCTCGGCTGGCTTCCAGACACGGCTGAATGTAGTTATTCGCCTTACTGATGACATATACATGGTGTCAACACGGGAAGAATCCGAGAGGGCGGAATAAATAAAGAGCTCAAATTTTATGAAATAGCCTTCTTTTTATTTCGTGTGGTTGTCAAATATTGATTTTATTACGAAAAATGATTTTTCTATTGTACTTTTAGAATGGGAGAAAAAGGAGAGGGACCCTGAAACCTGGCTGGATAGTTTGGAAATGATATAATAGAAAAAAGTTAAATTTTGAAAATCGGTCCACTATTTCTGAAATTATAATAATTTCCCATGTTAAGTCCCCATTGACATGGGGATATAGTTTTGTTCGCAATAAAATCAATATTGGACCAAATATATTACACGAATAAAAAGAAAGCACATATTATTTAAATTTTAATAAAATTTAATATTATAGAAAAACATTGTTTTTGCATTGTTTCTTGTCGTAATATTTGGGCAGGTTCCGTGAAACAGACTTTAGTGGGGGTATACGGTTCTACAATAAACTTAACGCAAGAAATCGATAAAATGTATGCAACAAATGCGCCACAGAACAGAAAGGTCAACAAAGACCCTAAAACAGTGATCTGAGAACAAGTGAAAATGAGCATATTGAAAACTATGTTCATTCGCATTTCATTTGGGCTTTTCTTTTTTAATATTTTACTATATTATAGCATGTAAATGCGGTAATTTCGCAATTGCTGGCACCGTATCAGGACAGTCTTTCTTTCAGTGTTGAAATTGCTCATTGTAATTTGTGACTGGAGAAATGGTGTTCATGGGATTTGTGACTGATGTAGCTCCTGATCAAACAGCATTCTCATGTAGCCTAATATATAGCAAATACATCGCATATACTGTAAACATGGACAAAATTCAGCTGAACCGACAGCGATTTCGATTTTAAAATTCGCCGCCATCTTGAATTTGCTGTTGAGACTGACCCAATCAGAGGCCACGATTTGGGGTCAAAGGTGAAAAATAAATCCAAAAACGGCACTTCATGTATATTAGGCTCCTTCAGGTATATTATGTTACTTCAAATATAAACAGCATTTATTCAACCCCCTTTATTATGCTACATGGAGCAATGGTTGCGGTATAAAGATCTATATTGCTTTTTGGAAGTATGCCGGGTGGAAAGGCAAAAAGTGCAGATCCTGATCAGACTGTGCGGATGCACCGTGTGATCTGGATCTACACGGGTCGTAAAACCCATTGGCCCCATTTCTCTAGTCACGGACACATTTTAGTGCTCACTATACGGTGCTCTGCCATACAGGTACATTCCTGTCTGCATATGACCATGCTGTTGAATGGACGTAAAATCCCATTCAATCAAATCATTTTTTCAACATTTGTTCAATCAAATGAGATTAGTTTTCTATGTACATTATATTTCGCAAAGCATATATACACATTGAAGGTGACATTTATCGTCTCATAAATGTCACATATAATGTCACAATAATGTCATATAAATAAATTACAATTACCAACATTAATACACTTAACCCGTATCCCAGAATTTGAACCGTGAATAAAGCACTTTTTATAACTATATTGTGTTAAAGGTACATGCTCACTCAGTAGGCACACAATGTTCTTTATAGGAATTAAATAAGTGTATAATTGTGTCACTATTCCACCAGTTCTAAAATATACGAGTGCCCGCTATACAGATATAATCAGTTAGTAATAATTTCAGCACAAAAATATTTACACAATTCCCTAACATTTGATTGGCCCGTAGCAAGTCTCTGTCCAAAATTTATATCCCAGTAAACTCCCATATGCCGAACTACTTTCCGTAACCGTGAGGCGCAGTTAAAATAATTCTTAAGAAAACGGAAAATAAACACATTTTCTTGATGAATTTATTTCAAATGCTGGAATTATAAGGAATGAATGGCCTTTTTGTGGAATTTATCGGGGATATAAACTTGGAAAAGTCGCGGGAATACTGGACGAGGCCTTCTTCCGGCCTTCGTCCAGTATTCCCGCGACTTTTCCAAGTTTATACCCCGATAAATTCCACAAAAATGCCATTCATTCCTTCCGGCCTTCGTCCGGTATTCCCGCGACTTTTCCAAGTTTATATCCCCGATAAATGCCACAAAAATGCCATTCATTCCTATAATATTTATTGTACTGATAGTGACTCGCGGTGGTATCACTGTGTCAGACTAGGCAAATGAGGCATGATGTTTTTAATTATTTATACTAATTACATGCGTCACCTGAAAAAAATTAATACTTTCGACAGATTATAAAGTATGATCATTGCAAATCAAAAAATAAATACAGAGAATAAATAGTAATGTCCGTTAACATTCTAAAGAAACAAGGTTATCGCCCCTGATATCAGTGTGGAAATTTACGTCTGATATAACATGTATAATAATGCCAATCACTACGTGGGGTAATGGTGAATTAATGTTTATTTTGCCAGAAAATGTCGCAGATGATGTCTCTGATATAAAGAACATTTTGAGCGTGCTGATTGGGCATGTACCGAGAGCTCCAGTTAAGGTGCGTAATTTGACCAACTTGGGGGTGAAATTGTGTTATTTCTTCATCCATTATTTGGAGAAATAAGAAATTTACCTCCAAATTACGCACCTTAACTGGAGCTCTGCGTATACCTTTAACAAGCTTTACACGAATACGATGAATAATACTTAACCAACCACAAACCCACTGTTGAAATGTACCTTTAACAAGCTTTGTGAATGGTACTTACCAACCACAGTACACAAGTACACGACGATGATAATACTTAACCAACCACAAACCCACTGTGAAATGTACTTAACAAGCTTTACACAGTACACGAATACGATGAATAATACTTATGAAATATTTACTTAACCAACCACAAACCCACTGTTGAAATGTACCTTTAACAAGCTTTACACAGTACACGAATACGATGAATAATACTTAACCAACCACAAACCCACTGTTCAAATGTACCTTTAACAAGCTTTACACAGTACACGAATACGATGAATAATACTTACAACCTTTACAACGCACTGTTCAAATGTACCTTTAACAAGCTTTACACAGTACACGAATACGATGAATAATACTTAACCAACCACAAGCCCACTGTTCAAATGTACCTTTAACAAGCTTTACACAGTACACGAATACGATGAATAATACTTAACCAACCACAAGCCCACTGTTCAAATGTACCTTTAACAAGCTTTACACAGTACACGAATACGATGAATAATACTTAACCAACCACAAGCCCATTGCTCAAATGTACCTTTAACAAGCTTTACACAGTACATGAATACGATGAATAATACTTAACCAACCACAAGCCCATTGCTCAAAAGTTTCGGACCGATGCCTTTTTCAAGGAATTAGTTACTACAAATTGTAGTAACTAATTCCTTGATAATGACATTGGACCGACATGTTGGAACAGTGGGCTTATGGTTTATTACAGCAACAGTAAACAGAACGATGCTTTTATATTCCATTTTCCAGAACATAATCTTACAGAGCCCCGCAAGGGACATGTACTTTTTTTTTGTATTAATTCGTTCCCACGAAATAACAATTTGTTCCCTCAATTTAATAATTCGTTCCCTCGAATTAACAGTTCGTTCTCTCGAATTAACAATTCGATCCCACGAATTAACAATTCGTTCCCACGAAATAACAATTCATTCCCTCAATTTAACAATTCGTTCCCTCGAATTAACAATTAACAATTCGTTCCCACGAATTGTTAATTGTTAATTCGATGGAACGAATTGTTATTTCGTGGGAACGAATTGTTATATTGAGGGAACGAATTGTTAATTCGTAATAAAAAATAAGTATACGTCCCCAGCGGGGCTCCGTACAATCTGGATTGTGTAAATTATTTACTATTTAAAGGCAACCTTTAGTAGCCAAAACAATACATGATAAAACATTATATTTGAAGATTCCTAATTGTATTAGCTACAACGTCCTCATTTGAATTGGGGTGAGCGTGTTTTAATCGGCGCTGTTGACGTATGTCCATGACGCTGTTCGTCCGTGCGTCCGGCATTTTCGTTAACATTTTTAAGTACCAAATATCTCCATGACCCGAGTCTGATGGAATTGAAACTTCACATTCCTCTTTATCACCATTAATATGTTCATTCTATAGCGCATACATGTCCAGGGTCAAGGTCAAATTACTCTGAAATATGCGTTAAAACTTTTTAAAAATCTGCATCAAAGTGTCAAATATCTCCACAACCTAAGTCCAATTGACTTGATAATTCACATACTTCTTTTATCACCATCCACATTTTGATTCTGTAGCCCACTCATATGGCCCCTATGCCCAAGGTCAATGTCAAATTGCGCTGATATTTGCGTTAACGTTTTTCTTGTACAATTTGCATTAAAGATGTTAAAGGTACATGCCCACTCAGTAGGCACAAATTTATTGTTATTTATATCAGAGACATCATCTGATACATTTTTTGGCAATATAAACATTCGTTCACCATTATCCCACGTACTGATTGGAATTATTATATATGTTATATCAGACGTAAATTTCCACATTGATATCAGGGACGATAACCGTTTTCCTTAAAATGTTAACGGACATTACTATTTATTCTGTATATTTATTTTTCGATATGCAATGATCATACTTAATAATCTGTCGAAAATATTTTTGTTTAAGGTAACGCATTTAATTAGTATAAATAATTAAAAAATAGAATGTCTCATTTGCATATGAAAATAGCATGATACCACCGCGAGTCACTATCAGTAAAATATATATTAGTCTAAAATTAGCATTGCATTTTTTTTTCAAGCGGACATATATTGGAGGCAGACACACCCGCACACACAATTGAAACGTATAAGTATCCGCATGTATTTATTTCAAATGTATGTATATATTTCATGTAGTGTATATAATTTAACTTGGCGACCCTCATTCACAAATCATTACTCATGCAATTCTCACTTACCTCCATTCCACATCTCTTTGTATTTATATTTGATAGACCCCTGGATCGATACAGGTAAGTTGTATAAATGTGCTTGATTAACTGTTTCAAACTCGAAGTATAATATAAACATATGGATTTAAAAATAGGAACCTTTAATGTTAAGGGTATGTGTCAAAAAGCAAACGTCTAGAACTATCTTAATGGATAAAGGATAATGACTATAATATATGTTTTGTACAAGAAGCGCATTTTACTACCAATGACAAACTTCACTGGGAGAGGGAATGGGGAGGGGATGCTTATTTTAGTGGAGAATTCAGCAATAAAGAAGGTATATGCATCTTAATAAAACCAGGTCTCGATTACGAAACAGTACCGGTCGAATACAGTATGCAGTTCTGATACAGATTATACACTAATAAGCATATATGGACCAAATGAAAATAGTCTACGATTTTACCACGATCTAGAGACATACTTAGACTCGGTCGAACTTGAGACACTAATAATAGGGGGTGACTTTAATATAATATTAGATCCGGATGTAGACAAAAAAAATGGAAGAAAAGATACAAACAAAAGAACAAGAGATAAATGATTGTCAATCATAAATAAGTATGACCTAATTGATATATGGAGAATCCTCAATCCTAATGAAAAGAAATTCACTTGGCATTCCAATACTAAACGGCCAATATTTTGTCGTTTAGACTATTTTCTAAAATCCAAAAATCTAATTAACCTCATAACAAAAAGTAAAATCACTACAGGATTTAAATCAGATCATTCACTAGTATATATTTGCAAACACAGTGCAATGAAAGAGGTCCGGGTTATTTTTAATTAAATAATAGTTAACTTTTGAAAACAAAATACCAACAAATAATCAAACGTAATATAACTGAAATAGCCGAAATTAACAGAAACGCTAATCCGAACACATTATGGGAAATAATAAAAGGTAAAATAAGAAACGAAACAATAAAATATGCGTATGTTGAAAAGAAAAAAGATATAAAGACGGAGAAAAAGTTAATAGAAGAACTAGATAAATTAGAAGCTGAGTATTCAAATAATATGTCAGAAAATGAATTAAACACTAAAAAGGACAATTTACTAGATCTACACAAAAGGAAAGTTAGCGGAATTATGCTAAGATCAAAAGCCGAATGGATTGAGGGTGGGGAAAAGAATACCAAATAGTTTGCGAATTTAGAAAGGAGAAGGGTGGGAAATAAAACTATAACTAGGTTAAATGTAAATGGACATAGTATAACAAGCAATGACAAAATATTGCTCGAAGAAAAAGAATAATAAATTATATACACAAAAGAAGATCCAAAATACACATCACAATTTCTTTGCAGATAATAACAACGTAAATAAACTATCAGAAGACAATAAAAAAGTATGTGAAGGCAACTTATCTGAATACGAATGTAGTATGTCCTTAAAAGAAATGAATAACAATAAAAGTCCGGGTTCAGATGGTCTAACTGTTGAGTTCTATAAGATCTTTTGGAATGACATAAAACGATATTATTTTGATTTTTTTAACTATTCTGTAGCACATGGAACACTAAGTGAAAGCAAAAGCAGGGAATAATCACATTAATACCAAAAAAAAGACAGTGACATCAACACTTACAAACTGGAGACCAATAGCATTACTCAATGTAGACTACAAAATTGCATCCAAAGCCATAGCAAATAAAATTAAACAAGTATTGCCATCAATAATTTATTATTCGCAAACGGGATTTCTTAAGGGTAGGTACATAGGGGAACACTTTATGAATCAATGGACTATTTAAACGAACCTAACACACCAGGCTTATTCTTTTTCGCAGACTTTGAAAAAGCATTTGATACTGTGGAACATTCATTTCTTTTGAAAGTTATGGACCATTTTAATTTTGGTAACGATATTTTGAAATGGATTAAATTGTTTTATTCTGATGCAAAAAGCTGTGTTACAAACAATGGTTACGTATCAGACTTCTTTTCAATACGTAGAGGCGTGCGCCAAGGCTGTCCATTATCACATTACCTCTTCATTATTGCCATTGAAATATTATCTATGGAAATTATTAACGAAAAAGATATAACTGGAGTAAAAATCGGTGATATAGAATTGAAAAACACGATGTTTGCTGACGATGCAACTTTTATGACGGATGGGACACAGAAATCTTTTTAAAACTTAATTTACATAATAGACGAATTCAGTAAAATATCAGGCCTCAAGCTTAACACAAAAAAAATCTGTTGTAATGCGAGTGGGTGCTTTAAAAAATACAAATGTGTAATACTGTCCCAATAAGAATTGTAAATGGACTTCAGTCAGTGCAAAATTAGGGATTATTTTTTTTAATGACAATACAGCTATTCATGAATACAATATTATGCCAAAAATAATAGTTCGAACAGCCTGAGTGCCTTGAGAAATGGAAACAAAGAAAATTAAGTTTACTCGGAAAAATTACTGTCATTAAAACATTTGCTGCTCAAAAATTGGTATACCCTTTAACAGTGTTAGACTACCCTCCTGAAAATATGATTAAGAGAATTAAAAATAATTTATTTAACTTTTTATGGGACAATACGCCATATAAAGTTAAAAGAAACACCATAATTCAACAATATGAAAAAGGGGGGGTGTAAAAATGCTGGACATAGATAGTTTTATAACTTCAATAAGAGCATCTTGGGTGAAACGGATATGTGACTCAACAAACATAGGTAAATGGAAATAAATTTATGAAAAAATACTTGGAAGATATGGTGGAACATTTATCTTTGAATGTAATTTAAAACCAGAAGATGTTAAACATATCGCAGAAGAAAATAAGTTTCGAAATAATATCATGAAAGCGTGGGCACATGTTAACTATTCCCAAAACAATGAAACAGTTTCGAAGGAAATAATTTTGAACAACTCAAATTTAAAACACCAAAATAAAACAATAGTGTTTAAGGATTGGTATGATAAGGGCATAAAGTATATTGAACATATATATGATTATCGTGTAAATAAATTACTACGATTTACTGAGGTTTCAGCAATATTCAACATAAGAAATGAAGATTTTATAAAATATCAAAGTATATTAAACAGTATATGTCCATTATGGATGGAAAAGATAAAAACAGAACATATTAACACACAGACAAAATCGGAAGCTCTTATATATAGAGTAAAAAAAAGAGTAAATATGTAAATAAAATACTATATGCAATACAAACAGCTCGAACAAATGTGGAAGAAATAAAATCTCAACAAAAATGGATAAGCGAGTTTTCAGATGATACTCTATGTTGGCAAAAAAATTACACGTTAAGTTTCAATTGTACTATAGATTCCACATTACGCAACTTCCAATACAAATACCTGATGCGAATACTGGGGATAAATAAATTACTTTATCGCTGCAATATTGTGAGTAGTAGCCTATGTGAGTTTTGTTCTATGTATGTTGAAAGTATAAAACAGTTATTCTGGGAATGTACTCATGTGCAACATTTTTGGTCTCGGCTAAGAATTTATCTAACTGATAAGGGTATAACATGCATAGTGAACTTTCAAAACATGTCTATAGGAATAATTGATAATACACTTTTGGCACAACAATTTAATTTCATCGTTATTCTAGGAAAATATTTCATTTTTAAAAGCAAATATGAAAAACGCGATATAATGTTCGAATCATTCATAAACTACTTGAAGAACAGAATTGAGATAGAGCAGGAAATAGCCACAAAAAAGTATAAACGATAACAGCACATTATCAAATGGGGTAGGTTTAATGTCGAATAAGCTGGAAGCACTTCAAGACAATCAAGCACTAAATACATTTATACATATACATAGATAATGACAATTGTACAACAACGCAGGTCAATTTGATATGAACACAAATGGAAATACTTCTTTCCTTCTTCCTTTTTTCTCTTCATCATCTCCCCTAGCTTTACGCTCTTCTAAACACTACTTTCTAATACTTTGTGTATGTAACTTGTCTAGTATAAGTATATACTATTATCATCATTATGTTCAATTTGCTAGACAATGTACATGATGTATTGAAAAGTGAGATAAAACATTTAATCACAAAAAAAAAATTTAAAACAAAACTAAATAAATATATATATATATATATACTAAAATATACTAAATGATTATATCTGTATAGCGGCCATTCGTATTTTTTAGAACTGGTGGAATAATGACACAATTATACACTTATTTAATTCCTATAAAGAACACTTTGTGCCTACTGAGTGGGCATGTACCTTTAAGTTCCCACTATCTCCACAACCAGATTGACTCTATCCACATGCACACACAGGTGGAAGACTCGGACATGTGCTCATTATCCCACCCACTCGGTCTCGTAATGTACATTGCGTTATATACGGGATTTTTTAATGAACATGTTTGTGTGTCACAGGTCCGAGTCTTCCATCTGTGCATGCACCATCAAATACATCGGTGGGCGTGGTATGTTAGCCGCGATCTAGTTATCAATGTAGCTCATGTCAAGATAAAGTGATGTGCATATACTTCTTCAGCTATTCCCTGGTACATATGGCTAACCTAATGACATGTGGCAATACAGGCCTTCATACTGTAATGGGTTTTCTTCTTAAGGGAACTGGCGTTAAAATGTATCGACCGTTTGTTACAAACATTGCACTTTAACCATATTACCAGCATATGAACTCTTGGCGTTGTCTTGTCATTTACGATTGTTTTCATTCATAATGTGTTTAATTGTATTACAGGTATACTAATGTTTGCAAAACTGTTAACCACTTCGAGCATACATGTCATGTCGACGTTTGCAATCAGTGGAGATTGAAATGAGTCGGCTCGCAAGGGACCATTTCATATTTACGTAGTTTGTGGATAGTTTTTTTTGCAGACCTTCTATTGCAGTCGAACGTCCCCGAACGGCCACCTCTCTACAACAACACCCTCTCTGTAACAGCCGCTATTTTATATCCGAAATGAATGATTTCCTCTATATCTAACCCTTAGACTGCTGAGCATGAACATTGTCCTCTGATGTTGATTTTTCATTCTTTCTCAATAAAAACATGTTTTGGCAGCACTTTAGAATCATTTCCATTGGAAATTATTCTAAAATGCTGTCAAAGCATGTGTTTGATGAGAATTATCGAAGAAAATAAATAAACATCAGACGATAAAATTGAATTCAGCACTAACCTCCCTACAACAGCCACCTCTCTACAACAGCCAGTTTTACGTCTTCCCATGGGTGGCTGTTGTAGAGAGGTTGCACTGTACTCACAACATACATTATTTCAGATTTATCAACTGCATGTACATAGTGCAAGAGATAAATTAGGATTTGAGCTACATGTTTTCGGCTACATGAATAATGTATTGCCCTGTGTATGTGACCATAATATAAGTGCATGAACTAATTTGATTTATTTCCCAACCTCCTATATAAATTGTAATTCGTTAGTTTTGACTGTGTTCCTCATCTTTTTACATTCGGCCGCTTGACTATGAAACAGTTTCACGTGGGCAATAGTTCCGCGTGACCGGTCAATAGTTCCGCGTGCCCGGTCAATAGTCAAAACTATTTCACCCCTGAAAATTATGACGTCATTATTTTTGTCGAATATTACGTCATGAAATTCAACGTAGACGCGCCCCACGTCAAATTTACGTTCATTGTTTCACATACAGTGTTACAGGTTGAGTAATAAAACAGTTATTTCGTGATTATTTGGGGAACAGTTAAAACATATTGCCCCTCGGTACCTTCGGCCTCAGGGCAATAGTGCCTCTGGTCGTCCACAGCACGTCGGGGCCATAGTTTTGACCCTTCCCCGAATGACCATGAAATAACTGTATAATGTTCAGGAAAGCCCTCTGTCGCCTTTTGAATACTGCGATTACCACGGTACTCTTGCATGCTGCCTTTATATGGCTTAAAGGTACATGCCCACTCAGTAGGCACAAAATGTTCTTAATATCAGAGATATCATATGAGACCTTTTCTGGCAAAATTAACTTTCATTCACCATTACCCCACGTATCTATTGATACTACTATACAGTTTATATCATGTATATCAAATGCAGATTTCCACACTGATATCAGGGGCGATAACCGTGTTTTCTTAAAATGTTAACGGACATTATTATTTATTCTGTATATTTATTTTTTGATGTGCAATGGTCATCCTTTATAAACAGTCAACAAATATTTGTTCAGGTGACGCAATTAATTAGCATAAATAATTAATAAATAGCATGCCTCATTTGGATATGAACATAGCCTGATACAACCGCGAGTCACTATCAGTAAAATAAATATTACTAAATGATTATATCGGTATAGCGGGCACTCGTAATTTTTAGAAGTGGTGGAATAGTGACACAATTATACACTTATTTAATTCCTATAAAAAAAACAGTTTGTGCCTACTGAGTGGGCATGTACCTTTAACTGGCTATAATTCAAGTAAACAGTGCTGTTTGCATATTTTTTTTTACCCGACTTTTCTGTCTGTAACGCCGTCGCCCTGGGTTACAGACGGAACATTAGGGTTAACATCCTTTATGTAGTCTATCAGTAGATTGCCATTGCTTTCATTCACATATACTATGTGTACTTTGCTTTTGTGTCGGTACAGTGGGGTCAGCGTGTAAGTGCACACACGAACGAACACGACATGTTGGAACTGTAAGCATACGCTATGTGCTACATTGGGAGTGATGCCAGTTGACACCAACCACGTGGGAAATGAACAACGATAATAATGCACTGATACACAAGCATAATTGAGACACGCCATGTGATTTTGTACCTTCGGACATCTTTCATTAAATACGTTTACAAGATTTACAATTATTTTTCATAAATAACGTCAACAGTTGACAAAATGTTCAGAGTACACACGACGATGTCCGAAGGTACAAAATCACATGGCGTGTCTCAAGTATCAGTACATGTAGCCGATTTCACATGTAGCCGGTGTAATCAGTGACCGATTTCACCAAAATCGTCAAGTGCACTAATCTAGCTAAGTGTACTTTGAGGGAATCACTTTCAATTTATGCATAAATATATATGAAATAAAATTATTTTCTAATACAAACAATGACTGTAATAACGTGATAAATATTGTATTTGAATGCTGAATAATTATAATCATCAAATATAACTGGACTTTGTTTCATTTGAAATAATGTATTTCAGTATAAATATTAAATGATTACTCCCGCAAAGTGCACATAGCAATTTTGATGAAATCGGCTACTGTAGATGGCATGTATTATTTCAAACACGGCAACTTAGTTTAGGGTTGTATATACAGGGGCGGATCTGGAGAGGGGGGGGGGGTCCGGGGTTAACCCCCACCCCCCGTTCAGTCACAGATTTTACATACATCACAGTTTACCACCAGTTGGAGTCTGAATTTAAATGCCGTAAAACACAGGAAAGTGCAAGAGCTCGAAAATAGGACAACTCCCTAGTTGCGAACGATAGCTCTTGCAATTACTCCCGTACCGTCCGTAGCTAGCTACGGACGGTACGGGAGTAGATTGCAAGAGTTACCTTCGCAACTAGACACCCCCCCCCCCGTTCCCCAAATGCTGGATCCGCCCCTGATATACATGCATTCAATGAAATAACTCTGCTTCAATTCCACGGTGTATTAAATTATAGCATGTTCTGTAAAGCTCGGGAACAGTTGAAAAATGACAATCCAATTAGACGTGTGAAAACGGAAGTAACGTTTACGTAAATCAATATTAGCCACACCATGCGGAAATATGCGTTATCATATGTGGCTGTCATTGGGGAAATGGGGCTTATTGGATTTTTTATACAATCTAGCGCGTCATCAGATAACACACTCATGTAGCCTGGTAACGATCTAAATTGCTTGTTAAGAGGCATTACGGGTGTCTAACAAAATTTACGGGTTTTTTTCACGTTTGTGCCTTTTGGAGGGGGGGAAATATGACACCAGTTCGACAATACAGGATGTTTTTACAGTAAGCGATACTGGCATGTACATGTATTATCAAATAAACAGTCAAATAAATTGTATATACTTTTTGTTTAGCTACACGTTCTTATTGCTTACAAAAATAATTAGACATCCCTGTTTATTGAAAAGTGATACACGAGTAAAATCGGAAAACAGGAGCAGATGAAGGAGATATTTTCCTGAAGTGGGAGAAAATACGTTTTCGAGAGGGGAAAGGGGCCTCATATATCCGAATAGTTGGGTGGAAAACAACATCATTGGTATACTAATCAGTTTACAGCGACAATGTATGATCTGAATTATTTTATTTAGTGTTTGCATTATGTTTGTATCGGGTTTGATTCGGACGCCATTGTCGGCTAATCTGTAGCCTATTTCACCAACATTGCAAAGTATACTTTTCTAGCAAAGTATACTTTGAGGGAGTAATCATTTATTTTTCCCTGAAATGCATTATTTCATATAGAACTAACGACTGCATATATTTGATGATTAAAAATATGCAGAATTATTACACTGAATTTATTACATTATCACAGCCAAAATGGCTGTGATAATGTAATAAATTCAGTATAATAAAATTTAATAAATTTATCCTTAAATTGAACATTTCTCCCTCAAAGTATACTTTGCTAGAAAAGTATACTTTGCAATGTTGATGAAATAGGCTACTGATAACGTTTTCGGACACGAAGATACAATCATGGCACAACTGGCTGGATTATTGACATTTCTGATTAAAGGCCGTGGGTCTCAGATATGCCTAGAAAGTGATGAAATAGTTGGTGACAAAGAAAAATTGTAGATTAGCATCGTATTCCTGAACGCAATTGGTATAAGTTAGATCACGGTTCGTCCGCATGTACGAGGAGATAATCCGCGATCTAACTTATTTATCACATCCTCATGCACATACCTTGCACACGAGCTGTGTTAATACAGAAACAACACCCGGAAATGCGTCAAAGATGTGATAATACATATATAGGTCGCCTGTATAACAGGGGGGATTGGTAAAAACATGTATATATTACTGAAAAATAACTAGCGTTTGCAACGCTAGTTATTTGTCAGTATTATAAACATGTGTTACAATCGATGGTGACTAAAATATTTTATTTAAATTAATTGCGCTAGCGTCTGTAATGGGAACCTCTTTATAAAAGTGTCCTAGTATTATCATTCCACAACAACAACAAAATCATATTTTTTTCATACTGGTACATGTATAACGAAAATGTCAAATTATGCCAAACCAAATTATCTCCCCTGCTTATCACAGTTATAATATATATTATGCAGATAATATATACTTGCATATATCGACTAAAATGGTGCCATTTTTTTATTAGTATAGACATGAAGCGAAAAACCACATATTGTATATCTGGTATAAACATATTTTATTAAATAATAATTACATCATTTTCGGTATACACGCAGTATGATTCCAGCACAAAAATATTTACACAATTCCCTAACATTTGATTGGCCTGTACCAAGTCTCTGTCCAAAATTTATATCCCAGTAAACTCCCATGCCGAACTACTTTCCGTAACCGTGAGGCGCAGTTAAAATAATTCTTAAGAAAAAGGAAAATAAACACATTTTCTTGATGAATTTATTTAAAATGCTGGAATTATAAGGAATGAATGGCCTTTTTGTGGAATTTATCGGGGTATAAACTTGGAAAAGTCGCGGGAATACTGGACGAAGGCCTTCCGGCCTTCGTCCAGTATTCCCGCGTCTTTTCCAGCCTTCGTCCAGTATTCCCGCGACTTTTCCAAGTTTATACCCCGATACATTCCACAAAAAGGCCATTCATTCCTATAGTAAAGAGGATTGGAACGAAAGATTGCTATGTTATAGAGTTCCTCTCATTTTGGATATCTGAGACATCATCTGAGACACAGTCACTTTAAGGGCTGTTTTACTCTTTATACTTCAGTTCCATATGGGTGTATGGATTCCTGTTTCTTTTGCACGCGTATTGAAATACACATCGATTTGGATGTGGATGTGTGAACATAAACATATTTATTCCATCAACACAGTGCGATTGTGCCGTGAAACACGGTGCCGTGAAACATTTTTGATATCCTGTCAATACGACCTAATCACTGCGTATGAATATGTGCGGTGGCTGGGGTTATTTATTTGTGCATCTTAAAGCCATTTGTAGGTGTTGATGGGATAAATAGAATAGTAGGTTAGTGCCGTGAATGGGAAAACTATCTGGCGCGGCACGGAAACGGGATGTGCTCGGCACGGCCTCGCTCATCCCGTTTTCCTAAGCCTTGCCAGATATGTTTTCCCATTCACGGCACTAACCTACTATTCTCTATGTCCTTTATATAAATTAGCGTCATCTACTCTGAGGGTCAAATCCACATCTTGAGGTCAGCATGTTCTTGTAAGTGTAAAGTCGACGTATTTTTACAGCCCTCGACGAAACCAATATGGTTAAGTGAATTATTGTGGAGACAATATGTTTCATCAAACATTATGTGGCTGTGACTGGAGAATGGGGATTATGGCGTTTACGACCAGTGTATATCCAGATCAGCCTGTGCCTGCGCACAGTCATATCAGGATCTGCACTGATCGCCATTCCACCAATAAACACCCGCCATGCTTCTAACAATGCAATTTATATAACTATCAGGCAACAGGAATGTGCTATTTGATCAGGAGCTACACTGGTCACAAATACCATAAGCCCAAGATATCCAGTCACAGAGCTCTACATATGTTTTGTATTCTAAAAACAAATTGTGTAAGTCAATTGGTTTGACCAATAACGTTCGGACTAGAACACTTATGTTGCCAGCAATGTGTGTAAAGTGTTTTTTAGAAGAATCAGCAAATATCAACTGGTTGTTGACCCGAATAAAATCCATACGTTGATTCAGGTTTGCACTGGTTTCAGTACCTTTTGTCTCGTGCTACATGTATGTGTATGTAGCGAATGGCTGTCCATTTAATCTGTCTGGCTCTTCCGACGTCATTACATTAACCGATGTAACGTCGCCATATATAAGCATGATTTGTTTGTCTAGTTGTGTCTGAGCATACTCTGAAGACCATCCCTACACGTGACTGTCTTTACATTGAGAGAACTATTTAACATGAACTGAGAATTTGTATACATAATATATATGTATATGGTTTTTTAGCTCGTATATATGATGCTTTTTATATGCATCACAAAACAAAATTTACTTTTCGGTGCATATCACGTCATATAATATGTATTGTTTGTTTATTGAAAACATATTTACGCGGTATGGCCCAATGAAGCAATACAAAATACATATTGAATATGTACATTGCAACCTCTCTACAACAGCCACCCATGGGAAGACGTAAAACTGGCTGTTGTAGAGAGGTGGCTGTTGTAGGGAGGTTAATGCTGAATTAAATTTTATCGTCAGATGTTTATTTATTTTCTTCGATAATTCTCATCAAATATATGTTTTGGCAGCATTTTAGAATAATTTCCAATGTAAATGATTCCAAAGTGCTGTCAAAACATGTTTTTATTGAGAAAGCAACATCAGAGGACAATGTTCATGCTCAGCAGTCTTAGGGTTAGATATAGAGGAAATAGCGGCTACAGAGAGGGTGTTGTTGTAGAGATGTGGCCGTTCGGGGAGGTTCGACTGTATATGAAACAAAGATGTACGTATTCGATATGTATTTTGTATTTCTGTATGAGTCATATGGCTTATAAGTGTATACACCAGCTAAAAATGTCCATATGTATGTCAGTATATCACCAACTTCATTCTGAAATTTATGACCTACATCAGCAAAACAAAGCTGAAAACTGGTCAATATCCTCTGGTATGAACCTGTTATGTTTTATGGAAAATAGCAAATGGGGTAATGAGCGAATTATTTGCACTGGTTTCGCTGTGAGTGAAAAACCCGTAATCAACTCCTTACAAATAATACACCGAGAGGAGAATACCCGTAATTCCGCGCCTGTTTTCTTAGAAACCACGAGCTACCATGCAAACTTTTTAATTTGTATTACAGTCAAAATACAGTTATTCGAAAATGTGGAAAGGGTCTCGACTAATCTAGAATGTTAATGTGATTGAACACATTCCAAACATGCACTCAAATATATCTGGTTCATAGAAACAGTTGCTTAATTTGGATTTCAAAAAAGTTTAAATGACGTCACCTTTGACGTCACACAACGTAACGTCAAAAAGCGGGAAACCACGCCATTGCATAACTATTCATGTGCACATCACAATTCATTTCATTGATTATTATCTCCAATAATAGACTAAATGTGCACATTTATTCGCCGTGGGATATTCCATCGTACATGTTTCTACTCTCCCACTATGTCACTATTTATCGCGCATATTCTTTCTGGAACCGCTGATTCTTTTATTTTATTTCTAATTGCAAAAAAAATAATACATTAATGTAATACGGGTGGTAACCAGAATGGTGTGATCGGTGTATTAACTGCAGACAATAGTCATGCATATAGGATACACAAATGAAACAAACGTTCCTAGACACAGGGGTCCGACGTCGTGCTGGGACGAATCGTTCGACCCGGGACAAAACGCCACCTACTACAAGAATATGTAGGACGAATCACTCGGCCTTGGACAAAACGCCACCTAAAACAATATCTAGGACGAATCACTCGGCATCTGGACAAAATACTCGCTAAATAAACCAACCTAAAACATACTAGGACGAATCACTCGGCCTGGGAAAAGTAAAACAAAATGTCACCTAAAACAATACTAAAACTAGGACGAATCACTCGGCCTGGATCAAACGCCACCTAAAACAATAGCTAGACGAATCACTCGGCCCTTGTGGACAAAAACGTCCCACCTAAAACAATAAAATTTATAGGACGAATCACACGGCCTGGGATCAAACGCCAGCCTAAAAACAATAAGCTAACGCGAATCACTCGGCCTGGGAACCAAAACGCCCTAAAACATTAATCTAGGACGAATCAACGCGGCCAGGGATCAAAACGCCACCTAAAACAAATTAGCTACGACGAATCACTCGGGTGGGACCAAATAGCCACCTAAAAACCAATAAATCTACGACCGAAAACCAACTCAGCCTGAGGACAAAATGTCACCAATAAAACAATATATAGGACGACGAATCACTCGGCCTGGGATCAAACGCCTACCTAAAACAATTAGATACGAACAGAAGCACTCGGCCTGGGACAAAACGCCACCTACAAAACAATATCTAAGGACCGAATCACTCGGCCTGGTGACAAAATGTCACCTAAAAAACAATATTATAAAGGACGAATTCACTACGGACTCGGCCTGGGAGCAAACGCCACCTAACAAAACAATATCTAGGACGAATCACTCGGCCTGGGACAAAACGCCACCTAAAAACAATAAATATAAGGACGAATCACTCCGGCCTGTGACAAAATGTCACCTAAAACAATATCTAGGAACGAATCAACTCGGCCTGTGACAAAAATGTCACCTACAAAACAATATTCTAGGGACGAATCACCTCGGCCTGGGACAAAGCTGCCCAAACTAAAACCAATATCTACGACGATAATCACTCGGCCTGGACAAAACGCCACCCCCTAAAACAATATCTAGGACCGAATACTCGGCCTGGGACCCAAAACGACCAACCTAAAACAATATCTAGGGACGGAATCACTTCGGCCTGGGACATAATGTCAAAACTAAAAAGAATATCCTAGGACCGAATCAATCGGCCTGGGGAATCAATCGCCACCTAAAACAAATAAAGGCATCGCGAATCGCACTCGGCCTGGGAAAAAAAAACGGCCACCTAAACATATCCCTTAGGACGGAATCAAACTCGGCCTGGGACAAAACGCCACCTAAAACCAATATAAAAAAATAGGAGATCACTCGGACTGGGACAAAACGCCACCTAAACAATAATCTAGGACGAATAACTCCGGCCTGGGATCAAAACGCCAACCTAAACCAATAGCTAACGACGAAAATCGAACTCGGCTCTGGACAAACGCACCTAAAAACAATATATAGGGAACGAATCACTCGGCCTGTGGGCAAAAAAACGCCACCTTAAAACCAATATATGGAAAAACGAATCACTCGGCCCAAGGTACAACGCCAACCTAAAACAATATCTAGAACGAAGGCACCTCGGCCGGGGGACAAAAACCGCCACTAAAACAATTATCTTAGGACCGAAGCACCCTCGGCCTGGGACATACGCACCTAAACATAATATAGGACGAATCACTCGGGCCTGGGGACACGCCACCAAAAAAACCAATATCTAGGACGAATCACTCGGCCTGGGACAAAACGCACCTAAAACATAGCTCGACGAATCACTCGGCGGGTCAAAACGCCACCTAAAAAAAATATAGACGAATCACTAAAAGGCTTGGACAAACGCACCCACAAAATATATAGGACGAATCACTCGGCCCAGGACAAAACGCCACCTAAAACAATATCTAGAACGAAGCACTCGGCCTGGGACAAAACGCCACCTAAAACAATATCTAGGACGAAGCACTCGGGCTGGGACAAAACGTCACCTAAAACAATATCTCGGACGAATCACTCGGCCCGGGACAAAACGCCACCTAAAAAGGACGCTTACAGGTATACAGGTATAGTTGATTTGATTCACTGGCTCCATTTCTAAACTGGTACCACTTTAAATCATTGGCCATAAAGTGAAAGGGTCGTTGTGGCATCTAATCATACGCATGTGGGCGAAACATACATGCACACCGTAAGGGACATGTATGGACAAAATTAGTTCTCTGTCTAAATGATATACATACAAAGTAACATCAGGTATTAAAGGCGTCAATGTCCTTCCCTAAAGCTGGTATAAGAGGGAACCGCATCTGCATATACATGTATTTGCAATGGCTGCCTACAGTATGATAGTGTAAAATAGAGCATGTCAGGCTAGTGTCGTTTATTATCAAGTTTATCAGGCAATGCTAGGAAACGCGTAGGAATTCCTACCGTTCCCGAGCCGCGCTTGATAAACTTGATATCAAAACGACACTAGACTGGTATTCTATTTATGAGGTAACATTTTATGCTAGCCGATGGTACAATATAAAATGCGTTTCGTTGAAAAGAACGCGGACTTGTTTACATTTTGTCATTCGGTAACGTTATGTGACGCCGTTCGACGAATGAAAGTTTCTGTTGTTTCATTGTAACCCGGATATTCATATATACTAAATGCAGGATATGACAATTTGTTATCAGTCAGCGTGTATTCGGTCAATGCATACCGAGTTACCTGATACGACGTCATATGAAGGTGATTATATATATTATTGGACCATCTTCCAATGACTGACCAGTGTTTGGTTGGATAAATACGTGTAACGTTATCCACTTGCAATATTCTCTGATTGTTCCCTCGTGCATATACATGTATGTATGTATGTATGAACTAAAACACATTTACAAAACATTTGAATGTTTCTGCTTACTGCTCATGCAACGTGTACTTGCAAGTGGTGTAATGTAGACTCTACAGTGTTGTAATGCAAATTCAATACATTATGACCAGATAACGTGACAACATGTGCTTACCAATTTGGTAGTTCCTTGCTTCGGCATTCCCGACGAAAATGGCGCAGAAAAGCCATGAAAATATCACAAATATATACAAAACTCGCTTCATCCTTAAGCCGCTTACGTCATAATTCCCATAAAACAGCATAGTTGTCCATAGTTATATATATAAACCATTACATGTGGTTTAAGCCAACACATTCTACATGCAAAACATTTCCACACATGATATGTTATCCGACGTCCATTGCGCATGCGTCGCGCTATTATCTGATTCTGGTTAGTTCTTAATCAAATAACGTTGAAATAACGCGAGAAAAGCTGTCTTTCTCTTGCGGAATGTAATTGAAGCACACCGAACGCCGATATGGGAGTCACTCGATTTCCAATTATAGTCAATTCTGGTGTTCTGCCTCTTTGGTATTTCCCGCGCTGTAATCCCATATCCGCTTGACTCTCCGTAGACGCTGCTTGTCTGGAATAAGCACTCGTAAATGGCCGCTACCATCGCATTGATCGGGTTTTTGGCTTCGGTGATATGCAGATTTCGTGCGCTCTGGTGTGAAATTCGGTAATGTTTTGTGAAACAATCGTTAGCTGTGATACATATGACGGAATCGCGGATTAGATGGAAATGGATGTCTGTACGCGATACGTACAGTATCCATAGGCGACGCCAGAGAGCGTTCCATGGTGTTAATTAATTAATTCCTTCCTTTTATTCACCCCTTTGTCAGCTGATCATCTTGTTGAAGTGTCTCCACTGCACTCCGCACCGGCATAAAAAGTTTCACGTCGAAAAATGCACCGGTTTCCTGACGATATTCCACTCAACACGACTTAGAGCTATCGCATAAACGCATTTTTCGTACAGTAACCGGCGCAACTTTCTTACGCCGGTCACTAGACGAAAATGTGTTTATGCAATATTTTCGGCATGTAGCTGAATGGGAATTCGTCAGAATTCCGGCGCCTATTTCGACGTGAAACATTTTACATTGGCGCGGAGGGCAGCACCAGTGAGTGTGGGTACTGGTACGTCCAAGTGAATGTAGAACGCAATACATTTTACTATATGTGGCTGTGACGAGAGAAATGGGGCTTATGGGAATTGTGACCAGTGTAACTCCTCATCAAATAGCACACTCCTGTAGCCTGCTAACGATCTAGATTGCTTGTTAAAAGCATGACGGATGTTTCATTGATGGAATGGCAAATAGTGTAGATCCGGATGCACAGTCTGATCAGGATCTACACTACTTGGTCGCAAAATGCATAAGCCCCATTATCCAGTCACAGCCACATTTTACATCAAAGATGGTTCCCACCTTATCATATTACAGTGGAAACTCTCTAAACCGGACATCCTGGGATGTCCGGTTTAGAGAGGTTCCGCTGTAATTAAGCACTCTATGAACATTTGTTGTCATTTTCAATCATGTACTCGACAATGAAATAAATTACAGTGGAACCTATATAAATTAAACAAAATGGGTTCACCACGCTGTCCGGTTTAGAGAGGTTCTACAATATAACATGAAACAAATACACATACTACAGTGCTCAGTATGTACAGTAGAACCTCTCTAAACCGGACACGTTGGTAGTCTCTGTGTCATTAATTTTACTGATGTCATTGTCATCTATCTCTGATAAGAACGCCTGTTCAAGTTCACAAAGCACACCCGCAAGCTTTCGCAAGGTTATATGTCTTATTGACAGAGGAACCTCTCTAAACCGGACACCGGGTGTCCGGTTTAGAGAGGTTCCACTGTCAATGTAGATCCACACTTTCAGATGGTTGGCCTATTCCTTTAAGTATAGAAAGTGTAGATCCTGACCTGCGCAGTATGGTCAATGTCTCCACTGGTCATTGCATTAAACATAATAAATACAATTCAAACCCTTTTGTAGTGAAGCCTGACGACGCCCGTTGGTTTAGAATAAATTATTCAGACACGATAACTCCCCCATGCCGCAGACTGGTACACATTCACAGACGACACTGCTACCTACATGCTTTCATCGTATGTCTTGCATCTGCTGCCTGCATTCGAGGCAAATGGGACTCGTTTTCGATCCAGACATTTAAACCCGCCTCAAAGGAATAATTTGGCAAGGAAAAAATAAAACATATACAATATATTGCAGACGTATGAAATATTGAACGGTCTACGGCTTCACGTGTTTTTGAACACGTTTTTGTCTTCTTTACTGCATCGTCGTCCTATTTTCGCGGCAAATCTACCACCAAATCATGTGTTTTTTCACAGACAAACTAACAGGAGAACATATATATGATTATAACAAGCCAGCCAGCTTATATGTATTGCAGACGACATAGTATACATGTATACTGCGCATGCATTACATGTATTTAAAATTCTGTGACTTCACACAGTTCACTTTATTTGCCTTATTCACTGCATTGCCTTCATTCATTCGCGGCAAATCCGGCATTTTTACCACTAAAGCATATTTTATCACTCAAAAATGATACCATATAACATTTATTGCAGACGACATAATCTATAATTCGTCTGCATTATTGAAAGTTCTGCGGCTTCAGTGCAGACGCCAAAATCTATATCTTGTATTGCCAGGAGTTTCTGGTAATCGCACGGCTGTACGATCCGTGTTAATGGCTTTAGCTAATTCAATCGCGACATGACGAGGCGGGAGCCACTTGACAAATTCCAGGAATTTCCTAGAATTCGCCCGACATGGCGGTGACAACCAGTGCAGCCACGTATATAGTGCATTTAAAGCATGACAATACTATGGAGCCCCGCAGGGGACATGGATTTATTTTTATGAATTCGTTCCCACGAAATTATAATTCGTTCCCTAAAGTTAACAATTCGTTCCCTGGAATTAACAGTTCGTTCTCACGATATAACAATTAATTCTCTGGAATTAACAATTCGTTCCCACGAAATGACAATTCATTCCCTCACTTTAACAATTCGTTCCCTCGAATTAAAATTTTGTTCCCACGATATAACAATTCGTTCCCTCGAATTAACAATTGTTATTTCGTGGGAACGAATAGTTAAATTGAAGGAACGAATTCAGTTAAATTGAGTGAACGAATTGTTATTTCGTGGGAACGAATTAATAAAAAACAGAATTCTGCGTCCCCTGCGGGGCTCCGTACAATACATAGAGAATACCATGTTAGTGTATTTCGATATCAAATTTATTATAGGAATGAAACGGCCGGAAGGCCTCGTCCAGTATTCCCGCGACTTTTCCAAGTTTATATCCCCGATAAATTCAACAAAAAGGCCATTCATTCCTTATAATTCCAGCATTTTAAATAAATTCATCAAGAAAATGTGTTTATTTTCCGTTTTCTTAAGAATTATTTTAACTGCGCCTCACGGTTACGGAAAGTAGTTCGGCATGGGAGTTTACTGGGATATAAATTTTGGACATAGATTTGCTACGGGCCAATCAAATGTTAGGGAATTGTGTAAATATTGTTGTGCTGGAATTATCAGGCAATGCTAGGAAACGCGTAGGAATTCCGAGGCTTGCATGGTAATGGAAATTATTATGAAGTGCTGTCAAACCATGTCTTTATTGAGAAATATGGCAAGATATAAAAGCAACAGCAGACGACAATTGTTGTGAGTAGTGGTTTAAGGGTTAACAATGTCTGCGGTAAATTGATTGGAATTGGTGTCTAATTAGTCAACCAAATGGGATTGTTTGCGGGTTCGGGTCATTGTTCATATTTAAATTACATATTTGCGACTAATTCAGTTCCATGGTCGATAGCACTAGTTTTGCTCATACCAAACTTTCGGTCTCCGGTCTTATCATATGTAATTCACATCACAGTTAGTATATGTTCCATGTACACTGTCAGCCAATAGAATGCCAGTTGTGAAAACTATATATTAGAGAGTTAATTGAGATATAACCAGAGCTCCAGATAAGTTTCGTGTCAAAAGAGTATTATACCCCAAAGTTCAAATTCAATGCGTATTTTACTTTTACACATGTATTATTGATGTTCTTCCTTGTTAAATAGGGAATAAATAAAAAATTAGAAAATCACTTATTTGAGCTGAATTTGCAGCTCAACTAAGTGAATTTTCAACTTATTACAATATTTCCACTACGTGAATTTTCAACTTATTACAATATTTCCACTACTCGGTTTGAAAATCAATACATATTTTCCATTGCTGTGAGTATTTTGTACTACCACTTTTCATAATCAATGCGTATTCTGTTAAAATAAGTGAATACGCCAATACGCACCTTATCTGGAGCTCTGTTAAACACTTCAAATTATGCAAAATAATGTAATGGCGGGTACAATGTTGATTATCTCCCTTTGACTCAATGTTCACCGTGCTGGATCATGTCCTTGTTCAGACAATAAGATGTGGCTGAGACTGGAGAAATGGGGCTTGTGTGCATCCGCACAGTTTGATCAGGATCTGCCCTGTTCGCTATTCCATCAATTACAATCCCCGCCATGCTACTAACAGCCAATGCATATCGTTATCAGGCTACACGTGTGTGCTATTTGATTAGGAGCTACACTGGTCACAAATACCATGAGCCCAATTCCTCCAGTCACATCCACACATTCCGTTTGGGATATTTTCATGGTGCTTCATATTATACAGGGTGAGATCTCGATATTGTCTTCTCTTCGCATGGCCCACTTCATAAAATTGTACAATGTTTCAGCGCTCCAGATAAGGTGCGTATTTGCGTAAATACCCAATTAAAATTGCCAAAAACCCAATTGAAATCAGAAGTAGTGAGTAACAAAAAGCAATACAAAATATTTGGTACCTTTATCATGCTGCAGAAAACAATAAGCAGACCACAAATATAGCATATATTTCTTATTTTCCATGAAAACACATCTTGGTATTTCATTAGAATTGTCTCCAAGGAGACAATTCTAATGAAATGCCAAGACATGTTTTCATTTCGAAGCAAACTATTCAATGAAAAAATTATCATGCTACAGAAAACAATAAGCAGACCACAAATATAGCATATTTTCTTATTTTCCCATGAAAACACATCTCCAAGGAGACAATTCTAATGAAATACCAAGATGTGTTTTCATTTAGAAGCAAACTATTCAATAAGTGCGGTCTGCTGATGTGTAAACAGTAGTGTGATTCTATTTTACACAATGAAAATGTTGAAATACCCAATTGATTCAGAAATGATGGAGTGACAATACTCAATTACTAATACCTTATCTGGAGCCCTGAGTGTTTGTCAATACATGCTGTCAGTGGGGGGCATCCATGTCCCATGGGGACTTTCTTGTTTGAATTATATGCTGACTACATTTCCTAAGCAAATCAGCATGCGAATTCGTCCATATTTATTGTGTACAAAGGAATCAATCCCAGAATAATGTTTTGTGAACAAAATGTGTGTTCTACACGATTGTGCATGATATTATAATTGAGCCTAGCTCTAGAATTACCTCCGTTATTGCATCGCCGTTTTTCGCAGATTTTCATTTCTAAACAAATGCGATAACTTACGCCAATGACGTCACAAGTTAACATAAATTTCAAAGCTCATGCGGAATTTAATTCCGCATGAGCTGTGAAATTTATATCAATTTTCGACGTCATTTGCGGAAAATATTGACGATCCTCAAAATCATAATCGGCAAAATACGGGGATGCAAACAAAGGGAGGTAAATCGGGAGCAATTCCATTTGTATGGACAGCATGACACATTGTAACCGCTGTGGTATTTTGACTCCGTTACAAGTTTCCGTATCTCCCGGGAGATTCCGGTGGATTCCATTGGATTTCTGTCAGGACAAGATCAACATTTCTGACACGCCACGGTAAAACAGGGCTTATCGAGTTTAAAGGAGCTGGGTTTCAGATTTGCGCAAAAAATGACGAACTGAGAAGTAAACCTACTCTAAGAAAGTGGAAAGTTAATTTATTTGAGCTTAAAAAAAAGCAAACACTGATTGCTTTTTTTTGCGGCTGATTTCCAACTTTGCTTATTCATTTTTATCCTATTTTATATCGAAAAAAGACAGGTAATAAATTCAGTAATACATTTTCGAAAATAAAATACGCATTTAATTTGAAATCAGCGGGTATAATACTCTTTATACACAAAGCTCATCTGGAGATCCGTATAACAAAAAGGAACATTGCAACATTTGCAACAAATGTAGGTTCTGATCAACATGCACCTTTCCTCATTGCAATTAATACTATCTAACCCATTGCCGACTGCATAAGGGCTACTTTTGTGACTGAATGGCGAACAGCGTAGTCCCTGATCAGACTGCGCGAACGCGCATGCTGATCTGGGACGACGTTGGTCGCATACGTCGCAAGGTACATTTACTCAGCCATGAGCCGAGTTGTGCGCGTGCGCGGAATCAAATTTCATTCCGCTTGACAGATTTGTCAAAGGCGCAAGTGTTCCTTACGGCTCCAATCTGAATATTTCAATAAGCGTCTAGATGTAACCGATTACGCTCCAATTGTTATCACGTCGCCGATATGCAAGAGGGGATATAACGTTGGTCCATGTACATGCGTTCGTACGTTAGTAACACCCTTTATTTTTCTATAACTTATGAACCAATTCACCGATGGTGATAATATTTGGCCACAATGTGTGTCTATGGATGGTGCTTTGTTTTTCATACGACCCACGTCCGACCGCCCAAGGGTAAGGTCACTGATGATTTGTGTTCACCTTGTTTGTAAGGTAAATGCGGAGGGCATACCGCCGGACCCACCTAGCAGTCTCGGTAGACGAACGAACGGTGCTAGTTCGAAAATATAGTAAACTATTTCAATTAAGAAGTCCCCCCCCCCCTAACCTCAAATCCTGGATCCGCCCCTGTAGGGAAATATGTATACATGCATGCAGGTCGTTTACCATCTACAGTACACAAGGTGTATGATCACGTGATACTAACAACAACAACAAGTACGTATTATTGTATAGTGTCCTTATTATGTAACGGATTTTGATGTAATATGGCGCATCAAACGCGTCTTGTGAAGCTGCATTTGGTGGTCTCTTTATTTTCGCCCAAACTTCTGTCGTTTTTGCGAAGAATCGATTTCCGTGTATCCGACATGGAAATCGATTCTTCGCAAAAACGACATAGACCACCAATTGCAGCTCATGAAGACGCGTTTGTTGCGCCATATTTCATCAAAATCCGTTGCATATTAAGAAAAATATCAAATAATACTTACTGTGGAGTGGGCGACATCGTTGTTGTTGTAACCACGCGATCATACACCTTGGTACAGTCCCCGAGTCGCATGATGAACGTTCAGTATAATGAGAAATGGCGCTACACACAACAGGGGCCCGTTTCACTAAACTTCTTACGACTAAAATGTTCGTAAGTGCAAACTTATGATAGTCTGTAAATTTCACGTTAACAATGTTTTCTTGTAAACAATTATTGGATTTACATTTATTGAGCATAGGCTGCATATGCAGCCTATGCTCAATAACATGTAAATCCATCAATTGAAATTTCCAGACGATTCCAAATTTGCACTTGCGAACATTTTAGTCGTAAGAAGTTTAGTGAAACGGCCCCCGGATGTTTTGTCCAAGAAATAGGATAGGAACAATAAAATTCAATAGTGTTGCTAGAGTGCATGTTTTACTTTGAGAAACTACTGAAAAATACCACGAATTCTGGTTCCCCTACTCTAGTATGTTCAGGCGTACGAGTTTTATTTGTGTCAAAGTTTGTGCTACATATATGTAACGCATTCGTCGCATTAATTAAATCAAAGGACTGAAAGTCATGAAATCCTTCGCAGTACGTGCTCAACCATTTTAATATTTCAGACAAAAAATCATATATACTCCATCTAAAATTAAATATATTCGTTGAATCAGTATACATTAGCAATGCTGCAAAAACAATATTTATCTTGACAAACATGATTGTTCAAAGTAATTTCACCTTGACCTTGGACATGAAGGCCACATGGGTGTGGTACATGTATGGAATGAAAATATGGATGATGATAAGGAAGCATATGAAGTTTGAAGTCAATCTGACTTACGGTGACAGAAAACTTTAAGGCAAATCGTACGGATGCAAATGTCTAAGTAATTTGACCTTGACCTTGGAAATGAAGGCCGCATGAGTGTGGTATGGAATGAAAATATGGTTGATGATTAGGAAGTATATGAAGTTTGTAACTTCTGCGATTTGTAATTTCTGCAGCTACCGAGCCAACATTGTCCTTGACATCAAATCCTCTGTCCGCCAACATATATTTATGTCGAACTGAACCAATAACCCGTTCCACATGTATTCTTGAGTGGGCAAGTGTACGCGTTGATTCCACGTCCAGAAGGGATAGCTGATCACGACCTTCCGTAAATGCTGGAATCTCACTTCTGCAGCTACCGAGCCAACATTGTCATTGACATCAAATCCTCTGTCCGCCAACACTAAATCCCCAGGTAATAACTTGGACAGGAAGTCACTGTTCTTTGTCACAAACTTGTCACTCACACGACCACCCCATGCTTACGATAGGAAGGACACACTGCCCTGAGGAGTAATTATAATTAGAAATTTCACAATGTGGTGGTGTTTGTATTGAAGACCAGGTTTTTGCTCTGGCTTTCGAACCACTTGGTTTCTTAATAAATATCTCAAAACAATCAATTATGACTGCACACCTGTGGCCGAAGTACTTCCTAAATTCCATTGGCATGTTTTTCTCAATGTCTCGCGCTCTGGCCATCTTATGAGTTTCTTTAGCCGCTTGTACATACAGTCAATTGTCCGTGTAAAAAGTCTAGATATTGTTGATTGAGTAGTGGCAAATTCATACGCAAGAAAGAGATTTGACAAATTTAGTCGCAATTTCACTAATGTCAATATCATTACCTTTAATTTGGGCATGACCAGACTGGATGGCAGGTGAGGCTCCAGAAAATTAAACAATATAGATAGAACTGTGAATGATGGTAATCCTGTTAAATGTGTCACCTTCTCGTCACTACCCTTAAAATAACTTGCAGTGAATTTAGTTTCCAAATAGGCCACTTTTTCCTTCAGCTCTCCATTCTCTGTACGCAGTTTCTGCAGCTCCAGCGACATAGCCTCCATGAGTGGACCATCAACATCAGTCTGTGACTGAACGCCGTCTTCATCAACGCTGTCACCCATATCCATACCCGTCTCAGTGTGATCAGGTCCAACAATAGTTTTGGATTCAGCTGGCTTCCTTCTCTTCTTTTCCTGCTGCCGATCATATCTTGATGTAGATGATACTCGCTTTTGTCCGCCCAGATTAACTGATGGTGCCCAGTTTGGGTTAAGATGGTCATACAACTCTGCCTTCTTTCCTGAAACATATACATGATATATATTAAAAACAAATAAATACATGTGTACTTGTCGGATATTGTAACTTTGCACATTTAGTTACAATATAATAACTTATTTGTAGTGGTCACAACATTTACATGCACTTTTGAGGAGAAATAAAAAAGAAAAGGTGTACTCTTATGAAATATCACTGAAATATTGACAATTTATGACAAATTGTATACATATGCATGTGCCATGTGATTTTGCATGTACAAACATGTGCGCACTTTGATGAAAAATATTTACAAAATTTACAATATATTTCATAAATAACATTGAATGGTGACAACATGGTGACATTCTGCATTTGTTCTGAGAATTTCATCAACGTTTGGCATGATTTACAGAAAATATCGCAAAATCTGTAAACATTTTTCATGAAATTCCACACAAACTGCAATTTTTTATTGTCTGAGGTCCATCAAAATACACCATCTCGCACGTCTTAAGCATGTTAAGTACAGTGACAGCACGAATATCAAACATTATAATTCAGTGGGTGGCCACAGGGCTCCAGATAAGGAATTAGTAATTGAGTATTGTTACTCCATCAGTTCTGAAGCAATTGGGTATTTCAAAATTTTAATTGGGTAAAATTAAACCACACTGCTGTTTACACATCAACTGACAACAATTATTGAATAGTTTGTTTCGAAATGAAAACATATATTGGCAATTCATTATAATTGTCTCCTTGGATGTGTTTTCATCGAAAAATAAGAAAAATATGCTATATTGTGGTCTGTTTATTGTTTTTTGCAGCATGATAAAGATACCACAATTGTTTTCATTGCTTTTTGATACTCACTACTTCTGATTTCAATTGAGTTTTTGGCAATTTTAATTGGGTATTTACGCAAATACGCAGCTTATCTGGAGCTCTGAGTGGGGTTAACATACACTATAATGATTACACCAGCTTACATTGTCTCACCAGTTGACAAGTAGAACTATCGGATTATTTATAATATCAAGGACTTACCATTGACAAAATGCACCGAATACACCCGAACATTGTGGATATTCTTGTGCCCAAATTCTTGTCCAATTCTAGCCAGCGTCTCCGATCCGAACTCAGTTTCTCACATTCGTTGGAAAGTTTGGATTTCCGCGCGAACTGTTTTACTAAATTCATTATAGATTAGTTGATTTTTTAATAAAATGGACACTGATTAATAATATCGATGGCTCAAGATGATTAAAACAGTATGTAACTGTCAAAAAACAATGTTTCTGCTTTAAATCATCATCATTTCGCTGTCCAATGTCGGATTTTATCGAGCCATTGACCTATGTAAAATGTAAAGTTCAGAATGTAAGCTTTAATCTGATTGGTCATTCAAGAAAAACGTCACAGGGAAATCCCGCCCCCTACTATATCATTGCGCAACATATCAAAATACATAACAAAGAACTCATATTAATACATAACAGTTAATAGTTTATAAAGTATACAAAACCTTTTGCAATAACACACATAGCACAAAAAAAGCAAACAACACATGTATTACGCTGAAACGGTAAGATAGCTCGCTGTTTTACTGTTGTTGAACTACTTTTTTTATGGCGTAGTACCGCGTGTTTTTCTAAAGTTAAACCCGCAAACAGTGACATTGCGACCGCCACTTAACTCATTAGCATATTATCTGCAATGACTGAGAATTTCCATATAGTTACTTTATCCGAGCTAATAGCTCGGATAAAAAACTATTAAAAATGTAATTTCACAGTGTGATAGCAAAGTGCAAGTGTTAATGTGTATAATTCATAATAGGCAATATTCAATGTAATACACACGTGTGTAAATGATACCGCTACATTATAGAATGCCAAATCTACATAAACTCAAATAATTAGAGCTATCATTAAATATTTAGAGCTAACTCCAAATCATTTGAAGAGCTATCTAAATCATTTGGACGCCAAATCTACATAAACTCAAATAATTAATGATATCTCTAAATATGTAATGCTAGCTCTAATTATGTTTAGAGCTAGCAATACTTATTTAAGTTTAATGTTTTCGTTGGTTATACAAAACATTTTCACTTCGCTTTCGTTTGGGAACCTTTAACAACTCTTCGCCGTTCAAATGTAGTTGAATGTCTTCTATTTTACTTATACGGGTTGATTGGTCTGCTTTCGGTTTATTGCTTTCAATATGTTTTCACCGGCGCAATCAAGCGAGAGTCGGTTTGATAAACTGTCGGTTACTATGCCAACAATCCAATTACGTAAATGGTATCGTGTCAATTTGAAATAATCCAATATGGCACCATGCATTGACAAACATTTAGTAGGAGTGCATTTGACACAATTCTATTTGACATGGAATGAATCATATTACTTTAATTTGTAATGCACAGACGCGCGGTCAGATATTTCTACAAATCCAGGTATATTCACACTCCATCTTTGTTCATACGCATTTTGTTTGCCATTTTTAAAGTAATCACTTGTTTTATTTGTCACACATATGTGTATATTGACGATATAACCTGCATAACTTTTTTAGGCGAATCAATGTTAATTTAGCGTCATAAATGACTAATTGTGGCACAGGATACGGCGTTTTTGACGTGTAAAACGTAACATCGGCATGTTCGCGTTTTTCATCAAATATTCCCGCAGTTTGTACATTTTGCCCAAAATGTTGCGAAATTTGGTATACATGTTCGATGTCATAACATATGTGCATCACGTCAGTTTCGGTGATGTCATACACTTGTGTCCGTCGGTGTATCAAAGCCGTCCCCGACCGGGGTGGTAGGGGCGGATCTGTAGGGGGTGGGGTTCTGGGGTTACACCCCACCCCCCCCCCCTCCCCCGTTCAGTCACGGAGTTTACATAGATCACAGTTTACAACCAATTGGAGTCTGAATTTAAATGCCGTAAAACACAGGAAATTTCATTGCAAGATTTCAAGAGTTACCTTCGCAACTAGACAACCCCCCTCCCCCTCCCCCCCCGTTCCCCAAATACTGGATCCGCCCCTGGGTGGGTAGGGGGATGGATGACATACGTGATTAAATAATTGCACTACGTAAATCCCAGAGGCAGGAATTAGATGGCCAACAAAATCACTTATTGGGAATTTTAGCACAAGTATATGTTAAATAGGTGTTAACTTGAGGTAGGTATTATAATCGATTTCTGAATTTGTCTAATTACTCTGTGTGCGTTTTCCCTCCTATCCCTGCTGCCCTCCCTGCTATGGGTGAGGGGGGGAGGCATTGACATGTATAAATGGGGCTTATGGGTTTTGTGACTAGTATAACTCCTGATCAAATAGTACATTCCTATTGCATGACGATCTATATTACTTGTTAGAAGCATGACGGATGTTTCATTGATGAACTGGCAAACAGTGCAGATCCTGATAAAATCTGGATCTACACTGGTCGCAAAACCTTTAAGCCCCATTTCTCCAGTCAGAGCCACATTTTACACGCTATATACACGTCAACATGCGTTTGCAAGTAAACGATTGAGGTATACATATTGCAAAGTCTAAAACTTTTTTTCGCATAGAAAATATCGCAGAATGTAAGTTGAGACGCGAAGTCTTTATACCGCGATATACGTTTTATTGGGGTTGTGAAATAGATGTGAATGGCTATGGATTCATTCACACTGCTGTTGTTATCCCCTCGTCGATAGACAAGAGGGGAGGATATAGCGTTTTCAATAACGTATGAACCGCTTCACCGATTTTGATAATATTTCGCCACAATGTGTGTCTAGGGATGGTGCTTTGTTTTGCATACGACCCACGACCGACCGCCCAAGGTCAAGATCACTGAGGAATTATGTTCATCTTGTTTGTAAGGCAAATGTGTAAGGCAACATATTAATATTTTTTATTTTTTCAGTATTTAACTGAAGAACCGCTTAATTTTTTTTTCTGTTCTTGTATTATCAAGGCTGTCAGTACGACCCACGTTCGACCGCCCAAGGCCAAGGTCACTGAGGACTTGTGTTTGTTGTGTGTTTGTCTGTTATTTTTATTATTATTATTGTTATAAAAGTTGTCAGCGAGGGGATAAGCTTCGTTTAACGATGCCATTTGTTGTTGTTGTTGTTTTATCATTTTGTTCTACTTAAACACGATTGTAACTCTCTTTTGTTTGCATCAAATCTGACACAACTAAATCCACATCAATTTGCGGGATTGTGTTCTGCCAAAGCCACTGAACTGAGCATGGTTTCAATAATACTGATTGATATTATTGTCGGTTTAATGGCTCCCAGATGGGAAATCACCACAGCAAATCGCTCAAGCACAATTATGTCAATGTATGGAACAATAGCATCGGCGTTGTTGCAAACATTGTAGAAACATACCATATATCATATCCATCCTGTTTAATCTGATTCCATACTCTTGTGCTGTACCAGTATCTCCGTTTATTCAATTTTGAAGCGATATACTATCAGAAAACTTGGATATGTAGCTTGAGTAGACGAAGCTAGGCTGGTTCAGATGTTCATGTTGTGTAATGTGTTTTCGTGGGCGGGGCAAATTACAGATTATTGCGCTGCGCATACAAAATAGATCCTACGAATCGATTTGCGTCACATTTACACCGGATGTGTCGTGCTAGTGTTTGAATCACTCGGAGCATCCGGGACATTTCCGTTACTCGTCATCCATGCATGTAGGCAACTGTTATCAGAATTAATGTGAATGTGTCTAGCTTTAGTCTGACGGAGCAGTCCGCAGTTTGAAATCCACATTAAGACAAGCCATGTGGTGTATGAGGATGTGCGATTTTCCATGACAAATATTTACAGAAACTGTGGTATTTTCTGCAAATGTCGACATTGACAAAAGTGTCATAGCAAATGCGGAATTTGCTCTGAACATTTCGTCAAGTGTCAACGCCATTTACGGAAAAGTTCTCGTATATGTTTTTTCATGATAAATCCCGTATAACCGTACTAGCAAATGACGTCAAAAGAATATAATTCCGCAGTTGCTAGGACAATTTCGTCAACTTTCGACGTCATGTACATAAACTACACTGTGAAACATGACACCTGGTGTCGCTGTGGTTACTAAATAGGTGTACAAGAGATAATAACAATGAAATGTCCCAAAATTAGTATCTACAATGGGTATCCTTAGGTACATGTAGTTATTCAATGAAAAATGTAGCCTATTTCACCAACATTGCAAAGTATACTTTTCTAGCAAAGTATACTTTGAGGGAGAAATGTTCACTTTAATGATAAATTTATTAATTCTTAGCCAGGTTTTTTGTTTTTTTTTAAAAACCCAGGCTATTGGATTGGCGAAAGCCGGGCGGCCGGGCGGGCGGCGGGCGGTGTCCACAATCAATGTTAAGTTTTCGTGATTTCGTCCATTTCTTTGTTACTGTACCACATAGGACCAACACACTTTCACAGCTTCATAACCAATGGGTACCCACCACATATCACTATCCAACATGTTACCTTTTTTTTTTAATTTTCAATGTTAACTTTTCACGTTTACAATGTTAAGTTTTCGTGTTTAAGTCCATTTCTTTGGTACTGTACCACATAGGACCAACAAACTTTCACAGCTTCATAACCAAGGGGTGCCCACCACATATCACTATTCAACATGTTACCTTTTTATGAACTTAACTCATTTTTTCAGCGAAGTCGACTTAGCCATTTTGAATGTTAACTTTTCGGGCGGTGGGCGGCGGGCGGTGTCCACAATCAATGTTAAGTTTTCGTGTTTAAGTCCATTTCTTTGGTACTGTACCACCTAGGACCACCAAACTTGCACAGCTTCATAACCAAGGGGTGCCCACCACATACAACTATCCAACATGTGACCATTTATTTTACCTCCACCTATTATTTCTACGTAATTGACGTAGCCATTTTCAACGTTAACTTTTTAACGTACGTCTGGTTAAAGTTTTTTGGTTAAAGTTTTTCGTTATACTATATCTCTGCAACTGCTTCGCCCATTACCTTGAAACTTCACATGGGTGTTTATCATCATCCATAGTTTCATTCTACCCCTCAACCGTGCGGCCCCTGTGCCCAATATCAAGGTCAAATTACTTTGAATTTTTTGTTAAAGTTTGTTCGTGTACTATATCTCTGCAACTTCTTCACCCATTACCTTGAAACTTCACATGGGTGTTTATCATCATTGTCGCGCCCGCTTGCGGAAAGCGCGATATAGTCGGCATTTTGGCATACGTCCGTCCATCCGTCCGTCCGTACGTCCGTGTGTCCAAGGCGCGACATGCAGGCCACGGCCATCTAGTCTACACAAAGTGGGTATACTTATGTTATCCAAGTGTCTATGCTTGGAAAAAACCTGGCCTTCGTGGCTTTGCCTCGTTTCTTGTTATTATACTGAATTTATTACATTATCACAGCCAAAATGGCTGTGATAATGTAATAAATTCAGCATAATAATTCTGCATCCTTTTAATCATCAAATACATGCAGTCGTTAGTTCTGTATGAAATAATGCATTTCGGCAAAAATAAATGAATACTCCCTCAAAGTATACTTTGCTAGAAACGTATACTTTGCAATGTTGGTGAAATCGGCTACTGACACAGCCTTTACATGACGTCGAGTACGATGTTGGTGACGGGTGTGCATTTGATATTGCATGTACATATAAATAATGATTACGAGGGTGGGTCAATAACTAGTGTCACTCGACCATTATCTCGTATACCATCGTTCTAACTATAAACTCCATAGTTGTGTATGGTGCTTATTATGTGCATGTACAGTTCCTTTCATCTTCGATTTTATTAATTGTGTTTCATTTTTATTTTATTGATTTTTTGTATACTTTAATGTTAAAGGTACACGCCCACTCAGTAGGCACAAACTGTTCTTTATAGGAATTAAATAAGTGTATAATTGTCTCATTATTCCATCAGTTCTAACAACTACATGTACGAGTGCCCGCTATATAGATATAAACATTTAGTAATATTTATTTTACTGATAGTGACGCTATCAGGTTATTTTCATATGCAAATGAGGCATGGTATTTATTAATTATTTATGCTAATTAAATGCGTCACCTGAAACATTATATTAAAATAGCCTGATACCACCGCGAGTCACTATCAGTAAAATAAATATTACTAAATGATTAATATGTATAGCGGGCACTCGTAAGTTTTAGAACTGGTGGAATAGTCGCACAGTTATACACTTATTTAATTCCTATAAACAACATTTTGTGCCTACTGCGTTGGTATGTACCTTTAAACATTGTATCTCGAGTATCTACATTCTGTTTGACGATGTCTTGTGGATGATGTGCGCCGCAACACCGCGTTAGTCTAAAACATAGTTGAGAGGAAAATATGATTGACACAGATTGTAAATATTACTCAGGCCAGTAATTCGGTTATAGAGTAAACATCTATAATTCCAGCACAAACATATTTACACAATTCCCTAACATTTGATTGGCCCGTAGCAAGTCTCTGTCCAAAATTTATATCCCTGTAAACTCCCACGCCAAACTACTTTCCGTAACCGTGAGGCGCAGTTAAAATAATTCTTAAGAAAACGGAAAATAAACACATTTTCTTGATGAATTTATTTCAAATGCTGGAATTATAAGGAATGAATGGCCTTTTTGTTGAATTTTCGGGGATATAAATTGGAAAAGTCGCGGGAATACTGGACGGGCCTTCCGGCCTCGTCCATCCCGCGACTTTTCCAAGGTTATACCCCGATAAATTCCACAAAAAGGCCATTCATTCCTAATGGTTATAGTAAACATCTATGGCTTGTTGTACTCATAGACGCGGTATTTATGGTTATAAACTTGGAAAAGTCGCGGGAATAACTGGAGAGGCCTTCCGGCCTTCGTCCCGTATTCCCGCGCTTTTCCAAGTTTATACCCGATAAATTCCACAAAAACGGCCATTCTTCCATATGGTTATAGGTAAACATCTAGGCTTGTTGCATACACCAAGACCGTAATTTATCGGGGATATAAACTTGGAAAAGTCGCGGGAATTCTGGACGAGGGCCTTCCGGCTTCGTCAGTATTCCCGCGACTTTTCCAAGTTTATACCCCGATAAATTCCACAAAAAGGCCATTCATTCCTATAATGGTTATAGAGTAAACATCTATGGCTTGTTGCATACACATAGACGCGGTAATTTATCGGGGATATAAACTTGGAAAAGTCGCGGGAATACTGGACGAGGCCTTCCGGCCTTGCGTTCCAGTATTCCCGCGATCTTTTCCAAGTTTTATACCCCGATAAATTCCACAAAAAGGAACCATTCATTACCTATAATCGGTTATAGAGTAAACATCTATTTGGCTTGTTGCATAGCACAATAGGGACGCGGTATAATTTATTCGGGGATATAAATCTTGGAAAAGTCGCGGGGATTACTGGACGAGGCCTTCCCGGCCATTCGTCCAGTATTCCCGCGATCTTTTTCCAGTTTTATACCCCGAATTGAAATTTCCACAAATAAAAAGGCCAATTTCCATTTCCTATAATGGTATTATTAGAGTAAACATACTAACTTTGGCTTGTTGCATACACAATAGGACGCGGTAATAATTTATTTTCGGGGATATAAACTTGGATAAAAAGTCGAGCGGGAATTACTGCGGACGAGGCCTTCCGGCCTTGAGTCCAGTATTTCCCGCGACTTTTCCAAGGTTTATTTACACCGATAAATTCCACATAAAAGGCCATTCATTTCCTTATTTAAATGGTTATAGAAGTTAACAAATTCTATGGCTTGGTTGCTTACACATAGACGCGGTAATTTATTTTTCGGGGGATAATTAAAAACTTGGAAAAGTTCGCGGGAATACGGACGAGGCCATTACCGGTCATTCGTCCAGTATTTCCCGCGACTTTTCCAAGTTTATTTTTTTACCCGACGTTAAATTCCACCAAAAAAGGCCCATTCATTCCTATAATTGGTTATAGAGTTAAAACAAAATCTTATGGCATTGTTGCATTAAACACTTAGACGCGGTTAATTTAATTTTCGGGGATTATAAAACTTGGAAAAGTTAGCGGGAAATAACTGGACGAGGCCTTCCGGGCTCTTCGTCCAGGTATTCCCGCGGACTATTTTCCAAGTTTATACCCCGATTTAAATTTCCACAAAAAAGGCCATTCATTCCTATAATGGTTTTAGAGTGTAAACATCTATGGCTTGTTGCATTACATCATAGACGCGTGGTAAATTTATAGGGGATATAAACAAAATTGGAAAAGTCGCGGGTAATTTACTGGGGGACGAGGCTTCCGGCCTTCGTACCAGTATTTCCCGCGACTTTTTCCAAGTTTATACCCCGATTTAAAATTCCACAAAAAGGCCATTCATTCTATAATTGGTTATAGAGTAAAACAATCTATGGCTTTGTTATTTTGCATACACATAGACGCGGTTAATTTATCGGGGATATAAAACTTGGGATAAAAGTCCGCGGGAATTACTGGACGAGGCCTTCGGCCTTCGGTCCAGTATTCCACCCGGCGAACTTTTACCAAGGTTTCATACCCCGATAAATTCCACAAAAAGGCCATTCATTCCTATAATGGTTATAGAGTAAACATCTATGGCTGGTTGCATACACATAGACGCGCTAACATGTATTTCAGTGCAACTGCCTCCTGGGAGCCGTTTCCCTAAACTTCGTACGGGAAATACAATTTTTATGGGAATTTAAGATGGGGGCTAAACTAGATTTTTGTGTAATATTTTTGAATTTGTTGACCGAATAATTCGTGTTTCTACCATCCTCCTCACTCCACCTCCTGTTTGCCCTATGTTAAATTTCCATGGGCCATGGGAAAATAGCTTTTTCGCAATAAAATCAATATTTGATGGACTTTCATCAAATAACATTTGTGTTATTGATGAAAAAGTACTCGCATGTTTTTTTGTTTTTTTTAGATTGAATGTGTTTAATAACCAACAGTTCGTGGGCAGCAAAACGTGGAACATACAGTAGACATTGAGGGCATGTAGTTGCGAACAGTAACTCTTTCAATCTACTCCCGTACCGTCCTTAGCTGTGGACGGTACGGGAGTAGATTGCAAGAGTTACTGTTCGCAACTAATATGAGACTAGCCATTTTATTTTGTATCTAAGAATATGTGAGGGTTTCATGAAAAAACATATGTTTACAGGAACTGTGATATTTACAGGAACTGTGATATTCTCTGTAAATGACGAGACTGGCATATCAATTGCGGAATTCTATTATGAATTTGCTCCGAAACGGTTGTTGACTTTCTACGTCATTTACGGAAATGTCGAAAGCCTTTATTTAAATATTTATTTAATATAGCACATCATCAGGTACAAAATCGCATGGCTTGCCTCATAAATGGGCGTTTGCCATCCTATGAATGGAAAGAAATGTTTCCAGTGCTTGGTCACAGCTCAGATCTGTCATAGACTTGAAACATATGTATACGTAATGATCTACAATCGGCTGTAGACGTAATGGTAACATATACGTTCACCCGAATGCTGACTGTCTGTTTCACGAAACCTGCCCAAATTTTACGGCTATTTAAATAATGCAAAAACTCTAGCAAATTATTTGCACTGGCTTCGCTGTGAGAGAAAACCGATAATCAACTCCTTACAAATAATATACATGTACCGTGAAGAGAACACCCGTAATTGCGCGCTTGTTTTCTTGGAAACCACGAGCTACCATGCAAAATGTTTAATTTTTATTACAGTCAAAATAAAGATATTTGAAGATTTGGAAAGGGTCTCGACTAATCTAGAATGTTAATATGATTGCACACATTCCAAATATGCACTCAAATATATCTGGTTCATAGAAACAGCTGCATAATTTGGATTTCAAAAAGTTTACATGACGTCACATTTGACGTCACACAACGTAACGTCAAAACGCGGGAAAACACGTCATTGTATAACTATTCATGCGCACATCATAATTTATTGATTATAATCTCAAAAATAGACTAAATGTGCATATATATCCGCCGTGGAAGTGTAATAAATAGGATATTCCATCGTACATGTTTGAATAGCGGAAATAATACACTCGTGTCCGTCGGCGTCCGTGCAAACAACTCGTTCGCTACGCTCACCCGTTGCTTACGCGGAAACCGACGCACACTCGTGTATTATTTCCCGCTATTCAAAATGTACGATGGAATATCCTCTATATATGTTTCGATAATATTAAAGTATAGCAAAATTTAACAATGAGCCTGCTTTACATTTCGTGAAATTTGGTCCAATATTGATTGTATTGCGAAAAAACAATTTCCACATGTTAAATCCACATATTCATCTTATGGGGATTTAACATGGGGAAAACTTTCTAATTTCAGAAATAGTGGACCGATTTTCAAAACGTAACTTTCGTTTTCTTAGTTAGATCATTTCCAACCTATAGGTTTCAGAATCAATTTCCAAATATTTTCGTTTTTCGACTCCTCCTCCAGGTTCTCCACTTATTTGTTTCCCCTTGTTAAATTCCCATTGAGAACTTATCTTTCGTAATAAAATCAATATTTGACCAAATTTCACGAAATAAAAATAAGGCTCATTCTTAAATTTTAACAAAATATTATCGAAAAAAATATAGTTTTTGCATTGTTTATATGGCCGTAAAAGTTTGGCAGGCTTTGTGAAACAGACAGTAGTAATGTATCTAGTCTGGCATCGATTGTTCGGACAAAGACCTGCCTGATGGCTGCCAATTCGCTGGTTATTGGACGATCACCTAACTGCACTGGACATCGCAGGTTTTTGTACATGACAATATGGCATCTTCTTGCTCGAAGAATAATACGGCAATATGCCATAAAGACTCCTGGAAAATAAGGGCAAACAAACATTGTTACATGACTGCCATTGTTCGACACCGCTCACAGCCGTGTTCAAACATGCTGTTTCACAATGGCTGTAGACAATACTCATTCCGGGGCCAAGCCAACACCTACGTAATGCATGTGCCTCATGACGTTACTAGAACGCACCATTGCGTCACAAGACCAGTTCACAACAGTAGCACTGACATTTTGAAATTCGTGCGGCTGCATCACGCGACGTGTTCTGTGGTCCATGAATATGTATATTTAAATCAGCTGTTTGAATGGAACGGGTTATCAAAGTACCGAAAGTACTGCATATATGCTCAAATTGCATGATAGTTCCGACGGAAATGTAACAATAACGTTCGACCATGTCCTGTGGCCTTGGGGTTCAAACAGTTTCCTCGTGCAACGGGAAACGTTTACCCACGGCTGGACATTGTCGAACCTTATATGTTAAGCACTGACAATAAACACGGTAGGCGAACAGCGGTCACGAAGGTGTAATTCATGATTAGCGGAGCAGGGCTCTCTCTACAAAGGAATATAGAAAACTGTCACCAAACTATTACCTAATATATGGAGAATGACCAGCAACATTCGTTGGATACAGAATTTATTTCACGAGACAGTCATCTGGGGGCAGTTTCACTAAACTTCATACGACTAAAATCTTCGTAAGTGTACACATATGTAAGCATATGCAGCCTATGCTCAATAAATGTAAATCCATCAATTGAAATGTCCAGACGATCCTAAATTTGCACTTACGAGCATTTTAGTCGTACGAAGTTTAATGAAACGGGCGCCAGACTACGAGACAGTCATGCCCAGCACGAGTTAACAGACGAATTACGTGGCCTGGTTCGTTCGTTCGGCTTATATTTAAGGGTGGGAATTGGCTCGAACACCTTCCATACCCGGGATATATAGCCCAGTAAAGAAGCAGGCCGATGGTCGTGGCCTGGTTGTCGACTGCTCCTATTTATTCGGTCCATGTCGTCGGACGGACGGACGGACGTTCTCATGAATGGATAGATCAGTGGATAATCGTTTGTTTAAAATAGCCACATAAGCATATGGAATGTACAGGTACCATTGTTCTCTTAGCATATAACTACCAACTCGTCAGCACGGACGGACGGACAACGGACGGACAACATACGGATGGAATATCATGAGCAAAGCAGTCCATCAAAATGTGTATATATTTGACAGCAAATCCATCAAAAATGAGTGTAAATTCATTATTAGCAAATGATGAATTCTTATTACATTTATCATTTACTATGAAATTTACACAAATTTTACCGCCGCCAGTATTTAATTGTACTGGAAAGTTCACTAATGCTCTTCTACAAATGTCGCAGAAACACAAAACTACGATAAGCGACCTTTTGCTAGTTCCTGAATCACTTAACGGTTCCTTCGACTAATGTTCAGTGACATTATGGGTGAAAGACAACACCGCGAAAAGCAGCTAAAAGCTTTTTTGTCTTCCGTCAGACAATGTTTCGACTGAACATTCTTGTCAGTTAGACCGGAAATCGATCCCATCATGCTCAGTCTTCTTCGCGTATGCTAGTTCCCGTTAGTATATGTGGCTTTGACTGGAGAAATGGGGCTTTTCGGATTTGTGACCAGTGTAGCTCCTGATCAAATAGCACACGCATGTACAGTGGGGTCAGCGTGTAAGTGCACACAATGTCGTGTTCATTCGTGTGTGCAATTACACGCTGACCCCACTGTAGCCTGGTAACGATCTATAATATTATAGGAATGAATGGCCTTTTTGTGGAATTTATCGGGGTATAAACTTGGAAAAGTCGCGGGAATACTGGACGAAGGCCGGAAGGCCTCGTCCAGTATTCCCGCGACTTTTCCAAGTTTATATCCCCGATAAATTCAACAAAAAGGCCATTCATTCCTTATAATTCCAGCATTTGAAATAAATTCATCAAGAAAATGTGTTTATTTTCCGTTTTTTTAAGAATTATTTTAACTGCGCCTCACTGTTACGGAAAGTAGTTTGGCGTGGGAGTTTACTGGGATATAAATCTTGGACAGAGACTTGCTACGGGCCAATCAAATGTTAAGGAATTGTGTAAATATTTTTGTGCTGGAATTATTACTTGTTAGAAGCATGACATGTGTTTCATTGATGTAATAGCGAACAGTGCAGATACTGATCAGACTGTGAGGACGCACATGCTGATCTGGATCTGCACTGGTCGTAAAACCCATAAGCCACATTTCTCTAGTCACAGCCACATGTTAGCCCTTATAGGAACTGTATGTACTGGTCGCAAAGCCCATACGCCTCATGTATCCAGTCACAGTTGGTATTTGTAACGGGTACCTATGTAAATATGTGTTTGTTTCGCTTTATGGATTGCAAATGGCCTATATCAATCAAATTTAAAATTCCAAGAAGTTTTTGTTTCAGGGGGTGGGGGAGGCGGGGGTGGTGGTAAAATAGCAAGCATCTATTGTATAAAAACGTATAATGTATAAAAACTGAGACAACTTATCTATAATATGAAAGGCACATCACTCACATGTCGGTAACTAGTCATGTTGAATGGGGGTAACACTATTCATGTTTGATGTATTGGTGTTTAACGGCCTATCAACTGCTAAGGTCATTTAAGGCCGGGCTAACGGGTTCGATCCCGCATTTAACCAGTTGCATTGCGGATAGGGGGAAGGATACCAAATTCAGAACGGAATATTTACATTGAAATAAATATATATTCAGCCCTGAAATTAGAATAACCTGACGTGGTGCCAGTCCAAACCACACCAGTCACATGACCCCTTCCCCTAAAATGAATTACGAATAATCCTAATACTCACATAAGTGGTATAACCAGATTCAACCGTCACATACGAGAATGGCAAAGACGTACGTGAGGGCCAAACCAGTTCTCCGGTCGGGATTCTGGTAAGGAGAACCCCGATCGTTACCAAGCGTATGCTCCCACGTGCCACCTACAATTCATGTTTGAGCTACACAGCGGATACACGATATTAGATTACATGTATATCCCCCCCCCCCCCAGCCCCCATTTGACCATCTATATAAACGTATACATGTATTATACTACTTGTATGTGTAGTTACAACGGTAACTCTTGCAATCTACTCCCGTACATTTCAGGCAGACTACGGGATTAGATTGCAAGAGTTACCTTCGTAACTATTGTATGTGGTGAAGTAGTGTGACGAATATTATAGATAAGTTGTCTCAGTTTTTATACATTTGACGTTTTTATACAATCGATGCTTGCTATTTTACCACCACCCCGCCTCCCCCACCCCCTGAAACAAAAACTTCTTGGAATTTTAAATTTGATTGATATAGGCCATTTGCAATCCATAAAGCGAAACAAACACATATTTACATAGGTACCCGTTACAAATACCAACTGTGACTGGATACATGAGGCGTATGGGCTTTGCGACCAGTGCATACAGTTCCTATAAGGAAATCGACTACATGTAAGCACGCACTATGGACTTAAGTTATAACTAATGACAAAAGTACTTTCTTCATTCGTTCTTGAAACTGGCCACAGTACTATAAACAGTTATTGTAACAAATCCCTTTTAGACGACCCATTTGGTGTATTGGTACATATGTGTTCACACATAGAACAGTAGAAATATGCCATCTACGCATAGCTGAGACTGTGTGCCTTTAAAGGTGCATGCCCACTCAGTAAGCACAATATATTCTTTATATGAATTAAATAAGTGTATAATTGTGCCACTCTTCCACCAGTTTTAAACATTACGAGTGCCCGCTATACAGATATAGTCATTTAGTAATATGTATTTTACTGATAGTGACTTGCGGTGGCATCATACTATTTTCATATGCAAATGAGCCATGATATGTTTTAATTATTTATACTAATTAAATGCGTCACCTGAAATAATAATATTTTCGACAGTTTATAAAGTGTGATCATTGTACATCAGAAAATAAATATAAATACTAAATAGTAATGTCCATTAACATTTTAAGGAAACACGGTTATCTCCCCTGATATCAGTGTGGAAAGTTTGCATGTGATATAAAATGTATAATAATGCCCATCAATACGTGGGGTAATGGTGAATGAATGTTTATTTTGCCAGAAAATCTCTCAGATGATGTCTCTGATATAAAGAACATTGTGTGCCTACTGAGTGGGTATGTACCTTTAATTTGTTGTATGAGTCTGAGTCGGCTGTCATATCACAAGTTAGACTGACCCCAATCCTGACAATGCAATAAGCCGTATTTTTCCAGTCATATAATTATGTCTGTGACTGAAGAAATTTAGCTGATGGGATTTGTGGCCAGTGTAGCTCCTAATCAAATAACACGCTCATGTAGCTTGATAACGATCTATATTGCTTATTAATTGGTGTTTCATTGATGGAATGTCGAACAGTGCAGATCCTGATCAGACTGTGCGATGCACAGGCTGATCTGGATCTACATTGGTCACTCAATTTCTCCAGTCACATCCATATATACGTCGATAGTATAATTCTATCAAGTCATATGGGACTTCATATGCTGTCTCGGGCTAGGAGAATGTAATACTACTTAAACCATTCCTTAATAAGTATGAGTCGCAAAACCCATAAGCCCCATTTGTCCAGTCACATACATAATTGTGGCTGTGACTGGAGAAATGGGGTTTATGGGTTTTGCGACCAGTGTAGTTCCAGATCAGCCTGTGCATCCGCACAGTCTGATCAGGATCTGCACTGTTCGCCATTCCATCAATGAAACACCCGTATTGCTTCTAGTGTGTTATTTGATCAGGATCTATACTGTCACAAACTGCATAAGCCCCATTTCTCCAGCCACAACGACGTTTTTGTCTATAGTAGTATAATTATGAGCGGCACATAATTACATCCGACTCCGTCATCGATCCAGAAACCGCAGATCATTTCGGTTATTTATAATAACCAAGACGGCACCATTGCATTGATACTCCAGGGAGCACGTGTCTGTGAAGGTCTAAAAATAACCTGGCGTGCGCGATGCTCTCTTTCACGTCCGTGTTGTCACGCAAGTTTTAAGGTACTGTGATATTAATTTAAAGTAACCATGCGATATGCTTTATTGTTACAGAAACTGGGCTTTTGGAGTGTACTATCACAGTGTATTTAAGCTCATACATGTAATACACGATTGTATATATATGTAAGTGAAACAACTACAGAAAACACGTTAGGTGATCAGTATAGTTTCAATGCATGATTGTCTGCTTATGTAATAAATTGCATCTAATACTTGTATTGATCTAATGTTATTCCTGTAACTAGTGGACTGATTTCAAGAGAGACTCGAGCTAAACTTCGTTTTTAACGGAATCAGTATATGAGTTAAAAAAAAAAAGCATACTACACCAACACAACTATTGGGTTAATGATATATATTACAGTGAAACCTCTCTAAACCGGACACCCTGGTCCCCAGGGTGTCCGGTTTAGAGATGTTCCACTGTAAATCAGGCATATTACCATTCTGGGACATACTTATATCTGTTGCAATCATGAACATACATTATTATCTGAGCTTCGTTACCAAGAAACCTCTCAAAATTAGATCACATATATGTTCTTGGTGTCCGGTTTAGAGAGGTTCCACTGTACATTAATTACCATTCATTGAAACTGTACTGAACACCTTACGTGCTCTCTGTAGAAGTCTGACTTACATATTTATTTTGTTGCGCTGTGTTATTCCATTGTGAAAGTCTATGGTATGTAATGATCTTTAGCGCATCCAGCAACTTTGAGATGTGTATATAAAAAGGACAGCTAATCATGTCAAATGCTCTCTTTTACGACATATGCGTAATAACTAGTCATGCTATGTGAAATTAGTTCATTCACATTGGCGCAATAACACAATTGTTTAAAGAAAATGTTAAAATTACGGTTAAAATGCTCCATTTCAAGTAGTTTTAATCATGCATTTTTAGATCTGTACGTGCCATCAATGATGCATGTAGAACTATAGAACTAGTTAGTATGTGAAGTGCTCTCTTTCACGTCCGCGCGATTATGGCAAACCAGTTAAGATTGACCGTATGTGACTGTTCCAATACACATATTTTACAGACAATGCGGAAACTGTCCATTGAGTCTCTTGTAGACACTGGTAGTACTTAATTGACAAGCTTTGTCGTGATCCAGATCAGTCTGCATTTCAGCCACATATGTGTATTTGTGGCTGTGACTGGAGAAAAGGGGCTACTAGGATATGTGACCAGTGTGGCTCCTGATCAAATAGCACACTCATGTAGCATGGTAACAATGTATATTGCTTGTTAGAAGCATGCCGGGTGTTTCATTGATGGAATGGCGAACAGTGTAGATCCTGATCAGACTGTGCGGATGCACAGGCTGATCTGGATCTACACTGGTCGTAAGACCAATAAGCCCCATTTCTCCAGTGACAGCCACATATTAGCCCTTACAGGCCCTGTCTCTCAGATACTTAATACGTCTGTTTTTGGCTTTGTAGACTACATGTACAACTGACTGATATCAAACAAACGTACCATTATATTTGATCAACTTCCAATGATACTGTATACACTCATAGGCTGGAGTAAACCGTTGAGATAACTTTGTGATATATTTCCGCTATTCCTGTACCAGGAAGCACAATTTGTGAAACATAACGTTTTTGTTGTGATATGATATTTGTCAAATTTTGGCTGCTAGTTAAAGGAATGTAAATACATTATATTACTAATCATTGATTGCAGAAAACTAGCTTTCGCCAGTTATTTTTCAGTACTCGATATATATATATATATATATATACTTGAATAATGGATTTTTTTTAATTTTATCAAATAAAATGGCGCGATTGGCTAGCATAGGTCATTTGCCGTGCATGAATCGAAAAACAAAGTATTGAATATCTTAATACATCATCTGCGACACAGCGCCTTTAAACGAATTTACTGATTTCATAAAAAAACGCATTAATGTTAAATTATCTTTTGTTTGCATAAGAACATCATCATAAATATACATTGAAGCTGTGCAAATCGATATGAGCGACTTCATTTATTTCTTATATTAGTTCATTATTAACACACTGTGTTATATGTCACTGTGGCTCGAGTAATGGTATTGTGACTAGTGCAGATCCAGATCAGCCTGTGCATCCGCACAGACTGGTCAGGATCTGCACTATTCCCCATTCCATCACTGAAACACCCGTCATGCTTTTAACAAGCAATTTAGATCATTATCAGGCTACACGAGTGTGTCATTTGATCAGGAACTACATTGGTAACACATTCCATAAGCCCCTATTCTCCAGTCAGAGCCACATATCACTTCCTATGTAAATATTTCTTTCCAGCGCACTAACGCAGGCATCTTACAAATCTTGTACTTAATGGACATCTTTAACGATTCTTCCACTCCGAAAAGCCTGTGTTTTTACGAGGATAATCACTCGCTAGTACATCTATACTTGGAACAGGAAATCTTGCTATCGATTCTTCCAAATAGCATAACTCCATACATGGTCGTCAGAAGGGGAATTTCGACTCGGCGGCGATTGAAGTTGGACAATGCTTCGGTAACTTACTGAACTATGCCTGACGCTATAAACGATGCAATATGCGGGGAAATGGAATATCGGGCGAGTCAGTCGTTAATGCATATTTTGCATCGCAGCGTTTATAATATTTCAGTATTGCAACGCGTTGGTTTTTCTTTGTCGGTTTGTGTGTTTTGCTAAGTGAAACCTAGCCTAATGGGGATACTTATTGGATTGCTGGTTCCGTTGTTGCTGCTGCTGGGAGGCGCGGACACAGACAGGAAACCAGATCCCATTAAAATAGGTAGGTGTAATGGTGACTCACGTTTGCACATGGCGTCATTCTACAGACACTTGCAAGTGTCTGTAGAATGGCGCCATGTGTGGGCGGGCAACCCAATCTATGACAACTCTCATTTACACGTGTAAATATACCGGTTCATGTGAGTGTTTTTCCTGATCTGTAAAGAGTAGCATATATCACTAGTTTAAACAGTATTTTATTTCATTGAATAAGCATAACGTCATATTTATGACATACACATGCAGTATACCCCGGTCAATTCGACCCTACCTAGTGATATGCTGCCGACCCTAATTATGTTAGAACTTATGTTAGAAGTTTCCGAAAACAAATGTCTCACTGTTGATCACTTTCCCCATGAAACCATATTTAACCCGCTAAATAGTTGTTGTATCCCTAAAATCAAGTTGGAAAGCGAGCATTATAGGAATGAATGGCCTTTTTGTGGAATTTATCGCGGTATAAACTTGGAAAAGTCGCGGGAATACTGGACGAAGGCCGGAAGGCCTCGTCCAGTATTCCCGCGACTTTTCCAAGTTTATATCCCCGATAAATTCCACAAAAATACCATTAATTCCTTATAATTCCAGCATTTAAAATTCATCAAGAAAATGTGTTTATTTTCCGTTTTCTTAAGAATTATTTTAACTGCGCCTCACGGTTACGGAAAGTAGTTCGGCGTAGGAGTTTACTGGGATATAAACTTTGGACAGAGACTTGCTACTGGCCAATCAAATGCTAGGGAATTGTGTAAATATGTTTGTGCTAGAATTATTATGCCATATTAACACGTACAAAATATTAAAACCTACCGACCATATTCTGGACACTTACACGCACCACAACTACGATTATTTTAGGCCTTAGTATCCGAAGATTTAGGAGATTTCTGTTTATAATGCGCCCTACTTTCTAAGCCAATCGCTGGCCAGTATTGTGCTCCACTTATTTCACATATTACGACATGTAACCCCAATACGTTACATACACTGTATTTCTAGATTTAATGACTACTTGTTCGACAGGAAATGGAATACTAATACTCGGAATGGCGACTGCATTATACACCTGGCTATTGTTCACATATTTGAATTTTTAAGGAACTAAATGCTGCGGTTGCTAATGCTCTCTCGTATTTAACTCTTTAACAATCCTATATGTGAACAATACTTATACATAATATTACAGTGGAACATCCCAATATCGGACACCCGGAAAACTGTAATTAATGTTGATAGATTTCACTGCAATGTATTGCAGTGGTCATATACTATTTTGGTGGGTGAGGTGTTTATTTACTGCTGTTACTGTTGCCAGTGTTTGCCGTTTGGTCGGTCAGAGGGACTCCTTGTATTCATGTTAGCCTTTGGAGCAGGGAGATGTCATTTACGCTGCTGCCGTTGCCAACGTTAACGTTCACTGCGGTTTCAGTTGCCAATGTTAGTCTTTGTATCGGGAGATGTCATTTACTACTGTTAGTGTTTTCAATGTTGGCCTTTGGGTCGGTAAAGTGTCATTCACTGTGATTAGTGTTGTCATTGTTAGCCTTTGGGTCTGTCAGGTGTCATTTACGATGGTAGTTTTGTCAATATTAGCCTTTGGGTCGGTGAGATGTCATTTACTGATGTTACTATTGTCAATGCTGGTCTTTGGAGTGGTGAGGTGTATTTACTGTTATTGTCAATGCTTAGCCTTTGCAGCGGTGAGGTGTCATTTACTGTTGTTAGTGTTGCCCGTGTTATTCCTTGGAGCGGTGATGTGAGCGGGGATGTGTCATTTACTGTTGTTAGTGTTGCCCATGTTAGCCCTTGGAGCGGTGATGTGTCATTTACTGATGTTAGTGTTGCCCATGTTAACCCTTGGAGCGGTGATGTGAGCGGTGATGTGTCAGTTACTGATGTTAGTGTTGCCCATGTTAGCCCTTGGAGCGGTGATGTGAGCGGTGATGTGTCAGTTACTGATGTTAGTGTTGCCCATGTTAGCCATTGGAGCGGTAATGTGAGCGGTGATGTGTCAGTTACTGATGTTAGTGTTGCCCATGTTAGCGTTTGGAGCGGTGATGTGTCATTTACTGATATTAGTGTTGCCCATGTTAGCCCTTGGAGCGGTGATTTGTCATTTACTGATGTCAGTGTTGCCCATGTTAGCCCTTGGAGCGATGATGTATCATTTACTGATGTTAGTGTTGCCCATGTTAGCCCTTGGAGCGGTGATGTGAGCGGTGATGTGTCAGTTACTGATGTTAGTGTTGCCCATGTTAGCCCTTGGAGCGGTGATGTGAGCGGTGATGTGTCAGTTACTGATGTTAGTGTTGCCCATGTTAGCCATTGGAGCGGTAATGTGAGCGGTGATGTGTCAGTTACTGATGTTAGTGTTGCCCATGTTAGCGTTTGGAGCGGTGATGTGTCATTTACTGATATTAGTGTTGCCCATGTTAGCCCTTGGAGTGGTGATGTGTCATTTACTGATGTTAGTGTTGCCCATGTTAGCCCTTGGAGCGGTGATGTGTCATTTACTGATGTTAGTGTTGCCCATGTTAGCCCTTGGAGGAGCGGTTATGTGAGAGGTGATGTGTCAGTTGCTAATGTTAGTGTTGCCCATGTTAGCATTTGGAGCGGTGATGTGTCATTTATTGATGTTAGTGTTGTCCATGTTAGTTTGGAGCGGTGATGTGTCATTTACTGTTGTTACTGTTGCCCCTGTTAGCCCTTGGAGCGGTGATGTGTCATTTACTGTTGTTAGTGTTGCCCATGTTAGCCCTTGGAGCGGTGATGTGAGCGGTGATGTGTCAGTTACTTATGTTAGTGTTGCCCATGTTAGCGTTTGGAGCGGTGATGTGTCATTTACTGATGTTAGTGTTGCCCATGTTAGCCCTTGGAGTGGTGATGTGTCATTTATTGATGTTAGTGTTGCCCATGTTAGCCCTTGGAGAGGAAATGCGTCATTTACTGGTGTTAGTGTTGCCCATGTTAGCCATTGGAGCGGTGATGTGAGCGGTGATGTGTCAGTTACTGATGTTAGTGTTGCCCATGTTAGCGTTTGGAGCGGTGATGTGTCATTTACTGATGTTAGTGTTGCCCATGTTAGCCCTTGGAGTGGTGATGTGTCATTTATTGATGTTAGTGTTGCCCATGTTAGCCCTTGGAGAGGAAATGCGTCATTTACTGGTGTTAGTGTTGCCCATGTTAGCCATTGGAGCGGTGATGTGAGCGGTGATGTGTCAGTTACTGATGTTAGTGTTGCCCATGTTAGCGTTTGGAGTGGTGATATGTCATTTACTGATGTTAGTGTTGACCATGTTAGCCCTTGGAGTAGTGATGTGTCATTTACTGATGTTAGTGTTGCCCATGTTAGCCCTTGGAGCGGTGATGTGTCATTTACTGATGTTAGTCTTGCCCATGTTAGCCCTTGGAGGAGCGGTTATGTGAGAGGTGATGTGTCAGTTGCTGATGTTAGTGTTGCCCATGTTAGCATTTGGAGCGGTGATGTGTCATTTATTGATGTTAGTGTTGTCCATGTTAGTTTGAAGCGGTGATGTGTCATTTACTGTTGTTAGTGTTGCCCATGTTAGCCCTTGGAGCGGTGATGTGAGCGGTGATGTGTCAGTTTCTGATGTTAGTGTTGCCCATGTTATCCCTTGGAGGGGAGATGTGTCATTTATTGATGTTAGTGTTGCCCATGTTAGCCCTTGGAGCGGGGATGTGTCAGTTACTGATGTTAGTGTTGCCCATGTCAGCGTTTGGAGCGGTGATGTGTCATTTACTGATATTAGTGTTTCCCATGTTAGCCCTTGTAGCGGTGATATGTCATTTATTGATGTAAGTGTTGCCCATGTTAGCCCTTGGAGAGGAGACGCGTCATTTACTAGTGTTAGTGTTGCCCATGTTAGCCATTCGAGCGGTGATGTGAGCGGTGATGTGTCAGTTACTGATGTTAGTGTTGCCCATGTTAGCGTATGGAGCGATGATGTGTCATTTATTGATGATAGTGTTGCCCATGTTAGCCCTTGGAGTGGTGATGTGTCATTTACTGATGTTAGTGTTGCCCATGTTAGCCCTTGGAGGAGCGGTTATGTGAGAGGTGATGTGTCAGTTGCTTATGTTAGTGTTACCCATGTTAGCATTTGGAGCGGTGATGCGTCATTTATTGATGTTAGTGTTGTCCATGTTAGTTTGAAGCGGTGATGTGTCATTTACTGTTGTTAGTGTTGCCCATGTTAGCCCTTGAAGCGGTGATGTGTCATTTACTGTTGTTAGTGTTGCCCATGTTAGCCCTTGGAGCGGTGATGTGAGCAGTGATGTGTCAGTTACTGATGTTAGTGTTGCCCATGTTAGCGTTTGGAGCGTTGATGTGTCATTTACTGATGTTAGTGTTGCCCATGTTATCCCTTGGTGGGGTGATGTGTCATTTATTGGTGTTAGTGTTGCCCATGTTAGCCCTTGGAGCGGGGATGTGTCAGTTACTGATGTTAGTGTTGCCCATGTCAGCGTTTGGAGCGGTGATGTTTCATTTACTGATATTAGTGTTTCCCATGTTAGCCCTTGTAGCGGTGATGTGTCATTTATTGATGTAAGTGTTGCCCATGTTAGCCCTTGGAGAGGAGATTTACTGGTGTTAGTGTTGCCCATGTTAGCCATTGGAGCGGTGATGTGAGCGGTGATGTGTCAGTTACTGATGTTAGTGTTGCCCATGTTAGCGTATGGAGCGGTGATGTGTCATTTATTTATGATAGTGTTGCCCATGTTAGCCCTTGGAGTGGTGATGTGTCATTTACTGATGTCAGTGTTGCCCATGTTAGCCCTTAGAGCGGTTATGTGAGCGGTGATGTGTCATTTACTGATGTTAGTGTTGCCCATTTTAGCCCTTGGAGCGGTGATGTGAGCGGTGATGTGTCAGTTACTGAGGTTAGTGTTGCCCTTGTTAGCCCTTGGAGCGGTGATGTGTCAGTTACTGATGTTAGTGTTGCCCATGTTAGCCCTTGGAGCGGTTATGTGTCAGTTACTGATGTTAGTGTTGCCCATGTTAGCCCTTGGAGCGGTGATGTGTCATTTACTGATGTTAGTGTTGCCCATGTTAGCCCTTGGAGCGGCGAGGTGTCATTTATTGGTGTTACTATTGTCCATGTTAGCACTTGGAGCGGTGATGTGTCATTTATTGATGTCAGTGTTGCCCATGTTAGCCCTTAGAGCGGTTATGTGAGCGGTGATGTGTCATTTACTGATGTTAGTGTTGCCCATTTTAGCCCTTGGAGCGGTGATGTGAGCGGTGATGTGTCAGTTACTTAGGTTAGTGTTGCCCTTGTTAGCCCTTGGAGCGGTGATGTGTCAGTTACTGACGTTAGTGTTGCCCATGTTAGCCCTTGGACCGGTGATGTGTCATTTACTGATGTTAGTGTTGCCCATGATAGCCCTTGGCGCGGTGATGTGAGCGGTGATGTGTCAGTTACTGATGTTAGTGTTGCCCATGGTAGCCCTTGGAGCGGTGATGTGTCATTTACTGATGTTAGTGTTGCCCATGTTAGCCCTTGGAGCGGCGAGGTGTCATTTATTGGTGTTACTGTTGCCCATGTTTGCCCTTGGAGCGGTGATGTGTCATTTATTGATGTTAGTGTTGCCCATGTTAGCCATTGGAGCGGCGAGGTGTCATTTATTGGTGTTTCTGTTGTCCATGTTAGCACTTGGGGCGGTGAGGTGTCATTTAATGGTGTTAGTTTTTTGCACATGTTAGCCCTTGAAGCGGTGAGGTGTCATTTATTGATGTTACTGTTGCCCATGTTAGCCCTTGGACCGATGAGGTGTCATTTATTGATGTTATTGTAGTCCATGTTAGCCCTTGGAGCGGTGAGGTGTCATTTACTAGTGTTAGTGTTGCCCATGTTAGCCCTTGGAGCGGCGAGGTGTCAGTTATTGATGTTAGTGTTGCCCATTTTAGCCCTTGGAGCGGCGAGGCTTCATTTACTGGTGTTAGTGTTGCCCATGTTAGCCCTTGGAGAGGTGAAGTGTCATTTATTTCTGTTAGTGTTGCCCATGTTAGCCCTTGGAGAGGTCAGGTGTCATTTACTGGTGTTAGTGTTGCCCATGTTAGCCCTTGGAGCGGTGATGTGAGCGGTGATGTGTCTGTTACTGATGTTAGTGTTGCCCATGTTAGCCCTTGGACCGGTGATGTGTCATTTACAGATGTTAGTGTTTCCCATGATAGCCCTTGGCGCGGTGATGTGAGCGGTGATGTGTCAGTTACTGATGTTAGTGTTGCCCATGGTAGCCCTTGGAGCGGTGATGTGTCATTTACTGATGTTAGTGTTGCCCATGTTAGCCCTTGGAGCGGCGAGGTGTCATTTATTGGTGTTACTGTTGTCCATGTTAGCACTTGGGGCGGTGAGGTGTCATTTAATGGTGTTAGTTTTGCACATGTTAGCCCTTCAAGCGGTGAGGTGTCATTTATTGATGTTACTGTTGCCCATGTTAGCCCTTGGACCGATGAGGTGTCATTTATTGATGTTATTATAGTCCATGTTAGCCCTTGGAGCGGTGAGATGTCATTTACTAGTGTTAGTGTTGCCCATGTTAACCCTTGGAGCGGCGAGGTGTCACTTATTGATGTTAGTGTTCCCCATGTTAGCCCTTGGAGCGGCGAGGCTTCATTTACTGGTGTTAGTGTTGCCCATGTTAGCCCTTGGAGAGGTGAAGTGTCATTTATTTCTGTTAGTGTTGCCCATGTTAGCCCTTGGAGAGGTCAGGTGTCATTTACTGGTGTTAGTGTTGCCCATGTTAGCCCTTGGAGCGGTGATGTGAGCGGTGATGTGTCAGTTACTGATGTTAGCGTTGCCCATGTTAGCGTTTGGAGCGGTGATGTGTCATTTACTGATGTCAGTGTTGCCCATGTTAGCCCTTGGAGCGGTGATGTGAGCGGTGTTGTGTCATTTACTGATGTTAGTGTTGCCCATGTTAGCCATTGGAGCGGTGATGTTAACGGTGATGTGTCAGTTACTGATGTTAGTGTTGCCGTGCGTTTCGAGCGGTGATGTGTCATTTACTGTTGTTAGTGTTGCCCATGTTAGCCTTTGGAGCGGTGATGTGTCATTTACTGATGTTAGTGTTGCCCATCTTAGCCCTTGGAGCGGTGATGTGTCATTTATTGATGTTAGTGTTGCCCATGTTAGCCCTTGGCGCGGTGATGTGTGATTTATTGATGTTAGCGTTGCCCTTGTTAGCCCTTGGAGAGCCGGGACGTCATTTACTGTTGTTAGTGTTGCCATCTTAGCCCTTGGAGCGGTGAGTGGTGATGTGTCAGTTACTGATGTTAGTGTTGCCCATGTTAGCGTTTGGAGCGGTAATGTGTCATTTATTGATTTTAGTGTTGCCCATGTTAGCCCTTGGAGCGGGGATGTGTCATTTACTGATGTTAGTGTTGCCCATGTTAGCCCTTGGAGCGGTGATGTGTCATTTACTGATGTTAGTGTTGCCCATGTTAGCCCTTGGCGCGGTGATGTGAGCGGTGATGTGTCAGTTATTGATGTTAGTGTTGCCTATGCTAGCCCTTGGATCAGTGATGTTTCATTTACTGGTGTTAGTGTTACCCATGTTAGCCCTTGGAGCGGTGATGTGTTATTTATTGATGTTAGTATTGCCCATGTTAGCCCTTTGAGCGGTTAGGTGTCATTTATTGATGTTAGTGTTGCCCATGTTAGCCATTGGAGAGGCAATGCGTCATTTACTGGTGTTAGTGTTGCCGATTTTAGCCCTTGGAACAGTGAGGTGTAATTTATTGATGTTACTGTTGCCCATGTTAGCCCTTGGAGCGGCGATGCGTCACTTATTGATGTTAGTGTTGCCCATGTTAGCCATTGGAGCGGCGAGGCGTCAATTACTGGTGTTAGTGTTGCCCATGTGAGCCCTTGGAGAGGTGAGGTGTCGTTTACTAGTGTTAGTGTTGCCCATGTCAGCCCTTTGAGAGCTGAGGTGTCATTTACTAGTGTTAGTGATGCCCATGTTAGCCCTTGGACCGTTGAGGTGTCATTTATTGATGTTACTGTTGCCCATGTTAGCCCTTGGAGAGGTGAGGTGTCATTTACTGGTGTTAGTGTTGCCCATGTTAGCCCTTGGAGCGGTGAGGTGTCATTTATTGATGTTATTGTTTCCCATGTTAGCCCTTGGAGCGGCGAAGTGCCATTTACTGGTGTTATTGTTGCCCATGTTAGCCCTTGGAGCGGCGATGTGTCATTTACTGGTGTTATTGATGCCAATGTTAGCCTTTGGAGCGGTGAGGTGTCATTTACTGGTGTTAGCGTTGCCCTTCTTATCCATTCGAGCGGTGAGGTGTCATTTACTGGTGTTAGTGTCGCCCATGTTAGCACTTGGAGCAGTGAGGTGTCATTTACTGGTGTTAGTGTTGCCCTTGTTATCCCTTGGAGCGGTGAGGTGTCATTTACTGGTGTTATTGTTGCCCATGTTAGCCCTTGGATCAGTGAGGTGTCATTTACTGGTGTTACTGTTGTCCATGTTAGCCCTTGGAGCGGCGAGGTGTCATTTACTGGTGTTATTGTTGCCCATGTTAGCTCTTGGAGCGGTGAGTTGTCATTTACTGGTGTTATTGTTGCCCATGTTAGCCCTTGGAGCGGCGAGGTGTCATTTACTGGTGTTATTGTTGCCCATGTTAGCCCTTGGAGAGGTGAGGTGTCATTTACTGGTGTTAGTGTTTCCCATGTTAGCCCTTGGAGCGGCGAGGTGTCATTTACTGGTGTTAGTGTTGCCCATGTTAGCCCTTGGAGAGGTGAGGTGTCATTTACTGGTGTTAGTGTTTCCCATGTTAGCTCTTGGAGCGGTGAAGTTTCATTTACTGGTGTTATTGTTGCCCATGTTAGCCCTTGGAGCGGCGAGGTGTCATTTACTGGTGTTATTGATGCCCATGTTAGCCCTTGGAGAGGTGAGGTGTCATTTACTGGTGTTAGTGTTTCCCATGTTAGCACTTGGAGCGGCGAGGTGTCATTTACTGGTGTTAGTGTTGCCCATGTTAGCCCTTGGAGCGGTGAGGTGTCATTTGCTGGTGTTATTGCAACCCATGTTAGCCTTTGGAGCGGTGAAGTGTCATTTACTGATGTGAGTGTTGCCCATGTTAGCCCTTGGAGAGGCGATGTGTCATTTACTTGTGTTACTGTTGCCCATGTTAGCCCTTGGACCGGTGAGGTGTCATTTACTGGTGTTAGTGTTGCCCATGTTAGCCCTTGGAGCAGTGAGGTTTCATTTCCTGTTGTTAGTGTTTCCCATGTTAGCCCTTGGAGCGGCGAGGTGTCATTTACTAGTGTTAGTGATGCCCATGTTAGCCCTTGGACCGGTGATGTGTTATTTACTGGTGTTAGTGTTGCCCATGTTAGCCTTTGGATAGGCGAGGTGTCATTTACTGGTGTGATTGTTGCCCATGTTAGCACTTGAACCTGGTGAGGTGTCATTTACTGGTATTAGTATTGCCCATGTTAGCCCTTGGAATGGTGAGGTATAATTTATTGATGTTATTGTTGCCCATGTTAGCCCTTGGAGCGGCGATGCGTCACTTATTCATGTTAGTGTTGCCCATGTTAGCCCTTGGAGCGGCGATGCGTCATTTACTGGTGTTAGTGTTGCCCATTTGAGCCCTTGGAGTGGTATGGATTCATTTACTAGTGTTAGTGTTGCCCATTTCAGCCCTTTGAGAGCTGAGGTGTCATTTACTAGTGTTAGTGTTGCCCATGTTAGCCCTTGGACCGGTGAGGTGTCATTTATTGATGTTATTGTTGCCCATGTTAGCCCTTGGAGATGTGAGGTGTCATTTACTGGTGTTAGTGTTGTCCATGTTAGCCCTTGGAACGGTGAGGTGTCATTTACTGGTGCTATTGTTGCCCATGTTAGCCTTTGGAGCGGTGAGGTGTCAATTACTGATGTTAGTGTTGCCCTTGTTATCCATTGGAGCGGTAAGGTGTCATTTACTGGTGTTAGTGTTGCCCATGTTAGCCCTTGGACCGGTGAGGTGTCATTTATTGATGTTATTGTTGCCCATGTTAGCCCTTGGAGATGTGAGGTGTCATTTACTGGTGTTAGTGTTGTCCATGTTAGCCCTTGGAACGGTGAGGTGTCATTTACTGGTGCTATTGTTGCCCATGTTAGCCTTTGGAGCGGTGAGGTGTCAATTACTGATGTTAGTGTTGCCCTTGTTATCCATTGGAGCGGTAAGGTGTCATTTACTGGTGTTAGTGTTGCCCATGTTAGCACTTGGAGCGATGAGGTGTCATTGACTGGTGTTAGTGTTGTCCTTGTTATCCCTTTGAGCGGTGAGGTGTCATTTACTGGTGTTATTGTTGCCCATGTTAGCCCTTGGAGCGGCGAGGTGTCATTTACTGGTGTTACTGTTGTCCATGTTAGCCATTGGAGCGGCGAGGTGTCATTTTCTGGTGTTAGTGTTGCCCATGTTAGCCCTTGGAGCGGTGAGGTGTCATTTATTGATGTTATTGTTGCCCATGTTAGCCCTTGGAGAGGTGAGCTGTCATTTACTGGTGTTAGTGTTGCTCATGTTTGCCCTTGAAGCGGTGAGGTGTCATTTACTGGTGCAATTGTTGCCCATGTTAGCCCTTGGAGCGGGGAGGTGTCATTTACTGGTGTTATTGTTGCCCATGTTAGCCTTTGGAGCGATGAGGTGTCATTTACTGGTGTTATTGTTGCCCATGTTAGCTCTTGGAGCGGTGAGGTTTCATTTACTGGTGTTATTGTTGCCCATGTTAGCTATTGGAGCGGCGAGGTGTCATTTACTGGTGTTATTGTTACCCATGTTAGCCCTTGGAGACATGAGGTGTCATTTACTGGTGCTAGTGTTTCCCATGTTAGCACTTGGAGCGGCGAGGTGTCATTTACTGGTGTTAGTGTTGCCCATGTTAGCCGTTGGAGCGGTGTGGTGTCATTTACTGATGTTAGTGTTGCCCATGTTAGCCCTTGGAGAGGCGAGGTGTCATTTACTGTTGTCTGTGTTGCCCATGTTAGCACTTGGAGCGGCGAGGTGTCATTTACTGGTGTTAGTGTTGCCCATGTTAGCCCTTGGACCGGTGAGGTGTCATTTACTGGTGTTAGTGTTGCCCATATTAGCCCTTGGAGTGGCGAGGTGTCATTTACTGTTGTCTGTGTTGCCCATGTTAGCCCTTGCAGCGGCGAGGTGTCATTTATTGATGTTATTGTTGCCAATGTTAGCCCTTGGAGCGGTGAGGGTGTCATTTGCTTGTGTTATTGTTGCCCATGTTAGCCGTTGGAGCGGTGAGCTGTCATCTACTGCTGTTAGTGTTGTCCATATTAGCCCTTGGAGCGGTGAGGTGTCATTGACTGGTGTTAGTGTTGCCCATGTTAGCCCTTGGAGCGGTGAGGTGTCATTTACTGTTGTTAGTGTTGCCCATGTTAGCCATTGGACCGGCGAGGTGTCATTTATTGATGTTAGTGTTGTCCATGTTAGCCTTTGGAGCGGTGAGGTGTCATTTACTATGGTTAGTGTTGCCCATGTTAGCCCTCGGAACGGCGAGGTGTCACTTATTGATGTTAGTGTTGCCCATGTTAGCCCTTGGAGCGGCGATGCGTCATTTACTGGTGTTAGTGTTGCCCGTGTTAGCCCTTTGAGAGGTGAAGTGTCATTTACTGGTGTTAGTGTTGCCCATGTTAGCCCTTGGAGCGGCGAGGCGTCATTTACTGGTGTTAGTGTTGCCCGTGTTAGCCCTTGGAGAGGTGAAGTGTCATTTACTTGTGTTAGTGTTGCCCATTTTAGCCCTTGGAGAGGTGATGTGTCATTTACCGGTGTTAGTGTTGACCATGTTAGCCCTTCGAGAGGTGAGGTATCATTTGCTAGTGTTAGTGTTGCCCATGTTAGCCCTTGGACCGGTGATGTGTCATTTACTGGTGTTAGTGTTGCCCATGTTAGCCCTTGGAGCAGTGAGGTGTCATTTACTGTTGTTAGTGTTGCCCATGTTAGCCCTTGGAGCGGCGAGGTGTCATTTGCTGGTGTTAGTGATGCCCATGTTGGCCCTTGGACCGGTGAAGTGTCTGTTACTGGTGTTAATATTGCCCATGTCAGCCCTTGGATTTTCGAGGTGTCATTTACTGGTGTGATTGTTGCCCATGTTAGCTCTTGGACCTGGTGAGGTGTCATTTACTGGTATTAATATTGCCCATGTTAGCCCTTGGACCGTTGAGGTGTCATTTATTGATGTTATTGTTGCCCATGTTAGCCCTTTGAGCAGTGAGGGTGTCATTTACTGGTGTTAGTGCTGCCCATGTTAGCCCTTGGAGCGGTGATGTGTCATTTACTGGTATTAGTGTTGTCCATGTTAGCCCTTGGAGCGGTGAGGTGTCATTTACTGGTGTTAGTGTTGCCCATGTTAGCCCTTGGTGCGGTGAGGTGTCGTTTACTGGTGTTAGTGTTGTCCATGTTAGCCCTTGGAGCGGTGAGGTGTCATTTACTGGTGTTAGTGTTGCCCATGTTAGCCCTTGGAGCGGTGAGGTGTCATTTACTGTTGTTAGTGTTGCCCATGTTAGCCCTTGGACCGGCGAGGTGTCATTTATTGATGTTAGTGTTGTCCATGTTAGCACTTGGAGCGGTGAGGTGTCATTTACTGCTGTTAGTGTTGCCGATGTTGGCCCTTGGAGCGGCGAGGTGTCATTTACTGGTGTTAGTGATGCCCATGTTAGCCTTTGGACCGGTGACGTGTCATTTACTGGTGTTAGCGTTGCCCATATTAGCCCTTGGAGAGGCCAGGTGACATTTACTGGTTTTCGTGTTGTCCATGTTAGCCCTTGGAGCGGTGAGGTGTCATTTACTGGGGTTAGTGTTGCCCATGTTAGCCCTTGGAGCGGTGAGGTGTCATTTACTGTTGTTAGTGTTGCCAATGTTAGCCCTTGGACCGGCGAGGTGTCATTTATTGATGTTAGTGTTGTCCATGTTAGCCCTTAGAGCGGTGAGGTGTCATTTACTAGTGTTGCCCATGTTAGCCCTTGGAACGGCGATGTGTCACTTATTGATGTTAGTGTTGCCCATGTTAGCCCTTGGAGCATCATTTACTGGTGTTAGTGTTGCCCGTGTTAGCCCTTTGAGAGGTGAAGTGTCATTTAGTTGTGTTATTTTTGCCAATGTTAGCCCTTGGAGCGGCGAGGCGTCATTTACTGGTGTTAGTGTTGCCCGTGTTAGCCCTTGGAGAGGTGAAGTGTCATTTACTTGTGTTAGTGTTGCCCATTTTAGCCATTGGAGAGGTGATGTGTCATTTACTGGTGTTAGTGTTGCCCATGTTAGCCCTTGGAGAGGTGAGGTGTCATTTACTAGTGTTAGTGTTGCCCATGTTAGCCCTTGGAGCGGTGAGGTATCATTAATTAATGTTATAGTTGCCCATGTTAGCCTTGGAGAGGTGAGGTGTCATTTACTAGTATTTGTGTTACCCATGTTAGCCCTTGGAGCGGTGAAGTGTCATTTACTGGTGTTAGTGTTGCCCATGTTAGCCCTTGGAGCGGTGAGGTGTCATTTATTATTGTTATTGTTGCTCATGTTAGCCCTTGGAGAGGTGAGGTGTCATTTACTAGTGTTACCGTTGCCGATGTTAGCCCTTGGAGCGGTGAACTATCATTTAATGGTGTTAGTTTTGCCCATGTTAGCCCTTGGACCGGTGAGGTGTCATTTACTGGTGTTAGTGTTGCCCATGTTAGCCTTTGGACCGGTGAGGTTATTTACTGGTGTTAATGTTGCCCATGTTAGCCCTTGGAGAGGTGAGGTGTCATTTACTAGTGTTTGTGTTGCCCGTGTTAGCCCTTGCAGCGGTGAAGTTTCATTTACTGATGTTAGTGTTGCCCATGTTAGCCCTTGGAGAGGAGAGGTGTCATTTACTTGTGTTAATGTTGTCCATGTTAGCCCTTGGAGCAGTGAGGTGTCATTTACTGGTGTTAGTGTTGTCCATGTTAGACCTTGGAGCGGTGAAGTTTCGTTTACTGGTGTTAGTGTTGCCCATGTTAGCCTTTGGACCGGTGAGGTCATTTACTTGTGTTAATGTTGTCCATGTTAGCGTTGCTGTGTTTTACTGCTGGTAATGTTTTCAGTGTTAGCCTTTGGGGCGGTGATGTATCATTTACTGCCGTTACTGCCAGTGTTAGCCTTTTGGTCTGTCAAATGATTCCGTGGTTCATGTTAGCCTTTTGAGCAGGATTTATTATTAACTGCTGTTATGGCTGCATTTGGGTTGGTTTTGTGTCACTTACTGATATTATTGACGCCAATGATAGCCATTCGAGCGATGAGATGTAATTTACTGCTGTTGCAATTGCCATTGTTGCATTTGAATATGTGAGATGTCATTTATTGTTGTTGCTATTGCCAGTGTTTGACTTGTGGTCGGCAAGATGGCATTTACGGCCGTTGCTATTGCCAGTGCTCGACTTGAGATCAGTGAGATGTCATTTACTGTTGTTGCTATTGCCAGTATTTGACGTGAGATCGGTGAAACGTCATTTATTGCTGTTGCTATTGCCTTTGTATCGGGAGATGTCATTTTCTGCTGTTAGTATTGTCAATGTTAGCCTTTGGGTCGGTGAGGTGTCATTGACTGATGCTAGTGTTGTCAATGTTAGCCTTTGGGTCGGTGATTTATCATTGTTTGCTGTTAGAGTTGTCAATGTTAGCCTTTGGGGCGATGAAGTATCATTTATTGTTGTTATTGTTAGCCTTTGGGTCGGTGTGGTGACATTCTAAGCACTCTATAAATATCACGCAATCTGATTGGCTGATGGTCACACATTACAGGTATATCATTGTTGATGAACGGTCGCAAATTATTTCAATATGTATTCCTACGCCAATACTAAGTTTGAGGTTGGTAAATTTACTCTGCCACATAATGACCGACCAAAACTTGGGGTAACTCACATAAAATGTCCCAAGTGGTATTCTGGTATTATTGTCAAAGACACAGTTGGCTTGCATCTGAAACGTCCTGGTCTGAAACGTCCTGGTCCGAAACGTCCTGGTGACCTGGTCCGAAAGTTGCATGGTCCGAAGCGTGTGGCGAAAATATATTGCAAATATCTTACCGTTGATCACGTTTCATATGTTTTGGCAGTAATAGATCGTTCACACCAACAGAAAGGATGTATCCTGTGTAATCTTGCATCTCAAATTGTAGTATATCACGAATGATTAGACGAGTTATCACAATATTTATCAACATCAGGAAAGTTTGACAGGTGGCCGCCATTGAAATAGTGTTGCCAAGAGATCGCACTGGAGTGACATTAAAAGCGAAAAGTAGTAAATAAGGCAATTATAATTCTAACGACGAATGTATTGCTTTTATTATTGAAAAATAATTAAATCAGCAACATAAACGTATATACATTCATGCAAAAATCGCTAATATCTTGTAATTGTGTTGGGACTATTTTCTTCGTAGAGAATATTATTTGTGTGATCCGTCCGGTATGACCTGCTCAACCAACTTGCAATCCGGTACGATTTTCCAACTAGACTCGATAAAGTTTGAAAAACAGTAAAGGAGTGCATTAGAAATAGGTTAACCGCATTGTAATTTTGAAATTTTCAGCGGCGTATATCAGAAAATGTTAGGTCAGAAAACATGTTTAATGGCTCCGCTAGCCGCGTCGCCATTAAACAGATTTTCCGACCTATCATTTTTGTCGCGCCCGCTTGCGGAAAGCGCGATATAGTCGGCACTTTGGCGTACGTACGTACGTACGTACGTACGTGTGTCCGGTTAAAGTTTTTGGTTATTTTGTTTGGTTAAAGTTTTTGGTTGAGTTCTTTGGTTAATGTTTTTGGTTAAGTTTTTTGGTTAAGTTTTTTGGTTAAAGTTTTTCGTTATACAACTATCGTTATATATCTCTGCAACTGCTTTGCCCATTACCTTGAAACTTCACATGGGTGTTTATCATCATCTATATTTTCATTCTACCCCCCTCCCATGCGGCCCCTGTGCCCAATGTCAAGGTCAAATTACTTTGAAGTTTTTGGTTAAGTTTTTTGGTTAAAGTTTTTGGTTAAGTTTTTTGGTTAAGTTTGTTGGTTAAAGTTTTTCGTTATACTATATCTCTGCAACTGCTTTGCCCATTACCTTGAAACTTCACATGGGTGTTTATCATCATCTGTATTTTCATTCTACCCCACTCCCGTGCGGCCCCTGTGCCCAATGTCAAGGTCAAATTACTTTGAAGGTTTTGGTTAAAGTTTTTTGGTTAAGTTTTTTGGTTAAGTTTTTTGGTTAAAGTTTTTGGTTAAGTTTTTTGGTTAAGTTTTTCGTTATACTATATCTTTTTTTTTAGTGTCCATGCCTCGCCACAAGGCGCGACATGCAGGCCGCGGCCATCTAGTCTGATATACGCCGCAAATTTCAAAATTACAATACAGTTAACCCTATATTTACTGTTGTTAGTGTTGTCAATGTTAACCATTGGGTCGATGATGTATCATTTACTGCTGCTGTTGTTGCCAGTGTTAGCCTCTGGGGTGGTGAAATGGCATGTATTGATGTTACTGTTTTCCAATCTTAGTCTTTGGATCTGAGGTATCATTTACTGATGTTATTGCCAATCTAAACATTTTGGTCGGTGATACGTCATTTCCACTTGTTATTGGTTCCAATGTTAGTCCTTTAAATGCTATTTACTGATGTTACTGTTGTCAATGTTAGCACTTGGAGCGGTGTTGTGTCATTTACTGATGTTCCTTTTGCCAGTGATAGCCTTTGGATCATTGAGATGTCATTTACTACTGGTACTGTGGCGAAATGGTAATCTTTGGACGATGAGATAGTTTACTGCTATTACTGTTGCGAAATGGTAATCTTTGGACGGCGATATGTCGTTTACTGCTGGTACTGTCGCGAAACGGTAATCTTTGGACGGCGATATGTCCTTTACTACTGGTATTGTTGCGAAATGGTAATCTTTGGACGGTGAGACATCTGTTACTGCTGGTACTTTTTCAAAATGGTAATCATTGGACGGCGAGACGTCGTTTACTGCTTGTACTGTTGCGAAATGATAATCCTTGCGAAATAGTAAGCATTGGACGGTGAGATGTCGTTCACTGCTATTACTGTTGCGAAATTGTAATCTTTGGACGGCGATCTTTGGACTGTGAGATGTCGTTTACTGCTTGTACTGTTGCGAAATGGTAATCATTGGAGGGTGAGACGTCGTTTACTGCTGGTATGCGAAATGGTAATATGTGCACGGTGAGACGCCGTTTACTGTTGGGACTGTTGCGAAATTGTAGTCTTTGGACGGTGAGACGTCGTTTACTGTTGGGACTGTTGCGAAATGGTAATCATTGGACGGTGAGACGTCGTTTACTGCTGGTAGTATTGCGAAATGGTAATATTTGGACGGTGAGATGTTGTTTACTGCTGTTGCCAATGGTAGCCTTTGAATCGATGACATGACGCTTATTGGTATTATGGTTGTAAATGTTGTACATGTATTTATGCGATTGAATAACATTTATATATATCAATACTGCCACCATTTTGTAGCACTGACTCGTCATCGACTGCGGTCACCGCTTTCATATTAAGTCAACGCAAGCTTATATTTATTCCATACGCACAGTGCCTGTAATTATTGAAGCCATGTCAGACGCCTAACATGTTTATGCAGCAATGTCATTTACATATTTATTAATGTTGTTAATGCGCTATGTTATTAGACTGCGAAAGCGAATTCAATGCAATAAAAATGATTAACGTTGCCAAAGCAGCCACTGATATGATTTAGTTAATAAATATAATAACCGAATCATACTGTATAAATGGAATCTATGTAAAATATAAACAAAATGGCAACACAATGTCGACCACTTACATATTCTGTTCATCTGCCTCTGCACTATTAACTTAATAAATGGTGTTAATGTATTCTACTAAATTTCCTGTATGTATTATTAATAAGCAGCTGAAAGCGTTGTCATGGAAACTAATATCCCGAAAACAGATTAAGCTGGAAAATGAGCGGAGCTGTTACTTATGCATGTATGTAATAATTTTGCCAAAAAAGTCTGGTTTATAATAATGGCTCGCTGTATACAGTAATAGCGACATTAAATCAATGTAGGAGAGAATTCTCAACAAATAAGCGAAATATCGGTGAATATTACATGCTACTCAGTGATTTACCGTGATGCTGGAGGGATTTACTTCCTTGAACCAAGACGTTCACGAGACGTAATTGACGTCACGTTTTGACGTCATTTCCGGCGAAGAAACAATTCATACGCTAACTTCAAAATTGTCCATTTTTTCAACGTTCTAAGCTGGTTTAAGAACAAATTTCATATTTTTCGAAGAACATGTAATAATACAATTTATTCCACTACCATTTTGCTCCGCGCTCGTTTCTTTATCGGATTTTCAGATGTCTCGGGAAAGAAATCCGGTATTTCAAAATTATGGTAGTTGAATAAACTCTATTTATCTCAACAAATAAGCGAAATATCGCTGATTATCCCGTCAACACAGTGCGTATGTGCCGTGAAACACGGTGCCGTGAAACATTTTTGATATCCAGTCAATACAATTTTTGCATTTTACAGCCATTTGTAGGTGTTGACGGGATAAATAGAATAGTAGGTTAGTGCCGTGAATGGGAAAAAAAATCTGGCGCGGCACAGAAATGGGATGTGCTCGGCAGAGCCTCGCCCATCCCATTTCCTGAGCCTTGCCAGATATTTTTTCCCATTCACGGCACTAACCTACTATTCTCTATTTCTCATGCTGCAGGAGTTTAACTTTATCCGCTCAGATGTTTCTATACTAGTGTTTGTCCATCACCATGATCACCAATGTTTGTTTCTATTTTGTAAAAGTAAATTATCATCTGATTTTATTTTATAATTTTGAGAACATTTGCTTATTTTTACCATATTATTTAAAAAGACGCCCCAAATGCGTCTTTCAGTAGACATCCGTGTCCATAAATATGTTTATTTTTGAAGTTTGAAACGCTGTGTGTTAGAAAATCAATACATAAAGGAGTAAATAAGTCCTGCGAAGTGCATTTTGTGCCTTATTTTATGCACGTTCGGGGCAAAAAAGATCTAGACTGTCTCATCTTTTTAATCAGCATGCTTGAAAACAGTAATATACTAAGTTCTATACTTTCGCCACACAAAAAGCGCATCTTTGCTGTTTCGCGGTCTTTATGTTCCCGACATACCATTCGTGCATTTGGAAGTACCGTCTAATCTCAGATCAGTCGGCAATATCAAGATACTTGATGACATATTTCGCTCGCATTGTCTAGAATAGAATAATATGATTTCTATAATGGACCGCTGATGTTATTTTGTTATTTTGATATTCTTCCTTGTTAAGTATCGGCGATCAAATAACCATACTCGGTATTCCCAGTAGACGGTCTGCGACAGAAGTTGGGCCATCGACTGAGAAAAGGGACCTCATGACGTTTGTGCCCAGTGTAGATCCTGCTCATATCATCCGGGATTAATATTGGATGTTCTTCATGGCGTATACTACATTAGGACATGCTGAATGACGACAGGCGTATGCCCAGATTAGACTGCGCTATTGCGCAGCCTGATCTGGGCATACGATGGTCTCAAACATTGAAAGGCCATTTTCTAAGTCTATGACAGATTGCCACACGATAAAATGTTTCCATTTCGGATGCATGACCATAAAATTGTCTTTTTTGTTTTGTTTTATGCCAACATTGTAATATCAATTACGAAAATTTATACGATCGAAGGATAATTTGTATATATCAGATCAACGTTCAAAATATAGTTTATCCAAAATTGTTTTCGGCACTTTTTTTGAGGTGGTTTGTTTTTTCCTTCCTAAACTTATAGTCAAACCTCCCCGAATGCCACCTCTCGACAACACCCCCTCTCTATAACAGCCGTCAGTTTATATCCCAAATGGAAAACTGCCTCTATGTTTAACCTACCTACAACAGCCAATTGAGGTCTTCCCATGTGTGGCAATGGTTTGTGGAATAGGGGTTAGAACACCTGACTTCCAATCCGGAGGTTGTAGTATTACCATCCCACTGGTCTGTCGGATGAGACTTTAAACTGTGGTCCCGTCTCTATATGACCCTAGCTGTTGGTAGGACGTTAAACACATTCACTTTCACTTTTTTTATTCCCATGGGTGGATGTTGTAGAGGGGTTGCACTGTATCGAAATACCAATCACAACACTTGATACCAATCACAACACTTGATACCAATCACAACACTTGATACCAATCACAACACCTGATCAGGAAGTCCTGTTTACTTCTATCTATGAGTTTTACATTTCAGGCTGTACTATGATAAGGACATTGATTTTCGACATCCACGGCTGTTTTACGGCATTCAATATGAAATTGCCGCAGATTTACGACATTCATCTTTTTACGACATTCAGACCGCAACCTCAATTGACTTTATCATATGACAATAATTATGTTAGAACAACATGACTCTGAGATTCGAGTAATTTGAAGGACCATCTTAATCACGCATGGCAAACGTCTTTGTTGACCATGGAGACCTCTCGGCCTTTGCATACACAATTTACTATGCGCGTACCCCGTTCGCATATTCGAAATCATGGGCCAATCAAACTGCGTGATTTCGAGTACGAATACACTGAATATGTTCAGAAATGTTTACAAAGCACGGCTCATAATGATTATGACTGCATGTATTCACGACCGCAGTGAAAAAGGGCGTCGTAGACAACGAACTGAGATCTAGAACAATGTGAACTTCCATTTCAACATATAGGGTCATTATCTCCCGTTGCTCTGCTTCTGAGTGTCCGTCCGTTCGTCCGTGGTCATTTGCATCAAACAGATTATAAGAGTGTCATGCCATAACTTCAATGTGACTTGATTGATTACATTAATATTCGCTCACTAGATACACGTGGACATATACGACACACTGACGCAACCATCAACATGACATTGGCCTTTCTGACCTTCAGAAGGTCGCATAAACACGTAACATATTTTACGTCAACATGTTTGTAACAGTTTATTTTTTTTTGACATATACGACACACTGACGCAACCATCAACATGACATTGGCCTTTCTGACCTTCAGAAGGTCGCATAAACACGTAACATATTTTACGTCAACATGTTTGTAACAGTTTATTTTCTTTTTATGATCCGGTATGCCAGTGGATACCCATGCATTACAAACACAAGCTCTACTGTCTGTTTCACGAAAGCTGCCCAAATTTTACGGCTATATAGACAATTCAAAAACAATATTATTTTCGATAATATTAAATTAAAGGAAAATTTAAGAATGAGCCTTCTTTTTATTTCGTGAAATTCGGTCAAATATTGGTTTTATTACGAAAAATTGATTTCTTTATGGGAATTGACTCCGAAACCTGACTAGATAGCTTGGATATGATCTAACTAAGAAAACAAAAGTTAAATTTTAAAAATCGGTCCAGTATTTCTAAAATTCAAAAAAATTTCCCCATGTTAAATCCCATAGACATCTTCACTCCGTGAAGATGTCTATGGGGATTTAACATGGGGAAATTTTCAATATTTGACCAAATTTCACGAAATAAAAAGAAGGCTCATTCTTAATTTTTCCTTTAATTTAATATTATCAAAAGAAATCTTGTTTTTTAATTGTTTATATAGCCGTAAAATTTGGGCAGCTTTCGTGAAACAGACAGTAGTTACGAGTGATATGCTGACATGGTTCGGAATCACAGACGGAACTATATCAGGGAGTATGTTTCTCCGCGGAAGCATACTTAACATTTTCCAGAACGGCTAGGGCGAACCCGCATTTGGAATGGTTCCCAATTAGATTGGGCAAACTCCACAATGTCTGTCTGTTACGGAGCCCCGCAGGGGACATTGAATTTCTTTTATTAATTCGTTCCCTCAATTTAACAATTCGTTCCCTCCATATAACAATTCGTTCCCACGAATTAACAATTCGTTCCCACGAAATGATAATTCGTTCCCTCAATTTAACAATTCGTTTCATCGCATTAACAATTCGTTCCCACGAATTAACAATGCGTTCACGTGGGAACGAATTGTTATTTCGTGGGAACGAATTGTTAAATTAAAGGAATTGACGTCCCTTGCGGGGCTCCGTAGTCTGTAGCCGTTGTGTTTGATATTTGGTGCGAATACTTGAACACCCGCACATGACATTTAATGTCGTATTACATGTGCGCATGTCTGTGATGGTTAATTTTGCCCTTTATACTGTATTCTACGATATACTATGGCATAGTCATAAACAGGGGAGTATATTTGGTCATGTGTTCCCGCTATAAATGTACAGTGGAACCTCTCTAAACCGGACATAAAGGAATTTATGTGATCTCATTTTGATGAGTTCCTTGGTCCTTCATCTCAGGTGATAATGTTCGTGATCGCATAGCACACAACTATGGCTCAGAATGATCAAATGCCTGATTTACAGTGAAACCTCTCTAAGCCGGACACACTGGGTACCTCTCAGGATGTCCGCTTTAGAGAGGTTTCATTTTATTTATTTACTTACTTTTTTTTTTTTTATCTTTGCGTCTCAACAGCTGTAATATCTTTTGCCAAAACTCGAGTTTTCGTTTAGATACAATTCGGTACAGTTTATTGTTCATCATTTTCTGAATATTTCCGAGACACAGTGCCTTTCAGAGCCAGTTAGTTTCATATGAACTACTTCAAGCATACTCTCATTGAGTTTATTCCGAAATTTTACTTTCTCTACCAATTATGGAAATGACCGTTATTTAGGAGTTGACCTCCTACGAGACCCAAATCGTCATTGTCAAATAATTTAATTGACACTGCGCATGGGCAAATACGGCTAGATGTTGCGCATCCGCAAACCAGTCCGTAATACGGTGTAGAATCACGCGACACCATAGGTATACTAATACTAATAGTGTGCCTGTTTGTAATGCTCGTTATTGTAAATCGAGTATACCCTGGTTATTTTGAAGTAATTTTGTGGCCAATTATTTCCACTGGTTATAAATGACAGAGACAGTGTGTTTTCACGGTCTAACGAAACTATCCCTTGCAAGTTAATCAATATGGACCAAGACATTTCCAGACAGAATTCTGACGCTGACTTACAAAAGGAACCTTGCGACAAGTGTAGCCCCAGATAAGACTGCGCATTTGCGCAGTCTTATCTGGGGCTACACTGTTCGCCATGATGTCAGAGAAGTGACAGTATTGGCATTAGTAAAATATTAATAAATATTACTTAATACAAAATATCTAATTTGACTGTGTACAATGAGCATGATATACAATTACAAACTGCAAGCACCCTTTGTTGGCCGATGTGTGTCAGTAGACATTGACCCGGTTGCTGGTGAACAATGATATCCTGCTATTGTATACCAGTCCATACCCTGATATTTGGCATAAAGTCCTTTTTCAGTCGCAGTGAAATGGTGGGGAGGATAATAATGGACTTAGAGGGCAACCTCTCTATAACAACAACGATGAGACTCAACAGAGGCTATGTGGGTGGTGTAGAGATTGTAAATATGTAGGCATCGATCCAGAAAGAAGAACACGCGGATGAGAATCGACCTTTGACCTAATGAACAATTTTGAAAAATAAAAGTTCAGAAATAAAATTAACAGTTTAGTTAGCCTCGTTTCTTATGAAATCAGTACATTCGTTTAATAAGTACTAGTACCTTATTAAAGTATCAATCATGTAATATCCTCTACTGGTTGTTTAAATTGAAAGGATACTTCATTTGTACAAATGTCGTAAAATAGTTTGATCAGTATGTGATGTACAGACATATAAACGTTGATACGATCACCTCCATACTCTAACAGTGCTGTCCTCTTGAACAGATTTATCATATACCACATCTGATACAATCATAAGAGACACACCATGTGCTTTTGCACCTTCGGACATCTGCGTAATTTCATTAAATACGTTTACAAAATTTACAATATTTTCCTTAAATGGCGTCAAAAGTTGACAAAATTGTCAGAGTGCATGCAGAATATAACTTTATTTATGAAAAATAATGTAAATTGTGTAAACGTATTTAATGAAATTTCGCAGATGTAGGAAGGTACAAAACCACATGCCGTGTCTCATATGTGTGACTTCTTCCATTATTCGCGACAGTAAGTTCTCTACTGGACCACATTGACTATGGAAATTACATAACACGGTGAAACTGGTCAATATAAATTACCGGGTAATTTATATTGACCAGTTTCACCGTGTTATGTAATTTCCATAGTTGATCTATTACTTTTTAGTCTACAAACAAAAAAAAATCGTTTCTCTCTGTATTGTGGCCATTTCGTTTCCACGTCAACCCACATTTTGTAATTTATTCTATACCGAAAAAAAAGTCATCTGCTGTTTCATGCTGACACTGAAAATCTCATGCGAGCTTTTGCTATTTACTATCATGTCGGTATTAAAATACAAATTTATCTTCTGTATTTTGTTGCATATTGTTTGTATATTGTTTTTCAGCGTTGCAGTCTGTGTTTTCCCGCAACGGAAGCGTGTACCTACATTTATCAGGCATTGGCCTAATACATAATGTCTGTTCGCGATCGCATAGCACACACCTACGGCTCAGAATGATCACATTCTTCAAATTTATATGAATGTGGTATTTTCCAATATCTAAATAGTCACTCTAATTTGTAGATATTTTGCCTCCGCATCGTGACCATTTCTGGGAATGCGGTATTTTCCAACATCTAGCCATTTACTCTCCTTTATAGATACGTTGTTCCCGCAGCAATATTGTTTCTCTGAGTTTGCTTATTTAAGTTTCCAACATAGAACTAGTTACGCATCGAGACCATTTCAGTCTCCTGTTGTGGTTTAGTTCCATCATCGAACCTCTCTAAACCGGACACCAAGAAAACACCTGTGCTCTTAGTTTTGATGAGTTTCTTTGTCGTTTATCTCGGGTGATAATGTCTGTTCGCGATCGCATAGCACACACCTACGGCTCAGAATGATCACATGCCTGATTTACAGTGAAACCTCTGTAAACCGGACACCCTGGGGAGCTCCCAGGGTGTCCGGTTTACAGAGGTTCCACTGTACATTCTAGTTACTCTTCTTTTGTTTCATTATCTCTGCATCGTGACTCTGTAGTTTTCTACATAATAAATATCAGGCTAGTGCCTTGTGATATAAACTTTATCAGGCAAGACTTGGAAAAGCGTAGGAATTCCGAGGCTCGTGCCGTTTCCGAGTCAAGTCTAAATAACCTGATATCAAAAGACAATAGCCTGTGTGCCCTTTTGTACTTCCGTTCATTCGTACCCATTATGCTGTAATGGCATTTCATTACGCCCTAAGATCCTTCTGGATTACAAAGCCAAAACTAATTACATCCGTGTAATGTATTTTTTTCTTTATTGACGAAAGATTAGCTGTCACTCACATGAAGGATTAGTTCTTGCAAGGAGAATGTGCCGAATGTTATGCCATTCTTGCTATAATGTGCTGTATTTATGGAAATTATACCATAAAACGTATACCGATTCATTACCCACACAATTGTATACGGCTGTGACTCGAGACATGGCGTTTATAGTCCATTTCGACCAGTACTGTAGTGCAGTCTGAACTGGGTCTACACTGATTGCCATTCAGTCATTGACATACCAGCCAACCTTTAGGAATCAGCACAGGTTATTTTCAGGCTACAATGGGCGGATGTGAGGAAGGATGCGAAAGGTAATTTAGTGGTGGGGGTTCATGTCACCTGACTCATTATATCTTATAGATGTCAGAGACGATTGCATGCAGTCATATTATCAGGAATTAAACTTAATTATTATGCATAGCTTTTTAAATACATGTATCCTGAAAATTTGAAAGTTGGGGTCGTTTTTTATCTACCCAATATCTGTGTATAATTCCAGCACAAAACTATTTACACAATTCCCTAACATTTGATTGGCCCGTAGCAAGTCTCTGTCCAAAATTTATATCCCAGTAAACTCCCACGCCGAACTACTTTCCGTAACCGTGAGGCACAGTCAAAATAATTCTTAAGAAAACGGAAAATAAACACATTTTCTTGACAAATTTATTTCAAATGCTGGAATTATAAGGAATGAGAATGGCCTTTTTGTTGAATTTATCGGGGATATAAACTTGAAAAAGTCGCTGGAATACTGGACGAGGCCTTCCGGCCTTCGTCCAGTATTCCCGCGACTTTTTCAAGTTTATACCCCGATAAATTCCATAAAAAGGCCATTCATTCCTATAATAATCATGGACTAGCGCTCATATACTGTGATTATATCTCGGACTTGTAGGTGTTATTCTAGACGAAAACTCAAATACTGTTAGTATATCATGTATAATCTTGGACGGATATTCAACTAATGTGTATGTTAATATGGCTCGTATAGGCAGGTGTTATCCCGGACACACGCTCAAATACTGTTATTATATCTCGTTATTTGATGTATTTTCAGTTATCCTCGATGAACACTGTTATTGTATCTCGTTATTTGATGTATGTTCCTGCACAGACACTCAGATACTGTTATTATATATGGCTGTGACTGGAGAAATGGGGCTTTATTACTAGACTAAGTGTAGCTCCTGATCAAATAGCACATTCCTGTAGCCTGATAACGATCAATATAGCGTGTTAGAAGAATGACGGATGTTGCATTGATGGAATGGTGAACAGTGTAGATTCTGATTAGACTGTGCGGATGTATAGGATGATCTGGGTATATACTGGTCGCAAAACCAAGAAACCATATTTTCTCCAGTCACAGCCACGTATGTTCGTGAGTTATTCTAGACGAACGCTCAAATGCTGTTCTTATATCTCGTATGTTCATGTATTATCCTGGACAGACGCTCAAATGCTGTTATTACATGTATATTTTGTAACTTCATGTATTATCCTGGTGGACAAATGCAGTTATTATATCTCGTTTGTTCATGTATTTCAGGTGTGATCCTAGACGAACGCTCCAACAGCTCCAACCGCCTGAATGCCCTGGCGTTCGCCTGGAAGTATTACCGCCTGGTTCACGTTGGTGCCAAATATCGACCGGCGGACAGCATCGACATCAGCAACAATCACATGCTCATCTCCAACAGTAAGTCGGCAGCTAGAACGTCTTGTTCTTCTTTAGTTGCTTCTTCTAATCTGTATTGTACTCTCTTTAACACGTTTAATAATTCTTCTGTTATTACTCAACATATTCGAGCACTGGTTCCTAGTTTATTTCGATTTTTAATTCGACCCCCGGGTCGTAAAACTTTTAAATCGTAATAGATGCAGACCTGAAACTTGGTATATAGCTTCCTTATGATGAGTAGATGCGTAAAGTTTATTCGATTTTTATTCGACCCCCGGGTCATGGATTATCTCTTCCTTTTCGACTTCGAATTCCCAATTTTGCCTTGTAACTCGTAAAACTGTTAAACCGTACCAGCTACAGACCTGAAACTTGGTATGTAGCGTCCTTATGATGAGTAGATGCGCAAAGTTTGTTTCCATTTTTTGTTCGCCCGGGGTCATGGATTTTCTCCCCATGTTCGACTAAGAATTTCCCAAGTTTGCCTTGTAACACGTACAACTTTTAAGCCGTAATAGCTACAGACCTGAAACTTGGTATGTAGCTTCCTTGTTGTGAGCAGATGCGTTTATTTCGAGTTTTTATTTGACCCCCGGGTTATGGATTATCTCCCCCTTTTCGACTTAGAATTTCACCATTTTGCCTTGTAGCTTGTAAAACGTCTAAACCGTAATAGTTGGAGGCTTGATGCTTGGTATGTAGCTTATTTATGGTGTGTTGATGCACAACGTGAATTTCTATTTACGCTTTGACATTTAGCCATGGATTATCTCCCCCTTTTGGACTTGGAATCTGGCCTCGTTTGCTATCAAAACGATATATGGGGCATTCGCGTTTTATGAACACATTTTCTAGTTAATCAGTTAGTTTATCAGATTCGCCTCGGAAACAGAAGGAATTCCTCCGAATTTACTAGCGTCACCTGATAAATTTTATAGCAAAAGATACCATACTAGTATTCTCTATTTACAAACTGGCAGATCATTTGCAAATCGACGATGTACATGTATCTAAGATGACTGCAACAGGCGTGGATTTATGTAACACGGTCAGATAACTTCTCAGACGTTGTAAATGTGGTTTTAACCCTGTCTGTCTGGGAAACAGTTTGTGAGTTCCAGTCGAGTTGAAGTTGCCATAACAATATATCGATGGTCTAGTAACTAGACCATCGATATGTTAACCGACTTGGTGTCATTCTGTAGTTGTTCATGCGTCCTTCGAGATTTATCAACATTACCGAGCTCTACAACGAGTTGTCTTTAGTGTGTACTATTTGTATGTTACGACACTATGGTCTATATGTATATTTTATCTAATGGGAATTTAACATGGGGGCTAACAATATTTTTTTTTTAATATTTTTTTTATTTGTGGGCCCATTTTCAAAATCTAACTCTTGTTTTCTTAGTTACATCATGTTCAAGCTATCTCGCCAGGTTTCGGAGTCAATTTCCAAAAATTTACGAAATGTTTTTGAAAGTGACTCCTCATGTTAAATTCCCATAGGAAAATCGTTTTTTCGCAATAAAATCAATATTTGATGGAATTTCATCAAATAATATTTTTTTCAGAGGGTGATTTTTTTTGTTATTGATGAAAAAGTACTTACTTTTAAATATCTTTTAGATTTAGATGTGTTTAATAGCCAAAAGTTTGTCGGCAGCAAAACGTGGAACAGACAGTAATAATTGAGTATTGTCATTCCATCATTTCTGAAGCAATTGGATGTTTCAAAATTTGAATTGGGTAAAATAAAATCACACTACTGTTTACCATGTTTACACATCAACAGACAGCAATTATTGAATAGTTTGCTTCGAATCAAAACATGTCTTGGCATTGCATTAGAATTGTCTCCTTGGAGACAATTCTAATGAAATACCAAGATGTGTTTTCATGGAAAATAAGAAAAATATGCTATATTTGTGGTATGTTTATTGTTTTCTACAGCATGATCAAGGACCCCAAATTTGTTATTTCTTTTTTATACTCGCTACTTCTGATTTCAATTGAGTTTTTGGCAATTTTAATTGGCTATTTAAGCAAATATCTATGTGTTACATTACCTGAATTAAATAACAAATGGTAAGTAAATTAATGTAAAAATGGCAATCATTTTATAAAAGCTAAATTTCAAAAATGGCACCCGTTCAAAACTTGTCATTCACGCATGCACTGTTCGCAATTCCATCACTGAAACACCCGCCAGGCAATAGAGGCCGTTCTCATGCAACATGAGTGTGTTATTGGACCAGCAGCTACACTGGTCACAAATAAGATCCCATAAGACCCATTTTTCCAGTCACATCCACATATTGAGAAAGAAAAATGTCTTGAATTTTCTCCGCCAAATGCGTAACCTGATACTCGTAAATGCCCGGTTAATCAATTCCCGTTTTCGTGTAGCTCCTGTTTTCGATCAGTCATTTTCTACCACCGTACCAAACTGCCTTTCTCTATTGATTATAGAGAGCTGCCAGTGTGGTAGGGCAGTAACTATAATTTCTCATAATTGAGCGATTGTGTACGAAAACACACAACTCGGTATATGTGTATACCGAATTTGATAAGAATATGCATTGTTTTCCAGTCAAATATTTACTGTTTTTATAGAGTATACATTGCGAGCAACACTGTCTACAATGCTTCTGCAGTTAAATATGTGTTGGAATGTCTTCACTAACAATCAGTGTATACGCTGATGAGACTAAAATCGCCCAGTGCGCATGCTCATTTGTTTGGTTACTTGCCGTATATTGTATTCCAGCACATGTTCAAACATAGTCATTGAACCCATTTTTTGAAATCTCACATCGAAATTAGGCAGTTTGATTGGCCGAGGCTGTAGCCGTACAGCCTAGGCCAATCAAACTGCCGGATTTACTTCCAGACTAAGCGGATGCCCAGACTACTTTGAGCGAGTTCAAAATTGGTGCATGAGCATGCTTGCTCTTTTTATCATGGCGTTGTCTATTTGATTAAGCGGCCCCGGGGCACATACTGGCATTAGGCACATAGAATTAGATCAATACAACAAAAAGGACCAAGCACGTAACGAGGATAGATTTGATAAAACCATTAAGTTAATGATTAACCCAATAATATGATCTGCATATGACAAACATTTAGCTAAAGCTACTATTAAACTGTTGAGAGCATACACGGTAAAGTAAGACTTCAGGGGCGTCGGAAGCCTAGTAAGATTGGTCCGGCGAAGGTATGGAACCAGCCGCAGCCCCCCCCCCCACCGCCCCGCCCCACTCCCTCACTCACCCACTGAAAGTGTATGTTGTTACCACTCATCGAGACGGTTCAACTGAGTGGTATCTATATACACTTTTGGTGAGAAATGAGAAAATAATACAGAAAAATATTTTGAGATGTGTGCATCGTCTGATATATTATCAAACGAGATTTAGCGGACACGAACAACAAAACCGAACATTCATGTTCAAGTCAACAGTACGGGAAATTCATAGTTCATAATATCGATAATAATAATTACATTCATTTTCCGTTGTTTTGTTTTTATTAATATTTATACGATTTCTAAATATTTTAATAAATATTGGTCCGGCAGTCGCCTGATCTCGCGGACCTGTTCCGACGCCCCTACTAGAAACACAATTGCTACCCCGCTCCGTACCACTCGCGTAGATTAACATATCGGAGGCGAATTATTGTAGCTACGCCCGTGATTGACGGGTGAGAAAAAAGAAATAAATAGTACATGTATGTAATGAGTCAGCTGGGGTGGCATGCAAAGAAGAGACAATAGTATAGTATTCAATATAGCCGGACTAGAACGTACTGACTGACGTTCTTACGTAAGCTGTATTGTGGGATTCCCAATCTTAATTAATCTTAAAAGAACAGGATGATTTCGTACAGAAAAAAACAACCGCACAACGTAAAACAACCCCAAAATGCAATTCACAGAGTGGGGTAAAAACGGAATAAGCATCTCTTACCACGTCCATCACTGTGAGGTTAACCTCACAATGTAGCTACCACGTGTGACAGGCTTACATTACACCCCTTATTGATATATCCATTGTTTTCAAACAAAGGAATGATCGCCTGAGGAACTACTTCGATGTGTGCCCGGACGGACGGACAGGCGGACAGTTACCACTTACCTGCATGCATTCACTGCATTGGTGATATCCAATTCGAATTTACAGTGTGGTAAGAACCTGGTACCAGATCAGGTTATTCTAATTTCAGGGCTGAATATATATACATGTATAGTTAATCTTGGCCAATCTAGCTCCTGATATGTGGCGGTGACTGGAGAAATTAGATTGTAATGGCGTGTGTAGCCAGTATAGCTCCTAATATGTGGCTGCTGTGATTGGGGCAATTGGGCTTATTACATTTGTGGCCAATCTAACTCCTCATCTGGTATCATTCTTATGAAGCAGGACACATATCTTCCATTCATTCTGTTGACCGACTGAATGACGAACATTGAAGACCATGATCAGACTGCTATGCAAATCTGGGTCTAAACCGGTCAGAAAAGCCATCGTCCCCGTTTCTGCAGTCGCCGCTATCTTTATTTTACTCTGAGTAAATTAGGTTACCAATACTATGAAGTACGGTCGTATATCACACTCGTCGCCCTGCCGAAAACGAGAATCAATATTACATACGGTGCATGGGCGTCGCTAACTTCCGGTAAGCAAGGCCATTCGAAACTAGCTGGAAGCGTACTTTCGGTATCTATACGAGGGTTTCTTTCGCATATTCATGGAAGTATTTTTGATATCTCCTAGGGCCAAGATTGCATATTCATGAACATTTATGAGAGCGTTGTGATATAAACACTGTGGAAACTAGCTGGAAGCGTACTTTCGGTATCTATACGAGGGTTTCTTTCGCATATTCATGGAAGTATTTTTGATATCTCCTAGGGCCAAGATTGCATATTCATGAACATTTATGAGAGCGTTGTGATATAAACACTGTGGTTAATGTACATGTGTACATACTGAGCAACTGTTTTAGGCTGGCTTCGATCTCGCTACATTGTCCTGGATAACGCAGCAGCGACAGGGACAGTGTTGATGCCATAAATTACAGATGGCCCCTGGGGCATTATATAATATCACCTGAAGACGACGCTCATATCTTTAGTCGTCTTGGAGTTATTGTGAGAATATTTATATTCATGCAACATTCTTCTAAATAACCTAAAGAAAACAACAGCTACGTATATGAGAACATCGTCATATGAAGGAAACTCATCACTAAGAGAAAATAAAACTGCAAATATAAAATAGCACAAACAGGAACGCCACTCTAATGTTAACAATAAAAGAAACCAGATTACAGTTGATTAATGAAGATAATCATAACCATATATAGGTTTTCTCGATGTCACTTTTAGAGAAGTTCTCCCGCACCGTTAACCCTGTCAACACTACAGACCTCTTTAGCAGAGTATCCAAACAGTGTAGATCCAGATGAGCCGGCTCGTAAAGAGCCGTCTCATCATAATCTACGCTTCTTGTAAGTTATATAGTTTTTAGAACAAGAATCCCCCGTTTTATAAGTGAACTAGTCTGAAAATCATTTCTCACAATTAGATTGATCAGAAAATTAACATATCACAGTCCATTCCAGTTGTTTAGGGGGGAAAGGGTTTAACTATCAGGCACTAAGATGAAAACGTATTCGCGCGTACCACTTAATCGCCTTCTGGCGATGTCTTTACGGCGGCGTCTGACGTATTTACATGACAAAGCGACAAGAAGAGCAGAATATACGGCTTCTATATATGAGGAAGTAACCTAATGTTCCCGGTATAATTTGATACACGGGGAGTCTGGCTTGTGTCTTGTGCGGCTCCATTATAGTTTTATTATCAGAGGCACATAACGCTTGTCATCACGCGGCAGAAAATGCGTGCTGAGCAAACGCTTATTAAAGGTGATTTATATCAGAGACATCATCTGATACATTTTCTGGAAAACTAAACATTCATTCACTATTACCCAACGTATTGATTGGCATTATTATACATTTTATATCAGACGTAAATGTCCACACTGATATCAGTGACGATAACTATTTCCTGAAAATGTTAACGGACATGACTATTTAGTCTCTGTATTTATTTTTTGATGTGCAATGATCATACTTAATAATCTGTCGAAAATATTATTTTTTCAGGTGACACATTTAATTAGTAAAAATAATCAAAAATTACCATGCTTCATTTGCATATGAAAATAGCCTGATGCCACCGTGAGTCACTATCAGTAAAATAAATATTACTAAATGATTATATCGGTATAGCGGGCACTCGTAATTTTTAGAACTGGTGGAATAGTGACACAATTATACACTTATTTAATATGCCTCATTTCTTATGAAAACAGTTAACGAGTTCAATAAATATCATATTAATCAACCAAATGTTTCATTAGTTTCATTGCATAACCACAGCATCACTGTTTTCTAAATAATGATTACACTAGTGTATTATGATTTTAATACTATAGGAATGAATGGCCTTTTTGTGGAATTTATCGAGGTATAAACTTGGAAAAGTCGCGGGAATACTGGACGAAGGCCGGAAGGCCTCGTCCAGTATTCCCGCGACTTTTCCAAGTTTATATCCCCGATAAATTCAACAAAAAGGCCATTCATTCCTTATAATTCCAGCATTTGAAATCAATTCATCAAGAAAATGTGTTTATTTTCCGTTTTCTTAAGAATTATTTTAACTGCGCCTCACGGTTACGGAAAGTAGTTCGGCGTGGGAGTTTACTGGGATATAAATTTTGGACAGAGACTTGCTACGGGCCAATCAAATGTTAAGGAATTGTGTAAATATGTTTGTGCTGGAATTATACAGTGTTATTACTCTGCGAATGCCAATTTTATGCAAGCATTGCTGTACACGTTGTACTAATATTTTATCTCAATTTTCAATTATCTCAATTTTCGGACATGGAAATGGATTTGATTTTATTACATTATAGTGTGGAGCTGTCGAAATCGAAGAACAATTAGATTGACTCCGAAACCGTGGGAAAATGGATTGGAAATGAGCTAAACTAAAATGACAATTAAATGTCTAACGTCTATTAATATATATATATATTTATTTATTAAGCATTAAACATACATACAAATATGTGTTTAGCCATTTCATACAAGTTTGTGCAACATAATGTGCGAAAACCGTAGACCATAGTTGCATACATGCATCTTATAATTTGGTGTGGACGTGGGGCAATGTTACTGAACGCCAGCAAGCGATTTGATCGAATCGCGTTGTCAACCCTCACCCAATGCAGACGACTCCTCTTGAATGGCTGCTGACTACAGAATACGTGGCAAGGACGGTTTTAGCATATGATGGTTCGTTTTTATCGACAACACCCGTCGTAAGGTAGGCGTGTCTGAGGTTACGTACATGTACATGTATTTTTTTTATAGTGATATATTACAGTGTCGGCAAGATATGTAATAGTTACTGCCCTAATTGAGGTGTTCATGTGTTTGAACAACCTACATGTGCCCATGAAACACCTCGCCGTTTCGCTAAGCGGCGAGGTTTTTCATGGCACATGTAGGTTGTTTAAACACATGAGGTGTGCCCTAATTGAGGTGTTCGTGTGTTTAAACAACCTACATGTGCCCATGAAACACCTCGCCGTTTCGCTAAGCGGAGAGGTGTTTCATGGGTACATGTATGTTGCGAAGCGGCGAGGTGTTTCATGTGCACATGTAGGTTGTTCAAACACATGAACACCTCAATTAGGGCAGTAACTATTACATATATTGCCGACACTGGCAGCCTTGATAATAAAAAGAGACAGAAATAAAAACTTCAAAAAAAATGCCATACAAACAAGGTGAATATAAGTCCTCAGTGACCTTGACTTTTGGCAGTCGTATGTGGGTAGCATGCACAAGAAAGCACCACACCTAGACTCACATTGTGGCCAAATATTATCAAAATCGGTGGAGCGGTTCATGAGTTTTTTTTTAAATTAAAGGTGATACTAACGTACGTACGCATGTACGTACGTACGCACGTATATGGACTAACGCTATAAGTATCCCCTATTGCCTATCGATAATTAAACAGTCCGTGCAGATGTGTTCTCATTTTCAACCATGAACAAACACGACACTCAAATAAATTACAGTCAATGCTATATAAACACAATGGGGTCCACAGCGTGTCCGGTTTAGACGTATATGCATAGCCCATCACGTTTACGTTCATCAGTTCTCTGTCAAATCATCGACGAATTGATAACCACCCGGCCATACAGAATATATTTGTACTTGAAGGGCCTCTTATCGACTGGTTCAGTGCGTACGAATGTATATTTATCCCGTCAACACAGTGCGTATGTGCCGTGAAACACGTTGCCGTGAAACATTTTTGATATCCTGTCAATACGACCTACTCACTGCGTATGCATATGTGCGGTTGCTGGGATTATTTCTTTGCATTTTAAAGCCATGTTATATGTGTTGACGGGATAAATAGAATAGTAGGTTATTGCCGTGAATGGAAAAAAATATCTGGCGCGGCACGGAAACGGGATGTGCTCGGCAGAGCCTCGCCCATCCCGTTTCCTGAGCCTTGCCAGATACTTTTTCCCATTCACGGCACTAACCTACTATTCTCTATATACGTGCAGCATATGAATGCATATACATGTATCTATTATTGGGTGTTCAGTAATAAAAGTAATTTACGACGGGTGTTTAATAATTAATTTCCCAACACATACATGATCCCAATAAAATGAAATAACATTAATGTAATAGATGAAAACTATTAGCATATTAAAACAACAATTAAATTTAAAGATACGTGGTCTTAGGTATGTGCAGAAAGTGATGAAACAAACTTAAAACAAACAATAATTTACTGTCTTAACCAAATCATGCCTTTAAGTCGTCTTGAAAAGAATCAGGGTTTGGTAAAATATGTTTATTATACCAAATCATAAACGCTAGTTTTGTTCACAGTCGATGATTACTATTTTTATTTAGTTGAATTAATTCCACATGTGGCTATACATAGCAACATAGCAAGAAAACACACATTCCTTGGCCTTTGATTGAATAAAATGGTGCTGGTTGTGTGGTATATGGCATTTGGAGTCAATAAAGAGAAAGTAAAAGGAACATTGAATATCTTCGACATCATCTGAAACATGATTCATCATGTGAGACACTGTTTCTTTAAAATATGTTAGGACATCTCTTTTGTCATATATCATCAGTTGGGTCTCTGTAGAGTTCACATCATTAACAATTTAAAATGTCATCATTTTGGCCACTGTATTTTCACATGCAGTTTCAGTAATACACCAACTGATTGAACTTAAGTGATTGATGCAGTTGTCATTCAACAATGACACATGCCCTTTTGTACGATAATAAAAGTATTTTCAGTCAAAATGCAGAATATATCACAGTTGTATGCCAGTTCACTTGTACATGCATTTTATTATTTTAATAAACTTGACTTTCGTATGTAGTGTATTAACATATGTCCTATTTGTGTATAACTGGGATCAAGTGATCAATGTTTTCGAGCCAAAAACAGCGTACAACTATTTTGTTTTATCTTAAATATGAACTGATCACAAATTATCAATAAGCATAGCTTACGTTCGACTCGTATGTTCAGGAGCATCGTGCGCAAATACGTGTCTAAGATTCCGTTGTAACACCATCCCTTTTGACACAAGCGTAGTAAATGTATTTACTGAGGTTTAGGAGTGTCTGTTTTGACTCTGAAGCCATTAGTTTGTCAATTTGTCGCAACGTCTACCAGTGATTGAAGTGGTTTGATAAATGTTGTTTCGTCTCTATTGCTAAATTATGCGATGATAGTCTGAAGCTTGTGAGTGTGTGCATTTATGAATTTCGGGTTTGCAATATGGCACAAATAGTTTTCAAATCTAAACATGTGTTTATATCGCCAAAGACTCTGTTCACGCAAAGCACCATGCCATGACTGGCAATATTGTTCGTGCAGTCTAGGCTTAATCAGTTCATAGGGAACATTTGTGTCTGTATCACTGTGCCATAGAGTCTAAATCACCCTATAGAGTCTAAATGTGTTTGTTTTTATGTGATAAGCCCAATTTTTACTGCCATTGTCAACATCATTTGTCAACATAGTGAACAATTTGAAACACAGTGTAGAATGGTCTGACAATAACCTTTTCCAATATTTGATCATGTTTAACATGCGTAATATTCTAAGCGGGTACCGTCCTAAATCTCCATACAACCCTGAAAGATTTGTAGACTTTCTGACTCCCAAGATTTCCCTGCAGAATATCGTATGTACTAATTCAGCTGATTTTCCTGTGTCAAATCCCCAGATTTCTGAGCCATAGTTAAGAATAGAAGAAACCAGGGAGTCGAAAAGTTTACATTTCTCACCGATTGGGAGATTTTCATGTTTAAATACGTTATTATACCCCCGCAACGAGTTGTGGGGGGTATACTGGAGTCAGTCAGGTTGTCCGTCCATCGTCCGTCCGTCCGTGCGTCCGTCCGTCACTAAACTTAACATCAGAGAAATATTGTTATAACTTCTATTTCCTTCGTCTAAAGTGCTTCATATTTCACACATGCATTCCTGTAAGGCTCTACTACCATGCTGTGCCAAATCCACGACCGTCCAACCCCCGCTGATCTCAAGGTCAAGGTCAAATACTAGGTCTCTTTACAAAAATTAACATCAGAGAAATATTGTTATAACTTCTATTTCCTTAATCTAAAATGCTTAATAGTTCACACATGCATTCCTGTAAGGCTCTACTACCATGCTGTGCGAAATCCACGACCGTCCAACCCCCGCTAATCCCAAGGTCAAATAGTTAGTCTCTTTACAAAACTTAACATCAGAGAAATATTGTTATAACTTCTATTTCCTTCGTCTAAAATGCTTCATATTTCACACATGCATTCCTGTAAGGCTCTACTACCATGCTGTGTCAAATCCACGACCGTCCAACCCCCACTGATCCCAAGGTTAAGGTCAAATACTTGGTCTCTTTATAAAACTTTATATCGGAGAAATATTGTTATAACTTCTATTTACGTCATCTAAAATGCTTAATATTTCACACATGCATTCATGTAAGGCTCTACTACCATACTGTGCCAAATCCATGACCGTCCAACCCCCGCTGATACCAACGTCAAGGTCAAATACTTGGTCTCTTTACATAAATTAGCATCAGATAAATAAGTTATAACTTCTATTTCCTTCATCTAAAATGCTTCATATTTCACACATGCATTCCTGTAAGGCTCTACGACCATGCTGTGCGAAATCCACGACCGTCCAACCCCCACTGATCCCAAGGTCAATGTCAAATACTTGGTCTCTTTACAAAAATTAGCATCAGAGAAATAAGTTATAACTTCTATTTCCTTCATTGAAAATCCTTAATATTTCACTCGTGCATTCCTCTAAGGTTGTACTATCATGATGTGACAAAACTACGACCGTCCAACCCCCGCTGATCCCAAGGTCAAGGTGACACACTTAGTCTCTTTACAAAACTTAACATCAGAGTGTTATGTTATAACTTATATTTCTTTCATCGAAAATTCTTAATATTTCATGCATGTATTCCTCTAAGGCTCTACTATCATGCTCTGACAAATACCCGCTGATCTCAATGTCAATGTCACATTCTTAGTCTCTTTACAAAACTTAACAACATAGAGAAATCGGTTATAACTTCTATTTCCTTGCTCGGATCTGCTTCACATTTCACACGCGCATTGCTCCAAATGGACCTCTACCACGCTGTGACAAATTCATGTTCGTGCCGCCCCCAGTCAGCCCAGAGTAGAGGTCACAAACCCACACACTTGGACAAAAATTACATATTTAGAGGTACCTGGGCCCACGCGGGGGATATTCCGTAAGCTTCGCTTACTGACCAATCTAGTTTAGATTGTGTAAACCATGGGAAGCATTTTGTGCTATTATTTGCTGACTTCTGTGCCAGTTACCGTTCTTAAATAAGTGTATGCGAAGATATTTGTATAACGAAACTGTTTCCTACTCAAAACCATTCATATTTATTGTTACGTTTGTGTGTCTACCGTTCTCAAATACCATGACTTTTGTCTTTGTAGTGTTCACTTTCAAATGCCACATATTACAGTAAACGCATATGTCATCTAGCAATTATTGGAGAGAATCGGGTGACGTTGCAAAAACTACAGCGTCATCTGCATATAGTAACATGACGGTGCTGATATCGTCTAGCTTGAATAGGTCGTCAGTATCTACGTTTACACTCTGCACTATGTCATTGATAAAGATCATAAAATAATAGTGGCGAAAGCGGGTCACCTTGCTTGACTCCTTGATATGAGTTCATGAACTCGGAGGTGTTTTCTATTAAACGGTATACAAACTTTCACTTGATTGTATTGCGTGTACACATTTTGAGCTTACATGTTCACTGATTAGCTTTTGCCACACATATTGTCTATCTATCTTTTCAAAAGCCTTTTCGTAGTCAATACATGTGCAATAGAGCTTTTGACCTTGTTTTTGTAAAATATGTAATACTATATGATTGGGTGGGCGTGTGTCACGAACACTCCCGCGGGCGCTGACGTCTTTCCGAACACGTAGTTATTGCCATAAGGTACAGTGAATAATAATAACACAACAACAAACTTGATTGACAACTAATCAAAGAACAAGTCAACAACTCATTACAAATACATTGCTATATGTACACTATCGCAATAAACACGATGGTGGTAGGAAGGCTGCCTTGAGGGTGGGCGGGTGTCACGAACACTCCCGCGGGCACGGACACGTTGTTATTGCAATGGTATACGGTCTAAAAATCACTCGTACAATTCCAATATCTGATTTAGCCTATGTATAGATTAGCCCCTTTGTAAATCACATTTGATTATTTCACTCGCTCATGTAATATACCACCATTTAAAGCGAAAAGCATCCTTGTATGTTTAATGCTTAATACATTATTCTGTATTCTATATGCATGATTACTTATCCGTATTCAGTGCATTGTTTCTTGATGAAATCAATGTCTATGACAATAAAGAATTACTATATTGTTTGGCTTTCTTTGTTTTTGATTTTTTTAAAATGTAGTTTGTTCCATAAAGGTAACATCTACGTATATATAGTATGCAACATGTAAAATAATATAACAATAACACTCCACAGATATCTGTACAACAATCACTATTTTACTTTGATTTTGCTCTGTAATCACTGGATCGAAAAGAGAAAAAGACCGCCATTTGACAAGCCCCATAATTGGAGAATATCAACTACTGACAGTCCATGACAATTTGTAAAGACTTCCGGTTTTCGGAGAATGACAGCAGAGACATTGTTTGCTCTGACCTACATTACGTCTATTGTTTGTTTCACAACCTGCCCACAATTTACCGCTATATAATTCCAGCACAAAAATATTTACACAATTTGATTGGCCCGTAGCAAGTCTCTGTCCAAAATTTATATCCCAGTAAACTCCCACGCCGAACTACTTTCCGTAACCGTGAGGCGCAGTTAAAATAATTCTTCAGAAAACGGAAAATAAACACATTTTCTTCATGAATTTATTTCAAATGCTGGAATTATAAGGAATGAATGGCCTTTTTGTGGAATTTATCGGGGATATAAACTTGGAAAAGTCGCGGGAATACTGGACGAGGCCTTCCGGCCTTCGTCCAGTATTCCCGCGACTTTTCCAAGTTTATACCCCGATAAATTCCACAAAAAGGCCATTCATTCCTATAATAAACAATGCAAACACCATATTTTTTTGATAATATTACATATTATAAAAGTTCAAGAATGAGCCTTATTTTTATTTTAATAAATTTGGTCCAGTATTGATTTTATCGCGAAAAAACAACTATTTCCCCCTGTTAAATCCCCATAGACATCTCCACTCTGTGAAGATTTCTATGGGGATTTAACATGGGGACATGTTTCTAATTTCATAAATAGCAGACCGATTTTCAACATCTATATTTTGTTTTCTTAGTTAGATCATTGCCCAGCTATCTAGCCAGGTTTCAGAGTCAATTAAAAAAAACACATCATTTTTCGACTCCTCCTCCAGGTTCTCCGCAGCTTTTCCCCCATGTTAAATTCCCATAGCGAAATCATTTTTCGTAATAAAATCAATCTTTTACAACATTTTATGAAATAAAAAGAAGCCTCATTCTTAAATTTTGGCAAAAAATAATATTATCAAATAAAAAATTGTGTTTGCATTGTGTATATAGCCGTAACATTTGGGCAGGTTTCTTGAAACAGACAGTATAACGTATTAAGAGACATAGTACATCATTGTCACGTGCTCATGGCGGCATAGTGTGAGACTCACCATGTGCTTTCCATGCTCCAGATAAGCTGCGTATTTGCTTAAATACCCAATTAAAATTGCCAAAACCCCAATTGAAATCAGAAGTAGCGAGTATCAAAAAGCAATTACAATTTTGTGGTATATTTATCATCATATTGCAGAAAACAACAAACAGACCACAAATATAGAATATTTTTTCTTATTTTCCATGAAAACACATCTTGGTATTTGACAATTCTAATGAAATGCCAAGACATGTTTTCATTTCGAAGCAAACTATTCAATAATTATAATCTGTTGATGTGTAAACAGTAGTGTGCTTTTATTTTACCCAATTAAAATTTTGAAATACCCAATTGCTTCAGAAATGCTGGAGTGAAGATACTCCATTACTAATGGCTTATCCGGTGCCCTGATTTTGTATCTGGAAACATGTGCGATTTCTCATGAAATTCATATACAGAAACTGTGATCTTTTCAGTAAATGACGTCGAAAAATGACGACATTATCATAGTAAATGCGGAATTCAGTTCCTGTTTCTTTCCACATAACTGCTACATACTACACACGTGCTCTCCTCTGCTGATTCTCTGTCCGCTATCCTCCTGCGTTTTAAAATGTGCCCTTGTTTTCTTTGGCTGCCTACGTTTCTAGTTGTAATCAGTATCGGCTCGTAAACGACAGGAACTCCTCGGTAACCTAGGAATTCCTACGCGTTTCCTAGCCTCGCCTGACAAACATGGTCCAAAATAAGAGACAATGCCGGTTGTTGTTTTGTCCTCATTTTTGTGATCATACTCGCCTCGGAAGCGGTAGTAATTCTTCGGCGAGCCTCGGAATTCCTACGCGTTTCCTAACCGCGTCGGAGAAGTTTGGTCCACAATAAGAGACAGTGCCAGTTTTTGCAGCGTCTTCTTGTAGTCGATTGTCATTTTGACGTGTACACGAGCCGCTTGATTTACGACGCGGAGTAAAATGCTAGGGACGCCAGTAACATAATTAATCTGTTTGGCGGGGATTGATTCTGTGTTCCCTTGGGAGGCGGATAGGTTAACTCGCGTTTTAAGTATGCTGTTGGTTTTTTTATTTCCATTTACAGAATGATATGCTGAGCAAATACAACTAAATTTTTGGAGACAAATTATGCTTTCGGTCAAATCCCATGATTTATTGACATGCAATTGTATTTATGTAATATTATTAATTAATAATTATTGGCTAGTTGAACTTCTATAAGTCGAATAGTCAGACAATATTAGTTTGTTCAATGTTGATGAGTTCACTGTCATGTAGCTATGATGAATATGCCTGTATGGTTGCACATCTAATATTTCCTTGAGTTGGGGTGTTCGTAAGTTTGAATTACACCTCTCTTAGCCATAGCCGGATACCAGAAAACCATCAGACATATATTGTTAACTGAACTTAAATGTGTACCTAATTATATAACTATTCCACAAGTTGTTAACCATCAAACGTGTTCGGTTTTACACAGTATTAACTAATAGTTCGCGGCATATAAAAAGCGATTTAACACCAATTAACACGCGCCGTAATAGAAAATAACTTGTTAGTGGGTAGACAAATGGCTCATATAAGGCATGACAGAAAATGAAAAGTAGTAGTACAGTGTAACCTGCTACGTGGGCATGTACCTTTAATATGAAACGGATTTTAATGAAATATGGCGCAGCAAACGCGTCTTCATTAGCTGCATTTAGTCGTCCAGGGAGTTCGGCACAGACTTCTGTCGTTTTTGCGAAGAATCTATTTACGTGTCTACCGACACGGAAATCGATTCTTCGCAAAAACGACAGAATTTTGGGCCAAAGTACAGCGATCACCAAATGCAGATTAACAAGACGCGTTTGATGCGCCATATTTCATCAAAATCCGTTACGTAATAAGGACAATATAAAATAATACGTACTTTCAATCGGATGGATTCTGGAAGTATCAGCACTTGTTGTTGTTGTTAGTACCACGTGATCATACACCTTGGTTATTATACACCAGAAATTGTATTGGGAAAACAAATATCGACTTCTTTTGAATAAATGTCGTATTTGCTTACTAATTTGAGAAAACGCGCTGATCTCCCCTGACCTCAAGAGTATTAATTTCCGTCATACAAATAATACAAAATAGTACCACTATGTCACCCGGTAATACAAATTAAACGATCTTTATATACATGTATATATATGTCATCTGTAAATTCGGAACCAATCAAATATACCCCTACAATATATCCTGATGTGCGGGACTCCATCTTTAATAATAACATTACTTTAGAATAGCATTAGAATCATCAACATTGACACAGAAACTAGGGACTGCAGAAACATAACTGATGCCGTCATGTATACTATTATGTGGCTGTGACTGCAGAAATGTGGCTTATAGGATCTGTGACCATTGTAGCTCCTGATCAAATAACGCTATCACGTATCTCCAGTCTCAGCCACATATATGTTCCTTGTTTTCTTTATTGCTCTATCAGACGACTATTTACATATGTTTTTCCTAGTATTTAAGTGTAATCAGTGTAATAAATATACAGTAAAACCTCGCTAACCCGAACACGCAGACAGTCTGTGTATCCTTACTTTTATGGGTTTCATTATATGAATGAATGGACTTTTTGTGGAATTTATCGGGGTATAAACTTGGAAAAGTCGCGGGAATACTGGACGAAGGCCGGAAGGCCTCGTCCAGTATTCCTGCGACTTTTCCAAGTTTATATCCCCGATAAATTCCACAAAAAGGCCATTCATTCCTTATAATTCTAGCATTTGAAATACATTCATCAAGAAAATTTGTTTATTTTCCGTTTTCTTAAGAATTATTTTAACTGCGCCTCACGGTTACCGGGAAAGTAGTTCGGCGTGGGAGTTTACTGAGATATAAATTTTGGACAGAGACTTGCTACGGGCCAATCAAATATTAGGGAATTGTGTAAATATTTTTGTGCTGGAATTATTAGTGTATATTTATGATGATAATGCCTGTTCAAGTTTGCCAAGCACAGCCGCATAACATGGTGTCCGGTTTAGAGAGGTTCCACTGTACTATTATATATGGCTGAGCTTCAGAATGGCGGTCACAGTAAACTGCAATCTTTGGAAAAATTAATCTCTTCGTCTGTAATTGATATCTATGAAATCTATATTCCCTCATTGTGATCCTTCATGTGATTTATAAAAAACATGTTTGGCTAAACATAAAACTGATTGGCAAAACATTAACATTGTCTCAAATAAAAACAAAGATAAAATGATATTCTGGACAAAACATTAACATTGTCTCAAATAGAGATAAGAGATGACTTATTTATTTCTTAAAGATAAGATGATATTCTTCTTTGGTCTACATCGTCTGTAAGCTACTAAGACATGTGATACCACCGACTGGAAAAGAAACAGCTATTCTTTGAGGGGACTGTTGTGTGCAAATGTCAATTATTTTCATCCCCGTGCGAATATTCTATTATCAGATACGTGACAATGCATGCGGCGCTCACTACAAATGAGAAAGTCAATAACGCACCAATGGCTCCAGCTACAACCACAGTTGTGCAAATAAGTTGACCCGTTGATATCTGAACGTATTTCGATTCCACTCTTTAACCCTTTCAACCCTAAGTAACTGAATGGGCTGCGATATGTTAATTTTGCAACCAATCCAATCATCGCAAAATGATTTTCAGACTATTCCATTTATAAAAAGGGGGTATTTGTTGTTCTCAAAAATATGAAAATTACTTTCAAACAGTGCAGATCCTGATGAGACGGCTCGTTACGAGCCGGCTCATCTGGATCTGCACTGTTTGCATAAACCGCTATAGCGGGCTTTCGGGTTCAAAGGGTTAAAGGCACTTGGTGTGAACAGGAAATAATGGAGGGTTCATCGCATTTCTGAACACAGTCGTATATATGAGTCGTACAGAAGAAAAACAATCGGGATTAGTAAACATTTGCCATACTAATGGAAATTAACTAGCGCTGCAAACGTTAGTTTTTGTGTCACCCACATTAGTTGAAAGAGAAACATAGCGGTCACAATTCCTTCCGTCACATAAGGTTATTCTTATTGATGGCTATCCACCCACTGCCATTCGGGTGATCTTGACCTTGGTGACATTGACCTTCGTGCCAACAAATTCGTGTATTCCATCTTTACTCCATTCTGTGCTACTTTCAATTTGTATATGGATGTTACATAAACTGTCTGTTCGAAAACGCTCCCTTTCCATATCGCTCATGTATATATTGATTTGCATTTCTATCGTAGTGTGTTCTAAGATGCCTTCCTTTCCATATTGCTCATGTTGTTATTGATTTATTTGCTGTTCAATCGTAGTGTGTTCAAGATGCACTCATTTCCATATAGCCCATGTATATGGTGATTTGCTTTTCTATCGCACTGTGCTCAACAATTTCTTTTCGAAAACACATCTTTCAAACACTGCCCAACTCAATTTGCTTTTCTATCGCAGTTCGTTCAAATAATTATGGCGTGCAGCAAACATTTAATTCGAGATCCCTTCCTTCACAGAGTGTCCAAATACATGTTGATTTGCTGTTCTATCACGGCGTGCTCAAAGGTGGCGTGCAGTACTCATTTGTTTCGAAAAATGCTTCCTTCACATAATATTTTTTCGAAAACATTTCACTCAAAATAATATGTGAAGCAAGAGTTTTCGAAAAAATGTTTGCTGCACGCCCAATCATGTATATGGTGCTCAAAGACAGCGCAAACATTTTTCCGAAGACACTTCCTTCACAGACATGTATATGGTGATTTGTTTTTTGTCCCGCCTGCTTTAGCAGAAGCGGGACATAGGCATAGCTTTTCCGTCGGCGTCGGTGTCGGCGTCGGCGGCGTCAACATTTCACGTTAGGTTTTTGCGTTTAGCCCAGTTTCCAGAAAACTATAAGTCCTACAACCTCCATACTTGGTATACATGAAAACTGTGGTGTAACCATCTCACACAGAGGGAACCCATGTGACCTTGACCGACTTACTTTTCACATGCATTCAACGTTAAGTTTTTGCGTTTAACTCTGTTTCTAAAACTTAACGCTCAGGTTAATTCATTGTAACTTCTGTTTCCCTCAATGGAATATTCCATACATGCATTTGTAACAACATCCCGCATCATTCTTCAGAAAGCCCATGGTGCCCGCTAACCCCAAAGGTCAATGTCACTGACTTAGACATTTCCGTGTTTGGAAAACTTAACGCTCGGTTTTATTTCTTACAACTTCTGTTTTCCTTGATGGAATGTTTCGGTATACATCAGCACTGTGGTGTAGCCATCTCATACAGAGGGAGCCCATGCGACCTTGACCTACTTGTCATGGTTTAATGACCTACATTTCACAGGCATTCAATGTTAAGTTTTTGCATTTAGCTCAGTTTCCGGAAAACTATAAGTTCTACGACCTCCAAACTTGGTATACATCAACACTGTGGTGAAACCATCTCACACAGAGGGAGCCCATGTGACATTGGCCTAGTTTTCATGGTTCATTGACCTACTTTTCACATGTATTCAACCTTACGTTTTTGCGTTTGGCTATGTTTCTAAAACTTAACGCTCAGGTTAATTTGTTGTTACTTCTGTTTCCCTCAACGGAATGCTTTAATGTTCCATACATGCATTTGAAACAATATCCCGCATCATTCTACAGAAAGACCATATTGCCCAAGTTCAAGGTCACGGGCTTATAAAATGCTCAGTTTTGAAAACTTAACGCTTGTGTTAATTTATTGTAACTTCTGTTTCCCTGGATGGAATGTTTTAATATGTCTTACATGCAGTTGTAAGAACATTCCGCATCATCTGCAGAAAGTTCATGGTGTTCAGTAACCCCAAGGTCAAGGTCACGGACTTCAAAAATGTATAGTATAGAAATTTAGCTTCGGTGCTAGTAGATACATGTTGTTGGCGGCATTCTTGTTTGTGTTTAGCTGTGTTTGTTGGAAAATAAGTGTTTTGGTTTCAGTTTATTATCCCCTCGCGTAGCGAAAAGGTGATATAGGGATGCAAAAGTTGTCTGTTCGTCCATCTGTCCGTCTGTCCATCACATAAATTAACATTGGGATTAATCTGCAATAACTTCTGTTTCCATTGATGGAATGCTTTAATAGTTCATAGGTGCATTTGTAACATCATCCTGCATCATTCAACAGAAAGCGTATGGTGCCCGCTAACCCCAAGGTCAAGGACTTAGAAAATGTTTTGTTTCGAAAACTTTACACTTCATTATAACTTCTCTTTCCCTCAATAAAATTATTTAATATTTCATACGTGTATTTGTAACAACATCTCACATCATTCTACAGAAAGCCCATACACATGGAGATGTGTTTGTATATCGCAGTGTGCTCAAAGATGCATTCCTTCACATATTGCCCGTACACATGCAGATGTGTTTGTATATCGCAGTGTGCTCAAAGATGCATTCCTTCACATATTGTCCATATACATGGTGATGTGTTTGTCTATCGCAGTATTGTCAAATATGCATTCCTTCACATAATCCCTATACACATGGTGATGGATTTGTCTATCGCAGTGTGCTCAAAGATGCGTTCATTCCCATACATAGAGAATAGTAGGTTAGTGCCGTGAATGGGAAAAATATCCGGCAAGGCTCAAGAATTTCTTTATTTCTCATCAGAAGTATATGTTGTGACCACTCATTTGAACCGTCTCGCCGAGATGGTTCAAATGAGTGGTCACAACATATACTGTGGTTCAGAAATATTCACATATTGCCCGTACACATGCAGATGTGTTTGTATATCGCAGTGTGCTCAAAGATGCATTCCTTCACATATTGTCCATATACATGGTGATGTGTTTGTCTATCGCAGTATTGTCAAATATGCATTCCTTCACATAATCCCTATACACATGGTGATGGATTTGTCTATCGCATTGCGCTCAAAGATGCGTTCATTCCCATACATAGAGAATAGTAGGTTAGTGCCGTGAATGGGAAAAATATCCGGCAAGGCTCAAGAATTTCTTTATTTCTCATCAGAAGTATATGTTGTGACCACTCATTTGAACCGTCTCGCCGAGACGGTTCAAATGAGTGGTCACAACATATACTTTGGTTCAGAAATAAGGAAAATAGATAGAGAATAGTAGGTTAGTGCCGTGAATGGGAAAAAATATCTGGCAAGGCTCAGGAAACGGGATGGGCGAGGCTCTGCCGAACACATCCCATTTCCGTGCCGCGCCAGATATGTTTTCCCATTCACGGCACTAACCTACTATTCTATTTATCCCGTCAACACCTACAAATGGCTGTAAAATGCAAAAATTGTATTGACTGCATATCAAAAATGTTTCACGGCACCGTGTTTCACGGCACATACGCACTGTGTTGACGGGATAAAAATGGTTATTTACTGTCCTATCGCAGTATACTCATATATGACTTTCTTAACACATTTCCCATACACATGGTGATTTGTTTGTCTATCGCAGTGTGGTCGAAGAATACGTCCTTCCCATATTGTCCATGCATATGGCGATTTGTATTCCTATCGTAGTATGCTGAAAGATGCCTTACTTAACATATTCCCTATACACATGGTGATTTACTTTTCTATCACAATGTGCTCAAAGATGCGTCCATAACATATTGCGCGTGTATATACTTTGTTTTTGTTTTTTTGTAAGAACGATTTTTAATGAAATATATTTACAGAAACTGTAAAAACAAAATGTAAATGACGTCCAAAGATGGCGAAATTTACATATCAAATACAGAATAGAATTTTCTATAAAAATCTCGTCATATTCTAAAGTCAGTTACGGAAAATATTGTAAATCTGTAAATAGTTGTCATGTTCTTAGGCACAACATCACATGGCGTGTCTTATGTGGTGATTTACTTCTCTATTTCAGTGTGTTCAAAGATGGCGTGTCTTATGTGGTGATTTACTTCTCTATTTCAGTGTGTTCAAAGATGGCGGCGGGCGCCTACATGATGATTGTGGACAACCACCCGATGTCCTACAGCAGTGTCCAGTCCTTCTCACACTATATGCAGATGCCTACACTCATACCCTCGGGTCGCGTGACCAGTCCACGTGACGTGTACAAATTCGACCTCAGTCTCCTGCCGCCCACTATCGGTGCTATTGTAGACGTACTCAAGTATTTCCAGTGGAACTCCGTCGTATATTATGTCTGGGACACGGATGATGGTACGTCATTAACCCCGTCACCCTTTGAACCCGCCTTTGAACCCGAAATCCCGCTATAGCGGTTTATGCAAAATGTGCAGATCCAGATGAGCCGGCTCGTAACGAGCCGTCTCATCAGGATCTGAACTTTTTGAAAGTAATTTTAATATTTCTTAGAACAAAAACACCCCCTTTTCATAAATGGATGAATTTTAAAATCATTTTGTGACCATTGGATTGGTCGGAACATTAGCATATCACAGTCAATTCCAGTTCCTTAGGGTTGAAAGGGTTAAGTCACTGACCTGGACTATTTCGTGTTAGGAAAATAGGACCATTTTGTAAAAATTAAACAAGAGGCCCAAATGGGCCTGTATCGCTCACCTGAAATTATTATCCCAATTATAAAATAAATCAGAAACGGCACAGACTATCGATTATATATACCAAGTTCCATCAAAATTCGTCTGCAAGTTCATAAAAAAAGTTTTTCATTTCAGGCTCCGAAAGGGAAAACATAAGCAATTTATCAAATATATAATAGCATAAACCAATCCAATGTTTGGAATTAAGCATTTTACTAAAGTGATTTTATGCACATTTCGGCATTTCGGCGGCCGGCTTGGATGACGTAATGATCCGATTTCGACAAAAAATGGTCCAGAGTGATAGTTTAATTTGACCCTTACTTGACCCCCAGCCCCGCCCATTGTCGATCACGGGGCCATCATTTTAACATTTATACCCATGCGGCATTGACTATCGATCATTCCTGCCAAATTTCGTCAAAATCGGTCTTGCAGTTCGTGGGAAGAAGATTTTTTTAACAATTTGACCTAATTTTCTATGGCGTCCATGCGATTATAGATTATGCGACGACCTCTACTTTAATAGACGAGAAGAAGACGTTTGAAATATATAGAAAAAGGATTACCGTTCGACCTTTCCAGAGTGATCATCTCCTTGATACCTTAGAATTGATATGTAATATGACCATATTTGGTCAAATATGAAATTTGACCCCTACTTGACCCTCCTGACCGCGCCCCGGGGTCGTCATTTTACAGAATACGAAAGAGCATTGACTATCGATCATTCCTGCCACGTTTCTTTGGCGGCCATCTTGGATTATACGACGAACTTCATTTTAACAAATATGACAAGGCATAACCCACGGACCACTGATTTTTAGCTCGACTATTCGAAGAATAGATAGAGCTTATGTACTCGGCGTCGGCGTCGGCGTCGGCGTCGGCGTCACCGTCACGCCTTGGTTAAGGTTTTTAGTCAAGCTTGTATATGGAATACTCCTGGCCCTACACCCACCATACTTGCACAACTTCATGTCCTAGTGATGTACATCAACAACCCCTGACCTATATTTGACCTTGACCTACATTTAACCTTGAATTACTTAGTTAATTCCCATTGGTTAAGGTTTTTAGTCAACCTTGGTTAAGGTTTTTAGTCAAGCTTATACATGGAATACTATTGTGCATACAGACACCATACTTGGACAACCTTTTCTTATAAGGATGTACATCAATAACCCCTGATCTATATTTGACCTTGACCTACATTTCCTCTTGAATTACTTACTTAATTCCCCTTGGTTAAGGGTTTTAGTCAAGCTTGTAGACGGAATACTCCTGGCCCTACACCAATCATACTTGGACAACTTCATCTCCTAGTGATGTACATCAAAACCCCTGACTATATTTGACATTGACCTACATTTCACCTAGAATTACTTACTTAATTCCCCTTGGGTATGATTTTTACTCAACCTTGGTTAAGGTTGTTAGTCAAGCTTGTACATGGAATACTATTGTGCATACAGACACCATACTTGGACGACCTTTTTTCATAGGGATGTACATCAATAACCCCTGATCTATATTTGACCTTGACATACATTTCTTCTTGAATTACTTAGTTAATTCCCCTTGGTAAAGGTTTTTAGTCAAGCTTGTAGATGGAATACTCCTTGCCCTACACCAACCATACTTGGACAACTTCATCTCCTAGTAATATACATCAACAACCCCTGACCTATGTTTGACCTTGACCTACATTTAACCATGAATTACTTACTTAATTCCCCTTGGTTAAGGTTTTTAGTCAAGCTTGTATATGGAATACTATTATGCATACAGACACCATACTTTGACAACCTTTTCTCATACGGATGTACATCAATAACCCTTGATCTATATTTGACCTTGACCTACATTTCCTCTTGAATTACTTAGTTAATTCCCCTTGGTTAAGATTTTTAGTCAACCTTGGTTAACCTTGGTTAACCTTGGTTAACCTTGGTTAACCTTGGTTAAGGTTTTTAGTCAAGCTTGTAGATGGAATACTATTGTGCATACAGACACCATACTTGGATAACATTTTCTCATAGGAATGTACATCAATAACCCCTGACCTATATTTTACCTTCACCTACATTTAACCTTGAATTACTTACTTATTTCCCCTTGGTTAAGGTTTGTGTCTCAAACTTGGTTAAGGTTTATAGTCAAGCTTGTATATGGAATACTCCTGGGCCTACAGCAACCATACTTGGACAATTTCATTTCCTAATGATGTACATCAATAATCCCTGACCTATATTTGACATTGACCTACTTTTACCCTTGGATTACATTAGTTATTTCCCCCTGGTTAAGGTTTTTAGTCAAGCTTGTATATGGAATACTCCTGGGCCTACAGCAACCATACTTGGAAAACGTCATCTCCTAGTGATGTACAGCAATAACCCCTGACCTATATCTGACATTCACCTACATTTAACCTTGAATTACTTACTTAATTTCCCTTGGTTAAGGTTTTTAGTCAACCTTGGTTAAGGTTTGTATCCAGGCCGTGGCCACCTCGTTTGTCAAGCTATGTGTACATCGACAACCCTCGTAGTGGAGCTATGCTGTTCTCCTACAGCTCTTGCTTAATACGTACTGACTAAAATAACATATTGTCGTATCAGGCATTGACCTAATACGAATATGCGAGTTACAACGAATTGAAAGCTGTCGTTTTATTGGTCGAGCGGCGTGAAATGACGTTACAAAATTACGTCAGTTTAATGACGCAAAGTAAATAATTCCGCGTCATTAATTTCAACAAAAACTATTATGGGTCTATATTTGGCAATCGGTTATCATAAAACGTTACCTAATAGAATACCAGCCTGGTGTCTGTTGATATCCAGTTTATCAGGCTCGGCTCGGAAACGACAAGCCTCGAAATTCCTACACGTTTCCTAGCATTGACTGATAAACTTGACTTCAAACGACAATAGACGATAATCTCTATATTCCAGGGTTACTTCGTCTCCAGCAGCTCTACCACTCCTTTGCTGAAACAGATGACTCCATGAGGCCCGTCATCCGGGCACGACAAATACACAATATATCAAACTGCTACGATGTCCTACGAAGGATCGATCACCAATACGCCCCACCGAAGCGAATAATCCTCGACCTGTCTTCCAGAGAGGCATACGAAAAAGTGTTGAATCAGGTATACGTATAATTGGAGTAATTACATTGCCGAGTGGACGTAATTAAATTTATATACTGGTATCAGCATATGTGACAATTAAATGGCAGGGGCGGCGGAAGCGGGGGGCCCGGGGGGGGGGGGCTAATAATTTTGTTGGGGGGGGGGCTAGCCCAGCCACCCCACCCCAATAATTCTGTAAATTTTGGATTTTTTATTCTAATATATTTGTGTAATCATGAGTACTGGGAACTTTGCTGAGAACTTTGCTGAGAATGCAGGAAATGGCGTTTCACACCACTTGGATTTCAAAAAAAATCGGGGGGGGGGGGGGGCATGCCCCCGGACCCCCTAGCGCTATCGGGCCCTTCGGGCTCCCAACATTGTGCCCCCCCCCCCCCCACCCCCCAATAATGTTCGGCTTCCGCCGCCTATGAATGGTTCAGTGTAACTTGTACTGTAACAGAAGCTAACATATCTTAGTGACATATTGAAGTAACTATTTCAACATGTATTACATTTCAACTGGGACGAAGTATGTATGGTCCCTGGTTTCAAAGAAGCTACGAACGTTTAAATGTTATACAACACTAACTTCGTAAAATGTATTCATAGTAGTAAACACAATATGACATAATAAGTTTGAAGAAAAATATTGATGATACCTTGGAGGCAGTCTGTTGTTTATGTATAAACGCCGATAACTCCCTGGAACATATCATTCATAATTTTGCATTTTAGTCGTACGAAGTTCAGTAGTGAAACAGGCCCCATATCTTTGTATTTGTTTCAGTTTCTACAGAAGGTACATATTCAGGATCTGACAATGGTAGAGCAGCATATATAAATCTGTATCATACTTCCGTGTTCGGAGAACAATCGAGGCTATTGTACCAGTAACTGCTATGTTTGTTTTACTGTTTACAGGTCGTGGACGTTGGAATGAACAGAGAGGGTTATCATTATATATTGGGAAGTCTGGTAAGTCATTATGCCCCCGCCACCGAATGGTGAGGGGGGCATATAGTGTTACCGGCGTCCGTACGTACGTACGTACGTCCCGAAACCTTAACGCTCGGGTAAATGGCTTATTATTTCTGTTTCCTTGCTCGGATCTGCTTCATATTTCACACACGCATTGCTCCAATGGTCCTCTACCGCCCTGTGTCAAATCCACATTCGTCCTGCCCCTGCTAAGCCCAGGGTCAAGGTCACAGGCTTGGTGCGTTCGAAACCTTAACGCTCGGATAAATGGCTTATAATTTCTGTTTCCTTGCTCCGATCTGCTTCACATTTCACACACGCATTGCTCCAATGCTCCTCTACCGCCCTGTGACAAATCCACATTCGTCCCGCCCCCGCTATGCCCAGTGTCAAGGTCACAGACTTGATGCGTTCGAAACCTTAACGCTCGGGTAAATGTCTTATAATTTCTGTTTCCTTTCTCGTATCTGCTTCACATTTCACACACGCATTGCTCCAATGGTCTTCTACCGCCCTGTGACAAATCCACATTCGTCCCGCCCTCGCTAAGCCCAGGGTCAAGGTCACAGACTTGGAGCGTTTGAAACATTAACGCTCAGGTAAATGGCTTATAATCAAATATGCCTCATTTTCTTTGGCTGTCAGCGGGACATTCGTGTGTCGACAGGCCACATTTCTAGTTCATTTCATTTTAATCATCGCCACAAATGTCTTCTTCATTGTAAGTTTCGCCTCGTTTTGTCACGCCGTCCTAATTTTGATTGCTGTCTTTGTCCTAGCCCTGGTCTTATTCGCATTTGGCTTAAGTATATCTGTTAGCTTTTATTTGCAAACGAGCATGTACAGTGAAACCTCGCTAAACCGGACACCCTGGGAGATCCCCAGGGTGTCCGGTTTAGCAAGGTTTCACTGTAAATCAGACATTTTATCATTCAGAGACATAGATGTGTGCTATGCAATCACGAACATGCATTATCACTTGAGATAAATGATCAAGAAACCCATCAAAATCATGATCACATATGTGTTTTTGTTGTCCGGTTTAGAGAGGTTCCACTGTACATGCTAGTTTGGATTGGATTGGAAGCTAACACTTCTTGAAATCATCTCTAACTAACATTTATTCAGCTCATTTTGCCTTTTAGCCTACTCTACGAAGTAACCCATATTTGTTTTAGATGATACGCCACGGTACCCCATGCGTGCAATAAAATAGATAATCACATAAAAAGCTTAGTATGCCGTTTTTCATAATACTGTCACCAAGGTGGATAGTATGGAGTCAATTCAATATATAAAGTCCCAGTCCATTTCTCTCCACACATATACTGATCATATACGTCAAAGACATTCAGAAGATGTTTGTGTCTAACTTATAAATTTAATATATACAATATGGCATACTAGTGTATACCATATTGCATGTACCTTAACTGTCGCTGTCTTCATCCTTAGTTTCTTTATATAATGTATTAATGTTGCATTATGTCATGCCTTGCATGCCTTGTTTCTGTTTTTCTTTCTTTCTATTAACCCTTTCAACCATTCAGACAATACCGTCAAATTTGTAAACGATGTAGATCCAGATGAGCCGGCTCGTAACGAGCCGTCTCATCAAGATCAACGGTATATGTCAGTATTTGTCAGATATTCTAAAAAATAATCACCATTTGATTAATGGAATTATCCAGAAATGGCCATGGAAGTATCAATGTCAGATATTTATGGGCGAATGAGTTGATACGTATTATTATAATCATATCGGCGTATCCATCGAAGAAAAAAAACCACAGTAATGATAGTCCGCAGACGATAACTTGCAACTTGTTTACAAACAAACGGGTCATAAACAAAACACAGGATATGTGAGACAGGTAAACATAGCCGTGCCTGAATTCATTTTCAATAGTGATTTTGAGATTTGTCACCATGTCTTATGTAGTCAAAGTGGTAGAGCGACAGACATCAATGATGTCGTTAGTGAGTTCGAATCTTTATTGTACATAAATATAGATATAGTTTTACTTGTTTATATTTTACTATATATTTCTTTGTTATATCTGTTGCTCTTACACATTACATTAACTTCTTCATAAAATAGTTTACATGTAGAAAGTTAGTATCTCTTTGAAGAAAATTACTAACTAAATGCACATAGCATTTGTGTCCATCATTTGACATGCCTTACAGTACCTGAAGAATCTGGTAGTATGTTCTCGGCGATCATGTCACATTGAGGTCATACAGCAATAGTGATAACCCTCGCCGTTTCACATAATTCCCTCTCCACCAAACAGTCATAAAAAGAACACACTAATATCGACAAAGGTAATGTGTTTGTGAGGTTCGAACTCTCGACCAGAAAGAATGAACAAAAGTTCTGTAAAATTGTGGATATTTACCGGCTTCGATACCGGTGATCCACACACTGCACGTCTATTTTTTAGCAACTTATTATCGTCTGTCATTCATAGTAAAGCAATAACAAAAATGGTTCGCTTACCTTGAGTGAATAATGTAGAAACTACGGTATATTGCAGGGTATAGACGAGTTGGAGTTGAACAGATTTGGGTTTGTGTACGGAGGCGTGAATTTCACCGGGTTCAGCATTATGGACAACGCCAGCCGAGACAATCTCGAGTTGATAGAGAAGGCAACGAACTTTGAAATACACGAATTGGGCAAGATCACAGTAAGTTATGTAACCATTCGTTGCTCCCTTAGTAAAGGCTACTGCACATGCTAACTGACCAGTTTGGTTGCTAATGCAAATGGTACGTCCTTTTTAGTTTACACTACACTACAGCCTGTGGTAATCTTGACATTATTTGTCAATGCCTTTACTTGAAAGTACTTGTATACTGTGATTGAAATCAAGCAGCTTGATTGTCTGGGCATGCGGTGTTACAGCTCAGGTAATCAAATAGCTTGATTGCGAGTAGAAATAGAGAATAGTAGGTTAGTGCCGTGAATGGGAAAACATATCTGGCAAGGCTCAGGAAACGGGATGGGCGAGGCTCTGCCGAGCACATCCCGTTTCCGTGCCGCGCCAGATATTTTTTCCCTTTCACGGCACTAACCTACTATTCTATTTATCCCGTCAACACCTACAAATAGCTGTAAAATGCAAAAATAGTATTGACTGGATATCAAAAATGCTTCACGGCACCGTGTTTCAGGTACATACGCACTGTGTTGACGGGATAAATTACCAATAGCGGTTCAGTAGCCTATTTCACCAACATTGCAAAGTATACTTTTCTAGCAAAGTATACTTTGAGGAAGAAATTTTCAATTTTAGGATAAATTTATTAATTTTTATTATGCTGAATTTATTACATTATCACAGCCATTTTGGCTGTGATAATGTAATAAATTCAGTATAATAATTCTGCATACTTTTAATCATCAAATATATGCAGTCGTTAGTTCTATATGAACTAATGCATTTCAGGAAAAATAAATGATTACTCCCTCAAAGTATACTTTGCTAGATAAGTTTACTTTGCAATGTTGGTGAAATCGGCTACAGAAACCTTCATAATCTGGACAATATTAACGCAGGCGGTAGTATATATATATATATATATATATATATATACTACCGCCTACTATATATGTGCTCCACCAATATGAGAACATAATTATGAGTATGGTGAAACAAATACTATGGAGTTCCCGTTGCCAATACACTTTGTGGGGACCTTGCCCTAGGGAAATGTATTGCTCAGTTTGCTTGAAGGGAATATACCGGTAATGTGGATATAGCAGTATGAACACAAGTCGAGTATTGATTGAACAGGCCATTTAATAACATATGACTCCGGGCATAACTGCCCGGCAGCAAGTTATGAAAAAATCATAAACTGACAAGCAAAGGTGGGGTGTGACACATTTACCGCCACCTACAGAACATACACAATATCAAATAACATAACATGAATGCAAGCATACACCACCATACAAAACATGTAGCTAACCAACTAGAATACATGTAGCAGTAAACCCCCTTAAATTGAACACAATAAATATATAATTGGTGTAGATAGGGGATGGAGGGTGGGTAATAAAGTAACTGCAATTTAATATTTCTCTTTGTATAAACAAACGCGCGAAGAATGCTTAATAGCGCAAAGGGTACTAACATGAAAAAGGGGGTTGACGGAACAATCAGTCGCGCAACCCAATATTAATAGTGCGCGCCCCCACAAATATATTTATAACTATAAATTATCATTTACATTTTATTTATATATGCCTACATAGAGATGTAAAACATAATGGAAACATACATGTTGTTGTGTCTCTTAACCCATTTCAGTCTAAGGATACGATATTTTTTGTTGAAAAAATCTCATTATTTTGTTTATTTCTCCATAAAGATATATGTTTTACTCTCGTCGAGACGGTTCAAATGAGTGGTAACAACATATACTTTCCAGAAGAAATAAATAAAATACGATTTTTCCCATAACACGTTGCATACTACTATAATTGTATCCCGTATTTAATGGGTTAATATTAACGTACGAGTCGTAAATAGAAAAGGACAAACACTTAAATTGTCTACTTTAACTTCGTTTAAATTAAATATTAAATTCATTTATCACTGTGTCTTGGTATGCATTCTCCGTCTTCAGGAAAATGATGCTTTGTTATTATGTGAAAGCTGTGTCTTGCTCATTAAAATAATCCTTTGACATTCCATCTGTCTTTCGATTTTTGTATCGTATATACTGATTATGTATATGGCCATTCAGACAGATGAAGCCCTTGTGATAGATACCGTCCATGTGTTACAAGAAGCAGTCAACATGCTGAACGATGAGAGGACTGGAAACATTGAACAAATTCCCAAAAGCAGAAATCGGAACCGTTACCTCAGGGCCGGGTACCAGTATCAGGAAGGCACGTGCTGTAACTGTAGTGTGGACCCGATGAAATCGAGTTTTGATGGTCAAATGTTACTCAACAAATTAAAACAGGTAAGACGATGTACGTTTTTAGCGGAACAATGTTATAGTTATAAAGTATCGCGTTGCGTCATCTACATTAAAAGCAAGACTGTGCAATAATAGACTAGTGTGTTAAGGTTATATTTCGTCACGGCAGCATTGCCGTATTATCACCTCAACACAATATTATTTCGAGTCTACTTTTACCGACGAATGTTACATTATCTACACATGTAGCTGTGAATGCATACTGTCAAAAAGTCAGTTGGTATTTATTCTGCATCGCACTGCTGATTCGAAAGTGCCCAACCAGTTGCTATGACATTATCAGCATTATTATCAAAGTATACACTTTTGTTTGATTTTCTTGTACAACACATAATGCTGCAGCAGATATTGTAAACTTTAACAATAAGTATGCAATGTAAGTCAGGGCTTCACAATCAGCAGTATAAATGTTGGCGGGGTTTAACAATATGCAGGGTGAATGTGGGCGGAGTTTAACAATATGCCAGGTATATGTGGGCGGAGCTTCTCAATATGTGGTGTAAATGTGACAGTTCCATGTGACCCTGACCCGCCGTGTGGAGAATGAGGGTCTACTGGAGGCGTCCTCCACAATTGATGCATTAATGCCCAATTGTAGGTGAAGGTATACGGTCTGACGGGTAACGTAGAATTTGATGATGAGGGAATACGACAAAACTACGTTTTCAAAGTTCACCAATTGGAGCACAAGAAACCACTGCGACAGGTAGATATCAAGTTAATTGAAGGTGTACTGTTTAATATTCTGCCGTAAAAATGTGATAACAATTTAGTCGAGATACCAATAGTTTGCCAAAACGGTTAAGTAATGGTTGAAACATAAGTAGCCTGTATACTTGTTTCTATCATGAAGAAGGTTGATCGTCAGCACAGTATGCGTCAAACGTTATCAAATTTGAATAGAAATTACCAATATCTTCCTCCGTTTTTAGTTACATGGAAATGGAAACACCTTAACCAAATGTTACAGGTGAGCCAAAAATGTGTTTTATTGTAAACTATTAATACACCACAGCCTGTGCTAATCTTGCCAATATTGGTAAATATGTTTATTACAAAATACTTGAATATTGTGTTTGAAAGTAAGCAACTTGATTGGCTGCGCCTGAGCTGTGCTACAGCTCAGGCACGAAAATAACACCAAAAGGACCCTCCCCGCCATGAAGATACAACTGATGTCATCAGCTTATGTTGTAGGTGGGGTTCTGGACTCCGAGCGGTGGGTTCAACACGTCACTGCCGAAGTTTGAGAGACCCAAACCTCCCACCTACCACCCAAACCGAACTCTACGCGTAACTACAATAATGGTAAGTTCGAATATGTCTTTGTGTCTGCATTTGCCTTATTATACCACAGACTTACGAAATATGCAGAGGGGTATATAGTTTTCACTTTTCCGTCCGTCCGTCATCCGTCTGTTTGTCCATAGCCAAAAAACTTAACATTTCGAAACCTACGTTAACGATTGTGTGTTCTCAAGCCAGGCGGTGACCTGGGGTATCCGTGAGCCCCTGTTCATTTAGTTTGATTTGGTATTGTAATTGAATATCTGACTACCAACATTGTTTGGTGCAGACGCGTTACTATAACCACATGTTCGCAAGTAACCAATGGAGACATATTCATTTCATTTCGTGTCATATAGCATGACTTCTTTCCTTATTCAATACGTATATACACATGATATATACATATGATGACGTTAAATGCTGTAATTTGATTAAACATATTTACGAAAAGTACGATATAATACAGTGCAAATACAGCATTGCATTTCGCATTTGTTTGAAAAGTTCATTAACTTTTGAAAATATTTTGTAGAAAATACTTGTACAACGATGTTGTAAAACATTTCTTATGACAAATCGCACACCCTCTGAAGTACAAATTCACATAGCTGTAGCCCATTTCACAAACATTGCAAAGTATACTTATCTAGCAAAGTATACTTTGAGGGGGAAATCATTTAATTTTTCCGAAATGCATTATGTCATATAGAACTAACGACTGCATATATTTGATGATTAAAAGTATGCAGAATTATTATACTGAATTTATTACATTATCACAGCCAAAATGGCTGTGATAATGTAATCAATTCAGTATAATAAAAATTAATAAATTTATCCTAAAATTGAAAATTTCTCCCTCAAAGTATACTTTGTTAGAAAAGTATACTTTGCAATGTTGGTGAAATCGGCTACAGAAGTACAAATTCAAATAGCTGGTATTTTATGTTTATACAACACAAGATGAGCTGTGAATGTCTATAGTGTTTTTCCTGAATAGGAGGAACCGTTCGTGCAAGAGAAGAAATCTGCAGAGACCAATGGTGCACCTTTAGTAGACGGAAAATACCTTGAGGTAATGTGACATGCTTGTCAAAATATCAAACTTTGCGTATGATAAAAATATTTCATGAAACGCGAAAGTGACTTGTATATTCATATTACATGTTAGTAAAACATATACATAAAGCATATACAAAATTCAGGGCATTGAAACCGGTAGCATGGTATTATTATGGACCTCTATTAGCTACATTGTGCTAATTCACAATAATGTACTAGTGTTATAAGACTATGATGTACAATTTTCAACCTTTTATGCTGGTCTATATAGAAGCACTGCCCGGTATTATGCCCGGAGTTATTCTTAAAAAATACATTTGGTTATTGTTCATATTCAATTTTAACAGATGATTATTAACGTTTGTGTGGGAATTATAATTTATCCTGTCAACACAGTGCGTATGTGCCGTGAAACACGGTGCCGTGAAACATTTTTGATATCCAGTCAATACTATTTTTGCATTTTACAGCCATTTGTAGGTGTTGACGGGATAAATAGAATAGTAGGTTAGTGCCGTGAATGGGAAAACATATCTGGCGCGGCACGGAAACGGGATGTGCTCGGCAGAGCCTCGCCCATCCAATTTCCTGAGCCGTGCCAGATATTTGTTCCCATTCACGGCACTAACCTACTATTCTCTATCTATTTTCCTTATTTCTGAGCAAAAGTATATGTTGTGACCACTCATTTGAACCGTCTCGGCGAGACGGTTCAAATGAGTGGTCACAACATATACTTCTGATGAGAAATAAAGAAATGATTGAGCCTTGCCGCATATTTTTCCCATTCACGGCACTAACCTACTATTCTCTATTTATAATGTACCATGTATTTAAATAATTCGCTTGCAGCAATATTGCATACATATTGTTGCTAATGTACATAATTCACGTCCATGTATATTTCCATTTATTTTATATAGGGATACTGCATAGATATTGCTGCTAAAGTCCATTTTGTGTCAGAGACGCCATATGAGTACTATATAGATTTGGTGAAGGATAATTCCTATGGAAAATCTGACAGAGACAAAGGATGTTGGGATGGAATGATTGGAGAACTCATTGACGATAGCGACTGTAAAACAGGTGGAAAACGTCCGGTGGGTACTACCAATATGCAATCATGCTCACGAGACACACGATTAAAAACATTATAAATAAATCTTATTTTGCTGTTTCATTGTTCACGCATATGTAACATTTATATTTAAAGCTTAAACGATGTCATACAATGTTGTGTGGCCTTGTCCCTTAACCTTGCATGTATTTCTGCTCGTGTTTCACTGGAGGTAAATTCACACGAGCTTGTATACATATTATTTTCCTGTTCACATTTTACTTGTATGAATGTAACATTTTAGCTATGAAATAAACTAGTGTTTATAGGGGTTTTACACGGAAATTCCATTTGTCAGCGGGCTGACCTCGCCATCGCACCACTGACCATTACCGAAGAGAGGCAACGCGTTGTCGACTTCACAAAGCCGTACATGCAGACGGGCATCAGCATAATGATCAAGAAGCCAGACAAGGAGAAGCCCGGCGTCTTCTCATTCATGTATCCGCTCTCCAACACCGTCTGGATGTGCGTCATGATCGCCTTCGTCGCCGTCAGTCTTGTCCTCTTCCTCGTTGGCCGATGGAGCCCTTACGAGTGGACGGATCTAGACCCAAAAGGAGGGCCACCCATTAACAATTTTACTCTATTTAATACATTTTGGTTTTCTTTGGGCGCTTTAATGCAGCAGGGTTCTGATACCTTCCCAAGGTTGGTTGGAGTGCTAATATAGGTGTATACAAATATATGCCTTGCCGTTGTTACATGTACCGATATCATCACATAGTATATTGGAACTATAAACAAGTATTGTATTCATACTTTTATCATCTGTTTAAATGCAGAATGCTAAAACCTGAAATTTAGCTCAATGATATTGAACAAATGTATCATTAGTCACAAGTCAAAAATTATACGGGATTACTAATGGTTTATATTTATTCCCATAAAGTGAAAATGTTGTATTACTATTTGAAAACGGTTTTAAAATGCTTAAAATGTTTATATTTTAAGTATAAATTAGCACTCTAGCAATGAGATATTAAACAATGTGTTTGGCACTTTTAGATATTAGTAATATTGGCATGTTCAGTAATTGACTTTAGCACATTCACAGCCTTTACTAGTCTCACCATGTTACGTATTTAGTTTGTACTAACGTATGTGTAATCTTGGACAGTGTCATATTCAACAGCATTATTACATTGAATGTTTGCTATTAAATATGAATGTACAACACTCTCAATCTATATATGGCAAATATATATAGAACAATACCTTTACATTAATCCCGAATTATACTTAACTGTTTGGCTTACGCATTATCACGAGTATGTGCATGTATACATGTATTCATTTAAATTGTTATAGCAACGGATTGTACACCGCCTGCTAAGATACTCATTTCATGCATGTATGTTGTGTCGTACACAATAGTCTAGTATATATCACACACTATCAGATAATATGCCTTTAGTAATGCATAACACATTTTCACCAATAGTGATTTCTAAAATATGATATTTGTATGTACATGGTGGTTCAAAATATGTGTCCCCACTTTGTGACCTGTCTGTTACAAGTAGGTAATAATAATCAGTGTGACTTGTATATCAGAATAAAATATAATGATTCACCTTTTTTTTCAGTATATAATCAGATTACCCAAGTCGCCAGTATTTAAAAAATATGATTTTCACACAAAATTTGCGTTCGAAAACTGTCTTCATTTGTGGAGCAGCGTATCTCCTCAATTGTTTCTATTTGTATTTTGCTGATGGAATTGCTGCCTTCCTTTCTCAAACTATGCACACACAAATACTACAACCAGTTCAGTAGCCGATTTCATCAAAATTGCAAAGTATACTTTAGTAGCAAAGTATACTTTGAGGGAGAAATTTTCAATTTTATGATAAATTTATTCATTTTTATTATACTGAATTTATTACATTATCACAGCCATTTTGGCTGTGATAATGTAATAAATTCAGTATAATAAGTTTGCATACTTTTAATCAACAAATATATGCAGTTGTTAGTTTTATATGAAATAATGCATTTCAGGAAAAATAAATGATTACTCCCTCAAAGTATACTTTGCAATGTTGGTGAAATCGGCTACTGATCTGGAAAATGAAGAATTAATTTCATACGTGTTCTCAAGAATACTACAAGTTTTAGCGACAGCATTGACAATCCGATTGCTAAGACCATCTACAGTTGGTTTGCTTACATATAATTCGGTTCTGATGAAACAATATCACATTTATACTTGTCTCATCATATGGTAAATCTTTGCGTTAATTTGCCTTCATAATAGATAATAATTGTCAATACATATCTAAAGGAACATGTTCTCATTTTTTTCATAATACGCAGTTTTCAAAGAATCATGACACAACTAACCATTTACTACTTACATGTAACAACACATGCAATTCACTGTATAATATATGCGTATCGAGTCAATGATTCATATATCCAGTCATAATACTTGTATTACCTTTGTATATGGTTAATTAATCAAATAGTCTGTCTTAACATTCCTGTATCATTGTCTGATGCTATCGGTCTCGTTTCAACATTTGTATAATAGTTTTCTATCAATTTTCATGAATTTCAGTAATATCATACGTTGCATATGGTTACGTCATGAAATGGTGAAATGGTGACGTCATTAGTTATGTAATTAGAGTATATAATGAGTAAAATGCTACAATATATTACATTATAATTGCAGCACAAAAATATTTACACAATTCCCTAACATTTGATTGGCCCGTTGCAAGTCTCCGTCCAAAATTTATATCCCAGTAAACTCCATGGCGAACTACTTTCCGTAACCGTCAGGCGCAGTTAAAATAATTCTTAAGGAAACGGAAAATAAACACATTTTCTTGATGAATTTATTTCAAATGCTGGAATTATAAGGAATGAATGGCCTTTTTGTGAAATTTATCGCGGATATAAACTTGGAAAAGTCGCGGGAATACTGGACGAGGCCTTCCGGCCTTCGTCCAGTATTCCCGCGACTTTTCCAAGTTTATACCCCGATAAATTCCACAAAAAGGTCATTCATTCCTATAATAATAACACTTAGTTTGAATGATTATCTTGCTTAGAACACTAGCTACGTCTATTTAAAGTTGGGACATATAGTTTGAACCACCCTGTATATGTGCATTGTACATCGTATCATTTAACCTTCACTTTCAAAGTTAATGTTTCCGGAATGATTCCTGAATTTTAAGAATATTTGTATAAGATAAGGCATATCATCTGTATTATTTGCTGGTGTGGAACACGGGAAGGTGAGCTATAAAACTTCTTAAGCAGATTACATTCTTATTCTTCTTCACAATGCACACCCCATGTGATACGGTAGTACGGGTAATTCTACTGTATTACACATCCCGACAAAGCCAAACATACTGAGTAAAACACGTAATATTTAGTTTATACGTAGACGCTAACATTGAGAAGATATCAGGCCCTGGGTGCGTTAGTCCTCTGTTCATTGCAAGTTGTTTTAAAGCGTTCATGTATAAATCTAGGATTACATGATAATGTGTAATATTGGTAAGTACACAATCATAATAGTGTAAGTAAGTTTACATGCAATACATGCAAATGTACAATTATAATAACAGTCTATTATTTTCGCCTGTATAAATTGCTGGTATAGAGGTTAACGACAGTAATGTTAACATGATCTGCATTTAATTTTAAATAATGTACATGTTATACGCATTTTCCTATAAAATAATATAAAACGATAACATATCTAAAAGAAAATAAGTTCACGGTATTACTATTAAATAATTTACATGATACCGTAATAACCCGAAATATTCGGATATAATTTTATTTGGGAAACAAATTTAACAAAACAAATTGCATCCAAATACATTGTTATTGTGATAAACAAGAACAACCATACTAACCGTCGATATTTGGACACTTCTTGTGTGTTTCCCAGAATAAAGTATGCCCGAATATTTTAGGGGTTTTACGGTACATTAATCGCCTGATCGTTTTCAGATCGTACTCCGGTCGGGTGGTGGGCAGTGCGTGGTGGTTTTTTACGCTGATCCTCATATCGTCATATACAGCAAACCTGGCGGCCTTCCTCACCATCGAACGTCTGCTGCCGCCAATCAAGTCCGTAGATGACTTAGTGAACCAAAACGAGATTGAATACGGATCACTAAAGTCTGGAACAAGTAGACTCTTTTTCGAGGTAACCTGGAATGATTGCAAGTCTTCAACAATCACGTCTAAAGTATATTTCAAATCAGATCAAATCGTGACAGAATGCTAAATTCTGGCGGATATCGGTCAGTGGAAAAATAGCAACAGTTATCAATTACCTTAAAAACTATATAATGTTCTAGTATTCATCCATGCCACAACCACAATAACCCTAGTTATGCAGATAAAATGTTTGATGTTTATCAGTAGGATATCGTACATGATTAAATGTTATTCGTATACACATGTACATTTTGTGTATGGAAACTGATATGTGAAGTATAAATTTACTTTTAAGAGTTATATTGCTATTTCAGATGTCAAAGGTTGAGGTATACAAACGTATGTGGCAATTCATGAGTGCAAACGAAGATCGCGTATTGAAAAAGACGGTATCAGAGGGCGTTGAAAAAGTCCGTAACTCCAAAGGAAAATACGCATTTCTAATGGAGTCGACATACAATATGTACCAGAACCAAAGAAAGCCTTGCAACACAATGAAGGTCGGAGATAACCTAGATAGTAAAGGATATGGTATTGCAACACCACTTTATTTTCCTTTAAGGTAACTTTATTTAGTTTTGTTTTAGTTTACGTATACAGTACTGTTTCGTCAAACCTGAAACAAATGGTTTCACATATTTATTGAATACTATGTACAGTTAATTCGGTCGCAATGTCATAGACCATTGTTTACGTCCAGATCAGACAGACAGACAGACAAACAGACACTTTTTGTGGTGAAATAAACGCCGCTTCTGCTATTTCCGTCTCGTATTGTGACAATGGATTTAAAATACCCAGTCTTGTTATATTGCCTACTGTGTTGTATTTGGCTAGACAGACAGACAGACAGACACGCAGGCAGGCAGTCGACATGCAGGCAGGCAGGCAGGCAGACAGACAGACAGACATACAGACAATTCATGTGGTGAAATAAATGCCGCTAATGCTAGTTCCGTATAGTATAATAATTGAATTTAACTTACCAATTCTTATTATATTGCTTACTGGTTTGTCTTTGGTTTCTATTTTGTAGACATCAGTTGAATCTGGCTGTATTGCATTTGCGGGAGATTGGCGAGCTACACAAACTGAAGCAGAAATGGTGGTATGCAAAAGGCATGTGCGGCACAGACTCAAATGTAAGTAGTACGTCCAACATGATTATTTTAGTGAAACAAGAACAGTGCCTAGAGATGGCTATTAAACACATCACTGGATCGAGGTTTCTCCGGTGATGTGTTGTGACTGCTGATCTATATACGGATTTGGATTAGTCTAAAGATTATAAGATCAACCTAACATTATACAATACACTTCCTGAAAGTCATTGTAGATCAGAGGGTTGTGTCCACGCATTGCTACTCTATTGTATATTCACTAGCTCAATATCGTTACGTACAATCAATTGACAATAACAGTAGCATAAATAAACGTATTTCTAATCACCATTTTGCTAACAAAGAATTGCTGAATTGTGTAATGATTGCAGAGCTCCATATAAGGTGCGTATTGGCGTATTCTACGCACTTATTGTATCGACTATCAAATGTGGGAGTACAAAATACTCACAGCAATACGAAAATACGCATTGATTTTCAAATTTAGTAGTGAGAATACTGTTATAAAGTTAAAAATTTACTTAGCTGAGCTGCAAGCTTTTTGCAGCTCAAATAAGTGATGTTTGTATTTGTTTGTTTTTGTTATCATTTGCTCCCTATTGAATAAGGAAGAAATTCAGTAATACATTTGTAAAAGTATAATACGCATTTAATTTGAAATATGGGGGTATAATAATCTTTAGATACAAAACGTATCTGGAGCTCTGTGATGGTTTAAGAATCCATGATTGCAAGGTGTAACTGGAAGACTATCTAACACATTACGGTTTCATTTGCAGGATGCCAAAACTAGCGCCCTGACGTTGAGCAACGTGTCGGGGATATTCCACATTTTGGTGGCAGGACTAATACTTGCCATGGTCGTAGCACTTCTAGAGTATTTGTTACAACGACGAATACGCATGAACAAAAAGAAACTTAGGGCATTAAGGGTAGGTTTTAAATTAGATGTTCAGACCCATATTTGTAACTAATGCATGTAAATGTGATTATATGAAAGAGTATACTATTTTCCCTATAGTGCATGTCAGCTTCTAAGTGTCGTTCACGTTAAGACGTGCGCTTTGTTGGTAACCTTTAACTTTGCAATAAATACTAACCAGTGTGTGTTATACTGTATACATATATACGTATATGTATACGGATACAGCTGAAAATATTGTGTGATGCTCCACTGAATTGTATTAACCCTTTCAACCCTAAGTAACTGGAATGGACTGTGATATGCTAGTTTTCCGACCAATCCAATCGTCACAGAATGATTTTCAGATTAGTCCATTTATGAAAAGGGGATGTTTTTGTTCTAAAAAATATGAAAATGACTTGCAAAAAGTGCAGATCCTGATGACACGGCTCGTTACGAGCCGGCCCATCTGGATCTGCACTGTTTGCAAACCCCGCTATAACGGGCTTTCGGGTTCAAAGGGTTAATCTATGTCGTGAGTCACCACATCAGCATTGTACAGATAGGAAAATAAAAAAAGGAAATCGATTGCAGGTGTGATCCATTTACAAGAAGAACGCCATAACAAATGCTGAGCACTGCTGAGCATTTGTTATGGCGTTATTCTGGTACACTACTCAGCAGTTGTTATGGCGTTCTTCTGGTACATGGATCAGCATTTGTTATGGCGTTCTTCTGCTACATGGATCGCACCTGCAATCGATTTCCTTTATTTATTTTCCTATTTGTATTTAGGAAAAGCCTACAGCTGTTCGAATAGTGAAGAAGCAAACTTTGAAAGCCTTAAAAGAAGTGGGGTACAGTGAACGAGAGCATACAGCGGTATTGTATAATTATTAATACAATTATCCAAAATATGGAATCTCAATTTTGGGCAATAGTCATATATTATTAAATGTATTGTTCAACATTATTTAAGCTATGTGGAAGTATGTGGCGCTTATAATTGCAATCTAAACGGTTTGCTTACATGGTACTAAAATATGCACATCGAAGCATGCTTCTAATCAATAATATGTCAACATTCGTCATCAGATAGTACTCACCGTCACATACTACTATATATGTAGGAAGAGAAATAACAAGTAGTTTAAATGTTTGTTATTATAGGAATGAATGGCCTTTTTGTTGAATTTATCGGGGTATAAACTTGGAAAAGTCGCGGGAATACTGGACGAAGGCCGGAAGGCCTCGTCCAGTATTCCCGCGACTTTTCCAAGTTTATATCCCCGATAAATTCCACAAAAAGGCCATTCATTCCTTATAATTCCAGCATTTGAAATAAATTCATCAAGAAAATGTGTTTATTTTCCGTTTTCTTAAGAATTATTTTAACTGCGCCTCACGGTTACGGAAAGTAGTTCGGTGTGGGAGTTTACTGGGATATACATTTTGGACAGAGACTTGCTACGGACCAATCAAATGTTAGGGAATTGTGTAAATATTTTTGTGCTGGAATTATTGATTTATAGACATTCCATTTAAAGGTATTCACGGTTATTTAACAACAATATGTTCTGGTATGTTAAGTGATGATTCCGGTTTAGGAAGTGATGTTTTGATGTTTCATTTCTTTTATGTTTTCAGTATTCCGATTATTCGTCTCCTGGGTCCGTATCTGGTGTTGCCGCACCCCTGGTTACCTTTGAACGTGCTACGTCGTTTTTCAGTGCTGGTCAACCGCCAACCCAATAACGAAAACTTGGATTGGTCACGATTTGAAGATGTCGTACTATTTATTTCCATACTAGTGTCCATCCAGAACAGCCTGAACATTATTGGTGCAGTGTAATAGTTCCACTTTTTCTCACCGTAATAACCCTAAATATTCGGTTACTATTTGTTTTGGGAAGCCCCTAAAAACCAAAACAAATTGTCTCCAAATACATTGTGATTGTGATAAACAAGTACAACCATAGTAACCGTATATATTTGAACATTCCTTGCTGTGAGAAACCATATATTATGTGTTTCCCATAATAAATTGGTGTCCGAATAGTTATGGTATTTGCGGTAGTTGCCCTATCGAATGGCTAACAGTGAACACACTGACTGCTTATACACAGGATGGTCTGTGTCTTCAGTGGCTGCAAAGAGCGGCTTCTTCAGACCATGTCCTAATTATAGATACAAATGTATGCTGCATTTCCAACCTGCACAGATGAGATAACCTTTATGTGATGTTTTACCTGAAGACAATGTACGATTAACAGAAACTATGACATTTTCCATGGATAACTTTGAGAGTGTTTCACCAATGCGCGCTTGCTCGGAACATTTCGTTAACTTCCACGTTATTTACTGAAAATATTGTAAAGTTTGTGAATCACATGACTCGTCTAACATGGGTTAAACTTGAAAACTAGAATTTATCCGCAATCCACTTTGTAATTGTTTGGTTTGACACCCCTGCACATCATCCAGCGGGATTACTGTTTGCACATATCTGTCTGTCACGCATTGCAAACTAATGTTTAGCCAATTAGCTTCGTTCTTGACAATTAACAAGTGCACGGGTACATCCCGTAAATTATTTCGCTATAGCTTCATTCATATCGAGGTTATGCCCCCTTTTCGACTTTGAAAATCCCATTTAATGTTTATCTGGAAACTGCTTCTACAATGTTCGGCGGATTGAATTCAAACTCGACATGCATGACAATCATCAAGAGCAAATGTCCTCACATTTTTCGATTGCGATTCATGTCGAGCTTAGGCATGTTTATGCATCACCAAAATGAAAAATCACATTTGTTTTGCTAGTTTGGTGAAATGGAGTATCAGTTTTCTGCATTTTTCAGCCGACTGACTTCACTTGCAATGTATACCTTTTCTGGTAGTCGTGTTCGGCGACTATCATGGATCGCCATCAGCTGCAGCTGTTCGTAATGTAAATGATCTTGCTGTGCGTGTGATCCATCCGGAGTTATGGCTCGTTATAGACGTAAATCTCGTGTTTTCATGATTTATTGTAAAACTAAATGGAAGTGGAAAATCAATACTCGGATGGAAGACTGCGTTATAAATCTGGCTAATTATAAGTATGTTATTGTTCACATATTGGATTAATATGGAACTAAATGCAGTTGCTAACGCTCCCTCGCATTTAATTCCTGAGTTCTCTATTCTGCGCACCGAATATCTATCTACATGGGATACACACACATTTTCAATTAATCATGACGCTCTATAATCACCGTACGCCATTGTTCAATAGTCATGCTGCAATGCCACAAAGACTACACCTACATCATATGCCAATGTCAGTAAGTTGTTTGCGTTGAATGTGTAAAGATGGGATCTTACATGAGTGATAATTTAATATGATATGTATTAAACGAGTTTCCTGATGTCATAATACCTGTTTTCACCAAATGTGTTTTCTGTAACTAGCTAATTTGCATATTTATTACACTAGTACATGGTGGCCTGGACGCTTTATACATATTGGTTATTACATTTGGCATATGTACATCATATTTAGTTATCGAAACCGTACATGTACTTTTGCATTGGGATTATGACGTCATTGGGTCGAAATAGAAAATGTTCATTTGTACATAGCGCTGTCAAACTGCTCTAAACGGTACTAAACCAACTTCCTACTGTAAAATTACATTTACAACATTAAATCTGTCGTAGAGCAATATGATACAGTTAAAGTCATACATTCACCGTTCACATTAGGTACTGTATGCTGCAACGTTGCCTCAATTTTGCTGAAAATACGAATTGCTGACATCGGTGTCACTTTTAACCGTCAACTATCCAGTTTGATGCGTATAAGACGTTTGCTGTTGGAATTTAACACATTATCTATATAATATTTTCTGTTAATGACATTGTACATGTAACTAAAATTTATTCATGTATTGCATCTGTTCAATATATCATTTATTTCACACTTTCAATGAAATTAATGAATATGGTACGGCTTTTCAACTGTTTCACAACGTTCTTAGCAATGGGAATTCCAGTAGCCTATTTCATGAGGGAGTAATCATTAATTTGTCCCGAAATACATTATTTCATACAGAACTAACGACTGCATATATTTGATGATTAAAAGTATGCTGAATTATTATACTGAATTTAATTACATTATCACAGCCAAAATGGCTGTGATAATGTAATAAATTCAGTATAATAAAAATTAATAAATTTATCCTTAAATTGAAAATTTCTCCCTCAAAGTATACTTTGCTAGAAAAGTATACTTTGCAATGTTGATGAAATCTGCTACTGAGTCTGACCTTGTGGCGTCATAGTCATAATGAAGTAAAAATGTGCGAACGAGCAGTATGCAATGCTTCAACATCAAATAGCACATATATTCACCGATATGTATGCCAAAATTAATACAATTCAAACAGTATGTAAAAAGATATACGAGTTACAAAATGTGTCCAAGTGTTTTCTGTGCCACCCTGTATATGCAGTTTTGCAATGATAAAGTTTTATTCTCTTCTGGAAACAGTCATCTTTGTCTGTAACATATGTGGTTTAACTATGTACACGTACTTGTGTATGTCTGGGCCAGTTTGCGAGTGCTATTTTATTGTCAGTACCGATGGCTATATTCAGTAGTCTTCACGTCATTACATGTATGCAATTTGTATAATGTTTTTAAAATGTGTACCTGCAAAATATGCGACACCTACGTCTGTCATCACCAATGTTACGACCGTTATGAGCTGATGTGCACGAGTATTTCTTCACTTCAGCATACTTTATCAAAGCACTGCTTGTTAAAATGTGGTTTCACGTCATTTTTAATGCGTAATTCAGTGAAAAAATCGGAAGATAAAAGCATTACAATACGTGTGTCTGCGGTATTACATTTTGTGGTTGGGGTAATCACTAGTACTACTAGTTATAGCAAGGTGTATAATCACGTTGTACTAACAACAAAACAAGTACTGAAACTTCTATAATCCATCTGTAACATATTTTGATGAAATATGGCGCATCAAACGCGTCTTGTTAAGATGCATTTGGTGGTCTCTGTATTTTCGCCCAAACTTACTCCAAACTTACGTGAAGACGCGTTTGTTGCGCCCAATTTCATCAAAATCCGTCGCATATTAAGGAAAATATCAAATAATACTTACTTTGGAGTGGGCGACGTTGTTGTTGTTGTTGTTGTTGTTGTTGTTGTAACCACGTGATCATGCACCTTGTATATGTAACTGTAGATACACTGATAACTAACATCAATGTTCAATAGTCGATATCTACATGTACATAACTTCGACGTTGGTCACTCTAAATACGAGACTATTTTAGGGTCTGTTTTACTGAGTACATATTTTGATGTAGACCTATATTATAATGAATGGCATTTGTTGGTTTTGCATGTTTATGTACTGAAGAACTTCAGAAATAATTCCAGCACACACATATTTACACAATTCCCTAACATTTGATTGGCCCGTAGCAAGTCTCTGTCCAAAATTGATATCCCACTAAACTCCCACGCCGAACTACTTTCCGTAACCGCGAGGCGCAGTTAAAATAATTCTTAAGAAAACGGAAAATAAACACATTTTCTTGATGCATTTATTTCAAATGCTGGAATTATAAGGAATGAATGGCCGTTTTTGAGGAATTTATCGTGGATATAAACTTGGAAAAGTCGCGGGAATACTGGACGAGGCCTTAAAAAATTACAATTTTCGAAAAAAAATCAAAAAAAAATAATATTGAGTATGGATATTATCTAAGAAGTGATTAACGGAAAATGCTGTTTGAAATATGGGTTTTGTTGCTGAACGAGAGATGATTAAATAAACATTCACAGCGTCCAACTTTGAATGAGTGAGTGTGTTATGACAGACATTTTCGTATATGCAAATACATGTACGTTTTAATGACAGATCCCAATATATGCGGGTACACAGCTGTTGAAGCGTCCTGGTGCCAGATGCTGAACTATTGTAAGTCATTATGCAATTAGGAGATACTAACTCCTAATATGAGATAATTAAGTCCTACTTAGGAGATACTAAGTCAAAATTATGAGATAATACGTGATACCAAGTCTTAATTAGGACTTATTTATCGCATGATTAGGAGTTACTATATCTTATTTATGTCATAGTTAGGAGATACTAACTCCTAATAACTTAGTTATCTCCTAATTATGAGTCAGTATCTCCCAAGTAGGACTTAGTATAATATCTCCTGATTATGAGTTAGTATCTCCTAATTAGGACCTAGCATATCCTAATTAGGACTTACTATCTCCTAACTAGGAGATACTAAATCCTAGTTAAGATATACTAACTCCTAATTATGAGATAACTAAGTCATATTATGAGATAGTATATCCTAATTAGGATGTAGTATATCCTAATTAGGAGTTATTATCTCCTAAGTAGGACTTAGTATCTCTATAAATTAGAAGATACACATATTTCAGCATCAGCACCAGGGGGCAGTTTCACTAAACTTCGTACGACTAAAATGTCCGTAAGTGCAACATTATGATAGTCTGTAAATTTCACATTAACAATGTGTTCTTGTAAACATTTATTGGATTTACATTAATTGAGCATAGGCTGCATATGCAGCATATGCTCAATACATGTAAATCCATCAATTGAAATTTACAGACTATTTTAAATCTGCAGTTACGAACATTTTAGTCGTACGAAGTTTAGTGAAACGGGCCCCCAGGACACATTCATACACACGACACTATAGACATAGTTCAAGTAGATTATGGTCACTTCAGAAATGTAACTTACTTTAAGTATACTTCAGTCCTTCTCAACTAAACGGCGACTGTGACAATACGAAGTTACATGTAGATAATTCCAGCACAAAAATATTTACACAATTCCCTAACATTTGATTGGCCCGTAGCAAGTCTTTGTCCAGTTTATATCCCAGTAAACTCCCATGCCGAACTACTTTCCGTAACCGTGAGGCGCAGTTAAAAAAATTCTTAAGAAAACGGAAAATAAACACATTTTCTTGATGCATTTATTTCAAATGCTGGAATTATAAGGAATGAATGGCCTTTTTTGTGGAATTTATCGGGGATATAAACTTGGAAAAGTCGCGGGAATACTGGACGAGGCCTTAAAAAATAATATTGAGTATGGATATTATCTAAGAAGTGATTAACGGAAAATGCTGTTTGAAATATGGGTTTTGTTGCTGAACGAGAGATGATTAAATAAACATTCACAGCGTCCATCTTTGAATGAGTGAGTGTGTTATGACAGACATTTTCGTATATGCAAATACATGTACGTTTTAATGACAGATCCCAATATATATGGCCCTCGTCCAGTATTCCCGCGACTTTTCCAAGTTTATACCCCGATAAATTCCACAAAAAGGCCATTCATTCCTACATTAAATGTGACTGGAGATGGTGTCTTATGAGATGTGTGACCAGCGTAGCTCCTGATCAAATAACACACTCATGTAGTCTGATAACGATCTATATTGCTTGTCAGAAGCACAACAGGTGGCTCATTGGTGGAATGGCCAACAGTGCAGATCCTGATCAGACTGTGCGGATCTGGATCTACACTGGTCGCCAAACCAATAAACCACATTTCTCCAGTCACAGCCACAGTTATGTTTATTATCCATTTATATGTATATCATGTTTATCAGACTCACCTTAGGCGGATAAAGAATGCATGTGTTTGCTCCTGGTCCGGTCTGATTTACCCATACCAAGTAGATTAGATAGGGCCCTCTATGTATAACTGTATCTTTCCTATGTCACTCTGCACATGTGATATTTTATTGCCATTCCACATAAGCCATATCATATCAGCATTTTTGTCAATATATGAACACCTCTAATTTTCAACAAATGGATTCATTACTAATTGCATTTTAATTTTTAAAGATAATTTCACTGTTTTCATAATTCATAATTAACCCTTTCACCCCTAAGTATCTGGAATGGATTTTGATATGCTAATTTTGCAACCAATCCGCGTCACAAAATGATTTTCAGACTAGTCCATTTATAAAAAGTGTTTTTTTCTTCAAAAATATGAAAAATACTGCAAATAGTGCAGATCCTGATGAGACGGCTCGTCACGAGCCGGCTCATCTGGATCTACACTTTTTGCCAATACCACTATACAGGTCTGTAGTGTGAAAGGGTAATTTTTTTACAAAAGTAGCCCATATGATAAGGCATGTTACCTTATATGGATTTGATCGTATTCTATTGCCAATGATTTAACCTAAATAAAAAGTAAATATTAACGAACATTCGTTTGTATACAAAGCTACCTATTCGTTCATTCATTCATAACAGACCGGTCAGGGTCTTTCATTTGTATAGCAATCTTGACGTCGGTGTCAATTAATTTAAAGCCACTCAGTAGGCACACATGTTCTTTATATCAGAGACATCATCTGAGACATTTCCTGGCAAAATAAACATTCATTCACCATTACCCCACGTATTGATTGGCGGTATTATATATTTTATATCAGACGCTAATTTCCACACTGATATCAGTGGCGATAACCGTGTTTCCTTAAAATGATAACGGACATTACTATTTATTATCAGTATTTATTTGTTGATGTGCAATGATCATACTTTATAATGTGTCGAAAATACTATTTGTTCAGGCGACGTTTGTATAAATCATTAAAAAGTATCATTTCCCATTTGCATATGAAAATAGCCTGATACCACCGCGCGTCACTATCAGTAAAATAATTATTACTAAATGATTATGTCCGTATAGCGGGCACTCCTAATTCTTCGAACGGGTGGAATAGTGACACGACACAATTATACACTTATTTAATTCCTATAAAGAACCGTTTGTACCTACTGAGTGGGCATGTAGCTTTAACGGAACAAATTGACCATTGGTGGGGCTTTTATGTCACAAATGACGTCAACTACATTTGATGACCATTATTTCAAATATATCAGAGGCAGAGCCTCGCCCATCCCGTTTCCTGAGCCTTGCCGGATATTTTTTCCCATTCACGGCACTAACCTACTATTCTCTACCTATTTTCCTTATTTCTGAACCAAAGTATATGTTGTGACCACTCATTTGAACCGTCTCGGCGAGACGGTTCAAATGAGTGGTCACAACATATACTTCTGATGAGAAATAAAGAAATTATTGAGCCTTGCCGGATATATTTCCCATTCATGGCACTAACCTACTATTCTCTATATATGAGCATTTCCAGTGATACTAATCCATGTGTGTATGCTCTGAAAGTTCACAATGGTGCATGTATCATAACTACAATTGGACTTACAAAAAATGTAAACAGGGCAATAGCCGGCGGGTGTCTCACCCACGAAGGCCAATGTCACCAATATCAAGGTCAACCACTGGGTGGTTAGTTATTCGTGTGAAGAAGATATTGATGACGCCTACGCTATGTCTCGCGGCACCTGGTAGGCGAGAAATAGCGGTCACTATTACGTCGTCAGCTGCGGCGTCGGCGTCAACAATTTGGAACGTACGTACAAATGTTCAATATCTCCTGATCCATTAGTCGAATATTACCAAACTTTATCAATAGCTTATTCACACTAACCTTGTTTACATTTTGTAAATCCAATTGTCGTTATTATACATGCACCTGTTATTGATTGACTGTCGGAGCTTAAACACATGTATTAGTATCACGTGTAATGCTGATATAAATTAATTTTACTTAAATGTTGGTGATTTAATTTGTGACGTTATTTTGCCTCATCCTCTATTGTGGAATTTCGACATGACGTTAACAAGTGAAGTTGTCCGTGGGAAAATGGGGCTTACTCCCTTAGTATTGCTTAGTAGAAGCATGAATGGTGTTTCGTTGATAGAAAGGCGAACATTGAAGATCCCTTGCAGATGCACAGTGTGAGCTGAATCTACACAGGTCGCAAAACTCATAAACCCCAGTTTCCCAATATGCCCCATTTATGCAGTACCATATCCGGAGATAGACTGGGCACAAATATAATAATCCCCATTTATGCAATAACATATCCGGAGATAGACTGGGAACAAATATAATAATCCCCATTTATGCAGTAACATATCAGGAGATAGACTGGGCACACATATAATAAGCCCCATTGATGCAGTAACATGTCAGGATGTAGAATGGCCACAAATATAATAAGCCCCATTCATGCAGTAACATATCAGGAGATAGCCTGGCACAGATATAATAAGCCCCATTGATACAGTAACATATCAGGATGTAGAATGGCCACAAATATAATACGCCCCATTTATGCAGTAACATATCGGGAAATAGATTGGCCACAAATATAATACGCCCCATTCATGCAGTAACATATCAGGAGATAGCCTGGGAACAAACATAATAAGACCCATTTATGCTGTAACATGTCGGGAAATAGACTGGCCACACATATAATAAGGCCCATTGATGCAGTAACATACCAGGATGTAGATTGGCCACAAATATAATAAACCCCATTTATGCAGTAACATGTCAGGATCTAGACTGGCCACAAATATAATATCCCCCATTTATACAGTAACATATAACATATAATAATCCACTTTTGTGCAGTAACATATCAGGAGACAGACTAGCCACACATAGTGGCTCATATAATAAGCCCCGTTTATGCAGTAACATATCAGGATGTAGACTGGCCACAAATATAATATGCCCCATGTATGAAGTAACATGTCAGGATGTAGACGGGCCACACATATAACATGCCCCTTGTATGCAGTAACATATCAGGAGATAGACTGGGCACAAATATAATACGCCCCATTTATGCAGTAACATATCAGAATGTACACTAGCAACACATATAATATGCCCCTTGTATGCAGTAACATATCAGGAGATAGACTGGGCACAAATATAATACGCCCCATTTATGCAGTAACATATCAGAATGTACACTAGCCACACATATAATATGCCCCTTGTATGCAGTAACATATCTGGAGATAGACTGGGCACAAATATAATACGCCCCATTTATGCAGTAACATATCAGGATGTAGACTGGCCACACATATAATAAGCACCATTTATGCAGTAACATATCAGCATGTAGACTGACCACACATATAATCGGCCCCATTTATGCAGTAATATATCAGGAGATAGACTGGCAACAAATATAATACGCCCCATTTATGCAGTAACATATCAGGATGTACACTGACCACAAATATAATAATAAGCCCCATTTATGCAGTAACATATCAGGAGATAGACTGGCACAAATATAATATGCCCCATTTGTGCAGTAACATGTCAGGATGTAGACGAGCCACACATATAATATGCCCCGTTTAGGCAGTAACATATCAGGAGATAGAGAGGCCACAATTATAATATGCCCCATTTATGCAGTAACAAATCAGGACATAGACTGGCCACAAATATAATCAGCCCCATTGATGCAGTTACATATCAGGAAATAGAGTGGCCACAAATATAATAAGCCCCATTTATGCGGTATCATATCAGGAAATAGACTGGCCTCAAATATAATAAGCCCCATTTATGCAGTAACATATTAGGACATAGACTGGCCACAAATATAATCAGCCCCATGCATGCAGTTACATGTCATGATGTAGACTTCAGTTTTAAGTTTTTTTATTTCCATACATAGTCATATACAAACAATAAATGAGTTACAAGCAATTTAACAACATGAATTTATAGGTTACACTCCTTGTTTGCAATCAACTAAGAGTACATGTATTGTAAATAATTATAGATTATAACGTATTGTTCATACATGGTTAGGTTGGATTTATTTAAGAATGTTATTTAGATGAGAGAATAGAGTTGAAAATGAGATATGGTGAAATAGGTTTAGTGAATAATAATTGAGCAACACATCACGATACAATACTACGGTATATGCTGTTATACCTAACTGTAATATTTGTATGTATAATCAGAAGGTTCGTGTATCTCTAAATGAGTGTTAGTCTAATTGGATAACATTCCATTTTCGTTCATGAACTATGAGCTTATTTCTATTCATTGCAATTTCTTTTTCAATATTTTGTGTTGTCTTTAGGTAAGACATAAACTCTGGAAATTTAGGTTCCGTGTTTCGTAATTTACATGTATATATAAAGTATTTTCCTAGTATGATACAAAAGTTGAAAAACTTGTTGTCTTGCTCATATTGCCCGAAGCAAACAGTGTGCCAATCAAAATTACATACAATATTATTATTGTTTAAAAAGGTATTCAGCTGTGACCAAAAATGTTGGCTTATAGTGCATTCCCAAAAAAGGTGCTTATTTGTTTCTGGAGCCATGGCGCAAAAATCACACAAATTTGGAGCTGACAATGTTACACTTCAGTAAATAATCGTTTGTAGCAACAATTCTCATAAAAAATTTGTACTGAAAATTCCTAAGTTTAGAACTTATAGTGTTTGTAAAATGATTTGTGTAGACTATCTTCCAGTTTATATTTTTATCCGCGAATTCGTCATCCCATTTTGTCTTGGCTTTATGCATAACCGGTTTCTGTTGATTAAGAAACATGTTATATAGCTTCTTATTACATTGGTGGCGTGGTTTTTATTTGTTCTATTAATAGTATCTTTGTATTAATCGTGTTTATTCTTTCATTTTTAATTCGTGTCTCCAGTCTTGAGGAATGCACGAAATCAGTTTGAAGAAATTTTAGGTAATCGTTATTACTAACATCAAATAGTTCTTTTATTTTTGTAAAATTGAAGAATGATGTAGTTCTATAATCGTATAGTTGTTCTATATATTTAATCCCCTTATTAGCCCATTCCTTGTAGTAAAACATTCTTCCATTACCTTTTATTTCGAATTGTTCCATAAAATTTGCTTTGATATTGTTTCTGGATTATCGCAGAAGTTTAGCTTGCACCATGATTTAAGAACATCTGTCAAAAATTTATTTTTTATCAAATGTTTTATTTTCGTCTGTTTGGTTTACATTTCCTTCAAATATATGTACACCACCAAAAGGCTTCAAATAATTTAAATATAGTACTTTCCATTTTCCGTGATTTTCAGTTTCTGCAAGTCGTTTGACCCATGTAGCCTTTAGTGCATCAATAAACGATTCTAATTCTATCATTTTTAGCCCGCCTTCTTCGAACGTTTTAACAATAATTTTTCTACTAATTTTATCAGGCTTTGAATCCCAGAAAAAATCAAACATAATGCGTATAATTTGCTTTCAAGTCTCCTGCTCTGGATTGTCTAGAACTGTTAAAGGGAATATTAATTTTGGAAATGCAAAACTTTTAATGACAGTTATTTTACCTAGTATGGTGAGCTTTCTTTTTTTCCATTTGCCTAAACATTGCTGAAATTACTTTATTTTAGGATCTATGTTTAAACTATGCACTTTATTTTTATCAATGCAAAAATATATCCCTAAAGTTTTGGCCACATCTGCAGTCCATGAAAATGGTTTATCATCACAGTACGTAGTTGTAGAGCTCTTCGTCGAACCTGTTCTAAACAATATTGACTTAGAATAGTTTAAACGTAAACCTGAAATGTTTCCAAAATTATCTATTGTACTAATTAATATTTCGAGAGATTGTCTGGACCCATCCATGCAAAATGTAGCATCATCCGCGAACATAGTATTTTTTATTTCTTCACTATTTATAGTTATTCCTTTTATTAATTGATTTGTTATGACACTGTGCGAGAGTATTTCTATGGCGATTATGAATAAATAAGGAGATAATGGACATCCTTGTCTTACTCCTCTTCCCAAGGAAAAACAATCTGAAAGATAGCCATTATTTGTTACACAACTAGATATATTATGATAAAATATTTCAATCCATTTGATTAAGCTGGGTCCGAAGTTTAGAAAGGTTAATACCTTAATTATATACTCATGGCTTATACTATCAAATGCTTTTTCAAAATCGGCGAATAATAAGATTCCTGGTATATTTTTATCATTTGCGTGTTCAATTACTTCGGATAAGAGCCTTATATTTTCTTATAAATCCTGTTTTGTAGTCGATATTTAGCAAACTTATTGGTCTCCAGTTGGCGAGTTGTGTTGTATCTTTGCCTGTTTTTGGAATTAAATTTATAACACTTTGTTTTTGTAGTGTTGTTAGTTCGCCTTGCTCCATGGAAAAGTTTAAGGATTTTACCAAATGACTTTTTATGTCATTCCAAAACATTTTGAAAAATTCTACAGTTATTCCATCCGACCCAGGGCTCCTATTGTTTTGCATTTCTTTTAAGGCATTATAACATTCAGCTTCTGTCAATATTCCTTCACATTTACTTTTCTCCTGATGTAGACTTGCCACAAATATAATCAGCCCCATTGACGCAGTAACATATTAGGAAATAGACTTGCCACAAATATAATAAGCCCCATTTATGCAGTATCATATCAGGAAATAGACTGGCCTCAAATATAATAAGCCCCATTTATGCAGTAACATATCAGGACATAGACTGGCCACAAATATAATCAGCCCCATTCATGCAGTTACATATCAGGAAATAGACTGGCCACAAATATAATGAGCCCCATTGATGCTGTACCATATCAGGAAATAGACTGGCCACAAATATAATACGCCTTATTTATGCAGTAACATATCAGAATGTACACTAGCCACACATATAATATGCCCCTTGTATGCAGTAACATATCTGGAGATAGACTGGGCACAAATATAATACGCCCCATTTATGCAGTAACATATCATGATGTAGACCGGCCACAAATATAATATGCCCCATTTATGCAGTAACATGTCAGGAAATTGGCTGGCCGCAAATATAGTATACTCCATTGATGCAGTAACATATCAGGATGTAGACTGGCCACAAATATAATATGCCTCATTTATGCAGTAACATGTCAGGAAATTGACTGGCCACAAATATAATATGACCCACTTATGCAGTAACATATCAGGACGTAGACTGGCCACAGAAATAATATGCCCCAATGATGCAGTAACATATCAGGAAATAGACTGACCACAAATATAATATGCCCAATTTATGCAGTAACATATCAGGATGTAGACTGGCCACAAAAATAATAAGTCCCATGTATGCAGTAACATATCCGGAGATAGACAGGCCACAATTATAATAAGCCCCAATGATGCAGTAACATATCAGGAAATAGACTGGCCACAAATATAATATTCCCCATGTATGCAGTAACACATCAGGATGTAGACTGGCCACAAATATAATAAGTCCAATTTAATCAGTAACATATCAGAAAATAGACAGGCCACAAATATGATAAGCCACATTTATGCAGTAACATATCAGGATGTAGACTGGCCACAAATATAATATGCCCCATTTATGCAGTAACATATCAGGAAATAGATTGGCCACAAATATACTAAGCCCTATTGATGCAGTAACATATCCGGAGATAGACTGACCACAACTATAATATTCACCATTTATGCAGTAACATATCAGGAGATAGACAGGCCACACATATAATATGCCCCATTTATGCAGTAACATATCATTAGATAGACAGGCCACAAATTTAATATGCCCCATTTATGCAGTAACATATCAAGAAATAGACTGGCCACAAATATAATATGCCCCATTTATGCAGTAACATATCAGGAGATAGACTGGCCACACATATAATATGACCCATGTATGCAGTAACATATCAGGATGTAGACTGGCCACATATAATATGCCCCATTTATGCAGTAACGTATCAGGAGATAGACAGGCCACAGATGTAATATGCCCCATGTATGCAGTAACATGTCAGGATGTAGACTGGCCACAAATATAATATGCCCCATTTATGCAGTAATATGTCAGGATGTAGACTGGCCAGAAATAATAAGCCCCATTTATGCAGTAACATATCAGGATGTAGGCTGGCCACAAATGTAATAAGACGCATTTATGCAGTAACATATCAGGAGGCAGACTTGCCACAAATATGAAAAGCCCCATTGATGCAGTAACATATCATGATGTAGACCGGCCACAAATATAATATGCCCCATTTATGCAGTAAAATGTCAGGATGTAAACTGGCCACAAATATAATATGCCCCATGTATGCAGTAACATATCATGATGTAGACTTGCCACACTTATGTAATAAGCGCCCCATTTATACCGTAACATTTCAGAAGATAGACTGGCCACAAATATAATAATCCCAATGTATGCAGTAACATATATAGTAACATTGATACAGTAACAGTAACATGATAGTAACATTGATACAGTACATATATAGTAACATTAGATGTAACATGATCAGTACATATAGTAACATTGATACAGTAACATATATACATGTAGTAACATTGATGCAGTAACATATATAGTAACATTGATACAGTAACATATATAGTAACATTGATACAGTAACATATATAGTAACATTGATGCAGTAACATATATAGTAACATTGATACAGTAACATATATAGTAACATTGATACAGTAACATATATAGTAACATTGATGTAGTAACATATATAGTAACATTGATTGTACTAGTATAACATATACATGTAGTAACATTGATACAGTAACATATATAGTAACATTGATGCAGTAACTATATATAACATTGATACTAGTAACATTGATACAGTAACATATATAACATGATAGTAACATTGTAATACAGTAACAATATAGTAGTAGTAACATGTTCAGAATAATACATATAGTAACATTGATGCAGTAACATATATAGTAATCATTGATGTAGTAACATTGATGTAGTAACATATATAGTAACATTGATACAGTAACATATATAGTAACATTGATGCAGTAACACATATAGTAACATTGATGCAGTAACATATATAGTAACATTGATGCAGTAACATATATAGTAACATTGATACAGTAACATATATAGTAACATTGATACAGTAACATATATAGTAACATTGATGTAGTAACATATATAGTAACATTGATACAGTAACATATATACATGTAGTAACATTGATACAGTAACATATATAGTAACATTGATGCAGTAACATATATAGTAACATTGATGCAGTAACATATATAGTAACATTGATGCAGTAACATATATAGTAACATTGATGCAGTAACATATATAGTAACATTGATGCAGTAACATATATAGTAACATTGATGCAGTAACACATATAGTAACATTGATACAGTAACATATATACTGTCTGTTTCACGAAAGCTGCCCAAATTTTACGGCTATATAAACAATTCAAAAACAAGATTTCTTTTGATAATATTAAATTAAATGAAAAATTAAGAATGAGCCTTCTTTTTATTTCGTGAAATTTGGTCAAATATTGATTTTATTGCGAAAACAAAATTTCCCCATGTTAAATCCCATAGACATCTTCACTCCGTGAAGATGTCTATGGGGATTTAACATGGGGAAATTTTTTTTGAATTTTAGAAATACTGGACCGATTTTTTTATTTTTAAAATTTAACTTTTGTTTTCTTGGTTAGATCATATCCAAGCTATCTAGCTAGGTTTCGGAGTCAATTTCCAATTTTTTTCGTTTTTTGACTAATCCCACACTCCTTTACCTCTTTTTCCCCCATGTTAAATTCCCATAGACAAATCAATTTTCGTAATAAAACCAATATTTGACCGATTTCACGAAATAAAAAGAAGGCTCATTCTTAAATTTTCCTTCAATTTAATATTATTGAAAATAATATTGTTTTTGAATTGTCTATATAGCCGTAAAATTTGGGCAGCTTTCGTGAAACAGACAGTAGTAACATTGTTGCAGTAAAATATATAGTAACATTGATGTAGTAACATATATAGTAACATTGATGCAGTAACACATATAGTAACATTGATACAGTAACATATATACATGTATAACATTGATGCAGTAACATATAGTAACATTGATGCAGTAACATTATAGTTAACATTGATGCAGTAACACATAGAACATTGTACATAACATATACAAGTAGTAACCCTTTGATGCAGTAACATATATAGTAACATTGATGCGTAACATATATAGTAACATTGATGGTAGCAACATATAGTAACATTGACTACAGTAACTATATAGTAACATGAGTAACATTGATGCAGAACATTATAGCAAACATTGATAGCAGTAACATATATACATAGTAACATTGATACGTAACATATAGTATTAATGCAGTAAAACATATATAGTAACTTGATCAAGTAACACTATAGTAACATATATAGTAAACATTGATAACAGTAAAACATATATATTTGTAGTAACATTGATAGAGTAACATATAGTAACATTGATACAGAACATATAGTAACATTGATACAGTAACTGGTTACAATATTGTAGCAACATTGATACAGTAACATATATACATGTAGTAACATTGATACAGTAACATTATATTGTAACATTGATGCAGTATCACATATAGTAACTTTGGATTGCAAGTTAAAACACATATTAGTAACATTGATACTAGTAACATTATTAGTAAACATTGTAAAGCTAAATAACATATATAGTAACATTGATACAGTAACATATGTAATAACATTGATACAGTAACATATATAGTAACTTTGATTGATGTAGTAACATATATAGTAAAATTGATGCAGTAACATATAATAGTAACATTGATTACAGTACATATATACATGTAGTAACATTGATCAGTAACATATAGTAACATTGATGCAGTAAAATCATATATAGTACATTGATGAGTAACACATATAGTAACATTGATACAGTAACATATATACATGTAGTAACATTTGATGCAGTAACACAGTATATAGTAACATTGATGCAGTAACATATAGTAACATTGATGTTAGTAACATTGATACAGTAACATATACAGTAACAAATAGTAGTAACATGATCAGTAACATAGTAACATTGATACAGTAACATTAGATACATGTAGTAACATTGATACAGTAACATATATAGTAACAATTGATACAGTAACATATATAGCAACATTGATGCAGTAACATTATATAGTAACATTGATACAGTAACATATATTGTAACATTGATGTAGTAACATATAGTAACATTGATACAGTAACATGATAGTAAGCATTGATGCAGTAACACATATAGTAAACATTGATACAGTAACTATATACATTGAAGTTAAACATTGATGCATAACATATAGTAACATTTGACATACGGCATATATAGTAAAACCTTGATACATAACATAATATAGTAAACATGATGTAGTAAACATATATAGTAACTTGATTACAGTAACATATATAGTACATTGTAAACAGTAACACATATAGTAACATTGATACAGTAACATATATAGTAACATTGATGTAGTAACATTATTATAGGTAACATTGAAACAGTAACATATATAGTAAACTTGATACAGTAAACATATACATGTAGTAACATTGATACAGTAACATAAATAGTAACATGAGCCGTAACACATATAGCCACATTTGATACAGTAACATATATACATGTAGTAAAAAACCCCATTTGATGCAGTAACATATATAGTAACATTTGATACAGTAACATATATAGTAACATTGATGCAGTAACACATATAGTAACTTGATACGTAAACATATATACAGTAGTAACTTGATAAAACAGTAAACATATATAGTAACATTGATAGCTAGTAAAACATATAGTATTGTACAGTAACATAATGAATAAACATGTAGTAACATTGATGCATAACATATATAGTAACATTGATGCAGTTAACCAAAACCTATAAGTAACATTGATACAGTAAACAAATTGTAGTAACATTGGTATTCCAGTAACATTATGTAGTAACATTGGATGCAGTAACATATATTAGTAACATTGATTGCCGTAACAAATTAAATAGTAAACATTGTTACAGTAACATATGTAGTAACCATTGTAAAATATAGTAACATTGATACAGTAACATATGTAGTAACATTGATGCAGTAACATATATAGTAACATTGATGCAGTAACATATATAGCAACATTGATACAGTAACATATATACATGTAGTAACATTGATACAGTAACATATATAGTAACATTGATGCAGTAACATATCAGGAAATTGACTGGCCACAAATATAATATGCCCCATTCATGCTGTAATATATCAGGATGTAGACTGGCCACAAATATAATATGCCCCATTTATTCAGTGACATATCAGGATGTAGACTGGCAATAATATGCCCCATTCATGCTGTATATCAGGATATAGACTGGCAAATATAATATGCCCCATAGCTGTATATCAGGATGTGATGGATAAATATAATATGCCCCATTTAGCATAACATATCAGGATGTAGACTGGCCACATAATATGCCCCATTTATGCATAATATACGGATGAGAGGCCCACAAATATAATATGCCCCTTTATGCAGTAACATATCAGGATGTAGACTGGCCACAAATATAATATGCCCCATTTATGCAGTAACATATCAGGATGTAGACTGGCCACAAATATAATATGCCCCATTCATGCTGTAATATATCAGGATGTAGACTGGCCACAAATATAATATGCCCCATTTATGCAGTAACATATCAGGATGTAGACTGGCCACAAATATGATATGCCCCATTTATGCTGTAACATATCAGGATGTAGACTGGCCACAAATATAATAAGACCTATGTATACAGTAATATATCAGGAGTTACACTGGCCACAAATGCAATAAACCATATCTCTCCAGTAATAGATAGACCAGCTTTACGATATGCCCCCATGATATCAGTAATTGATCAAGGGGTTTACTGGTCCCACATGTGATAAACCTCAATTTTTCAAATCAAGTAACAATATCTAGACTGTTCATAAGTGTGTATAAGACCCATTTACCTCGAATAGGACCAAGAGTTAGACTGGCCATGAATGCCCCAATCCCAAATTTTCCAGTAGCAGCTCTCGAGTTGACTGGTCACAAATGGCATAAGCCCCATTTTTCCAGCAGCTATTCACGAGTTGTGTTGCCATAAATGGCATAAGCCCTATTTCTCCAGTAGCAATTAGCGAGTTGACTGGCCACAAACGGCATAAGCCCCATTTCTCCAGTAGCAGGTCAGGAGTTGGCAGGCAATACATGGCTTAAACCCCATTTCTCCAGCAGCAGTTCGCGAGTTGAATGGCCACAAGTGTCATAAGCTCCATTTCTCCAGTCACACAGCAGGAGCTACGTTGATCACAAATGTACAACCGAGCACAGGCCACATACGCAGGGGCGGATCCAGCATTTGGGGAACGGGGGATGGGGGGTTGTCTAGTTGTGAAGGTAACTCTTGCAATCTACTCCCGTAGCTATGGACGGTACGCGAGTAATTGCAAGTTACCGTTCGCAACTAGGGGGTTGTCCTATTTTCGAGCTCTTTTCACTTTCCTGTGTTTTATGGCATTTAAATTCAGACTCCAACTGGGAGGGGGCCACAAATGCCCTTCATTCACACAGTTTGGATACATGTGCTTCATGAAATTTGATTTTATTTAATGGTGTTTAACAGCCTGTCAACAGCCAAGGTCATTTTAGGCCGGGTTAACGGGGTTGAATCCCATGTTACCTGTGGTTTTCAGTCCTGAAATTAGAATAACCTGACTGGTGCCAGGTCATCACCACACCAGTCATTTAGCCCAACTCCCAAAAAGTAATAGGATTAGTGTTAACCTTATTACTTTGATAATGGGTATAACCGGATTCAAATCTCGCGTACCAGAAAGCCAAAAATGTACCTGAGGGATATCGGGATTCCGGTAAGTTTGTTTGTTTGTTGGGGTTTAATGGTCTACCAACAGCTAAGGTCATTTAAGGCTGGGTCAATTGGTTTAGTACTAAATCCCATATATTACCTGTACAAGTACAACACATGGGGGGAAAATCCCAAAATCAGAACTGAATAGTTATAATAAGACAAGAAACGAGGCAAAGCCACGAAGGCCAGGTTTTTTCCAAGCATAGATACTTGGATAACATAATTATACCCACTTTTTGTAGACTAGATGCCGTGGCCTGCATGTCGCGCCTTGGGGTGAGGCATGGACACTAACAAAATAGATATAGTAGATGGAAAAACTTTAACCAAAAAACTTTAACCGGACACACGGACGTACGGACGGACGTATGCCAAAATGCCGACAATATCACGCTTTCCGCAAGCGGGCGCGACAATGATGATAAACACCCATGTGAAGTAGCAAGGTAATGGGTGAAGCAGTTGCAGAGATATAGTACACGAAAAAACTTTAACAAAAAAAATTCAAAGTAATTTGACCTTGACAAAGGGCACAGGGGCCGCACGGTTGGGGGTAGAATGAAAATATGGATGATGATAAACACCCATGTGAAGTTTCAAGGTAATGGGCGAAGCAGTTGCAGAGATATAGTATAACGAAAAACTTTTAACCAAAAAACTTTAACCAGACGTACGTTAAAAAGTTAACGTTGAAAATGGCTAAGTCAATTACGTAGAAATAATAGGTGAAGGTAAAAAAAATGGTCACATGTTGGATAGTTGTATGTGGTAGGCACCCCTTGGTTATGAAGCTGTGAAAGTTTGGTGGTCCTAGGTGGTACAGTACCAAAGAAATGGACTTAAACACGAAAACTTAACATTGTAAACGCGAAAAGTTAACATTGAAAATGGCTAAGTCGACTGCGCGGAAAAAATGGGTCAAGTTCAAAAAAAGTAACATGTTGGATAGTGATATGTGGTGGGCACCCCTTGATTATGAAGCTGTGAAAGTTTGGTGGTCCTAGTGGTACAGTAACAAAGAAATGGACTCAAACTTAACATTAATTGTGGACGCGTGGCCCGCCCGCCCGCCCGGCGCCCGCCCGCCCGCCCGCCCGCCCGGCTTTCGCCAATCCAATAGCCTGGATTTTTTTTCAAAAAACCTGGCTAAAAACTATATATTCAGCCATGAAATCATATAATCATGATCTGATGCCAGGTCCTCGCCACACCAGAATAACTTGATTTCGGTAAGGATAAACCTGATTGTCAAATGTAACCTTCACATACTCCCAACCAACCGCCCAAGTGCTTCATGAAAATCGGGTTTGTGACAAACAGAACAGAAGTCAAGAGCTGATTTATTGGCGGTTTATTATGAAAATAATAGCTTTCCATCTCAATCTTTAACAATTTATAATATTTGTTATCAGTAAGCTACTAAAATACTTTGCTGATATAATTAACCCTTTCAACACATAAGACCTCATCTGTGATGTTTGCAAACAGTGTCGATCCAGATGAGCCGGCTCGTAACGAACCGTCTCATCAGGATCTACACTGTTTACAAGTAATTTTCATATTTTTGTAGAAAAAAAACACCCTCATTTTATAAATGGACAAGTCTGAAAATCATATTGTGATGCTTGGATTGGTCAGAAAATTAACGTATCACAGGCCATTCCAGTTACTTAGGGTTAAAATAATTAAAGTTTCATCAATTTCATGTCACCATACCTGCTGATTGATTCTAACTCATATTTATTCTTCATGATGAGACATAATAATATATCAATAACAAGAAATCAGAAACACTAATGGATGTACCCGCAAACTCAAATTTCTAAATCATCTGAACTTGAGCTTGAGTAAAAGGGTCGCTTGAGTGGGCCACAGACTGAAAATATGGATGATGACTAATAAGCATACAAAGTTTCACGCCAATCAAACTTACGGTTACAGAGATAGTGGGTACCCAAAAGCTTTAACGCAAATTGGACAAAAACACAAACTTCATTTAACCTTGTTTGTTTGTTGGGGTTTAACGGCCTATCAACAGCTATGGTCATTTAAGGCCGGGTCAATGGGTTTAGTACTAATTTTCCACTACTAAATCCCATATATTACCTGTACAAGTACATGTACATGTTCAAGTACATGTACATGTTCAAGTACATGTACAAATGGGGGGAAAATCCCAAAATCAGAATTGAATATTTACGATAACAAAACTATATATTCAGCCCTGAAATCAGAATAATCCTGATCATTTAACCTTGACCTTGGAGCTCAGGAGCCGCATGAGTGGGCGACAGAATGACAATCTGGATGATGACTAATGAGCATATTAAGTTTGAAGCAAATCCAGTTACAGAGCTAATGGGTACCCAAAAACTTTAATACAAATGCTGACAAAACTTTAACGCAACATTCTGAGTCATTTGACCTTTACCTTGGCCATAGGTGCCACATAAGTGGGCCACAGAATGAAAATATGCACGATGATTAATAAGCATATACAGTTCTAAGGCAATTTGACTTACAGTTACAAAGCTAGTAGGTACCAGAAAACATACACAAATCGCGGACAGACAGACAGACGGACAGATGGACCGTCAGACAGGTTGGTGACTATATTTATCACAAACATTTTTTCCCATCGTTTTCAACACAAATTTGTCATGAATTCAGTTTCTGCCTTTAAAGGTACATGCCCACTCAGTAAGCACAAAATGTTCTTTATAGGAATTAAATAAGTGTATAATTGTGTCACTATCCCACCAGTTCTAAAAATTACAAGTTTTCGCAAAACAGATATAATCATTTAGTAATATTTATTTTACTGATAGTGACGTGCGGTTGTATCAGGTTATTTTCATATGCAAATGAGGCATGATATTTTTTACTTATTTATACTAATGAAATGCTTCACCTGAAAAAATAATATTTTCGACAGATTATAAAGTATGATCATTGCACATCAAAAAATAAATACAAAGAATAAATAGTAATGTCCGTTAACATTCTAAGGAAACACAGTTATCGCCCCTGATATCAGTGTGAAAATTTTCGTCTAATATAAAATGTAGGCTAATGCCAATTAATATGTGGGGTAATGGTGAATGAATGTTTATTTTGCCAGAAAATGTCATACACACAGAATACACAAAAGTATCTGTCTCACTATATTATAACCTACTGCGTGGGCATGTACCTTTAATGTTACAAATTGCCAAGAATATATTAACTCCGAGACCGCTATCACAACAATTGTCGTCTGCTGTTGCGTTTATATCTTGCCTTATTTCTCAATAAAAACATGTTTTGACAGGACTTCAGAATCATTTCCCATGGAAATGATTCTGAAGTGCGGTCAAAGCATGTTGTAAATTATTCTAAAGTGCTGTCAAAGCAAAAAATGGAAAATAGAAAATAAACAGCAGACGACAAAAAATTAGGATAGCGGTGTAAGGGTTAAATATAAATTCACTGTATTGAGAAATTCTGGAAATTGTTTTCCAAACTGCAGGCAACTATAGGTACTGTTTATTGTTATGTACATGTACTATACAATGGATTGCAGAGTTGGATTGTTTGTTGATGTTTAACGGCCTATCAACAGCTAAGGTCATGTAAGGCCTGGCAAACGGGTTCATTCCCATTTTAACCTGCTGCATTGAGGGGAAAATCCCAAAATCAGAACGGAATATTTGCATGTAGAAAAAATATATTCAGCGCTGAAATTAGAATAACCTGACCTGGTGCCAGGTCCCATACCACACCAAAGTAACTTGGCCCGTTCCCCTAAAATAGGATTACGAATAATCACGTGTATAAGGGGTATAACCAGATTCAACTGTCGCATACAAAATGCCAAAGAAGTATGTGAGGGCCAAACCAGGTCTCCAGTCGGAATTCCGGTATGGTTGAAACCCGATCGTTAAATTACCCATCGCATTCTCCCACCTGCCATCCACGGATTGCAGAGTGCAAATTCATGTATGTATTGTTTCTTTTTATGTATTGTTTCTTTTTCACTATGTCGGTGAAAATATGTTTGCAGTCACATACATATATTTTCAGGAAAGAACATTACTCCCCAACAACAGAATATAACAGTTCAATACTAAGTACATTGTATATACAACAGTTTATGTGGTTATGTAACATAAATATATCCTATACAATGGTCTCGGCTAATTCTGCCCACCTAAAATTGTCGCCTGCTGTTTTTCATTTTTGCCTTAATTCTTAACAAAAAACCCGTTTTAGCAGCACATGAGAATCGTCTCCAGTGGAGACGATTCTCATGCGCTGTCAAAACAGGTTTTTATGGAAAAATATTGAAAATAAAACATTTCCAGCAGACGACAAAATGTAATTCAGCGTAGTAAGGGTTACCATCCCTATATGCAGTCAAAATTTCCTGAATATTCAACGCAGTTTAAAGACGTCTGTGCAGGTAAGATGTCATGACGTCAGTAAGTGACTTAAATTGTGTGATGTATGACATCACATGCGTGTTTGCAACGTCACATTTGTTTCTGGATCAGCATAGCAAAATTGGTATTAAACTTGAAGCAGAACTATCCAGCGACATAATGACAGGTTAGTTTCTTAGTCGAACAGTTAATTTAGTAAACATGACTGCTATTCCATCAGCAGGGTCTGAGGATTTTACACATTTTGACTATATTCGGAATAACGTTTACCAAACTATCGGAATGTGATAAAATTGTGCCACAGTGCAGCAATTAATCGGCGTGTTTATTCCGAAATCCACATATTTTATTATGACTTAGGAAAGGCTCAATTTGACGTGAATTGTGCATTAGCCGATGCGTAGAATTAGCCGAAATGATAGTACATGTATAGCATTATTTATGAAGTATAATGTACGAGGGCTGTCCCAGAAATTCACATTTCAACTATACAGTGGAACCTCCCTAAACCGGACAACAAGAAACAGATGTGATCATAATTTTTATGTGTTTCTTGGTCATTTATCTCAGGTGATAATGCCTGTTCGTGATCGCATAACACACAAATATGGCTCGGAATAATCAAATTCCTGATTTACAGTGAAACCTCTCTAAACTGGACACCCTGGGCACCTCCCAGGACTGGGGACGTCCCAGGGTGTTCGATTTATCGAGGTTCCACTGTATCTCATAATTGCGTAGAACTGCCGCAATATAAATAGCATTATTAACCCATTTCTGTCTAAGAATACGATAATTTTTGTTGAAAAAATCTCATTATTTATTTCTCCATAAAGGTATATGTTGTTATCACTTATTTGAACCGTCTCATCGAGACGGTTCAAATGAGTGGCAACAACATATATTTTCGATATGAAATAAAGAAAATAGGATTTGTTTTCCCCTAAAATGTTTCATAGGACTATAATTGTATCCCGCCTTTAACGGGTCTTATGGACTGACGTATGTATGCCAATGTGTTAACTATATAGCGCTGTACGCAAGCGGACGCGACAAAAGCTATGTACTTCTGGGACAACCATCAAACATCTGTAACAAAGGCCAAGATTATCAGGCATATATATTATAACATATGATAGGCTAGGCAATATCTTTATTACCCTTCATAGGCGTCGCCAGGGGAGGTTCGGGAGGTCGAACGAACCCCCTTTTCAGTTTTAAATTTCGTGTGCAAGTACGACTATTGGAAATCATAGCTCTAAAATGTATTAGAACGCCGGAAATTGCACGTAAAAATAAAAAATATTTCCAGGTGAGGACTTTCGATCACCCTGACCATCTCTCCACGCCTTCAGCTTCCGGCTGTCTTCGGCGGTCGAACCCTCCTGGAAAATTCCCAGCAACGCCATAGACATTACATTATTACATATTAGGACATTATTACAAAGTGTGCCCATTTAATATGGCATAATGTCTAATGGAGTGACGAAAATAAACAAAAAATATACTAGAGTCTAACTAGACCATATGTAATAAAATTCCAACCTGTAAGTAGTTTCAAAAATATCATTGCACATACATGTTTAATTATACCATATTGTCATATAGATGAAATATATAATATGGATGCCCCACTCACACTATATGTAGCTGTGACTGGGGAACTGGGGCTTATGGGTTTTGCAACCAGTGTAGATCCAGTAGCCCATTTCATCAACATTGCAAAGTATACTTTAATAGCAAAGTATACTTTGAGGGAGAAATTTTCAATTTTATGATAAATTTATTATTTTTTATTATACTGAATTTATTACATTATCACAGCCAATTTTGGCTGTGATAATGTAATAAATTCAGTATAATAATTCTGCATACTTTTAATCATGAAATATATGCATTTTTTAGTTCAAAATGAAATAATGCATTTCAGGAAAAATAAATGATTACTCCCTCAAAGTATACTTTGCTAGTAAAGTATACTTTGCAATGTTGATGAAATAGGCTACAGATCAGACAAAGAAACACTTGTCATGCTTCCAATACACGTTATCATGCTATATTGTGAATGATGTACGTATATAATAAAAACATTGTTTGATTTGTATGTTGATATATGCAGTGCTCCAGTTAAGGTGCGTAATTTGACCAACTTGGCGTGAAATTTTGTTATTTCTTCATTAAAAATGGCAAGTTGGGAGTCCTTTAGAATCGTCTCATTGAGACGATTCTGAAGCACTCCCAACTTGCCATTTTTGATGGAGAAATAAGAAATTTACCTGCAAATTACGCACCTTAACTGGAGCTCTGTATAAGCCACTCATTCCGCCACGTAACGATATTGCGCTCCTGAAGTCTCGTGCATATATCCACATACACATCAAATAAGCTATAAATATGACATAGCAATAACATACAAAATATGACAAAGCAATAACATATAAAATATGACATAGCAATAACATACAAAATATGACATAGCAATAACATACAAAATATGACATAGCAATAACATACAAAATATGACATAGCAATAACATACAAAATGAAGAAAGCAGCCCATGCATCAGAAAATACATCAATACAAGAAACTGGAATACAAATTTAACACTTTCAACACTATAGCCATCTATAGTAGTTTTTGCAAACAGTGTAGATCCAGATGAGCTGTCTCATCAGGATCTGCACTTTTTGCAAGTAATTTTTTATTTTTTTTAAACACACCTTTTCATAAATGGACTAGTCTGATAATCATTTTGTGACGATTGGACAGGTAAAAAAAAATAGCGTATGAAAATCCATTCCCGTTAGTTAGGGGCGACAGGGTTAAACTAGAAATCAGTGACACTAATGGATTAACTCGAAAAAAGGCTTCGAGAATCGGCCTACCACTGGAAATGACTTAGTGTTGTCAAAGCATGTTGTTGATGATGCAAATAAACAGCAGGGCACGGTTGCTCAAAACCTCTGTTAGCTTAACAGACTGTTAAATCATTAGCAATGCTAAGGATTTAACAGTCTGTTAAGCTAACAGAAGCTTTCAGCGACCGGGCCCAGATGACCAAATTTATTTCAGCTTTTTAAGGGTTAACACAAATAAATGAACAAGGGCATACATATAACACTAACTCCTATTAAATCAATTACCAGGGATTCCGCTGGGGAAAATAAAAAAAATCGCCACTTCAAAAAAAAAAAAAAAAAAAAAAAAAAAAAGGAATAACCAATAGGATAAAATTAAACAATTGGCGATATAAAAAATACAATTTTCGAAAAAAAAATAAAAAAAAAAAAAAATAAATAAATTCCCCGAAAATTGTATTTTTTTATCGCCAATTGTTTATTTTTATTGCCAATTCCGAAAGTGGCGATCGCCAGCGGAATCCCTGAATTACTGCACTGTTGAACTGATTTTGATTTATTGGTGTTTACAGCCTATCAACAGCTAAGTTCATTTAAGGCAGGGCCAACGGGTTGCAATGAGGGAAAATTCCCATTATCAAATGGAATATTTACATCGACAAAAACACATATTCAGCCCTGAAATTAGAATAACCTGACATGGTGCAAGGTCCATACCACACCAAAGTCACTTGGCCCCTTCCCTAAAAAAAATAGGATTAGGAATAAACCCTCACATACAAGAATGCCAAAGATGTACCTGAGGGCCAAACCAGGTCTCCGTTCGGGATACCGGTAAGGATGAATTGTAAATACCATTGAAAGTTTATACAGAATGCAAAGATCCCACAGAATTTAATTCCGTGTAATCTTTGTTTGAATTTATTTTCGAAAAATATGACTCCTTTTTTAAATGACTTAAAAAATATGTTGTTATGACAAGGCTATACAAGAATCAGGCCCAAACGACAAACATCATAGCCATTTTCAGGCGGCTACATTTATTTATTAAATGGTGTAAATGGGGGGAAAATCCCAAAATCAGAACTGAATAATTACAATAACACAAGAATTCCGCCACGGAAGCGGTGTCACGCCTGCCGAAGCATTTGACCGTGAACATTACAAGTAAATAAATGACCTTGACCTTGAGAATTTGGATGTGGGGGTGTGCGTAATGAAGCATCATCCCTAGACAAACATTGATGTGAAATATTATCAAAGTCTGGCAAGGGGTTAAAGAGATATTGTGAAAAAACAATAACTTTAACGCATTTCTGTTCAAACCAGTGAACACTACAAGTAAATAAATGACCTTGACTTTAACAATAACTTTAACGTATTTGCCTTACAAAAAAACCGGACACGCGGACGACGCGGAATACGACGCGGTATTTGACTACACGCGGACGACGGCGACGACGCGGACGACGCGACGACGCGGACGACGCGGACGACGCGGACGACGCGACGCGACGACGCGGACGACGGCGACGACGGCGACGACGAGGCGACGCGGACGACGCGGACGACGCGGACGACGCGGACACGCGGACAGACGCGGACGACGCGGCGACGGCACGCGGACGACGCGGACGCGGACGACGCGGACGACGCGACGACGCGACGGACACGCGGACACGCGACGACGCGGACGACGCGGACGACGCGGACGACGCGGACGACGCGACGACGACGCGGACGACGCGGACGACGCGGACGACGACGGAAAAAGCGCCGACTATAGTCGCGCCTCTGCTAAAGCAGGCGCGACAAAAACTATATATTCAGCCCTGAAATCAGAATAATCCCGATCTGATACCAGGTCCTCGCCACACCAGAATCACTTGACCCCTCACAAAAGCAGTAGGATCAGTAATAATCTTACTACTTTTATAACAAGCAATAACCCAATTCAACTCCCAGGTAACAAAAGAGCCAAAGATAAAAACGTACCTGGGCCAAACCAGGCAAATCGTGATTCCTATAAGGAGGAACCCATACCGTTAATTTACGCCGTCTCATTCGCCCGACCACCACCCACAAGCACACTGTGATGTGGGAGAAATACATACATACCGGTAGCTGTTAACACTTATAATACTATATACAAACGCTGTGATCTACGTTTACATTTAGATGTATAATATACATGTATATACATATAATAATAATAATCAACAATATCAATTTATGTTAAGTAGTGGGACTGTTGATAGTCTATACACAATATGAACAGTAAACATTGAGAATATGATAACAATCACACTACTGTCTGTTTCACGAAAGCTGCTCCAATTTTACGGCCATATAAACAATGCAAAAACAATATTAATATCAATAAGTCAATCAATGTTTTCTCGAAGTTGGCATCACATCGTAAGACAATTATCGTATTAAAGATAAATATCATATTAAATCAACATTCCTGCAACATTCTCTATATAAACATATACATGTATAATGATCAGAATTTAATTATTCAAAATTGATCATACCATATTGTTTGAGCCTAGCTCATAATCCATAAAACGAAATCAGACTCTTTTCTTTCAAGTATGATATTGAAGTATATGCTCACTTTCATCATCAGTAGATTATGCACTTAAACGACATGCACGTTATGGTATGAATGGCAATACCCTCTTTTAAGTCACTAAATCATACTCAATTTTACCCCGATAATAAACATCTACGAGGTCGGACATTCGCCATCTTTTCAATCAATGGATGTGGATTATTTACCATGGTTTAAACATATTTTATTTGTATATTATTTACAAGTAAGGCATCAATCGTAGTATATACAGAATTATACAAATGGGATTGGATTGAAAGCAAACTTATATAAATCCTCTCCCTATATATTTACCTTGCGCCCAGCTCGCTAATTCAGTAATTGTGATGTGCACGAAGGTGGGACCAGTGTTGCGCGTACTGAAAAGATGGCGAATGTCCTACCTTGTAGATGTTTAGTATCGGAGTAAAATTAGATGCAATTTAAAAGAGGGTTTTGTTGTTCATACCACAAAGTGCCTGTGGAGCAAACACTTTTTCTTTTGTCCCTGTGCAACTCCAGGACGATGGCAGTCAAGGACAGACTGATTCACTCAACAATCTGTTATTACCGTAATAACCCTGAATATTCGGACACAATTCATTCTGGGGAAACACACATAAATATATGGTTTCTTGTAGCAGAGAATATCCAAATATTTTCGTTTAGTATGGTTGTACTTGTTTATTGCAATAACAATGTATTTGGATACAATTTGTTTTGGGAAATCCCAAAACAAATAGTGTCCGAATATTAGGGTTATTAAGGTATACATTATTCTGGGACCTTACTTGATGTTTATGCTTGAAATCAAACAGTTTCCTTTGTTAGATATATATTTGTATATAGAAAATATATTCCAGTAAATTTAAAAACGTGTAAAAAAAAAAAAAAGAGAAAATTATCTCCAAAGACTTCAATACAAGTGCATTCATTTTGTCACAAACAAATTTAATTTGTTTGTGACAAAATGAATGCACTTGTATAGATACAACTGACCTTCATGATATAAATATTTGTGATTACTAAATTATTTAATCACAAAGTATGTTTTTATGGATTTTTATTCACAATACAAGTTAGGTTGTTGACAAAAAGTCTATATATTTATAAATATCAAAGTATATTGAGTACAGAGTCCTAAACTATGGAATACATTAAACTTCCACCTTACTAAGGGGATGGGTTGTGGCCTAGGGGTTAGAACACCCGACATCCAATCTGGAGGTTGTGAGTTCAAACCTCGCATTGGTCATCAAAAAATACTTCCATAGTATTTCCATCCCACTGGTCTGTCGGATGAGACTTTTAATGTGGGACCAGTATTGCACGTACTGAAAAGATGGCGAATGGAATGGTGAACAGTGCAGATCCTGATCAGACTGTGCGGATGCACAGTCTGATCTGGATCTACACTGGTCGCGAAACCCATAGGCCCCATTTTATCATTCACAGCCACATATATAGAATAAATTCATAGGATCACGTCCTTGTTTGAAAGTTTAATCACCTAGTGTGAATTTTAAAGTTTCATGTTAATATGTACATCAGAGCCACCGTGCATCTAGGATTGATTAATTGATTGATTGATTGATTGATTGGTGTTTAATGGCCTATCAACAGCTAAGGCCGGGCCAACGGGTTCGATCCCGTATGCAATTTGCTGCATTGGGGAAAAAATCACAAAATCAGAACGGAATATGTACATCGAAATAGATATATATTCAGACCTGAAATTGGAATAAATGCACCTAGGAAGAAGTGTGATTTTTTCAGAAAAGTTTTTGCAGAAACTGATATTTTCTGTATGTGATGCCGTAAGTTGACGAAATTTTCATACCAAATGCAAAATTCTATTCCGCATTTGCTCTTTAGCCGATTTAAAAATTGCTAAGCATACTTACCTTGCTATGCAAAATTCTATTCCGCATTTGCTCTTTAGCCAATTTAAAAATTGCTAAGCATACTTACCTTGCTAAGCATACTTTGAGGGAGTAATCATTTATTTTTTCCGAAATACATTTTTTGCAAAATGGCTGTGATAATGTAATAAATTCAGTATAATAAACATCAATAAATTTATCCTTAAATTGAAAATTTCTACCTCAAAGTGTACTTAACAAGATAAGTATACTTTGCAATTTTGGTGAAATCAGCTACTGAACATTTAAATCTTTCGACATCATTTATGGAATATATTGTATTTTTGTAAATCGTTTTCATGAGATATCGCACATCAGTGGCCTATTTCACCAACATTGCAAAGTATACTTATCTAGCAAAGTATACTTTGACGGAGAAATTTAAAATTTTTCATAAATTTATTATTTTTTATTATACTGAATTTATTACATTATCACAGCCAAAATGGCTGTGATAATGTAATAAATTCAGTATAATAATTCTGCATACTTTTAATCATCAAATATATGCAACGGTTAGTTCTATACGAAATAATGCATTTCGGGAAAAATAAATGATTATTCCCGCAAAGTATACTTTGCTAGTAAAGTATACTTTGCAATGTTGATGAAATCGGCTACTGGTACAGATTCACATGGTTTGTTTCTTATTTTGTATAAAACACCAGGTGGCTGCTGCAAGAATAAAAGGCTACCAAGCCAATTGATAGTCATGTTGCAACAACTTTACACAAATGTCTCAAGTCATACGAGGCTGTGACTGGAGAAATGTGGCTTATGGGATTTGCAACCAGTGTAGCTCCTGATGAAATAGCACAGTCCTGTAGCCCGATAACGATCTACATTGCTTGTTAGAAGCATGACAAGTGTTTCATTGATCGAATGGCAAACAGTGCAGATCGTGATCAGACTGTGCGGATGCACAGGCTGATCTGGATCTACACTGGTCGCACAACCCATTTCTCCCGTCACAATCACAGCCACATCTGACCTTGTATGCCATAAAATAAAAACATGAATGATGATGATAAATAAGCATATTTCAAGTAAATCAGACTGAAGATTTAACAATTTTAACAAGAGTGCCGAAAGCATATACGCCCGTCAAGGTATGCGCACTCAACAAGAGGAGATAACTAGGGCTTAACATATTGCTATGATAACCATGTTATCAAATTTGGTTATAATCTGTCAATGCGCAAACGAGGATACAGAATAAGTAATCGGAAATCAATAGACTTCTGCGTCTTGCCGTGTCAAACATGTATACCGAATTTGGTTATGATCCAGTCAAGTAGAACTCTAGTTATTGTAAGGATAAGCTGCGACGGCCCGAAACAAGGTGAATACATAATACGTCCAGTGTTTTCAAACGGGCGATTAAAAACAAATAGAGCCGATTTCGGATGCACAGACATGATTGTAATAGTCACAAAAATATCCATCTAAAGATGACTGATAGCAATCGAGCCATCATCAGATTCACCATCGGTACCGTCGACGGAATTCAACAAGCTTGCGTGATCTTCCGACGCAGATTTTTTCTTCTGACTGAACCTCGACAGTATACTGCTCTGCTTACTGCCCTCGCGACTGTTTGGGTCGACTACGCCCCGGTGCAGCGAGATGTTGTCCGATTCCTGATCTTTATAGTAGTTCTCCCAGTATGTGTTTGTCAGCAACTTCTCTTTCTTCGGCGGCTTGAAACTGTCAAATACATGTGATGGATGGTAATACTCGGTCACCATTTACTTGGGGGGAAACATATAAAATATATGGTTTCCCCACAACATGAGCGTGCCAATATTTAGGGTTAGTATGGCAGTAGTGGTCGGATCACAATAACTATATTTGGACACAATTTGTTTTGGGAAACCCCTATTTAATAGGGGTTTCCCAAAGCAAATTGTGTCCAAATATTTAAGGTTAATACAGACATTTGTGACTGTGTCTGGAGAAATGGGGCTTATGACCAGTGTAGGTCTTGATCAACTAGCACACTCATGTAGCCCTATAACGATATATATTGCTTGCTGAAAGCATGACAGGTGTTTCATTGATGGAATCGGCGAACAGTGCAGATCTTGCTCAGACACAGGCTAATCTGGAGCTACACTGGTCGCAAAACCCATAAGCCCAATTTCTCCAGTCACAGCCACACTTCATGGTCATTCAATGAACAGTCAAAAATTGCCCCTCGGTGCTGTGGATGTCCTGATGCACTATTGCCCTTGGTCTTCGGCCTCGGACAATAGAGCATCGGGTCGTCCACGGCACCGAGGGTGCAATATTTTTGACTGTTCATTGAAACAATAAATAATATACTGTATGTGATACAATGAATGTGACTTTGGGGTGGGGTGCATCGACCAACCAATATAAATTGCATTTAATTTTATGACGTATTCTTCGACAAAAATCATGACGTCACTATTTTTAGCAGTGACAATAGTTTTGACTATTTCACGTGGAACTATTCCCCGTCAAAATCTAGCGAATTAGTCAACCAGTGTAATATAAACTATATAGGGAGTTGGGTAATAATAGAGAACACCAAGCACTACATTATGGTAAATAGAGAATAGCAGGTTAGTGCCGTGAATGGGAAAAAATATCTAGCAAGGCTTAGGAAACGGAATGGGCGAGGCTCTGCCGAGCGCATCCTGTTTCCGTGCCGCGCCAGATATTACTAACCTACTATTCTATTTATTCCGTCAACACCTATAAATGGCTTTAAAATGCAAATAACCCCAGTCACCGCACATATTCATACGCAGTGATTAGGTCGTACTGACAGGATATCAAAAATGTTTTACGGCACCGTGTTTCACGGCACGTACGCACAGTGTTGACGGAATAAATATAGATTACCCGGCCAGTGTCTGTCGATATCATGTTTATCAGGCAAGGAAGTGCAGAGAAATTCCGCAGCTAACCGAGGAAATTGCTATGAAATTCACTTGTTACTGATGAGTCAAAGCGCCAACAAAACGGATTAAGCACAAGACAAGTAGTCGAGCTATTTGGACAAGACCAAGAACCAAGCACAAGAACCAAGCTGCCGAAGAACCAAGCACAAGAACAACGCCAGCCTGCTTTCCCGGACAGGACCAACCCATCTTCCTAAGGATCAAGCTCAAGGACAAGGCCACCCAGCGATTTTGGTCGGGTGAACGCGACGGCGTAAATTAACGGCGGGATTCCTCCTTATAGGAATCACGATTTTCCTGGTTTGGCCCTCAGGTATGTTTTTATATTTGGCTCTTTTGTTACCTGGGAGTTGAATTGGGTTATTGCCCATCATAAAAGTAGTAAGAATATTACTGATCCTACTGCTTTTGGGAGGGGGCCCAGTGATTCTGGTGTGGCGAGGACCTGGCATCAGATCAGGATTATTCTGATTTCAGGGCTGAATATATAGTGAAAATAGATTTGATTTGATTTATTGGTGTTGAACAGCCTATCAACAGCTAAGGTTTGATCCAGCATGTAACGTGCTGCATTGGGGAGAAAATCCCAAAATCAGAAATGAATATTTACATCGAAATAAATATATATTCAGCCCTGAAATTAGAATAACCCGATCTGGTGCCAGGTCCATACCACACCAAAGTCACTTGCTTAACCAGATTAAAACCCTCACATACAAGAATGCCCAAGACGTACATGAGGGCCAAACCAGATCTCCGTCGGGATACCGGTAAAGATGAATCCCGATCATTAAATTACCCACTGCATGCTCCCACCTGCCACCCACGGGTGAACACAGAAAACTGACTATCTGAGAAACAATACTCACAGTTTCAGCATGAGTGAGGAAGTGACCACGGAAACTGACGACGCTGCCATCGCAGCTGATGCCATCCAGGGGCGCAATGCCACTCCAAATGGGGTGAACACGCCTGAAATATGCAATAGTGGCAGAGCTCCAGATAAGGCGCATAGTGGCGTATTTTACGCACTTATTTTAGCTGAGTATGCTTTGATTATCAACAGACCAGTACAAAATACTCACAGCAATGTGAACATATGCAGTTTGAGTAGTGAAATACTGTAATAAAGTTGAAAATGTACTTAGTTGAGCAGCAGCTCAACTAAGTAAATTTTCAACTGTATTACAGTATAACTAAGTGAATAAATAATAGTACACTGGAATAATATAGTAAGTTAAAGTACTGTAATAACCCTGTACACCCCAAAACAAGACAATTCTAATGAAATACCAAGATGTGTTTTCATTTCGAAGCAAACTATTCAATAAGTGCGGTCTGCCGATGTGTAAACAGTAGTGTGATTCTATTTTACACAAATAAAATTTTTAAATACCCAATTGCTTCAGAAATGATGGAGTGACAATAATCAATTACTAATTCCTTATCTGGAGCCCTAGTGTTGACCGACTTAGATTACAATAAAGGCCATCCAATTGAAATCTTTCAACACTACAGACCTCTATCATAATTTTACAACCAGTGTAGATCCAGGGGTCCGTTTCACAAAACTTTGTACGACTAAAATCAGAGATCCAGATAAGGTGTGTATTGGTGTAAATACCGAATTATAATTGCCAAGAACCCAATTGAAATCAGAAGTAGTGAGTATCAAAAAGCAATGAAAAAGTTGTGGTATCTATCATGCTACAGAAAACAATAAACAGACCACAAATATATCATATTTTCTTATTTTTACATGAAAACACATCTTGGTATTTCATTAGAATTGTCTCCAAGGAGACAATTCTAATGAAATACCAAGATGTGTTATCATTTAGAAGCAAACTATTCAATAAGTGCAGTCTGCTGATGTGTAAACAGTAGTGTGATTCTATTTTACACAATAATAATTTGGAAATACCCAATTGCTTCAGAAATGATGGAGTGACAATACTCAATTACTAATTCCTTATCTGGAGCCCTGTAAAATGTATGGAAAATTAGGATAGTCTGTAAATTTCACATTATCAATGTTTTCTTGTAAACAATTATGAGCATAGGCTGCATATGCTCAATAAATGTAAATCCATCAATTGAAATTTCCAGACAATCCTAAATTTGCACCTGCGAACATTTTAGTCGTGAGCCGGCTTGTAACGAGCTAGAAACAAAATTGCTACCTCACTGCGATATTATAACCATATCGTAGGCAGCTCTTGTAGCTAGTAACGAGCCATCTCATCAGGATCTGCACAATTTGTGGATATTTTCAAATTTCTAAACACAATACACCTGTCTGATAAATGGAATAGCCTGAAAAATAAAACGGGAGTGTACATTCCAGTTACTTAGGGGCGACAGGGTCAAGCACACTTGAGCCTTCAGGGGGCCGTTTCACTAAACTTTGTATGACTAAAATGTTCGTAAGTGCAAATTAAGGATCGTCTGGAAATTTAAATTGATGGATTTACATTTATTGAACATGCAGCATATGTTCAATAAATGTAAATCCAATAATTGTTGACAAGAAAACAGTGTTAATGTGAAATTTACAGACTATGATAATTTTGCACTTACGAACATTTTAGTCGTATGAAGTTTAGTGAAACGTCCCCCAAGTGAGTAGATTCCACTGTTTTCGTGATTTTCGACTAACCTGCAGCTATGGGTATGCCGATGATGTTGTAAACTGAAGCAGCGATGAAGTTAATCCGAATGCGGCGCACCGTTAACTTTGACAACTTAATGGCAGCCACGACGTCCAGCAGATCATTCTGTAATAACAGAGCAAATAGTAATTAACACTTTCAACCGGACAGACCATGAAGCCAACATGTGCAAATGCTGTAGATCCAGATGAGACGGCTCGTAACGAGCCGTCTCATCTGGATCTGCAGCATTTGTCAGTAATGTTCAATTCTAAAAAAAAAATCTGCATTTCCTCAAGAAACAAATTCTCGAAAAAGTAGCATAGAAAAGCCAATGTTAGATATTAAAAGGGTTAAAGAGATATAACGTACAGTTTCTGAGAAATAATTACCATATATTACTGTGGTAGATTCCTCGCAATACATCTGTTCCAATGATGAAGCTAGTTTCAATTTACAGCTACAGTCGAGCACCAGTACCTCGAACGTCAGTATCTCGATGGTATCCCCTATCTCGATGATTCGCTAAAGTCCCTAATTATACCCTTATTTGTTTAATGTAAATTTCATCGGCTATCTCGAACTTGCCCTATCTCAAACATGTTCTCTATCTCGATTGTTCATTCTGTCCCCTTCGTATAAAAATACGTTAAAAATCACTTCGCTATCTCGATCACATAAACGTTTGGGTGAATAACCTAAGCACCTGGCTGCCAAGATCAATTTGGTTAACACTAATTTTCAAAACCTATTATCTAACAAAACAAAATAAATTCACACCGGCTTCGAGTTGTTTGCTTAATTGGTCCACCTCGATTTGTTTGAGTGTGTGACACGATACATTAAGCATATCACGACGTGCCACATGACATTCTTAACGCCCTGTCAAAGTCCACGGCATTTTTCACACAGCTGTATAGACGCCGGTGTACGAAGCAAGGGACGATCAAGGATCGAGGGACGATCAAGTGACGGTGTCAATTTCGTTTCGTTTAAAACATGTACTTTTCTGTTTCTTGTATTATATGTTACTCATTATGTAAACACAACCTTATTTCCTTGTTAGTGAGTGACATATTTATTGTCTATTGAATACATGTATATAATGTATGTAATGTTCATATTGTTGTTTGTCAATTAATTTGTTTTGACATGTTTTGTTTCATTATTCCTTTATTGTTTACTCGTGATGTGATGGGTAACATGATTTGATATTTTTTGGAAAATATTTGACCATGTCACTTCCTCGGTATCTCGAACCTAGTCCTATCTCCACTAAAATATGATCTCCCTTCGACTTCGAGATACTGGTGCTCGACTGTACTTAAACTTACCTCTAGGAAAAGAATAACGACATATTTCTATCCAAAAATCAAATTATGGATATCCAATAATCGAAATATGGATATCCAGAAAATCAAAGGAATTATGCAGATCCAAAAATCAATTTATGAATATCCAATATAAATCAAATAATGGATGTCCAAAAATCAAAAGGAACTAGAACTATCACAGGAGTGATCATAATACCCCCACAAAGAGTTGGACTACAAATAGCTTAACATTAGAAGAGTTTTATAGGTTTGAATACAAATTTCATGATCATTATTTAATGCTGGCCTTAGAGATGTGTGACATTGACCTTTTTACCTGCGTACGTGGTCAATGAAAATGAGATAATCTGAAAACATTTGAAAATTCATTCATCAGTTATAGAGGATCTTACACGAGTAATGGATTAATATGATTTTGATTAAAAACTCTGTGCAGAGTTTGTCAAGAACGCAATGAATCAATTTAATAAAAATAGAAAAAATGGCTAAGTTAAAAGGATATTTTTGTAAAAAAAATATTTGTTCGGCATAAAAAATGTGTATAGTTTCAGATCAATCCACTGAACGGTTTCAGAGGAGTTGTGTACACAAACTATTAAGTTTATCTGTCTGCCGCCTGCAATAGGTTTGACCTTTGACCTTCAACTGTGACCTTGACCTTGGACGTAGGTGCGTGGTTATTGATCGCGACACACCTTCTCATCCTGAGAAATATTTGTGCCAAGGCATTTGATAATCCATGCATCGGTGTAGAAGATATAGAGCGGAAGGGAATTTCAATAGGTTTGACCTTTGACCTTCAACTATGACCTTGACCTTGGACATAGGTGCGTGGTTATTGATCGCGACACACCTTCTCATCATGAGAAACATTTGTGCCAAGCCATTTGATAATCCATGCATCTGTGTAGAAGATATAGAGCGGAAGGGAATTTCAATAGGTTTGACCTTTGACCTTCAACTGTGACCTTGACCTTGGACGTAGGTGCGTGGTTATTGATCGCGACACACCTTCTCATCATGAGAAACATTTGTGCCAAGCCATTTGATAATCCATGCATGGGTGTAGAAGATATAGAGCGGAAGGGAATTTCCAACAGACCGACAGACCGACCGACCGACCGACCGACCGACCGACCGACCGACAAGCTGACTCCTATATACCCTCTCAAACTTTGTTTGTGGGGGTATAATTATATATATCTAACATTTGATTTATGGATAGTCAAAAATCAATTTATGGATATTCATATATTCGGAACAAATATCAAAAAGGCACCCCATAGAAATTTACCAATTTCAGGAATTTTGTTAATATCATTTTCAGGGAGTAATTTAAACATGATTCCTGCTGATGAAAGCACTGCATATTTTCTATAACCGGTTTGTGTACCTTTATAAGAACGATATCGGCAGCCTCGACGGCCACGTCTGTGCCCGTGCCGATGGCTATACCCACGTCCGCCTGGGCGAGCGCTGGCGAGTCGTTGACCCCGTCCCCAACCATCGCTACCTTATCCCCCGATTTCTGGAGCTGTTTGATCTTCTTCACCTTGTGTGACGGCAGAACCTCAGCAAACACCTTCTGTATACCCACCTATGGGCAGAAATATGAGAAAGAGTTTAATGGTACAGTGCCTCAGATGATTGTCTTGTTTTTCAATTTCATAACTTACCGTTTCATGTGGATCTTTTATAGACAATTTCCGAATTTTTAACAAAATTACACCTTTCCGAATAAATTAAAGTCTGAAATTTCAAATGGACCAGTCCAAGTAAGTTACTTCAGGGTGAACGGGTTGACATTGGTTGGCAGCAGTACCTGTCTGACAATGGCCTGGGCCATCTTATTTTATGATTCTTGCAACCAGATTACCCAAATGAATAAATCAAACAGTCTGGCAATTCTAATGGACCAACCCATGTGAGTTACAGTGAGATGAAAGGGTTAACCTGTTCGATACTACAGACCTCTTTAGTAGTACTAGTGTTAGCAAACAGTGTAGATCCAGATGAGCCGGCTCGTCATAAATGGACTAGTCTGGAAATCTTTATGTGACAATTTGATTGGTCGGAAAATTAACATATTAAAATCCATGCCAGTTATTTAGGGCTGAAAGGTTAAATGACAGAGCTGTCTTACCTGTCTGGCGATGGCGCGGGCCGTTTTTTGGTTGTCCCCGGTGAGGAGAATCACCTGCAGCCCCATCTGTTTCAGGGTGTTGATGGCCAGGTGGGCCTCACTCTTCACGGTGTCGGCGACCGCGATCATAGCCACTATCGCACCTGTCAATGGTGCATTGGTCGGTGGGGTAATTGATTGATTGGTCAAATTTTGATTTATTTAATGGTGTTTATGGCCAGGCCAGGTCGTCAAAACAACAGAATTATGAGATTAAAGCCGCCTATACAATAGCTGTGGTATATTTCATAAAAATATGTCATTCCATTAGAAAGATATTAAAGGAAATCTACTGTAAACACATCTAAAAAACATGACGTCATGCCGTTCGGTAACACGTGATCACCTATAAATAACAAATTCAGGTGCCGACCACTCACACTATACAATCAAATGTGGAATTGCCCTTCGTGAAACGGCCTCCAGTAGACAATTTCATCAACATTGCAAAGTATACTTTAGTAGCAAAGTATACTTTGAGGGACAAATTTTCAATTTTATGATAAATTTATTAATTTTTATTATACTGAATTTATTACATTATCACAGCCAATTTGGCTGTGATAATGTAATAAATTCAGTATAATAATTCTGCATACTTTTAATCATGAAATATATGCATTTGTTAGTTCTATATGAAATAATGCATTTCAGGAAAAATAAATGATTACTCCCTCAAAGTATACTTTGTTAGTAAAGTATACTTTGCAATGTTGATGAAATAGGCTACTGGAATGTTCAGGGGCCTGTTTCACTAAACTTTGTATGACCAAGAAGTTCATATTAAAGAGCAAACTTGAAATATACAATAATATTTGCTCCGACAACCGATGATGGAAAGTCTTTCATGGATGTGTTCACAATTAATGACATGTACACATTAGCGTTAGGCAACCACATTAATATTTGAGGCAACTTCAAAATAATCTTCGTACAAACTTTTTTATCATACAAAGTTCAGTGAAACAGGCCTCGGGTACGTACCATCAACTGACATGTGACCCTGGTTCTCATGCTCCGACATGGTGGCGTCCATCTTTTTAACCCTTACAATGCTGAATTAAATTTTGTCGCCTGCTGTTTATTTTTCTCATCAAAATCATGTTTTGGCAGCACTTCAGAATCATTTCCAATGGAAATGATTCTAAAGTGCTGTCAAATCATGCTTTTATTGAGAAAAAGACAAAATATAAAACAACAGCAGACAAAAATTTTTGTTTCCAGCAATCTAAGGGTTTATTTTGCTTAGTCAGTGCTTATTAGTCAATGAAACTGAGTACAAATGGACAATGATTTTGAGTACAAATTTCAAAAGCAAGCCCTTCGTGAAATGGGCGCCTGGACAGTTCGGGTACGTACCATCAATAGCACAGAGCACGGATGTGTGACCCTGGTCCTCATGCTCCGACATGGTGATGTCCATCTTGTCTGTGACGTCAAGGCAGTTACGATGCATCCACTCCCGATTCCCGATCAACACTTCATACGGCTTCGAAGCAGCGGCTTCAAATGTGTTGATGTCTAAAATATATACCGGTACTAGTAACTACAGGTACCCTTACAACACTACTGTCTGTTCCATGTGTTGCTGCCGACAAACCTTTGGCTATTAAACACATTCAATCTCAGAAATATTTAAATGCAAGTACTTTTTCATCAATAACAAAACAAGAGGGCCATGATGGCCCTAATTCACTCACCTGACTCCATGAACACCAGAGGAGAATGTGACATTGAGTTCATCAATGTTCATTTTCACAACTTTGAAAGTGCATTGTAAATCGATCATTCCTACCAAGTTTAGTCTAAATCCGGCCAGCGGTTCATGAGAAGAAGATTTTTTAAGAATATATGCTATTTTTAGATGGCGGCCATCTTGGATTAGCGATGACCTCCATTTTAACAAATCTGAAAAGGCTTCACCCATGGACCATAACTTTTAAGTTTGGCTACCATGGGCCAAGCGATTCATGTGAAGAAGAACTTTGAAATCTCTAATAAAAGAACGACCGTTTGACATTTCGGCGGCCATCTTGGATGACATAACAATCCGATTTCGACAAAGAATGTACCAGAGTGATCGCCTTATTGATACCTTCGATTTGATATATAACATGACCATATTCGGTCAAAAATAAAATTTGACCCCACGGGCCACGCCCATTTTTGACCCCGGGGTCACCATTTTAACAACTTTGAAAGAGTATTGTACATCAATCATTCCTACCAAGTTTTGTCAAAATCCGGCTAGCGGTTCATGAGAAGATTTTTTAAGAATTTATGCTATTTTTAGACGGCGGCCATCTTGGATTAGCGATGACCTCCATTTTAACAAATCTGAAAAGGCTTCACCCATGGACCATAACTTTTAAGTTTGGCAACCATGGGCCAAGCAGTTCATGTGAAGAAGAATTTTGAAATCTCTAATAAAAGAACAACCTTTTGACATTTCGGCGGCCATCTTGGATGACATAACAATCCGATTTCGACAAGAAATGCACTAGAGTGATCGCCTCATTGATACCTTCAATTTGGTATATGACATGACCATATTCGGTCAAAAATAAAATTTGCTATTTTTAGATGGCGGCCATCTTGGATTACGTAATGACGTCATTTTAACAATTTTGTAATCCCCCTACCTAAGGACCATGACCATGAAGTTTGGTGACTATAGGCCCAATGGTTACCGAGGAGAAGACGTTTGAAAATGTTCACGGACGATGACGGACGACGGACACATTGCGGTAACAATAGCTCACATGAGCTTCGCTCAGGTGAGCTAAAAACACACCCTCCCCAAAAAGTTTTATTTGATGAAATTCCATCAAATATTGATTTTATTGTGCAAAAACGATTTTCCTACGGGAATTTAACATGGGCAAAAAGGTGGGGAATGTCCTGGACGGTCGAAAAACGAAAAAATTTGGAAATTAAGTAAAAAACTGGTGAGAAAGTTTGGAAATGATGTAAAATCGGTATATACATTAAAAAAATAATAATAAAAAAATCTGTTTTTAGACCCCATGTTAAATTCCCATAGAAAAATATTTTTTCACAATAAAATCAATATTTGATGGAATTTCACAAAATAATTTTTTTGGGGAGGGTAACTTTTTTGTTATTTAAATATCATTTATATTTAATAGCCAATAGTTTGTTGGCAGCAAAACGTGGAACAGACAGTAAATTAAATTACGATCAATACTTTGTATGTGTTTGACGCAGTGGCTTCAAATGTGTTGATGTCTAAAACAAATGACTTCTGAATCAAAAACTTTGAAGTGTTTAAGCAACATTGTGAAGGTCAAAATGTGACGGTCATATTAAACGGAATATGGATGTGTGGCATTTGTGCACAAGGATGATGTATTGAAATATTAAAGTAATTCTTCAAGGGCCATAGAAATTATGACAGAAACAAGAAACTTTGGCAAACTTCTTAATCAAAAGTGTTTAAGCAAAGTTGTGAAGGTCAAAAGGTCATGGTCATGCATGAAAGTGTGGCATTTGTACACAGGTATGATGTATTTAACTATTAAAGTAATCCTTCAAGGGCTATAGAAATTAGAACACAATTGAGAAACTCTGGCAAACTTCTTAACGGGATGGACACACGGACACGTAGCTGAAACACTATATGCTATCGGCTCTACCCAGACCAGGGGCATAAAAACGTTAATATAAAAATCAATATTACCCCTTTGAACACTACAGACCTGTATAGTGGTATTGGCAAAAAGTGTAGATCCAGATGAGCCGGCTCGTGACGAGCATTCTCATCAGGATCCGCACCTTTTGCAAGCAATTTTCTTATTTCTGAGAACAAACCATTTTCATAATTGGACTAGTCTGAAAATCATCTTGTGACAATTGGATTGGTTACAAAATTTACATATAAAAATAGTTTCCAGTTAGGGGTGAAAGGGTTAAAACTTACCTTCAATTTGCAATGGTGGTGGCAACTCATCTTCAAATTCATCAAACATGACGTTATCAACCTTGACACGGACGCTACCGATCATATTCTTCCTGTTATTGACGCCCTCCATGTCGATGGACTGCAGCAGTGACTCAATGTTTGTCACCGTACACTTCAGGCCACACCCCGGAATCGCCTGGAAGTCACCCGTCTTGCCGAGGTTCTCTGTCTTCAGGGTCTGAGGAAAACAGGCAAAAATGATTTGTTGATTGATTATTCACTTGTTGTTGATAAGATTCAGTGACTAGATTTTGAAAATGTGGACGGAAGATGAACGGACGGACGAAAAGCAGTAACAATAGCACATTTGAGCCTTTGGTTCAAGTGAATTAAAGTGAATGGCTTAAAGGTACATGTCCACTCAGTAGGCACAAAATGTTCTTTATATCAGACATCATCCGAGACATTTTCTGGCAAAATAAACATTCATTCACCATTTAATACCAAACATATTGATTGGCATTATTTTTTATACATTTTATATCAGACGTAAATTTCCACACTGATATCAGTGGCGATAACTGTATTTCCTTACAATGTTAACGGACATTAATATTTATTTGTTGTATTTATTTTTTGATGTGCAATGATCTTACTTTATAATCTGTCGAAAATATTATTTTTTCAGGCGACACATTTAATTTGTATAAATAATTAATAAATATGATGCCTCATTTGAATATGAAAATAGCCTGATACCACCGCGAGTCACTATCAGTAAAATAAATATTATTGAATGATTATATATGTATAGCGGGCGCTCATAATTGTTAGAACTGGTGGAATAGTGACACAATTATACACTTATTTAATTCATATAAAAGAACATGTTGTGCCTACTGAGTGGGCATGTACCTTTAACTTCCCAGCAACAGTTAAGGTCATTTTGGGATGGGACCTCAGTTTCAAGATTCATCCAAAAGACCAGTTAAAAAGGTTTGACTACTAAGGCGAGGTTTGAACCCCCAACCTCTAGATTACATGTTCTAACCAGTAGGCCACAACCCATCAGCGCTCCAGATAAGGAATTAGTAATTGAGTATTGTTACTCCATCATTTCTGAAGCAATTGGGTATTTCAAAATTGTAATTGGGTAAAATTAAATCACACTACTGTTTACACATCAACAGACAGCAATTATTGATTAGTTTGTTTCGAAATGAAAACATATCTTGGCATTTCATTAGAATTGTCTCCTTGGGAGACAATTCTAATGAAATACCAAGATGTGTTTTCATGGAAAAATAAGAAAAATATGCTATATTGGTGGTCTGTTTATTGTTTTCTGCAGCATGATAAAGGTACCACAATTGTTCTCATTGCTTTTTGATACTCACTACTTCAGATTTCAATTGGGTTTTTGGCAATTTTAATTGGGTATTTACGCAAATACGCAGCTTATCTGGAACTCTGACCCATTTCAGGCGAGCAAAAACCAAAGGCAGATAATTCTTAAATTAGAAAGTTGAGAATTGTCATACTTGAGAGGGATATACTTTTGGGTTGTGGTCTATGCATGTGAGTTTTGTTTGTTTGTTGGAGTTTAACGGCCTATCAACAGCTAAGGTCATTTAAGGCCGGGTCAATGGGTTTAGTACTAAACCCATATATTACCTGTACAAGTACATGTACATGTTCAAGTACATGTACAAATGGGTGGAAAATCCCAAAATCAGAACTGAAAATTTACAATAACAAAAGTATATATTCAGCCCTGAAATCAGAATAATCCTGATCTGATGCCAGGTCCTCGCCACACCAGAATCACTTGGCCCCTCCCAAAAGAAGTAGGATTAGTAATAATCTTACTACTTTTATAATGGGCAATAACCCAATTCAACTCCCAGGTAACTAAAGAGCCAAAGATAAAAAATGTACCTGAGGGCCAAACCAGGCAAATCGTGATTCCTATAAGGAGGAACCCATACCGTTAATTTACGCCGTCTCATTCGCCCGACCACCACCCACTATGCATGTGAGACGTTTCAAGAAATCAATAGGGTATTCAAGTTATGCACCAGGGGGCCATTTCACTAAAGTTTGTACGACTAAAATGTTTGTAAATGCAAATTTAGGATCGTCTGTAAAGTTCAATTGATGGATTTACATTTATTGAGCATAGGCTGCATATGCAACATGTTTAAGGTGAAATTTACAGACTATCATAATGTTGCACTTACAAACATTTTAGTCGTACAAAGTTAAGTGAAACAGCCGCCAGACATGGAACTGTCTGTTGTAGACATGGCGGCATCAGAATGGTGTCAAATCGATCGTACCATAATAACCCTAAATATCCGGACACTATTTGTTTTGTGAAACTCCTATAAAATAGCCCCAAAACAAATTAAATCCCAATATATTATGATTGTTATAAATCAGTACACGCACACTAACCCTAAACTAAACACGGAGACACTCAGTCTGTAGCCTATTTCACCAACATTGCAAAGTATACTTATCTAGCAAAGTATACTCTGAGGGAGAAATTTTCAATTTAAGGATAAATTTATAAATATTTATTATACTGAATTTATTACATTATCACAGCCATTTTGGCTGTGATAATGTAATAAATTCAGTATAATAATTCTGCATACTTTTAATCATCACATATATGCAGTCGTTAGTTCTATATGAAATAATGCATTTCGGGAATAACAAATGATTACTCCCTCAAAGAATACTTTGCTAGATAAGAATACTTTTGCAATTTTGATGAAATCGGCTACTGGGAAACCAGACATTTACGTGTGTTTCCTAGAATAAATTGTGTCTGATAATTTACAACTGTACGCACCTGTTTGGCGTATTTCACAATGGCAGCGGCTATGGGATGTTCCGAGCTGGCCTCGGCTGAACCAGCTATGGTGAGGAGCTTCGTGAGGGAGCAGATTTTACTCTCGACAAACATGGCGACTCGCGACACCCGCGGCACACCGTGGGTCACTGTACCCGTCTTGTCGAACACAATGCTCTTGATCTGCATATAGAGTGACGAGTTAATAATCTTTTATTAAACGAGATTACTGATTTCATAAGAAATGAGGTGAAAAGGTTTAATATTCCAGCAACAGTTAATGTCAAACAGGGACCTCGGTTTCAAGTCTCATCCAAAGAAACAGTGTGATGGAAACACCATGAAAGTAGTTTTTTCAATGAGGTTAATAAATATATTAAATCAACACCAATGCTAGATTCTATTTCTTGTGTCACGGTACGGATCTAGTAACTTAGAAGAGAAGATATGTGTCTGTGCCCAGTTAGCTCAGTCGGTAGAGTTCGAGTCCTGGGTCGGGTGCATATTTTCTCTTCCTGTTACATTTGGCGCCCAACGTGGGGCCATGACTGACATATACTTTGAGATTGTATATCTGTGACCGATGACGTCATGAATAAAAGTTAGTAAAAATTCAAATACGGCTTATACGACACAAACATGAATATGTCATTCAGAAATGTACTTACCTACATTCGATTTAACACTAGATGACCGCGTCCCGCATTTCACGCCACCGAGGCTTTGACAATATACCGAAATGATAATATACCGTAAAACTTTATCCAAAAACTATAAGCAAAAACATTAACCGGACAGACGTACGTAAGGATGCCAATGTGCCGACTATATCACGATGACTGCAAGAGGACGCGATAAAAAAATTATTACATAATTTTCAATTTACATTTGTTAGACAATTTACACAAATTCATCAATATGAATTATGTTAAACAAGAGGGCCATGATGGCCCTAATTCGCTCACCTGACTCCATGAACACCAGAGGAGAATGTGACATTGAGTTCATGTGTCTTAAAAAAATTGTGCTATTTTTAGATGGCGGTAAACTTGGATTAAGCGATGACTCATTTTACAAAATCTGAAAATGCTTCACCCAGCATCGGCCATGTGGTTCCTGAGAAAAAGACGTTCAAAATCTTGAATAAATGGACCTTTTGGTGGCCATCATGGATGACATAATCATCCGATTCCGACAAATATTGCACCAGAGTGATCGCCTCATTGATACCTTCAATTTGATATATGACATGGCCAAGCGGTTCATGTGAAGAAGAATTTTGAAATCTCTAATAAAAGAACGACCTTTTGACATTTCGGCGGCCATCTTGGATGACATAACAATCCGATTTGGACAAAAAATGTACCAGAGTGATCGCCTCATTGATACCTTCAATTTGATATATAACATGACCATATTCGGTGAAAAATAAAATTTGACCCCATGGGCCACGCCCATTTTTGACCCCGGGGTCACCATTTTCACAACTTTGAAAGAGCATTGTACATCGATCATTCCTACCAAGTTTCGTCGAAATCCGGATAGCGGTTCATGAGAAGAAGATTTTTTAAGAATTTATGCTATTTTTAGACGGCGGCCATCTTGGATTAGCGATGACCTCCATTTTAACAAATCTGAAAAGGCTTCACATATGGACAATAACTTTTAAGTTTGGCTACCATGGGCCAAGCGGTTCATGTGAAGAAGAATTTTGAAATCTCTAATAAAAGAACGACCTTTTGACCTTTCGGCGGCCATCTTGGATGACATAACAATCCGATTTCGACAGAAAATGCAGCAGATTGATTGCCTCATTGATACCTTCAATTTGATATATGACATGACCATATTCGGTCAAAAATAAAATTTGACCCCAATTTGACCCCACGGGCCACGCCCATTTTTGACCCCGGGGTCACCATTTTAACAATTTTGAAAGAGCAATGTACATCGATCATTCCTACCAAGTTTCGTCGAAGTCCGGCTAGCGGTTCATGAGAAGAAGATTTTTTAAGAATTTATTATGCTATTTTTAGACGGTGGCCATCTTGGATTAGCGATGACCTCCATTTTAACAAATCTGAAAAGGCTTCACCCATGGACCATAACTTTTAAGTTTGGCTACCATGGGCCAAGCGGTTCATGTGAAGAAGAATTTTGAAATCTCTAATAAAAGAACGACCTTTTGACCTTTCAGCGGCCATCTTGGATGACATAACAATCCGATTTCGACAGAAAATGCACCAGAGTGATCGCCTCATTGATACCTTCAATTTGATATATGACATGACCATATTCGGTCAAAAATAAAATTTGACCCCAATTTGACTCCACGGGCCACACCCATTTTTGACCCCGGGGTCACCATTTTAACAACTTTGAAAGAGCAATGCACATCGATCATTCCTACCAAGTTTTGTCGAAATCCGGCAAGCGGTTCATGAGAAGAAGATTTTTTAAGAATTTATGCTATTTTTAGACGGCGGCCATCTTGGATTAGCGATGACCTCCATTTTAACAAATCTGAAAAGGCTTCACCCATGGACCATAACTTTTAAGTTTGGCTACCATGGGCAAAGCGGTTCATGTGAAGAAGAATTTTGAAATCTCTAATAAAAGAACGACCTTTTGACCTTCCGGCGGCCATCTTGGATGACATAACAATCCGATTTCGACAAAAAATGCACCAGAGTGATCGCCTCATTGATTTGACCCCAATTTGACCCCAATTTGACCCCACGGGCCACGCCCATTTTTGACCCCAGGGTCACCATTTTAACAACTTTGAAAGAGCAATGTACATCGATCATTCCTACCAAGTTTTGTCGAAATCCGGTTGGCGGTTCTTGAGAAGATTTTTTAAGAATTTGTGCTATTTTTAGACGGCGGTCATCTTGGATTACGTAATGACGTCATTTTAACAATTTTGTAATCCCCTACCTAAGGACCATGACCATGAAGTTTGGTGACCATAGGCCCAATGGTTACCGAGGAGAAGACGTTTGAAAATGTTCACGGACGACGACGACGACGGACGACGGACGACGGACGACGGACGACGGACACATTGCAGTAACAATAGCTCACATGAGCTTCGCTCAGGTGAGCTAAAAATACTATGGTCTACAATGTGGAAGGGGATAGTACAACAGTTACCTTGTGTGTCAGTTCGAGCGGTTCCCCGCCCTTGATCAATATCCCGTTAATCGCCCCCACCCCGGTGCCCACCATCACAGCAGTTGGCGTGGCCAGACCGAGGGCGCACGGGCACGCGATACTCAGCACGGTGATCGCAAACTGGAACGCCTTCTGGAAGATTATCTCCGCCTTGTCTACGTCAACGTACTCCTGAAATAGAGGTCAGAGTTCAAGGTCAAGGTCAGGGTGAGTCAATCTATGCTGTACAATATAGCAATACACAACAGTTTTGTCACATGGTTCGTCTCATATACACTTTTGGCGAGAAATCGGTAACGCTAACATACTCCTGAAATTGAGGTCAGAGGTCAAGGTCAGAAGTCAAGGTAAAATAGATGTAAAGGTGAAACTGTAACGCGTCACCAACAGCTAAGGTTATATAGAAACCGAGTGTCGGTTTAAAGTCTCATCCAAAGTACCAGTGGGATGGAAATACTATGGAAGTATGTTTATGTCTACAGCAGGAATTGAACCTACAGCTTTCAGGATTGAATTGCAATGCTTTACCCAGGCCCGTACACAGAGGGGGTGCAACGGTGTGTACGCACCCCCCATTAACCTTTTCAACACCACAGGCCTGTATAGTGGTATTGGCAAAAAGTGTAGATCCAGATGAGCCGGCTCGTGACGAGCCGTCTCATCATGATCTGCACGTTTTGCAAGTAATTTTCATAATTTTGAGAACAAAAATACCCCGTGTTCATAAATGGACTGGTCTGAAAATAATTTTGTGATAATAGGATTGGTTGCAAAATTAGCATATCAAAAGGGTTAATCTGCCGAGGTCTGTCCATGGATGTGCAAAAGAAAAAGTGAATGCGTTTAATATGAAGTTTAGATAGTAAATACCCCAAACAAAATAGAGAAAGTGAGCAGGGGCTCACGTATACCCCCGGCCAGCGCCTGGACCAACAAATAAAAAGTTTAATGCAAATATTTTACAAGAAATCCGCGGAATCATATGTCTCGCCTTGTTCCGCCTTGACCTTGACCCTGGGGCCTTGACCTTGACCCTAGGGCCCCGAGAATAGTCCTATATTCATGTACATATCATCGTAAAGGTATGTATAAAGTTTGATGACTGTAGCTGATAAGGTGTTGAAGTAATGACCATAACACGAAAACTTAACATTGAATGACGACGCCGCCTCCGACGACTACTCCGGAAAAGCAAAACCTTAGTCTCGCTTTCCGCTTTCGCGGGCGAGACAAAAACCTTTAACGCAAATTTCCAAGTACTTTGACCTTGGACATGAAGGCCACATGGGTGTGGTATGGAATGAAAATATGGACGATGATAAGGAAGTATATGAAGTTTGAAGTCAATCCGACTTACCGTTGCAGAGATAATGGGTACCCGAAAACTTTTAACACAAATCTTCCGGACGCAAATTTATGAGTAATTTGACCTTGACCTTGGACATGAAGGCCGCATGCATGTGGTATGGAATGAAAATATGGATGATGATCAGGAAGTATATGAAGTTCAAGGTCAATCCAACTTACCGAGATGTTGGATACCCAAAAACTTTCACGTGGAAAGACGGACGGACGGGACGGACGGACAGACGGACGGACGAACAGACGTACAAACAAACAGAAGGACGGACGGAATTACCAAATCTATATACCCCTCGACATACTTCATATGCCGGCAGTATAATTAATGCAAATCTCGTACAGACAGACATGCTTCTAACAAGTAATATAGATTGTTATCAGGCTACAGGAGTGTGCTATTTGATCAGGAGCTACACTGGTCACAAATTTCATAAGCCCCACGTCATTCGACCGTCGTTTGTCAATCCTCAATGATGGTGGGCTTTCTTATGAGACACGCCATGTGATTTTGAACCTAAGAACATGTGCAATATTTCATGAAAAATATGTACAAAATTTACGATATATTCCGTAAATGACTTCGGAAGTAGACAAAATTCTGCACGTAAATTTCCTCAACTTTCGACATCATTTACCGAATATATCACAGTTTCTGTATTTAAATATATTTCATGAAAAATCGCACATGTTCTTAAGTAGAAAATAAGATGACGTGTCCCATATATGGCTATGACTGGAGAAATGGGACTTATGGGATTTGTGACCAGTGTAGGTCCCGACCAAATATCACACTCCTGGGGGCCGTTTCACTGAACTTCTTACGACTAAAATGTTCGTAAGTGCAAAATTATAATAGTCTGTGAATTTCACATTAACAATGTATTCTTGTAAACAATGATTGGATTTACATTTATTGAGCATAGGCTGCATATGCAGCCTATGCTCAATAAATGTAAATCCATCAATTGAAATTTCCAGACGATCCTAAATTTGCACTTACGAAGATTTTAGTCGAACGAAGTTTAGTGAAACGGGCCCCTGTAGCCTGAGAATTCCCATTTGCTATGGGAAGATTACAGATTTTGCGTCATTCACAGAAAATAAAACAGTTTCTGTGAACATTTTTCATGAAAAACCAATATATTTGGTTATTCTTGTGATCAAATATGAACACTTACATAAAAGTGCTTGTCGACTGCAGTGATGTCCACATACCCAACTATCACCCATATAGTCACAGTGAGCATCGCCAATACACAGACGATGGGCACGAAATAACCAGCAATCGTATCTGCTACTTGCTGAATGGGAGCCTGTAGATGGACAAATAGGCTGGTTAGTTGGGTTTTTGTTTTGTTGAGTGACTGAATGGTTGGTTGGCTGGTTCTTTTGGTTGGTTTGGTAATTAAATGGTTGGTTGGCTGGTTCTGTTGGTTGGTTGGGTGATTGAATGGTTGGTTGCAACAGGCAATCATATCTGCTACTTGCTGAATGGGAGTCTGCATATGGACAAATGGTTGGTTGGTTGGTTGGTTGGTTGGTTGGTTGGTTGGTTGGTTGGTTGGTTGGTTGGTTGGTTGGTTGGTTGGTTGGTTGGTTGGTTGGTTGGTTGGTTGGTTGGTTGGTTGGTTGGTTGGTTGGTTGGTTGGTTGGTTGGTTGGTTGGTTGGTTGGTTGGTTGGTTGGTTGGTTGGTTGGTTGGTTGGTTGGTTGGTTGGTTGGTTGGTTGGTTGGTTGGGGTTGGTTGGTTGGTTGGTTGGTTGGTTGGTTGGTTGGTTGGTTGGTTGGTTGGTTGGTTGGTTGGTTGGTTGGTTGGTTGGTTGGTTTGTTTGGTTCAAGGATCCAAATCGCAATATCCTGATCTGGTGAACTAAGCCGGAATTGTGAACACTATGTATTGGTTTCCACTAACGTGGGTGAGGCAAAACGGGACAGTTTTACGTGTGCGGTCAGTGTAACCCCTGATCAGCCTGCACATCCACACGATCTGATCAGAAAATGTGAAAATTGAATGTGTTTAACATCCCAGCAACAGCTAACGTCATATTGAGACAGGACCACAATTTGAGTGAGGAATGTTTCTACTGACCTTGGACGTCTGGGCCTCCTCGACCAGCTTGACAATCTGTGACAGGGTTGTGTCCGAGCCAACGTGGGTCGCCTCCACCATCAACAGCCCGTTCTGGTTAATCGAACCCCCGATCATGGACGACCCTAAAACCACAGTGTACACATGAGCCACTGGCTGAAACTAGAACAAGTGAGCGGAGGCTCACGGATACCCCTGGCCACCACTTGGACTGACAAACTAAATCATTAACGCAAATCTCATCTGGTAGACGGACAGACAGACGGGCGGGGGGCGGGCGGGCGGGCGGGGGGGCGGGCGGGCGGGATGGCGGGCGGGATAGTTCTGAATAGTCACTGGATAGTTCTGCTTCAAGTTTAATACGAATTTTGCTATGTTGATCCAGTATGCTGTTCGCCATTTTTGTTTACACTACCGGATCCGCAACATTAGCAGAAAAAAATGTGACGTTGCAAACACGCATGTGATGTCATACATCACACAATTTACGTCACTAATTGACGTCAGAACGCTATGACATTTTATCTGCACAGACTTCTTTGAACTATGTTGAATATTCAGGGAATTTTGACTGAATATGAGAATGTTAATGACATTTAAATTTGTTTGGAATGCCTTAGGTGAGCAGAAATAGCCAGCACCACTGTACCCCTCAACATACTTCGTATGCCAGGGGTATAAATATAGTTTTGTCTACTGACCACTTACATGACAATTTGTGTTTTAATGCAATCCAGTAGACCTGGGGCCCGTTTCACTAAACTTTGTACGACTAAAATGTTTGTAAGTGCAAATTTAGGATCGTCCGGAAATTTCAATTGATGGATGAACATTTATTGAGCATATGCTGCATATGCAGCCTATACTCAATAAATGTAAATCCATCAATTGTTAATTGTGAAATTTACAGACTGTCATAATTTTGCACTTACGAACATTTTAGTGTACAAAGTTTAGTGCAACGGCCGCCTGTATTTCATAGTATTACAAATGTGGCTGTAACTGGAGAAATGGGGCTTAGGTGTTTTGCGACCAGATCCAGATGGTGTCTGATCAGGAGCTACGGTGGTCACAAATCCAATACGGACCATTTCTCCAGTCACAGCCACAAATATGCTACAAAATCTCAACTTACCAACTTTCTTGAGCACGGGCATGGATTCCCCGGTGATGAGCGATTCGTCACAGGTCGACGACCCATCGATTACTTTTCCGTCCACTGGCACCTTCTCTCCCGGCACCACCTGTGGTGAACAATAATGTGGTGAACGTTTCTCAGCCACAAGCCAAATTACACATTACGATCTGATCAAATGAAATGATTTAGTTTGGCTGATATAGGTCATTTGCAGTTCATAAAGCGAAAAACCGTATATTTAGGGGATAACTATGCTTTGTTTTTCGATTTGGAGCGGTATGTGGGAGGTTTTATGGTCTGTGAATCAGTTTTACGGCGACCATAAAACCTCACACATACCGCTCCAAATAGAAAAACAAAGCATGGTAATCCCAATTCTAATGCACCTAGTGTGCTCCCCGCTTTCTGCAACGTCGTAGCATATCACGAACAGTGATATTTTTCAATACGTCAGCAGGTTGTTGTCGTCATCGATAACTGCCTCACATAAATGAATTAGAAGAAATGTAACTCCGCCGAAGAATATTCCCATTTCAAATTGAGATTAACGGGACTTTTTCTAAGACATCTATACATTTATTCAACTGTAATGTTTATTTTAACAATTATATTGCTTTTATATGTGTCGTTGCAGCAGTTATTTGCTTTTATTCATTTAAAGAAATTCCAACATTTCTGCTCTATTTGCCATACTATTGGCTCTATTGGGCCTAATGGCTCTATTTGACCCATGATTGACTATTTGACCCATGATTGACTCTATTTGACCCATGATTGACTCTATTTGTCCCATGATTGGCTCTATTTTCCCTATGATTGACTCTATTTGTCTATTCGTCCTAATGGCTATATTTGTCCCATGATTGACTCTATTTGTCCCATGATTGGCTCTATTTGCCCTATGATTGACTCTATTTGTCTATTCGTCCTAATGGCTATATTTGTCCCATGATTGACTCTATTTGTCTCATGATTGACCCTAAATGTCCTAATGGCTCTATTTGTCCCACAATCAGCTCTATTTACCATATGATTGGCTATATGTGTCCCTCTATTTGCCCTATGATTGACTCTATTTGCCTATGATTGACTCTATGTGTCCCATGAATGGCTCTATTTGTCCTATTTGTCCTAGAATGGCTCTATTTGTCCCATGATTGGCTCTATTTTCCTTATGATCGACTCTATTTGTCCCATGATTGGCTCTATTTTCCCTATGATCGACTCTATTTGTCCTATGATTGACTCTATTTGTCCTATGATCGACTCTATTTGTCCTATGATTGACTCTATTTGTCCCATGATTGGCTCTATTTGCCCTATGATTTGCTCTATTTGTCCTAATGGATCTATTTGTCCCATGATTGGCTCTATTTGCCCTATGTTTGGCTCTATTTGTCATAATGAATCTATTTGTCCCATGATTGGCTCTATTTGTCCTAATGAATCTATGTGTCATATGATTGACTCTATTTGTCCCATGATTGGCTCTATTTGTCCAAATGAATATATTTGTCCTATTTGTCATAATGGCTCTATTTGTCCGATGATTGACTATTTGTCCCATGATTGGCTCTATTTGCCCCATGTTTGGCTCTATTTGTCCTAATGAATCTATTTGTCCCATGATTGGCTCTATTTTCCCTATGATTGACTCTATTTGCCCCATGATTGACTCTATTTTCCCTATAATTGACTCTATTTGTCTATTCGTCCTAATGGCTATATTTGTCCCATGATTGACTCTATTTGACCCATGATTGACTCTATTTGACCCATGATTGACTCCATGATTGACTCTATTTGACCCATGATTGACTCTATTTGTCCCATGATTGACTCTATTTTCCCTATGATTGACTCTATTTGTCTATTCGTCCTAATGGCTATATTTGTCCCATGATTGACTCTATTTGTCCCATGATTGGCTCTATTTGCCCTATGATTGACTCTATTTGTCTATTCGTCCTAATGGCTATATTTGTCCCATGATTGACTCTATTTGTCCCATGATTGGCTCTATTTGCCCTATGATTGACTCTATTTGTCTATTCGTCCTAATGGCTATATTTGTCCCATGATTGACTCTATTTGTCCCATGATTGGCTCTATTTGCCCTATGATTGACTCTATTTGTCTATTCGTCCTAATGGCTATATTTGTCCCATGATTGACTCTATTTGTCTCATGATTGACCCTAAATGTCCTAATGGCTCTATTTGTCCCACAATCAGCTATATTTACCATATGATTGGCTCTATTTGTCCTAATGGCTATATGTGTCCCTCTATTTGCCCTATGATTGACTCTATTTGCCTATGATTGACTCTATGTGTCCCATGAATGGCTCTATTTGTCCTATTTGTCCTAGAATGGCTCTATTTGTCCCATGATTGGCTCTATTTTCCCTATGATCGACTCTATTTGTCCTATGATTGACTCTATTTGTCCTATGATTGACTCTATTTGTCCTATGATCGACTCTATTTGTCCTATGATTGACTCTATTTGTCCCATGATTGGCTCTATTTGCCCTATGATTTGCTCTATTTGTCCTAATGGATCTATTTGTCCCATGATTGGCTCTATTTGCCCTATGTTTGGCTCTATTTGTCGTAATGAATCTATTTGTCCCATGATTGGCTCTATTTGTCCTAATGAATCTATGTGTCATATGATTGACTCTATTTGTCCCATGATTGGCTCTATTTGTCCAAATGAATATATTTGTCCTATTTGTCATAATGGCTCTATTTGTCCGATGATTGACTATTTGTCCCATGATTGGCTCTATTTGCCCCATGTTTGGCTCTATTTGTCCTAATGAATCTATTTGTCCCATGATTGGCTCTATTTGCCCCATGTTTGGCTCGATTTGTCCTAATGAATCTATTTGTCCCATGATTGGCTCTATTTGTCCTAATGAATCTATTTGTCCTATGATTGACTCTATTTGTCCCATGATTGGCTCTATTTGTCCTAACGATTGACTCTATTTGTCCTAATGAATCTATTTGTCCTATGATTGACTCTATTTGTCCCACAATTGGCTCTATTTGCCCTATGTTTGTCTCTATTTGTCCAAATGGATCTAGTTGCCCTATGAAAAGGCTTTATTTGCCCTATGTTTGTCTCTATTTGTCCAAATGGATCTAGTTGCCCTATGAAAAGGCTTTATTTGCCCTATGATTCGCTCTAGGTGTCCTAGTGGCTCTATTTGTCCCACAATTGGCTTTATTTGCCCTATGATTCGCTATAATTTGCCTATGATGGACTATTTTCCCTATCACGCCTGCATTACCTTGATGATATCCCCACGTTGGACCAGGTCTACACTGATTGTCTTCTCCAGAATGATCGTCCCTTCTTTGTCCAGTTCTACCAGTACGGCCTCTGATGGCTGCAGGGACATCAGCTTGGCTAGTGCTTCCGACGTCTTACCCTGCAATAGGGATTGGTTGGTTGATTAGTTGATTGGCCAATGCTTATTGCATCTTGTACATTTCTATGAGATGTCATTGTTAATGACCATGGCAACCACACAAATGTACAAGGGAAGCAATATTAACTGCATTTGTACCTGTTGCTAGGTAACAAGAACGGAAATAGATCACATTGTACCTGTTGCTAGGTAACAAGAACGAAAATAGATCACAATTTTTTCCGGGCTTATGTTTTTTGTAACAAATTGAATTGAGCTATTATAATATCACACATACCCATGGTGTTACCATGATGTATTTACAGTAATCTTTACACACATGCTTTCAATACAAAATTTCATCTTGTGAACTTAAATTTTGTACATGTAGAATATATGTATTTACTATACTCTATCACTAAGTGAATTCAGCAATAAACACACCTTTCAGTGATATGTGGCTGTGGCTGGAGAATGGGGCTTACAGGTTTTGCGACCAGTGTAGATCCAGATCAGACTGTGCATCCGCACAGTCTGATCAGGATCTGCACTCTTCGCCATTCCATCAATGAAACACCCATCAAGCTTCTCACAAGCAATACTAGGTGGTACAGAAAGTGAGAAATGGACATAAAGACAAAAACTTAACATTGAAAATGGCTAAATGGCTAAGGGAAGAAAAATTTCCGGGGGGAGGGGTGGACTGGCTTTTTTGTTTAGGGGTACCACCACCGGAATTTACATAAAATTATACCCCCCACCACCAGAATTTATTTCTTGCATAACCCCCCACCACCGGAATTGATTTTTTGCATAAAACACCCCCCACCACCAGAATTTATTTCTCCTTTAACCCCCACCACCAGAAAATGTTATTCTTAGGGAGCAATATGTGAAATTGTTTGATTATTACCACTGCCGGAAGCTGAGGTCAACTAATATTGCTGAAGTTGTGTCATAAATAACGTTGATGTGTGTCGACATTAGGACACTGACAAGTACTGGTTTGTTATTGGCAGACGTTGTGGACAGCATATCTGTGAAAGAATATATCAAGCTGCTCTTTGTTCTATATTAATAAAACACATTATTATAAATATTAATCATTATACAGTCAAATGTCTTCAGCAGCCACCCAAGGGAAGTGACAACACTGGCTGCTTAACAGAGGTGACCTCTTAATAGAGGGTTGTGTTTTCAGGTAAATTTTGAAAATTGAAATGAAGATAAAGATAACACCATTTACGGAAAATATTTTCGAAATCAATATCGGCGAAATATGGCGACAGATCTGCGTATAATCCAGTGTTTTTTTTAACCCATTCCTTTCGGAATACACATTTACGGATATGAAATTTATTAAATATTTTATTTTTATTTTTATTTTTGTTATTTCTCAATGAAAGTATATGTTGTGACCACTCATTTAAACCGTCTGACGAAATGGTTTAAACGGCTGGGTGATATCGATTTTTTTGCACAAAGTAACACACAAATCTCGCCTGTGTAATATTTCAAAATCAGTCGTATCTTCCGTAAATGACGCTGAATGTCGAGTGCAGCCGAAATGACGCTGAAAGCAGCATATAGCTATGTCAGACCAATTTGCACTGTCTGCTGACGTAAATATGATGTTTTTAATTAGAGATTGGCGAACACTGTAAACCATGTGCAGACTACTCGAATGCACCGCCTGGTCTGGCCGCTAATGCAATAAGCCGGGATTTGTCAGAGATAGAGATCCAATTAACATAAACACGTTTGCCGTGTCATAAATAGACTGGTTCCCGGTAGAATTGTTTCACTAGGCACGCATCAGACAGGGTACCAGTCTAGTGACGAATACGAAACTGACGTCAGCAACCGCGTGTATTGATATTTGATATGGCTTCGTGTTGTAAATCTTGACACGCGGTGTGTTTGATGTCGGCCAGCTAACTTAGGCTTGCCACTTTGGACAAATCAGCATCGTGTAAACACACAGTTTTGAAACTAATGATGGAGTTTTATAACGTGTGTGGAATTGCATTATGCATATTGGGATTTAACGTTAATGGCGTCATGCAATATTTTTCATGGCAAAATGACACCGACCGATATGGGCTCGGTAAATGTTTTCAAAAGTTAACTCAAATGATAGAGGCCAGCGCATTGACTGCCGACATCATTGTTAATTCGCGCTTCGGTAACGATCGCCGCAGGGTACATTGACATCGCGATTAGCGGTGACCGTTTAATGAAATTGGATCACTAGTTTGGGACGATAATTAATGACCGCTGGCCGCGTCAGACGAGTGACAGTTGAATGAAAGCATTTTATATAGCAAAAATGCACGGGAGGAATTTGAAGTGGCCGCTTAACAGCGGTGACCGCTGATTAAAGTTGACCCCCCGAGCAGGTTCGACTGTACATGTAATACCATCGACTTGGTACTTTAATACCCTATATGTGTATGCCATAAATATTAAAATCCACTGAAGTCCATTAGACAGAAAGGCGCCATTTTTTTATGAATCCAAAATTGTTATGAATGCGTGACGTCAACACGTAGTAAATAAGACACGCCCATAAACATTCATACGCACATAGTTTCTTCAATAAAACACAAATATTATTAAAAATAAGGAAATTAAGTAGTAGAAATGTAATAAATAGGATAATTAATCATTCAGGATTGAATAGCGTGAAATAATACACTCATGTTCGTCGGTTCCACGTAAACAATGCGTTCGCTACGCGAACTTGTTGTTTACGCGGAGACCGACGAACACTCGTGTACGAGATGTCTTGACTCTTGGGGTCGAGATGTCTGACAGCCAATCGAACTAGGCCGAACGCGCTTGCAAGAACGACAACTCTTAATAACTTTCGCTAACTGACCAGTGAACATTCAATGTCGGTGTTTTTTTATGGAGACTTCTAAATTGATACACCGACACCCACTTTAATACTTATGGAAAATACCACCCACCAACATCATAGGGGAACTTAACCCCCCACCACCAGAAAGGATAAAAAAAATACCCCTACCTATAGATATTTTAAATGACGTAGACTCCACCCAGTAGAAAAATAAATAAATTAATACGACCACCACCAAATCCCGTCCGTCCGTCCCCCCCCCCCCACCCCCAATAGGCCAAGGTCAAAAACAGGTGACATGTTGAATAGTGGTATGTGATGGGTACCCGTTGGTTATAAAGCTGTGCAAGTATGGTGGTTCTATGTGGGACAGTAACAGAGAAATGGACAAAACACGAAAATTTAACATTGGACTTGGACACTGCTGCCTACCCGCTCGGCTTTCGCCAATAAGCGGTTAAAAATCACATTTTAGCGATATGACAAATTCATCGCTTACCTTCGCGATGTGCTCCAGCCATCGACCAAGGGAAATAAACACAATCAACATCGGAGTCGTTTCGAAGAATGTGACGGGACTGAACGATTCCTGCATAATCATGGCAGCTATGACAACGAGCACCGAGTAGGAATACGATATACTGGTTGCCAAGACAACCAGCACGTCCATGTTGGTGGCTCCGTGCTTCACGGCCTTGTATGCTTGTATGTAGAAGTATCGCCCGCCAATGAACTGAAATATAAAGAGAATACCAGTCTAGTGTTGTTTGTTTGCTTGTTGGGGTTTAACGGCCTATCAACAGCTAAGGTCATTTAAGGCAGCGTCAATGGGTTCAGTACTAAATCCCATATATTACCTGTACAAATGGGGGGGGGGGGTGGGGGGGGGGGGAATCCCATAATCAGAACCGATATATTTACAATACAAAAACAATTATATTCAGCCCTGAAATCATAAAAAACACTGATATGATGCCAGGTCCTCACCACACCAGAATCATTTGGCCCCCTCCCAAAATCCGTACGATCAGTAATAATCTTTACTACTTTTATAATGGGCAATAACCCAATTCAACTCTCAGGTAACAAAAGAGCCAAAGGTCAAAACGTACCCGAGGGCCATACCAGGCAAATCGTGATTCCTATTTTAAGGGGGAACCGTTAATTTACGCCATCGTGTTCGCCCGACCAACGACGCACACCAGTCTAGTGTCTTTTGATAGTTAGCAGGAATGGCTAGGAAACACGTAGGAATTCCGAGGCTTGCCGCAGAATTCCTACCGTTTACGAGCCATGCCACGCAATATGTTATCAGTCAGCACGTATTCGGCCAATATAAAGCTCGCTACCTGATAAAAGGGAACAATTATGTGAGAAGTGGATTCATTGAATGCGTTTTACAGATATCCTGCGAGTCATATCAAACTATTATCTATTCTTATCATATAAATAGTCATTTTTTCAAAACAAATTGTATCCAAATTCACTGTTATTGTGATAAACCCTGTACAACCATACTTACCCTGAACATTGGGACACTCTTTGTTATGAAAAACCATATATTATAGGAATGAATGGCCTTTTTGTGGAATTTATCGGGGTATAAACTTGGAAAAGTTGTGGGAATACTGGACGAAGCGATAAAAAAATACAATTTTCGAAAAAAAAAGAAAAAAAGAAGAAAATTGTAATTTTGTTAAGGCCTCGTCCAGTATTCCCGCGACTTTTACAAGTTTATATCCCCGATAAATTCCACAAAAAGGCCATTCATTCCTTATAATTCCAGCATTTGAAATAAATTCATCAAGAAAATGTGTTTATTTTCCGTTTTCATAAGAATTATTTTAATTGCGCCTCACGGTTACGGAAAGTAGTTCGGCATGGGAGTTTACTGGGATATAAATTTTGGACAGAGACTTGCTACGGGCCAATCAAATGTTAAGGAATTGTGTAAATATTTTTGTGCTGGAATTATTTATATATATTTATATGTGTTTGCCAGAATAAATAAATGGTGTCCAAATATTTAGGGTTAATACGGTAGGTATACCATGTATGCTGTGACCAAGGACCTGAGCATTGCATCAAAGGGAAATAACTCCTAAAGTGCAAAATTCAATGTACTTTTTCTTGCATCAGATACCTGTATGAAGAATCATGAATATATTCTACTACAGACCTGTATGGTGGTATCGGCAAATAGTGTAGATCCGGATGAGCCGGCTCATTTTGATATGTTAATTTTGCAACCAATCCAACCGTTACAAAATGGTTTTTAGACTAGTCCATTTATGAAAAGGGGGTATGTTTTGTTCTCAAAAATTTTAAATTTACTTTCAAAAAGTGCAGATCCTGATGAGACGGCTCACTACGAGCCGGCTCATCTGAATCTGCACTGTTTGCATAAACAGCTGTAGCGGGCTTTCAAGTTCAAAGGGTTAACTACCACAAGTACCCACGATTACCTGAACAGGCGTGGCCAAAATAAACATCAGAAGATTATCCAATGAGAGGCCAGGAGTTAGCATTATCTGGTAACCATGGCCACTGCCTTTGTGCACCGCCATCGCCATGGTGGAGGTAGCCACGGTGTCATTCACGGCACCGTCCATCAGGGTATCGTCTTCCGGTGTCGGGGCAAACATGAAGTATAACATAGTTCCCATGGACGGGATGCCGAATATCAACGACCATAGAAACGATGTCCTCCATCTGAAAGTAGGAGTAACGGGATTCAATTTGTTAATTAAAATAATAAATGTGAAATGTGAAATGTAAATGCATTGATTTAACGATGGCACTGGCTCGATGACCTTGCACGTCGGGACCGACTATTTAAGTCCCCATCAGGACTAGGCTAGCACAAAGATATCTTGCCCAAGGACACGCAGAATCGGCCACTAGCAAAGGGTCGAGGTGGGAATAGAACCCAGGGTCTCAGGATCCGCAATTATACAAATACATGTATTGAAGCAATGTGATTTTGTACCTAAGAAGATGTGCAAGTTTTCATGAAAATATTTACAGAAACTTTTATATTTTCCGTAAATGATGTTGGACTGTAACCTACTGCTTAATAGATATTGATATTAATTAAAAGGAAATGACAGGGTCGAATTGGGACAAAATTTTCACCTTTCGAAGACGTATACAGAAAATATGGATGATGACAAATAAGTATATGACGTTTCAAGCCAATCCGACTTATGGTAACAGAGATGGTAGGAAGCCGAAAACATTAACACAAATCTCAAATCGACAGACAAACAGATGAACAGACGGATAGACAAATAGATAGATAAACTTTAACATCAGATATAAACGAGTGATACCCATCAAAATTAAACACATTTAGGTTCACAGGGTGTCCGGTTTAACGAGGTTCCACTGTATTACGCTCACCTTTTGATTTGATCTCGGTGGTCATAACGGGAGGCGTCTGTATCGCTGTTAGTGTATAGAGCAGCAGTAAATCCCATATCCTGTCAAACAAGAATTACAACATTCCATAGTGACATACAGAAGAAAGTGAAAGTGAATATGTTTAACCCTTTGAACCCGACAACTCGCTATAGCAGGATTTGCAAACAGTGCAGATCCAGATGAGCCGGCTCGTGATGAGCTGGCTCGTGATGAGCCGTCCCATCTGGATCTGCATTTTTTGCAAGTAATTTTCATATTTTTCAGACAAAAGCCACCCACTTATGTGGGTGAGACAAAAAGTATGTCAAGGTCATGCAAATGACCCCATGGTGGTTTGTTCGTTTGTTTATTAGTGTTTAACGGCCTATCAACAGCTAAGGTCATGTAAGGCCGGGCAAACGGGTTCGATCCCATTTTAACCTGCTGTATTGGGGGGAAAATTCCAAAATCAGAACGGAATATTTACATGGAGAACAAATATATTCAGCCGTGAAATCAGAATAACCTGACCTGGTGCCAGGTCCATACCACACAAAGTCACTTGGCACCTTCCCCTAAAATAGGATTACGAATATTGTCATACTCACATAAGGGGTATAACCAGATTCAACTGTCACATACAAAATGCCAAAGACATATGTGAGGGCCAAACCAGGTCTCCAGTCGGGATTCCGGTAAGGATGAACCCCGATCGTTAAATTACCCATCGCGTGCTCCCACCTGCCACCCACACACCCCCCCATGGTGGTTATGTATCAATGTAAGGAAGATACTGATGAATTTTGGCGAACATCCAACTAACGAGCATATCAGGACATATCAGGATATATCAGGACATAACAGGATATATCAGGATATATCAGGACATATCAGGATATATATCAGGATATATCAGGACATATCAGGACATATCAAGACATATCAGGATATATATCAGGACATATCAAGACATATCAGGACATATCAGGATATATATCAGGACATATCAAGACATATCAGGACATATCAGGATATGCTCGTTAGTTGGATGTTTGCCAAAATTGTTGAAGAGTATGAGTATGACAACGGCGAAGCAGGAATTGTGACACAAATGAAATTGACATAACTATCATTGGTCAAAATAAAATTTAAGTTTTTGAAAACAATTACAGTCGAACTTCGATGGGTCGAACCCTGGTAAACTCGTCAGCCATGCTTGCCTCGAACTAGCCTTTAGGTCCCGGCAGAATTCCTATATAAATACGTTAAAACTACCCGGTATAGGTCGAACTTGTGAAAGTCGAACAACCCTCAATGCCTCGAATCGCTGTCACGCCCGGTCGTGTATAAATCCACTATAAACACCACAAAAACTCGAACATGTCAGACGATTGTCTCCAGACTAGTTGATTGACTTTCACACCTATTGTTAACCGGTTGTCAAACAAATCTCAAGTGGTCATTTGAGCGTATACAATAACGGCAGTAGTGACCAGCATACGTGGTAATTATGCATTGACCAATGTCGGCGAAGTTGTTAGTTAATTAAAGTGGTAATTTATGGGACATGTGGAATTAAATATCGCTCAGTTTTAATTAATGACCCAAGCATCTGGCATTTTAAGTTGTAAATCAACATGAACTGTTTTTACTATGATCAGTAATGAGTGTGATGTGTCATCCGATTTATTCGCCATATAAGCAGGTGAAGCGGAAGACTACGAAGCAAGGCGAGATAACAGACTTCTTCAATACCGGACGTGTATAACTTTCATGTATAACTTGTACTGGGTTCCATGTGATAGTAAATTATGATATGCAGTGAATGTGGTTCCGGGTCCGAAGTAGTGATGGGGCGACTGGGCATGATCGTATCGGACGGGGCAATCAAGTCCGCCAATTGTATTTCGTAATCATTTTCTGTTGTTCTCATGTTCTATTGCTGTATAATGGCTATGTAAATAAAAACACACATGAGTTTGCCGCTTTCTTTATTTTATTAAAGCCTGTTTCTGTTAATAAACGACTGTGACAATCAACCGTAAATGCAAATGTAAGCGCATTTATATGAAACAACGTATCGTAATGACGACTTGTTTCACTTAGTACACTGACCAACTCGTCGATCTGTAATGGTTACAGTAGAAAATCCCGATGGGTCGAACAACGGATGGGTCAAACTAAAACTTAACCCCGCAAGCTGTTCGAACCCATCGAAGTTAGACTGTATTTCATTGGACAATACCAAAATTGAATATGGTGAACACACATTTCATTGGTCAGTAAATATTTTTATTTTAAATAAATAAATCGCATTGGTCAACTTAAAATTTGAATCTTGAATACGAATATTCCATTGGTCAGTGATTGTCAGACTATATTTATTGTGTAAATTATTGATCACACATTGAATTTTTAAGAAATTAAAGTCAACATTAGAGACAGTTCAGTTTCTTACAAACTTGACCGATTGATTAATTGGGATTTATGTCCTTTCAACAGGAAGATCATATACACTGGCAGATGGGGGTTGCTTAAAAATTGAATATGTATTTATGACATAGTCATAGTTAGGCCACATTTCCCGCACATTTGAATTGTCTCTAGTTCACGGAATATTTATTTTTAAATCTGAGTATTTTTATTGTTCGGTGGTGCCATCACGTCACATTCACTTATACAGTGGAACCCCTCCAAACCGGACTCCCTCTATAACGGAATTCACGCTATACCGAACATACGACCACGTCCCGAATATTCTGCTATATAAACACATTAGTTTCTACCCCTCTATTCCGAAACCCCTCTACTCCGTAATCCGGACGCCATTTCAAGTCCCAAAACCATATTTCAGCGTTAAAATAACCCCGGAAAACCGGAAACACGGTCACCTGTCAGGATGTCATCCAAGAAATACACCGCGCCCAATTTCAATGTTGTTGTTTCAAGCGGGTGTCAAAATCACACCGTGTTTACAATAGACTGGTTCCCGGTAGTATTGTTCAGCTCTGGTTCCCAAAATGCGGAGCCACGAGAATGAGACGATTCTAACGGACTCCCAACTTGACATTTGTGTGGAAGAAATAACGAAATTGATCAAATTAGGCACATTAACTTGAGCTTTGTACAAGCTTTGAACAACCCCCGTTAAGGTGCGTAATTTGGGGGTACATTTCTTATTTATCCATACAAATGGCAAGTTGGGAGTGCTTAGAATCGTCTCATTTGCTTTCAATATGGTAATAATGGTATATACTATACAAATCCAAGAGTTAATGATGGAAAACATACATTTCCTTAACTGGAAATATAAAACCCCTCTAAACCGAAAACCCCTATAAACCGAACTTTTCAGTCTGTCCCCAGGGTGTTCGGTTTAGAGGGGTTCCACTGTACTGTAAAAACCCTAAATATTTGGACACAATTTGTTTTGGGAAAACCCCCCCCTGGGGGTTTCCCAAAACAAATTGTATCCAAATACATTGGTATTGTGATAAACCAGCATAGCTATACTAACCCTAAATATTGTGATGCTATTTGTTGTGGGAAACCAGATATGTATACGTGTCACGAAACCTGGCCAAATTTTACGGCCATATAAACAATGCAAAAACAGTATTTTTTTTTATATTAAATTTTATCAAATTTTGTCAAATATTGCTTTTATTACGAAAAATGAATTTGTCTATGGGAATTTAACATGGGGGGATTAAGGAGGTGGAGGAGCTGAGGGAACAGTCAGAAAACAAAACATTTTGGAAATTGACTCCGAAACCTGGGTAGATAGCTTGGAAATGATCTAATTAATAAAATAAAAGTTAAATTTTGAAAATCGGTACAGTATTTCTGAAATTCTAAAAATTTCCCATATTTTTTCGCAATAAAATCAATATTTGACCAAATTTCACGAAATAAAAAGGAGGCTCATTCTTAAATTTTCCTTTAATTTAATGCTATCAAAAAACAAATTGTTTTTAATTGTTTATACAGCCGTAATATTTGGGCAGCTTTCGTGAAACAGACAGTAGTGTGTTATTACAGTACTTGTTGATTTGTTTCCCTGACTTGGAAGTTATTTGGGAAAGTTCTACATCGGTGACTGAAGTAATTTATATGGTGCAATGATACTATTGTCACGTAAATAAACACATCGTATGGCATGATACACGTAAGATCTACATCATGTACGTGCCTGACTGATACCGGTACATTACCCGAGTTCAGTGATACTACATAATGGACACTGACTGTAATGGACTCTGACTGGACACTGACTGTAATGGACACTTCTCCATCCTGTGTGTAACTCAATAAGTAACTAGAACATGAGTTCATAGAAGACGATGCCCCACATATCGCTTTGATAGTAAATGAGGCAAAATTCAATGTACAAAAGGAAGAGATAATCCATGACTCAGTGTCAAAGCAAAAACATAAATTCACTTAGTGCATCTACACACCATAAAGAAGCTACCATTACATACCAAGCATTAACCCTTACTACGCTGAAATAAATTTTGTCGTCTGCTGGAAATGTTTTATTTTCAATATTTTACGATAAAAACCTGTTTTGACAGCGCATGAGAATCGTCTCCACTGGAGACGATTCTCATGCGCTGCCAAAACATGTTTTTTATTAAGAATTAAGGCAAAAATGAAAAACAGCAACTACAATTTTCGTCTCCCGCATAGCGAGGGTTAAGTCTCCAGTTATTACGGTTTAGAAGTTTTACAAGTTACAAGGCAAAATGGAGAAATTCTAAGTCCAAACGGGGGAGATAATCCATGATCCAGGGGTCGAATCAAAAATAGAAATAAACTTTGCATATCTACTCATCATAAGGAAGCTACATATCAAGTTTGAGGTATGTAGCTAGTAGTAGTACAGTTCAAAAGTTTTACAAGTTACACGAAAAAATTAGGAAATTCTAAGTCAAAAAGGGGGAGATAATCCATGGCCCGGGGGATCGAATCAAAAATCTAAATAAACATTGTGCATGTACCCATCATGAGGAAGCAACTTACCAAGTTTCAGGACTGTAGCTAGTACGGTTTAAAAGTTTTACGAGTTACAAGGTTGGTGACGGACGTATGTATGAAACGACGGAGAGGGACGGATGACAAGGGTAACACTAAATGCCCCCTCCACTATCGTGGTAGGGCATAACAAGAGTTGTCAGAAGACAACAAAGCGTGCCTGGTGGTGCTTTAGCTTAACGAATATCAAGAAGCTGTGTGTTAAGTTTGCGAAAGCACTAAGATTGTGACCTTGACCTTGGGGTTAGCGAGGGTCGTAGATTTGGCATGGCATGATAGAGAACCATTAGTGGAAGGGCTGTGTAAAATATCAAGAAGAGGTGAAAGGAAACATAAATTATAACAAATCTTCCCTGACGATAAGGTTATGACAGCACTAAGACTGTGACCTTGACCTTGGTGTTAGCAGGGGTCTAGAATTTGTCACAGCATGATAGAGAATCATTAGAGAAGGGCATGTGTGAAATATCAAAATGTTTGGTGAAAGGAAACATAAATTATAACAAATTTCCCCCAACGTTAAGTTTATGTATGAAAGCACTAAGACTGTGACCTTGACCTTGGGGTTAGCGGGGGACTGAGGGTCGTGAATTTGTCACAGCATGATAAACAATCATTAGAGAAAGGCATGTGTGAAATATCAAAACGTTTGGTGAAAACAAAAAAAGAATTATAACAAATTTCTCCCAAGTTTTCGAATTTTTGAAGACGGACGGACAGACAGACGGACAGACAGACGGACATTCCTACCAACTGGTCTTTGTTGGGGTTTTACTGTATAACAAGTACCCAACAAAAACAACGGAATAAGCCAATAAGAACACAAAAAGAGCACCCCAACACACAGAAGAGCATTTGTTGGGTACTTTTGTACCCAACATATATCCTCTTGCAGACGCTGACTACGACGCTGACATTCAGTGTCACTACGTAATGGATATTGATTGTAATGGACACTTCCTCAACAAGTCTGTCACTCAAGAACTGAAGAAGCCGCATTTGTTGTTTCTGGTAAAATATTTATACAAACCATCATTATTACCTTTATTACATGTAACATATTAGCATTTACCATTTACAATGCTGAATTATATTGTTGTCTGCTGTTTATTAAACTTGGTTTGCTACGCTCATTTGTTTGCTTAGCGCAAGGACCGAATAACTAATTATTTCACGATAATCCAGTTACCAGGGGCCGATTTCATCAAAATTGCAAAGTATACTTATCTAGCAAAGTATACTTTGAGGGAGTAATCATTTATTTTTCCCGAAATGCATTATTTCATATAGAACTAACGACTGCATATAATTGATGATTAAAAGTATGCAGAATTATTATACTGAATTGATTACATTATCACAGCCATTTAATGTAATAAATTCAGTATAATAAAAATTAATAAATGTATCCTTAAATTGAAAATATCTCCCTCAAAGTGTACTTTGCTAGATAAGTATACTTTGCAATGTTGGTGAAATAGGCTACTGGTTAAATTAATGGTATTTCCTATAAGAACAGTACCTTTATGATCTCGATGATCGTCCGAGGCCCCAACATTTCAGGATTGTAGGTGAACTTGCCCTTGTTTGTTGCAAGTGCGACTGACGCAGAAATGATCCCCGGTCGCCGCATCACCGACGTCTCAATCAGGTGAACACATGATGAACAGGTCATACCCGTGATCTGTACAATAGGATAGAAGGATTCGGTAATCATGTCTTATACCATACAGGCCCGTACACAGGAATTAATTTAGGGGGGTGCGTTATCGACGGCGCGAAGGGCTAAACATTTTTTTTGCACATCCACGGACAGACCTCGGCAGATAACCCCTAAATAACAGGAATGGATTTTGATCTGTTAAAATTTCAACCTAATCCAATCGTCACAAAAAGATATTCAGAATTCTCAAAATTATAAAAATTACAAAAAGCGCAGATCCTGATGAGACGGCTCGTCACGAGCCGGCTCATCTGGATCTACACTTTTTGCCAATACCACTATACAGGCCTGTGGTGTTGAAAGGGTTAAGGGGGGTGGGTACGCACCCGTTGCACCCCCTCTGCATACGGGCCTGCTATGGTGACGATTGATTATCTATATGTACATGTAGATGTGTATATAACATGAATACAGAGCTCCAGATAAGTTGCGTATTGGCGTAAATACCCAATTAAAATTTCCAAAAACCCAATTGAAATCAGAAGTAGTGAGTATAAAAAGCAATGAAAAATTTCTGGTATCTTTATCATGCTACAGAAAACAATAAACAGACCACAAATATAGAATATTTTATTATTTTTCCATGAAAACACATCTTGGTATTTCATTAGAATTGTCTCCTTGGAGACAATTCTAATGAAATACCAAGATGTGTTTTCATTTAGAAGCAAACTATTCAATAAGTGCGGTCTGCTGATGTGTAAACAGTAGTGTGATTCTATTTTACACAATTAACATTTTGAAATACCCAAATGATGGAGTGACAATACTCAATTACTAATTCCTTATCTAGAGCCCTGTGAATACATTGCAATTCCTTACAGGTGATATCAAAAGTTCTATTATTGCATAAAACTGGCTTTCGCCGTGTATTACAGTGGTGGGAACAGATCCAAATGCCAAATCCTGAAAATGGCTAAATAAACATATTCAGGATATATCCCGAAAATTTCCACCCCTGGTATTAACACAGTGTGTTAAACCTTTCAACCCTAAATAACTTGAATGGACTGTGAATTTTCATTTAAGGACCAATCCAATTGCCACAAAATAATTTTCAAACTAGTCCATTTAAAAAAAAATGTCTTTGTTTTTTTCTCTCTAAAAACTATGAACGATTATTTAGGCCCAGGTGAAAGGATTAAGACTAGTGTCCAAATATTGAAGCAATGCATAATTTGCACTTACACTGAGTTCGACGGTTCCCTGACCGGCCGCCTCGGATTCCAGGACTGTGGCGTGGAAGCCGAGGTTGTCTACCTTGTTGGCGATCTGCGAAGGCAGGATGTAGGCGGCGTCGTACTTCACCTCGGCTTTCTGGGCCATCAAGGCAACCAGCACAGACTGCACACCTGCGATGATTAATTGGTTGGTTGGTTGAGCAAATGATTGGTTGGTTGGTTGGTTGGCTGGCTGGCTGGCTGGCTGGCTGGCTGGCTGGCTGGCTGGCTGGCTGGCTGGCTGGTTGGTTGGTTGGTTGGTTGGTTGGTTGGTTGGTTGGTTGGTTGGTTGGTTGGTTGGTTGGTTGGTTGGTTGGTTGGTTGGTGGTGGTTGGTTGGTTGGTTGGTTGGTTGGTTGGTTGGTTGGATTGGTTGGTTGGTTGGTTGGTAGGTGTTGAGTTGGTTGGTTGGTGTATTGATTGATTGGTTGGTTGGTAGATTGATGGTTGGTTGGTTGAGTAAATGGTTGTTTGATTGGTTGGTTGATTGATTGATTGGTTGGTTGAGTAAATAGTTGGTTGGTATATTGATTGATTGGTTGAGTGAATGGTTGGTTGAGTGAATTTTTGGTTGAGTGAATATCTGATTGGTTGATCGAGTGAATTTCTGATTGGCTGAGTGAATGGTTGGTCGAGTGAATGTTTGGTTAATTAAGTGAATGGTTGGTTGGTGGATTGATTGATTGGTGACCTTGGTCAATCAAAATGTCAGAATGTTCATGCATGAGACAACAAATCTTGCCACACGCAATGCCTTCATGTGCAATCATACATATCATTCAGTCATACATGTCAGCAACACATCAACAAGTTACCTTCGAGTTTTAACAGATTTTTCTCAATCGTAGCGACACATGACGCGCATGTCATTCCCGTAACTCGGAGGTAGCACTTGTCGTAGTCATCCTCTACAGCCGCTGCGGTTCTGTAGTGGGCCTTGCCGTTTGATTGGTCGACACTGGCGGATGTCGTTGGCCGCAGTTCGTTGAAACTCACGGACCGACTGCTGACACTGCCACCCAGGGCATCTGGAATTGTCATACGGAGCTCATGATAAACAAACATAATGTAAAATGTATATATTTTTATGTGACAGTAAATGTGTTGAATATATGTTTAGTAAATCATGAAGCAAATAAAAAGAAATCAGTAACACTGATAGAGTATGTACCCCTCAAAAACTTTCTAAGCCATTTGGTCTTGACCTGGAGCACTGCTGTAGCCTATTTCACCAACATTGCAAAGCATACTTTTCTAGCAAAGTATACTTTGAGGGAGTAATCATTTATAATTCCCCAAATGCATTATTTCATATAGAACTAACGACTTCATATATTTGATGATTAAAAGTATGCAGAATTATTATATGAATTTATTACATTATCACAGCCAAAATGGCTGTGATAATGTAAATAAATTTATCCTTAAATTGAAAATTTCTCCCTCAAAGTATACTTTGCTAGATAAGTATACTTTGCAATGTTGGTGAAATAGGCTGCAGGGGCAACATGGGTGCGATATAGAATGAAAATATGCATGATGGCAAATAAGTATATGAAGTTTCAAGTGAATTGGACTTTCTAGTAAGTAGGCAGCCGAAAACATTGATGCAAATCTCGGAAAGATAGACAAACAGACAGACAGACAAATAGACGGACAGGGTGGTGACTATACACTGAAATATCTTTGGGGTACAGAAAAAGATGGGTATATTGTTTTCGTCACAGGCGTTCGTCCATCAGTCCATCCGAACGTCCAACCAGACTTTGTATATTCAGAAAGTTTTACTTCTTACAAGAAACGGAGAGACAGAATGACAAACATGGATGGGCGTTCTTCCATTTGTCCATGTCCGTGTCTTGTAAGTCGTATAAATTTTAAGCCGTAATAGCTGGAGACATGATATTTGGTATGTAGCTTCCTTATGGTGTGCAGGTGTGTGAAGTGAATTTCAATTTTTCACATGGATTATTGATTATTGATTATGTCCCCCCATAAATAGCTGGATACTACATATTTCAGTGGCTTCTTTATGGTGTGTAGATGCTCAAAGTGAATTGCGGCTTTTGATTTGGCCCCAAGTCATGGCTTACAGTATAGCGCTTTTCTGCAGGTCAACTATACGTACTATACCAATACTATACGTATACTATACCAATACAATATGTTTTCTATACGATATGCATATAATATAAACGTACGGTATGTTTGTACCGTACATACCAACCAATATCGTATAGATATACCATTCAAATCGTACGGTTATACGATTTTCATACATGTGTATAATTCTGGTACGTTTGTATCGTACAAACATACCAGATTTGTGTACAATATTTGTATAGTACGTTTGTATAATGTAAACAAACTGTACTATACGATGATACCAATATTATATGATCATACGATATGCCCATTAAATATACCAATACTATACGATTACGATATGTAAACGATATTAGTATATACAAATAGGTAAGGAGCAGAAACGCGCTACTGTATCTCCGCTGTTTTGACTCAGAATTCAGCAATTTTCTCTTGCAAGTTGAATAAATTTTAAACCCAAATAGCTGGAGACATCATATTTGGTATATGGCTTCCTTATGGTGTGTAGATGCGAAAAGTGAATTTGACTCACAGGTCATGAATTACAGGTCTCCAGATAAGGAATTAGTAATTTAGTATTTTTACTCCATCATTTCTGAAGCAATTGGGTATTTCAAAGTTTTAATTGGGTAAAATAAAATCACACTACTGTTTACACATCAACAGACAGCAATTATTGAATAGTTTTCTTCTAAATGAAACATGTCTTGGCATTTCATTAGAATTGTCTCCTTGGAGACAATTCTAATGAAATACCAAGACGTGTTTTCATGGAAAAATAAGAAAATATGCTATATTTGTGGTCTGTTTATTGTTTTCTGTAGCATGATAAAGATACCACAATTTTTTCATTGCTTTTTGATACTCACTACTTCTGATTTCAATTGGGTTTTTGGCAATTTTAATTGGGTATTTACACAAATACGCACCTTATCTGGAGCTCTGGAACTATCTCCCATTTTTTGGATTTTGAAATTTGCAAGTTTATCTTGTAAGTAAAACTTTTAAACCACAATAGCTAGAGAATTCATATTTGGTATACCGGTATGTGGCTTCCTTATTGTGTGCAAATGCGCAAAGTGAATTTCGATTTTCTATTTTGGTACCTGGGTCATGGATTGTCTCCCCCTTTTGGACATAGAATTTCGATATTTTGCCTTGTAAGTCATAAAACTTCTAAACCATAATAGCTAGAGACATGACATTTGTTATGTGGCTTCCTTAAGGTGGGCAGAGGAGAAAAGTAAATTATTTTTTATTTGACACCCGGGTCGTGGATTATCTCCACCTTCCATACTTAACAAGAAACGAGGCAAAGCCACGAATGCCAGGTTTTTTCCAAGCATGGACACTTGGATAACATAATTATACCCACTTTTTGTAGACTAGATGGCCGTGGCCTGCATGTTGCACCTTGGGGCGAGGCATGGACACTAAAAAAATAGATATAGTAGATGGAAAAACTTTAACGAAAAAACTTTAACCGCACACACGGACGTACGTACGGACGGACGGACGGACGGACGGACGTATGCCAAAATGCCGACGATATCGCGCTTTCCGCAAGCGGGTGCGACAATGATGATAAACACCCATGTGAAGTATGCAGAGATATAGTACAGGAAAAAACTTTAACAAATAAATTCAAAGTAATTTGACCTTGACATTGCGCACAGGGGCCGCACGGTTGGGGGTTAGAATGAAAATATGGACGATGATAAACACCCATGTGAAGTTTCAAGGTAATGGGCGAAGCAGTTGCAGAGATATAGTATAATGAAAAAGTTTTAACCAAAAAATTTAACCAGATGTACGTTAAAAAGTTAACGTTGAAAATGGCTAAGTCAATTACGTAGACATAATAGGTGAAGGTAAAAAAATGGTCACATGTTGGATAGTCGTATGTGGTAGGCACCCCTTGGTTATGAAGCTGTGAAAGTTTGGTGGTCCTAGGTGGTACAGTACCAAAGAAATGGACTTAAACACGAAAACTTAACATTGTAAACGCGAAAACTTAACATTGAAAATGGCTAAGTCGACTGCGCGGAAAAAATGGGTCAAGTTAAAAACAAGAAACGAGGCAAAGCCACGAAGGCCAGGTTTTTTCCAAGCATAGACACTTGGATAACATAATTATACCCACTTTTTGTAAACTAGATGGCCGTGGCCTGCATGTCGCGCCTTGGGGCGAGGCATGGACACTAAAAAAATAGATATAGTAGATGGAAAAACTTTAACGAAAAAACTTTAACCGGACGCACGGATGTATGCACGGACGGACGGACGTATGCCAAAATGCCGACGATATCGCGCTTTCCGCAAGCGGGTGTGACAATGATGATAAACACCCATGTGAAGTATCAAGGTAATGGGTGAAGCAGTTGCAGAGATAAAGTACACGAAAAAACTTTAACAAAAAAATTCAAAGTAATTTGACCTTGACATTGGGCACAGTGGCCGCACGGTTGGGAGTTAGAATGAAAATATGGATGATGATAAACACCCATGTGAAGTTTCAAGGTAATGGGCGAAGCAGTTGCAGTGATATAGTATAACGAAAATGTTTTAAGCAAAATATTTAACCAGACGTACGTTAAAAAGTTAACGTTGAAAATCGCTAAGTCAATTACGTAGAAATAATAGGTAAAGGTCAAAAAATGGTCACATGTTGGATAGTTGTATGTGGTAGGCACCCCTTGGTTATGAAGCTGTGAAAGTTTGGTGGTCCTAGGTGGTACAGTAACAAAGAAATGGACTTAAACACGAAAAGTTAACATTGAAAACGCGAAAACTTAACATTGAAAATGGCTAAGTCGATTGCGCGGAAAAAATGGGTCAAAATAAAAAAAAGTAACATGTTGGATAGTGGTATGTGGTGGGCACCCCTTGATTATGAAGCTGTGAAAGTTTGGTGGTCCTAGGTGGTACAGTAACAAAGAAATGGACTCAAACACAAAAACTTAACATTGATTGTGGACGCCGCCGGCCGCCCGTCGCCCGCCCGCCCGGCTTTCGCCAATCCAATAGCCTGGATTTTGTTTAAAAAAACCTGGCTAAAAAAGTAACATGTTGGATAGTGATATGTGGTGGGCACCCCTTGATTATGAAACTGTGAAAGTTTGGTGGTCCTAGGTGGTACAGTACCAAAGAAATGGACTTAAACACGAAAACTTAACATTGAAAATGCGAAAACTTAACATTGAAAATGGCTAAGTCGACTGCGCGGAAAAAATGGGTCAAGTTAAAAAAAAAGTAACATGTTGGATAGTGATATGTGGTGGGCACCCCTTGATTATGAAGCTGTGAAAGTTTGGTGGTCCTAGGTGGTACAGTACCAAAGAAATGGACTTAAGCACGAAAACTTAACATTGAAAACGCGAAAACTTAACATTGAAAATGGCTAAGTCGATTGCGCGGAAAAAATGGGTCAAGTTAAAAAAAAAAGTAGCATGTTGGATAGTGATATGTGGTGGGCACCCCTTGATTATGAAGCTGTGAAAGTTTGGTGGTCCTAGGTGGTACAGTAACAAAGAAATGGACTCAAACACGAAAACTTAACATTGATTGTGGACGCTGCCCGCCGCCCGCCCGCCGCCCGCCCGGCTTTCGCCAATCCAATAGCCTGGATTTTTTTTCAAAAAACCTGGCTAAAAACTAAGATTCGAACTCACTACCTACGGCATTGATATCTTCACTGTAACCCCTCGACTACATAACACTTCATGACAAATCTCAAAAATCAATATTGAAAAGGAATATTGCCACGGGTATATTTAGAGGTGTACCGCTTTGAGCTGGCGTGTTATTATTGTAAATATTATTGTAAACACGTGCTATTTTTAAATAGTTTACGTCATATGTTGTAGAAATGATATTTGTATACCAGCGCAAATGCATTAACATTCGATAGAATTGCTAATAATAGTAAACATCGTTTAGTGCTTTCTAGTGGGTAGATCTGCTATTTGGTGATCGGACGGTCATGAGTTCGAATCCTGCCAAAGGAATACATTTTTCTCTCGCTTTTACTATTTTGGCGCCAGAGGTAACGCACACATCCCGAAACAGTCGTGCATTTACTTTTACACAACATTATAAAACACTTCACTTTGAACCTAATCATTGTGTAATGCATTCTGCACATTCGTGTGTTATTGTGAAAGTCCATTTCGACTCACTACAAATGCAAATATGTTACGGAGAACACCATGTCGAAAAATAAACCTCTCACTTCAGATAATAAACAAATAAATAAATAAACGTGGATGCATGTGGTTCATAATTACCATGTTAATTGTTGTTACATGTAATAAAGATGCATTAAAAAGAAAAAGAAAACACAGACAAAAACAATAATCAAAAAAAAAAATATGGGCCGCGTCATGCGAAAACCGGGCTTAATGACAAAAAATTCATTTTTCACTTTTTTGCATATTCTGAATAGCGCATCTTTTAAAAGTCATTTACCACAAAAAATATCAATGTATCTCAATTATTTTTCATGTTACATGTATTTTTGTAACACGTGGTAGAAGCACAAACGACGTTTTAGCTCAATGACGTCGCAATTACGACGTTAACATTAACGGGCGACTTCAACGTCAATAAGAACGTTTAAGCGTTATGGAGTAGTAAACGAATAGGCCTGCCATGTAGGTTGATTTTAAGTAGTGTATGTATAATTTTATACTATTAGTGAATAATTGACAAACGTGATGTAACCTTGGGCAAAGTCAATATTATCTTGTGTGTACTTTTTGCACAACTACGAATGCCAAAAATATATGAGCCGCGCCGTGCGAAAACTGGGCTTAATGACAACATTTTCAGTTTTTACTTTTTCGCGTATTCTGAATTTTACATATTTTAAAAGCCATATATCGAAATTACGACATTTTTATCAACGGAGTATACAATGGGTGTTGATCTGGACAAGTCCTATAGATTTGTCATCTTTGATCGCATGTCAACCAAATTTGGATATCTGGTAGTCTTGTCAAGTGTCTCCCATTAGGCCAAGACAAAGTATGAAAATAATGTTTATGGCTCGTGTTGCAGTTGCTAATGTAACGTTATGTTTTGGATTGCGGCCCCAGTAACGTAATTTCGTATAAATAGTTTTCAAATAAGGCAGAGTGAGGCGTTTCCCTGTTGTTTGCTGCTGTCTGAAATAATTTTGGGGAATAATAGCGACATCATTTAACATTTCGTATGCGACGACATATTTTAAAGTAGACAGTAGGCCGCTTATAACATTAACTTTGTGAAAAAGCACGATACCGGGCAGATTTGGTAGCGTGATACCTTATAATTGTCGCCGTGTGTCTTTCTTGAGGATCGCATTACCATCGCCTGATCTACATTATTATGCAGTCAAGTGATAAACTGATGATTTGATACTACACAAGCACTTTCGACTACAAAAGCAAGTTTATGACCATCACATTTCCAATTAATATGTTAATGTATTTATGTTAAATTCAATACAAACCCCGGATATTTATTTCATTATATAGCTGCGTATCTACCTCCATTTATGATAAAATGAGTGGCATTAAATGGCATATCATTCGCTAAGTACTGGATATAATTGTTCAAAAGTCTCAATTTACCAAGATAATATATGATAATATCGTTGGCATACACTAGGTTGTTCATATTTAAGATTATTTAGGAATCAAAGTGCAGTGTAAGCGAAGAATTCGCTGATATGTAGCCAGTTAAATTATGCGTTCACCATTTTGAATTCCTAAGGACAACCGACGAAAAAGAGTAAAAATGCCAAAGAACGACAGTTAGGCGACAATGTACAGCGTGAGGAACTCGTGCAAGTATCCTTGCTATAATATTTTGTCACGACACCATGGCCATAACATAAAACATGTATTCACGTTCAATGACGTCACAAGTACGTGACGTCAAGCCATGACGTCATAATATGTGTACCGAGGTACAAGGTATCGCGTCTCGTATTAGTGAAAGTTTCAGTAAGTTATCATTTTCCGTTTTCTGTTCACACTTAATGTTAACTGACACCAATAAATGGGAAGGCAAACTGTGAACTTTTACGGCGACGCTAGACAATTTGAAACGTCGTTTTTCCGACGTCGTTTACCGCTTTTCATGACGTTGTCATTAAGCCCGGTTTTCGTATGGCGCGGCCCATATATATATATATATAATGGCCAAAGTGAGGATCGAACGCATGCAGTGCAAAATTAAAATGAAGTGCCACCGTTGGCCGCCAGTTTACCCACTGCTCCAGTATAAGAAACTGTTATATCAATCGCAATATATCGATCATGACTATAGCGACGCGCCATAATAAACAGGGAAATACCTACAGGAATTCCATGTTTATTTATACACCAATGTTTATATAAACAAAGCATGTAAACAACGCCATGTCAGGCTGGTATACTTATAGAGGTGTACCGCTTTGAGTTGGCGGGTTATTATTGTAAATATTGTTGTAAACACGTGCTATTTTTAAATAGTTTACGTCATATGTTGTAGACATGGTATTTGTATACCAGCGCAAACGCATTAACATTCGATAGAATTGCTAATAATAGTAACATCGTTTAGTGCTCTAGTGGGTAGATCTGCTGTTTGGTGATCGGACGGTCGTGAGTTCGAATCCTGCCAAAGGCACACATTTTTCTCTCGCTTTTACTATTTTGACGCCAGAGGTAACGCACACATCCTGAAGCAGTCGTGCATTTACTTTTACACAACATTATAAAACACTTCACTTTGAACCTAATCATTGTGAAATGCATTCTGCTTATTCGTGTATTATTGTGAAAGTGTACCTCGACTCACTACAAATGCAAATATGTTACGGAGAACACCATGTCGAAAAATAAACCTCTCACTTCAGATAATAAACAAATAAATAAACGTAAATGCATGTGGTTCATAATTACCATGTCAATTGTTGTTACATGTAATAAAGATGCATTAAAAAGAAAAAGAAAACACAAAAACAATATTTAATTTTTTGTTATATATAATGGCCAAAGTGAGGATCGAACGCATGCAGTGCAACATTAAAATCAAGTACCACCGTTGGCCGCCAGTTTACCCACTGCTCCAGTATGAGAAACTATTTTGTCAATCGCAATATATCGATCATGACTATAGCGACGCACCATAATAAACAGGCAAATACCTACAGGAATTCCATGTTTATTTATACACCAATGTTTATATAAACAAAGCATGTAAACAACGCCATGTCAGGCTGGTATACTTATACCTGTCTCACCTATTCTGTGTTTTTTTTATGATCGGTTTGTATGTAAACAAGTAGCAAGTTATCGTCTGCGGACTATACCTGTCTCACCTATTCTGTGTGATGTTTATGATCGGTGTGTATGTAAACAAGTAGCAAGTTATCGTCTGCGGACTATATAGATCCTCACTTTGGCCATTATATATATACATACATTTTGTTAAATATTGTTTTTGTGTTTTCTTTTTATTTTTAATGCATCTTTATTACATGTAACAACAATTGACATGGTAATTATGAACCACATGCATCCACGTTTATTTATTTATTTGTTTATTATCTGAAGTGAGAGGGTTTTTTTGACGACATGGTGTTCTCCGTAACATATTTGCATTTGTAGTGAGTCGAGGTGGACGTTCACAATAACACACGAATGTGCAGAATGCATTTCACAATGATAAGGTTCAAAGTGAAGTGTAAAAGTAAATGCACGACTGTTTCGGGATGTGTGCGTTACCTTTGGCGCCAACATAGTAAAAGCGAGAGAAAAATGTACGCCTTCGGCAGGATTCGAACTCACGACCGTCCGATCACCAAACAGCAGATCTACCCACTAAAACACTAAACGATGTTACTATTATTAGCAATTCTATCGAATGTTAATGCGTTTGCGCTGGTATACAAATACCATGTCTACAACATATGACGTAAACTATTTAAAAATAGCACGTGTTTACAATAATATTTACAATAATAACGCGTCAGCTCAAAGCGGTACACCTCTAGTCGAGGGGTTACAGTGAAGATATCAATGCCGTAGGTAGTGAGTTCGAATCTTAGTTTGTCATACATGTATACACATATATTTTTATTTGTTTATATTTTATTATATATTTCTTTTGTATGTGTGTTGCTCTTACACATTACATTAACTAAGCATGAGATTACATGTAGAACGTTAGTCTCTGACACTTTGAGGAAAACTAATAACTAAATGCACATATGTGTGTACATGAAGCATCTTGGAGTATGTTCTCTCAGATCATGTCATATTGAGGTCAAACAGCAATAGTTATAACCCTCACCGTTTCACTTATTCCCTTCTCCAGCAAGCAGTCATAAAAAAACACAGAATAATATCGACAAAAGTAATGCGAGGTTCGAACTCCCGACCAGATAAAATGAACAAAAGTTCTGCTAACCTATGGATATTCTCCCGCTTAGATACCACTGAGCCACACTACATGTCTATTTTGCGCACCAAGATACACTATTATATTGACATGCATGCACGTACATGCACTTTATCATGTCTTTAGTATACACGAAAACGAGGCTCTGATATGATAATATACCTGGTCTACCTATGGACTCATCGATTGACCTCCAGCAACTTATTATCGTCTGTCATTTATACCTGTCTCACCTATTCTGTGTTTTGTTTATGATCGGTGTGTATGTAAACAAGTAGCAAGTTATCGTCTGCGGACTACACCTGTCTCACCTATTCTGTGTGATGTTTATGATCGGTGTGCATGTAAACAAGTAGCAAGTTATCGGCTGCGGACTACAGCTCCTTTTTTGTTAAAGCTATTTATTTACAATTTAACCCTTAGACGGATATCTTATATTTTTTGTTGTCTACTGTTTATTTTCTATTTTCCATTTTTATCATCAAAAACATTCTTTAACAGCACTTTAGAATAATTTACAACATGCTTTGACTGCACTTTAGAATCTTCTGAAGTGCTGTCAAAACATGTTTTTATTGCGAAATAAGGCAAGTTATAAAAGCAAAAGCAGACGACAATTGTTGTGAGTAGCGGTCTAAGGGTTAAGCAAGTATGAGAGCACTTATACAAATGCTTTCCTTGGCACAGATGGCTATCTAAGGGTGGTCCTTAATATGTGATGAAACCAGAGTACCCAGATAAACCCTATTTGTCCAATCTGGAAACTACAATACAAATCTCACATACTGCCTGCGTTGAGGTTCGAACCAGTGCTGTATTGGTAAGTATTGGTGAGAAGCGAACTCATTGAATATTGAACAAAATGAAAAACGATATGAAATCATAATTTTGAATCATATACAGTTGGACCTCTGCGAACGGCCACCTCATTACAACAGCCACCATTCTGTAATAGTTTATATCCCAATCAGACAATCGCTATTATGTTGAACCTCCCTACAACAGCCACCTCTCTACAACAGCACCCTTTCTGTAACAACCAATATTTTATATCCCAAATGGACAACTGCCTCTATATTTAACCTCTCTACAACAGCCACCTCTCTACAACAACACCCTCTCTGTAACAGTCAATATTTTATATCCCAAATGGACAACTGCCTCTATATTTAACCTCTCTACAACAGCCACCTCTCTACAACAACACCCTCTCTGTAACAGCCAATATTTTATATCCCAAATGGACAATTGCCTCTGTATTTTACCTTCCCACAACAGCCACCTCCCTACAACAGCAACCTCTCTACAACAGCAACCTCTGTAACAGCCAATATTTTATATCCCAAATGGACAATTGCCTCTTTATTTAACCTCCCTACAACAGCCACCTCTCTACAACAACACCCTCTCTGTAACAGCCAATATTTTATATCCCAAAATGGACAACTGCCTCTATATTTAACCTCCCTACAACAGCCACCTCTCTACAACAGCAACCTCGGTGACAGGCAATATTTTATATCCCAAATGGATAACTGCCTCTATATTTAACCTCCCTACAACAGCCACCTCTCTACAACAGCAACCTCGGTAACAGCCAATATTTTATATCCCAAATGGACAATTGCCTCTTTATTTAACCTCCCTACAACAGCCACCTCTCTACAACAACACCCTCTCTGTGACAGCCAATATTTTATATCCCAAATGGACAATTGCCTCTGTATTTTACCTTCCCACAACAGCCACCTGCCTACAACAGCAACCTCTCTACAACAGCAACCTCGGTAACAGCCAATATTTTATATCCCAAATGGACAATTGCCTCTTTATTTAACCTCCCTACAACAGCCACCTCTCTACAACAGCACCCTCTCTGTAACAGCCAATATTTTATATCCGAAAATGGACAAATGCCTCTATATTTAACCTCCCTACAACAGCCACCTCCCTACAACAGCTACCTCTCTACAACAACACCCTCTTTGTAACAGCCAATATTTTATATCCCAAAATGGACAACTGCCTCTATATTTAACCTCCCTACAACAGCCACCTCCCTACAACAGCCACCTCTATACAACAGCACCATCTCGGTAACAGCCAACATTTTATATCCCAAATGGACAATTGCCTCTATATTTAACCTCCCTACAACAGCCACCTCTCTACAACAACACCCTCTCTGTAATGGCCAATATGTTATATCCCAAATGGACAATTGCCTCTATATTTAACCTCCCTACAACAGCCACCTCTCTACAACAACACCCTCTCTGTAATAGCCAATATGTTATATCCCAAATGGACAACTGCCTCTATATTTAACCTCCCTACAACAGCCACCTCTCTACAACAACACCCTCTCTGTAATAGCCAATATGTTATATCCCAAATGGACAATTGCCTCTATATTTAACCTACCTACAATAGCCACCTCTCTACAACAACACCCTCACTGTAATAGCCAATATGTTATATCCCAAATTGACAATTGCCTCTATATTTAACCTACCTACAACAGCCACCTCTCTACAACAACACCCTCACTGTAATAGCCAATATGTTATATCCCAAATTGACATTTGCCTCTATATTTAACCTACTTACAACAGCCACCTCTCTACAACACCCTCTCTGTAATAGCCAATATGTTATATCCCAAATTGACAACTGCCTCTATATTTAACCTCCCTACAACAGCCACCTCTCTACAACAACACCCTCTTGGTAACAGCCAATATGTTATATCCCAAATGGACAACTGCCTCTATATTTAACCTCTCTACAACAGCCACCTCCCTACAACAGCCAATTTTGTGACTTCCCATGGCTGGCTGTTGCAGAGAGGTTGCCCTGTAGTGAACATAGTGATGAAACTTTGTTATTCATAGTAACTGAATGGTGACCAGTGTAGCCCCTGATCAGCCTGTGCAGATGCACAGGCTGATCTGGGGCTACACTGGTCACACACATCATAAGGCCCCTTTTCTCAGCTAGTGACCCTATGCATATCCGGACCTGGACATGTTAGTTTCTCCAGTGATAAACTTTGGCAGATTTATGATTAGATTTATGACTGTTACACAAAATCTAGATCAGGGACCGCTTCACTAAACTTCATCCCACTAAAATGTTCCCAAGTGCAAAATTATGATAGACTGTAAATTTCTCATTAACAATGTTTTCTTTTAAACAATTATTGGATTTACATTTATTGAGCATAGGCTGCATTTATGCAGCCTATGCTCAATAAATGTAAATCCATCAATCCTAAATTTGCACTTACGAACATATTAGTTGTACGAAGTTTAGTGAAACGGGCCCCAGAAATCTAGCTGTCATGTATTATAATTATATTATGGCATTCAGGGTTTGACACTAACTTTTGGGCCAGGGATTCCGCAGCATGGACATCCCTATTGTTACATTATGTTGAATGGGATTTTCTTGAAAATTCAGGGATTCCTCCTACAAAACAGGGATCCTCGGGATCCCGGGACACTGCGAGTGTCGACCCCTGGGCTTTTAACATATGTATGAATTTGTGACAGTACACCATCATATACTACACAGACATGTGTTTTCTCAGTGTATTGTCACAGCATACTACATGCTACCCAGTGATTTACTGCCATTCTGGACGGATTTATTTCCTTGAAGGAAATATTTCCTCCTAGCCGTTCGTGGGACGTAAATGACGTCACGTTTTGGCGTCATTTCCGGCGAAGAAACAATTCATACGCTAACGTTGAAATTGTCAATTTTGACAACGTTATAAGCTGGTCTAAGAAAATATTTAACGTTTTTCGAAGAGCATGTAATATACAATTTATTCCACTACCATTTTGAAATATACCGGATTTATTTCCCTCCGCACTCGTTTGTTTATCGGATTTCCAGATGTCTCGGGGAAATAAATCTAGTATTTCAAAATGGTAGTTGAATAAAATCTAAGTAATAAAAATCATAATAGACTAGTGTAATAAATATGCAAATTATGCTGATGCAGAAAACATGATGGAGGACCAGTACATCTTCAATGAATAATATTTTGCTTATGCAATAAATAGAATCTAACATTTGTGCTGATTTAATATTATATTTATTACATTTGTTAACTGATTTCATAAGAAACTCGGCACAGCCTCATTTCTTATGAAATCAGACTCAGTAAACTTGTTTAATAAATATCATATTAAATCATCACGCGTGTAAGATCCTCTACATGTATATATTATAAAGTTATTGTGAGTCTACACAGTCAATATGGTCTCATATTGCCCGTCTGAATCTATATTCATCCGAGCATAGTTATTATAGTAGGTCTTAGTTAGGTCATTTCCAGTCCATATGGCTATGTTTCGGAGGTGTTTTCCAATGTTTTCGTTTTCGACTCAGCCTCAACCCGACACCATTTTTCATTCAAGCCATATTGACGGGCTTGACAGGTAATATGGGTAATATGAGCTCATATTACCAGTCAAACGGACCAATTAAAACGAGAGAAATTCATCTGCAGATAAGCTGCGTATTTGCTTAAATACCCAATTAAAATTGCCAAAAACCCAATTGAAATCAGAAGTACAGAGTACCAAAAAGCAATAAAACATTTGTGGTACCTTTATCATTCTGCAGAAAACAATAAACAGACCACAAATATAGTTGGGTTTTTTTTTTTCCATGAAAACACATCCAAGGAGACAATTCTAATGAAATGCCAAGACATGTTTTCATTTCGAAGTTTCGAAGCAAACTATTCAATAATTGTCGTCTGTTGATGTGTAAACAGTGTGATTTTATTTTACCCAATTAAAATTGTTTAAATATCCAATTGCTTCAGAAATGATGGAGTGACAATACTCAATTACTAATTCCTTATCTGGAGTCCTGATTTCGGCATAAAAAAATGCCCCCCAGTGGCAGATCGGAGAAACTCTTAACTGGACCAACGGACACATGGTCCAAACACTGTATGCCTCCCGGCTCTACCGAGACCGGGGGACATAACTTGAAAACTCCATTCCCAGAGCTCCAGATAAGGAATTAATAATTGAGTATTGTCACTCCATCGTTTCTGAAGCAATTGGGCATTTAAAAATTTTAATTCAATGGGTAAAATAAAATCACGCTAATGTTTACACATCAATAGACAGCAATTATTCAATAGTTTGCTTCGAAATTAAAACATGTCTTGGCATTTCATTAGAATTGTCTCCTTGGAGACAATTGTAATGAAATACCAAGATGTGTTTTCATGGAAAATAAGAAAAATATGCTATATGTGTGGTCTGTTTATTGTGTTTTGGAGCATGATAAAGGTGCTACGAAATGTTTAATGTCTTTTGATACTCGCTACTTATGATTTCTATTTTAATTGGGTATTTAAGCAAATACGCAGCTTATCTGGAGCATTTATTTCTACCCAGTATATTCTGGACTATCACCAACACCACATTTTCCTTTGGCCTAAGGCAAAATACAGTTTACACACTGACCTCGGGCGGAATACATCAAGTATGAATGTAAACACTCATTCTAATGTCAAACAAAAACAAGAACATTTTGTGTCTACTGAGTGGGCATGTACCTTTGAGATTATCAGACAAGGCTATGATACAGGTTAACCCTTAGACCACTACACACAACAAATGTCGTCAGCTGTTGCTTTTATTTCTTGCCTTATATTCTAAAGTGCTGTCAAAGCATGTTGTAAATTATTCTAAAGTGCTGTTAAAGCATGTTTTTGATGATAACAATGGAAATTAGAAAATAAACAGCAGACGACAAAAAATTAAGATAGCGGTGTAAGGGTTAAATATTTGTGTATACACCAATATGTCCATAGTTCTGCGTACATAACTCTAATTACATTTCATTACATAAGAGTTATGATGTAGTAGTCTTTCCAAATTTGCATTTGAAGCGTTCTTTCTTTACTTTCTACTTGGTGAAGAGTGACCCAAGAATTTTGCTAATACACACTTTATTAGGTGAATCTATGATTGTCTAGTATTGTATAATTGTCTCTTAATAACAATATAGTATGAACGTCAACGCCATACATTTTTGTTTCTATATTTTAGTGTGCATAGTGTAAATGCTATTACAAAACTTTGTACCGTTTACCGTGGTGTAGCGATATCGTGCAACCTGTTGCCTAGTATAAAGCGGAAAACGTTCAGCTAGTCCGTGGCATATAAAAACATACTAAAACAACCCTTTCAACACTACAGACCTCTATACGTCACATGCAAACAGTGCAGATCCTGATGAGACGGCTCGTTACGAGTCGTCTCATCAGGATCTGCACAGTTTGCAAGTATTTTTCAGTGGAAAAAAAACACCCACATTCTATAAATGGATTCGTCTGAAAAATATTTTGTGACGATTGTGTTGGTCAGAAAATTAACATGTCACAGTCCATGCCAGTTATTTAACGTTGAAACGGTTAAAAGCCAGCTGGCCTGTAGCCCTACAGCCATACCTTTGTTTACTGTAGCAACGAAACCCATGTCATCCACGGCTTTCCGAAGATCCTCGGGCGTAACTTTGTCCGGGAAGTACGACACGATACCAATCTGCTTAGCCAGCAGCACCTGAACCTTCTGCACGCCCGGATGTTCCGACACTTTACCCTCGATAGTCTTAACGCACGAGTTACACGTCATACCCGTTATGCCCAGGGTTACAGTCCTTGTTATCATGTCATCAACAGTTAGGAAAGCCGACGGTTTCTCTTTTAATACTTTAGCATCAAATCCCATGTCATCGATCATTTCTGCAATAGCAGCAGCAGTGGTTGTATTCGAGTCGAATCTCACAGTACCAATGTTCTTCTCCAGGAACACCTTAATTCCCAGGATTCCTGGCTTCGGTCCGATGTTCGATTCAATATTCTTCACGCATGAATGACATACCATGCCTTGAATGTCAATCAACGTTTCCTGTTCGTTATTGTTCAGCGGTGCTTCTGCTGTGGGTTTTTTTCGGCTCGGTATCGAAGCATCAAATCCCATGTCATCTATCTGTTCGCGTAATGTCTCCGGATTCGTTTCGTCGGGATCGTAGATAATGAACGCTTCTTTATCCTCCAAGGAAATGTTGATTTCCCTTACGCCGGTTTTCGTTTTAATATTTCCTTCAATGTTCTTTACACATGACTGACATGTCATTCCCTCGATGTGTATTCGTGCGATAAGCGAATTACTCGCGTTTTCTAAATATGCCTCGAATCCTAAATCATCAATCTTGTCTGCGATCGTCTGCGCAGTTCAGCTTCGTTGGGTTATACTGAACAAATGCTTGCATTTGATCCAGAATCACCTTAATGTTTTGTATACCATCAACAGTGGATATATTTGACTCGATATTGCGAACACACGACTGGCACGTCATTCCATTGACGTGGATGATGGTGTCTGCCGATGGGGCAGTTGGCATGCTGTCATACAGCATGGATTGTACATCCTTGACCTTCGACGGGAAGCCGAGGTTGTCGATTTGCTCCGCGATTATGGGTGGAGAGGTCTCTGTGGGTCGGTACGTCACGTGAGCTTCCTTCGTCTCAAACAGCACCTGCAAGAATAGAAATATCCATGTTTAACAATTTGTGGTCGAGGGGTTGGAGAAGATGTGTAACCAGTGTAGCTCCTGATCAAATAGCACACTCCTGCAGGTAGCCTGGTAAAAATCTATATTGCTTGTTAGAAGCATGGCGGGTGTTTCCTTGATGGAAGGGCAAACAGTGCAGATCCTGACAGACTGTGCGGATGCTGGATTTACACTGGTCGCAAAACCAATAAGACCCATTTCTCCAGTCACAAGCATGTATGTGAGGAAGCTGTTGATGAAGCTTTTTAATGATGCGACTAACGGATCAGGACATATTCAGCATTTGGACGTACGTCCAAAATTATTGATACGAAAGTCAAGGTCACCAAGTTGAACGTCACTCGAATGATACTGGATGGATAGTTATAAATGTGAGTAAGCTATTGGTGAAGTTTGGTCATGATCTGACTAACAGATCAATAAATATTTAACATTTGGACGTATGTCCAAAATTGTTGATGCCAACGGCACCATCAACACCGTCGTCGCCGACTACGTCGCAATTATGCCTGCTATGTCTCACTTTCGTGGGTGAAACCTAAAAAATGGCATAATTATGAAAATCGTTAAATATCGTTTATTTAACCAGGTGATATGAGATGATTATAGTAAAATAATGATTGGATCCGTACGCTAAAGAAACAAGGGCATCGTTATCACTAAGCTAATCCCCTCGCTTGCAACCTTGCTGGCAAATGAAGAAAAAAAAAGCTAAAACACTTGTTTTACTCCCTCCATATAGACTCCCATATGGAGTCTATAGGGATGGAGTAAAAAAAATGTTTAGCTTTTCTTCTTTCATTTATTGATGCTTTTAGGCATATTTAATGTATTTATAGACCTCGGTCCGTTACTTTAACCTGTGTATCAGAGAGGGGATAAATATGACCAAGTATTATGAACAAGAATTTCGCCATGAAAACGGTGTTGCGCCTGCCAAGGCATTTGACCGTAAGATGATCATTGGCACAAACAGAGTTGTCAGAAGACAACGACGCTCACCTGTTGGCAGCCTTGAGGTGGCAGTCAAATATATGCAGTCATTAGTTCTGTATGAAATAATGCATTTCAGGAAAAATAAATTATTTCTCCCTGAAAGTATACTTTGCTAGAAAAGTATACTTTGCAATGTTGGTGAAATCGGCTACTGGGGAGCCCTGTACATAAAAAACATATCTTACCGGTAGACGCGTATATTGTCGGAATGCCATAGTTCCAGTTTTGTACAGTTCCAGTTTTGTACAGTTCCTCGTCACTTTTTATCCATATTAATATTATGAGTCTTTAAAATTCATCGTATTAAATCACTCATAAAAATGCACGAATGCCTGCTTCAGAAAAGAGAATGTTTCACAAAATCCGAGATGATTTACAGTACATATACAGTGGACCCTTTCTAAACCGGACACCCTGGGGAGGTCCCCAGGGTGTCCGGTTTAGAAAGGGTCCACTGTAATAAATAAGCACTCCATCAACAGTTTTTTGTATTTTTTAACCATGAAAAGACGCGACAATGAAAGAAATGACAGTGAAACCCATTTAAATTAATCACAATTGGGTCTCCAGACTACAGGGTGTCCGGTTTAGAGGGGGTCTACTGCACTAGCTTAGATAATCTCAGCAATACTGATGTATTTTATTATTTCTTTTACATTTTCTGTATCTGTCTTATATCGTTACAAAACGCCTGCACAGAATGGGCTGTTAAATTGTGACTAAATTTTACAATAGGCGGCTCTTAGTTCTCAAGTACATAACTCTTAATTAATTACATGTCATTACACTGCATTACTTAAGCGGTATGATGGAGTAGTCTTTCCAAATGTGCGTTTGAAGTGTTCTTTGTTTACTTTCTACTTCGTGGAGAGTGACCTACGAATTTTGCTAATACACACTTTATTAGGTAAGTTTATGGTAATATTTTTGTGTCATATTGTAGAATTGTCGATCTCAATAACAATATAACGAAGTATGAACATCAATGCGCTGCAGATTTTTCTATATTTGAATGCGCGAAGTGTAAATGCTATTACGCACATTTTTACTGTGTAGCGTGATGTACACCCATTCAACATATTGCGTTTACATCCCAATACAATACATTACACACGTGACGTCGCGCGATGTTGTTAAAGTTTGCAACGTCGCTGTTCCAGGAATTGCGACAAAATGACGTAAAACAAGATTATTGTTAATTTTAACGCCATATTTGGGTATTTACATTTTGAAACTATCAGAAACTATCAGAAACTATCAGAAACTATCAGAAACTATCAATCAGAAACTATCAGAAACTATCAGAAAATCAAGTGTAAATATATAAGTAATAAAACCATGGGTTGTTGCGTTTAATGGGGTGAACAATACTTTCGGACTCCACGCACTTTAAACAGACATAATGTATTGTGCACTCCAGTAAACGCAACAACCCATGGTTTTATTCCTTAAAAACGTGCAGCTCTCAGCTAGATGCATACAGAAACTATAAAAAGACAGATGAAATAGTGAAAAACATCTGTAAAGCCGAGACTATCTAAGCGTATACATGTACTGATTTTTCACTATAAATTTTATAAAACACATTGCATTCGGAATACAATGAAATTAGGTGATGGTGTCTTTCGAGGGACTTCAAAAAATACAGTTCTCCCCTTTTGAATGAATTTATATAGTGAATTAACGTCATTTGCCGGAAGGAGATGTTCAAGATCCCTGAAATGACACCAGCACCTGAAATTATATGTTGTGACCACTCATTTGAACCGTCTCGACGAGACGGTTCAAATGGTGGGCGCAACATATACTTCTAACCACATATAATGAAAATATTCTGATTTTTCCATAATAAATGTTGTATCCTCAGAATGAAATGGGATTATCCTAACCCATCATTGTCTACACAATAAACAGTTACGTGACACTGTCTGCTGTTCTTACTGAAATCTTCACAAATTACCCATATCTATGAAAATCTCACATCAGTTTCATGCTTGATTAAAGCTAAATTAAATACTGTGCAAACATCCTTCCCCACAGCTGTTTCTCATAAATATGTCATTAGTCCCATAAAAAACAATGTATCCATTTAATGAATTATCTATTAAATACTAAAGCACTGCATGCACTTAGCATAATGTGTGTGTGTTTGTAATAGTCCTACTTTCTACACAAGGGGCAGAACAAAAGTTTCAGGGTTGGTTTCCTTGCGATTTTCCAATACCAGTAGGTCAGTGAAAATGAGTGTAGGACAATATCCCCCCCGGACAATATCCCCCCCGTATATTTTGACCCAGGCGGACAATATCCCCCCCGTCAAAAAAGACAGGGCGGACAATATCCCCCCCATCAAAAATACAAGGCGGACAATATCCTCCCCGTGGATAATCCTAGGGCGGACAATATCCCCCCCCGTAGAAAATCATAGGGCGGACAATATCCCCCCCCGGACATTATCCCCCCCATATATTTCGACACAGGAGAAAGAGTAACTAACAATAATGGGTTAACAACGCTATATAAGTGTGCTGGATTCACATTGATATTGCATGTGCATGTCTCGCATTGTCTCACATTTCATATCATCAATTAGCCAAACAATTAACATGCTTTAATTCCATTTGCAAACCAATCAGTTTAGGTGCAGTTGAAAGAAGCAATCAAATCTTCAATTAGCCAAACAATTAACATAATCAAAGTCCATTTACCAATCAGTGCAGTTGAAAGAAGCAATCAAACAAATCAAGTGAACACATTATGAGCCCAAAACTAAGGTCAAAGATGGACAAAATATCACAATGTGACACAATATTACTTATACAGAAATAAAATAAAGCTTGTTAATTTATAAATTTATAAGGGGGGATTATGTCCGGGGGGGATATTGTCCGCCCTGTGATTTTCTACGGGGGGATATTGTCCGCCTTGTCTTTTTGATGGGGGGATATTGTCCGCCCTGTGATTTTCTACGGGGGGATATTGTCCGCCTTGTCTTTTTGATGGGGGGGATATTGTCCGCCCTGTGATTTTCTACGGGGGGATATTGTCCGCCTTGTCTTTTTGATGGGGGGGATATTGTCCGCCCTGTGATTTTCTACGGGGGGGATATTGTCCGCCCTGTCTTTTTGATGGGGGGGATATTGTCCGCCTGGGTCAAAATATACGGGGGGGGGGGGGATATTGTCCGGGGGGGATATTGTCCGTTCCCCGTGAAAATACATAATCGTATAAAAATGTTGCCATAATCAGTAATTGTTTTTAACCCTTACAATGCTGAATTAATGTGTGTCGTCTGCTGAATATTTTTTATTTTCCATTTTTCTCATCAAAAACTTGGTTTGGCAGCACTTTACTGCCAAACCATGTTTTTACTGAGAGAAAAGACAAAATATGAATTAACAGCAGACGACCATTTTCGGTTCCCGCATTCTAAGGGTTAAACATTGTAACACTACAGACCTCTCTTAATGACTACAAACAGTGTATAGACAGGTCAAGTCATATTTACTCACATAGTAGGCGAGTAGACACCAGTAACAATGCACTCAGACAGCTGCTTAACTCTTTGCATGCTAGCGTCGAAAATATCCGCCAAACGAATTAGGAGTATATGTTTTATTTCTCTGTAAATATATATAATGTCTTGAAATTTCATTAGAATTGAGTCCAAGACATATTCATGATATTTACGGGGAGAAATACAAGAAAATATGATGAATTTTTGTCAGCTAGTTTTGAACTATTTATAGCCCACAAGTTTCCCAGCATGCAAAGAGTTAAATGTCAGTGGATTTGATACAGCATGTATGGTAATACAGCACTGTGTATTTATCTCACTGTCACACAGCTATTACTGTAGTCTCAACAATTTTAACAACTGGTCAACAAACTCTTCAGAAATCAGACCTTGTATAAACAACCCAAAGGATGTGGTTTTTTAATGTTTTTGGAACATATTGCGCCAAATTGTAGTTATGTGTATGTCATATTATTTGTGGTATGTGTCAAACGCCACAAGAGGATTGTTTGTTTGTTTGTTGGGGTTTAACGGCCTATCAACAGCTAAGGTCATTTAAGGCCGGGTCAATGGGTTTAGTACTAAATCCCATATATTACCTGTACAAGTACATGTACATGTTCAAGTACATGTACAAATGGGGGAAAAATCCCAAAATCAGAACTGAATATTTACAATAACAAAACTATATATTCAGCTCTGAAATCAGAATAATCCTGATCTGATGCCAGGTCCTTGCCACACCAGAATCACTTGGCCCCTCCCAAAAGCAGTAGGATCAGTACTAATCTTACTACTTTTATAATGGGCAATAACCCAATTCAACTCCCAGGTAACTAAAGAGCCAAAGATAAAAACGTACCCGAGGGCCAAACCAGGCAAATCATGATTCCTATAAGGAGGAACCCATACCGTTAATTTACGCCGTCTCATTCGCCCGACCACCACCCACCACAAGAGGTAAAACTGACGGATGGCTTGTACACACTAAGATGGCCGACGTAGCAACTCCATGTGCCGTATAGTATACAGTATTAAACAATTGAATGTTCACAAATATGTTATACACATATCTCATCACATTTAGGAACCAATTATGTTTGAATCAAATGATAATCAGGGGGCTCATGGGTACTTAATCATGTGCAAAAAATTATTCATGTATCTGTGCTTAACTTTTTAATGCATTCAATATTATACACAGAAAACTTGTCAAGCGAGATTTGTCATAATCAGATTATGCTCTACCCCAGTTATTTAACCCATAGCACTGAAGTACATGTTGTCGTCTGCTGACAAAAAATGAAGAACATAGGAACACAATTTTTTATTTTCCGCTTAAAACCTGTTGACCAATAAACAAAGCTGTTGTTTGAAAATTTGCGCGATTTGTGAGCATAATAATCCAAAGGTAACACCAATATTTTGTCATATTACCACTTAGACCGCTACACACAACAATTGTCGTCTGCTGTTGTTTTATATCTTGCCATATTTCTCAATAAAAACATAGTTCGACAGCACTTTCCAATGGAAATGATACTGAAGTGCTGTCAAAGTGTGTTGTAAATTATTCTAAAGTGCTGTCAAAGCACGTTTTCATGATAAAAATGGAAAATAGAAAAGTAAACAGCAGACGACAAAAAATTAAGATAGTGGTGTAAGGGTTAACTGAAACAAGGTTTTGTCATCTGCTGTTTACTTTACTTGATGAAAACATGTTTCGGCAATGGAGATGACTCTCATGTGCTGCACCAACAGTGGACAGTAAACAGTTTGATTGTCTGAGCACTTTTTGAATGCCCCTCACAAGGAAGCCGCATGACAGGTTGTGTAGATAACGTTGCAGCATTGTCAACAGCTAATTGGCTGTGGTTGAAACAATGATACAATGACATTTATGATCAGTGTATATGAATGGGATTTTAGAATGAGGGAATGGAATGGAATGCTGCTTAATAGCCCATCAACACAAAAGAGTATCATTTAGGGCCAATTAAGCAATGTAGATGAAGAATAAAAATAATAGTAAAATAGTATGTCAGATGCGGTATATAGGCAATCAGATGATTAGGGTAAAAATAGTAATATGATGAATAACAGAATAACATGTATAGAATTATAAAATTATTATATTAAGTACAAGAAACATGTATACAATGATAAAATTAAATTTTCCGATACAAGTTAGTTTCCTGGAGAAAGCGAAGCAAACCTGGAATGACGGAACTGTAAATTGTCCTCTGCTATATATATAGAGTTTATTCAACTACCCGAGACATCTGGAACTCTAATAAAGAAATGAGCGCGGGGCACAAATTTCTTTGTCGGATTTACAGATGTCAAGGGAAATAAATGCATATAACATTGTAAATTGACAATTTTGACGCTAGCGTATGATTTGTTTCTTCGCCGGAAATGACGTCAAAACGAGACGTCAATTACGTCTCGCGAACATCTTCAAGGAAATAAATCCTACCAGAATCACGGTAAATCACTGGGTAGCATGTAATATTGTGTTATATTTTCCATTTTATTCTCAGCATAAACATGATTCGACAGCTCTTTCAATAAAACCATGGTCTGGCGGCATTTTAGAATCATTTCCAATGGAAATGATTCTAAAATGCCGCCAGACCATGGTTTTATTGAAAGGACAAAATATAAATCAACAGCAGACGACAATTTTTGTTTTCCCACATTCCAAGGGTTAAATTAACAGGGTTGGAAAGAGGGCCGAATATTATTTCCATTTTTTCAGCAAAACAGCTTTGACAGCACTTTAGAATCATTTCCAATGATTCTAAAATGCTGTCAAACCATTGTTGTATTGAGAGAAATGACAAACATATAAATAAACAGTAAACAACACTTTTTGTTTCCCAACATAATAAGGGTTCAATGTCGCAGGGTGAGAAAGAGTGTCGTATATCACTTCCGACACCAATATAGATACGGATCTTTCAGCAGACTTTAACCCTTACTACGCTGAATTAAATTTTGTCGTCTGCTGGAAATGTTTTATTTTCAATATCTCTCGATAAAAACTTGTTTTGGCAGCACATGTCCCCCCCCCCCCCCCCTGCATAGTGTGGGTAAACAGATTCACAGCTAATAAGCTCACAACTCACAATAGGTTCACTGTTTGCATAGACAATTATGTAGAACTATATGACGTTGTCACGGTTACTGCAGAGATTTACAAAACACAATAATTTCTTTTTCAGTTTCTGGCTGGCAGTCTTATTTAGGCCAAAAATTTGAAATTTCTGCAATCTATTTTTAGAAACTGTGACCGTCACCTTGAAGGGATAAAGCCCACATTGAATAGACTTCTTCCCAAGGTCGATATGAATAATATTTATTATATGACTGACAAGTTCAATCAATGAGATTGTCCAATTTGCGGTCACATGATTCAGTCTCGGACTAGTCTCGCGTAAGAATGATATTCAAAATTGATATTCACCTCGAGGTCTCGTAAATCTCGTGTAAGGACAATAATTGTATAACATGTGAAGCATTGTGAAGGTAGCATAGAAAGTAGTCAGTTATGACATGGAAATAAAACTAGATGGTCGGTAAATCCGATAAATGCTCCCCGATGACACCTGGATTGAAATTCAAAGTCCTTGACCCTGGGTATTGGTGTAGTATGCTTATTAATCACAATCAATGGTGATAAATGTGTATATGAAGTTTCACATCATAATCTCAATTGGTAACAGAGATAAATTCTAAAAAGGTTTAGGCCACATACAATTAATTTATTGATTATCATCCGAATTTTGTGAAAAAATGGGGCAGGTGGGCAGTTTTTATTTTTTATTTTCAGGCAATACCAGGAAAAGACAATTCAGGGCAAGATTGTCAAATATGCAAATCTGTTTTGTAATATCATTGTTATATTGAAGTGTTGCTAGCCATGTATCTACTTTCCTGCAAAATTTGGTAAATGATTTGCTGTGTTGCAAGCTGACATTAGGTGGATCTGGAACGCATCTTCCTGAACTGATTGTGTTTCACTATCTGATTTGTCATCTTTTTGATCGGCAAATTCCACAAAGCGTCCTAAGCAGCCAATTGCGTCACATAATTTAACGTTTGAAGTGATTTGTGTCAAGTTGTCTTTTTTTGTGACCGATGTATGCAGAGACATTTGTCCGATTAATGGTATCATCCGCTAACGGGCACCCATCCAACGATCCATTTACAAAATCATTTTTCAGATCAGAGAACATCAAGTCCGTGCCGGCCTTTACACCAATCCAGTCATTGTGGTCTTTGTATTTGACAACGACAAACATAGCTATAAGATTGTTAAATTTTACTGCAGAAAACGAAACTAGCAGCGCAGAAAATGATGGCAGAGTAATTGATCACCATGCAATCATACCGACGCTTTATTTACATACTATATTTATTACTGCAAAGCGCCTGTGTGAGAAACATTGGGACCTGTATAATTCGCAGACAATATGGCGTTATCTTTTTTTATGAAAATTTTCCGATTTTTTATTTATTTTTTTGACGGGCGCAATAAAAAACGTTGGGGCGGCGTATATTTTGAGGGGCGGGCGGGAATGATAATCAATAAATTAATTTTATGTGGCCTTAACACAATGTTTTGTTTATTAGTCACAATAAATATTTGGATGCTAATTTGAATTGAATTTGAAAAACTTTAACATAAAACTTTAACAAAAAGTTTAGTCATTTGACCTTGACCATAGGCTCCTGGGCAGTATGGGTAGGGTATACAATGAAAATATGGATCGTGATCAATGCGTCTATGAAGTTTCAAGTTGATATCGCAAGCGGTCACAGAGATATAACAATTCGAAAAACTTTAACGTAAAACTTAAACAAAAAGTTTAAAGTCATTTGACCTTGGGCTCCTGGGCAGCATGGGTAGGGTATACAATGAAAATGTGGATGGTGATCAATGTGTATATGAAGTTTCAAGTCGATATCCAAAGCAGTCACAGAGATATAACATTTGAAAAACTTTAATGTAAAACTTGGATGGCGTACGCCGGACAAAGCGGTAACTATATGCTCCCCCGAGCATAAAAATGTACAATAATATTATCAGCAGGTGTTACCTTGACCTTGAGGGGAGGAAACCGACATTAAATACGGTTATATATGAATGTACATGTACCGTATTATGAATGTCAGACAAACAGGAGCAAGAACAAAATGTGCAATAAACAATATATTTTTAGCAGCTGTTACCTTGACCTGGAGGGGACAAAGCACATGGTTGCTATGACTATACTGTGTAATATCGTGAAACTGGGATGGACGGTGTTTCAAGTTATCAGTTATCACACAGAAACGAAAATTGTCTACTCTACAGATGGACAGACAGTTAATGTGTTTGTTTGTTTGTTGGCGTTTAACGGCCTATCAACAGCTAAGGTCATTTAAGGCCGGGTCAATGGGTTTAGTACTAAATCCCATATATTACCTGTTCAAGTACATGTAAGAATGGGGGGGGGGGGGAATCCCAAAATCAGAATTGAATATTTACAATAAAAAAATATATATTCAGCCCTGAAATCAGAATAATCCTGATCTGATGCCAGGTCCTCGCCACACCAGAATCATTTAGCCACCTCCCAAAAGCAGTAGGTTCAGTAAAAATCTTACTACTTTTATACTGGGCAATAACCCAATTCAACTCCCAGGTAACAAAAGAGCCAAAGATAAAAACGTACCTGAGGGACAAACCAGGCAAATCATGATTCCTATAAGGAGGAACCCCTACAGTTAATTTACGCCTTCACGTTCGCCCAGCCAATTACCACCCACAGATGGACAGACAGACAGAAAGTGAAAGTGAAAAGGTTCTATGTCCCAGCAACAGGTCAGGTCAGAAGACGGGTCCTCGTTTTCAAGTCTCATCCGAAAGACCAGTTGAGTGGAAATGCTATGAAAGTGTTTTTCATGCCCAGGGATTGAACCAACAACATCTGTAGCCGATTTCACCAAAATTACAAAGTATACTTACCTTGCTAAGTACACTTTGAGGGAGAAATTTTCAATTTAAGGATAAATTTATAATTTGTTATTATGCTGAATTTATTACATTATCACAGCCATTTTGGCTGTGATAATGTAATACAATTCAGTATAATAATTCTGCATACTTTTAATCATCAAATATATGCAGTTGTTAGTTCTATATGAAATAATGCATTTAGGGAAAAATAAATGATTACTCCCTCAAAGTATACTTAGCTGGATAAGTATGCTTAGCAATTTTGGTGAAATCGGCTACTGGTATTTAAGTCCAGTGCTCTACCACTACCCATCCCTGATGGACAGACATACGGACAGGATAAGCACAAATCCCCCCCCCCCCCCCATGCAGCAAACATTGCGGTCGCATCAGAACATGAAATACAATCCCTCGCTTGTGAAAACTACCAACCTATAGTAAATGGGTCCTGTTTGTTTGGATAAGTATTTAGAACAAAGTTCAATTTGGGTCATAACCTGACAAAACCAGGCTTATTGCAATGTCGACCAATGAATTAGGCTGTGTTAGTACATTATGTGGCTGTGACTGGAGAAATGTGGCTTATGGGTTTTACGACCAGTGTAGATCCAGATCAGCCTGTAGATCCTGCCTCTCTCACAGTCATATAGGATTACACTGTTCTGCTTTGATGCTACCTCACTGACCGAATGGCAAACAGAGTAGCCCCAGATCAGTCTTTTATAGTATCTGTATCTGTATAGCTGAGACCAGCCATTATAAAATATGGTCACAATAACAGCCCATTCTGTCCTCGCATTGTGCAAATAAAACGGGAATAAAAGGATATTCCAGGTCAAAGTAGGTATATTTACATGTATATTATTGGATTGTGCAAGTTTTTTTTAAGAGAACTGCGAAGTATTAAACCGCTCGCTCATTAAATTCCAGGACAGAATGGCTGTTATTGTCACCATATTTTATAATGGCCGCGTCTCAGCTATACAGATACATATACAGAGATAGATAATATATATAGATCATCTAAGCTAGCTCCTGATCAGCTAGTACATGTACATTCATGCAGCGTGATCCAGATATATATTTTTTCGTTCGAACCATTACAAAAATGTTTCCTTAACGCAACAGCGAACAATGAAGACACCGATAAGACTATATGTAGACATGCTCGCTTACACTGGTAGCCAATCCAACCACACCCCTGGTCATGGCATATTATAGAGGCCTTGATAAAGTTTTAACCCTTAGACCGCTACTCACAACAATTGTCATCTGCTGTTGCTTTTATATCTTGCCTTATTTCTCAATAAAAACATGTTTTGACAGCACTTCAGAACCAATGGAAATGATTCTGAAGTGCTGTCAAAGCATGTTGTAAAGTATTCTAAAGTGCTGTCAAAGCATGTTTTTTATGATAAAAATGGAAAACAGAAAGTAAACAGCAGACAACAAAACAAGAGGTGAATTGTGACCGCTATCTCTCACTTTCCATGGTGAGACAAACATTCACTCGCCAATACAAATTGATGAGTGGATTTGTCGAGGCCGGTATACACAATAAGGATGACCCCTAAGATGTCCTCAATGTCACAATCTGGCAGATCTAGATACACAGATATGTAAAAACTGTGCAAACATACGATACCGTAATTCACATGCATACGCTTTGTCTCACAATACAAATGTTGTCTATTTAATGCGACCTGTCCGTCTGACCTTTTATTTGCATTAGAACTGCACTAAACAGGAAACCTAAACAGGAAATATTAAAGTAATCCTTCAAGGGTTATAGAAGTTATGACAGAATGGGGAAACTCTGGCGAACTTGTTGTGTGAAGATCAAAAGGTCAAGGGTCATATTAAGGGCAGCATGGATGTGTAGCATTTTACCACAGGTATACTGTGTTGAAATATTTAAGTAATCCTTCAAGGGTTATAGAAGTTATTATGACAGAATTTAGAAACTGCAGCAAACTATTTAAAGTGTGAAAAAGTTCAAAGTTGTGAAGGTCAAAAGGTCATGGTCATATTAAGGGCATCATGGATGTGTGGCATTTTACCACAGGTATACTGTGTTGAAATATTTAAGTAATCCTTCAAGGGATATAGAAGTTATGACATAATTGAGAAACTCTGGCGAACTTCTGAATGTGGGGAAAAAGTTCAAAGTTGTGAAGGTCAAAAGGTCAAGGTCATATTACCCACGGACTCACGGACTCACAGACACACGGACACACAGTCCAAACACTATATAATTCCAGCACAAACATATTTACACAATTCCCTAACATTTGATTGGTCCGTAGCAAGTCTCTGTCCAAAATTTATATCCCAGTAAACTCCCACACCCAACTACTTTCCGTAACCGTGAGACGCAGTTAAAATAATTCTTAAGAAAACGGAAAATAAACACATTTTCTTGATGAATTGATTTCAAATGCTGGAATTATAAGGAATGAATGGCCTTTTTGTGGAATTTATCGGGGATATAAACTTGGAAAAGTTGCGGGAATAAAGGCCATTCATTCATATAATGCCTCTGGCTCTACGGGGGGGGGGGGGCTCACTTAAAAATATATAGCCCTGTAATTAGAATAACCTGACCTGGTGCCAGGTCTATACCACATCGAAGTCACTTGGCCCCTTCTCCTATTAATCGTAATACTCATATACGGGGTATAACCAGATTCAACTGTCACATACAAAATAACAAAGACGTATGTGAGGGCCAAACCAGGTCTCCAGTCAGAATTCCGGTAAGGGTGAACGCTGATCGTTGAATTACCCATCGCGTGCTCCAGGACAACCACCCACTGGAAATGAGTTTAAGATTCTATTTATTACATGATTTCACCCTTCAAAGAACAGAATATCTGACACACCATCTGATACACAGTGACTTACCGGGAGACGTCTGTACATATATCCTTTTGAAGGCATTTTTGTAGTGAAAACAGTCCAATTCAGCTTCAAGAAATTCAATACAATATTCCTAATATTCTCCTAGAAAGAGTTCACCATTACACTGCTTAATTAAATTTTGTCGTTTGCTGTTTATTTTCCATTTTTCTCATCAAAAACATGATTTGACAACACTTTAGAATCATTTCCAATGGAAATGATTCTAAAGTGCTGGCAAAACATGTTTTTATTTAGAAATAATGGAAAATATAAAAAAACAGCAGACGAAAGTTTGAATTCCCAGCATTCAGTGTTAAATATATATTACTAGCTCTGAGGCACTGTTTGCAAAGACAAACTGAATCCTAATGTTCATAGAAAATATTCTGAATAAATGGATGCACCTGTTACATGCAACATGGCATGGATGTATGGCGCCGATTTAGGTTTTAAATGATGTTAACGCATTCATAATTCAATGAGACTGATCATGTATCGGTAATCTTGATGAAAAATAAGAAAAATATTCACATTTTTTTTACTTAAAATTGCATATCCCCAAAACAGGACATAACTGAAAGCATATTTAAAAATACAAATAAACAAATATGAAAACAATATCAAGATGGCGAATTAAGTAATTTCCGAATTCAAAAGATGAATAATGCACATAATTATCCGCACTAATTTTCGATCGATATCAACGTTAAAGAAACAATACATATGTGGCACATGAGCGATAGCGACTGTACGTCTGATTGAAAATCATAAATCATTAAAAAGCTATATATATACCTATGTTATATAAGCACATTCAGCACATAAATTTCATGCATGACAAGGCAAGATCATATATGCCAGCCATTAAAAAGCAGAAACCAAAATTTGTCGTCTGCTACTTTTTTCCGTATTTATTCCTTAGTAAAACATATTTTGGCAGTGATGAGAATCGTCTCCAATGGAGACGATTCTCATGCACAGTCAAAATATGTTTTCGTGGAGAAAAATAAAAAAATTACAAGAAACAGCAGACGACAAAATTTAATTCAGGGTTGTAAGTGTTGAAGCATCATTATAGTGTTATTCCCATCATAAAAGAGGGTGTTGATAATTCTCATAAATGTCTCACCTATCACATACTAGATGGCCGCGGCCCGCATGTCATGCCTGCCGAGGCTTTCATAGTATACCGAAAACATTTAACCAAAAACTTTAATCTAGACGCACGAACGTACGCCAAATTGCTGACTATATCGTCATGTCCGCAAGTGGGCGTGACTATAAAACTAGAATTATCAGCAAGCGAGGGGTTATGGAATTAGTATGGTCACTAACAACAAATTTCCGAAATCCATCCCAATTGGTTTTGTTTGTTTTGTTTTGTTTTGTTTTGTTTTGTTTGTTGGGGTTTAACAGCCTATCAACAGCTAAGGTCATTTAAAGTCGGGCCAATGGGTTTAGTACTAAATCCCATATATTACCTGTACAAATGGGGGGTAAATCCCAAAACCAGAACTGAATATTTACAATAAAAAAACTATATATTCAGCCCTGAAATCAGAATAATCCTGATGCCAGGTCCTCGCCACACCAGAATCACTTGGCCACCTCCCAAAAGCAGTAGGATCAGTAATAATCTCACTACTTTTAGAATGGGCAATAGCCCAATTCAACTCCCAGGTAACAAAAGAGCCAAAGATAAAAACGTACCTGAGGGCCAAACCAGTAGCCTATTTCACCAACATTGCAAAGTATACTTTTCTAGCAAAGTATACTTTGAAGGAGTAATCATTATTTTTCCCGAAATGCATTCTCATATAAAACCAACGACTGCATATATTTCATGATTAAAAGTATTCAGAATTATTATACTGGATTTATTACATTATCACAGTCAAAATGGCTGTGATAATGTAATAAATTCAGTACAGTCTACGCTCGTTTACTCGAAGTCCGTCGGACTGTGATAAATACTTCCAGTAAACCGAAGTTCGACGTAACAAATCTGAACAGGACCTCAAAATATTGCCATACACGTTACGGGATGCAACTCCCATACGACCTGTGACACACGGAGTTACACTTTTGCAACTCTAATGTGTTTACTTGCGTTTGCCTATACACACGCATGTGTGAAGTCGAACTAAGTATACACATCTGTATTATCAGGGTGGAACAAGAAAAGACAATTAAAAGCAGTAAAGTAACATATTATTATGCCTACGGTAATAAATAAAGCATGTAAACTGCTTACAGTTTAATTGATGTTGAGTAAATCACCTTTAACACTTATTCAAAGTTTGTTTACAGTGGCTTACACAGGTAAACAAGTCTAGACTTTGATCCGGTAAATTGGCACCGCGAATTCGCACTTCGGGTGCAAACTGACACTTTGACTTAACGAGAGTGAAATACCACACATTTCTATTTTCGGGACCTAACAATTAGTTCGAATTGGCGAAAATTTGATGTAACGAAATTCGACGTAACGGTAGCCATTTACATTGAAAATAATAGGATCTGAAACGGGACTTGAACACGACTTCGACATAACGAGGGAATTCGACTTAACCGACTTTCATTAAACGAATGTAGACTGTATAATAAAAATTAATAAATATATCCTAAAATTGAAAATTTCTCCCTCAAAGTATACTTTGCTAGAAAAGTATACTTTGCAATGTTGGTGAAATAGGCTACACGCATCCCAATTGGTGCAACAAAAAGTAATGTTTGTCAATTGTACTACAAAGGGTTTTTTATAGTCCACAATGTTATAGGGCTGATTGATTGATTGATTGATTGATTGATTGACTGATTGATTGATTGATTGATTGATTGATTGATTGATTGATTGATTGATTGATTGATTGATTGATTGATTGATTGACTGATTGACTGATTGACTGATTGATTTGAGTTTAATGACCGTTCAACAGGTAGGTCATATTCAGGCAGCAATTTAAAGGAGAAAAATATGCATATATATGCAAACCTGCAAATTCTATATGCAATATGCATCAACTGTTAAATGTAAATTTATGTTTCTATAACTTTAATGACATACGCCACGACTCCAGCACAACTTTTGTATACTTGAACATTATCAAGTACTGGTACTTGACTAGTAACCCTTACACTTCTGAATTAAATTGTGTCGTCTGCTGTTTATTTTTTGTTCCATTTTTCTCATATAAAAACATGTTTTGACAGCACTTTAATTGGAAATGATTCTAAACTGCTGTCAAACCATGGTTTTTACAAGAAAAAAAGGCAAAATATTAAGCAACAGCAGACGACACTTTTCGTTTTCAGTCTAAGGGTTAATTAAGCCAATGAAGTCTTTAAAAGTCTAAGGATACATCAACTTTTGTTGACAAAAAAAATCTGATTTTCTAGTTTATTTCTCAATAAAAGTATATGTTGTTACCACTCATTTGAACCGTTCAAATGAGTGGTGACAATGTATACTTTCAAGAATAAATGAAGAAAATAGGGATTTTTTTAAAGAAAATTTCGTACCACTTTAATGGTATCCTTCAAACTTCAATCTTCAAAGCCTAATTCAGGCTGTAGTTGACACACATGTAGTATTGATTGTTTACTCTTCTTGTATATTTGTCACTAATGAGACCGTATCCGGTCTGCAATGGGTTAAAGTCTAGATGGAGACCCTAAACATTTCCTGCTCAAGCGACATCATGTGACACTTGCAACGTACTGCAGATAAAATTGCCCTGAACGGGTAAATTTACCAGGAAACATTCCTGTAAACTATTTTTTCTTTAACCCTTTCACCCCTAAGTAACTGGAATGGAATTTGATATGTTAATTTTGCAACCAATCCAACCGGCACAAAATGATTTTCAGACTAGTCCATTTATGAAAAGGGGGTGTTTTTGTTCTCAAAAAATATGAAAATTACTTGCAAAAAGTGCATATTCTGATGCGGATGCACAGGCTGATCTGGATCTACACTGGTTGCAAAACCCATAAGCCCCATTTCGAAACCGAGATCTACAATTGTTGTCAATGTCATATGGTCCATTTTCTGAGCCATCAACCCATATACGGTTGTAATGTAAACGGGAAACTTGTAACATAACAACTTGTAAAATATACATCGCCTAAACATAAGTTTAAGACAAATGACCTTGCACGTTGTTAAGTATTACAAAACAAAAGACACAAATGGGCCTGATTGGCTACTTATCCGGCACAAGTGAGATGGAAATACCATGAAAGTATTTTTCATGCCTAGGGTGACTGAGGATTGAACTTACAATCTCTGGTATTGAAGTCCAATAAATATCTCTAGGCCACGGCCCATCCTTTGAGCCAGATAACCAACAAGAACGAGCCAATTATTTACAGTGGAACCTCTCTAATCTGGACATCCTGGGAGGCTCCCAGGATGTCCGGTTAGAGGAGTTTTCACCACAATTTAGGCACACAAACACTGCAATACATGTGTGTGTGCTTTGCAATCATGAACATACAGTATCATCAGAGATACATGTGGCTGTGACTGGAGAAATGCGACCAGTGTAGATCCAGATCAGCCTAATTTGTTAACTGTTTAATATCAGTATTTTCTATATTTTGTTAATTGTTAATTTGTTAGCCAACCTCTCTCCAATTGTCCCATGCCCCACTCATGTAAGACAGGCTAACACTGGTGATCGAGTGTAGTCACTCACATTCACTAGCACTGACGCTGCCATTCGCAGAATGTGATCGAGTGCCAGTGAATGTTAGCGAGTGTTGTCATTGTTAGCGAGTGTTGTGGATGTTAGTCACTCACATTCACAAGCACTGACGCTGCCATTCGCAGAATGTGATCGAGTGCCAGTGAATGTTAGCGAGTGTTGTCATTGTTACGGAGTGTTGTGAATGTCAGTCACTCACATTCACAAGCACTGATGCTGCCATTCGCAGAATGTGATCGAGTGCCAGTGAATGTTAGCGAGTGTTGTCATTGTTAGCGAGTGTTGTGAATGTTAGTCACTCACATTCACAAGCACTGACGCTGCCATTCACAGAATGTGATCGAGTGCCAGTGAATGTTAGCGAGTGTTGTCATTGTTAGCGAGTGTTGTGAATGTTAGTCACTCACATTCACAAGCACTGACGCTGCCATTCGCAGAATGTGATCGAGTGCCAGTGAATGTTAGCGAGTGTTGTCATTGTTAGCGAGTGTTGTGAATGTTAGTCACTCACATTCACAATGCACTGACGCTGCCATTGCAGAATGTGATCGAGTGCCAGTGAATGTTAGCGAGTTTTGTCATTGTTAGCGAGTGTTGTGGATGTTAGTCACTCACATTCACAAGCACTGACGCTGCCATTCGCAGAATGTGATCGAGTGCCAGTGAATGTTAGCGAGTGTTGTCATTGTTAGCGAGTGTTGTGAATGTCAGTCACTCACATTCACAAGCACTGACGCTGCCATTCGCAGAATGTGATCGAGTGCCAGTGAATGTTAGCGAGTGTTGTCATTGTTAGCGAGTGTTGTGAATGTTAGTCACTCACATTCACAAGCACTGACGCTGCCATTCACAGAATGTGATCGAGTGTCAGTGAATGTTAGAGAGTGTTGTCATGGTTAGCGAGTGTTGTGAATGTTAGTCACTCACATTCACAAGCACTGACGCTGCCATTCGCAGAATGTGATCGAGTGCCAGTGAATGTTAGCGAGTGTTGTCATTGTTAGCGAGTGTTGTGAATGTTAGTCACTCACATTCACTAGCACTGACGCTGCCATTCGCAGAATGTGATCGAGTGCCAGTGAATGTTAGCGAGTGTTGTCATTGTTAGCGAGTGTTGTGAATGTCAGTCGCTCACATTCACAAGCACTGACGCTGCCATTCGCAGAATGTGATCGAGTGCCAGTGAATGTTAGGGAGTGTTGTCATTGTTAGCGAGTGTTGTGAATGTCAGTTGCTCACATTCACAAGCACTGATGCTGCCATTCGCAGAATGTGATCGAGTGCCAGTGAATGTTAGGGAGTGTTGTCATTGTTAGCGAGTGTTGTGAATGTCAGTCACTCACATTCACAAGCACTGATGCTGCCATTCGCAGAATGTGATCGAGTGCCAGTGAATGTTAGCGAGTGTTGTCAATTGTTAGCGAGTGTTGTGAATGTCAGTCACTCACATTCACAAGCACTGATGCTGCCATTCGCAGAATGTGATCGAGTGCCAGTGAATGTTAGCGAGTGTTGTCATTGTTAGCGAGTGTTGTGAATGTCAGTCCCCTCACATTCACAAGCACTGACGCTGCCATTCGCAGAATGTGATCGAGTGCCAGTGAATGTTAGCGAGTGTTGTCATTGTTAGCGAGTGTTGTGAATGTCAGTCGCTCACATTCACAAGCACTGACGCTGCCATTCGCAGAATGTGATCGAGTGCCAGTGAATGTTAGCGAGTGTTGTCATTGTTAGCGAGTGTGTGAATGTCAGTCACTCACATTACACAAGCACTGACGCTGCCATTCGCAGAATGTGATCGAGTGCCAGTGAATGTTAGCGAGTGTTGTCATTGTTAGCGAGTGTTGTGAATGTTAGTCACTCACATTCACAAGCACTGACGCTGCCATTCGCAGAATGTGATCGAGTGCCAGTGAATGTTAGCGAGTGTTGTCATTGTTAGCGAGTGTTGTGAATGTTAGTCATCACATTCACAAGCACTGACGCTGCCATTCGCAGAATGTGATCGAGTGCCAGTGAATGTTAGCGAGTGTTGTCATTGTGAGCGAGTGTTGTGAATGTCAGTCGCTCACATTCACAAGCACTGACGCTGCCATTCGCAGAATGTGATCGAGTGCCAGTGAACGTTAGCGAGTGTTGTCATTGTTACGAGTGTTGTGAATGTTAGTCACTCACATTCACAAGCACTGACGCTGCCATTCGCAGAATGTGATCGAGTGCCAGTGAATGTTAGCGAGTGTTGTCATTGTTAGCGAGTGTTGTGAATGTCAGTCACTCACATTCACAAGCACTGACGCTGCCATTCGCAGAATGTGATCCAGTGCCAGTGAATGTTAGCGAGTGTTGTCATTGTTAGCGAGTGTTGTGAATGTCAGTCACTCACATTCACAAGCACTGACGCTGCCATTCGCAGAATGTGATCGAGTGCCAGTGAATGTTAGCGAGTGTTGTCATTGTTAGCGAGTGTTGTGAATGTTAGTCACTCACATTCACAAGCACTGATGCTGCCATTCGCAGAATGTGATCGAGTGCCAGTGAATGTTAGCGAGTGTTGTCATTGTTAGCGAGTGTTGTGAATGTCAGTCACTCACATTCACTAGCACTGACGCTGCCATTCGCAGAATGTGATCGAGTGCCAGTGAATGTTAGGGAGTGTTGTCATTGTTAGCGAGTGTTGTGAATGTCAGTCACTCACATTCACAAGCACTGACACTGCCATTCGCAGTATGTGATCGAGTGCCAGTGAATGTTAGCGAGTGTTGTCATTGTTAGCGAGTGTTGTGAATATTAGTCACTCACATTCACAAGCACTGACGCTGCCATTCACAGAATGTGATCGAGTGCCAGTGAATGTTAGCGAGTGTTGTCATTGTTAGCGAGTATTGTGAATGTTAGTAGCTCACATTCACTGGCATTCGGTGCCATTCGTAGAACTGCGAATGGCAGCGAATGCCAGTGAATGTGAACAATTGATTGTTTAATTAATTGATCCGTTTGTTATAGGCCGCAGACGATAACTTGCTACTTGTTTACAAACAAATCGGTCATAAAAAAAACACAGAATAGGTGAGACAGGTAAATATACCCGGGCATGCATTCCTTTTCAATATTGATTTTGAAATTTGTCACAAAGTGTTATGTAGTCGAGCGGTTAGAGTGACAGACATCAATGACGTCGGTAGTGAATTTGAATTGTAGTTTTTCATACATATGTAGCTTTTTTATTTGTTTACATATTATTATATGTCTTTAATGTAACTGTTTCTCTTACAAATTTACCTTACATAGTTTACCTGTAGAAAGTTAGTCTCACTTTGCATAAAACTAAAAACCAAATGCACATTTCATTTGTGTCCATCGGTTGACATTCCTGCAGTATAGGAAGAATCTGGGAGAATGCTCTCACCACTCATGTCACACTGAGTTCATGTACATGTCACAGGTGGAAGACTCGGACCTATGACACCAAAAAAATGCCTATTAAAAAAATCCCATTACCCCACCCACTTGGTCTCGTACAGTACCATCTTCTATATAGAATAGAAGATGGTACTGTACGAGACCAAGTGGGTGGGGTAATGGGATTTTTTTAATAGGCATTTTTTGTTGTCATAGGTCCGAGTCTTCCACCTGTGGTACATGTAGCAATAGTGAAAACCAGAACTGCAGATAAGCTGCGTATTTGCGTAAATACCCAATTAAAATTGCCAAAAACCCAATTGAAATCAGAAGTAGTGAGTATCAAAAAGCAATGAGAACAATTGTGGTACCTTTATCATGCTGCAGAAAACAATAAACAGACCACAATATATTTTTATTTTTTATTTTTCCATGACAACACATCTTGGTATTTCATTAGAATTGTCTCCAAGGAGACAATTCTAATGAAATGCCAAGATATGTTTTCACTTCGAAACAAACTATTCAATACATGCTGTCTGTTGATGTGTAAACAGTAGTGTGATTTAATTTTACCCAATTAAAATTTTGAAATACCCAATTGCTTCAGAATGATGGAGTAACAATACTCAATTACTAATTCCTTATCTGGAGCCCTGGATAACCCTCACCGTTTCACCTAAAAGTTCCCTCTTCAGCAACCAATCATAAAAATAACACAATCATATCAACAAAAAAAATGATGTGTGTTGTGACGTTCGATAGAATGAACAAAAGTGCTGGCAAATCGTGGATATTCTCCCGCTTCGATACAACTGAGCCACAACACATGTCTAGTTTTGAGCACCAAGATATTATTATAGGAATGAATGGCCTTTTTGTTGAATTTATCGGGGTATAAACTTGGAAAAGTCGCGGGAATACTGGACGAAGGCCGGAAGGCCTCGTCCAGTATTCCCGCGACTTTTCCAAGTTTATATCCCCGATAAATTCAACAAAAAGGCCATTCATTCCTTATAATTCCAGCATTTGAAATAAATTCATCAAGAAAATGTGTTTATTTTCCGTTTTCTTCAGAATTATTTTAACTGCGCCTCACGGTTACGGAAAAAGTAGTTGGGCGTGGGAGTTTACTGGGATATAAATTTTTGACAGAGACTTGCTACGGGCCAATCAAATTTTAGGGGATTGTGTAAATATTTTTGTGCTGGAATTATAGTGACATGTATGTACGTGCACTCTATCATATATTTATTATACACGAAAACGAGGCTATGATATGGAAAATTATTTCTAATTTTAGTTTTTATTATTCATACTCACCTGAATGGTTGCAAACAGATAGGTTGCTATGAAATCGTCCTAATAATAAAAATCTGCCTACTCTAATCTAATCTACAATAACCCACCATAGACCATTCCGCTCTACCCACAGCCAATTGGCTAGTCCGCTATTTAAACTCCTCCTATTATTGTTAGGTATACAGCTTCAAAAAGTTAATCATTTCCATATGGAAATGAAACTGCTAGTAAAATAGCCTGAAGTATACTAAGTAGGGAGAAGATAAAACCATCAAGCGGGGACGGGAGGAGGGTCTACCTTACCATTCAGGTGAGTATGAATAATAAAAACTAAAATTAGAAATAATTTTCCATTTTTATGTCTTCAAACTAACCTGAATGGTTGCAAGAATTCGTAGTGATGGTGGGAGGTATTCTCACTACTCATACTCGACCGGAATGGTAAGGCAGATTAAAAACCCTCAAAACAGACAAAAATATTTGGCCTAGGTACAAACTTGGGTGTTACCTATATAGTAATAACATGGTCTCACCCTAGAATCATAGGGGCGCCCAAAGCGGGCCCCCCCCCCCCCCCCCCCCCCCCCCCTTTCTACGAAAGTAGAAGAGAGGTGGATAAAGACAAGCACCACCACGCTAGTCTCGTAGAACTGACTCGTAGACTCCAACCTGCTATACTTGGTTAGAACGCCGGAGAATACTCATGGTATAGCTGCTGCTACCAGACGAAGCCCTGGCGAATGTAGTCGCCCGGCACTTCACACGCAATAGCTCAACTGAGATAAACTCAAAGTCTATACATAGTCTCATGACGACACATGACTCGTACATATCGAGAACACAGTATAAAACGCCCTAAGCACTAAGGTCATCCTAACAAGCAAGTGCTGAGGAGTTAAACTGGCCCTAAAGCCAGATCAAAACCTATACCAGGGTTTGACACTAACTTTTGGCCCAGGGATTCCGCAGCATGGACATCCCTATTGTTACATAATGTTGAATGGGATTTTCTTGAAAATGCAGTGATTCCTCCTACAAAACAGGGATCCTCGGGATCTCGGGACACTGCGCGTGTCGACCCCTGTTTATACCTATAAACCCATGTATAGTAGACAAAGAGAATAGAATCATTAACCCAAAGTGAAACACTATCCTTTTGCAACAACACTGCTACAAAACTAGATAGGTAGCCTCGCCCTAATTGAAACATGTACAAAACAATGCCTCCTGGGCCAGCGTGATGAACCGTAAGAACCATAGATCACCACAGATCCCCGTTCATCAACAAAAGCAAGTGAAGTTCATCGAGCGGTGAGTCACACTTACCAACCCCCAGGATTCCACTGGGACTGTAAAGACAAAAACCGAATAATCGGGTAATCAGAAAAATCGCAGACTATCACGAACAGGTAGATCCAAACAGCCTCCTAAACTTGATGCTACCGGCTGATAAACCCACAACTGCACCCGCTGCTACTAACGGACCCAGTTCTTAAACATCTCCCTGAGATGCCAACCCCATGTCGGTCACATGAGGAACATGGAGAGAAAAGGGGGTTACTTTCCGGAACACCACATATGTATTCCGGAACACAAATCAGTACTCACTTATATGCATAAAATAAGTTAAATATAGCCTTGGCCCAAGTTTCGGCTACCATGAGCACCCGAATAACTACAATAACACTGATTGCAAGACGCAAAAACATCACGCGCTGTGACAGGACCAAATTGGGCCATGTCTCGCTGTAATCATAGATGAACAGAAGTGTTGTCCTAACTTCTTCCGATAAAACAATCCCCAAATACGTTGGCTGCACGCTTAGATCAGACATTATACGAATTACGTGATGAATAAATCAATATCTCTGAGCGCTGGAATATCAAATGGTAATCGCCTAGACGAGAATGATTACGGGTAAATAAAACAATAGGATTATTGGCAGAATTGTATTTAAACGAAATAATTATATCCAGATATACCCGCGCCGATCAAAAATCGTACTTTTAATAGTAATCCGTACTACCGTCTATCTAACGTATTTCCCGGAATAAATACGGAAAAATCGTAACAGTTGGCAGTTACGCATCTCCTGCCAGTGCAGAGAGCGATCATAGAAAGAAGTTGAGACTACATGCACCTCGTGCATTTAGGGCCTAAACAACTCAGCTGCAGAACCACTTACTGTAGAATAAACTCAAGTAATGGCCCTATCTATCCAACGGAAGACAAAGGATTGCGATACCTCCCGTTGGCTTAAAATTGGTAATAAGAAACTTTACGGTCGGACCGGATGTCCTAATCTTCCGAACCTAATGCTTCATCGCACGGACTGGACAGAAAGTGTGAACCACTGTCGCTGACAGCGTGACGGAGGGAGGGGCCCGAACCACAACTGATTCCAGATCATGTGAGAAGGGATAAAGTATCTGAGGGAGAAATCTCGGTCATAGGAGAAACTGCTGATGTGTAAACAGTAGTGTGCTTCTATTTAACACAATTAACATTTTGAAATACCCAATTGCTTCAGAAATGATGGAGTGACAACAGCATGTTGTATATACAGTCGAAACGCGTTATGTCGATATTGCTTACATCGATATACCTGCTTATGTCGATGTACGCTAGTGGTCCCGGCCGAACTGCTATATAACTCATACATTACATACCTGATATATCGATATCGGAAATGTCGACATTTCGTTTATATCGATGTGGAAAACAAGTCCCGATGGTATAATAAATACACATTATACTGTAATGTCGATATGCAATTTGAACAGCGGGCGTCGTAAAAGTCTGGTCAAACTTAATTGGCACAGGTAAGTTTTTCACACATACAAAGTGATCAAAACATGCCGCCGGTAACCGTGTTACAATCGCGGAATACCGTCAAAGCCGACCACGTAAGCCGTGGTCAACCAATTAACGACAGTGTGACGTGAAATCACAAAAATACTCTTGTTAATAGCCAATTTATTTGCCGGACATGAATCGAGCCGTAAATGCCATAATCATTAACGGACGCTTGTTTATAATAATACAATTGAGTGAATTACATGCGATCTTATAAACACGAACAGTTGGTATCTCAAATCACTTCCTTAGCAAAGTCCAACATGCAGTACATGGGTCCGAAGTTATACTGGAACGAGTAAATTGAAAAGTCCGAATCGGTACGTGGGCGCAAACAGTGGAAAAAATAAAACCGACGTTTGAGCCTTGCCGCAACAAAACCACAAATGGATACCCCCATCCGGACATACGAACCCACGAACACCCCGGTCAGAAATAGTTGCTACCCCGGTGCCCGATACCCGGTGCCTGCCCGGTGCCCGGTGCCCGGTGCCCGGTGCCCGTAACACAATACCGGCACCTCTCCTGCGAGAGTTAGGGTACGTTGTGACCGGGTGAATGTGATAAGCACCTGCCGCAGCAACCCTAGACTGGCAGTCATCTACCACATACGTGGAATCTGATTCAACAGAACTGTACTGTATCGTTCCAAATAGTATAGTACTGCCGAAGCTAGTACTACATGTAGAAGCCCTATACAACCGTCTCCTACGACGAACAGGAGAACGAGATCTAGATGAACCTGTTCCAAAACCTGAGAATGACCTCGAGGAAAAGGAAGAACAAGATCTAAACTCCGAACCCGAAATCGAAGAGCCAACCCAATCCTGACCTACGACGAGATCAATCTCCTGACTTACGTGAACACGTAGAACGAAGACCAACCGAAGACAAGAACGTCTTCCTACCGGAAGCAGCAGGCTGTCCAGGGAGAGTCTGGTGCCCGGTGCCAGGTGTTTGACCGGTTTCCGGTAGCCTAACCGGTGCCCGGTGCCCGGTGCCCGGTGCCCGGTGACATAATGCCCGGTGCCCGGTGCCCGGTGCCCGGTGCCCGGTGACATAACCGGTGCCCGGTGCCCGGTGCCCGGTGCCCGGTGCCCGGTGCCCGGTGCCCGGTGCCCGGTGCCCGGTGCCCGGTGCCATAACGGTGCCCGGTGCCGGGCGCCTCTACTGAGAGAGGCTGGGTCAGTTTCGAACCGGGTGATATGGTATACAAGAACCGGCCGAAGACCCTGTGATAGGTATAGCTCTATGGGAACCGGGTGATATCTGATCAGGCACCGGACCCAGCAGCCCGGTATCCCCTGTATGGATGACCGGCCTATCACTTGAGGAAAGTTTCGAAGTCAGAGAACCTGACCGAACTTTCTCAACATAACCAGATCCCCCGATGGAGGGATCCCCTCTGACACAACCTCCGAAACCTCAGACGGTTCCACTGCTCCCAAGAGCTGAGACGCGGACACAGACTTCTTCGGACGTGAGGTATGGGACCTACGAGACCCAGCCTTGCCCCACGTCGAATCCGTCCAACGGACGGACAAATCACATGGCCATCTCTTTGCAACACCCGCAACAGGAATAGCACCTGTCCGTATGGGTATCCCAAAGAGAAGTCATGTGTCCACGGAGCGAATCCACTTTGGGACGAACCCGTTAGGGTACGAATCGCGTACACGCAAAAATACGTGACACAAAGTAAAACACCGTGAAAAACCCCAAAAAATGCAATGGAGAATAATCACGTAACACACAAGAGTGATAATAATATGTATTGCACGAAATATAATGACAAATACGGCACAATACACGGCAGAAATTCAAAATAAGCACGAAATAAAGAGAGAGACAAATATACCTGCACTCTTGATAGCGTCCTAAAATAATAGGAGGAGTTTAAATAGCGGACTAGCCAATTGGCTGTGGGTAGAGCGGAATGGTCTATGGTGGGTTATTTGAGTGATTAGAGTAGGCAGATTTTTATTATTAGGACGATTTCATAGCAACCTATCTGTTTGCAACCATTCAGGTTAGTTTGAAGACATAAAAATGATAATACACCTGCTTTACCTATTTTTGGACTCATCGATTGACCTCCAGCAACTTATTAGCGTCTGTCATTTATAGTTATAGCAATACCTCCAATGGCTCACTTGGCTCAGGTGAGCTGAAACACATTGTCATAGCGCACATATCAAAACAACCTGGTTTACCTATTTTTGGACTCATCGATTGACCTCCAGCAACTTATTAGTGTCTGTCATTTATAGTTATAGCAATACCTCCAATGGCTCACTTGGCTCAGGTGAGCTGAAACACATTGTCATAGCGCACATATCAAAACAACCTGGTTTACCTATTTTTTGACTCATCGATTGACCTCCAGCAACTTATTAGTGTCTGTCATTTATAGTTATAGCAATACCTCCAATGGCTCACTTGGCTCAGGTGAGCTGAAACACATTGTCATAGTGCACATATCAAAACAACCTGGTTTACCTATTTTTGGACTCATCGATTGACCTCCAGCAACTTATTAGTGTCTGTCATTTATAGTTATAGCAATACTCCAATGGCTCACTTGGCTCAGGTGAGCTGAAACACATTGTCATAGCGCACATATCAAAACAACCTGGTTTACCTATTTTTGGACTCATCGATTGACCTCCAGCAACTTATTAGCGTCTGTCATTTATAGTTATAGCAATACCTCCAATGGCTCACTTGGCTCAGGTGAGCTGAAACACATTGTCATAGCGCACATATCAAAACAACCTGGTTTACCTATTTTTGGACTCATCGATTGACCTCCAGCAACTTATTAGCGTCTGTCATTTATAGTTATAGCAATACTCCAATGGCTCACTTGGCTCAGGTGAGCTGAAACACATTGTCATAGCGCACATATCAAAACAACCTGGTTTACCTATTTTTGGACTCATCGATTGACCTCCAGCAACTTATTAGTGTCTGTCATTTATAGTTATAGCAATACCTCCAATGGCTCACTTGGCTCAGGTGAGCTGAAACACATTGTCATAGTGCACATATCAAAACAACCAGTACCTTCTGCACTAAATGTGTGTGATAGATGAAAATTGAATATTATTGTAATCGCATCGTCTAATACAACAAAAGTGTAACAGGCTTAGGGGCATAATAAACAGGGGATGCTTTTAGTGTAGCATGAAAATGTCAATAAAAGTCCACATTTTTTCTTATTTTCTAGCTAGTGACCACTGATTTGAACAAAATGATCTAAAATACAAAATGTATAGCAAAATATTCAAATTATTCTAACAGAAAATAATGCGTACCATCCAACAGAAATTGGGGCAAATGACTACTAAAGCAAATGACTACTAAAGCAAATGACTACTAAAGCAAATGACTACTAAAGCAAATGACTACTACTAAAGCAAATGACTACTAAAGCAAATGACTACTAAATCAAATCTGAAAACTCACCAAGAATTAGCAAAAGACGGATTAATAATAAAGAAATGTGGATGGCACAACAGAAAACACGAGGGAAAGAATAGATGCAGATTTCCACAAAAGACACCAGCAAACAGTTGGTGAAGCCTGCTTTTATCCTGTAGCCGAGGTACTGGTAAGTATGAAACCAGTTTTTGTATTCAACAATTTTTACTGCTGATTTTTATCTTAATGGTGCACTAAATATTCATATATAAAGCCCATAAGAAATGTTATTTTGTTTTTATAACTGCCATAAATGGTGGTGTGAAACTGGGACTGGGTTTCCATTAGCTACAATAATTCACCTCCGATATGTTATCTACGGCTACAATTTGACACGTTCAAAATATGTGAGCAACCGAAGTGCATATACCCAAACCTGTTGCATGTTGGAAAAATTTAGTAAATTGTACATTTTATACCTCAGGCATGGGAGTGGAACACTATCCCCAATCCTGAAAATTTATTTTTCAATTCTAGATGCTCTGTGCTTCATTCTGAGGTATATTTAGCATTAAATAGATCACATTTTCCCCTGAAAAAATATGCTATAATTAGGAAGAATTGGCAACATAATCCATTTCAATTTAAAATAATACTTGCAACAAGAAGTCAGTACATGTATAACAGGGATTCCGATGGGGAAGAATCGCCACTTAAAAAAAAATTGTAATTTTTTATCGCCATTCTCAACGGATTTACAAGATTCACAAAAGTGGTCCCTGGGACCTCAAATCCGGATTTCCGGATTAATCCGGAAATTTCCCATGCCTGATACCTTTAACAAATAATCTTTGATGTAGAACTAATAAATTGCTAAAAATATAAGAACAGGGAAATTATTTTTCCATGGAAGCCATCTTTTCTCTAGATGTTGTTCAACATTCAAATGAAGCATTCAAATTTACAAGATATACATGTAAATGTCAGATAAATACCTTGACATGGTAAAATAACCAATTTCTGCATGTGTATGATTGTTCTTTATAAATAATGTATTGATACAGCTTGGACAGTTTTATATCGCTAACATATCAAACACGCCGGATAACTGATTGCAAAATCCCTCTTCCATGCGCTACATTAAAGAGATGGGGTTAAATTGCTACCCTCGCGAGAGGTATGGAGTGGGGTAGCAATTTTGTTTCTAGGTTTCCATATGCTAATATACCAGACAATTGTAAACACCATTTGCTCTGTTAAAGGTACATGTCCACTCAGTATGCACAAACTTTTCTATATAGGAATTAAATAAGTGTATAATTGTGTTACTATTCCACCAGTTCTAAAAATTGCGAGTGCCTGCTATACACCATTACCCCACGTAGTGATTGGCCCTGTTATACATTTTATATCAGATGTAAATTTCCACAATGATATCAGGGGTGATAACTGTGTTTCCTTAAAATGTATTTATTCTGTGTATTTATTTTTTGATGCGCAATGATCGTACTTTATAATCTGTCGATAAAATTATTTTTCCAGGTGACGCATTTAATTACATGTAGTATAAATAATTAAAACATATCATGCCTCATTTGCATATGAAAATAGCCTGATACCGCCACGAGCCACTATCAGTAAAATAAATATTAGTAAATGATTATATCTGTATAGCGGGCACTCGTAATTTTTAGAAAGGTTGGAATAGTGACACAATTATATACTTATTTAACCCTTAGAACGCTTACACACAACAATTGTCGTCTGCTGTTGCTTTTATAGCTTGCCTTATTTCTCAATAAAAACACTTAAGTGCTGTCAAAGCATGTTGTTAATTATTCTAAAGTGCTGGCAAAGCATGTTTTTGATGATAAAAATGGAAAACAGAAAATAAACGACAAAAAATTAAGACAGCACTTTAGAATAATTTACAACATGCTTTGACAGCACTTCAGAATCATTTCCAATGGAAAAACCCTTACACAGCTATCTTAATTTTTGTTGTCTGCTGTTTATTTTCTATTTTCCATTTTTATCATCAAAAACATGCTTTGAGAGCACATTAGAATGTTTTTATTGAGAAATAAGGCAAGATATAAAAGTAACAGCAGACGACAAATCAAGGTTTCAGAGGGTTCAAATCGCCGCATTCCTTAGACTGGCTTGTTAATTCCGTTTGATAAACTACATATTTATGCTTCTTCATTGACCTCGATGAAAGACATGAAGGTGTAGTTTGGGCGATTTCTGGGCGATTTGAACATACCACTACTTTTGCTCTGAACGAAGATTGCCAGGCACCCACCTTGCGGGAATTGTTCTCATTTTGAAACAATTCGTTAAAAGTGTATGAAAAATGAGATTGAGATTATGTTGTATGCATGACTAATCTATTCCAGTTTCATTCGCCCAGCTATGTCGTTTATTTCTATCATTTTCTCAACATTATCTGCGTCTGTGATTGAAATCAGCAGTTCCCATATTTCGTAGTCTCCCGACTGGCACTGAAAGGAGTCGTGCGATTCCTGACTGACTGGGAAAGTAGTACAAGCTTCCTATAAACGCGCTGTCGCACATGGTGCATTTCTGCGACTGTTTTCCCTCGTATTCCTTCTATTTAACTCTTTGCATGCTGGGAAACTTGTGGGCTATAAATAGTTCAAAACTAGCGGACAAAAATTCATCATATTTTCTTGTATTTCTCCCGGTAAATATCATGAATATGTCTTGGAATTTCATTAGAATTGAGTCCTGAGGACTCAATTCTAATGAAATTCCAAGACATATTTACAAAGAGAAATAAAAAATATACTCCTAATTTGTTTGGCGGATATTTTCACCGCTAGCATGCAAAGAGTTAAATATACCCCATTTGTTTTTCGTTTCTGATTCTGACCGCTGTGCCAGACATGACGTCATATACTGTATCGACGCCATGAACACTACGTATATGCGAATAAAGTCAATGAACGTAAATGCTAACTTTTATTCAAGTTGGATGAGTGGTTTGAACGATAATAGTCAAGCGACACTACTTATTGACCCACCCTCGTATATATCAAACCAGAGTTTTTCACAGGAGTATCACCTGCAGCAGTAACACACAGAGGTACCAGGATAGTTAACCCTTTCACACCTAAGTAACTGGAATGGAGGTCATTTTCCGACCAATCCAATCATCACAAAATGAGTTTCATACTCGCAAGTCTATTCAGACTAATCCGTCTATAAATGTACCAGGAACTTTTTTTTTGTGAAATTATTAAAATATACCAGACTTAGAAAGAAGCTTCCATGATAGATGCTAGTTTAACTAATTTAAACAGGAAGTCTGCCCATCGGACACGGATGCCCCAACCTGCATATTACATTAACCCTTACTACGCTGAATTAAATTTTGTCGTCTGCTGGAAATGTTTTATTTTCAATATTTTTTGATAAAAACATGTTTTGACAGCGCATGAGATTCGTCTCCACTGAGAATTAAGGCAAAAATGAAAAACAGCAGCCGACAATTTTCGTCTCCCGCGTAGCGAGGGTTAAGGGCCATTATAACACTGTCTGTTCTTACTAGGGTCAGGCACAAACCTCAGATGCAAAACTTTACATGCTAATTAACCCTTAGAATGCGGGAAACGAAAATTGTCGTCTGCTGTTGTTTTATATTTTGTCTTTTTTGTCAATAAAACATGGTTGGACACCACTTTAGAATCATTTCCACGGATTGTAAAGGGCTGTCATATCATGTTTTTGATCAGAAAAATGGAAACAGCATAGTAAACGTTAACATTTCTGTAAAGTTTGGTGATAAGTGCGACACAAAATTCAGATGCACAGACGCACTGACAGACAGACAGACGGATGGACAAGGGCAAATCAATATGCCCCCACCCCCAAAGTGGTACATAATAAAATATTAAATTAGTAACCATAGATCGCACAATAAACTAGCATTCTCAATGCTGGTTATTTTTCAGTATTATAAACATTTTGTTTACCAATCCCAGATTCAGAAATATGATGCATACCGGGTATATTAAAGGTGCATGCCCACTCAGTAGGCACAAAATGTTCTTTATAGGAATTAAATAAGTGTATAATTGTGTCACTATTCCACCAGTTCTAAACATTACGAGTGCCCGCCACGAGTGCCCGATACAATCATTTAGTAATATTTATTTTACTGATAGTGACTGATATCAGGATATTTTTATATGCAAATGAGGCATGATATTTTTTAATTATTTATACAAATTAAATGCGTCACCTAAAAAAATAGTACTTTCGACAGATTATAAAGTACATGTATGATATTGCACATCAAAAAATAAATATAGAGAATAAATAGCAGTGTCCGTTAACATTTTAAGGAAACACGGTTATTGCCCCTGATATCAGAGTGGAAAATTTACGTCGGATATAAACTGTATAATAATGCCAATCAGTACATGTGGAAATGGTGAAAAAAAGAATGATTATTTTGTCAGTAAATGTCTCAGATGATATATCTGATATAAAGAACAGTTTGTGCCTACTGAGTGGGCATGTACATTTACCTTTAAATTCATTATTTTTTACTAATATTTTTCATCACTTTTTGGGCCTATTTGAGACCCAGTACCTTAAGCTCTCATTACGCTGTAGACGGAACTTGTCGTCTGCTGTTTTTTACCTTAATTCTTAACAAAAAACCTGTTTTGACAGCACATGAGAATCATTTCCAATGAAGACGATTCTCATGCGCTGCCAAAACAGGATTTGTATCGAGAAATATTAAAAATGGAAAATTATTTCTAATTTTAGTTTTTATTATTCATACTCACCTGAATGGTTGCAAACTGATAGGTTGCTATGAAATCGTCCTAATAATAAAAATCTGCCTACTCTAATCACTCAAATAACCCACCATAGACCATTCCGCTCTACCCACAGCCAATTGGCTAGTCCGCTATTTAGACTCCTCCTATTATTGTTAGGTATACAGCTTCAAAAGTAAATCATTTCCATATGGAAATGACACTGCTAGATAAAAATAGCCTGAAGTAATAAGTAAGTGGGAGAAGATAAAACCATCAAGCGGGGACGGGAGGAGGGTCTACCTTACCATTCAGGTGAGTATGAATAATAAAAACTAAAATTAGAAATAATTTTCCATTTTTATGTCTTCAAACTAACCTGAATGGTTGCAAGAATTCGTAGTGATTGGTGGGAGGTATTCTCACTACTCATACTCGACCGGAATGGTAAGGCAGATTAAAAACCCTCAAAACAGACAAAAATATTTGGTCTAGGTACACACTTGGGTGTTACCTATATAGTAATAACATGGTCTCACCCTAGAATCATAGGGGAGCCAAGCCCAAGCGGGCCCCCCCCCCCTTTTTTCTACGTAGTAGAAGAGAGGTGGATAAAGACAAGCACCACCACGCTAGTCTTGTAGACTGACTCGTAGACTCCAACCTGCTATACTTGGTAAAAAACGCCGGAGAATACTCAAAGTATAGCTGCTGCTACCAGACGAAGCTCTTGGCGAATGTAGTCGCCCCCGACACTTCACACGCAATAACTCTAAAACTGAGATAAACTCAAAGTCTATACATAGTCACATGACGACACATGACTCGTACATATCGAGAACACAGTATAAACGCCCTAAGCACTAAGGTCATCCTAACAAGCAAGTGCTGAGGAGTTAAACTGGCCCTAAAGCCAGATCAAAACCTATACCAGGTTGACACTAACTTTTGGCCCAGGGATTCCGCAGCATGGACATCCCTATTGTTACATAATGTTGAATGGGATTTTCTTGAAAATGCAGTGATTCCTCCTACAAAACAGGGATCCTCGGGATCTCGGGACACTGCGAGTGTCGACCACTGTATACCTATAACCCCATGTATAGTAGACAAAGAGAATAGAATCATTAACCCAAAGTGAAACACACTATCCTTTTGCAACAACACTGCTACAAACTAGAAAGGTAGCCTCGCCCTAATTGAAACATGTACAAAACAATGCCTCCTGGACCAGCGTGATGAACCGTAAGAACCATAGATCACCACAGATCCCCGTTCATCAACAAAGGCAAGTGGAGTTCATCGAGCGGAGAGTCACACTTACAAACCCCCAGGATTCCACTGGACTGTAAAAAACAAAAAAACCGAATAATCGGGTAATCAGAAAAAATCGCAGACTATCGCGAACAGGTAGATCCAAACAGCCTCCTAAACTTGATGCTACCGGCTGATAAACCCACAACTGCACCGCTGCTACTAACGGACCCAGTTCTTAAACATCTCCCTGAGATGTCAACCCCATGTCGGTCACATGAGGAACATGGAGAGAAAAGGGGGTTACTTTCCGGAACACCGCATATGTATTCCGGAACAAAAAATCAGTACTCACTATATGCATAAAATAAGTTAAAAATAGCCTTGGCCCAAGTTTCGGCTACCATGAGCACCCGAATATCTACAATAACACTGATTGCAAGACGCAAAAACATCACCGCGCTGTGACAGGACCAATCTGGGCCATTGTCTCGCTGAAATCATAGATGACAGAAGTGTTGTCCTAACTTCTTCCGATAAAACAATCCCAAATAAGTTGGCTGCGCACTTAGATCAGACATTATACGAATTACGTGATGAATAAATCAATATCTCTGAGCGCTGGAATATCAAACGGTAATCGCCTAGACGAGAATGATACGGGTAAATAAAACAATAGGATTATTGACAGAATTTTATTTAAACGAAATAATAATATCCAGATATACCCGCGCCGATCAAAAATCGTACTTAATAGTAATCCGTACTACCGTCTATCTAACGTATTTCCCGGAATAAATACGGAAAATCGTAACAGTTGGCAGTTACGCATCTCCTGCCAGTGCAGAGAGCGATCATAGAAGAAGTTGAGACTACATGCACCTCGTGCATTTATGGCCTAAACAACTCAGCTGCAGAAACCACTTACTGCAGAATAAACTCAAGTAAAGGCCCTATCTATCCAACGGAAGACAAAGGATTGCGATACCTCCCGTTGGCTTAAAATTGATAATAAAAAACTTTACGGTCGGACCGGATGTCCTAATTCTTCCGAACCTAATGCTTCAACGCACGGACTGGACAGAAAGTGTGAACCACTGTCGCTGACAGGCGTGACGGAGGGAGGCCCGAACCACAACTTGATTCCAGATCATGTGAGAAGGGATAAAGTATCTGAGGGAGAAATCTCGGTCATAGGAGAAACTGCTGATGTGCAAACAGCAGTGTGCTTCCATCTAACACAATAAACATTTTGAAAAACCCAATCGCTTCAGAAATGATGGAGTAACAACAGCATGTATTATATCAGTCGATACGCGTTATGTCGACATTGCCTACATCGATATACCTGCTTATGTCGATATACGCTAGTGGTCCGGCCGAACTGCTATATAACTCATACATTACATACCTGATATATCGATATCGGAAATGTCGACATTTCGTTTATATCGATGTGGAAAACAAGTCCCGATGGTATAATAAATACACATTATACTGTAATGTCGATATGCAATATGAACAGCGGGCGTCGTAAAGTCTGGTCAAACTTAATTGGCACAGGTAAGTTTTTCACACATACAAAGTGATCAAAACATGCCGCCGGTAACCGTGTTACAATCGCGGAATACCGTCAAAGCCGACCACGTAAGCCGTGGTCAACCAATTAACGACAGTGTGACGTGAAATCACAAAAATACTCTTGTTAATAGCCAATTATATGCCTGACATGAATCGATCCGTAAATGCCATAATCATTAACGGACGCTTGTTATAATAATTACAATTGAGTGAAATACATGCGATCTTATAAACACGAACATTTGGTATCTCAAATCACTTCCTTAGCAATGTCCAACATGCAGTACATGGGTCCGAAGTTATACTGGAACGAGTAAATTGAAAAATCCGAATCGGTACGTGGGCGCAAACAGTGGAAAAAATAAACCGACGTTTGAGCCTTGCCGCAACAAAACCACAAATGGATACCCCCATCCGGACAAGATAGCACTGGACACCAACGGATGCAGAAGCCATTCCGTCAGAACCGGAGATGACCGCAGAAACCATAACACCTGTCCGTGCAGAACAGAATCCGCCGCTGTCAACCCCCGGAACACTGCCAAAAGCTAAAACATGTTGATGTGTCCTGAGTTTCCTGCACTGACCACCAACACACCGATGTAGGGGCTCCAATGAACCCCCAGCCTTCTCACGAAGCGTCTGTGGACAGAAAGCGAGTAGGAGGAGGTAACACTATGGGAAATCCCTGTAGGAACCAGACCTCCACTGCCCACCATCTGATACAACGTAGGAAGATGGTGATCCTAAGCAGAGACCGATCCAAAGGATCGGGGTGCGGCCTCCATAGCCCTAGTAAGTAATACTGGAGGTCGCAAACATAACCTTCCCTATTCTGCACCCCGAAAGTCCAGGAGTGCAGAAATTTCCTAGCTGACAGAGAACCTGTGACCAGTACCCGGACACTAAAACAAGATGCCACGCACCCTGTCCAAAGGTACTATGATGACTGATAGATCGGTCAATAAGCTCATTCCCATCTAAGAAAAATCCTGTGTGGGAACCAACTACGACTACTCTAGATCTAAAAGACACAAAAATCGGAAACAACTAAAACTTCCGAAAGCATCTGCGGAAGGGCACGTGGAAGTACGAGACCCGCAGATCTATGGAAACAACCCAGTCTACCGGGCAAATGGCGCTCCGACCACGTCCCGAATTCCTCTATAGCACTATACTTCAAGAGAGAGACTCTACTTAACCCTTGAAAATACCCCCGTCAGGGGAAACGACCCCACAGGAGGTAGACAAGAAGGAGCAGCAGAAGGGACCATCGGTACCGTAGCTGCCCTTTGGCCGTTCGATCGCACAATTATCAGAGGTCAAAAGAGGCGAACGAAGCAAAACTAAGGCCGTTCAAGAAAAATCGCCGACTGAAGCACTGCGTCCAGAGACGATGAATCATACTGATTCAAACATAAATCGAAAGTTGGCATAGCCACAATCGACTTAACAGCCTACACCCATGCCTTCGCAAACGCGAACCAGGACCAGGAGCCGAAGATATCCCAAACGCTGCGGCGTCCTTGTCCAGAAACGGAGATCTCAAAACCATATCACATAGAGGGGCATGTAGAACTTAGACCCCAGAGTGGCGATCAAAGTTTTGGGCACTAGGAACCCCGCAGTGGCCAAATCCTACCTAAAGCTCCCCAATGTACGTAACAAGAAGCCCTACTGTAGGAGAGAAATTAAACCACGACAACTCCGGCAATTCCACCACCACCGAATCAGCCTCACAACAGCCATCCGAGGAAGTACCCATATGGGAGGCTCCACTGGCAAAACCACCAGCTGTGAAAGAGCCGACAAACCCACTAAGTACTAGGACTTAGACAGGAACTCCAGAATCTTAGCCAACTGAACCATCATAACTGTATCGTGTGTCGAGTCCTGAATATAGACTGGGAATTCGAATCATATACACTCGAATAAGGAGCAGGCCAGACAAATACGGAGCCAAAGCACCACGGCGTCCAATACCACCTCGACCGTCTCCTCCGAGAACGGAAGAGCTAGATCTCGAGGAGCGGATACAAAACAAAATATGTACACAGGATACGAACCCACGAACACCCCGGGTCAGAAATGGTTGCTACCCCGGTGCCCGGTACCCGGTGCCTGCCCGGTGCCCGGTGCCCGGTGCCCGGTGCCCGGTGCCCGGTGCCCGTAACACAAAACCGGCACCTCTCCTGCGAGAGTTAGGGTACGTTGTGACCGGGTGAATGTGATCAACACCTGCCGCAGCAACCCTAGACTGGCAGTCATCTACCACATACGTGGAATCTGATTCAACAGAACTGTACTGTATCGATCCAAATAGTATATGTACTGCCCAAGCTAGTACTACATGTAGAAACCCTCGAAGAACTAACCCCATCCTGACCTACGACGAGATCGACTCCTCGACTTACGTGAACACGTAGAACGAAGACCAACCGAAGACAAGAACGTCTTCCTACCGGAAGCAGCAGGCTGTCCAGGGAGAGTCTGGTGCCCGGTGCCCGGTGTTAAACCGGTGCCCGGTAGCTGCCCGGTGCCCGGGTGGCTGCCCGGTGCCCGGTTCGGTGACCGGTGCCCGGTTCGATGCCCGGTGCCCGGTGCCCGGCCCGGTGACCGGTGCCCGGTGACATAACCGGTGCCCGGTGCCCGGTGCCCGGTGCCCGGTGACATAATGCCCGGTGCCCGGTGACATAACCGGTGCCCGGTGCCCGGTGCCCGGTGACATAACCGGTGCCCGGTGCCCGGTGCCCGGTGCCCGGTGCCCGGTGCCCGGTGACATAACCGGTGCCCGGTGCCCGGTGCCCGGTGACATAACCGGTGTCCGGTGCCCGGTGCCCGGTGCCGGGTGCCCGGTGCCCGGTGACATAACCGGTGCCCGGTGCCCGGTGCCCGGTGCCCGGTGCCCGGTGACATAACCGGTGCCCGGTGCCCGGTGCCCGGTGCCCGGTGCCCGGTGCCCGGTGACATAACCGGTGCCCGGTGCCCGGTGCCCGGTGCCCGGTGCCCGGTGCCCGGTGATATAACCGGTGCCCGGTGCCCGGTGCCCGGTGCCCGGTGCCCGGTGCCCGGTGCCCGGTGCCCGGTACCCGGTGCCCGGTACCGGGCGCCTCTACTGAGAGAGGCTGGGTCAGCTTCAACCGGGTGATATTATCAAGAACCGGCCGAACCGCCCTTGTGATAGGTATAGCTCTATGGGAACCGGGTGATATGAGATCAGTACCGGACCCAGCAGCCCAGTATCCCCTGCATGGATCACCGGCCTATCACCTGAGCAAAGTTTCGAAGTCAGAGAACCTGACCGAACTTTCTCAACGGAACCAGATCCCCCCCCCGATGGGGGATCCCATCTGGCACACCCTCCGAAGCCTTACCAACCTCGGAAGGCCCCACCGCTCCCAAGAGCTGGAAAGCGGCCACAGACTACTTAGAACGTGAGATATGGGTCCTACGATACCCATCCTTACCCCACGTCGTATCCGTCCAACGGACAGACAACTCACATGGCCTCTCCTTGCAAACACCCGCCACAGGCATAAGCACCTGTCCTTATGGGTGTCCCACGGAGAAGTCATGTGCCCACAAGCAGAGCGTAATTGCGGCATGCTAACCGGTATTGTAATACAAAACCCGATAGAATACCCCGCAATACGCTACAAAAAATGTGTCACGGGAACGAATCCACTAAGGGACGAACCCGTTAGGGTACGAAAAAACGTACACGCGAACCGCGAAAATACGTGACACAGAATAAAAGACAGTGAAAAACCCCAAAAAACGCAATGGAGAATAATCACGCAACACGAATGAGTGATAGTAATATGTACTGAACAATATCAAATGACAAATAAGGTACAATACACGGCAGAAATTCAAAATTCGAACGAAATTATGGGAGATACAAAATATACCTGCACCCTGTATAGCGTCCTAAAAATAATAGGAGGAGTCTAAATAGCGGACTAGCCAATTGGCTGTGGGTAGAGCGGAATGGTCTATGGTGGGTTATTTGAGTGATTAGAGTAGGCAGATTTTTATTATTAGGACGATTTCATAGCAACCTATCAGTTTGCAACCATTCAGGTTAGTTTGAAGACATAAAAATAAAACATTTCCAGCAAACGACAAAATTTAATTCAGCGTAGTAAGGGTTAGATATAATCTACTTGACACACTAGACAGTGAAGAAGGGAGATCAATTCTACACTACTAAGAAGCTGTCGTCAATGGATTATGTCCCTTTTAATTTGTGAATTTACATCAAGGGAAATAACTCATATGGTGACTGAGACAGTCACCATATGAGTTAGTTCCCTTCATATAAATTCACAGGTGACAGAGTTGTCGATTATGGATTGTGACAAATATGACAACTGTCACCTGAGAATTTACATGAAGGGAACTAACTCATATCGTGACTGTCTCAGTCACCATATGAGGTATTTCCCTTCATGTAAATTCATATCTATGGATTTAATCCAAACTGGCATAGTCATGCTTCAGTTCTTTCCCTTGAATAAAATTGTATATGAGATTGTAGGGTTATTCTTCCCTGTCTTCTATTTATAGATATCTGTTCCAATATTGTAACTTATCATCAAATGCAAGTCTTTATGTCGTGAGCTCTCAAGAAAAGGCAGTGGTGATAATTGTAAAGCCCAATACAAAGTGTATATCTTTCAGGGTTTTACAAAATAAATGATGCCCAATATATTTTCATAGGGGCTCCTCCTTATAGGAATCACGATTTGCCTGGTTTGGCCCTCAGGTACGTTTTTATCTTTGGCTCTTTTGTTACCTGGGAGTTGAATTGGGTTTTATCCCGTCAACACAGTGCGTATGTGCCGTGAAACACGGTGCCGTGAAACATTTTTGATACCCAGTCAATACTATTTTTGCATTTTACAGCCATTTGTAGGTGTTGACGGGATAAATAGAATAGTAGGTTAGTGCCGTGAATGGGAAAAAATATCTGGCGCGGCACGGAAACGGGATGTGCTCGGCAGAGCCTCGCCCATCCCGTTTCCTGAGCCTTGCCAGATATTTTTTCCTATTCAAGGCACTAACCTACTATTCTCTATATTGTCCATTATAAATGGTAACGGTCTGTAACCCTCTATGACTGATCTGGTGATATTTCCTTGGATATTATTTGTGCAGGACTGACATGGCATGCCCTGAATGCCTGAAAATCCTTGACAAGTTACAGTCTACATAGAGAACAGTAGGTTAGTGCCGTGTATGGGAAAAAATATCTGGCAAGGCTCAGGAAACGGGATGGGCGAGGCTCTGCCGAGCACATCCCGTTTCTGTGCCGCGCCAGATATTTTTTCCCATTCACGGCACTAACCTACTATTCTATTTATCCCGTCAACACCTTCAAATGGCTGTAAAATGCAAAAATAGTATTGACTGGATATCAAAAATGTTTCACGGCACCGTGTTTCACAGCACATACGCACTGTGTTGACGGGATAAACTCGTTTACTTGAAGTCCAGGAGACTGAGGAAAATACTTTAGGAGTAACGAAAATGAGTTAAAGAGAGTTGTAAATTAGACATTATGTTTGTAAAACATGGATATGCCCCCCTGGCATAATGGACTCTAATTGGAGAAACTCTTACAAACAATTTTACTTTTTGACGTAAATGTACACGGACGGACGGATGTAAACAGACAGACAGACGGAGGGACAGACGGAGGGAAGTGCGGAACCTCAAGAGCAACGCAATATGCCCCCCTTGCTATTGCATAGGGAGCATAAAAAGGAAAACATGTACCTGGTACTAAAAATTTGACTTGGGAGTTATCAGTAGTTTGATTTAACCCTTTCAACACCACAGACCTCTATAGAGACAATGTTTGCAAACAGTGGAGATCCAGATGAGCCGGCTCGTAACGAGCCGTCTCATCAGGATCTCCACTGTTTGTTAATAATTTTAAACGTCGTACAGATTACCCTTTTAGAAGAATGGGATAATTTGAATGAACAAAATTAATGAAATAGCGTGAAACATTGGCATGGAACATCCTATTAAGTTACTTGGTGTTGAAACGGTTAAGTAAATTTGAGCTAACGAGTGTAGGCTGTATATGTACACAAATGTATATATTTATATAAATATTAAATGGTTACCATGGTACCGACCTTTATTTCAATGACCCCGTTTTCGAGGGCGATATTTCTCTCGATGTTGTTCACACAGGACTGACACGTCATGCCCTGGATGTCGAGAATCGTCGACCGCTCCATCTCCTCGTCACTATCCTAAAAACAGATTAAATAATACATACCGTAATTTTTGTAATGAAACTGCAATTTTCTGAATTGGTATTGGCATTGTGATTGCATAAAAACACAGAAATTTTAATTTTGAGAGGACTACTAATAAGGGATCGTAGCTACCGTAGTTATTTCCCTTTAAATTTATTTATAGCAATCCGGTCCAAATTGTATATTTTAGGGTCTTATTGCTAGTGTTGATCCAGGTTATCCCACCTATCTGCAAAGTCTGATCTGGAACTTCATTGCTTGCCAGATTCATATTTTGACACTTATCATGTTTTATTACAAACAGTGTAGTCTCAGATCAGACTGCACAGTTGTGCAGACTGATCTGGGTCTACCTAGTTCGCAGTCTTAATTTTTGCACTATTCAGTAAGAAATAAACAGTAAAATAAACCATTGTACAGGATTTCTATAAATAGATTTGCAAAGGGAAATAACTAACTACGATTCGTCTTTGAAAACAAGAAATCATAACAAAAACCATTTGAAACATCATATTTTCAGAGGGTAATACAAACTATTGATCCCTTGGTTTCCATAGCTGCGGTGGCATTTGTTATATACAAGGCAGTGAGTTTCTCACCCAAGAACGTCAAAACAAGTGAAAGGGTTTAACGTCCCAGCAACAGCTAAGGTCATATAGAGGACAGGTGTGTCCACAGCTTAAAGTCTCAACCGACAGACCAGTGGGATGGAAGTACTATGTTAGTATTTTTCACGCCTAGGGTGAGGATAGAACTCACAACATCCAGTATTGAAGTCCAATGCCATATGCCTACATGAAGGTCGAGAGCACAAACTGGTCAAGGTCACCCAAATTCATCACTGTGAGAAAGTTATTGATGCAGTTTGGTAATGATCCTACTAACAGATATCAGGAGATAGTCAACAATTGTTGATGAATTAAATGAAATCATCCCATTTGCTGGTAAATACAAGAAATCCGCCACTGAAGCAATGTCGCGCCTGCCGAGGCATTTGACCGTAACATGATCATGGGCATGTGATAAAGTAAGCATCACAAAAACCGTCAGACTTAAAAAACACGAAAAAGGTCAATTTAGGTTGAAGAAACTTTTTGACATAAAAAAAATGGCTTCCAACCATGTGAAGGTCAAAAAGGTCAAGGTCATGTTAATTGCGGCATGAGTGTGTTCCAAATGCTTACATGTATCAAATGTCTAAACATTGAAGCAATCCATCAAGTAACATTAATGTTATACGATGATGAAGAAACTTGTACAAACTTTTTTAAGCAAAATATGGCTAAATAATTCCAGCACAAAAATATTTACACAATTCCCTAACATTTGATTGGCCCGTACCAAGTCTCTGTCCAAAATATATATTACTTTCCGTAACCGTGAGGCGCAGTTAAAATAATTCTTAAGAAAACGGAAAATAAACACATTTTCTTGATGAATTTATTTCAAATGCTGGAATTATAAGGAATGAATGGCCTTTTTGTTGAATTTATCGGGGATATAAACTTGGAAAAGTCGCGGGAATACTGGACGAGGCCTTCCGGCCTTCGTCCAGTATTCCCGCGACTTTTCCAAGTTTATACCCCGATAAATTCCACAAAAAGGCCATTCATTCCTATAGTGTTTCTGCAAACATGTAAAGATAAAAAAGGTCATGTTAACGGTGACATAAGGGTGTTGCGAATGATCACATGTATCAAGTGTCAGAATATTGAAGTAATCCATTTAAGTAATATAAAAGTTATATCATGATGAAGAAACTTGTACAAACTTTTTGATGCAAAAAAAAAGGCTAATTAAGTGTTTCCACAAAAATGAGAAGGTAAAAAAGGTCAAGGACATGTTATTGGTGGCATGAGTGTATTCCAAACGCTCACATGTATCAAGCGTCCAAATATTGAAGCAATCCCTTTAAGTAATATAAAAGTTATATCATGATGAAGAAACTTGTACAAACTTTTTGATGCAAAAAAAAGGCTAATTAAGTGTTTCCGCAAACATGAGAAGGTAAAAAAGGTCAAGGACATGTTATTGGTGGCATGAGTGTATTCCAAACGCTCACATGTATCAAGTGTCCAAATATTGAAGCAATCCCTTTAAGTAATATAAAAGTTATATCATGATGAAGAAACTTGTACAAACTTTTTGATGCAAAAAAAAGGCTAATTAAGTGTTTCCGCAAAAATGAGAAGGTAAAAAAGGTCAAGGACATGTTATTGGTGGCATGAGTGTATTCCAAACGCTCACATGTATCAAGTGTCCAAATATTGAAGCAATCCCTCAAGTAATGTTAAAGGTACACCATGAGGACGAAGCTTGTACAAACTTTTTGACATTTCGGATGACGACGACACGGATGACGACAGAAAAAGCGGCGACTATAGTCGCGCCTTCTGCTAAAGCAGGCGCGACAAAAATGTTCATGTTTATTGTTTGAAAAAAGCAAAATCATACTTTGGGTATCACAATCATGCTGTAAACATGAAATAAAATAATAACTTTATAAATTCAAATAACCAAATTATACTGTAAACATGAATTCAAAGAATAAATTCATACTTGAAACAGGAAAGAAAATAATAAAATCATAGTGCTAATTAACATAACCAGGGCTCCAGATAAGGAATTAGTAATTATTGAGTATTGTCACTCCATCATTTCTGAAGCAATTGGATATTTCAAAATTGTAATTGGGGGAAAAAAATCACAGTACTGTTTACACATCAGCAACCGCAATTATTGAATAGTTTGCTTCTAAATGAAAACATGTCTTGGTATTTCATTGGAGACAATTCTAATGAAATACCAAGATGTATTTTCATGGAAAAATAAGAAAAATATGCTATATACATATGGTCTGTTTATTGTTTTCTGTAGCTTGATAATGATACCACAAATTTCTTTTTGGTACTCACTACTTCTGATTTCAATTGGGTTTTTGGCAATTTTAATTGGGTATTTAAGCAAATACGCAGCTTATCTGGAGCTCTGACATAACAAAATCATTTTGTAAACATGAAATAAAATTAATCCTGTAAACAGGAAATCAAATATTAAACTCATAACATAAACATAAATTCAAATAACAACAAAAATTTACTGGAACATTATAATACGACGCATGTAATTGTATTGTGTACATTAATTACTTCACAAGTAATTATAATAATAAAACCCTTCAGTAAAAAAAAAATAACAATAACATAACTACTGGTATTTACCTGAATTCAAATAGGAAAGTCACACTGAATCCCACAGAAATTTACTGGGAACATTAAAATAAGACGCATATAATCAGTCCTATTGTGTACATTACTTCAATTAATTATAATAATAAAACCCTTCTGGACAAAGGAAAAACAAAAGAAAGCAGCTTTTTCCATGAATTTATATAGGAAAATCCCATTGTATATAATACGCCTTAGTTCGCTCCACCTTAAGTTCCTGCTTGAGTAAATGATAATAATATTTAAATGAGGTAAACAGTTTGATATCATACTAGGAACACGGACATGTCAATTTGTGACATGAACTTCTGCAGGTACACACAAAGGTCCGATCCATAAGTTTATGAACAAACATTATTAATTCATTTATACATGTATTCGCAATATAGCCAATTTCTTCTTCTTTTTTTTTTTATTTCTCAACAAAATTATATGTTGTGACCACTCATTTGAACCGTCTTGTAAAGACAGTTCAAATGGTGGACACAACATATACTTCTGATAAGAAATAAAAGAAATGTTTGTGTCCATCAGTAAAATGATCCTTGTAATGTAATTGGTCAAGCACATGAAGTTATATACTATAGCAGGGTATGGGATCCAAATGTTTCCGAACCTAATTTTCCAACAAGACATAATTTGTGACATCATTTTCACAGTAGATTTTTTTTAAATTGGGTTTTATTGATGCTCTAAAAGATAAGTTATAACTAATTGTTTGCGCCGTTAACGAAAATGTGTTTATGCAGTACCTTCTGCATGTAGCTGGGAATATATCGGGAATCCGGCGCCTATTCCGACATGAAACATTTTACACCGGCGCGGAATGCAGCAGCATAACTGATTACTGGGCATTAGATCACAATGTATACAGAGCTCCAGATAAGCTGCGTAATTGCTTAAATACCCAATTAAAATTGCCAAAAACCCAATTGAAATCAGAAGTAGCGAGTAAAAGCAATACAAAATTTGTGGTACCTTTACCATGCTGCAGAAAACAATAAACAGACCACAAATATAGCATATTTTTCTTATTTTCCATGAAAACACATCTTGGTATTTCATTAGAATTGTCTCCAAGGAGACAATTCTAAGGAAATGCCAGGACATGTTTTCATTTTGAAGCAAACTATTCAATAATTTCTGTCTGTTGATGTGTAAACAGTAGTGCAATTTGATTTTACCCAATTAAAATTTTAAAATACCCAATTGCTTCAGAAAAGATGGAGTGACACTACTCAATTACTACACCCTTATCTGGAGCCCTGAGTATATATAATTTAATTGAATATTGGTTCTTAGAATCACAGGAGGTAACTGTGTTTTCTTAACCCTTACAGTCGTCTGCTGTTTATTTTCTATTTTCCATTTTTATTATCAAAAACATGCTTTGACAGCACTTTAGAATAATTTACAAAATGCTCTGACAGCACTTCAGAACCATTTCCATTGGAAATGATTCTGAATGCTGTCAAAGCATGTTTTTATTGAGAAATAAGGCAAGATATAAAAGTAACAGCAGACAACAATTGTTCTGTTAAAATGTTATTTATCCACAGAATTGATTGTAAAATCATTTATTTGACATCATTAACGTAATAATAACGTTTTGATAGAAATAGATAATAGATTATTTCTATGAGCTTAAATAGTAAGTGGCATGTATATAAATCTAATAAGACAGATAATGCATTCTTAAATAACCCTTTCACCCCTAAGTAACTGGAATGGATTTTGATATGTTAATTTTGCAACCAATCCAATCCTCCCAAAATGATTTTCAGACTACCGTATTTACCCTATGTATTGGGACAGTAAAAAATAAATAAAATTCTACGTGTCCCAATATATAATATAAAATAAATTAATTTTTTTTTTTGGTGTCCCAATTATTAATATTGAAAGTTTGTATCCTCGAAATTGTGAAATTGCTATATCGGTACAATATCAGGTTCAATTTAATTATTTTCCGTTTCTAAAGCATGTCGCCCATTTTTATGATCGGAAAATACCCGAACTATATGTTACGGAAATTGCCGAGTGCGCAAATGAAACAATTTAATTTCCAAATTAAAAAAGTATTATCTCGACCAAACTGCGAATGTAGAGTGATTTGATGATTGCAGTGTGATATATATGAAGACATAGTGTCATATATAGTGTGATATATAGTCGGCCGACAAATTGTACAAATTGTACATGTACTTCAAATGAGACCAGTGTAACGTCCAAGATTTCAAATCGCGATCGAATGCGACCGCGCTTAAAATTTTGGGACATGCACGGGTACTGGTATCATCCGCATTTCGGTTACCAACTATTGCGGGAATTCAATTAGCAACGGACCCATATAAAATCATGTCATTTGAACAGAAGTTAAAGTAATTATTAATAATGACTATGACATACAAACTTGTATTAAACACGAGTTATTTATAAAATCATGCTTATTACGTTGTATAGTGCTCGCGATAGACAGACGCTTATTACAATGTATAATGCTCGCGATCAACAGGCGCTTAAAAGGATTAATTGATAATAAATAATGGTCACGTGTCCTGCCTATTCATGCGGACGATTAGCTGTCGATACGTGCATAATCCCACCGACAATTCCGCATGAACTCTGAATGTTGTGTCAACTTTTCAACACCATTTACGGAAAATATTTTCGAAATCAATATCGGCGAAATATGGCGACAGATCTGCGTATAATCCAGTGTTTTTTTTTAATCCATTCCTTTCGGAATACACATTTACGGGTATGAAATTATTAAATAATTTATTTTTATTTTTGTTATTTCTCAATGAAAGTCACTCATTTTGCACAAAGTAACACACAAATCTCGTCTGTATAATATCACAGGTTGAAGTAACGGACCGAGGTCTATAAATACATTAAATATGCCTAAAAGCTTCAACGAATGAAGAAACTTGAATTCCAAATCCGAGATGCCATTACACCCGACATATATTATACACAGGTTGAAGTAACGGACCGAGGTCTATAAATACATTAAATATGCCTAAAAGCATCAATGAATGAAGAAGAAAAAAAATAAAATTTTACACCCTCCATTATCCATATAAAAAATGTTTTTTTTCTTCTTCATTCATTCGGGCGCGCACTGTATGCATATTAACATGATAATGATAATTACGAATTTGTTTTGATTTTTTTTCTTTTTTCTTTTTTTTTTCTCGATTTTTTAAATATTTTTTTGGGATCCACGAGAGACCCGCGTTATAATGCGCGATCGCGTTATAATGGAGCTGCAGTGTACTATACTTTCCACCCAGTTGTCCCGATCGAAACACCATCCCTCGGTAGTGTCTGTATATAATAGCATGGAGAGCATGCCGTGACCGGATACATGTCCGTACTTTAAACTTACCTCGTGAATATTGATGAGAGGGCAGGGCGATGTATCAGGAGTATTTCCGTGTGAATCGAAATAATTTTCGCAAATAAATCACATTCCGGCATTGACAGGCGGCATTGACGATGTATACGGTTTATTGGTAATCTATTTAATCAACAGAGCTCAGATTTACCGTCAGCACTGTGTTATATTAGTTAATCAGCAACGGCCTCTGTTTATAGCGAGACGTGCCAATAGTCGGCATGACCAGTAGCCTGTGAATTTTTTTTTTAAAAATTGGAGTGGCGATTTTTTTTTTTCCCCAGCGGAATCCCCGACTGTGTTTAAAAGTATTTAAAAAAAAGGAGATGTCCCAATACTTAAAATTGTGATGTGTCCCAAAACTTGTTTCCTAAAAAATAATTATTTCTCCCCAAAACGGGGGTGTCCCAATATAAAGGGTGTCCCAATACATAGGGTAAATACGGTAGTCCATTTATGATTATTATTATTTATGTTCTAAAAAATAATATAAATTACTTGCAATATGCAAGTATTACAGGGATTCCGCTGGGGAAAATAAACAAATCGCCACTTAAAAAAATTAATAAACAATTGGCGATAAAAAATTACAAATTTCGAAAAAAAAATAAATAAAAAAAAAAAATGAAAAAAAAATCGAAAATTGTAATTTTTTATCGCCAATAGTTTATAATTGTTTATTTTTATCGCCAATTGCGAAAGTGGCGATCGCCAGCGGAATCCCTGTATTATATTGTTTGCCAATACCATTATACAGGTCTGTTAAATACGGTAGTGTTGAAAGGGTTAAAGGTACATGTCCACTCAGTAGGCTCAAAATGTTCTTTATGAGAATTAAATTAAGTGTATAATTGTGTCACTGTTCCACCAGTTCTAAAAATTACGAGTGCCCGCTATACAGGTGTAATCATAGAGTAATATTTATTTTACTGATAATGACGCACGGTGGTATCAGGATATGTTCAAATGCAAATGAGGCATGATATTTGTTAATTATTTATACTAACTAAATGTGTCACCTGAAAAAATATTATTTTCGACAGATTATAAAGTATGATCATTCCACATCAAAAAATAAATACAAAGAATAAATAGTAATCTCCGTTAACATTTTAAGGAAACACGGTTATCGCCCCTGATATTAGTGTCAAAATTTACGTCCAATGTAAAATATATAATAAGGCCAATCAATACGTGGGGTAATAGTGAATGAATGTTTATTTTGCCAGAAACTGTCTCAGATGATGTCTCTGATATAAATAACAGTTTGTGCCTACTGAGTGGGTATGTACCTTTAACTAATTATACAGAAATTAATAGTCGCTTTAATAATTTTCAGTAAGATCAAAAACTTTTTTATTCACATTTGTATCCCTCAATGAAACATATTATTTGATGTGATAAGAAATGTGCATTGCACTTTTTATCAAGTGTACTTTGGCCACAGGCACATAGCAAACAAGAGTGCCGAAGGTCACGAAATACTCATCAAGGAACAGTCAGTAAACAAGGCAAAATAAATAACAAGATGGCCGCGGCCTACATGTCGCACCCACCAAGGCTTTGATAGTAAACCGAAAAACTTTAACCAAAAATTTTAACGGACGCACGTATGTACAGACGTACGCCAATGTGCTGACTATATCGCGCTGTCTGCAAGCGGATGCGACAAAAATGGCCACTACGGGGAGATAACTCTTCGGACATTTTTGAGAATCAATAGGAAACATGAGAAACATGTATGCAAACTTTGGTGAAGATCGGACAAATAGAACTTAAGTTATTGTGAGGACAAGCTGTGCCCGCCCTCACTAGGTGAATACAAAATATAATGTACATCCCGGATATTTTTTCAAACAGATACAATGTATATAATAACTAGACATTATGTTTGTAAAACATGGATATGCCCCCTTGGCATATTTGATTGTAAAAAATGGCTAAGTGTTTTGGCGACATTGAGGACATTTCCAGGCCGTACGAAGAGGGGGTGCGACGGGTGAGTACACACACCCCTTAACCTCTTCAACACCACAGGCCTGTATAGTGGTATTGGCAACAAGAGTTCCGAAGGTTAACAATATACGCCCGTCGAGGCAAGGCCAGCCAACAAGGGGAGATAACTCACTGAAAATCTTCATCTTGCCGTGATAAACATGTATACCGAATTTGGTTACGATCGGTGAAGTAGAACTCGAGTTATTGCGTGGACAAGGATACAGTGGGAAAATTAAAAATGGCCGCCAAGGGGAGATAAGTAATCAGACATTTTTAAAAATCAATAGGCTTCTTCGTCTTGCCGTGATAAACATGTATACCGAATTTGGTTACGATCGGTGAAGTAGAACTTGAGTTAATGTATGGACAAGGATGCAGAGTGAGAAAATTAAAAATGGCTGCCAAGGGGAGATAAGTCATCAGACTAAGTCATCAGAAATCAATAGGCTTCTTCGTCTTGCCGTGTTAAACATGTATACCGAATTTGGTTACGATCCGTCAAGTAGATCTCAAGTGGACAAGCTGTGCCCGCCCGCCGCCTGGCGCATGCCCGCCCGCACAAGATGAATACATAATACGTCCCGTTTTTTAAAACGGGCATATAAAAAGTGTAGATCTAGATGAGCCGGCTCGTGACAAGCCGTCTCATCAGGATCTGCACTTTTTGCAAGTAATTGTCATAATTTTGAGAACAAAAACACTCCATGTTCATAAATGGACTTGTCTGAAAATAATTTTGTGAGGGTTGGGTTGGGTTGCAAAATTAACATATCAAAATCCACTCCAGTTACTTAGGGGTGAAAGGGTTAATCTGCCATGGTCTGTCTGTGGATGTGCAAAAATATTAATTAATTCCTGTGTACAGGCCTGATTACGGACGTACGTACGGACATACGGACGGAAACCCACGATGAAAACAATGGCCATTTTTTTCTTCAAAAAGTGGATATAATAACCCAAATGCACATCTCCACACCCTAAAGTAGCAATATATATAGCGGATGACTACTGTCGGTTTCACAAAACCGGTCCATTTTTACACCTATCTAGACATTGCAAACCTGATAATTTTTTCAAGATTATTAATTTCACGCAAAATTTAAGAATGTGACGTTTTAATTTGTGGTTTTTTTATATGTTATTTGATTTGTATGTGAATAAATGCACGAGTTCCATAGTGTGCGATATTGCATGACTTTACAATGCAACAAGTGGCATATATGTCCACATACAAATCAACTAACCTTTTTATTATATATATAAATCACTTACAATTTATATATGCCTTGAAAAATATAACCAGATGGCCGCGGCCCACATGTTGAGCCCGCCGAGGCATGTGATGGTCTCAGAGTGTATTTATTTGAAGTTTGAATTAAGGGTTGTGGAGATATAAGGGTTAACTGATTGCGTTCCATTGTGTTTCAAAGGGAAACAAAAGTACATATATAATAAGGTCAAATATTGACTTTATTGCAAAAAGTCATTTTTTCCTGCGGGAGGAAAGTGTTTTGGCGACCTTGTGAAGGTAAAAAAAAACAAAGATCATGTCAATGCTTGTGTGAGCATTTCACATATGTCCACATGTATCAAATATTAACTCTTTGCGTGCTAGCGGCGAAAATATCCGCCAAACGAATTAGGAGTGTACGTTTTATTTCTCTCTGTAAATATGTCTTGAAGTTTCATTAGAATTGAGTCCGCAGGACTCAATTCTAATGAAATTCCAAGACATATTCATGATATTTACGGGGAGAAATACAAGAAAATATGATGAATTTTTGCCCGCTAGTTTTGAACTATTTATAGCCCACAAGTTTCCCAGCATGCTAAGAGTTAAAGTAACCAATCTTAGTAATATTGACAGACTGATGGATAGACGGACATCATGAGCAGCCGGACAGGGTGGCAATGAAATGTACATGTAAATCCTACTGCAGGTGTTGATGCTGATAGATGAATCAGGGTCAATCCATATTCGAAAGTTATTATTGACATTGTTTTATTGGTAGAATTACTTCACATGCAATTACGGAATGACGCCAGTGTTATGGTGCATTAATGTAAAAAGCGCAAGACTGCATTCCTTTGAAAGAAAACATCATATTAGGTCAGACTAGTGTCCATAGATACGACAGATTTAGTGACTTCTCCCTTGACTGAATGGCAAACAGTGTAGACCCTGATCAGATGGATGTGTAGGCTGGTTTGGGCTTACACTGGTCGTAAATGCTATAATCTCAATGTTGCCAGATCTTGGCCCAAATTATAGACTAATTAAATAATCTATTCATGACTGTGCAAATAATTTAACCTGTAACCTCCCTGTTCTGATTAGGTCTAGCCATGCATTTCCATGATCTGGTGCAGACTTTCTGTGGTCCGGTACAGACCGAGTGTAAAATTCATATGCAATGCATACTTATGCAAGTCAACAACATAAATTTATTGGAAATTGGTGAATGAAATAAAGGAACTTATTGAATGAAATTGAAGAGTATATAGTCAATGAAATTGGTTGAATGGTGTATAACCAATGAAATTGGTTGAAGGTATATAACCAATGAAGGTGTATAACCAATTTGTTGAAGGTTCATATGCAATGAAATTGGTTGAATGGTGCATATGCAATGAAATTGGTTGAATGGTGTGTAGTCAATGAAATTGGTTCAATGGTTCAGTCAATGAAATTGGTTGAAGGATGCATAGTCAATTAAATTGGTTGAAGGGTGTATAGTCAATGAACTTGATTGAAGGGTATATAGTCAATGAAATCAGTTGAATTGTGCATAGGCAATGAAATTGGTTGAATGGTTAATAGTAAATAAAAATTGGTTGAATGGTTCATAATCAATTAAAGGTTCATAGTCAATGAAATTGGTTGAATGGTGTATATGCAATTACATTGGTTGAAGGTTCATAGTCAATGAACTTGATTGAAGGGTATATAGTCAATGAAATCAGTTGAATTGTGCATAGGCAATGAAATTGGTTGAATGGTTAATAGTCAATAAAATTGGTTGAATGGTTCATAATCAATTAAAGGTTCATAGTCAATGAAATTGGTTGAATGGTGTATATGCAATTACATTGGTTGAAGGTTCATAGTCAATGAACTTGATTGAAGGGTATATAGTCAATGAAATCAGTTGAATTGTGCATAGGCAATGAAATTGGTTGAATGGTTAATAGTCAATAAAATTGGTTGAATGGTTCATAATCAATTAAAGGTTCATAGTCAATGAAATTGGTTGAATGGTGTATATGCAATTAAATTGGTTGAATGGTGCATAATCAATGAAATTAGTTGAATGGTGCATGGTCAATGAAATTGGTTGGAGGATGCATATGTAGTCAATGAAATTGTTTAAATGGTTCATAGTCAATGAAATGTGTTGAAGGGTGCATAATCAATGAAATTGATTGAAGAGGGTATAGCCAATGAAATGTGTTGAAGGTTCATAGTCAATGGAATTGGTTGAAGGGTTCATAGTCAATGGAATTGGTTGAAGGGTGCATAGGCAATGAAATTTGTTGAAGGATGCATAGTCAATTAAATTGGTTGGAGGGTATATAATCAATTAAATGTGTTGGTGGGTATATATATAGTCAATGAAATTGGTTGAATGGTTCATAATCAATGAAATGTGTTGAAGGGTGTATAATCAATGAAATTGGTTGAAGAGGGTATAGCCAATTAAATGTGTTGAAGGGGCATAGTCAATGACATTGGTTGAAGAGGGTATAGCCAATGAAATGTGTTGAAGGTGCATAGTCAATGACATTGGTTGAAGGGTGCATAGGCAATGACATTGGTTGAAGGATGCATAGTCAATGAAATTGGTTGAAGGGTATATAATCAATTAAATTTGTTGAATTGGTTGAAGAGGGTATAGCCAATGAAATGTGTTGAAGGTGCATAGTCAATGGAATTGGTTGAAGGGTGCATAGGCAATGAAATTGGTTGAAGGATGCATAGTCAATTAAATTGGTTGGAGGGTATATAATCAATTAAATGTGTTGGTGGGTATATAGTCAATGAAATTGGTTGAATGGTTCATAGTCAATGAAATGTGTTGAAGGGTGTATAATCAATGAAATTGGTTGAAGAGGGTATAGCCAATTAAATGTGTTGAAGGGGCATAGTCAATGACATTGGTTGAAGAGGGTATAGCCAATGAAATGTGTTGAAGGTGCATAGTCAATGACATTGGTTGAAGGGTGCATAGGCAATGACATTGGTTGAAGGATGCATAGTCAATGAAATTGGTTGAAGGGTATATAATCAATTAAATTTGTTGAATTGGTTGAAGAGGGTATAGCCAATGAAATGTGTTGAAGGTGCATAGTCAATGGAATTGGTTGAAGGGTGCATAATCAATGAAATTGGTTGAAGAGGGTATATTCAATGAAATGTGTTGAAGGTGCATAGTCAATGACATTGGTTGAAGGGTGCATAGGAAATGAAATTGGTTGAAGGATGCATAGTCAATGAAATTGGTTGAAGGGTATATAATCAATTAAATTTGTTGAAGGGTATATAGTCAATGAAATTGGTTGAAGGATGCATAGTCAATGAAATTGGTTGAAGGGTATATAATCAATTAAATTTGTTGAAGGGTATATAGTCAATGAAATTGGTTGAAGGGTGCATAGTCAATGAAATTGGTTGAATAGTGTATAGCCAATGAAATGTATTGAAGGTTCATAGTCAATGTAATTGGTTGAATGGTGTATAGGCAATGCAATTGGTTGAAGGATACATAGTCAATGAAATTTGGTTGAAGGGTATATAATCAATGACATTGGTTGAAGGGTGTCTAGTCAATGAAATTGGTTGAAGGGTTCATAGTCAATGAAATTGGTTGAAGGGTGCAGTCAATGAAATTGGTTGAATTGTTCAGTCAATGCTATTGGTTGAAGGGTTCATAGTGAATGAAATTGGTTGAAGGATGCATAGTCGATGAAATTGGTTGAAGGGTGTATAGTTAATGAAATTGGTTGAAGGATATATAATCAATAAAATTGGTTGAAGGGTATATAGTCAATGAAATTGGTTGAAGGGTATATAATCAATAAAATTGGTTGAAGGGTATATAGTCAGTGAAATTGGTGGAAGGGTATATAGTCAATGAAATTGGTTGAATGGTTCATAGTCAATGAAATTGGTTGAAGGGTATATAGTCAATGAAATTGGTTGAAGGGTATATAATCAATAAAATTGGTTGAAGGGTATATAGTCAGTGAAATTGGTGGAAGGGTATATAGTCAATGAAATTGGTTGAATGGTTCATAGTCAATGAAATTGGCTGAAGGGTGCATAGTCAACAAAATTGGTTGAACAGTTCAGTCAATGAAATTGGTTGAAGGGTGCATAGTCAATGAAATTGGTTGAAGGGTGCATAGTTAATGAAATTGGTTGAAGGGTATATAATCAATAAAATTGGTTGAAGGGTGTATAGTCAATGAAATTGGTTGAAGGGTATATAATCAATAAAATTGGTTGAAGGGTATATAGTCAGTGAAATTGGTGGAAGGGTATATAGTCAATGAAATTGGTTGAATGGTTCATAGTCAATGAAATTGGCTGAAGGGTGCATAGTCAACGAAATTGGTTGAACAGTTCAGTCAATGAAATTGGTTGAAGGGTGCATAGTCAATGAAATTGGTTGAAGGGTGCCTAGTCAATGAAATTGGTTGAAGGGTATATAATCAATGACATTGGTTGAAGGGTGTCTAGTCAATGAAATTGGTTGAAGGGTTCATAGTCAATGAAATTGGTTGAAGGGTGCAGTCAATGAAATTGGTTGAATTGTTCAGTCAATGCTATTGGTTGAAGGGTTCATAGTGAATGAAATTGGTTGAAGGATGCATAGTCGATGAAATTGGTTGAAGGGTGTATAGTTAATGAAATTGGTTGAAGGATATATAATCAATAAAATTGGTTGAAGGGTATATAGTCAATGAAATTGGTTGAAGGGTATATAATCAATAAAATTGGTTGAAGGGTATATAGTCAGTGAAATTGGTGGAAGGGTATATAGTCAATGAAATTGGTTGAATGGTTCATAGTCAATGAAATTGGTTGAAGGGTATATAGTCAATGAAATTGGTTGAAGGGTATATAATCAATAAAATTGGTTGAAGGGTATATAGTCAGTGAAATTGGTGGAAGGGTATATAGTCAATGAAATTGGTTGTTTTAATGGTTCATAGTCATGAAATTGGCTGAAGGGTGCATAGTCAACAAATTGATGGTTGAACAGTTCAGTCAATGAAATTGGTTGAAGGGTGCATAGTCAATGAAATTGGTTGAAGGGTGCATAGTTAATGAAAGTTGGTTGAGGGTATATAATCAATAAAATTGGTTGAAGGGTGTATAGTCAATGAAATTGGTTGAAGGGTATATAATCAATAAAATTGGTTGAAGGGTATATAGTCAGTGAAATTGGTGGAAGGGTATATAGTCAATGAAATTGGTTGAATGGTTCATAGTCAATGAAATTGGCTGAAGGGTGCATAGTCAACGAAATTGGTTGAACAGTTCAGTCAATGAAATTGGTTGAAGGGTGCATAGTCAATGAAATTGGTTGAAGGGTGCCTAGTCAATGAAATTGGTTGAAGGGTATATAGTCAATGAAATTGGTTGAATGATATATAGTCAATGAAATTAATGAAATTGGTTGAGGGTATATAGTCAATGAAATTGGTGTAACAGATGCTTACCATAAACATGTACGGAAGAGTGAATAGATCCAAACTGCACACTATACTTGGGGAGACTGCAAATTAACAATTAAACATTCTGATAAGAGCAAGTGTCAATGGACAACATCAAGTGAATGAATGGGGGTTTTCAACATACGGGTCATAAACTCACCAACAGATTTTATAGATTTGCTCAGACTACATCAAACTAAAGATCTTCTTTTTGTCATACGTCTTGACTAGTGGAAGCGGAAGGGGACTATAATACAAGGATGAGACCCTACTAAGTATACACCATCCTAAATGCACTGATCTTAGTCTAAGTCCATTCTTGAAAACACCAAATGCCAATGTTTTGTCCATGTAAGTTGCCAGTATACGTGTATGCACCAGATCAACAAAATTCTACACCAATCCATTCTTCAAACAAAAATACAGCTGATTCTCTTTATCTCGATATACCTGCCGGCCGAATTCCCTATATAGACCATGTATTTTACTCCTGATAAATCAATATCGGAAATGTCAATATTTTGGTTATGTCGAGGTGGAAATCGAGTCCCGATAGGGTGTTTCCTTCATATTTGTATTCTGATAAATCGATGTGAAAAAAACGCCAATTCTGATTCAGAGAGATTATCTTGGGTAAGTTTTCACACGTCTATAGACATAAGAACAAACATGTTAAATGAAGTCACTTAAACCATAATAAACCAAGTAATCAATGTGATATCGGATCACTCTAACTTGAATAATAACATCGTCAGAAAAGACGGCGAGCATTGACATTCAGATGTAACGTTCAGATGTAACGCGTATTCATTGATGTGTATTGGGTATGATTTACAAAACAAATGTTGTGTACCCGAAATTGTGTCATGAATATGCGATATATTTAGTAACAACGCATGCGAGTTTTGTTAAAAGAAAGTGCACGATTTATGAAACCCTGAAGTAAAGTAAAGTCGTTATTTTTTAAGTGATTCTGCGAGAATGGTTGCAAAATTTAGCAAGATAATAAGCAATACCTGTACCTACATTTCTGGTTTAGGTTTTCATTATAAGTCTGCACCAGATCAGGGAAATTCTACACCGGTCCTCAGAGAACATTAAACTTATGATTGACACAGTTTACAGCCACACATATGTTAAAAGTTCATGTACAGTCAAACCAGCCATGGGAAGGGAAAAAAAACTGGCATCTGTTCACAGGCGGTCATTGTTCGGTGTAAATTAGTACCATAAGGCAATGTCCTGATCCAGTGCCAGGCATCAATGTTTTCTTGCAAACAATTATTGGATTTACATTTATTGAGCATAGGCTGCATCCATCAATTGAAATTTCCAGACGATCCTAAATTTGCACTTACAAACATTTTACGGGCGCCAGTAGCCTATTTCACCAACATTGCAAAGTATACTTATCTAGCAAAGTATACTTTGAGGGAGAAATTTTCAATTTTAGGATAAATTTATTATTTTTTATTATACTGAATTTATTACATTATCACAGCCATTTTGGCTGTGATAATGTAATAAATTCAGTATAATAATTCTATATACTTTTAATCATCAAATATATGCAGTGGTTATAGTTCTATATGAAATAATGCATTTCGGGAAAAATAAATGATTACTCCCTCAAAGTATACTTTGCTAGAAAAGTATACTTTGCAATGTTGGTGAAATTGACTCCTGATCCAGTGCCAGGCATCCTTACTGCACCGTATCACTTAGCCCCAGGTGTGAATCCCAGTAAGATATGAATCCCATAGGATGGATTCAACGTTGAGATGTGAATGAATATTCTCCCAACTTCCGGGTTATCATTGTGAAACAGACCCGACGGCTCAGAAAACATTTTAGGAAAAAACATTTGTTATAAGAATATCATAATTAAAGGTACATGCCCACTCAGTAGACACAGAATGCTCTTTATAGGAATTAAATAAGTGTATAATTGTGTCACTATTCCACCAGTTCTAAAAATTACGAGGGCCCGCTATACATATATAATCATTTACGACATTTAGTAATATTTATTTTACTGATAATGACTCGCGATGGTATCAGGCTATTTTCATATGCAAATGAGGTAAGATATTGTTTTATTATTTATACTAATTAAATTAAAAATTATATTTTTGACAGATTATAAAGTATGATCATTGCACATCAAAAAATAAATACAGAGAATAAATCGTAATATCCTTTACCAGTTTCAGGAACACAGTTATCACCCCTGATATCAGGGGAGGGGAGGGGGATTTATGCCTGATATAGAATGTATAATAATGCCAATCAATGTGTGGGGTAATGGTGAATGAATGTGTAATTTGCCAGAAACTGTCTCAGATGATGTCTCTGATATAAAGAACATTTTGTGCCGACTGTGTGGGCATGTACCTTTAATAATTCAGAGTGATGCTACTCATGTGTATACAATGTCTATTGTATGACAATATAGACATGTCAACATAATAAATCAATTACATTAACTTTAAGTGCATGCATGATTGAAAGTCATATTTTTTGCTCATTTAACAGTATAATAAACAGACACATTTAACAGTATAATAAATAAACACGAGTGATGATTTAATATGATATTTATTTAATATCTTTACTGATTTCATGAGAAACGAAGCTATGCTGAGTTTCTTTTGAAATTCTTCAAAAAGTTTAGAAGTATATGTTGTGGCCACCATTTGAACCATCTCGGAGAGATGGTTCAAATGTGTGGTCACAACATATACTTTGTTGCAAAATAACAGAAATAGAAAAGAAAATATTTAAAAATTCTCAGACACATAAAAGCGCATTCAAAATGTACATGTAACATGATAATAAAATAAATAAAGGTTGACGTGCGCCATCGCAATATACCCATTTTTCCTCCAAAATTCTAAGTCAGAAATGGGGAGATAATCAAAGAGTGGTGACCCAAGGAACGAATCTAAAATCAAAATTAACAACACATCTACATTTCATAATGAACCCACATATCAAATATGAAGTCTCCAACTGTTATGGTTAAAAAGTTTTACTTCTTAAAATTGCAAAGTTGCGAAATTCAAAGTCCAAATTTGCAAATTACGAAATTCAAAGTCCAAAAGGGTGAGATAATCCATTACCTTGGAGTCAAATCAAACATCGAAATTCACTTTACACACCATAAGGAAGCTCAATACCAAATGTCAAGTCTCCAGTTAGTGTGGTTAATTCAAAGTTTTACTTCTTTTATTTACTTCTACAAGAAATGTGACAGTCGAATGGATGGAAAACCGTGACGAAAAGATTATACCCATTTTGTTTTGTTCAAAAGAAAAAATAAAGAGAAAATAGTAACATACAATATACAAACCATTTGATTAAATTGTACGCCCACTGTTTTAAAATATGATATATCTCCACAGTGAAATGGTTGAGTTGATATTCTGAATCAACAAACGAGTACTCACTAAAAGTGTACGCACATTAACAGTTCTTGTTTAAGATAATGAATTTATAATTATCTTCTTATTTTGACGCACGAATCTGCATGTGATATACACTGTGGCAAAATGTATACAGGATGGTCTATATGGGTCTATATTAAACCTGTTCACCACTAAGAAAATGACATGGACTATTTACTGTTAAGTTTGCGACTGTTACATTTTGCAAAAACGTGGGTCATTTTGCAAAAATTAAAATATATCAAACAAGAGTGCCGAAGGTCACGCCCGCTCGCCCGCCCACCCATACAAGGTGAATACATAATAGCGGGCATATAAAAATGGGACAGATCCTGATGAGACGGCTCGTTCATCTGTATTTTATATTTTATGTACCTGAGATAGTCTTCAGTAAACGGATGTCATTTACTATTTCTTCTGTTTTTTATATTTTCTGTAGTTCAGATAATCTTACCAAACGGATGTCATTTACTATTTCATCTGTTTTTTATATTTTCTGTAGCTCAGATAATCTTTACTAAACGGATGTCATTTACTATTTCATTTTTCTTTCATATTTTCTGTAGTTAAGATAATCTTCACTAAACGGATGTCATTTAATATTTCTGTATCCGTCTAGAGATGGATACAGTGAGTGAGTGAGTGAATAGGGTTTAACGTCCGCTTTTCTGACATAGAGGTACAAGCCTCAGGGAGTCTACACGCAAACGGGTCAACGGGGTCGAGTCCCATATCCACCTGTCCAAGGGCCGTTAAGTAGAACTTCAGTTATTGTGTGGACAAGGATACAGTCCGAAAATTAAAAATTGCCAAGAGGATATAAGTTATCCGAAATTTTTCTAAATCAATAGGCTTCTTTGTCTTGCCGTGATAAACATGTATACCGCATTTGGTTACAATCCGTCAAGTAGAATTCTAGTTATTGCGTGGACAAGCTGTGCCCACCCGCCCGCCCGCCCGCCCGCCCGCCAGCTGCCCACCCATACAAGGTGAATACATAATACGTCCCGGGCGTATAAAAAAGAGTGAATTGGTTTTAAGGAAAATGTTGTTGGGGATAACTCTATACTTGTGCTTTCTTTATATAACACCATTTGCGGTGGTACTACAACAACAACAACAAGAACAACATGAATGCTTTATTTTAACACCATGTCGAACAATTTTTTTTCCAAAAGCCTACTGACTGAAACTAATTTTGTTTTCAGCATGTCACAGGAAGCAGGCCGGCCTAAATAACAACCATTTAGGGAAGATTATCGCAGCTGGCCCAACATGTACGAGTAATTACATGTTCAGCTGTGTCCGTGTGCGGGGCGGCAGACGACATCCATAGTACAGCTTGCCAGCTGTTGTACAGCCAATCTATTGACATCATCTGGTTGTAATAGGTATGTACCTACCAAATGTACCTACCTAACTAAAACTAGAGCACAGTCGATGGTGCGCCATAGTGAGAGACCCATTTTTCCCACATGCTAAGTCGAAAAGGGGGAGATAATCCGGGACTGGAGGGTCGAATCAAAAATTGAAATTCACTTCGTGCATCTACACACCAGGTTTCAAGTCCCTAGCTATTACAGGTAAAAGTTTTACTTCTTACAAGGAAAAATTGGGAAATTCCAAGTCGAAAGGGGGGAGATAATCCATGGCCAGGGGTTGATATTCACTTTGCGCATCTACACACCATAAGGAAGGCACACACCAAGTTTCAAGTCCCTACCTATTACGGTTAAAAAAAATACTTCTTACAAAAAAAGTGACGGAGGGATGGAGGGACGGACGGGCACACGAAAACAATATGCCAATTGTTTTTCAAAAAGTGGGTTATAATGATTAAACCTGTAGCCTATTTCATCAACATTGCAAAGTATACTGTTCTAGCAAAGTATACTTTGAAGGAGTAACCATTTATTTTTCCTGAAATGCATTATTTCATATAGAACTAACAAATGCATATATTTCATGATTAAAAGTATGCAGAATTATTATACTGAATTTATTACATTATCACAGCCAAATTGGCTGTGATAATGTAATAAATTCAGTATAATAAAAATTAATAAAGTCATCCTAAAATTGAAAATTTCTCCCTCAAAGTATACTTTGCAATGTTGGTGAAACGGGCTACTGGACTCCCACATCCCATGTTGTAATATAGGCAGACATATTCTTTTCATCCATTCTATAGATACAACATTTTCGGCAAAATAAACATTAATTTGCCATTATCGTACGTGCCTATTGGCATTATCATACTTTGCATACCAAACGTGAATTGCCTCTGTTGAGATCAGGGGTGATAACCGTGTTTCCTTAAAAGGTTAACAGGAAGAACTATTTATTCTCTATTTTTGGATATGCAATGATCATACTTTATAATCTGTTGATAAAAATATTGTTTAAGGTGATGCATTTAATTTAAAAGTGTCCTGCCTTATTGGCATATCAAAATAGCACGATACAACCGCAAGTCACAATCAGTAAATTAAAGATTACTAAATGATAATATCTGTATCATGGGGAGTTGTAATTTTTACAACGGGTGGAATAGTTACACACTTATACAGTTATTTAATTCTTATAAAGAACATTTTGTGCCTTATCCTGATGAGATGGCTTGTTATGAGCTGACGAATCGGGATCTAAACTGTATCGAGATAGAGGCTTGTGGTGTTGAAGGGGTTAACTTTTAGTAATTTCAAATATAAACCTCCGAAGGGAAGAATATTTAATACACATTATTTTAAAGTCACTCGAACATTTAATAAAAAGAATGACTGTAAAATAATAAGATATAACAGCAACAGTAGACGACATTTTTGTGTGTAGTGGTCTAAGGGTTAAAGATCAGGGGTCCGTTTCACTAAACTTTGTACGACTAAAATGTTCGTAAGTGCAAACTTATGATAGTCTGTAAATTTCCCATTATCAATGTTTTCTTGTAAACAATTATTGGATTTACATTTATTGAGAATAGGCTGCATTTGCAGCCTATGCTCAATAAATGTAAATCCATCAATTGAAAATTACAGACGATCCTAAATTTGCACTTACAAACATTTTAGTCGTAAGAAGTTTAGTGAAACGGGCTCCAGACGCATATATGTACGGGATATCAAGTTGAACACTGGCTTGTCTCAGAAACGGTAGGAATTGCTCGACAAGCCTCGTAATTCCAACTCATTGCCTTGCCTTGCCTGACAAACCTCAGATATCAAAAGGCACCAGCCTAATTGGAGACAGACCATGCGCATTTGTACCCAAGAACATGTGCGATTTTTCATGAAATATATTTACAGAAACTGTAAACTTTTGTGTAAATAATGTTGAAAGATGACGAAATTTTCATAGCAAATGCGGAATTCCGCATTTGCTATGAAAATTCTGTCAACTTTCGATGTCATTTACGAAAACTAACGTAACTTTTGTAAGTATTTTTTCATGAAATATTGCACATGTTGTCAGGTACATGTTTCATTAGTTCTCTATAACCCAGGGGAGGGGGTAAATATAAAACAATCAACCATGGGATATCGACCACCAGCTGAGAAATGGGACCTTACAGAGTGGCTTTATATTTTGTCTTCTTTCTCAATAAAAGTATGGTTTGACAGAACTTTAGATTCATTCTTTTTTTCGTGATAGAAATGAAAAATACAAAATAAACAGCAGCCAATGAAAGTTAATTCAGCATTGTAAGGGAATTAAAATTTGCTTTCTTTCTCAACAAAAACAGCTTTAGAATCATTTCCAATGTGCTGTCAAGCTGTGTTAATTGGTGACAAAAATGAAAAATATAAAATAAACAGCAGACGATGAAAGTTAATTCAACATTGTAAGGGTTAAGCCTTTATATTTTGATACTGCTAGAATTTACATTTGCCACCATATAATGGTCTTTTTTCTCACCCAATGGCCCATAGAAACCTACCTCTTGACGCAGCATTATGGTCGTGTCTGTAATTAGCAACAAGGTCAACATGTACAAGGTCAAGGTTAACAGAGTGAAAGAAAAAAAGCATTTTTCATATTTTTCCTTTAATTAACCCTAAATAACTGGAATGGAATGTAATTTTCCGACCAATCCAATTGTCACAAAATGATTTTAAGACTAGTCCATTTGTACGGGGGTGTTTTTTAATCTGTAACAGCGCTCCAGATAAGGAATTAGTAATTGAGTATTTTTACTCCATCATTTCTGAAACAATTGGGTATTTCAAAATTGTAATGTTTACACATCTACTGTTTACACATCAACGTACAGCAATTATTGAATAGTTTGCTTCGAAATGAAAACACATCTTGGTATTTCATTAGAATTGTCTCCAAGGAGACAATTCTAATGAAATACCAAGTTGTGTTTTCATGGAAAATAAGAAAAAATATGCTATATTGGTGGTTTGTTTATTGTTTTCTGCAGCATGAGAAAGGAACCACAATGTTTTTTATTGCTTTTTGATACTTGCTACTTCTGATTTCAACTGGGTTTTTGGCAATTTTAATTGGGTATTTAAGCAAATACGCAGCTTATCTGGAGCTCTGCTGTAAACAATATGATAATTACTTGCAAAATTGATGAGACGACTTGTTATGAGCCGGCTTATCTGGATCAACACTGTTTACAAACACTGCTAAAGAGGTCTGTATTTGAAAGGGGTTAAGGAAAAGAAAACAAAGAGGCCTAATTTAATGTCAGCCGTATAAGTTGGGAAAAGTATTTTGTGCATATTATTTCTATGGAAAAAAAAACAACGAATGCAGAAATATTGAAAATGAGGGTCTTTGTTAGATTTTTTTTTAATTTTATATTTGTTTACAGTATACTGTTTTACAGTCCCATTTGATTTAGACATTTTAATGTATAGGTGACACTTTAAATAAACTGCCAAACCGGTACTAGTATGACTCAAAATATTAACAATTTGTTAAAATTAGAAGACATCATTTTCTGCATTTGAGAGGAATGTGCCCGCACTTATAAAATAAATTTTCTCCAAATTCATACTCAAAATCAGGCAGTTTGATAGGTCGGGACTGAGCCCAGCTCAGCCTCGACCAATCAAATTTCTTGATTTCAAGAATGAGTACCAAGTACAAGTACTACATGCTCAGAAAGTGATAGAAACATTGACCCTGAACGAGGTCTCAAAGTAAGCAAGGGTTTATGGAATACTCCCCACACTGGCCTCCAAGCTCCAGATAAGTTCAGATATGGTTCTTTGTCTTGCCGTGATAAACGTGTATACCGAATTCGGTTAAGATCCATCAAGTACAACTTGAGTTATTGCGAGGACAAGGATACAGAGTGCGAAAATTAAAAATGGCTGATGAAAAAATTTGAAAATCGATAGGGTTCATATTATTTTTACTCCCTGATTTCAAATTCAATATTGAACTAAATTTTGCCGTTTGCTGTTTATTTTCCACTTTTTATCTCATCAAAAACATGGTTTGACATCAAGTATTTTCAAATTGTCGTGGGTATTTTGTACTCTCATTTTTGAAAAGGAATGCGTATTCGATCAGCAAAAATAAATCTATAAATACAGAAACATGCGCCTTATCTGGAGCTCTAAGCCCTGATGCCTAATTTTCTGAAGCCCAAGGTTGTGGCATGGGTATTAGCAAGTCATAAAACATAACATCACAGAATGATGTTATATCACAATACAAATATATGAGCGAGATATTGCGACAAAAGTCCTGAAAGAGAAAGCATATTTGCTTGTACATGTATATATATACAGTCTACACTTGTTTACTCAAATTCAAGGGGCTGATGACAAAATGTCATCAGCCCCTTGAATTTGAGTAAACAATTTTTTGAATAAACGAATAAACGAAAATTTTAGTCAACCAGAGTTACTACATACGAACACATTTACTTGGGACCAAGAATTTGACTTTGAGTTATCAGTAATTTGACTTAAGAGAGTTTGAGGTAATGAGTGTGGACTGTATTAATATCTATTTCTTCAATGTAATGATCTCAAAAATGACAGTTCATTTTTTTTATAATGCGATTTAATGCCAGTGATAAAATGGTGGTCACGACTTCTGAAGAGATACCGGTAGTAAGATGGTGTCTACACATAATGTATTAGGTTAGCTGTCTACGGAATTTGCATGCTGGGAAACTTGTGCGCATTAAATATTTAAAAAAAAATAGCGGACAACACTTCATTGCATTTTCTTTTATTTCTCCCTATAAATATCATGATTATGCCTTGGAATTTCATTAGGATTGAGTCCAGAGGACACAATTCTAATGAAATTCCAAGACATAGTTATGGAGATAAATAAAACAAGAAAATGTGGCATGTCCACACACGAATTAAGAGCAGCATGGATGTGTGACATTTGTGAACATGTCTTAACTACAGTAAACTTCTTAATGTGTGAAAAAGTTTCAAAGTTGTGAAGGTCAAAAGGTCAATGTCATATTAAGGGCAGCATGGATGTGTGGCATTTTTCCACAAGTATGATGTATTGAACTATTTAAGTAATCCATCAACCAACTCTCAAATTATGACAAATTTGAGAATCTCCGGCGAACTTCTTGATGTGTGAAAAAGTTCAAAGTTGTGAAGGTCAAAAGGTCAATGTCATATTACGGGCAGCACGGATGTGTGTGGCATTTGTCCACAAGTATGAGGTATTGAAATATTAAAGTAACCCATCAAGGGATATAGAAGTTCTTAATGTGTGAAACAGTTCCAAGTTGTGAAGGTTAAAAGGTCAAGGTCATATTAAGGGTAGCATGGATGTGTGGCATTTATACACAAGTATGATGTGTTTAAATATTTAAGTAATCCTTCAAGGGATATAGAAGAAATATGACAGAATTCTTAATGTGCCGGACGGACACACTGACACAGTCCAAACACTATACCGGTATGCCTCCCGCTCAACCGAGACCGGGCGGCATAAAAAATACTTCCAATTTGTTGGCTGCTATTTTTACCGCTAGCATGCAAAGAGATGAGACACACAGCTCATCTAGATCTGCATTATTTGCAAATGTTGGCTTTGTGGTCGGTCAGATTGAAAGGATTAACCATTTCACACCTAAGTAACTGGACTGAATTTTGATATGTTAATTTTGCAACCAATCCAATCGTCACAACATGATTTTCAGACTAGTCCATTAATGAAAAGGGTGTTGTTTTGCAAAAAATGCAGGTCCTGATGAGACGGCTCGTTACGAGCCGGCTCATCTGGATCTGCACTGTTTGCACACACCGCTATAGCGGGCTTTCGGGTTCAAAGGGTTAAGAGAGTCAAGTCAAATGGATTTCGGGTTCAAAGGGTTAAGAGAGTCAAGTCAAATAGATTTCGGGTTCAAAGGCTTAAGAGAGTCAAGTTAAATGGATTTATGACCAGACAAAGTTTACCTTCAAAATGAAGAACAAGGCTAACAGCCGTCTCACGAAGAATCGACATCTGATATTGCGTAGACATCCTGTTGCTACACGCCAACATGGTGGCCACTTATTCAGTATAGCAGTGTGTCCAATAAATAGTAGTTGTTTAGTTATTGTCTATTTAATGGTGTCTAACGACCTGTCAACAGCTAAGGTCATTTTAGGCCTGCTTAACCAACATTAATTAGCGAATACTTGTTAATCTAATATGAGTAATATTCTAGCCAGTAAATGTGTCCTGTAGCCGATTTCATAAAAATTGCAAAGTATACTTATCTAGCAAAGTATTCTTTGAGGGAGTAATCATTTATTTTTCCCCGAAATTCATTATTTCATATAGAACTACCGACTGCATATTATTTGATGACTAAAAGTATGCTTAATTATTATACTGAATTTATTACATTATCACAGCCAAAATGGCTGTGATAATGTAATAAGTTCAGTATAATAAAAATTCATAAATTTATCCTTACCGTAAATTGAAAATTTCTCCCTCAAAGTATACTTTGCTAGATAATTATACTTTGCAATGTTGGTGAAATAGGCTACGTACTGATGTCACAGAAAATTGTCGCTTCTTAAGACTCAGAATATGTCCTCTGTAATAGCTTCTACTTATCGGTAATGAAGGCTTTGCGGAGTAGAAAAAGGGGGCATAACTCTGGATGGTGATGCAGAGGCAAATGTTATAAGAAGTTACACAGTTCTCCAATTGTAAGTTGTTAAAAGGGACATAACTCTGGTCATATCGAATGTATAGCAAAAATATATATACACAGTACTTCATGTATACAAAGAATGAAGAAAATTAGCTGAAAACTGTAAAAGTTGTTCATCAAACAATGTGTGACAAAGAGACAGATATATGGAAAGACGTGTGCAAATTGTAATTCCCCTGACTGTCATCTAGTGGTCATAAACATCTGTTATTTAGTTTACATCCAACACGCATTAGTCCTTCTTTATATACTTCTATATATGATCCAACTAATATTTGCACTCATTTAATTTCTATGCATTAATATATATTCCCACTGTGAATTACACGAAGATCACTGAATGCAAGGTCACATGAAATCCAATTCATAAATTATTGTTAAATATACGTCATCACTATAGATCTTACTGTATTACATTTTCAAATATTGATGTAATGTAAAATATTAACAGCATATAATTTGTCAACAGCGCTCTATTGCTGTCCTATTTCAGAATTTCTCGATTTTACATAAATCAGCAACGTAAAACGGTGTACTATTGATTGAACTTATAACAACATACTACTTCTAAAAAGAAATAAAATGTAAATAAGTATGTCTGTCGACAGAAAGTCTTAGTTCTACTTAAACATGTTTAAATGTGGCTGTGATTGGAGAAATGAGGTTCATGGCATTTGCGACAAGTGTAGATCCAGATCAGCCTGTGCATCCGCAGTCTGATCAGGATCTGCACTGAATGCCATTCCATCTGAGAAACAGCTGTGCTGAGGGCCGTTTCACTAAACTTTGTACGACTAAAATGTCCGTAAGTTAAACATTATGATAGTCTGTAAATTTTACATTAACAATATTTTCTTGTAAACAATTATTGGATTTACATTTATTGAGCATAGGCTGCATTTGCAGCCTATGCTCAATAAATGTAAATCCATCAATTGAAATTTACAGACGATACAAAACTTGCACTTACAAACTTTTTATTTGTACTAGGTTTAGTGAAACGGGCCCCTGGTCTTCCTCTAACAAGTGCAATCATCAGTACTAGGACTATCAGATCAGGCACTATACTGACCATAAATCTCATAAGCCCCATTTCTCCAGCCACAAATTCCATGTTTATTAAAGGCACTATAGCTGTAGCATGGTTCTCATGTGAGAATGTCTCCAAGACGTCAAACCCCTTTGCATGTAGCTATCATTGAGAAAAGTCACCATTATTTGTTGTCAAATATGATATTGGGGCTAGTCAAATGATAAGTACTTGTATGTACGTTAATAATTCATCCATTTACTCACTGTACAGTATGAATTTACACAGTTAACTGTTGACACAAGACATTTAACCTATTTTTAAAATAAATAATTTCTTTGGTAACCACAAAAGCAGGTAGGTAACATATTGGCCAATAAGGCAGTGTTATCACTAAGTTAATCTCCTCAGTGACCATGACTTAGGGTGTTCATACGTGGAGAGTATGCGAAACAAACCACCATCCCTATTGACACAAGTATTACATCATTTTGTTTGCTTGTTGGGGTTTAACGGCCTATCAACAGCTAAGGTCATTTAAGGCTGGGTCAATGGGGTTAGTACTAATAAATCCCATATATTACCTGTACAAATGGGGGGAAAATCTCAAAATCAGAACTAAATATTTACTGTAAAAAAATATAAATTCAGCACTGAAATCAGAATAATCTGATGCCAGGACCTCACCACACCAGAATTACTTGGCTCCCTCTCAAAAGCAGTAGGATCATTACTAATCATTTAAAACTACTTTTATAATGGGCAATAACCCAATACAACTCCCAGGTAACAAAAGTGCCAAAGATAAAAACGTACCTGAGGGCCAAACAGGAAAATTGTGATTCCTATAAGGAGGAACGCCTACCATTAATTTACGCCGTCGCGTTCGCCTGACCAACTTCCCACCATCATTTTGTAAACAATGTTTTCGCAAGAGAGGTATAGTCCGCAGATGATAACTTGCTACTTGTTTACAAACAAACCGGTCATAAACAAAACACAGAATATGTGAGACAGGTATAAATGACAGACGATAATAAGTTGCTGGAGGTCAATCAATGAGTCCAAATATAGGTAGATCAGGTGTGTTCTCATATCATAGCCTCGTTTTCGTGTATAAAAACTACACGATAAAGTGCACGTGCTGTATGTCAATATAATAGTGTATCTTGGTGCGTAAAATAGACATGCAGTGTGGTTCAGTGGTATCGAAGCGGGGGAATATCCATACGCTTGCAGAACTTTTGTTCATTTTATCTGGTTGAGAGTTCGAACCTCACAAAACGCATTACTTTTGTCGATATCATTCTGTTCTTTTTATGACTGGTAGCCGAGAAGGGAATACATGAAACGGCGAGGGTTATAACTATTGCTGTGTGACCTCAATGTGACATGATCGGCGAGAACATACTCCCAGATTCTTCATGTACACACATATGATATTATCTGTACCTTTTCCGTTTTATAGGCAACAATTTGCAATATATCGCTACACCACGCTGCACAGTAAAAATGTGCATAATAGCATTTACACTTTGCGCACTAAAATATAGAAAAAATCTGCAGGGTGTTGACATTCATACTTCGCTATATTGTTATTTACAGACAATTCTACAATATCACACAAAAATATTACCACGTACTTACCTAATAAAGTGTGTATTGGCAAAATTATTATGTCAGTGACTCTCTCCACGAAGTATAAAGCAAACAAAGAACGCTTCAAATGCACATTTGGAAAGACTACTCCGTCATAACTCTTATGTAATGCAGTGTAATGAAATGTAATTAGAGTTATGTACTCAGAACAAATATGAAATGTGCATTTAATTATTAGTTTTCTTCAAAGTGAGACTAACGTTCTACATGTAATCTATCTCATGCTTAGTTAATGTAATTTGTAAGAGCAACATACATAAGAAATAAATATATAATAAAATATAAACAGAATCAAAATATATTTGTATATATGTATGAAAAACATAGATTCGAAGAGTATATAAATGACAGACGATAATAAGTTGCTGGAGGTCAATCGATGAGTCCAAATATAGGTATTCCAAGTGTATTATCATGTCATAGCCTCGTTTTCGTGTGGAATAACTACATAATAAAGTGCACGTGCATGCATGTCAATATAATAGTGTATCTCGGTGCCCAAAATAGACATGTAGTGTGGCTCAGTGGTATCGAAGCTGGAGAATGTCCATACGTTTGCAGAACGTTTGTTCATTTTATCTGGTCGAGAGTTCGAACCTCATAAAATGCATTACTTTTTGTCGATATAATTCTGTTCTTTTTATGATTGCTTGCTGGAGAAGGGAATAAGTGAAACGGCGAGGGTTATCTCTATTGCTGTATGAGGTTATCTATATTGCTGTATGACCTCAATGTGACATGATCGGCGAGAACATACTCCATATTCTTCATTTACACACATATGCAATGTGCATTTAGTTATTAGTTTTCTTCAAAGTGAGACTAACGTTCTTCAGTTAATCTATCTCATCTCATGCGTAGTTAATGTAATTTGTATGAGCAACACACATAAAAAAGAAAATATAAATATAAATAAAATATAAACAAGTCAAAATATATGTATGAAAAACTAAGATTCGAACTCACTACCTACGGCATTATATCCGTCACTCTAACCACTCGACTACATAAGACTTGATAACAAATCTCAAAATCAATATTGAAATGGAATACTGGCACGGGTATATTTTACCTGTCTCACCTATTATGTGTTTTGTTTATGACCGGTTTGTTTGTAAACAAGTAGCAAGTTATCGTCTGCGGACTATACCAGCCTGACATGGCGTTGTTTACATGCTTTGTTTATATAAACATTGGTGTATAAATAAACATGGAATTCCTGTAGGTATTTCCCTGTTTATTATGGCGAGTCGCTATAGTCATGATCGATATATTGCGATTGACAAAACAGTTTCTCATACTGGAGCAGTGGGTAAACTGGCGGCCAACGGTGGCACTTGATTTTAATTTTGCACTGCATGCGTTCGATCCTCACTTTGGCCATTATATATATATTTTATTTTTTTTTTAAATATTGTTTTTGTGTTTTCTTTTTCTTTTAAATACATCTTTATTACATGTAACAACAATTGACATGGTAATTATGAACCACATGCATCCACGTTTATTTATTTATTTGTTTATTATCTGAAGTGAGAGGTTTATTTTTCGACATGGTGTTCTCCGTAACATATTTGCATTTGTAGCGAGTCGAGGTGGACTTTCACAATAACACACGAATGTGCAGAATGCATTTCACAATGATTAGGTTCAAAGTCAAGTGTTTTATAATGTTGTGTAAAAGTAAATGCACAACTGTTTCGGGATGTGTGCATTACCTCTGGCGCCAAAATAGTAAAAGCGAGAGAAAAATGTATGCCTTTGGCAGGATTCGAACTCACGACCATCCGATCACCAAACAGCAGATCTACCCACTAGAGCACTAACGATGTTACTTTTATTAGCAATTCTATCGAATGTTAATGCGTTTGCGCTGGTATACAAATACCATGTCTACAACATATGACGTAAACTATTTAAAAATAGCACGTGTTTACAATAATATTTACAATAACAACGCGCCAGCTCAAAGCGGTACACCTCTACCTACGGCATTGATACCCGTCTCTCTAACCCCTCGACTACATAAGACTTTACGAGAAATGTCAAAATCAATATTGAAAAGGAATACAGGCATGGGTATATTTATTGTCCGCAGACGATAACTTGCTACTTGTTTACAAACAAACCGGTCATAAACAAAACACAGAATATGTGAGACAGGTAAATAAATGACAGACGATAATAAGTTGCTGGAGGTCAATCGATGAGTCCAAATATAGGTAGACCAGGTGTATTATCATATCATAGCCTCGTTTTCGTGTATACTAACTACATGATAAAGTGCACGTGCATGCATGTCAATATAATAGTGTTTCTTGGTGCGCAAAATAGACATGTAGTGTGGCTCACTGGTATCGAAGCGGGAGAATATCCATACGTTAGCGGAACTTTTGTTCATTTTATCTGGTCGAGAGTTCGAACCTCACAAAACGCATTACTTTTGTCGATATCATTCTGTGTTTTTTTATGACTGCTTGCTGGAGAAGGGAATAAGTGAAACGGTGAGGGTTATCACTATTGCTGTTTGACCTCAATATGACATGATCTGCGAGAACAAAACTCCAAGATTCTTCATGTACACACATATGGTCATTTAGTTATTAGTTTTATTCAAAGTGATAGACTAAATTTCTACATGTAATCTATCTCATGCTTTAAGTTAATGTCATTTGTAAGAGCAACACACATACAAAAGAAATATATAATAAAATATAAACAAATAAAAATATATGTGTATACATGTATGAAAAACTAGGATTCGAACTCACTATAAGTATACCAGCCTGACATGGCGTTGTTTACATGCTTTGTTTATATAAACATTGGTGCATAAATAAACATGGAATTCCTGTAGGTATTTCCCTGTTTATTATGGCGCATCGCTATAGTCATGATCGATATATTGCGATTGACAAAACAATTTCTCATACTGGAGCAGTGAGTGGGTAAACTGGCGGCCAACGGTGACACTTGATTTTAATTTTGCACTGCATGCGTTCGATCCTCACTTTGGCCATTATATATATATATATATATTTTATATATTTTAAATATTGTTTTTGTGCTTTATTTTTTATTTTTAATGCATCTTTATTACATGTAACAACAATTGACATGGTAATTATGAACCACATACATCCACGTTTATTTATTTATTTGTTTATTATCTGAAGTGAGAGGTTTATTTTTCGACATGGAGTTCTCCGTAACATATTTGCATTTGTAGTGAGTCGAGGTGGACTTTCACAATAACACACGAATGTGCAGAATGCATTTCACAATGATTAGGTTCAAAGTGAAGTGTTTTATAATGTTGTGTAAAAGTAAATGCACGACTGTTTCGGGATGTGTGTGTTACCTCTGGTGCCAAAATAGTAAAAGCGAGACAAAAATGTATGCCTTTGGCAGGATTCGAACTCACGACCGTCCGATTACCAAACAGCAGATCTACCCACTAGAGCACTAAACGATGTTACTATTATTAGCAATTATATCAAATGTTAATGCGTTTGTGCTGGTATACAAATAACATGTCTACAACATATGACGTAAACTATTTAAAAATAGCACGTGTTTACAATAATATTTACAACAATAACGCGACAGCTCAAAGCGGTACACCTCTACCTACGGCATTGATATCTTCACTGTAACCCCTCGACTACATAACACTTGATGACAAATCTCAAAAATCAATATTGAAAAGGAATATTGCCACAGGTATATTTACCTGTCTCACCTATTCTGTGTTTTGTTCATGATCGGTTTGGAAATAAACAAGTACCAAGTTATCGTCTGCGGACTATAAATATACCCGTGCATGTATTGTCACTTTAACGTACACATGCCATGTGGACATATAACATTTAATATCTGCGTCACTAACATGTAACAGCTGGCAACTTTAATTGTACAAACAGGTCGCATACGGAAAACAGTGACCTCACAGTGTTCACGTCAGCATAGCCACAGATCAGCTTATGGAACCTGTGTAGTTTGATCAGGATTTAGAGTGAACCTCTCTAAACTGGACACCCTTGGATGTTTACAGCAGCATCATAAGCCACATAATCAGCCTGTGTACTTATGTAGTTTGATCAGGGTTTACAATGGGAACTTCTCTAAACTGGACACCCTGGGATGTTTGCATCAGGATAGCCACATAATCAGCCTTTGTACTGGTGTAGTTTGATCAGGGTTTACAATGGGTACTTCTCTAAACTGGACACCCTTGGATGTTTGCAGCAGGATAGCCACATAATCAGCCTGTGTACTTGTGTAGTTTGATCAGGGTTTACGATGGGAACGTCTCTAAACTGGACACCCTTGGATGTTTGCAGCAGCATAGCCACATAATCAGCCTGTGTACTGGTGTAGTTTGATCAGGGTTTACAATGGGTACTTCTCTAAACTGGACACCTTGGGATGTTTGCTCCAGCATAGCCACATAATCAGCCTGTGTACTTGTGTAGTTTGATCAGGGTTTACAATGGGAACGTCTCTAAACTGGACACCCTTGGATGTTTGCACCAGCATAGCCACATAATCAGCCTGTGTACTGGTGTAGTTTGATCAGGGTTTACGGTGGGAACGTCTCTAAACTGGACACCATAGGATGTTTGCACCAGGATAGCCACATAATCAGCATGTGTACTGGTGTAGTTTGATCAGGGTTTACAATGGGTACGTCTCTAAACTAGACACCCTGGCCACATGATCAGCCTGTGTACTTGTGTAGTTTGATCAGGGTTTACAATGGGAACGTCTCTAAACTGGACACCCTGGGATGTTTGCACCAGGATAGCCACATAATCAGCCTGTGTACTGGTGTAGTTTGATCAGGGTTTACAATGGGAACGTCTCTAAACCTGGGATGTTTGCACCAGCATAGCCACATAATCAGCCTGTGTACTGGTGTAGTTTGATCAGGGTTTACAATGGGAACGTCTCTAAACTGGACACCCTGGGATGTTTGCACCAGCATAGCCACATAATCAGCCTGTGTACTGGTGTAGTTTGATCAGGGTTTACAATGGGAACGTCTCTAAACTGGACACCCTGGCCACATAATCAGCCTGTGTACTTGTGTAGTTTGATCAGGGTTTACGGTGGGAATGTCTCTAAACTGGACACCCTGGGATGTTTGCACCAGCATAGCCACATAATCAGCATGTGTACTTGTGTAGTTTGATGACGGTTTACAATGGGAACGTCTCTAAACTGGACACCCTGGGATGTCTGCACAAGCATAGCCACATAATCAGCCTGTGTACTTGTGTAGTTTGATCAGAGTTTACAATGGGTACTTCTCTAAACTGGACACCTTGGGATGTTTGCACCAGCATAGCCACATAATCAGCCTGTGTACTTGTGTAGTTTGATCAGGGTTTACAATGGGAACGTCTCTAAACTGGACACCCTGGCCACATAATCAGCCTGTGTACTGGTGTAGTTTGATCAGGGTTTACAATGGGAACGTCTCTAAACTGGACACCTTGGGATGTTTGCACCAGCATAGCCACATAATCAGCCTGTGTACTGGTGTAGTTTGATCAGGGTTTACAATGGGAATGTCTCTAAACTGGACACCCTGGCCACATAATCAGCCTGTGTACTTGTGTAGTTTCATCAGGGTTTACAATGGGTACTTCTCTAAACTGGACACCTTGGGATGTTTGCACCAGCATAGCCACATAATCAGCCTGTGTACTTGTGTAGTTTCATCAGGGTTTACAATGGGAACGTCTCTAAACTGGACACCCTGGCCACATAATCAGCCTGTGTACTGGTGTAGTTTGATCAGGGTTTACAATGGGAATGTCTCTAAACTGGACACCTTGGGATGTTTGCACCAGCATAGCCACATAATCAGCCTGTGTACTGGTGTAGTTTGATCAGGGTTTACAATGGGAACGTCTCTAAACTGGACACCTTGGGATGTTTGCACCAGCATAGCCACATAATCAGCCTGTGTACTTGTGTAGTTTCATCAGGGTTTACAATGGGTACTTCTCTAAACTGGACACCTTGGGATGTTTGCACCAGCATAGCCACATAATCAGCCTGTGTACTGGTGTAGTTTGATCAGGGTTTACAATGGGTACGTCTCTAAACTGGACACCCTTGGATGTTTGCACCAGGATAGCCACATAATCAGCCTGTGTACTGGTGTAGTTTGATCAGGGTTTACAATGGGAACGTCTCTAAACTGGACACCCTTGGATGTTTGCACCAGGATAGCCACATAATCAGCCTGTGTACTGGTGTAGTTTGATCAGGGTTTACAATGGGTACGTCTCTAAACTCGACACCCTGGCCACATAATCAGCCTGTGTACTGGTGTAGTTTGATCAGGGTTTACGGTGGGAACGTCTCTAAACTGGACACCCTGGGATGTTTGCACCAGCATAGCCACATAATCAGCATGTGTACTGGTGTTGTTTGATCAGGGTTTACAATGAGAACGTCTCTAAACTGGACACCCAGGGATGTTTGCACCAGCATAGCCACATAATCAGCCTGTGTACTGGTGTAGTTTGATCAGGGTTTACAATGGGAACGTCTCTAAACTGGACACCCTGGGATGTTCGCACCAGCATAGCCACATAATCAGCCTGTGTACTGGTGTAGTTTGATCAGGGTTTACAATGGGTACGTCTCTAAACTGGACACCCTTGGATGTTTGCACCAGAATAGCCACATAATCAGCCTGTGTACTGGTGTAGTTTGATCAGGGTTTACAATGGGAAGGTCTCTAAACTGGACACCCTTGGATGTTTGCACCAGGATAGCCACATAATCAGCCTGTGTACTGGTGTAGTTTGATCAGGGTTTACAATGGGTACGTCTCTAAACTGGACACCCTGGGATGTCTGCACCAGCATAGCCACATAATCAGCATGTGTACTGTGTAGTTTGATCAGGGTTTACGGTGGGAACGTCTCTAAACTGGACACCCTGGGATGTCTGCACCAGCATAGCCACATAATCAGCCTGTGTACTTGTGTAGTTTGATCAGGGTTTACGGTGGGAACGTCTCTAAACTGGACACCCTGGGATGTTTGCACCAGCATAGCCACATAATCAGCATGTGTACTGGTGTTGTTTGATCAGGGTTTACAATGAGAATGTCTCTAAACTGGACACCCTGGGATGTTTGCACCAGCATAGCCACATAATCAGCCTGTGTACTGGTGTAGTTTGATCAGGTTTTACAATGGGTACGTCTCTAAACTGGACACCCTGGCCACATAATCAGCCTGTGTACTTGTGTAGTTTCATCAGGGTTTACGGTGGGAACGTCTCTAAACTGGACACCCTGGGAATGTTTGCCCAGATAGCCACATAATCAGTCTGTGTACTGGTGTAGTTTGATCAGGGTTGACAATGGGAACGTCTCTAAACTGGACACCCTGGGATGTTTGCACCAGCATAGCCACATAATCAGCCTGTGTACTGGTGTAGTTTGATCAGGGTTTACAATGAGAACGTCTCTAAACTGGACACCCTGGGATGTTTGCACCAGGATAGCCACATAATCAGCCTGTGTACTTGTGTAGTTTGATCAGGGTTTACAATGGGAACGTCTCTAAACTGGACACCCTGGGATGTTTGCACCAGGATAGCCACATAATCAGCCTGTGTACTTGTGTAGTTTGATCAGGGTTTACAATGGGAACGTCTCTAAACTGGACACCCTTGATGTTTGCTCACAGCATTAGCCACATAATCAGCCTGTGTACTGGTGTAGTTTGATCGAGGGTTTACGTGGGAACTCTCTAAACTGACACATATGATGTTTGCACAATGGGATAGCCACATAATCACATGTGTGACTTGTGTTAGTTTGATCCATGGGTACAATGGTTTAGGTCCACTAGCTCGACACAGTTTCAATTAAAATCTAAACTGACAGGCCTGTGTACTTGTGTATTTTTTTTTTTTTGGTGTAGTTTGATCAGGGTTTACAATGGTACGTCTCTAAACTGGACACCCTGGGAATGTGCACCAGGATGGCCACATAATCAGCCTGTGTACTGGTGTAGTTTGATCAGGGTTTACAATGGGAACGTCTCTAAACTGGACACCCTGGGATGTTTGCACCAGCATAGCCACATAATCAGCCTGTGTCTTGGTGTAGTTTCAATCAGGGTTTAAATGGGAACGCCTAAACCTGTTTGACACCCAGCCACCAATAATCAAGCTGTGTAAACTGGTGTAGTTTGTTCAGGGTTTACAATGGGAAACGTCCTAAAACTGGACACCCTTGGGAAGTTTGCACCAGATTCCACATAATCAGCCCTGGTGTTACAGGTGTTGTTTGATCAGGGTTTAACAATGGGAAACGTCTCTAAAACTGGACAACCTTTTGGCCACATAAACAACACCTGTGTAATTGTGTAGTTTCATAGGGTTTAACAACGGGGAACTTCTCTAAACTGGACACCCTTGGGAAGTTTGCACCACAATTAGCCACATAAAATCAGCCTTTGTACTTGGTGTAGTTTGATCAGGGTTTTAAAACAATGGGAACGTCCCTCTTAAAACTGGACACCCACATGACTTTGCACCAGGATAGCCACAAAATCAAGGCCTGTGTAACCCTTGGTAAGTTTGATCAGGGTTTACAATGGGAACTTCTCTAAACTGGACACCCTTGGTGTTTGACCCAGGAATAGCCAATAAACAGCCTGGGTTACTTGTGTAGTTTTGATCAGGGTTTACAATGGGAACGTCCTCTCGGACACCCCTCCACGAAAAATCACCAGTGGGTACTGGTGTAGTTTTGTTCAGGGTTTTACATTGGGAACGTCTCTAAACTGGACACCCTTGGGATGTTTGCACCAGCATAGCCACATAATTCAGCCTGTGTACTGGGTGTTGTTTGATCAGGGTTTACAATGGGAATCCCCCTCCCCTCTAAACTGGACACCCTTTGGCAATAATCAGCCTCCTGTTACTTGGTGTAAGTTTTATTCAGGGTTTAACAATTGGGAACTTCTCTTAAAATGGACACCCTTGGGAGGTTTGCACCAGCATAGCCACAATTATTCAGCCTGTGTATTGGTGTGTTTCATCAAGGGTTTACAATTGGGAACGTCTCCCTTAAATGGACACCCTGGCCACATAATCAGCCTGTTACCTGGTGTAGTTTTTTGTTCTATTTACAATGGAAAGGTCTCCTAAACTGGCACCCTTGGGATGTTTTGCACCAGATAGCCACATAAACAGCCTGTTGTTACTGGTGTAGTTTGATCCAGGGTTTACAATGGGAAGTCTCTAAACTGGACCACCAGGGTGTTTGCCCAGCATAGCCAACCAATTAATCCAGATGTGGTACCGTGTAGTTTATTAGGGTTTACAATAGGGAACACTCTAAAACGGGACAACCCTTGGGATGTTTGCACAAGCATAAGCCACATAATTCAGCCTGTGTACTTGTGTTTTTGATCCCCCCCCCCGGGTTTACAATTGGGAACGTCTATAAACTGGGACACCCTTGGGATGTTTTTGCACCAGGCAAGCCCAAATAATCCGATTGGTGTTCTGGTGTTGTTTGATCAGGGAATTTACCAATGGGAAGTCTCTATAAACTGGACACCCTTGGGATGTTTTGCACCAGGATAGCCACATTAAATCCAGCCTGTTGTTACTGGTGTAGTTTGGATCAGGGTTTTACAATGGGTTACCTCTAAACAAACTGACAACCCTGGCCACATAATCAGCCTTTGTCTTAATGGTTTTAGTTTCATCAGGGTTGTACGGTGGGAAAAGGTCTCTAAAAATTGGACACCCTGGGATTTTTTCACCAGGAAGCCACATAATTAGCTGTGTAATGGTGTTATTTGATCAGGGTTGACAATGGAACGACACTAAACTTAACACCCCAGGGATGTTTGCACCAGCATAGCCCTTAAATCAGATGAGTACAGGTGTTAAGTTTGATCTGGGTTTAACAATGGAAACGTCTCTAAACACAACCACCCTGGGATTGTTTTGCACCAAGGCTAGCCAAACAAAATCAGCCTGTGTACTGGTTGTGTTTGATCAGGGTTTACAAAGGGGGAACGTCTCTAAAACTGGACACCCTTGGGGATGTTTTTGCACCAGGAATAGCCACAATAATCAGCCAGAGTACTGGTGTAGTTTGATTAAGGGTTTAACAATGGGAAGGTCTCTAAACTGGAACCAACCCTTGGATGTTTGCACCCAGGATAGGCCATAATCAGCCTGTGACTGGTGTTAGTTTGAATCAGGGTTTTCAAATTGGGAACGTCTCTAAAACTGGACACCCAAAGGGGAATCTTTGCACCAGGATAGCCACAATAAACAAGCATGTGTACTGGTGTAGTTTTGTTCAGGGTTTACAAATGGGAAACGTCCTAAAACTTCAAAACCCTGGGACCAACCCTGGCCACATGATTCAGCCTGTGTACAAGTGTTATTTTGATCAGGGTTTACAATTGGGAACGTCTTAAACTGGACACCCTGGGATTATTTGCACCCGGATTAGCCCATAATCAGCCTGTGTTAATGGTGTTGTTTGATTCAGGTTTACAATGGGAACGTCTCTAAACTGGACCACCCATGGAGCATGCACCAAGATTAGCCACATAAACAGGCCTGGAGTCTCTTGGAGTAGTTTTGATCAGGTTTTACAATGGGACGTCTCTAAAATGGACACCCTGGCCAACATAAGCAAGCCCTGTGTACTTGAGTAGTTTCATCAGGGCGGGTTTAACGGTGGAAACGGGTCTCCCTAAACTGAACCTCTAAAAAAACCTGCTAAACTGGACAAAACTGGAACAAAAACAAAACGCTCCCTGGGATTTTTGCAACCAGCAAAGCCACATAATCAGCCTGTGTACTTTGGTAGTTTGATCAGGGTTTCAAAATAGAAACGTTCTCTAAAACTGGACACCCAGGGATTTGACCTTACACAACAATAGCCACATAATTCCAAGAGGTTTGTGGGTAACATGTTCTCTAAATGGACAGGGAAGTTTAAACAATGGGCCACTTCACCTTGGGTACTGTTTTGTCTTTAAAACTGGGACACCCTTGGTGACCCATTATGCCTTAACCAGCAGCCACATAATCAGCCGGTGTACTGGTTGTGTGCTGGATGGTTTTTACGGTGGGGGAAGTTTCTAAAAAACTGGAAACCCCCTCCATTGGTGTGCAAACCAGGGATAGCCACATAATCCGCCTGTGTACTTGGTGTTAGTTTGAATAGTTACAATGGGTACTAAACCCTCGGACACCCTGGCCACTAATCAACCAGTGTACTTGGGTAGTTTTCATCAAGGGTTTACAATGTGTCTTCTCTACACCTACCTTGGATGTTTGCACCACAAGCCAACCCAATAATCAGCCTTTCTTGTGTAGTTTCATCGGGTTTACAATGGGAACGTCTCAATAAACTGGACACCCTGTCCACATAATCCAACTTAAAATACTGGTGTAGTTTGATCAGGGTTTACAAGGTAATTGGGTTCTCTAAACTTGACACCTTGGGATTAGCATACCAGCATAGCCACAAATCACCTGTTGTACTGGTTGTAGGTTTGATCAAGGTTTAACAAGGGAACGTCTCTAAAACTGGTAGAACCCTTTTGGATTTGCACCAGATACCACATAATTCGGCCTGTGTACTTGGTGAAGTTTCCTCAAGGGTTTACAATGGGACACTCTAAACTGGACACCTTGGAAGTTTGCACCAGCATAGCCACATAATCAGCCTGTGTACTGGTGTAGTTTGATCAGGTTTACAATGGGTACTCTCTAAACTGGGACACCCTTGGGAAATGTTTGCACCAGGATAGGCCACATAATCAGCCTGTGTACTGGTGTAGTTTTGATCAGGGTTTACAATGGGAACGTCTCTAAACTGGACACCCCTTGATGTTTGCACCAGCTAGCCACATAATCACCTGTGTAACAGGTGTTATTTTGAATCAGGTTTTACAATGGGTAACGTCCTCTAAACTCCCGACCAAACCCTGCCACATAATCAGCCTGTGTACTGGTGTAGTTTGATCAGGGTTTAACGGGGAACGTCTCTAAACTGGACACCCCTGGATGTTTCACCAGCATAGCCACATAATCAGCCTGTGTACTGTGTAGTTTGATCAGGGTTTTACAATGTAGGTCCTCTAAACAAAAATGGACACCCTTGGATGTTTGCACCAGGATAGCCACATAATCAGCCTGTGTACTGGTAGTTTTGATCAGGGTTTACAATGGGTACGTCTCTAAACTGACACCCTTGGATGTTTCCTGCAACACATAGCACAATAATAAAAAACACCCATGTGTACAGTGGTAGTTTGATCAGGGGTTACAATGGGTACGTTCTCTAAACTGACACCCTGGGATGTCTGCACAGCAGCCAAACAAATCACATGTTACTGTTAGTTTGATCAGGGTTTTACGGTGGGAACGTCACTAAACTGGACACCCTGGATGGTCCTGCAACCAGCAGAGCCACATAATCACCTGTGTACTTTGTGTAGTTTTTTAGCTGGGTTTACGGTGGGAACGTCTCTAAAACTGGACACCCTGGAGTTTGCCCAGCCACATAGCCACATAATCAGCATGTGTACTGGTGTTGTTTGATCAGGGTTTACAATGAGAATGTCTCTAAACTGGACACCCTGGGATGTTTGCACCAGCATAGCCACATAATCAGCCTGTGTACTGGTGTAGTTTGATCAGGTTTTACAATGGGTACGTCTCTAAACTGGACACCCTGGCCACATAATCAGCCTGTGTACTTGTGTAGTTTCATCAGGGTTTACGGTGGGAACGTCTCTAAACTGGACACCCTGGGATGTTTGCACCAGGATAGCCACATAATCAGTCTGTGTACTGGTGTAGTTTGATCAGGGTTGACAATGGGAACGTCTCTAAACTGGACACCCTGGGATGTTTTTGCACCAGCATAGCCACATAATCAGCCTGTGAACTGTGTATTTGTTTATCAGGTTTTTACAATGGGTACGTCTCTAAACTAGACACCCCGGCCACATGATCAGCCTGTGTACTTGTGTAGTTTGATCAGGGTTTACAATGGGAACGTCTCTAAACTGGACACCCTGGGATGTTTGCACCAGGATAGCCACATAATCAGGCCTGTGTACTGGTGAGTTTGATCAGGTTTACAATAATGGGAACGTCTCTAAACCTGGGATGTTTGCACCAGCATAGCCACATAATCAGCCTGTGTACTGGTGTAGTTTGATCAGGGTTTACAATGGGAACGTCTCTAAACTGGACACCCTGGGATGTTTGCACCAGCATAGCCACATAATCAGCCTGTGTACTGGTGTAGTTTGATCAGGGTTTACAATGGGAACGTCTCTAAACTGGACACCCTGGCCACATAATCAGCCTGTGTACTTGTGTAGTTTGATCAGGGTTTACGGTGGGAATGTCTCTAAACTGGACACCCGGGGATGTTTGCAACCAGCATAGCCACATAATCAGCATGTGTACTTGTGTAGTGTTGATGAGGTTTACAATGGGAACGTCTCTAACTGGACACCCTGGATTGTCTGCACAAGCATAGCCACATAATCAGCCTGTGACTTGTTAGTTTTTGATCAGAGTTTTAACCAATGGGTGTACTTCCTCTAAACTGGACACCTGGATGTTTGCAAACCAGCATAGCCACATAATCAGCCTGTGTACTTGTGTAGTTTGATCAGGATTTACAATGGGAACGTCTCTAAACTGACACCCTGGCCACATAATCAGCCTGTGTACTGGGTGTAGTTTGAAATCAGGGTTTACAATGGAACGTCTCTAAACTGGACACCTTGGGAATGTTATGCACCAGCAAGCCCAACATAATCAGCCTTGTACTGGTGTAGTTTTTGAAAATCAGGTTTACAATGGGGAATGTCTCTAAACTGGAAACACCCTGGCCACATAATCAGAGCTTGTGTAGTTTCATCAGGGGTTTTTACAATGGGTGACTATTCTCTAAACTGGAACACCTGGATGTTGCACCAGCATAGCCACATAATCAGCCTGTGTACTTGTGTATTTCATCAGGGATTTACAATGGGAACGTCTCTAAACTGGACACCCTGGCCACATAATCACCTGTGTACTGGTGTAGTTTTTATCAGGTTTTACAATGGGAATGTCTCAAACTGGACACCTTGGGATGTTTGCACCACATAGCCACATAATCACCTGTGTACTGGTGTATTTGATCAGGGTTTACAATGGGAAACGTCTCTAAACTGGACACCTTGGGATGTTTGCACCAGCATAGCCACAATAATCAGCCTGTGTACTTGTAGTTTCATCAGGTTTACAATGGGTACTTCTCTAAACTGGACACCTTGGGATGTTGCACCAGCATAGCCACATAATCAGCCTGTACTGGGTGTAGTTTGATCAGGGTTTACATGGGTACGTCTCTAAAGAAAACTGGACACCCTTGGGATGTTTGCAACCAGGATAGCCACATAATCAACCTGTGTACTGGTGTAGTTTTGATCAGGGGTGTTTACAATGGGAACGTCTCTAAAAACTGGACACCCTTGGATGTTTGCACCAGGATAGCCACATAATCAGCCTGTGTACTGGTGTAGTTTTTGATCAGGGTTTACAATGGGTACGTCTCTAAACTCGACACCCTGGCCACATAATCAGCCTGTGTACTGGTGTAGTTTGATCAGGGTTTACGGTGGGAACGTCTCTAAACTGGACACCCTGGGATGTTTGCACCAGCATAGCCACATAATCAGCATGTGTACTGGTGTTGTTTGATCAGGGTTTACAATGAGAACGTCTCTAAACTGGACACCCAGGGATGTTTGCACCAGCATAGCCACATAATCAGCCTGTGTACTGGTGTAGTATGATCAGGTTTTACAATGGGAACGTCCTCCAAACTTGGAAACACACCCTGGATGTTCGCACCAGCATAGCCCATAATCAGCCTGTGTACTGGTGTAGTTTGATCAGGGTTTACAATGGGTACTCTCTAAACTGACACCCTTGGATGTTTGCAACCAGAATAGCCACATAATCAGACCTGTGTACTGGTAAAGTAGTTTGATCAGGGTTTACAATGGAAGTTCTCTAAACTGGACACCCTTGGATGGTTTGCACCAGATAGCCACATCATCAGGCCTGTGTACTGGTGTAGTTTGATCAGGGTTTACAATGGGTACGTCTCTAAACTGGACACCCTGGGATGTCTGCACCAGCATAGCCACATAATCAGCATGTGTACTGTGTAGTTTGATCAGGGTTTACGGTGGGAACGTCTCTAAACTGGACACCCTGGGATGTCTGCACCAGCATAGCCACATAATCAGCCTGGGTTTTTGTACTAAATGTGGGAATTTTATTTAGATCAGGGTTTGACGTTTGAACGTTTAACAATTCCTCTAAAACTGGACACCCCTGGGATGTTTTTGCACCAGCATAGCCACATAATCAGCATTGTACTGGGAAATGTTTGATTCATGGGTTTACAATTGAGAATGTCTCTAAACTGGACACCCTGGATGTTTGCACCAGCCCATAGCCACATAATCAGCCCTGTGTACTGGGGTAGTTTTGATCAGGGTTTTTACAATGGGTACGTCTCTAAACTGACACTATGCCACATACCTCAGCCTGTGTACTGTGTAGTTTCATCAGGGTTTACGTGGGAACGTCTCTAAACTGGACACCCTGGATGTTTGCACCAGGATAGCCACATAATCAGTCTGTGTACTGGTGTAGTTTTGATCAGGGTTACCAATGGGAACGTCTCTAAACTGGACACCCTGGGATGTTTGCACCAGCATAGCCACATAATCAGCCTTGTGTACGTGTAAGTTTGATCAAGGGTTTACAATGAGAACGTCTCTAAACTGGACACCCTGGGATGTTTGCACCAGATAGCCACATAATCAGCCTGTGTACTTGTGTAGTTTGATCAGGGTTTACAAATGGAACGTCCTCTAAACTGACACCCTGGGATGATTTGCACCAGGATAGCCACATAATCAGCCTGTGTACTTTTGTGAGTTTGATCAGGTTTACAATGGGAAACGTCTCTAAACTGGACACCCTTGATGTTTGCAACCAGCATAGCCACCACTAATCAGCCTGTTACGTACTTGTGTAGTTTTGTATCAGGGTTTACAATGGGAACGTGCTCTAAAACTGGACAAACCCTTGGATGTGTTGCCAACCAGCAATAAGGCCACATAATCAGCCTGTGTATGGTGTAGGTTTGATAGGGTTTACAATGGGAAGTCTCTAAAGGACACCCTTGGATTCGGTTTGGGCAACAGGATAGCCACATAATCAGCTGTGTAAACTGGTGTAGTTTGGATCAGGGTTTACCAATGGGTAACGTCTCTAAATGACACCCTGGGTTGTCTTTTGCACCAGGCATAGCCACATAATCAGCATGTGTTACTGGTGTAAGTTTGAATCAGGGTTTTACAATGGTATCGTCTCTAAAACTGGGACACCCTGGGATGCACCCTGGCCACCAGCATAGCAACATAATCAGGCCTGTGTACTTGTGTAGTTTGATCAGGGTTTAAGGTTTTGGGAACCGTCTCTAATCTGGACACCCTGGGATGGGGTTTGCACTGCAAATAGGGCCACATAATCAGCATGTGTACTGGTGTTGTTTTGATCTGGGTTTAAACAATGAGAATGGTCTCTAAATGGAACCCTGGGAAATGTTTGCACCAGGCATAGGCCACATAATCAGCCTGTGTTAACTGGTGTTAGTTTGATCAGGGTTTTACAATGGGTAACGTCTATAAATGGACACCCTGGAAACTCAGGATCAAGCCTGTGGGTACTTGTGTTTAGTTTCATCCAGGGTTTCCGGTGGTAACGTCTCTAAACTGGACCAAACCCTTGGAATGTTGGCACCAGGATAGCCCATAATCAGTCTGTGGTTAATGGTTTGTAGTTTGTCAGGGTTGACCAATGGGGTAACGTCTCTATACTGGGGACAAACCTGGGAAGTTTGCAAACCAGCCATAGCCACCATTAAAATCAGCCTGTGTATGGTGTAGTTGATCAGGGTTTACAATGATAAAGGTCTCTAAAATGGACACCCTTTTGGGATGTTTGCACCAGGATAGGCCACATTTAACAGGCTGTGGGTAAACTTGTGTAGTTTGATCAGGGTTTACAATGGGAAACGTCTCTAAAAATGGGACACCCTGGGATGTTTGCAACCACATAGCCACATAATCAGCCTGTGTACTTGTGTTGTTTGAATCAGGGTTTACAATGGGGAACGTTCTAAACTGGACACCCTTTGGATGTTTGCACCAGCATAGGGCCAAACATATCTGCCTTGTGGTAAACTGGTGTAGTTTGGAATCAAGGGTTTTCCCCGGTGGAACGTCTTAAATGGACACACATAGGGGGGTATAATGTTTGAACCGGATAGCCACCATAATCAGCCATGTGTACCTGGTGTAGTTTGTCAGGTGTACATGTGAGTAAGTTTACAATGGACGTCTCTAAACTGGACAACCCTGGGATGTTTCACCATAAGCAATGCCATAACCTGAAGTATGTTTAGTGATCAGATTTACAATTTTGGGTACTCTCTACTGGACACCTGGATGCCACATAACAGCCTGTGTACTGGTGTAGTTTGATCAGGGCAATAACGTCTCTAAACGACACCTGGGATTCACCAAGATAGCCACATAATCACCTGTGTACTTGTGTAGTTTGATCAGAGTTTACAATGGGTACTTCTCTAAACTGGACACCTTGGGATGTTTGCACCAGGATAGCCACATAATCAGCCTGTGTACTTGTGTAGTGATCAGAGTTTACATGGGTACTTCTCTAACTGGACACCCTGGGATGTTTGCACCAGGATAGCCACATAATCAGCCTGTACTTGTGTAGTTTGATCAGAGTTTACAATGGGTACTCACTAAACTGACACCTGGGATGTTTGCACCAGGATAGCCACATAATCAGCCTGTGTACTTGTGTAGTTTGATCAGGGTTTACAATGGGAACGTCTCTAAACTGGACACCCTGGGATGTTTGCACCAGCATAGCCACATAATCAGCCTGTGTACTGGTGTAGTTTGATCAGGGTTTACAATGGGAACGTCTCTAAACTGGACACCCTGGGATGTTCGCACCAGCATAGCCACATAATCAGCCTGTGTACTGGTGTAGTTTGATCAGGGTTTACAATGGGTACGTCTCTAAACTGGACACCCTTGGATGTTTGCACCAGGATAGCCACATAATCAGCCTGTGTACTGGTGTAGTTTGATCAGGGTTTACAATGGGAAGGTCTCTAAACTGGACACCCTTGGATGTTTGCACCAGGATAGCCACATAATCAGCCTGTGTACTGGTGTAGTTTGATCAGGGTTTACAATGGGTACGTCTCTAAACTGGACACCCTTGGATGTTTGCACCAGGATAGCCACATAACAGTCCTGTACTGGTGTAGTTTGATCAGGGTTTACAATGGGAAGGTCTCTAAACTGGACACCCTTGGATGTTTGCACCAGGATAGCCACATAATCAGCCTGTGTACTGGTGTAGTTTGATCAGGGTTTACAATGGGTACGTCTCTAAACTGGACACCCTGGGATGTCTGCACCAGCATAGCCACATAATAGCAATCCATCATGTAATATTAAAGTTATATGATGACGAAGAAACTGGTACAAACTTTTTGATGTAAAAAATGGCAAAGTCTTTCAGCAACAATGTGAACAATGTCGAAAAGGTCATGGTCATGTTAATGGCGGCATGGGTGTGTTCCAAATGCTCATATGTATCAAGTGTCCAACTATTGAAGCAATCCAGCAAGTACCGGTAATATTAAAGTTATATCATGATGAAGAAACTTGTACAAACTTTTTCATGCAAAAAATTGTGTTTCTGAAAAAAATTGACAACAAGGTCATTTTAATGGCGGTAGGAGTGTGTTCCGAGTGCAGGACATAATCCCCCCCCCCCCCACACGGACATAATCCCCCCCATATTTTTTGACACAGGAGGACAAAATCCATGCTCACAAGTATCAAGTGTCCAAATATTAAAACAATCCGTACTGAAATATTAAAGTTATATGATAATGAAGAAACTTGTACAAACTTTTTGATGCAAAAGAAATGTTTCCGCAAAAATGTGAAGGTAAAAAAGGTCATGGTCTTGTTAATGGCGGTATGAGTGTGTTCCATATGCTCACATGTATCAAGTGTCCAAATATTGAAGCAATCCATAAAGAAATATTAAAGTTATATCATGATGAAGAAACTTGTACAAACTTTTTGACATTGCTGACGCGGTGACGACGACAACGCGGACGACGACGACGAAAAAATTGGCGACTATAGCTGCACCTTCTGCTAAAGCAGGCGTGAAAAAAAAATAAAATAAAGCACAGATACATGATGGCGACTATGTACCACGAAAAGTTTTTTTGAGATACCTAAAAAGTAAATTAGTAATGTGATTTGCAATGCTACATGTAGATACTTTTCAGTGTCGTAAACATTGTTTTTACGAAACTTTGATGTTCTTCAGATGATTTATCAGTAAGATTTGCATTTCGATACAAACTTACAAACAAACAATTTTTTACTAATCTGTTTTAACCCTTTCAGCCCTAAGTAACTGAAATGGCTTGTGACATGTTAACTTCAAAAGAATTTTCTTACTAGTCCATTTATGAAAAGGGGGGTTTTTGTTATCAAAAATATTGAAAATTACTTACAAAAAGTGCAGATCCTGATGAGATGGCTCGTCACGATGTTAATTTTCAAAAGGATTTTCAGACTAGTCCATTTATGAAAAGGGTGTGTTTTTGTTCTCAAAAATATTGAAAATTACTTGCAAAAAGTGCAGATCCTGATGAGACGGCTCGTGACGATCTACACTTTTTGCCAATACCACTTTACAGGCCTGTGGTGTTGAAAGGTTAAATACTATATAATATTGCACCATAATTGAGGTCTATTACAAATTCAAGTGTTAGAAAACAATTTAGACTGTAAGATGAACCATATAGTTTTCAAACAAATAATAAATGGCAATAAAGATTAAAGTGAAAATCAGAATGACATTATCCAACAGACAGCCTGACTTATTTATCTTGTAACCTACATGTATTGCCATGCTGGTACATTATTTCAAGTCATTCTATCTAACTTTGTAAACAAGAATCTGAAAAAAAAATGAAAAATGGATTTGTCAGCCTATCACTTTGAAAATAGTCCATGTATGGAAAATGAAAATGTTTAAACCAAACGTGAAGGATGTTGTGAGACGATATTAGCAGCCAATGAATCAGATATACAAGGATAGCAGTTGCCTGCAAACTCTTTTAACCCTTAAAAGGCGGGACGAAAATGTTGTCTGCTGCTGTTTCATATTTTGTATTCTTTCTCAGTAAAAACATGCTTTTAATTGACAGCATTTCCATTCCACAGATTGTCTTATCTTAAAGGTCACATTACAAACTATCACTTATTTTCTTCAAAATGCTCTAAAAACAACAAAGGCGACCCTAATAACTGATTTCCGGTTCGTTTGTATTTTTCGTGATATTGAGATTTCTCATATCGCACCGTATCCGACACCTATACAGAGCCAGGCAATGAATTGTTCATCGCTTATCTCTCCTGTTACTGCGACATAGTGGCACCAGGTGGCGCTGTAAAAATAACCGCTATGACGTAGCAGTAGTACAGCTTACCTGATTGGTGGACATCATTTATTTGTTGCATAATATCTTCGTTTTTTTGTCGTTTAATATACATGTATAAGTTAATCATTAGTTTTTCCTTCGCCTAGTTATACTTGGATTATTTATTTGCAATCGTCGGCGATGACTATCTGTGCGGAAGTCTGTTGTAATTCACGGTTAAACAGACAGCTGAGCCAGAATCAGACTTTTTTTTTAATTTGAGCTGAAATAATCAGTGACACACGTGTGTAGATACGTTCAAACAGATGCCGCCGGAGGTCATTAATAGTTCGGCATAACAAACAACTTATCCGATGATTTGACCGCAGGCAAATAGGGAAGTGGACTTTGGAACAGATAGATGTATTCTGAATTCAACGAAGCCACACCTATTCTATGCCGATTGGTTGAATCCATTTTGTTTATCTGTCCTAGTCAGTGACAGACGTGTGAAGCTACATTCAAACGGTTGCCCGCCGGATGTCAACAGTAATGCGGCAGGTGTATATTGAATCCGCGAGGCCACACCTATGCCAAGCTGATTGGTTGAGATTGGAAATGATTCTAAAGTATTGTCCAAGTATGTTTTTCGGGAGAATAATGGCAAATAAAACATAAACAGCAGACGATAAAATTTAATTCAGCATTGTCACGAGCCATCTCACAGGATCTGCACTTTTTGCAAGTAATTTTCATACTTTTTGAGAGAAAAAAACACCCCCTTTTCATAATAGACTGGTCTGAAAATCATTGTTACCATTGGATTGTTTTTATCGATTGCGGGGAATACCACGGGAGGTTTGCGAGGTTTTGCGGCAAAACAGCAGTTTGCTGCAAAGTGTAGTAGTTACCGCTCTACCGAAAATGCCACAAATAAAACAATATGCGGGTCTTGCGGTGCCTGTACTGTATAGTTAACGAGGAAAGCGGTTCTATTTGCCACCGATCTTAACCGCATCCTTACAACCTGATACTAGAAACAGATACATGTTTCTTCGTGTTTCTTGTATCTGTGGTTGCCAAGATAGTGCTTGCCTGTGCCACTGAGTATTTAACCCATTCCTTTCAGAACACACATTTACGGGTACGAAATTTATTAAATATTTTATTTTTGTTGTTTCTCAATGAAACTATATGTTGTATAACCACTCATTTGAACCGTCTTGACAAGTCGGTTCAAATGGTGATCGTGACATATACTCTGAGCGACATTTGTGTTTCCTGTATCGTATATAAAAACCTAAAGAAACATGAATATATGAGACGAGCCATGTGATTTTGTAAGAAAATGTGCATTAACTCATGAAAATTATTTACAAAATTTCCGATATTTTCAGTAAATGACGTTGTAAGTGACAAAATGTTTGGAGCAAATGAAGAATAGAATTCCGCATTTGCTATGAAAAAATGGACAACTTTCGATGTCATTTACAGAAAATACACAGCTCCTGTAAACATTTTTCATGAAAACTTGCACATCTTCTAAGGTACAAAATCACATGGCTCGTCTCATATCAGTAGCCTATTTCACCAACATTGCAAAGTACATGTATACTTATCTAGCATAGTACATGTATACTTTCAGGGAGAAATTTTCAATTTAAGGATAAATTTATTAATTGTTATTATACTGAATTTATTACATTATTATCACAGCCATTTTGGCTGTGATAATATAATAAATTCAGTATAATAATTCTGCATACTTTTAATCATCAAATATGCAGTCATTAGTTCTATATGAAATAATGCATTTCGGCAAAAATATGATTACTCCTTCAAAGTATACTTTGATAGAAAAGTATACTTTGCAATGTTGGTGAAATAGGCTACAGGTGTGATTATGACATACTCATGTATGGTCCGATGATCTACAAGCTTACCATAGTATTCATTGTGTAAAATTACACAGATAATCATAATTTCATGCACTACATTCGTAACTCCTGTGATATTTTACTTCCTGACTTGTTATTATTTATACGTGTGTATTGCGATGTCGCAATTGTGTAATATGGCAACCCCGGTTAGGTGCATATACACATTGAAAGGCAATATCATTGTACATCTTTAGTAACTGATCTCATAAGAATCACTACTAGCTGTGACACACTGTCGATAGTGTGTGACATAAAATTATAGATGGTAGAAACCTTTAATTCTGTTTAAAGGATCTTAAGTGTGTGATAATTTAGTATGGTATTTATTAGTCTGGGGACAATTGCTCAGAATCCGGCACCTCATGTTAATTTTTATTTGTTAGTGGTTTTGTATTCGTCTGGGATCTCACTTTCCGAAAAAATCCGGGAGTCATTTTTTTCGGACACTTTCAAGGTAATTTCAAGGTCATTAAAAATTGGAATACAAAAAGTGTCAATATTTTCATTGATATTGATAATAAATTATGTGTGGAATAGAATAGCAGTCATCAAATGTCAATATCATAGTAGGTCGCGGGTGTTGATTTAAATTCAACAATTGAAACTGCATATGTTTCGTATTTCTTGTCATAATTCTGCATTTATTAATCTAAAGACATGTATTTCTAAAGCCAAATATCTTCAGAAATGTATTTATGTCCCATACGAGACAGCAAGGGGGCATATTGCATTGCTCTTGATGTTCCGCACGTCCGTACGTCCATCCATGTTCATTTGAAAGTTAAAGTTTGGAAGAGTTTCTCCAGTTACAGGCCACATGGGGGCATATCCATGTTTTACAAACATCATGTCTCGTTATGTAAAGTATTTGCATCTACTTGTGTTACGTTGAATGCAAGTTCAAGGCCATGGAAAATTAAGAATAATAGAATATTGTATTTATCAAAAACAGAATAAATACCATATACTGGTCATCTACTGAACTTGTTTGTCAGGTTTCATTAATTAAAATAAAACTATTATAGCACATGTCTTATAAAAATGATAATTTCAATGTCATGCCTCATACCGTTTATATTTACTTATTGTTATCAATTCATTTCTAATAAATGCATATTCGTACGCAGTTCATCTCGACTCATACAGGGCTATATATAGGCGATTAATGTTTACACGTGTCATGCTGCTACCATTGAGTTTGTGTATTGCGTAGATATATGTTTTCCAGAGTTCCTTGGTCTCCTCTGCATCTTCTTTGCTAGTTTTGATAATGTCACAGTCTGGTTAAGATCGAAAAGGTTTGTGGTAATGTACTACAGTATAATCATTATTATTTATTGGTGAGACCGCGCTCAGTTACTTCCATACAGGACCCACATTAAGATAACATCAACCCCGTAATATATAACAGTGTTTAATTCTCAGAGTAAAAGCATTATAATAATGTACGAAATCCAAATGAGGATGGATTCACTGTTTAAGCCAGACACAATACTAGATGATCTATATAGTCAGCTTCTTTCGTGTAATACTATATAATATCACCCACTTATCAAAATAGCAACTTTCACATAATATATGACACAAACAATGCATTACAATTATCTCTGCTAAAAAATCATACAGACCAGCACTTATCCACAAACACCTTAGATTTCTTCATCATAATGATATCAGATCAGGTATATTTCCTAATGTTTACTGACTACCAGGGGGCCGTTTCACTAAACTTCGTATGACTAAAATGTTTGTAAGTGCAAATTTTGGATCATCTGGGAATTTCAATTGATGGATTTACATTTATTGAGCATAGGCTGCATATGCAGCCTATGCTCAATAAATGTAAATCCAATAAGTGTTTACAAGAAACATTGTCAATGTGAACTTTACAGACTAGCATAAGTTTGCACTTACAAACATTTTAGTCATAAGAAGTTTAGTGAAACGGGCCCCAGCAGTCTAGATGGGTTGTGCCATCCGACTATGCGCAATAATAGTTTATTGCATAAATCATGCTGACTCTTCATAACAAACAGACCAGCAATATAAAAATACAAACATGATGACATATAATGGACACGATTAGAACATGATATGACATATAAGCATGCATTATCTACATTGTCCAATGTAACGGATATCATAGAAGAATGTGGCCAAGCCTACAGTCAGCTCCGAATACAGAGCATTCTCGGTTTCTGACGTAAACTGACGTATGCTCTTACTTATATAATAGATAGCTCATAAAATAGCATATATAACGGTTAAAGGTACATGCCCACGCAGTAGGCACAAAATGTTCTTTATAGGAATTAAATAAGTGTATAATTGTGTCACTATTCCACCAGTTCTAAAAATTACGAGTGGCCGCTATACAAATATAATCATTTAGTAATATTTATTTTACTGATAGTAACGCGCGGTGGTATCAGGCTATTTTCATATGCAAATGAGGCATGCTATTTTTTAATTATTTATACTAATTAACTGAATCACCTGAAAACATAATATTTTCGACAGATTATAATGTATGATCATTGCACATCAAAACTAATTACAGAGAATAAATAGTAACGTCAGTTAACCTTTCAAGGAAACACGGTTATCGCCTCTGATATGTGTGTGGAAATTCGTTTGATATACGAAGCATAATAATGCCAATTATATCGTCGGGAAATGGTTCATGACTGTTTATTTTACCCTAACAATGTCATATCTAACGAATGGACGAAAAAGATATGCCTCCCTATATTATAACCTGGCACGTGGGCATGTACTTTTAAGTGTCTCGATAAAAATATTGCCCTCCTACCATGCGCATTTTATAGTATTAACATGTTGACATAATTTTCCATGAGTCTACGGTCCTTATGGTTTACTGCTTTCTATTATACACTTATGAATAAGTATGCGATGATTTTGCAAATAGTCAAACAACCCAGTCTGGTGACCTTCATTATGAGGCAACATATCATTACTGGAATGATTAAATTACTTAAATTGACCAGTATACGTTTCAACTGACTTTCGCTAACTGACTTCTAAAAAGAGAATATGATATGCAAATATCATTCTCGGAATAGTTCTCCTTTTCTGAATGCAGTGTATGTATCAGATTCAGCTTAACATGGATACTAATTTCAAATTATGCAAAAGATTATATTGTAACTACGTACACCATAGTTTTGTATATGCAGGTTTCATGAATATCATCACCTTCAAATGAGGTATAGGACTCTACATGCCATTCATGCAGCACATAAAGTCGTATAACCAAAATATTAGTCCCTGGTATGTGGTACTCCTGAGCACTCCTATTTAACCCTTACACCGCTACTCACAACAATTGTCGTCAGCTGTTGCTTTTATATCTTGCCTTACTACTCACAACAATTGTCGTCAGCTGTTGCTTTTATATCTTGCCTTATTTCTCAATAAAAACATGGTTTGACAGCACTTCAGAATCATTTCCAATGGAAATGATTCTGAACTTCTGAAGTGCTGTCAAAGCATGTTGTAAATTATTCTAAAGTGCTGTTAAAGCATGTTTTTGATGATAAAAATGGAAAATAGAAAATAAACAGCAGACGACCAAAATAAGATAGTGGTCTAAGGGTATGTGAATCCCTAGTCTAGTGAGCACCTCCTGTATAACCATAATGACAATTAGTTGTATGTTCGAAAATCTGTGTAAATATTCCAATTAAGGCTTAATTATCCTTGTGCAGTATGTTCACAAATTAAGGATCATGCATACATGTATAGATATTGTAAAACATATGTGACATAATTTGAATATATGTTACTTCGGCTAGTGCTGAATTCTGTGATACTGACTATGTGGGTATAGGCACAGTATGTTCGACCACATGTGTATAAACTTCCAAGTAACCAATATACATGTATGTCTGAAGTATATATATACTTGACAAGCAAATGTGATATAAACCATGACAAAACTCATCAAATATTTGACAATTATATTTATGGTGTATTGTTAGAATCTTTGATATTGAATGCATGGATTAAAGCATCCACATGAAGTTCACTATTTGACTTTTTCACTATTCTATACTTGGCAAATCGTTTTTATTTTGGTGGCCATTTTGAAAGGTAAACATGATTTCCGTGATTATTAAGTTGTTGCTAGCAAAGACATGATTATCAGTAGCATATCATGTTGGCTTATTTCATTTTCTTAAGCAAAGTAATGGATGTGTGCACCGGTGTCATTACTAAGTTATTTTTAGCATACGTGTATTTATAAGAATAGACAGTTTGGCGGCCATTTTGAAATGAAAATATGGTAACGTATAAGAAACGTCATCACTACACTTCTTATACAATGCTCTGAACTACATACCAACCTATTTGAAAACGTAGCTGTTTGGTGGCCATTTTGAAAATATAACCCCCAACCATTGAAAGGTATTGTGTGTTTCTGCTATTAAGATGCAGAATATCTATTATTCCGATCTTCTAAGCAATTTATATGGTTATCAGTTCAATGAGAACTGCAAATTATCATATCCATATCATTATTAGGACACCAAGAATGCACTAGTTCAATGACCTTGAAATGACCTTGACAGTGGTTTGAAACTAGAAAATGTGTTCATAGAACACGGATGCCCCACATATCGCTTTGATAATAAATGAGGTCAATTTTTTTTTTTACCTGAGCGTTAAAGTTTTTGAAGCACCAAGTATGTGACCTTGACCCTGGGCTTGGCGGGGACTCGACGAGCGTGGATTTGGCACAGGGCAGTAGAGGACCATTAGAGCAATGCGTATATGACGTATGAAGCTGATCCGTGAAAGAAAACAGAAATTATAAGATATTTACCCGAGCGTTAAAGTTTTTGAAGCACCAAGTATGTGACCTTGACCCTGGGCTTGGCGGGGGCAGGACGAACGTGCATTTGGCACAGGGCAGTAGAGGACCATTAGAGCAATGCGTATATGAAGTATGAAGCTGATCCGTGAAAGGAAACAGAAATTATAAGATATTTACCTGAGCGTTAAAGTTTTCGAAGCACTAAGTATGTGACCTTGATCCTGGGCTTGGCGGGGGCAGGATGAATGTGGATTTTGGCACAGGGTGGTAGAGGACCATTAGAGCAATGTGTATATGAAATATGAAGTAGATCGGTCGAAGGATGAAGAAATTATTAGACATTTACCTGAGCGTTAAAGTTTTGTGACGGACGGGACGGACGGACGGGACGGACGGATGGACAAGGGTAACACTAAATGCCCCCTCCACTATCGTGGTGGGGCATAAAAACTAGGCTCATTCTTAAATTTTCCTTTCAAATAATTTAATATTATCGAAAAAAATATTGTTTTTGTATTGTTTATATGGCCGTAAAATTTGGGCAGCTTTCGTGAAACAGACAGCCCCTGATCATGACGTATGTGTGAGTGAGGTAATTCGGTCTGGCATAATAGCTAAACTAGAAAACTTCAACCAAGGGAAATAACTATTTAAATGTTGCAACTGTAGGTCAAGGTCACACAAAGGTCATTTTATTTACAGTAGGTTGCACTGCATATATATCACTGGCTCATGATAGTGTGCCAATATGGTGGTTGTATGTCAAATACTATTGAAGAAATACAGGCTCAAACAAAAACATTAACCTTGTGACGGACGGGACGGACGAATGGACATATAAGGCTAATACTAAATAGAATAGTTTTTTATCAAAAATGTGAAAAGTTTGATACATAAGGCCATAAAAAAGTACATGGGTTCTCAGGCATGGGGTTTGCGGAATGTGACGCGGGAGGGCAGATTTTTTAAATATATTTTGGTTTGTTTCAGATGCTTGTCTCTGATTTTGTTCAAGTCGCCAGATGCATATATTATGTTCTACAATGTTACTATAACCAGATTTTCGTCAGATATGATTGGATTTAACATATTTTTGCATGGTAGTGTTTTTATTGATCATGTGACAAATTACAGCACAATTTTATTTCTCCATGACGATAAAATGCTCAAAGTGCAGGGATTTTTCTGACGCGGCGATATCTGAGAACCAAAGTACTTTTTTCATGGCCTCATTTGTAGTTTAAAACTGTCAGACTATACGACACTGACACCATTATTATCACTCAGTTTGATATTATTCAGATTCTATAGGTAAGCTGGGTAACAGCAGCTCGAAAATTGTAATTTTATAATTGTAGTAGATTTCATCGGCTTGAAGTTCACATTAAAAAGTAACACAAGATGAGTGCAATTCCATGATGAAAATAGGCATGAAATTGTTCGCGACCAGCGTAGCCCAGATCAGACTGCACGAAAGTGCAGTCTGATCTGGGCTACGCTGGTCGCGAAAAGTAACACAAGACGAGTGCAATTCCATGATGAAAATAGGCATGAAATTGTTCGCCACCAGCGTAGCCAAGATCAGACTGCACTTTCGTGCAGTCTGATCTGGGTCTACACTGTTCGCGAGTTTTGTCATGAAAACATGAATGATTATTGTGAAACAGACATTTGAGGCTGTTTAGAGTCTGATATGTGAGCAGGAGCTACACTGCTTAAAACCTCAATCAACTTTCAGTATTTATGATCGCAGATGATACATGTATTTTAAATGTGTAAATGTATGTATACACAAATTATTTAACCATGGCAGTCAGTGCCCATGAAGTTATTCACTTACTTGCTTTATAGGGCAGGAAAATACCTTTTTGTCTGTATTTTACATCCTTTTTTTCTGAACTAGAAATGTGACCTGTATGCACAAAAACGCAAGTTTTTATGTAGAAATGTTTAACTGTCAAAGGTTGTTCACATAAAACTAAGTATTTGTTTATTGGTATTTTAATGCGGGGAAAATGCACATTAGGCTACAAAAAATTAATGTTTAGATTCTCATCCCCGCCCGCCCCTAATAAAATGGCCCGCCCAAGGGTTTTTATTTAAACAAAATAAAAAACATTTGGTAAAATTTACGGGAATAATGCAGCCCGCGTATTATACCGCTCCCACATATTTTTATCTGAGTGCGTTACGTAGCGCAATTAGCGGCAATACAGCAACTCAGGAACCCGCCCCCTCCAGATTAGCAATACTTCAATATGAACATGTTATTACAAAACTCTATTGCACGCAACTGCGCCTTGCTGTTCAACACCTCGTTTTAGTATTGCCTGAAAATTAAAAATAAAAGTGTCCCACCCGCCCCATTTTTCCCCAAAATTTGGATGAGAATCTAAACATTAATTTGTTGTCGCCTTATGTACGGTACACTGGGTCTCATAGATATGTGTAGAAAGTGATAGGGAAGAAAGAACGCATTAGTCTACAAAGCCTTACAAACAAGGTGAACATGAGTTCTCAATGACCTTGACATTGGGCGGTCAGACGTGGTTCATACGCAAAACAAAGTAACATCCCTAGACACACATTGTGGCCAAATATTATCAAAATCAATAAGCGGTTCATAAGTTACCGGTATTGAAAAACGAAAGGTGTTACTAACGTATAAACGTACATGCGTGCATGGACTAACGCTATATCCCATCTTGCCTATCAGTTTGGTTTCGACTTTCACAAACCAGTGTTTTGCAGAATGAAATTCTGGATATCATAATTGACAAAAATGGTCCGGAAAAAAATGGGTTTATTTCATTTGAACCCTACATGTTGGAGTGATTTAGATTGGTGACGATCTTTGCTGTTCGGAAAATTTCCGAACAGCAAAGATCGTCACCAATCTAAATCACTCCAACATGTAGGGCCAGGCCAGGTCAGCTGCAGAATCAGAATATCGATGATAATAAACAATTAAATGTACAAGAATTATTAAACAATATTGACCATTTCTGGTTGTATGACGCTAGCCAGCCGTACTTACATAACTGAGAAACTTAAAACAGCTCTTAAAGGTACATGCCCACGCAGTAGGTTATAATATAGTGATACAGATACTTTTGTATATTCTGTACGTATGACATTTTCTGGCAAAATAAACATTCATTCACCATTAACCCACGTATTGATTGGACTTATTATACATTTAATTTAGACGAAAATTTTCACACTGATATCAGGGGCGATAACCGTGTTTCCTTCAAATGTTAACGCACATTACTATTTATTCTCTGTATTTATTTTTTGATGTGCAATGATCATACTTTATAATCTGTCGAAAATATAATTTTTTCAGGTAACACATTTCATTAGTATAAATAAGTAAATAATACCATGCCACATTTGCATATGAAAATAGCCTGATACCAACGCGCGTCACTATCAGTCTAATAAATATTACTAAAGGATTATATCTGTTTTCCGGGCACTTGTAATTTTTAGAACTGGTGGAATAGTGACACAATTATACACTTAATTTAATTCCTATAAAGAACATTTTGTGCTTACTGAGTGGGCATGTACCTTTAAATACCACACAAAATCAATTTTATGTTTATAAATAGTTTTGTGGTCTAGTAAATTTTTGCGCATTTGTTAGTTACAAATATCTAAATGTAAAATTACATCAACCCCTGAGCCACAACCCATCCCCAAGAAATACACAAAATAATCAGAATATTTTCAATAACAAATACTGTATCCATAGATTTCAATGGGTTAACAGTATTTCTACATGTATGTACAACTAGAGAAAGTGAGCAGGGCTCACGTATACCCCCAGCCGCCGTCTCGACCGACAAATAAAACGCAAATATTTAAAAAATAAAATAAAACTCATATGTCTAAGTAATTTGACCATGACCTTGGACATGAAGGCTACCGTATATGAAGTTTCAAGTCAATCCGACTTACCGTTGCAGAGATAATGGGTACCCGAAAACTCTAACGCAAGTCTTACAGACACAAATTTCTATGTAATTTAATCTTGACCTTGGACATAAAGGCCACATGAATGTGGTATGGAATGAAACTATGGATGATGATAAGGAAGTACATTTGTACATGAAGTTTAAGGTCAATCGAACTTACCGTTACAGAGATAATGGGTACCCAAAAACTTTAACACGGACAGACGGACGTTCCTACAAATGAATACATATGTGGCTATTCTTTTGTTTAACTCTTTGCATGCTAGCGGCGAAAATATCCGCCAAACGAATTAGGAGAATAATTTATGTTTTATTTCTTTCTGTAAATATGTCTTGAAATTTCATTAGAATTGTGTCCTCCGGACACAATTCTAATGAAATTCCAAGACATATTCATGACATTTATAAGGAGAAATAAAAGAAAATATACTGAATTATCATCTGCTATTTTTGAACTATTTATAGCCCACAAATTTCCCAGCATGCAAAGAGTTAAAGTACCCATGTAAGAGAAAAATATAGCCACGTAAGAGAACGGAATGAATGGCATTTACAGTTACCCATTGTTCTCTAGCCACACAAGTACCTCGCCATGTGTACAGACAAACGGACGGACGGAATTACGAAAACTATATACCCTGCGACATACTTTGTATGCCGGGTGTGTAATTATGATTTATCGACTACCGGTATTCCATTTCATAATCGATAGTTTACTTGACGATGGAATTTGATCATCATTATACAACTACCTACCGGTAACATACACCAGTATCAAGGCTATCAGTCGTCAATAAGCCTCAGTATTATTTGCATCGCTCCAGATAAGCTGCGTATTTGCTTAAAACCCAATTGAAATCAGAAGTAGCGAGTATCAAAAAGCATTAAAAATTTGTGGTACCTTTACCATGCTGCAGAAAACAAAAAACAGACCACAAATATAGCATATTTTTCTCATTTTCCATGAAAACACATCTTGGTATTTCCCAGGAGACAATTCTAATGAGATGCCAAGACGTGTTTTCATTTTGAAGCAAACTATTCAATAATTATTGTCTGTTGATGTGTAAACAGTACTGTGATTTTATTTTACACAATTAAAATTTTGAAATACCCAATTGCTTCAGAAATGATGGAGTGACAATACTCAATTACTAATTCCTTATCTGGAGCCCTGTATTTGCACATGATATGCCGCAGAATGAAATATATCCTGCAGAATTGCTAGTGTTAAATTTATACACAACAAAAAAGAAGAAAGTACACCACCTATATTTAAATTAGAGCAAGTGAGAAGAGGCTAACGGATACCCCCGGCCACCGCCTGGACCGACAAATAAAAACTTTAACGAAAATCTTACGGACGGGCAAACGGACGCACATTCGAACGGATGAACAGATGGACGTACAGAATGACGAAAACTATACAACCCTCGACACAGTATACTGGGTATAATATTTTCAGGAGATATTGCCCATCTTCTTAGGTACAAAATCACATGGCTTGTCTTATATCTCTGTTAACTTTTTTAAATATCTTCTACCTCTGACTTGAAACTTCATATGCATTTTTGTCATTTTCATTCTTATGGCCAAAATTATTACCCATAATAAAGATCAAAATACTTTGAAAACTGGGTAAAAACTTTACCCATAGAAAGACACAAACTTGGCTATTGTAGAGAGATGGCTGTTGATTGGGAGGTTAAAAGTACATACCCATTCAGTAGACACACAATGTTCTTTATAGGAATTAAATACAATACAATACATTTTATTCACTCTAAGCCACATGTGTGACACACGAGGTATACAACAGATTACATAATACAACGATGGGTGCAAATACAAAATGCATATGTATAAGCTCACTAGTCATTATAACCATAAAGCATTTCTTATAAAAATAGCTAAATTTCTTAATTGCTTTCCAGATTTTTTCTCAAATAGCTATGTGAATTTTAAAGTATTTGGTCTTCTAAAATAAAATGGCTTGATATACCGTTTTTGAACTTCATCATAGAAGCGGCATTCGAAAAGGAAATGAAACTCGTCACCGAGAGCACCAGCGCCACATTTGTTGCAGACCCTGCTTGCTCTCGGCACACCTGTTCATCTACCAGTTTCGACCGCCAGTCTATGATTACAAGTTCGAAATCGGGTCAATGTTTTTCTTAACCTTTCCGCGAGATTAATTAAATATGTTTCTAATCCAAACTCTGTTTTAAAGATTCTATACGTAATTCCATGTGAAGATGAATCGATGCTGGTGAGCCATGACTGAATAAACTGGTTCTGAAGCTGGGTTCTGGCGTGGTGGCTCAGCCAGATAGCATTAACATCTTTAAGTGTATAATTGTGTCACTATTCCACCAGTTCTAAAAATTACGAGTGCCCGCTATACAGATATAATCGTTTAGTAATATTTATTTTACTGATAGTGACTTGCGGTGGTATCAGGCTATTTTCATATGCAAATGAGGTATGATATTTTTTAATTGTTTATACTAATTAAATGTGTCACCTGAATAAAATAATATTTTCGACGATTATAAAGTATGATCATTGCACATCAAAAAATAAATACCAAGAATAAATAGTAATGGCCGTTAACATTTTAAGGAAACACGGTTAACGCCCCTGATATGAGTGTGGAAATTTACGTCTGATATAAAATGTATAATAATGCCAATCAATATGTGGGGTAATGGTGAATGGATGTTTATTTTGCCAGAAAATGTCTCAGATTATGTTACATAATCCAAAACATTTTCTGGCAAAATAAACATCCATTCACCATTGTATATTGTATCTGATATATAAAGAGCATTTTTGTGCCTAATGAGTGGGCATGTACCTTTAAATATAGAGAAAATTGCCCATTTCGGTATTAAAATATCAGCTGCTACAGAGAGGGAGTTTGTGTAGAGAGGTGGCCAGTCAGGAAGGTTCGACTGTAATCCCTCATACGGAAATTAGTACCCTACTTTGAAATGGAAATGTTAACCTATATTTTCTATAGCAAGCATAATATATACTGTTTATTCAACCAGGTGAGCTAACTATGATGAAATAATGCATGAGTGATTGGGACCTTCCACTAAACAAACGAGTGAGCATAGCGAACCAAGTTTGTTCAGCGGTAGGACCCAATCACGAGAGCCGGATTTCAAGACAATCAGCTCACCTGTTTAAATAAACTTTTTCTCACATTTCAGGCACAATATTTGATAAAAGCAAATGTTGCGTGATTCAGAGGGTGCGTCTGAGAAACTGATTTGATTTGTTGAAGGAAACACATCATTGTGACATTACTGACGTCCATTCTCCATACATGCACGTGTATACGGGAAACATGAAAGTGGTGTAAACTACTGCGTCTCGACAGAATCGAGTAGTGTAATTCACTGCTGTTATGTTATATGTGAGGGCCACAGGGTAAACTGGACTTGGCCAACAGTATCACCCTCGTTAATTAATGTATAAATAAATAAATAAATATATTAGAGTAAAGTACTGACTGAATTATAAGAAATAGCAGTATTCACACTGTGTTAATATTGTGCATAGTCGTACGTTTCATTTACCACTACAAGATATATATTTCATTTTATTGTTGGGTATATTAGCCATATACAATGTATTTGCTCACCAGCACTTCACACATGTTACACAATGTCCAGGTATGTTGTCACCTCTTAATTACACGAGTCCCATATTATTAACATACATGTACTGTTAACAACAGGCATCATCCTGCATATATGCATCCATGTTACATACATTTTTTAACCTGGCCTTTCAACAATACAGACATCTAAAGCGGTGTTTGCAAACAGTGTAGTTCCAGGTGAGCCGGCTCGTAACAAGCCGTCTCATCAGGATCTGCACTTTTTGCAAGTACTTTTCATATTTTTGGAGAGAAAACTCCCCCTAATAATAATAAACGGACTAGTATGAAAATAATTTTGTGACAATTGGTTTGGTCGGAAAATTAACATATAACAGTCCATTCCAGTTATTTAGGGTTGAAAGGGCTAAATCAGACTAGAGTAAGTGAGCAGGGGCTTCATGGGTACCATCGGCCACTGCCTGGACCAAATGAATGAAGATTTAAACAAGAAATGTTGCCAAAACATTAACAAAAGGAATGGTGGCTGTGTTTGTGTGGCCGCTGACCTTAGGTTGTATGTTAGGATCATCGATGTATTAAAGTGAACAAAAAATAGCCCAAAATCAGTAAGTGTATCCACACTGTCTGAATGTCTGATCAGGGCCTACATTTGTTCTGTATCCGACGGCATTAGTGTCATACATGTAGCTGTACATCAGCAACTCAAAAACTGTATAAGCACCGTTTTTATCAGGCGCGGATCCAGGATTTCGGGTTAGGGGGGGGCGTAAGTATTTTGCAATACTTGACTATATTATATAGCTCGTTCGATAATAGTGAAGTATTGCAAAATAGTCCGCCGAGCAGATAGCGCTAGGGGGGTCCGGGGGCATTCCCCCCCAGAAATTTGTTGAAATCTACATCGCATTTCCTGCGTTCTGGCGCATTTTGGAGCAAAAATATTGACACTGTCACAGTATGTTTAGACATGATTTTTGATTGAAAACGTTTCAATTTTGAAACAATAAGAAAATGACCGAAAAATGCATGGAATATATGGCACTTGGTATGAAACGTGCCTTGTAACTTGTAAAAAATCTTTACTCAGCGAATTTTTAGGGGGGGTGGGGGCGGGCGCACGCCGGGTCCCCCCCCCCCCCTGAATCCGCCCATGTTTATTGCTACTGGGATATTTCAATTATGCCATCTGAGACTTGAACCCCAGTCCTCATGTGATCTATAGTGAAATTTTATGAATCTGTACAAAGTAACTGACTGAAGTAAAATCGTATGTAGTGGTTAGAGTCGTATTTATAATCTATATAAACATGCTAAACTCAATAACTGGATAAAATAAGAACTTAAGAAGAGTTGCTTTGCTCTATTCTATATAGGCAGGTCAATCAAATGGTGATGGTGTTACTGGAATCACCCGTTGGAGCCTCGTGGATTAACGGAATAAGTCTCCCATTGGACCCTCATGGATTAACGGAATAAGCCAATCTGATTCCGAGTGATTGGTCAATTCTATCTATCTGGGAAATGCCGATGGGTAGATCCTGCAATCTTGGTTATGAAAACATTGTGATTTAAACTTTTCTTTTTCATAAACAAACAGCAGATTGTCACACCTACTCCCCAATGTTGACTTACACTCATAAGCGCTCGCACTATACACTAATATATTGTGTCCGAATACAGGTGGAGCACGGTAATAAGTCAAGAAACAAAATAAATATGTTTACATATTAGTAAAGAAAAGAAGAAACTTACCGATTGATTTCTCAGCAAGGTATCTCTATAATGTGCCGAAATCACGCAGGATGCTGTATATATGTCAAAAAGTGATGAAATGTACTAGAAAATTCTACTGCTCATTTTACGTAAATAAAATAACAAAACAGACGAAACACACCCTTTGAACCGGAAGTAAATCAGCGTAGATTCAATATCAGCCGATACCTTGAGCCAGCAATAACCCCCTTCCCCCACCCATGTGGGATTTTTGCTGAGTATGATTTTTGGATTCAGTAGCCTAGCCTATTGTCTATAAATCCTGGTTGTCTGTGCTCAAAAAGCCGCTTGATGAACAAATGGCGGCCATTTTATGGCCGCAAAATGGCCGCCGAACAGTAATACTATTATATTGTTTTATTAAGAACTGTTAACTTTCAGTCTGATCAATATTAACCGGGTAAATTGCTCACAATTTGAATGTAAAATGATTTAGACTACAGTTTGTACATATTACATTTAATTACACCCGTAAATGGCAATATATTTCAAAATGGTTGCCGAAATATGCTGTTTTACAACATTTTTTCTGCGAGTCGCGTACTAGTTGTTACGAACAATTAGATATACAGACATTCGTAAAGTTGAAACACATAGCCTATAGCCTACATTGCTTTCCCTCACAAATAAATAGAAAATACAGGAGATAGTGATGCAATAGCCAGCTTCCACAATTGTCAGAACAGTCAAAATGTTCTTGTTCAAGTTTGTTTTATTCTTTTCTGGATGCATGCATGGAGTTGTTATAAACAGCTCATGCATGCACCTATTACACATGCATACATACCAGTTTGAGGTATACAAATCAAATCATTTGATAACATATACATATCCAGGTATGCAATGCTATAATATATGTTCAAAATGGCCGCCAAAATGATTAGATGTTCAATACTATTGATGATGAAGCTACAGTTTTCAGTAATTAAACAACCCTAACATTGAACTATACATGTATATGGTGTGATATTTTGCTTATTTTCAAAGACAAATACGGATATACCCGGTATTTCAATCAGTTTGAATATTGAAGAACTATTTAAAAGTGTGTCCAAAACGGATTGAGCACACTTCTGACAATTAAGCGAGCATTGTGATCATTGGCCAAGGCAGTATGCAGTATGGTATGGTGAATGACATGGGTATGCTTATTGCAAATGTGCATGGCTTTCTCCCACATTAAGCACCCCGCATCTTGCGATGACACCAAACTCTGCTAGCCCATGACATATACTCGAATACATGTCTCTGGTTGATATAGTAATGGAATATGATTGTCCATCAGCGACATAAATTTGAAAGACAACCGTAGGGATTGTTATGCGGATTCAATGCCACATAGGGGTATATGGAGGAAATACGTGTCTATTAACTACACACTACGTGTGGTATGTATGTGCTAAACAGGTACAATGTAAATACAATTCTGCGTTCAGTAAATAAATGTACACATGGGACATGATTATAGAGTTGCTTGATCATTAGAATGACATTACATGTTGTCAAATAGAGAAATATATTTTCAGACGACACCAAAGAGCCAGCAAAACACACAACTGTGGTACAATGCGGCAAAAAACGCCTTCCACAAACTTGAGCTTTACCGCCTGCGTAAATATATAGAATGCCATGTAGGCAATAGTTCAATTGCATAGTAAAATCCCAAATTGAATGTGTCTCGATAGAGGCTATGTGATATTGTTTAGATGAACATTTTGATACATTGCATACTATGTTATGGAGATACGTTATCATTCATGGGGATGTAAATGCATATTGATGTTCCTATGAGTGTGTATGGCTACACGTGGTAGATGTGCATACTTCTTAAACTTGACTAGATTGATGTTTGAATACCCCGGAATGGCTCTTTCAGACTACATAATACTAATATTGGTTTGTATATATAGTAAATATTTGTAATTTGACACAACAGGTGTAGAATAACACGTGTGCCATTATTAACACCAAATGTTGAAACATATTGGACAAAATAGTTTATGTATGCGTACATACCAGCTATATGAATATAGTGGATATATTCGAAGAGCATATGCATGCTTTTAGACAGATCATGCACCTTCAATGTCTTTGTTTATATGAAAATTATGAAATGGTATATCAAGCTTACAGGTTATCAAATGTCATCATTATGAAATCATGGTTAAATATTTACTTACAACGCCCCACTTATAAAATACAATATCGTCATGGATGCCTCTCAAATAAGACTAATGGAGCAATATACCTTCATGTATTAGGCAATGACCATGATGCATGCACTTGTGTGCACTTACACTGGTAATGGATGACGGTCATACACATTGGAACACACACGTTCTCGTATAACACATCCTGTATTTCAGTAGTTATATATACAAGTTGTACATTTTTACTATATACATGTACATGCTTTAAGTGCATGTGCCAACTGCACATTTGAATCCCGTTCCTACTGATGACTCGGAATAGGTTGAGGGAATATTATTGGAATGCACGATAAATAGTGTGTACATTATGTGGAACCGGGATATCTCAGTTTCATCGGTTATACTACCTAATCGTATTTTTATGTCACACAAACTCATTTACTTGCTGGCTGTAATCTTGAAAGTGTATAACAATATATTTTTCCTGTTTTACCCAGCTTAGGGTGCTCGTATTATTTACAGCTATCTTAATATTCTGTACTTTAGTATTTACTGTGTCATACATGGAGTAATATGTGCTACAAATCATCCATTCAGCATGGTAGAAAATGTATATTTTCTATATCCAATTCCTATACTATTGACAGTAATAATTATATTTAGTTATTTGTTTTTAGTTAATGGTGTTTAAAGGCCTGTCAACAGCTGAGAGTAATACTGATATGTATCAGAGACGTCCATGTTGGAATACACAACATAGAATACATGGTAATTGTCTTGGTGGTTGCATAAATAGGAAATGGACATATAGAGAGACGAACAGACATTCATTCTGTATTACTCCTGGCCCTGCTCATAACCCCGTATACATTTCATCCGCAAGATATTTTGAAAATTGATTTGAGCTAGTGGACCATTTACCTTTAAAAATCACACAGGTGCTTTTTCCAAACCGGCTGCGAATGGCCGTCAGGGCTGTAATTCCAAGATGGCCGCCGGTAACCTATTGAAAGTCTAACTGTTGAACCATACAATGTAGAAGTAAGTGGAATGCCTCGTTTTATAGGTTTTTGGGCGTGGTAAATCCATTTGTGGCATCTTCTTCGTGCTTGGAGGTCAGGGTCACATGCTAAGGTCAAGGTCAAGGTCGAAAATCACCAAAAACGGATGATTTCAAATTATGTTATTTTACAACTTCTCATTCGGCTCACTATATCGTAGACTGACGAATTGTTCACTTATGAAATTGAACACACAATCCAAAAATTAAGAAAGAGTACAATCAAACCTGTGGCTAAGGCCACCGGCCTTTATTAATTTGCGCCGATTTCAGCATATGACTTAAGCAGCCACTGTTCTAGGTCCGTGGCAGTATATTTACTATATGTATATATTAAGTGTCTCGTGTTCAGCAGCCATCTAATTTAAAATGCCAATCTTGTTGCATCATGTTGTGGATGTTTTAGACATGTTTAACTTTAGCTACCTAGTAGTGCCAAGTAATACCTGCATATATACCATATTCCCTATAATTATGACGAAACATGAACGTTAATCGAATCAGCTATCCGTCCTGACGAAAGTGCAAATGGGGTATCTGGGCATATGTTTATTTATTTGCACAGATCGGCTCAACGACCTTCTAGTGGCAGTAGAACACACACATAACATCTTTTGCTTTGCAGGAACAGCGCTTTGAGTTACATTTTCCACTACAGACACACATGGTAAAGTTTTGGGCGGGGACCGGTTTTAGCGACTTAAGTGGCAGTAGGGTTCCGTTTTGGTTGGTCCCACCATAATCAATGGGGTCAAGCTGACTGGCATCAGCGAGTATGGTAAAAGCATTGCGGATCACATAAAATAACCTCCTCAAATGTCCTCAGATGACGCTGGATGTGGGTGGTAGTCCCTCTAACCCTACCACTGAATGCATGTGGTCGTCAAGTCGCAATTGTTCAAATTCAGTTGCAGTGGTTTTGCTTGTCATACCGGCCCATACGATATATTGTTCTGCCTCATGTAGCTCCGCTTCAGAGAGCACATGATACTCGCAGAAGCTGGAGAGAAGCATTGCTGGTCTGCATACGAGTGCAGCATGTTTTGTGCCCACTTTGCTGAGTGCATCATCCCCAGTCGTGATATGTGCCTTGATGAGTACACTGCATAACTCGTCTCCTAGTTTGAGGTGCATGACATAAAGCGGAATCATCCGTCGCTTCTCTCCAGCCCCGTAAGGAACCCAAAGCTCCTACAAACCACCCTCTTTGAACAAACTAATGTAGCGCAGGAGAAGAATTACAGTATCTGTGTTATTAGAAACTACCATAGCTCTCTCGCAGCTCCTTCCGACTGCCCAGTGCACGTGAGATATTATGGGACAGTCTACCTCCTCCTGCCAGCTATCGAATACTATGCGAGTCATTTCCAGTATTGGACAAACTCGACGGGCACTCTTCAAAATTTCTTGGATGACTCCACCAAAGTTGGTAGATATAGACCGGAGATTGGGAAATTGTTGTATTTTCGACATAAAGTCAAGCAAAACGTGTGTTGCTTGTGGACAACCGGTAGTGGTAATAATCTGAGGTGAGATTAGTTTCCAGCTCAGTGACCGATTTTGCTTTTATAGGCTTTGCTGTGATGTCACCGACAAATAGTTGGCTAGATTGCAGAAGATCATGCAAATACAGCTCTTCTGACGACATTCCACGCAGTGTAGCAATTTCTGCCTCCCTCTGTGCAGATGTGATGTCCTGTGTGGAAACGGTAGTCTTGGTTGGAACAGTATTGGTCTTCGTTGTACACTGCGAGTCAAAGGCAGGAAGATTCACCTTAGATATAGTGACGCTAAGTTTCTTAGACCTGACCATGTACCGCTCGTTACGGAATTGCCGGTATGCTATGTCACCGTTCTCCAGCGCATTCAGAAGTCTCGCCTTTACGATTTCATTGACAATGTGCTTTGTCACGAATTTGTAGAGTGGCACATTTGGCGCCAGAACAATGAGGGGGTTTTCCCGCGCTCCCAACAATCACGTGTCCACCTGGACCATGTGAGAATCTGTTCTGTAACTGCTCCAGCTTCCTATCCCCTGCCACAGCAGGAAATACCGCACCCTGTCTGTCCTTCATAACAAACTGGCCAATACAGAACCGGCGGCAGAGTGTGGGATAGGTGACCTCCAGACCATGATGCGTACCGCAGATAACTGATAGCATCAAACTCACGTAGGATCCCCATCGAAACCTTCACTGTTCCGACATGCAACGGCCAGTTACCATCACCGTCTGCAACAATCAGCTGGTTAATGGTTGTAACGATCTTCCGAAAGTTCATGAAGTAATGACACAATTCCGATGTTTCCTGGCACCCTTGCACAAATGTGTTAAATTGTTGACGGAGATCAGCAGCATCAGCGGATACCTGCTCAAACTTGGGGGCACACCCCTCCCGCTTCTTCGTTTGCAATACATCCTTGAGCTCGACTGGATAAAGGGTACAGGCGTGTGATCATTGGACTGCCAGAATGCATTCTACATGAGAGAATCAAGAACCTCTGATACATTCCTGTCAATGACCTGACGTAGTGGCCACAAGAGAGCACAGTTGAAACTAGTTTTGATCCAAAAACCTCACTTTCAATGAGTGCATCGCTCATACCACTGCCACTTAGGTACCTTCCTGCACATCGCAGTAGTACCTTTACTTAGCAAAGTGAAACATTCACAAAATTGGAAAAAGGTCAATCGAAAGTGTCCGGCTAACTCATGACAATATCAACAACAATGTGATAAACACCCTCATCAGAAACTATGGCCATAGTATCTTGATTCAACCGGCTCCGGGCTGCCTGGACAGTGGCATATTATGTCCCAGGAGAAGGGATAACATGAAGGAAACCAACTCTCATCAGTGGAACGTTTGCTGTCGTGACCAGTGCATGAACCCCCCCCCCCCCCACCACCCAAGGAGGTAGCTCGCCAGGCGCAACAGCTGAGTATGGAAGTCCACAGCGAATAAGCGATATGAGAAATGCCCAGCCATCATCAAAAAAATGGCTTGGTATGAGCACCCCAGTGACCTCTGATGACTGTATTGTGTAAGTACACATGAGACACCGCTTCATTTCATTGTAGCTGTCAGAGGTCCCTACTGTGTTTAGTGTTGTGAGTATCTCCCTGCTGCGTGTCTTCCCATACATATATTGTCCTAGCATTATGTGGAATGGAGCGTGCGTGAAACTGCAAATTTTTGCTTTTTTGTGATTTTATACCTTGACCTTAGTATGTGAAGTTGATCTCCAATCATGAATATGATGTCAAAAATGGATTCCCCACACCCTAAAACCTATAAAACGATGTATTTCACATACATATGTACTTCTATGGTGTGTGGTTTAATATTTACATTTTCAATATGTCTATCGGCGGCCATCTTGGATTTACACCCCTGGTGGCCATTCGCAGCCGGTTTCGAAAAAGCACCTGTGTGATTTCTAAAGGTAAATGGTCCAATAACTCAAATCAAGTTTCAAAATATATTGCGGATTAGTTGTATACGGGGTTTTAAGCAGGGCCTGGACTATATCTGAAATGGATAACTAATATGTGGCTGTGACGGGAGAAATGGGGCTTATGGGATTTGCGACCAGTGTGGCTCCTGATCAAATAGCACACTCCTGTACCCTGATAACGTTATATTATGTTTGTTAGAAGCATGATGGGTGTTTCACTGATGGAATGGCGAACAGTGCAGATCCTGAACAGACTGCGCATATACAGGCTGATCGGGATCTACAGTTGGCACAAAACCCATAAGCCCCAGTTCTCGAGTCACAGCCACATATACAGGTGTTAGTAGCTACATAGTTCATATGAACCTTTCATAAGTATCTGGCAGCGTATAAAGTAAGAACAATTATTGCATGTAAAATGGTCATTGTAAATTCAGTGGGTGGGGAATATATACTTTTTTTTAACATTGCATCATCTACTGTAGACATGTAGACATTATGTAATCAGAATATGGGCATCCACTATATATTGCAAACACTAGTAAGTACAATTAACATTGATACAATTAATAGACACCGAGAGAAATGTGCATAATGAGACATATAGCATAGTTGTTATCATCACTAAGAAAATGCGAAGCGGACGGACAGACGGACGAACACTCTGACACACTGTATCTGAAGTGTGCACGGATAGCTATCAGTAGTGCCTAAGTAGTTGCATATGCATTTAACAATGTATAAGTAAGTGACAGTGCATAACATAAATGAAATTCATTACATGTAAAATTCCCATTGTAAAATGTGTGGGTGGGGAATGGTGAAAGATACTACATATGTTTGTAACATTCTATCATAGACTGCAGACATCAGATAATCGGCATATATGCAATTAACATGTATAATGAACACTACTATAACTATGTACCATTGACACGAAGAAATACAAAAGTACCATACTTTTATGGAGTTATTAAAGTTGGTGTTTTGGCATTGACATTCAGTGGGTGTGGTAACAAAGCGTGCATAATTCTTCATCTGAATTAGCAGATATTATTTAATTGAACATTATTCCATTGTATAGTTATGAACACATCAGAAAACATACAAAACTGCCATATCAGTTGTTTCTAATGATAACAAATTGTCGATTTTAAATGAAAAATGTGATTTTTCACAATTGCGAAAAGTCCGAGGGTGGTATACTTTAAAATGTTGCCAAACATTCATCCAGCGGGTTACAGAGCGCATGCATACGGCATAGAACTCGTAATTGAATGTAGTTTCAGAAAAAAATATGTCTGGAAAACAAATCCCACACGGGGGGGGGGGGGGTGGAGGGTTTCCATTTCTGGCTGATGTATACATATGCGCACTCTTATTTTACTACTCACAGTTCTCTCTTAAATAAGCGAAACATTAAGCATATCTTCCAGCAAATACAGATATAACTTATAGTTATCTGGTTACTCAAGTCTGCTGAAGTCTTCTAGAGTTGTGCATACGTCCCTGAGCTAGACCACCAGAACAGAATCAGAAAGTGAAGCAGTTGCATGGTCATGCTTTACACTGATTGCGACAATTAATTCACATTTTTCTCCTCGGGGATATATGTAGTTACTAAGTTGATCAATCAACAAGTTGATCAAAACCTACATCTTTAGCTTATATTTAACGGCGGCACTGGCTCTAGGACCTTGCATGCCGTCTCCCAAGAATGGGAGGTAGAGATTTTTGAGATAAGCCGGTAATTCGTATTTACAGAACAACTACGAATTATCGGTATCCATTTACAGCTGGGTGAACTGGAGCAGTGTGGATAAAGTGTCTTGCTCAAACCCACGACCCTTGAATCAGTAGTCCGACACACTAACCATTACGCCACGGCGCTCCACATAGAACCTACATCGTCTATATCACTTTATCAGGTATGTTAGTTTCCCCCATTGACACCTCCCATATGGCACGCTTAATCAATTACGTATAACAACAAACATAATGGATTTCAATACACGGTACGTGCCATAAATCTGATCAGCCTGCGGGGTTTCGCCGAGTCACAAAGAGGGACACAGTCAATAAAATTAATTATTTATCTTGTATTTAAATAGGCAGGCCCAGAGTGCACCCTAACGAACACATTGCCAACCCGTAGTCATATCCAAGCATATACAAAATTGTATATACACAATTAAGCCTATAATCAGCTAACAACTATTAACGTCCGGACTCCAATGATGAGCACTCATGAAGTTAACAGCATTGCGCATTACAGTCTGTTCGTGATCAGGTCTAAAGTAGAGCAGTTACGAAACCTATAGCGTTATGAAATGTCCGGGCGGGTGGGCTTGACTGGTACTAACCCAAGGGATCTTTCGAAACCCGAGTTTCTAAAGGACTACAACGCGATTTCCAAAGAAGTGAATCCAAGGTGCATGATCACGTGGTTACAACAACAACAACAACGTCGCCCACTCCAAAGTTACGTAAGTATTATTTTATATTTTCCTTAATATGCAACGGATTTTGATGAAATATGGCGCAGCAAACGCGTCTTCATGAGCTGCATTTGTTGGTGGTCCAGGGAGTTCGGCACAGACTTATGCCGTTTTTCAACTTTTGGCGAAGAATCGATTTCCGTGTCTCCGACCCGGAAATCGATTCTTCGCAAAAACGACAAAAGTTTAGGCGAAAATACAGAGACCACAAATGCAGCTTAACAAGACGCGTTTGATGCGCCATATTTCATCAAACTCCGTTACGTAATAAGGACGCTATACAAGAATACGTAATTTGAATCAGATGGATTCTGGAAATGTCAGTACTTGTTGTTGTTAGTACCACGTGATCATACACCTTGGAATCAGCGCTTGCATGACGTTGAACGTGTCGTACCCGGGGTTCGCAAAGGTTATGCAAATGCCCAAAATGCCATGCAAAGATACGAAGATACATAAGATTAAATTGTACTGCCATTGCAACTTGCCGGAAATGATCGATAATATGATAAAATATTCTAATAAGCTTTGCAAAGTTACATGGTATCACAACACATGTGTATCTGCAAAACAGACTGACAAGTGGTTTTGCCGTGGATGTTCTTGGTGAGAGGAACAATATATTGACGACAACTAAATACATGGTCTTTACATATATTTGGTTGTGACTGGAGAAATGGGGCTTATGGGTTTTGCGACAAGTGTAGATCCAGATCAGCACTTGTATCCACACAGTCTAATCAGGGTCTGCACTGTTCGACATCGTCAACGTAAAACCCATCAAGCTTAGAGTTTGTTATGTGATTAGGAGCTTCACTGGTCACACATCCCATAAACACCCTTTCTCCAGTCACCGCCACAATATGTCTGTAATAGATCTATATTATTTGCACCGGCTATAGTCGCGCACAGTTTGTTCCGTTTTACATGTATTTTACATAGTATATATTCATATAAATGCGCTGAGTATCACACTCATTAAATGAGCACTTGCTTAACATACGTTTCTTGTTGTCATTTAATATTCAAGTATTTTTGTTAAAGGCGTAATAACTGCGGATGTGCAGGCTCATTCTGCTAAAATTGAACAGAAACTCTAGATCTATAAACATTTGTGTGGCATGGCGGATACATGAGTGTCACGCCCTACAATGTGAACTTTGTCCAGTGAGTTTTCGTCCAGTGAAGCTCGGTATCAGCCAGCACACTCGTTTGTTATTATTCCTCTATGAATCAACATGGTAGCAATAACAAACCCTGAACAACCTTATCAGACTGTGCTTCCGATCTGGGTTTACACTGGTCACAAACGCAATAAAGCTAGATCACCAGAAATTCCAAAGTCGATGCAGGGTCCATGTTGTTCGTAATTGTTTATATAATATTAAGTATGGATGTTGTCACCAGTCAAATCGCATAAACGTCTAGCACACTCATGCAGTCTGATAAGGATCTATACTTATATGTTAAGTATAATTATGGATGAATCACTGAATGAATGGCGAACAGTGCAGACCCTGATCAGACTGTACGTATAGGGAGATGGATGTGTAGCTACATTGGTCAACACTTCAATACGCCGGTATTCCCCAGTCCCAGTCACGTTTATACATTATGATCGGGATCTACACTGGTCACATTTTTACCGACGCATATAGTTTCAGAAGGAACCAATTAAGTTAATGCTCTATAAGTATCTATACTTATATGTTTAGAAGAATGCCATTCGCGATTCACTTATTAAACGGCGAACAGTGAAGTCCCTGAACAAACTGTACATATATATGTAGGCTGATATGTAGGTCTACATAAGGCAACAATACAAAAGTCCCCATATACACTGTAATTCAGAAATGCAGCACATAAAAAGATACCTGGTCTGAACTATACATAATACGCCTGTATCGGCTGACTGAACGCTCTTTGGTGGGTCAATATTCGTTAATTTCAATTTACTTTTTTGGTAACTTCAAATTGGTCGATCTTTATATTTTATACATCATATTAAAACATAGATATACACATTTTATTTGGTGTATTTTTGGTCATGATTGATTATACATTATTGAAATTAGAATGGTTTATAAAGGTTCCGGGGATTGTACGTACTGTTAAACCGAATCCGGCACTGCGAATTTTATAAAAAAATAAAACCTTTGTTTTTTACACTTCTCGTCGGTTAATCACTACAATCAATATACTAAATTACAGTATATAGACTAATGTTCAATATGACATGTAATTTTGCAATTTTGATAACACAGTTTAGAAATTATGGACGGTTCCGTGGGTTCCGGGGAATCTAAGCTCCATTTTACCCCCCCCCCCCCCGCTATAACTTAGCAGATAGGACATAATCCCCCACCCCCGTGGAAATGCGGCCTATGACATAATCCCCCGTCCGCAAAAACATGTGTAAATATGCGAGAGTGATTATGTAAATCCTGTATTTTAAAATGATTGACGAATGAACGGTCTCGAAACCAACCACCGCTAACATACGTCGTGTGAAAGTAGTCTATAACGGGTGGGTGGGGGAGGGGGTGGCGGCGGGGGGGGGGGGGATTAAAGAGATCAGATAAACCAATTTGAGAACTAATCAAGTGATCAATTTAAGGAATATTAATGTTCAAAACATCAGTTGACTAATCAAGTTAAGATCAAAGTGACCGTAAAATATAGACACATATTGGACAAAGCGGGGGGGGGGGTGGGGGGGGGGGGGGGGGGGAGATTATGTCCTACCTGGGTTTTTATATGGGGGGGATTATGTTCTACCTGTATTTTAGACGGGGGGTGGGGGTGGGGGGATTTTGTCCTCCTGTGTCAAAAAGCATGGGGGGGGGGGGGTGCGGTTATGTCCGGGGGGGGGGGGGGGGGGGGGGGGGGGGTTATATCCGTATCCCCCATTTTACCGTTGCCAAGGAATTAAAAAATTTCCTAACTTCAATTGAATATTTATATTAATTACACACATCGTAGACATACATATTATACACCAAATTAAAGTATGGAGACATACATTTAAGTTGATACATTTACCATAAAAATAGGTATTATAAAATATGAATTATAACCGTTAATGGGTCACCCTAAACACCCCAAAGGCTGGAAAAGGCCACAAAGGCTACACAGGCTGTTCGATGTTGCTTGTACGTACGTTAGCGGATATTTATGACATGCATTTTCATTGAATTGACTGAACTATTATGTGTTATGATCATTTTATGAATTTTAATCATTTTAATACAATAATCCACCACAAATATACGTGTTTTGGTAAATTGTCTAAACGCGCACCTGCGCCGATCGGGCCGCGCGGAATTGGAGTGATTAACACCTATTAACATATCGTTTAACAGGTGCAGCCAAACACCGATTATACTTATTGCATTATTAAAATATAAGTCAATGATCAATCAACGACATTCATTTAAACATGCTTTATGTATCAACACATTACGTGAACATAGGACGAATGCCGAATTTTGAGACATCAGCTAGTTATCTACCTTGAAAATGGGTATCCACACGGTGATACAAATATGTTTGTGAGCGCTATGTACGGCTCTGCAACGAATATTTCCTCAAATTGCGGAAGCAAAATCTTTTATTTACACGGGCGAATAAACGTGTAACTAGTTGTAAATGACATTCACGCTAGCTGACATGTTCCCGTCAAATAACCCATAGTATTTAGCACAGTTTATTCCACGAACTTTCCTTCCCGTGTCCTGTATTTGTAATTAACTTAATTACGTCAATTATTGGCAGTAAACTGTTTCTTTTGAAATTTAAAATTAAACTATCAGGAGGAGATGAACGGGACGTATAACACGGCAAACTGTTACTACACTTTCTGAAATCAACGTAAAAACAGTTCACAGAGTAAGCCAGATGGCCGACGGCAGTACCAAGGCTATATTCATAGAAAATAGTCCACAAAGGCTGACAGATGGTACCACAAAGGCTACACTCACATAGAAAATGGTCGACGAAGGCTGACAGATGGTAACACAAAGGCTACATTCACATAGAAAATAGTCAAAAAACATATTTTTATCACCGTGTGGATACCCATTTTCAAGGTAGATAACTGATGTCTCAAAATTCGGCATTCGTCCTGTTCATGTAATGTGTCGATACATAAAGCAAATTAAATGAATGTCGTTGATCGATCATTAGCTTATATTAAGTATAATCGGTGTTTAGCTGCACCTGCTAAACGATATGTTAATAGGTTTTAATCACTCTTTGTCCAATTCCGCACGTCCCGATCGGCGCAGGTGCGCGTTTAGATAATTGACCAAAACACGTGTATTTGTGGTAGATTATTGCATTCAAATTATTAAAATGATTAAAATGATCATAACACATACTAATTCAGTCAATTCAATGACAATGTATGGTATAAATATCCGCTAACGGACGTACAAGCAACTTCGAATAGCCTTTGTAGCCTTTTCCAGCCTTTGGGGTGTTTAGGGTGACCGCCGTTAATAAAGGTTCCGTTTATTACCGCATAATAAGTGCAAGAGTTCCGGCGAATAAACATGTCCAATCCTAAAATTTAGTTCCGGTATGGAGTTGGTCGTGTTGTCTTGTTATTTCAGGTACACAAGCTCTATGTTGAAGTTGTTCTCAGCTCAGAAAAACAATCATGTAGACGTTTATGAGTATTCCACCTTAGAAATAAAGTCATTCGCTGAAATGAGACCCCGTTCTGTGACAAATAAATTATCATCATAAATAACCTATTCTCGATTGATACCAGTACACGACATAGAAAACAACAGCATGGGCACATGTTTTTATAATCACGTAACTTGTGTTTGTCAACATCATAACCACACGCTAGTCATTAGCTTAGAAAATCTCAGCTCTACGGATGTGTTTTACTATTTCGTCTGTCTTATCTTTTCTGTATCCGTGAGAGCTGAAACCCTTATAGTGTAAATTTAGTCACAATAACACAATAACAGCCCAATTTGTCCTGGTGTTTTGCTACACAAATGGGAATACAAGAATAACCAATGTCAAACTATGTATACCTACATGTGTATTATTGGTCTATGAATGTCTTTAACATGACTGTGAAGTGTTAAACTTCTCACTCGTCAGACTGTGTAGCAAAACGCCAGGACAAATTGGGCTGTTATGGTGACTAAATTTTACACTATAAGGGTCTCATGTAAGGGTAAGGGGTAAACTACCTACTGTCTGTTCCACGTTTTGCTGCCGACAAACCTTTGGCTTTTAAACACATTAAATCTAAAAAATATTTAAAATTAAGTACTTTTTCATCAATAACAAAAAAGTCACCCTCCCCACAAAAAATGTATTTGATGAAATTCCATCAAATATTGATTTTATTGCGAAAAACGATTTTCCTATAGGAATTTAACATGGGAAGTCGAATTGGAAATTGACTCCGAAACCTGGTGAGATAGCTTGAAAATGATGTATCTAAGAAAACAAGTTATATTTTGAAAATCGGCCACAAATAAAAAAAAATCTATTTTTAGCCCCCATGTTAGGAAAAATTTTTTTTCACAATATTTGATGGAATTTCATCAAATAATTTTTTTGGGGGAGGGTGACTTTTGTTATTGATGAAAAAGTACATCCCGGTACTTTTAAATATTTTTTAGATTGAATGTGTGTAATGGCCAAATGTTCGTCGGCAGAAAAACGTGGAACAGACAGTAGTCATGAGGTTATGCCCAAGGGCGGATTCAGGGGGGGCGGACCCGGCGCGCGCCCCCCCTAAAATTTGCCGAGTAAAGATTTTGTACAAGTTACAAGGCACGTTTCTACGTTCGCGTGGTGAATTTATTGTTTATTGGGATTTTTTTGCTCCAAAATGCGCCAGAACGCAGGAAATGCGATGTAGATTTCCAAAAAAATCCGGGGGCGAATGCCCCGGACCCCCCTACCGCGTTCGATAATATAGTCAAGTATTGCAAACTAGTTACGCCCCCCCTAACCCGAAATCCTGGATCCGCGCCTGATGCCCGGTTAATTTATGGCTGTGATTGGAGAACTAATGCTTATGACATCTACACAGTCCGATCAGGATCTGCACGGTTCGCCATTCACTAAAACACCCGTCTGACAGTCGTCTGAAAATCATTTTGTGACAATTGGATTTGTCAGAAAATCGACATATCAGTCCATTCCAGTTACTTAGGGGTGAAACGGTTTTAATTGTCTTCCAGCCTCCTGTCCAAAATGTTGACGGCCCTGCTGTGGATATGTTTTGCCTTCACGGGTCTCCTAGTCGTAGCATGCAGCCTGGCGCGGTACTGGATACAGCGGCGATCTCTGTCGTTACTCCCACACCTCCGGGGTGACGGGAAGACGGTCGTTGTGGGCTTCTTCCATCCATACTGCAACGCCGGTGGGGGCGGGGAGAGAGTGCTGTGGGTTGCTATTCGAGCACTGCAAACACGGTATGTACTAGTCGTGCATGTAAATAGTAGTTGTGAAATATTTTAAGCTTTTATTGCTTATAGAAAAAAATAAAATTATTGACAACATTCATTAAATGTACTCAGTAGGCACAAAATGTTCTTTATAGGAATTAAATAAGTGTATAATTGTGTCACTTTTCCACCAGTTCTAAAAGTTACTAGTGCCCGATATACAGTTATAATCATTTATAAATATTTATTTTACTGATAGTGACGCGCGGTGGTATCAGGCTATTTTCATATGCAAATGAGGCACAATGTTTTTTAATTATTTATATTAATTAAATGTGTCACCTGAAAAAATAATATTTTTGACAGATTATAAAGTATGATCATTGCACATCAAAAAAAAATACCGAGAATAAATAGTAATGTCCGTTATCATTTTAAGGAAACACAGTTATTGCCCCTGATGTCAAGTCTGGAAATTTACTTCTGATATGAAATGTATAATAATGCCACTCAATACATAGGGTAATGGTGAATGAATGTTTTTCTTGGCCAGAAAATGTCTCGGATGATTTCTTTTATATACAGACCATTTTGTGCCTACTGAGTGGGCATGTACCTTTAATATCTGCGGGGAAAAAAACCATATTATGTTGGCAATAAATTGTATTGAAATCAACAATATAATGCTGGTGTATGCTTGTAACTGCAAACTAGGGTTCAATCCAAGTGTTTATACAGTTAGATGCTGTATATGTTCAGTTTTATTGAAAAATATAAAATGCCAATAAATAAATAGCAGCAATCACGACCCAACTTGATTGGGTCGGTGATGTTCTCGACTAGGTACGTACTGTATTTACTCCAAGGTTTGCCGAGGACTTCCTACTGTGTCCGAGTTGAGCCTGATAAAATTGATGTTAAAAGACTGCAGTGCCTGAATATAGCACTGGTCCGAGGTCCTGGACCTGCAAATTTTAATGTCGGACCTTTGTATTTTACAAGCAAAAAGTCCACCGGACCTGTGATAAAATTGAAATTGCGATCATCATTAGTGGCGATGCTAAATCCGTTCTGATTTTCGTCTTATAAGATAATTTTTGGTGACATATTCAAATATTTACACATGGTGTGATGAGTCATTTAGTATGAAACAGACACATATTTCTACCGTTTTTCTTACGAATATCCCCTCGGACCTTCCAAAAAATTCCTCGGACCTTTTACTTTTTTGCTTCTTAGGTCCCGGACCTACTGGTAAAAGCTGCTGTTTTCAGGCCCTGCACTGGCTTGGAATTCTGTTATCATACAGGGATTAAGCCAGCCATTTGCGGAAGGGGCCCTTTTCAACCATTTTGGGAAAAAATCACATCTATCATACAAGTAGAAACACAATTTTTAGCCAGTTTCTTTTGGAAAAAAAATCCAGGCTATTGGATTGGCGAAAGCCGGGCAGGTGGGCGGGCCGGGCGGCGGGCGGGCGGCGGGCGCAGAGCTCCAGTTAAGGTGCATAATTTGACCAACTTGGGGTGAAATTTTGTTATTTATTCATCAAAAATGGCAAGTTGGGAGTGCTTTAGAATCGTCTCATTGAACCCTGATTTGATCGGCTAATAACATCATGCTCTGCATGACTTTTCATATTTCTTTTTTAAACATGTATTAATTTATGCATGTTTGGAAACAATTCCAGATCTGAAATTGCTCAGCATGAAGCAGTCAAACGTGATATGTGATGCAATTTTGGTTTCAGTGCTTGTCAATGGATTTGTCAATACTGTTTTACAGTTACTCCTTGTAGCCCAGGAGTAATAGGTGTAAAAAACACCAAACACCCAAAAAATTGTTAACAAGCTGAATTTTTCAGGAAAGTTGTATAAATGTATGTAGAATAACATACTAAAAGTCCCCGCAAATCCAGCTGGTGCCAACTTGGGAATTCAAGATGGCGTCCAAGATGGCCGCCATTTTTTCATTATCTTTTAATGTTCAGCTATATGGGCAAATAGGCATAAAAAAGTGTTGATTTTTTTATACTCTTACCTGGATTATCTGATATACATTTTTAAAGCAGTTTTGTTATTTCTGAAATTATACAATTCAAGATGGCTGCCATTATGGCCGCCAAAACTTCCAAATTGATGGATTTTAGGATATTTTGTAAGAAAAAACGCGAGGTAGATAGCAATATTTTCAATTTAATGCATATATTATACAATGTATGGCAAGCAGTACTTAATACATAATACATTGGACATTGGAAATGCATTCATTATCACTATTCATGGTATATTCAGATTGATATCCACTCGTGTCTCGTACAATTATGAATAGTGACAGTCCTGTAAGTAAACATACATGTAAATCCATACCACTTTACCACTACAGCATCATCAATATAGCGATAACATTGTATGATCATACATCAAATGTGACTTGTGGATTAAGAATTATGGCATTTAATACCATGGTAGACACTTCTATTTACTTTTTTATGAATGTTATGTCATTCACTCTGGCTAGATAAGTGTATTAGACTCGCCAAAAACACAACTTAAATAAGTCATGTTTATCTTTCAAATCACTTTCTTGTATTTACATGCATCATTGGTGATACACATTGTAATGTTTGACAGTGCTCACACAGTTATGTCATTTGTATGTAATGAATAAAACCCCGGGCTATTGCGTTTACTGCAGTATGAATTACATTTGGTCAACTGGTACGGGCGTAGTATTATTACATGTTTGTCCCATACATTGGCTGCACATCTCAGTGCATAATAACCCAAGCTTCCTGCAACCACATGACTTTCCACATCCAGTCTTACAGCCACATGAAACCATTTGCATTAGCTTATCTGGTGCAACTGGGTGGCCAGTCTCCTTGGGTAACAGAACATCATCTTGCAATCTCCATCCCGATTCTATTGGAGGCATTGAGTTACCCATCCAACAGCCAAATATGTACGATATGAATGGTATATTGCCGCAGCACTTGTCGGTGGGAGACACGCAATCTGAAATGATGAGCTAAGGGAGGACCTACCAATTGCCTTTTTGTATGCAATGTGTCTGTATTTATCAAGTGTCTTCACTTGGCCAGCTCCATACAATTTGAGTAAGAACTGTTCACCGGCATGTTCTATATCGCTATGTGTGCTTTCACTATTTCTGAACGTTTATAGCATATGCTTGTCCTGATGATGGTGTAGAGTATTGACAGCCTTGCGTTTTCCCTGTCTATAAGATGTAGATACTGTATAACAACCACTTACAGCATGCATAAACAACAAGTGTTGTTAGTGTCTTCTATAGCATGCTGAAGATCCTGGATGTTGTGAAGGGTCACTGGGTTACTACGGCATAGCATATATATTGCTACCGTTGGAACCGCTAGTGCAACAAGCATCACCAGTAAGTCAGTGTCAGTTCCAACAACCACCACTGGCTTCTCGGCATCATTAGCCAGTGCTAAGGCTGTTGAAACTATCAGTAAATCTGCATCTGCCTCCGACTGTTTCACTCTTATGCCTGCGGTTTGCATCTCTTGACTCAGCAAGTCAATACATCGACGTTTATTGCTGCTGTTTGGAAAGAATGCTGATTGTGCAGTCGTGATTTTCATATTTACATCAAATATGATGGAATGTGATGTTACCTTGCTAGCCCTTCTGTTCTGCTCCATGGCTTTGGTTGAGGTGACATTATAGCCATCAAATACAACAACTGTCCCAACACCAAAATGTTTTAGTGTGTATGCGATATATGATTGGAACACGTCATGATATGTAGATGCCTTTGGCCATACAACTGTGTGTAGTAGGTGCCCTCCGTCCACCACAAATATTGCATTGTCTGGGACAGTTGGTTGTTGTGTCACGAATGACAATATACCCAGTGTAAACATTTTCATGGGCTTCCACATTAGGACCATCAATGAATTGTGCTGGGCTGCGGTGACAGTTTCGTGTGTCAGGAATGTTTCCATTTCAGTACTATCATTGAGAACACACGTGATCCTATTAAACAACAGAGGTGGGGTTAACTGCGTATCATGTCCTCGGACTTTGACAGTTTTGTACATACTACTGATTGTCTTAACCTTATCTTTTCTGTGAAGAGTGATCTCTGTGAAACACTTACCTGTCATTTTAGCAGCTGCGGCGGTACCAATGTCGACTGCTTGGTCACAATTCACTGACGAGTCGGCCACTAGTCCAGTGGATATAGATACAACTCAATATGGTTCATATTCACAGAATGGTGAATATGTGTGCAGCCAATCCACAAAGAGACCAATGTCTTTGGTATCTCTTGATTGTGTGCTTACCCTCAGGTCTTTGTGCTGTTAAGAGGTAGATGTGTGTACTAATGCGAATTTCTCCAGTTGGCTACACATATGCAAACAACCGGGCATTGCACACACCCACTTTGCCAATGTACTGTCTGTAATGCCCCTACCATGTGTCATGCCGCCAGATTTTTTTAAACATTCGCATTGGGACCTGTGCTATCGTTTGGTCACTCCAGTACTCGTCAGTAAGACGGATAGTGAAATATCCCTGTTCCGTGAATTTGGCACCCATCTGCCGAAGATACAATCGGGCAGACTTGGCATAATGGAGATGCCCAGCAGCATGAAAGTATGGAATCATTTTCTCAACACAGTGGAGATGAAGATCCCAATTGCCCATTCTCTCAGCACGTATGAACAGACGAAGGAGGGGACCTGGTCAAGGTACTGTACTCACAACTTGCCAGTTCTGCGTTTGTTTGCCACAGCTATACGGAGTTGTGATATGTGGGCTCGGTGTGCACGTGCGTATGCATGACCATTCAGCATATGCACAACAGATCATTTGGCATACACCGTTTCCCACAGATCTGCCAGTCCGCTATCAGTCATGATGTACCCAATGCTGCCTAGGTAAGACATGAGTAGATGGAAGCCACCAAGTCGAACAATGACTTTGTTTAGATCATTTGTTGCAGTCACTATTTCTACCGCCTTTATGTACAACGGTTGGTCAAACGTAACTGGACATCTGCCAAAACCATGTTTCTGACACTGGTACGGTATTGGGCAAACGATAATGCTTTATAGATTGTGACAGATTTCCCAGGTCCAAGTTGATGAAGGGAAGTACTTCAATTCTAGTTTTGTCAACATTTTCATTTTGATGTGATACTTTCATGAAGCCACTCCATGATGGACAGGGGGAAAGTTCAAACACATAACCTGCAACCCAGAGTGTGTCTAAAGCCTTGGCATAGATGACATATGTAGGTTCCTTTTCAGGTGCTTTCATTGGTCCGATAATAACAGATTTTAGACCAGGAACAGCAGGTTTGCTATATGTCTTTATGAGAACGTTTCCACCGGTGGTACTATGACTGTGCGCTTTACAGGCATTTCATCAACAGTACCATGTGGTGTAACGCAAGCTATACCTCCCATACTGTGGAAAGTATTGTGACCAGTAACTGTAGCTACATTGAAGTCTGCATTATCATACACAAAAAACCACTGAAGATATCGAGTGGTCTATTGTGTGATACAAGTGCAGCCTCCAACCTTTGCACTTCTCTGTAATCATCTGAGAAATTGAATCTGCTCAGAAGATCTAACAGTTCACGGGAACCATATTTTCTATGTATATACACAACAATACAGAACAATTGCAATCAACAGTGGTGAAATGAATGACCTTGGACGACATTAAGAAATTATGGCACGAGCTATAGCGGTAGTTCTCCTATTTATTGTAGGAGACCTTTTACCTTTCTGATCTCTAGACTTAAGAATTAAATTATTAATTAAATGTTTAATTATTATCTAATATGGCTAACTAACCTGAATTTGAGAGAAATTGCTGAAAGAAAATCAAATTCTCCAACCGGCCATCTTATCAATATTCATGAGACCTCATTCATATTAATGAGTCAGGTGACTGAATTTAATCAATGACATGGTCTAAAACTATGTTAGGCGGGACGTTTTACGCAACGTCGTTAAGAGCAACAACCAAAACATCAATGTTAGACGTTATCCGGGACGTCATGTGTTCAAAAGATCACGTCTCTACGCAAATTCACGAACTTTTCACATGATTTGTAGGATTTAAAACACCATTCTGGTTTTAGACATTTAATTTATATATTCTCTTGTATCAATCCAAATGCATATAGTTCATTCTGACTGACTTTCGACATAGCACGCGACTTTGCTCTGAAAATTTTATACGGATTTCAATACAACGAGGGCGTGGCTAGTTAATATTGCGTTGTCAAGGAAGGGTTTTAAAGCCATATTAGATTTAGATTTATCATAGTTAGCATGTCACAACTAATCCGTTTCTAGTATACATTGAAAAATCATACTCAACATCTGGAAAGCCATTTAGGCGTGTCAATAAATAAGTTTGACCGTCAACATTTTAATGCTAGACACTTTGATGACATTTGGGGATATATTTTGGCGGCCATTTTGAATGGTTATTATGAATATTATCTATATATACTGCATTTTGGTATATGTATATACTTATGTATGTTCTGATGGTTTTTATGTCTTCAAACTAACCTGAATGGTTGCAAACTGATAGGTTGCTATGAAATCGTCCTAATAATAAAAATCTGCCTACTCTAATCACTCAAATAACCCACCATAGACCATTCCGCTCTACCCACAGCCAATTGGCTAGTCCGCTATTTAAACTCCTCCTATTATTTTAGGACGCTATCAAGAGTGCAGGTATATTTGTCTCTCTCTTTATTTCGTGCTTATTTTGAATTTCTGCCGTGTATTGTGCCGTATTTGTCATTATATTTCGTTCAATACATATTATTATCACTCTTGTGTGTTACGTGATTATTCTCCATTGCATTTTTTGGGTTTTTTTCACGGTGTTTTACTTTGTGTCACATATTTTCGCGTGTACGCGATTCGTACCCTAACGGGTTCGTCCCAAGTGGATTCACTCCCGTGACACATTTTTTGTAGCGTTTTTGTGTTTCTTCTATCAGGTTTTGTTATACAATACTTGTTAGAATGGCGCAATCACGCGCTGCGTGTGGACACATGACTTCTCCTTGGGATACCCATACGGACAGGTGCTTTGCCTGTTGCGGGTGTTGCAAAGAGAGGCCATGTGATTTGTCCGTCTGTTGGACGGATTCGACGTGGGGCAAGGCTGGGTCTAGAAGGTCCCATACCTCACGTTCTGAAGAAGTCTGTGTCCGAGTCTCAGCTCTTGGGAGCAGTGGAACCGTCCGAGGTTTCGGAGGTTGTGTTAAGTGATAGGCCGGTGATCCATACAGGGGATACCGGGCTGCTGGGGCCGGTGCCTGACTCTATCACCGTTCGCAGAGGGCTATACCTATCACAGGGGTGTTTCGGCCGGTTCTTGATACTATATCACCCGGTTTGAAGCTGACCCAGCCTCTCTCAGTAAGAGGCGGACCCGGTACCGGGCACCGGGCACCGGGCACCGGGCACCGGGCACCGGGCACCGGGCACCGGTTATGTCACCGGGCACCGGGCACCGGGCACCAGGCATTATGTCACCGGGCACCGGGCATTATGTCACCGGGCACCGGGCACCGGGCACCGGGCACCGGGCACCGGTTATGTCACCGGGCACCGGGCATTATGTCACCGGGCACCGTCACCGGGCACCGGGCACCGGTTATGTCACCGGGCACCGGGCACCGGGCATTATGTCACCGGGCACCGGGCACCGGTTAGGCTACCGGGCACCGGTCAAACACCTGGCACCGGGCACCAGACTCTCCTTGGACAGCCTGCTGCTTCCGGTAGGAAGACGTTCTTGTCTTCGGTTGGTCTTCGTTCTACGTGTTCACGTAAGTCGAGGAGTCGATCTCGTCGTAGGTCAGGATTGGGTTACCTCTTCGATTTCGGGTTCGGAGTTTAGATCTTGTTCTTCCTTTTCCTCGAGGTCATTCTCAGGTTTTGGAACAGGTTCATCTAGATCTCGTTCTCCTGTTCGTCGTAGGAGACGGTTGTATAGGGCGTCTACATGTAGTACTAGCTTCGGCAGTACATATACTATTTGGAACGATACAGTACAGTTCTGTTGAATCAGATTCCACGTATGTGGTAGATGACTGCCAGTCTAGGGTTGCTACGGCAGGTGCTTATCACATTCACCCGGTCACAACGTACCCTAACTCTCGCAGGAGAGGTGCCGCCGGGCACCGGGCACCGGGCACCGGGCACCGGGCACCGGGCACCGGGGTAGCAACTATTTCTGACCGGGGTGTTCGTGGGTTCGTATCCTGTGTACATATTGTGTTTTGTATCCGGCTCCTCGAGATCTAGCTCTTCCGTTCTCGGAGGAGACGGTCGAGGTGGTATTGGACGCCGTGGTGCTTTGGCTCCGTACTTGTCTGGCCTGCTCTTTATTCGAGTGTATATGAGTTCGAATTCCCAGTCTATCTTCAGGACTCGACACGCGATAGAGTTATGATGGTTCAGTTGGCTAAGATTCTGGAGTTCCTGTCTAAGTCCTAGTACTTAGTGGGTTTGTCGGCTCTTTCACAGCATGGTGTTTTGCCAGTGGAGCCTCCCATAAGGGAGGGTATTCCTATGGCTGGTTGTGAGGCTGATTCGGTGGTGTGGAATTGCCGGAGTTGTCGTGGTTTCATTGCTCTCCTACAGTAGGGCTTCTTGTTACGTACATTGGGGAGCTTAGGTAGGATTTGGCCACTGCGGGGTTCCTAGTGCTCAAACTTTGATCGCCACACTGGGGTCTAAGTTCTACATGCCCCTCTATGCGGTATGGTTTTTGAGATCTCCGTTTCTGGACAAGGACGTCGCAGCGTTTGGGATATCTTCGGCTCCTGGTCCTGGTTCGCGTTTGCGAAGGCATGGGTGTAGGCTGTTAAGTCGATTGTGGCTATGCCACCAACTTTCGATTTATGTTTGAATCAGTATGATTCATCGTCTCTGGACGCAGTGCTTCAGTCGGCGATTTGTGCCGCTAAGCCTCTTGTCAACATGTCTTTGGAGTTTTCTATGGACATGCTCTTGTCCAGGTGAGACGCAGTGATAGCCGGCTAGTTTTTTCTTGAACGGCCATAGTTTTGCTTCGTTCGCCTCTTTTGACCTCTGTTAATTGTGCGATCGAACGGCCAAAGGGCAGCTACGGTACCGATGGTCCCTCCTGCTGCTCCTTCTTGTCTACTCCTGTGGGGTCGTTTCCCCTGACGGGGGTATTTTCAATGGGTTTAGTAGAGTCTCTCTCTTGAAGTATAGTGCTATAGAGGAAGTTCGGGACGTGGTCGGAGCGCCATTTGCCCGGTAGACTGGGTTGTTTCCATAGATCTGCGGGTCTCGTACTTCCACGTGCCCTTCCGCAGATGCTCTCGGAAGTTTTAGTTGTTTCCGAGTTTTTGTGTCTTTTAGATCTAGAGTAGTCGTAGTTGGTTCCCACACAGGATTTTTCTTAGGTGGGAATGAGCTTATTGACCGATCTATCAGTCATCATAGTACCTTTGGACAGGGTGCGTGGCATCTTGTTTTAGTTTTCTTTTCCGGGTACTGGTCAGAGGTTCTCTGTCAGCTAGGAAATTTCTGCACTCCTGGAATTTCGGGGTGCAGAATAGGGGAAGGTTATGTTTTGCGACCTCCAGTATTACTTACTAGGGCTATGGAGGCCGCACCCCGATCCTTTGGATCGGTCTCTGCCTAGGATCACCATCTTCCTACGTTGTATCAGATGGTGGGCAGTGGAGGTCTGGTTCCTACAGGGATTTCCCATAGTGTTACCTCCTCCTACTCGCTTTCTGTCCACAGACAGCGTCGTGAGAAGGCTGGGGGGCTCATTGGAGCCCCTACATTGGTGTGTTGGTGGTCAGTGCAGGAAACTCAGGGACACATCAACATGTTTTAGCTTTTGGCAGTGTTCCGGGGTTGACAGCGGCGGATTCTGTTCTGCACGGACAGGTGGTTATGGTTTCTGCGGTCATCTCCGGTTCTGACGGAATGGCTTCTGCATCCGTTGGTGTCCAGTGCTATCTTGTCCGGATGGGGGTATCCATTTGTGGTTTTGTTGCGGCAAGGCTCAAACGTCGGTTTTTATTTTTTCCACTGTTTGCGCCCACGTACCGATTCGGACTTTTCATTTACTCGTTCCAGTATAACTTCGGACCTATGTACTGCATGTTGGACATTGCTAAGGAAGTGATTTGAGATACCAACTGTTCGTGTTTATAAGATCGCATGTAATTCACTCAATTGTATTATTATAAACAAGCGTCCGTTAATGATTATGGCATTTACGGATCGATTCATGTCAGGCATATAATTGGCTATTAACAAGAGTATTTTGTGATTTCACGTCACACTGTCGTTAATTGGTTGACCACGGCTTACGTGGTCGGCTTTGACGGTATTCCGCGATTGTAACACGGTTACCGGCGGCATGTTTTGATCACTTTGTATGTGTGAAAAACTTACCTGTGCCAATTAAGTTGACCAGACTTTACGACGCCCGCTGTTCAAATTGCATATCGACATTACAGTATAATGTGTATTAATTATACCATCGGGACTTGTTTTCCACATCGATATAAACGAAATGTCGACATTTCCGATATCGATATATCAGGTATGTAATGTATGAGTTATATAGCAGTTCGGCCGGGACCACTAGCGTATATCGACATAAGCAGGTATATCGATGTAAGCAATGTCGACATAACGCGTATCGACTGTATATACAACATGCTGTTGTCACTCCATCATTTCTGAAGCAATTGGGTATTTCAAAATGTTAATTGTGTTAAATAGAAGCACACTACTGTTTACACATCAGCAGTTTCTCCTATGACCGAGATTTCTGCCTCAGATACTTTATCCCTTCTCACATGATCTGGAATCCAGTTGTGGTTTCGGGCCCCCTCCCTCCCGTCACCGCCCCAGGTCACGACAGTGGTTCACACTTTCGTCCCATCCGTGCGATGAAAGCATTAGGTTAGGAAGAAATTTAGGACATCCGGTCCGACCGTTAATTTTTTATTACCAATTTTTAAAGGCCAACGGGAGGTATCGCAAATCCTTTTACTTCCGTTGGTAGATAGGGCCATTACTTGAGTTTTATTCTACAGTAAGTGGTTTCTGCACTGATTTGTTAGGCCCAAATGCACGAGGTGCATGTATCACAACTTCTTTCTATGATCGCTCTCTCACTGCAGGGGAGATTCGTACTGCCAAATGTTACATTTTTCCGTTTAATTATTCGTAAATACTTGATAGACGTTAAAAGTACGATTTTTATGATCGCGCGGGTATACTGGATATTATTATTTCGTTTAAATACAATTCTGCCAATAATCCTATTGTTTTATTTAACCGTTATCATCTCGTCTAGGCGATTACCATTTGATATTCCAGCGCTCAGAGATATTGATTTATTCATCACGTAATTCGTATAATGTCTGATCTAAGCGTGCAGCCAATTTATTTGGGGATTGTTTTATCGGAAGAAGTTAGGACAACACTTCTGTTCATCTATGATTACAGCGAGACATGGCCCAATTTGGTCCTGTCACAGCGCGGTGATGTTTTTGCGTCTTGCAATCAGTGTTATTGTAGTTATTCGGGTGCTCATGGTAGCCGAAACTTGGGCCTAGGCTATATTTAACTTATTTTATGCATATAAGTGAGTACTGATTTGTGTTCCGGAATACATATGTGGTGTTCCGGAAAGTAACCCCCTTTTCTCTCCATGTTCCTCATGTGACCGACATGGGGTTGGCATCTCGGGGAGATGTTTTAGAACTGGGTCCGTTAGTAGCAGCGGGTGCAGTTGTGGGTTTATCAGCCGGTAGCATCAAGTTTAGGAGGCTGTTTGGATCTACCTGTTCGCGATAGTCTGCGATTTTTTCTGATTACCCGATTATTCGGTTTTTGTCTTTACAGTCCCAGTGGAATCCTGGGGGTTGGTAAGTGTGACTCTCCGCTCGATGAACTTCACTTGCTTTTGTTGATGAACGGGGATCTGTGGTGATCTATGGTTCTTACGGTTCATCACGCTGGCCCAGGAGGCATTGTTTTGTACATGTTTCAATTAGGGCGAGGCTACCTTTCTAGTTTGTAGCAGTGTTGTTGCAAAAGGATAGTGTTTCACTTTGGGTTAATGATTCTATTCTCTTTGTCTACTATACATGGGTTTATAGGTATACAGTGGTCGACACTCGCAGTGTCCCGAGATCCCGAGGATCCCTGTTTTGTAGGAGGAATCACTGCATTTTCAAGAAAATTCCATTCAACATTATGTACATAGGGATGTCCATGCTGCGGAATCCCACCCTGGGCCAAAACAAGTTAGTGTCAAACCCTGGTATAGGTTTTGATCTGGCTTTGGGCCAGTTTAACTCCTCAGCACTTGCTGGTTAGGATGACCTTAGTGCTTAGGGCGTTTATACTGTGTTCTCGATATGTACGAGTCGTGTGTCGTCATGAGACTATGTATAGACTTTGAGTTTATCTCAGTGAGTTATTGCGTGTGAAGTGCCGGGCGACTACATTCGCCAGGGCTTCGTCTGGTAGCAGCAGCTATACCTTGAGTATTCTCCGGCGTTCTAACCAAGTATAGCAGGTTGGAGTCTACGAGTCAGTCTACGAGACTAGCGTGGTGGTGCTTGTCTTTATCCACCTCTCTTCTACTTTCGTAGAAAAGGGGGGGGGGGGCCCGCTTGGGCTCCCCTATGATTCTAGGGTGAGACCATGTTATTACTATATAGGTAACACCCAAGTTGTACCTAGACCAAATATTTTTGTCTGTTTTGAGGGTTTTTAATCTGCCTTACCATTCCGGTTCGAGTATGAGTAGTGAGAATACCTCCCACCATCACTACGAATTCTTGCAACCATTCAGGTTAGTTTGAAGACATAAAAATGGAAAATTATTTCTAATTTTAGTTTTTATTATTCATACTCACCTGGAATGGTAAGGTAGACCCTCCTCCCGTCCCCGCTTGATGGTTTTATCTTCTCCCTACTTAGTATACTTCAGGCTATTTTTATCTAGCAGTGTCATTTCCATATGGAAATGATTTACTTTTGAAGCTGTATACCTAACAATAATAGGAGGAGTTTAAATAGCGGACTAGCCAATTGGCTGTGGGTAGAGCGGAATGGTCTATGGTGGGTTATTTGAGTGATTAGAGTAGGCAGATTTTTATTATTAGGACGATTTCATAGCAACCTATCAGTTTGCAACCATTCAGGTGAGTATGAATAATAAAAACTAAAATTAGAAATAATTTTCCATTTTTATGTATATTTATCATAACTGAATACGACGATATAAGCAAAAAACAAAAATGGCGGCCATCTTGGACGCCATCTTGAATTGCCAAGTTGGCACAAGGTTGATTTCCGGGGACTTTTTTTCTGATAATGTAGACATGATTCTGGACATATCCTGAAATTTTCAGCTTGTTATCAATTTTTTTTACCTTAAACCCTATTGCTCCTGGGCTATTGCTAATACTCCTTCGTTTAACAGTGTGATACAGTTCTAAATACTGATAATATCTGAAGTAAACACAACGCGAAACGTGTTACGATACACAATACACACACTCAGCAGCTGTGTAACACAGTTTCACATTGACCTGTGGCACGAGGCGCCATCTAACTAGGAACGACAACTCTCTACTATCGGCCATTGACTTAGCCATTTTCAACGTTAACTTTTTAACGTACGTCTGGTTAAAGTTTTTTGGTTAAAGTTTTTCGTTATACTATATCTCTGCAACTGCTTCGCCCATTACCTTGAAACTTCACATGGGTGTTTATCATCATCCATATTTTCATTCTACCCCCCAACCGTGCGGCCTCTGTGCCCAATGTCAAGGTCAAATTACTTTGAATTTTGTTGTTAAAGTTTTTTCGTGTACTATATCTCTGCAACTGCTTCACCCATTACCTTGATACTTCACATGGGTGTTTATCATCATTGTCACGCCCGCTTGCGGAAAGCGCAATATAGTCGGCGTTTTGGCATACGTCCGTCCGTCCGTACATCCGTGTGTCCGGTTAAAGTTTTTTGGTTAAACTTTTTCCATCTACTATATCTCTTTTTTTAGTGTCCATGCCTCGCGACATGTAGGCCACGGCCATCTAGTCTACAAAAAGTGGGTATAATTATGTTATCCAAGTGTCTATGCTTGGAAAAAATCTGGCCTTCGTGGCTTTACCTCGTTTCTTGTTATATTTATTTTGAGCTCACCTGATCGAAGCTCGTGAGCTATTGTTACCGCAATGTGTCCGTCCGTCCGTGAACATTTTCAAACGTCTTCTCCTCGGTAACCATTGGGCCTATAGTCACCAAACTTCATGGTCATGGTCCTTAGGTAGGGGGGGGATTGCAAAATTGTTAAAATGGCCGCCGTCTAAAAATAGCACAAATTCTTCAAAAATCTTCTCAAGAACAACCAACCGGATTTGGACAAAACTTGGTAGGAATGATGGATGTACAATGCTCTTTCAAAGTTGTCAAAATGGTGACCCCGGGATCAAAAATGGGCGTGGCTCGTGGGGTCAAATTGGGGTCAAATTTTATTTTTGACAGAATATTGTCATGTCATATATCAAATCGAAGGTATCACCGAGGCGATCACCCTGGTGCATTTTTTGTCGAAATCGGATATTATCCAAGACGGCCACCGAAAGGTCAAAAGGTTTTATTAGAGATTTCAAAATTCTTCTTCACATGAACCGCTTGGCCCATGGTAGCCAAACTTAAACGTTATGGTCCATTGGTGAAGCCTTTTCAGATTTGTTAAAATGGAGATCATCCCTATCCAAGATGGCCGCCGTCTAAAAATAGCATAAATTCTTAAAAAATCTTCTTCTCATGAACCACTAGCCTCGACAAAACTTGGTAGGAATGATCGATGTACAATACACTTTCAAAATTGTTAAAATGGTGACCCCGGGGTCAAAAATGGGCGTGGCCCGTGTGGTCAAATTGGGGTCAAATTTTATTTTTGACCGAATATGGTCATGTCTATATCAATTGAAGGTATCAAAGAGGCGATCGCTCTGGTACATATTTTGTTGAAATTGGATGGTCATGTCATCCAAGATGGCCGCCGAAAGGTCAAAAGGTTGTTCTTTTAATAAAGATTTCAAACGTCTTGTTCTCGTGAACGGTAATGGTTATTGGGTCAAGCCTTTTCATTTTTGTTTAAATGGTGGTCATGGTTATGTCATATATAAATTCGAAGGTATGGACGAAACGATCACTTAGGAGCATTTTTTGTCGAAATCAGATGATTACATCATCCAAGATGGCCACCGAAAGGTCAAAAGGTCGTTCTCTTATTAGAGATTTCAAAACGTCTTCTTCATACTTCATACTGCTTGGCCATTGGTAGCAAACTTCGCAGTTATGGTCCATTGGTAAAGCCTTTTCAGTTTTTGTCGACTATAGTCGGCGCTTTTTCCGTCGTCGTCCGCGTCGTTCGTTTTTTTTGTAAGGCAAAATGCGTTAAAGTTATTGTTTTTTCACAATATCTCTTTAACCCCTTGCCACACTTTGATAATATTTCACATCAATGTTTGTCTAGAGATGATGCTTCATTACGCACACCCCCACATCCAAATTCTGAAGGTCAAGGTCATTTATTTACTTGTAATGTTCACCGGTTTTGTAACAGAAATGCGTTATTGTTTTTGTCGCGCCTGCTTTAGCAGAGGCGCGACTATAGTCGGCGCTTGTTCCATCGTCGTCGTCCGTGTCGTCTGCGTCGTCCGTTTTTTTTGTAAGGCAAATACGTTAAAGTTATTGTTTTTCCACAATATCTCTTTAACCCCTTGCCAGACTTTGATAATATTTCATATCAGTGTTTGTCATGGGATGATGCTTCCTTACGCACACCCCCACATCCAAATTCTCAAGGTCAAGGTCATATATTTACTTTTTATGTTCACCGGTTTTGTAACAGAAATGCGTTAAAGTTATTGTTTTTTCACAATATCTCTTTAACCCCTTGCCAGACTTTGATAATATTTCACATCAATGTTTGTCTAGGGATGATGCTTCATTACACACACCCCCACATCCAAATTCTGAAGGTCAATGTCATTTATTTACTTGTAATGTTCACCAGTTTTGTAACAGGAATGCGTTAAAGTTATTGTTTTTTCACAATATCTCTTTAACCCCTTGCCAGACTTTGATAATATTTCACATCAATGTTTGTCTAGGGATGATGCTTCATTACGCACACCCCCACATCCAAATTCTGAAGGTCAAGGTCATTTATTTACTTTTTAATGTTCACCGGTCAGGGCTGCACAAATTGATTTTTTAGCCACTTGTCCCGGACAAGTGACTTGACAAAAGTGACTTGCCCCGACTTGTCCTGGAAATTATAATCAATGTGTGCATAATACATGCACTTTAGTTGCTATAAAAATGTTGGCAATGACATAATTATATTACTAGTAACGGGAACCCTGGCAATCAGGAAAGATATATTCCAGAATTTTCGGTGTAAAAACATCGACGTTTTGTGAATTAAATTACGGAATCTACTCATTTGACCGTCTCGAAAATGAAATCACGTCTATATTTACAATATTTAATGTCTATCAGTATGTTCGCGGAACGGTAAATAATAAACTTTTTGAAATTTCAGGTTTTTTTTGTTGGCAACAGCTGTTAATTCGCTAATTACACTGCAGCTCCATTATAACGCGATCGCGTATAGCGCGATCTCCATTATAACGCGGGTCTCTCGTGGACCAAAAAAAATATTAAAAACAAATAGAGAAGAAAAAGGAAAACAAAGAAAAAAAATCCAAAACAATCGTCGGACGTCGTAGTCATCGTGTAATTAGTGGATTCGTGATTTCTGTAAGTTTATTAAAACAACGACATTCAAAGTACATGAAATAATTATTATTAGTATGTTAGCAAATGTAATACCTTTAATCAGGTAATCATGTTAATATGCATACAGTGTGACCCCCCTATTGCACGGGAGTCCGGCGACATACGACATTCCGTGTTGCTTATCCGAACCGTGCAATATCCATGCCAGGGGATATATGAATTCCAAATCCAGATGCGATTACACCCGACACATATTACACAGACGAGATTTGTGTGATGCTTTGTGCAAAAAACCGATACACCCAGCTGTGTGTACAGGTGTTTATTGTATGACCTCATTCAGCACAAGGCTGTAAACTGTGTGACCTTTAGGCTATGTTTTGAAATGTTACTGATTGGTCAACACGCCTTTTGATGTGCCACAGACGTCGCGAACGTGCGACTTCTCTCATCATCGCATCACGGGGCAATCATGCAGTAACCCATTTCACGCTGAGGATACGCTTATGTTTGCGGACAAATATTTTCCTTCTATGCACTCAGAAGTATATGCCGCGACCACCATTTAATCCGTCTCGTCGAGACGTTTCAAATGAGTGGTCACATCGTATACTTTCATTAATAATTTCATACCCGTAAATGTGTATTCCGAAAGGAATGGATTAAAAAAAAACTCTGAATCATACGCAGATCTGTCGCCATATATCGCCGATATTGATTTCGAAAATATTTTCCGTAAATTGTGTTGAAAAGTTGACACAAAATTCAGAGTTCATGCGGAATTGTCGGTGGGATTATGCTTTCAAATTCGAATAAATTAATCTAATCAGGGTCACAGCTGGTATATCACTTTTCTTGCTATATACACAGTATAGCAGCTTCTGTGTAAGTGTGTATCGCCACGGGGAAGCTGACACACGCCGAGGCGTTATCGATCGATGAAATGTTACAATTTAGGATTAGTCTAGTGAAGAAAACAGGCTTGTGGCGGGACGTTTCAACGGAAAATAGTGACTTGCCCGGGACTAACTTTCAGCATAGAGCCACTTGCCCGAGACCAAAACCGACTTGTCCCGGGCGTCGGGCGTGCTGATTTGTACAGCCCTGCCGGTTTTGTAACAGGAATTTGTTAAAGTTATTGTTTTTTCACAATATCTCTTGAACCCCTTGCCAGACTTTGATAATATTTCACATCAATGTTCGTCTAGGGATCCTGCTTCATTACACACACCCCCACATCCAACTTCTGAAGGTCAAGCTCATTTATTTACTTGTAATGTTCACCGGTTTTGTAACAGGAATGCGTTAAAGTTATTGTTTTTTCACAATATCTCTTTAACCCCTTGCCAGACTTTGATAATATTTCACATCAATGTTTGTCTAGGGATGATGCTTCATTACGCACACCCCCACATCCAAATTCTGAAGGTTAAGGTCATTTATTTACTTGTAATGTTCACCGGTTTTGTAACAGAAATGCGTTAAAGTTATTGTTTTTTCACAATATCTCTTTAACCCCTTACCAAGTGGGTGGTAGGTGGGAGCACGCGATGGGTAATTTAACGATCGGGGTTCATCCTTACTGGAATCCCAAATGGAGACCTGGTTTGGCCCTCACATACGTCTTTGGCATTTTGTATGTGACAGTTATACCTCTGGTTATACCTCTTATAAGAGTAATCCTACCGGTATTACTTTTAAATAGGGGAAGGGGCCAAGTGACTTTGGTGCGGTATGGACCTGGCACCAGGTCAGGTTGTTCTAATTTCAGGGCTGAATATGTTGTATCTCGATGTAAATATTCCGTTCTGATTTTGGGATTTTCCCCCCAATGCAGCAGGTTAAAATGGGATCGAACCTGTTTGCCCGGCCTTACATGACCTTAGCTGTTGATGGGCCGTTAAACACCAATAAACAAACAAATAACCCCTTGCCAGACTTTGATAATATTTCACATCAATGTTTGTCTAGGGATGATGCTTCATTACGCACATCCCCACATCCAAATTCTGAAGGTCAAGGTCATTTATTTACTTGTAATGTTCACCGGTTTTGTAACCGAAATGCGTTAAAAGTTATTGTTTTTTCACAATATCTCTTTAACCCCTTGCCAGTCTTTGATAATATTTCACATCAATGTTTGTCTATGGATGATGCTTCATTACACACACCCCCACATCCAAATTCTCAAGGTCAAGGTCATTTATTTACTTGTAATGTTCACGGTCAAATGCCTCGGCAGGCGTGACACCGCTTCCGTGGCGGAATTCTTGTTTGTCTAGGGATGATGCTTTGTTACGCACACCCCCATGTCCAAATGTTCAAGGTGAAGGTCATTTATTGTCGCGCTTGCTTTAGTCAAATGCCTCGGCAGGCACGATACCGCTTCCGTGGCGGAATTCTTGTGTTAAAATGGCGGTCATCGTTAATCCAAGTTGGCGGCAGTCTAAAAATATCACAATTGTTTTTAAAAATCTTCTTCTCACGAACCACCAGACCGATTTCTACGAAAGTTGGCAGAAATGATCCATGTACAATGCCTTTTCAAATTTGTTAAAATGGTGACCCCTGGGTCAAAAATGTGGTCAAATAGGGGTCAAATTTCATTTTTGACGGAATATGGTCTTATAATATATCAAATCAAAGGTATTGATGAGGCGATCGCTGTGGTGCTGTTTTCATCGAATCGGACTATTACATCATCCAAGATGGCCGCCGAAAGGTCAAAAGGTCGTTCTTTTATTAGAGATTTCAAATGTCTTCTTCATACAAACCGTTTGGCCATTGGTGGCCAAACTTCGCAGTTATGGTTCATTGGTAAAGCCTTTTCAGTTTTCTTAAAATGGCAGTCGTCGTTAATCCAAGATGGCCACCGTCTAAAAATAGCATAAATTCTTAAAAAATCTTCTCACGAACCACCAGACCGATTTCGACGAAACTTGACAAGAATGATCAATGTACAATGCTTTTTCAAAGCTGTTAAAATGGTGACATGTGGGTCAAAAATGGGCATGGCCCGGGGGGGTCAAATAGGGGTCAACTTTTTTACGGAATATGGTTATGTAATACATAAAATCTAAGGATTGCAATAAAAAGTAGGCTGGAAGCATCCTGTTGTGGTCTCCAAACCTCTCAAAGTTGTGTAAGATATATCTGTACATATCGCGAGACAACTCCTACCCTGGTGATTTCTCAAGTTTGTCGCATTGACATGTTGTGCCTGTCATGGGCTTATTTTGATGTATATGTAGTGACAACTTTACATACCAGTATTTGTTTGATTTTTGTGACATTGCACAGGTGAGCGATATAGGGCCATCATGGCCCTCTTGTTATTATTTCTCGTCAAAAGTATATGTTGTTACCACTCAATTGAACCGTCTCAACGAGACGGTTCACATGAGTGGTAACAACATATACTTTAATTGAGAAATGAAACAAATAGAAAATAAAGTGTTGGTAAATTTTGATACTTGATATTTTTACTTTTCAATTGGGAATATTTTCAGAGCTTGGGAAGAAAAAACAGTCTTAGCATTGGGGAAAGGGCCGGAATTCGGCCCCGATGTCTATGGTAAATTAATCCCTGTCATATTTATCAGGCAAGGCCAAAAAATGCTGGGAATTCTTGAGTTTTGCCGAAGAATTTTTACCGTTTTCGAGCCGAGCCTGATTGTTCTTCAATGTAGAGAGTGATGGATCGTGGCATTGAGGTAGAGCACTGGACTTCAGTACCGGAAGTAATGAGTTCAATCCCCGCCATTAAGTTGGCTAGAAAAATACTTTTGCAGTATTCCGTCACATTGCTGTTTCCGACGATTGAAATGGAGCACCCATCTCTAAATGACCGTAGCTGTTTCTGGGACACTTTCAGATCAGATATGATTGGGACGTGTTTCAATGCATCGTGTTAATAACAACAGCACAGAACTTTTTTTCTGCTATCTCCTGCTTGGATACAGATATCACTCCTGATAAACTACATGTATCTTTTAATATTTGTAAATACTGAAGATGCAGATGAGCCTTACCATCAGGATCTGCAGTGTTTGTCGGTATTTTTTGGGAGAGCCTCAGGATTCTTGCTTATTTGTGTAAATAGCCTTGCTGAATATTTGTGTAAATAGCCTCGCTGCATATTTGTGTAAATAGCCTCACTGAATATTTGTGTAAATAGCCTTGCTGCATATTTGTGTAAATAGCCTTGCTGCATATTTGTGTAAATAGCCTTGCTGCATATTTGTGTAAATAACATCGCTGCATATTTGTGTAAATAGCCTTGCCTGATAAAATTGACATCAAGATAATAAATAACCTGATATTATCAATATATATAACTGTGACTGGAGAAATGGGGCTTATTGGTTTTGCGACCAGTGTAGATCCAGATTTGCACAGTCTGATCAGGATCTGCTCTGTACGCCATTCCGTCAATGAAACACCTGTCATGCTTCTAACAAGCAATACAGATCATTATCAGTCTTCAGAAATGTGCTATTTGATCAGGAGCTACACTGGTCACAAATACCATAAGCGTCATTTCTCCAGTCACAGCCACATATTATATCCGCTTACACTTACGTCAATGAAACACCTGTCATGCTTTTAACAAGCAATACAGATCATTATCAGTCTTCAGAAATGTGCTATTTGATCAGGAGCTACACTGGTCACAAATACCATAAGCCTCATTTCTCCAGTCACAGCCACATATTATATCCACTTACAGATGCCCGAATGTGAAGTGTGTGGTTTACACTGGTGACATTGACGCCACTGGGGAAGGAATTCTCAACAAGGCTCGCCAAAGGTTCAACATCGATTTACCGAAACCTGTGGAATTTATCTTCCTAAAACGACGAAAATGGGTGGAGGCAAAAATGTATCCGATGTTCACCATACTGGGACAAAGCTTTGGTTCAGTGATTCTCGGTTGGGAGGCGTTGACGTCATACGTACCAGATGTGTTCATAGACAGTATGGGTTATGCTTTTACATTACCGTTGTTTAAACATTTTGGCGGCTGTCACGTTGGCTGCTATGTTCATTACCCAACCATCAGCACAGACATGTTACAAAGAGTCAGTCAGAGGGAGGAAAACTTCAACAATGCTTCGTTCGTCTCGCGTAGTTCGTTCCTAACCAGTATTAAGTTTGTGTATTACCGAATGTTTGCTTATATTTACGGCGTCGCCGGTGGCAGAAGCGACTTCATAATGGTGAACTCCACATGGACATACGGACATATTAAATCTCTCTGGTGTTCAGGGGACAGAACTACAATTGTCTACCCTCCATGTGATGTGTCGGAATTCATTAAAATCCCCTTGACGGATAAATCTCAATGCAACATATTTAGTATTCTATCAATAGCTCAATTTAGACCGGAGAAAAATCACGCACTTCAGCTTCGAAGCTTTCAAAAGTTTTTACAGAAGATTTCCGAGAAAGAGAGAAGTTGTTACAAGCTCATGCTGGTTGGGGGATGTCGAGATAGCGAAGATCATGAACTGGTAGAGGGATTGCGGCAGTTAGCTGAGCGGCTGGATATACAACAGTCCGTGGACATCAAGACGAATGTCAGTTTCGACGACCTTAAACAGCTGATGAAGGAGGCTGTGATCGGCATTCACACTATGAGGGATGAACACTTTGGTATTGGTGAGTACATGCGAGACACTAACCCGAAATTTCTGGCTGTCTCGCAGGGCGACTTACTTCAGTCGCCCTGCGTGACAGCCAGAAAATTTGGATTAGTGGGATGCTAAGTAATAAATTGACAACACCAATTTAGCTAAATGCTCTTTGAGGAAGTAAGTATTTCTTGTACTGAAATGGAATATTTTCTATCAATTATGTATCAATTATGCCTCTTTATATTTGATGATTAAAGGTACATGCCCACTCAGTAGGCAGAAAATGTTCTTTATATCAGAGACATCATCTGAGACATTTTTTGGCAAAATAAACATTCATTCATCATTACCCCCACGTATTGATTGCCATTATTATACATTTTATATCAGACGTAAATTTCCACACTGATATCAGGGGCGATAACCGTGTTTCCTTTAAATGTTAATGGACATTACTATTTATTCTCTGTATTTATTTTTGGATGTGCAATGATTATACTTTATAATCTGTCGAAAATAAGATTTTTTCAGGGGACGCATTTAATTAGTATAAATAATTAAAAGTATCATGCCTCATTTGCATATGAAAATAGCCTGATACCCCCGCGCGTCACTATCAGTAAAATAAATATTGGTGGAATAGTGACAGAATTATACACTTTTTTAATTCCTGTAGAGAAAGTTTGTGCCTACCGAGTGGGCATGTACCTTTAAGGTACATGCCCACTCAGTAGGCAGTGAGGACCTGGCACCAGGTCAGGTTATTCTATTGATTTATTAAATCAGCGCTGTAATTAGAATAAAAAAAAAAAACCTGACCTGGTGCCAGGTCCCCAAAAATCAGAAATGAAAATTTATTTACAGAAAAAATATATATTCAGCGCGCTGAATATATATTTTTTCTGTAAAAATATTCATGATTTTGGGACCTGGCACCCCAACCCCCATACACAAAAGGTAACATGAGGGATTTTACCCCCATTAACCCGGCCTAAATTGACCTTAGCTGTTGACATGCCATTAAACATCATTAAATCAAGTCACATCCTACCTGTGCATTGACAACAAATTTCTGCATTCTCTATCTCGGTACAGGTGTGGTGGAGATGATGGCTGCAGGCATCGTTACACTGGCTCACGACTCCGGTGGACCGAAACTGGACATTGTCCACCCTGACGATGCAAATCCCACCGGCTTCTTAGCCTCGGACGAACAGACATATGCGGATGCCTTGGAAACAATTTTCAACTTCACCGACGCGCAGAGAAGAGAAATCGGAGAAAATGCACGGAAGTCGGTTAATCGGTTTTCCGATGAAGAATTCGAACATGGCTTTCTGTCTATTGTGGAACCAGTGTTAAAAGGCGAGAGTGGGAATACGTGAAAGTGAAATGTTTATGAATTACCACATTTGTGACTGGAGAAATTTGGCTTATATTGCAAAAATAAAGGATCTTACATGAGTGATGATTTAATACGATAGTTAATAAACAAGTTTACCGATATCATAAGAAACGAGGCATAGCTTTTGAAATCAGTCAATAAGTTTAATAAATATCATATGAAATCAACACAAATGTTAGAATCTATTTATTGCACAGCAGCATACATTTATCACCAAGGGGCCTCATTTGCATATTTATTACACTAGTGTATTATAGGAATGAATGGCCTGTTTGTGGAATTTATCGGGGTATAAACTTGGAAAAGTCGCGGGAATACTGGACGAAGGCCGGAAGGCCTCGTCCAGTATTCCCGCGACTTTTCCAAGTTTATATCCCCGATAAATTCCACAAAAAGGCCATTCATTCCTTATAATTCCAGCATTTGAAATAAATTCATCAAGAAAATGTGTTTATTTTCCGTTTTCTTAAGAATTATTTTAACTGCTCCTCACGGTTATGGAAAGTAGTTCGGCGTGGGAGTTTACTGGGATATAAATTTTGGACAGAGACTTGCTACGAGCCAATCAAATGTTAGGGAATTGTGTAAATATATTTGTGCTGGAATGATTGTGCTTTTAAATCACTGTATGAATGGGATTTTGCAGTGTATAGGAAACATGCTAGGTGATCAATACATCTTTATTGTATGATGCTGTGCTTATGGAATAAATCAAATCTAGCATTTGTGCTGATTTAATATGATATCTAATAAACTAGTTGGCTGATTTCATGAGAGACGAGGCTATGCCAGCTATGTCTCATTTCCTAGGACATTGGCTGTGACTGGAGAAATTGGGCTTATGAATTTGTGACCAGTGTAGCTCCTGATCAAATAGCACACTCCTGTAGCCTGATAACGATTGATTTGTTAGAAGCATGACAGCACTTTCATTTATCATGTTTATGGAATGGCGAACAATGCAGATCCTGATCAGACTGTGGATGCACAGGCTGATCTGGATCTACACTGGTCGCAAAATGCATAAGCCACACTTCTCCAGTCACAGACACAAACCAGTTAACTTGATAATAAGCATATTACTGGTAAATTATCACTCAAGTAAAATTCTCTATGTATGATATTTGTAGCCAGTTCAGTAGCCTATTTCACAAACATGGCAAAGTATACTTAATTTTTGTCGCGCCTGCTTTAGCAGAGGCGCGACTATAGTCGGTGCTTTTTCCGTCGTCCGCTTCGTCCGCGTCGTCCGCGTCGTCCGCGTCGTCCGCGTCGTCCGCGTGTCTTTTTGCGTCGTCGTCCGCGTCGTCCGCGTCGTCCGCGTCGTCCGCGTCGTCCGCGTCGTCCGCGTCGTCCGCGTCGTCCGCGTCGTCCGTTTTGTTTGTAAGGCAAATGCGTTAAAGTTATTGTTTTTTCACAACACGGTCAAATGCCTCGGCAGGCGCGATACCGCTTCCGTGGCGGATTTCTTGTTATTATACTGAGTGGATGGCAGGTGGGAGAATGCGATGGGTAATTTAACAATCGGAGTTCATCCTTACCGCAATTCCGACTGGAGACCCGGTTTGGCCCTCACATATGTCTTTGGTATTTTGTATGTGACAGTTGAATCTGGTTATACCCCTTCTATGAGTATTACGATTATTCGTAATCCTATTTTAGGGGAAGGGGCCAAGTGACTTTGGTGTGGTATGGACCTGGCACCAGGTCAGGTTATTCTAATTTCAGGGCTGAATATATTTTTTCTCGATGTAAATATTCCATTCTGATTTTGGGATTTTCCCCCCAATGCAGCAGGTTAAAATGGGATCGAACCCATTTGCCCGGCCTTACATGACCTTAGCTGTTGATAGGCCATTAAAGACCAATAAACAAACAAACAAACTGAATTTATTACATTATCATAGCCATTTTGGCTGTGATAGTTTAATAAATTCAGTATAATAATTGTGCATACGTTTAATCATCAAAAATATGCAGTCGTTAGTTCTATATGAAATAATGCATTTCGGGAAAAATAAATGATTACTCCATCAAATTATACTTTGCTAGATAAGTATACTTTGCAATTTTGATGAAATCAGCTACAGCTCCTGATTTGATAATCAAGATTTGCCTGGTTTGACCCTCGGGTACGTTTTTATCTTTGGCTCTTTTGTTACCTGGGAGTTGAATTGGCTTATTGCCCACTATAAAAGTAGTAAAATTATTACTAATCCTACTGCTTTTGGGAGGGGGCCAAGTAATTCTGGTGTGGCGAGGACCTGGATCAGGATTATTCTGATTTCAGGGCTGAATATATAGTTTTTTGTCGAGCCCGTTTGCGGAAAGCGAGACATAGTGATCACAATGACGTCCGGGTGTCCGTGTGTCAGTCCGTCCGAAATCTGCGTTAAAAGTTTTTAAATACCTTATATCTGTACAGTCCTAAGTCACATTGACTTTGAAACTTCAAATGCTTATTAGTCATGATCCATATATTCATGCTGTGTCCCACTGATGCGGCCCTGTGCCCCAAGGTCAAGGTCAAATGACTTGGGTTAAAGTTTTTGTCCAAATTTTCGTTAAAGTTTTCATATACCTACATTTATCCCGTCAACACAGTGCGTATGTGCCGTGAAACACGGTGCCGTGAAACATTTTTGATATCCAGTCAATACTACTTTTGCATTTTACAGCCATTTGTAGGTGTTGACGGGATAAATAGAATAGTAGGTTAGTGCCGTAAATGGGAAAAAATATCTGGCGCGGCACAGAAACGGGATGTGCTCGGCAGAGCCTCGCCCATCCCGTTTCCTGAGCCTTGCCAGATATTTTTTCCCATTCACGGCACTAACCTACTATTCTCTATCTATTTTCCTTATTTCTGAACAAAAGTATATGTTGTGACCACTCATTTGAACCGTCTCGGCGAGACGGTTCAAATGAGTGGTCACAACATATACTTCTGATGAGAAATAAAGAAGTTCTTGAGCCTTGCCGGATATGTTTCCCATTCACAGCACTAACCTATTCTCTATTACTATCCCAGTAACTGTAAGTCAGAATTGCTTGAAACTGTGTTGCTTATTGGTCATCATCCATATATTCATTCTGTATTCGCATTAAAGTTTTGTCAAAATTTGCATTAAAGTTTTCAGGTACCTACTTTCTCTGTAACCGTAAGTCATATTGGAACTTTATATGCTTATTAGTCATCATCCATACATGTACAATGACGAACAGTGCATATTCTGATCAGTCTGTGCGGATGCACAGGCTGATCAGAATATGCACTGTTCGTCATTATATACAATGTGTGTCTAGGGATGGTGCTTTGTTTTACATACAACCCACGTCATACGTCGTATTGGCTTGAACCTTTATATGCTTATTAGTCATCATCCATATATACAATGTGTGTCTAGGGATGGTGCTTTGTTTTGCATACAACCCACGTCATAAGTCGTATTGGCTTTATATGCTTATTAGTCATCATCCTTATATACAATGTGTGTCTAGGGATGGTGCTTTGTTTTGCATACAACCCACGTCCGACCGCCCAAGGTGCAGACATGCAGGCCGCGGCCATCTGGTTTATTGTAAATATTCAGTTCTGATTTTGGAATTTTCAGGTAATATATGGGATTTAGTACTAAACCCATTGACCCAGCCCTTAATGACCTTAGCTGTTGATAGGCCGTTAAACCCCCAACAAACAAACAGTCACCAGTGCTCCAGATAAGATGCTTATTTACTTAAATACTGAATTAAAATGGCCAAAATCCCAATTGAGATCAGAAGTAGTGAGTATCAAAAAGCAATGAAAAATTTGTGGTACCTTTATCATGCTGCAGAAAACAATAAACAGACAACAAATATAGAATATTTTTCTTATTTTTCCATGACAAACACATACATGTACACATACACATACATGTACAATGAGACAATTCTAATGAAATGCCAAGACGTGTTTTCATTTAGAAGCAAACAATTCAATAAGTGCTGTCTGCTGATGTGTAAACAATAGTTTTATTTTATTTTACCCAATTAACATTTTGAAATACCCAATTGCTTTAGAAATGATGGAGCCATTTAAGGAAAATATCGTAAATTTTGTAAATAGTTTTCATGAGATATCTTAGGTACCAAATCACATGACATGTCTCATAATTAAATTTATGATTCATAAAATAAAATGGTTATGGAATACAATCATGTTTTTAGCTCACCTGAGCGAAGCTCATAAAATAAAATGGTTATGGAATACAATCATGTTTTTAGCTCACCTGAGCGAAGCAATGTGTCCGTCGTCCGTTTTCGTCGTCCGTCGTCCGTCGTCCGTTCGTGAACATTTTCAAACGTCTTCTCCTCGGTAACCATTCGGCCTATAGTCACCAAACTTCATGGTCATGGTCCTTAGGTAGGGGGATTACAAAATTGTTAAAATGACGTCATTTGGTAATCCAAGATGGCTGCCGTCTAAAAATAGCACAAATTCTTCAAAAATCTTCTTGTCAAGAAACGCCAACCGGTTTTCGACAAAACTAGGTAGAAATGATCGATGTACAATGCTCTTTCAAATTGTTAAACTGGTGACCCGGGGTCAAAAATGGGCGTGGCCCGTGGGGTCAAATTGGGGTCAAATTTTATTTTTGACCTAATATGGTCTTGTCATATATCAAATCGAAGGTATCAACGAAGCGATCACTCTGGTGCATTTATTGTTGAAATCGGATGGTTATGTCATCCAAGACGGCCACCGAAAGGTCAAAAGGTCGTTCTTTTATTAGAGATCTCAAAATTCTTCTTCACATGAACTGCTTGGCCCATGGTAGCCAAACTTAAAAATTATGGTCCATGGGTGAAGCCTTTTCAGATTTGTTAAAATGGAGGTCATCGCTAATCCAAGATGGCCGCCGTCTAAAAATAGCATAAATTCTTCAAAAATCTTCTCGTGAAACGCCAGCCGGATTTCGACGAAACTTGGTAGGAATGATCGATGTACAATGCTCTTTCAAAGTTGTTAAAATGGTGACTCCGTGGGTCAAAAATGGACGTGGCCATTGGGGTCAAATTTTATTTTTGACCGAATATGGTCATGTCTATATCAAATCTGGTACATTTTTTGTCGAAATTGGATGGTCATGTCATCCAAGATGGCCGCCGAAAGGTCAAAAGGTTGTTCTTTTATTAGAGATTTCAAAATTCTTCTTCACACGAACCGCTTGGCCCATGGTGGCCAATCTTCAGTTATGGTCCATGGGTGAAGCCTTTTCAGATTTGTTAAAACGGAGGTCGTCGCTAATCCAAGATGGCCGCCGTCTAAAAATAGCACAAGTTCTTAAACAACCTTCTCATGAACCGCCAGCCGGATTTCGACGAAACTTGGTAGGAATGATCGACGTAGAATGCTCTTTCAAAGGTGGTGACCCCGGGGTCAAAAATGTGCGTGGCCCGTGGGCTCAAATTTTATTTTTGACCAAATATGCTCATGTCATATCTCAAATTGAAGGTATCGATGAGGCGATTACTCTGGTGCAATATTTGTCGGAATTGGATGATTATGTCATCCATGATGGCCTCCAAAAGGTCCATTTATTCAAGATTTTGAACGTCTTTTTCTCCGAAACCACATGGCCGATGCTGGCCAAACTTCATAGTAAGTTAAGATCCTTGGGTGAAGCATTTTCAGAGTTGGTAAAATGAGAGTCATCACTTAATCCAAGATGACCGCTATCTAAAAATAGCACAATTTTTTAAAACACATGAACTCAATGTCACATTCTCCTCTGGTGTTCATGGAGTCGGGTGAGCGAATTAGGGCCATCATGGCCCTCTTGTTTTGTTTTGTTATGGAAGATCTGAACATTTGCTGGCCTTTGGAGTTTGTTGGATTTAACCCTTTCAACCCTATCTAAAATGGGCCCGTTTCACTATAAAACTTCATACGATTAGGAGGTTTGTAAAGTGGAAAACTAACATGGAGAGCAACATTGGCATTATCAGCCGATTTTCACAAATATTTGGTGGATTTGTTCAGATTTAACCCTTTGAACCCGAAATCCCGCTAATATCAGTTTATGCAAAAAGTGCAGATCCAGATGAGCCGGCTCGTAACGAGCCGTCTCGTCAGGATCTGCACTTTTTGAACGTAATTTTAATATTTCTTAGAACAAAAACACCCCCTTTTCATAAATGGACGAATCTGAAAATCAGTTTGTGACCATTGGATTGGTCAGAACATTAGCATATCACAGTCCATTCCAGTTCCTTAGGGTTGAAAGGGTTAAAGATATCTGCATGAGGAAAATTGTCGCAGTTTAGTGAAGTGGGCCGCTGGAATGGACAGTGTTATGATAATTTTCCAAACAATCCAATCGTCACAAAATGATTTTCAGACTAGTCCATTTATAAGAGGTGTGTTTTTTTTTCTCTAAAAAATATGAATATTACTTGCGAAAAGTGTAGATCCTGATGAGACGGCTCGTTGCGAGCCGGCTCATCTGGATCTACACTGTTTGCAAAAACACCTCTAAAGAGGTCTGTTGTGTTGAAAAGGTTAATTGATAAAATGCTGAAGTAAAGTTTATTCATATGTTGGTATTTATGATAAAAATGTTGGGTACAAATGACGCCGCCCTGTCTGTCTGTCCGAGATTTGTATTAAAGTTTTCGGCTCCCTACTATCTCTGTTACCGTGGAAACTTATGTGTCATCGTAAATATTTTTATTCAATAGCCCGTCCATGCGGCCCTTGTGCTGAATGTCAAATAACTGCGTTTTTCAACCCGGTTAGCTCGGTTGGTAGAGCTATGGTCGGTAAACCAGAGGTCCCGGGTTCAAGTTTCATTGTCGGCTGTTCATTCTTCTCGCTGTGACGTTCTGGCGCCCAACGAGGAACCGTGACTTACAAATACTGCCTAAAATGTCCAAGACAGTGTCGGAGACAAATTGAACATGGAATTCAGGGACGAATTTCACTTGGGCAGGGGAGTATGTCACAATACCTACGTAACTCACTATGAGGAGTGCGTATCTGTTGCCGGTTAGCTCAGTCAGTAGGGAGATGGTAAACCAGAGGTCCCGGGTTTGAGTCCATTGGTCGCATAGACATTTTTCCGTCCGTGTGACACAATTGATTGATGTACTCGGGTTGTGAAGACAAAACTATAACTCTTCGTCGGGCTGCATGTGCAATGTATTGTTTAACGGTTACAAACAAATAAAAGATAACAAATAATTTAACCCTTATACCGCTACTCACAACAATTGTCGTCTGCTCTTGCTTTTACATCTTACCTTATTTCTCAACAAAAACACGTTTTGACAACACTTCAGAATCAATGGAAATGATTCTGCAGTGCATGTTTTTGATGATAAAAATGCAACATAGAAAATATACAGCAGACGACAAAAAAAATAAGATAGCGGTCTAAGGGTTAAAGGCTGGAAGCAAGTATTGTCGTCTGCTGTGGTTTTTTGTTTGCATATACTGTTACCATTATCCTTGTGTCAGTGTGTGTGTCCTGTTTTTCCACTTTATGGTTCATGTCTTGTCAGCACATGAGAATTGTTTCCACAACACATTTTTATTAAGTGAAAAAATGATAATAAAAACTAGAAAATGTGTTCATAGAACACGGATGCCCAACACATCGCTTTGATAGTAAACAAGTACAAAAGGGGGAGATAATCTGTGTCAAAGCAAAATTAGAAAATTATTTTGTTGAAAAGGGGGAGATAATCCATTACACAGGGGTCGAATCAAAAAATGAAATGAACTGTGCGCATCTACTCATCATAAGGAAGCTACATACGATTTAAAAGTTTTAAGAGTTATAAGGCAAAATTGGGATATTATAAGTTGAAAAGGGGGAGATAATCCTTTACCCGGGGGTCGAATAAAATATCGAAATAAACATTGCGCATCTACTTATCATAAGGAAGCTATATACCAAGTTACAGGTCTGTAGCTAGTATACGGTTTAAAAGTTTTACGAGTTACAAGGCAAAATTGGGATATTCTAAGTCGAAAAGGGGGAGATAATCCATGATGTGGGGGTCGAATCAAAAATCAAAATGAACGGTGCGCATCTATTCATCGTACCAAGCTTCAGGTCTGTAGCTAGTACGCAAAAATCGAAATAAACTTTGGTGCATCTACTCATAAGGAAGCTACATACCAAGTTTCAGTTCTGTATCTAGTATGGTTTAGAAGTCTTACCAGTTACAAGGTTGGTGACGGGCGGACGGACGGATGGACAAACAAGGGTAACACTAAATTACGTGGTGGGGCATAATAAAGAGCAGACGGCAATATTTAAATCAGCGTTCCAAGGGTTAAACATCCAACAAAGTAAAAATAAATTAAGAGTATGTTCAAGGTGCATGATCACGTGGTTACAACAACAACAACTGTCGCCCACTCCAAAGTAAGTATTATTTGATATTGTCCTTAATATGCAACGGATTTTGATGAAATATGGCTTAGCAAACGCGTCTTAAAGTGCTGCATTTGGTGGTCCATGGAGTTCGGCACAGACTTATGTCGTTTTTGTGAAGAATCGATTTCCGTAGGAGACACGGATATCGATTCTTTGCAAAAACGACAGAAGATTGGGCGAAAATACAGAGACCACCAAATGCAGCTTAACAAGACGTGTTTGATGCGCCATATTTCATTAAAATCTGTTTCGTAATAAGGACAATATAAAATAATACGTACTTTGAATCAGATGGATTCTGGAAGTTTCAGTACTTGTTGTTGTTGTTAGTACCACGTGATCATACACCTTGATGTTACCCACTATGACAAATGGGGGGCGTTTTTGACCACTGTAACGTCTGATCAGTGTATATCCCCATACAACCTGGTTTTACTGTCTGTTCCACGTTTTTCTGCCGACAAACTTTTGGCTAAACACATCAAATGTAAAAAATATTTAAATGTAATTACTTTTTCACAAATAACAAAAAAGTCACCCTCCCTAAAAAAATTTGTTTCATGAAATACCATCAAATATTGATTTTATAGCGAAAAAAACGATTTTCCTATGGGAATTTAACATGGGGGCTAAAAATATACTTTTTTTCTTAGTTACATCATTTTCAAGCTATCTCGACAGGTTTCGGAGTCAATTTCCAAATTTTTTCGTTTTTTGATCCTTCAGGATCAAAAAACAAAAAGTTTTGGAAATTGACTCCGCATGTTAAATTCCCATAGGAAAATCTTCTTTTTTTTCTCAATAAAATCAATATTTGATTGAATTTCCTCAAATAATTTCTTTTGGGGAGGGTTACTTTTTTGTTATTGATGAGAAAGTACTTACTTTTTTAGATTGAATGTGTTTAATAGCCAAAAGTTTGTCGGCAGCAAAACGTGGAACAGACAGTAGTCTCATGTTTCTGTTTGTGGGCAGCAGGTTCGGAGCATGTGAACCCTTTCAACCCTAAATAACTGGACTGGACTGTGATGTTAATTTTCCGACCAATCCAATTGTCACAAAATGATTTTTTCAGACTAGTCAATTTATGAAAAGGGGATGTTGTTTGTAAGAAAATATGAATATTACTTGCAAAAAATGCAGATCCTAACGAGACGGCTCGTTGCGAGTCGGCTCATCTGTATCTACATTGTTTGCAAACACTGACCTACTATTCTCTATATCCCTGGTTTGGGCCTCTGGTACATTTTTGGCGTCCATGTTACTCGAATCTGAGCAGAATCTGATTATACCCATTATAAAGGTACCGGTAATAAGACTAGTGCTAATCCTATTAAGTTTACGGAGTGGGGCCAATTGGCTGTTGTGCTGAAACTCCACCCACCCACAGGTTGAAGTAACGGACCAAGGTCCATAAATAGATTAAATATGCCTAAATTGTTTATACTCCCTCCATATAGACTTTTTTTAGCTTATTATTTTTTCATTTATTGATGCTTTTAGGCATATTTAATCTATTTATAGACCTTGTTCCGTTACTTCAACCTGTGCACCCACCCTCCCCACCCCATCAGTACCGGTGAAGTACAGGATTCGACCCTGTTAACCCTGCCTAAAATGACACTAGCTGTTGACAGGCAGTTAAACGCCATTAACCGCTATCTTATATTTTTTGTTGTCTGCTGTTTATTTCTATTTTCCATTTTTATCATCAAAACTATGCTTTGACGGCACTTTAGAATAATTTACAACATGCTTTGACAGCACTTCAGAATCATTTCCATTTGAAATGATTCTGAAGTGCTGTCAAACCATGTTTTTATTGAGAAATAAGGCAATATATAAAAGCAACAGCAGACGACAATTGTTGTCAGTAGTGGTCTAAGGGTTAATGAAATAAATACATGTAAATGAAATTTCTGATAGAGGCATCAAGAAATCTAGAATGTTTCTCAAAGTTGACATTGAACAGTGTAGGGCATATTTGACTACTTAGAGTCATAAGTTGACCAGGGGCTATACTGGTAGCAAATTCAATAAACCACCTTTTGTCATGGTGAGTGACATGTATGTACACAGAGCTCCAGATAAGTTTTGTATCTAAAGAGTATTATACAGGCGCGGATCCAGGATTTCGGGTTAGGGGGAAGCGTAACTATTTTGCAATACTTGACTATATTATCGAACGAGCTAAGCTCGTTCGATAATATAGTCAAGTATTGCAAAATAGTCGAGATAGCGCTAGGGGGGTCCGGGGGCATTCCCACCCGGAAAATATTGCAAATCTACATCGCATTTCCTGCGTTCTGGCGCATTTTGGAGCAAAAATATTGACACTGTCACAGTATGTTTAGACCTGATTTTTGATTGAAAACGTTTAAATTTTGAAACAATAAGAAAACGACCGAAAAATGCATGGAAAACATGGCACTTGGCATGAAACGTGCCTTGTAACTTGTAAAAAATCTTTACTCGGCGAATTTTAGGGGGGGCGTGGCCGGGTCCGCCCCCCCCCCCCCCCCCCACCCCCCCCCCCCCCCCCCCCCCTGAATCCGCCCATGTTATACGTCCGTATTTCAAATTCAATGTGTATTTTACTTTTACAAATGTAATATTGGATTTTCTTCCTTATTAAAGGTACATGTCCACTCAGTCGGCACAAAATGTTCTTTATAGGAATTAAATAAGTGTATAATTGTGTCACCATTCCACCAGTTCTAAACATTACGAATACCCGCTATACAGATATAATCATTTAGTAATATTTATTTTACGGATAGTGACTCGCGGTGGTATCAGGCTATTTTCATATGCAAATGAGGCATGATATTTTTTCATTATTTATACTAATTAAATGCGTCACCTGAAACAAAAATATTTTCAACAGATTATAAAGTATGATCATTGCACATAAAAAAATAAATACAGAGAATAAATAGTAATGTCCTTTAACATTTTAAGGAAACACGGTTATCGCCCCTAGTATCAGTGTGGAAAGTTACGTCTGATATAAAATGTATAATAATGCCAGTCAATATGTGGGGTAATGGGGAATGAATGTTTATTTTGCCAGAAAATGTCTCAGATAATGTCTCTGATATAAAAAAAACATTGTGTGCCTACTGAGTGGGCATGTACCTTTAAACAGGGAACAAATGATAAAAATAAAACAAATTTAAAAATTAATTTGTTATTATAGTGTTAACTGTTTGCTTTTTCAGCTCAACTAAGTAAATTTTAGACTTTGTTACAGTATTTTCACTACTCGATGTGAAAATCAATGAGTATTTTCATATTGCTGTGAGTATTGTGTACTCACACGTTTGATAATCAATGGCATTCTGCTAAAATAAGTGCGTAAAATACGCCAATACACACCTTATCTGGAGCTCTGTACTCTGTCTTATCTGGAGCATGTACAGTACATGTATAATGGCCCCGTTATGTGACGAAAAGTCTGTTTTTTAATTCATACTGATTTCAGAAATGGAATACCATAGATTTCCTGTAAAATATGTTGAAAATGGCCAACAAGTTTTAACCTTTTTTGTCAATTTTCAATGTAACTTGCGAAAAATGTTATTTGTTTTGTTTGAAAATGAATATCAGTGAATTTGTTACTTGTACCTGTGACTGGAGAAATGTGGCTTTGCGACCAGTGTAGATCCAGACCAGCCTGCGCATCCGCGCAGTCTGATATGGATCTACACTGCTCGCCATTCCTACAATGAAACACCCGTCATGCTTCTAGCAAGCAATATATGTCGTTATTACTGTCTGTTCCACGTTTTGCTGTCGACAAACTTTTGGCTATTAAACACATTAAATCTAAAAAATATTTAAAAGTAAGTATTTTTTCATCAATAACAAAAAAGTCACCCTCCCCAAAAAAAATTGTTTGACGAAATTCCATCAAATATTGATTTTATTGCGCAAAAACGATTTTCCTATGGGAATTTAACATGGGGAGTCAATTTCCAAAATCAAAATTAGATTTTGAAAGTCCACAAATAAAAAAATATTTAAAAAAAAATCTTATTTTTAGCCCCCATGTTAAATTCCCATAGGAAAATCGTTTTTTCGCAAGGGGAGGGTGACTTTTTTGTTATTGAAAAAGTACTTTCTTTTAAACATTTTTTAGATTTAATGTTTTTAATAGTCAAAAGTTTTAATGGTCACAAATCCCATAAGCCCCATTTCTCCATTCATGGGCAAAATTATTTATTCTTTCTCTAGATGCACCCTATTTATCCAATATAACAGGCGCACGGATATGAAATGTAGGTGTGGTATATACCCCATGAGTCCGTGGTATCTGTAATCAAACGGAGCCACTCTGTAAACAAACAAATTGTCACGCTCATTTTTAATGTCCGAAAAACTAAATTCCTCCGCATATGCTACATTTAGCACGTTATAAAGTCGGTCGATTTCAAACTTAATCGCTGGATGCCGTAGTCTGGTTACACTATCACAGAATTTACAAACACTTTCGTACAATTCGTCTGTCGTTTCTTTTAAATCCACTATTTCGGACCAGAAAATCAAAAACTCATCCATTTGTGCCGGGCCATTATCACGTGGTGTCCCGTTTCTTGGAAATCGTCGCGACATTTTGTAAACTTTTTGAAAGTCTTTCATATTTTCCAGATCACCAGGCACAAGTTTTGCCGCCAAAATTTGAGTCAGTTTGACGGAATCTAGGAACGACTGGCAACGTCTGGAGAACCAGTCTATATATTTCACCTTGAGTGAATTGAGTTTTTTCACGTGAGTCTTGGTTTGGTATTTCAAGAAGTCCAGTTCTACCATCTTCATGTCGAAAGGCGTCATCTTTGGTGGACCACTGGAATTAAAAGTTTACATTGTATTTATTTTACAACAATTATAAACACGTGTGATAGGACTACTACCAGTGCCTTTGTTGACCGTTAGACTGCTACACACAACAATTGTCGTCTGCTGTTGCTTTATATATTGCCTTATTTCTCAATAAAAACATGGTTTGACATCACTTCAGAATCATTTCCAATGGAAATGATTCTGAAGAGTTATCAAAGCATGTTGTAAATTATTCTAAAGTGATGTCAAAGTATGTTTTTTTATGATACAAATAGAAAATAGAAAATAAACAGCAGACGACAAAAAATTAAATAGCGGTGTAAGGGTTGACATAAATGTTGGTGGCATAATGGCGGTCTGTAATGTGGGAGAAAACTGGAGGACACCCACTTGTCTGATTTTTTTTGTAAACATGTATTTATTCTTCCCGTAATTGGCCTGTGTCACAGGTGGAAGACTCGGACTTGTGACACGAAAACATGCCCATTACCCAACCCACTTGGTCTCATACAGTTCTATCTTCTATTATAGAAGATAGAACTGTATGAGAACAAGTGGGCGGGGTAATGGATTTTTAGTAATGGGCATTTGTTTTTGTGTCACAGGTCCGAGTCTTCCACCTGCGGCCTGTGGTGGGTCGGGAACATCCCCCACAAACCGTACATTGTCACCTCGTTAAAATGTGCCAGTGTATATCTATATAAGTGCATGTATTAACCCTTAGACCACTACTCACAACAATTGTCGTCTGCTGTTGCTTTTATATCTTGCCTTATTTCTCAATAAAAACATGGTTTGGCAGCACTTCAGAATCATTCCATGGAAATGATTCTGAAGTGCTGTCGAAGCATGTTGTAAATTATTCTAAAGCGCTGTCAAAGTATGTTTTTGATGATAAAAATGGAAAATAGAAAATAAACAGCAGACGACAAAAAAAATATGATAGCGGTGTAAGGGTTAAACTATGTTTAACCCGTTCACCCGCATATGGTTTTCTTCTCTTCCCTATTGGATTTTCAAACCCACTTGTCTGATCTGGTAATAACCAGATCGTGTCATGTGACCAGGTGGAGAATTGGACGCAGTCACATTGGTGGGGTGGGGGTTGGTTGGGAGCTAGACATAGCACTATGGCTTTACTACCGTTACATAGCAAATAATAAATGATAAAAGTCAGATAATGAAAAATAGAAGTTAAACATGATATAGAGACATGGCATGTTAGTCTAGTTAGGAGCATGTGATGGGTAAATTAACGATCGGGATTCATCCTTACCGTATCCTTTGGCATTCTTGTATGTGAGAGTGGAATATTCCTAATCCTATTGGTTTTAGGAGAAGGGCCCGGGTGACTTTGGTGTGTACCTGATACCAGTACCTGCAGCAGGTTAAATGCAGGATCGAACCCGTTGGCCTGGCCTTAAATGACCTTAGATATTGATATTCAGTTAAACACCAATACATCAAATAATATTGGTGGGCGGAATGGTCATACCAATTGTACCAATCAGCCTTACTGATTTTGGACAAAAGAACGGAGAACATGCTCAGAATTTTCTAAAAATTCACACTCAAAATCACGCAGTTTGGTTGGTCGACACCAACCAAACTGCGTGATTTTGAGTGTGAATTTTTCAATGAAAGTGCATGATTTTGAACATAGGAACAGGGTACATGCTCCAACAGTTACATAAGCATAGTCAGATGATCTATACCGACCAGATATGACGTATGCCATGTGATTTTGTACCTAAGAACATGTGCGATATTTCCTGAAAAATATTTACAAAATTTACAATATTTTCCGTAAATGATGTGGAAAGTTGATCAAATGTTCATAGCAAATACGGAATTCAAAATATCACAGTTTTTGTAAATACATTTCATTAAAATTTGCACATGTTGTTGGTACAAAATCACATGGCTTGTCTCAAATGACAAACGCCTGTTGTTGACAGGCCATTTGACATGACATATAATATGCTTAGTTTTATCTGAACACGATTGCTTAAAGTCATTTGCGATGTGTAATTTAACGATCGGCATTCATCCTTACCAGAATCCTAACCGGAGACCTGGTTTGGCCTCATGTACGTCTTTGGCTTTCTTGTATGTGAGAGTTGAATCTGGTTATTCCCCTGATACGAGTAATATGATTATTCGTAATCCTATTTACTTTTAGGGGAAGGGACCAAGTGACTTTGGTGTGGTATGGATCAGGTTATTCTAATTTCAGGGCTGAATATTTTTTGGTTTTCTATGTAAATATTCCGTTCTGATTTTTATCTGAATATATTAAGGTCGTTTAAATTCATTTATATTTTAAGTGGATAAATTATGTGCATGGTAAATTTATTCAATATTGACATGGCAAAGGTTTGGCATGTATTCGTGTTGGCACATTAATACGCATAATAACATAGGTAGTTGTTCTCTATTTGTGGCTGTGACTGGAGAAATGGAGCTTATGGAGCTTATGGAGCTTATGGAGCTTATGGCCTCTGTAACCAGAGTCTGCATTGATTTTCAGTCTAACAAACAGTGTAGGCCCTTATCATGTTGCACGAGTGTGATAGTGGATCAATAGCAGTTAGACTGGCCATACATGCCCTAAGCCCCATTTCTCCAGTCACAGCCATATTTATGAACAGTGTAGATCATTCAGGTTTCTCTGTTAAACAATTCCATAATCAACATTTGTGCCTGTGCCCATAGGCATTCTGCGTGTTTCGGCTTTCTTCGGTATATATTATAATATATATATATATATGTGAACTGTGGTCGGACACGACCTCGTATCATAACAAAATAGCATGTTTAAAATTGTAATTTTCTATTTATTCTATGTATTTCTGCAGGATAACGATAATTCTCAAATGATCATATGAACTTGCCACTACAATATTGACGTTAGAGTCTTAAGCACATTATTTCATTATGATACCAGGCTGTGTCCGACCTAGGAAAAGGAGCTGTAATTCGATATTATTTGCATAAATATGTTCTGACTATGTTATTTTAGCAAGATAATACTAATTCCCAAATGAACATGTGCACTTTCCGCCAAAATATTCACATTAGCGTTCATAAGTCCTACCAGTTAGTAGCCTTGTTCATATATATAAAGTTAACCGATGAAAGCCTGTGCCTTGGGAAATCGGGCTTGTGGGATTTGTGACCAGCTTAGCTCCTGAAATAATTACATGTAGCGCACTCCTGTGACCCGTTTCACTAAACTTTGTACGACTAAAATGTTTGTACGGTAAGTGCAAATTTAGAATCGTCTCGAAATTTCAATTGATGGAATTACATTTATTGAGCATAGGCTGCATATGCAGCCTATGCTCAATAAATGTAAATCCATTAATTGTTTACAAGAACACAGTGTTAATGTAGAATGTACTGACTATCATAATTTTGCACTTACGAAATATTAGTCGTACAAAGTTTAGTGAAACGCCACGCTGTAGCCTGATAGCGATGTACATGTATATTGCTTTCTGGATGCATGATGGGTGTTCCGTTAAGGGAATGGTGAACAGTGTAGATCCTGATCGGACTGCGGATGCACAGGCTGATCTGAATCTACACTGGTCGCAAAACCCATAAATCCCAGTTCTCCAGTCGGCAAGCCTCGTAGTTCCTACACATTTCCCAACCTCACAAGGTAAACTTGATGGGGAAAGATTTACCGATTTAACCAAAATGTCTAACTAAGTACTCTTATCTACCTACCTAAGTACACTTTGCGGGAGTAATTATATACATGCATTTGTACTGAACTGCATTATTTCAGATAGAGCTAATGCTCGTTGGTATTTCACGATTCAAAATATGCAGAATTATTACAGGTATAGTATATATTAATGAATATTTTTATTTAATTAAATAAAATATTTTCTATAAAAAAATGGCTGTGATAATGTAATAAACACAGTATACCGGATATACTGTATTTATTACATTGTCACAGCCATTTTTTTAGAGACAATATTTTATTTCATTAAATAAAGAAATTCATGAATTTATGATTAAATTGAAAATTGCACCCTCAAAGTGTACTTAGCTAGATAAGTAAGTGTACTTAGCAATTTTTGTGAAATCGGCTACTCCAGTGGCCTATTTCATCAACATTGCAAAGTATACTTTACTAGCAAAGTATACTTTGAGGGAGAAATTTTCAATTTTTTGAAAAATTTATTAATTTTTATTATACTGAATTTATTACATTATCACAGCCATTTAATGGCTGTGATAATGTAATAAATTCAGTATAATAATTCTGCATACTTTTAATCATGATATATATGCATTTGTTAGTTCTATATGAAATAATGCATTTCAGGAAAAATAAATGATTTCTCCCTCAAAGTATACTTTGGTAGTAAAGTATACTTTGCAATGTTGATGAAATAGGCTACAGGTACCTTAACAGACTGTAAATGCAGGAGGACCAATTTTCTGACTGATATAAATTATCAAAACATAAATGTCTTAATTGACGCATTAGCCTTCCTTTATGTTTGCACTAAGTTGTATTATTAAACTCTGCTTGCACTTGAAGGTATTTGTACAGCTTGGCACGATATATAATGAATATATATATATATGGTTACGTTCATAGGTAAACTAGACATGTGAGACATGAGAATATGGCCCATAAGTTTATGGTGCTTGTACAGTAAAACACATCTTGGTATTTCATTAGAATTGTCTCCAAGACCAAGATGTGGTCATGATCTGCAATGTTCACCATTCCATCAATGAAGCGCCCGTTTTCTAAATATACCTAAAAGTATCGTAATTAATTTTTTTTATTAAGTTTCGTCCCCCTCTGTGGGTAACCCCTACTCGTTTGTTCAAGTTTTTGCACATGTTTTCAGGCACTTTTTAGCTCACCTGAGCTATTGTTACCGCAATGTGTCCGTTGTCGTCGTCTGTCATCGTCCGTGAACATTTTAAAACGTCTTCTCGGTAACCATTGGGCCTATAGTCACCAAACTTCATGGTCATGGTCCTTAAGTAGGGAGATGATTACAAAATTGTTAAAATGACCTCATTACGTAATCCAAGATGGCCACCGTCTAAAAATAGCACAAATTCTTAAAAAATCTTCTTCTCAATAACCACCAACCGGATTTCGACAACACTTGGTAGGAATGATCGATGTTCAATGCTCTTTCAAAGTTGTTAAAATGGTGACCCCGGGGTCAAAAATGGGTGTGGCCCGTGGGGTCAAATTTGGGTCAAATTTTATTTTTCACCGAATATGGTCATGTCATATATCAAATTGAAGGTATCAACGAGGCGATCACTCTGATCCATTTTTTTGTCGAAATCGGATGATTATGTCATCCAAGATGGCCGCCGATAGGTCAAAAGGTCGTTCTTTTATTAGAGATTTCAAAATTCGTCTTCACATGAACCGCTTGGCTCATGGTAGCCAAACATAAAAGTTATGGTCCATGGGTGAAGCCTTTTCAGATTTGTTAAAATGGAGGTCGTCGCTAATCCAAGATGGCCGCCATCTAAAAATAGCATAAATTCTTAAAAAATCTTCTTCTCATGAACCGCTGGCCGGATTCCGGATTTCGACGAAACTTGGTAGGAATGATCGATGTACAATGCTCTTTCAAAGTTGTGAAAATGGTGACCCCGGGGTCAAAAATGGGCGTGGCCCGTGGGGTCAAATTGGGGTAAAATTTTATTTTTGACCGAATATGGTCATGTCATATATCAAATTGAAGGTATCAATGAGGCGATTGCTCTGGTGCAATATCGGATGATTATGTCATCCATGATGGCCGCCAAAAGGTCCATTTATTCAAGATTTTGAACGTCTTTTACTCAGGAACCACATGGCCGATGCTGGCCAAACTTCATAGTAAGTTAAGTTCCTTGGGTGAAGCATTTTCAGATTTGGTAAAATGAGTCATTGCTTTATCCAAGATGACCGGCAGCCAAATTCACAATGTGGTATTTATATTACAGCTCAGTTAATTGAGTTAAATGCAAGCCATTACATATTGACTTAGACAAGGACTTGCTAGCTCACTTGTTCTTAAGGACCCTTTCTATGCCTGATCATCATTCGATTAAAAAATAATTGCTTTGTAAATGATGTGATGAAATATATGTACATGTATAACATATATGTGAACACTGCCTCGTTGCTGTATCCTATACGGCACATGGAGTGGCCAAGGCGGTCATCTTTGTGTGTTTCAGACTTCAGCCAGTTTCACCTCTTCTGGCGTTTGACAAGACATTAATATTGCATGAACCCTTTATAATTTAATTAGAGAATAAGGTTGCTACAACTAAGAAAAAATGATTTCATCTTCGAGATCGTTGCTTTAAAATGACTGTCTGTTTATATATATAATTTTGCGGATTTGAAATTTATAAATTTTGTGTGAATCAAACTACTGTTCAATTAAACATGCAGTTGTATAACTTCAATTAAGCTGTTAATATATGACCTGTAGAGACATGGGGTTTATATGTTTTGTGACCAGTGTAGATCCAGACCAGCCTGCGCTTCCGCACAGTTTGGTCAGGATCTGCAATGTTCACCATTCCATCAATGAAACGCCCGTCATGTTTGTAACAATCAATATAGCTGGATATCAGACTGCATGAGTGTGCTACTGAACCAGGAGCCACACTGGTGACAAACCCCATAACCCCATTCTTCAGTCACAGCCACATATCTAGCCTATTTCACCAATATTGCAAAGTATACTTATCTAGCAACGTATACTTTGAGGGAGTATAGAACTAACCACTGCATATATTTGATGAATAAAAGTACATGTATGCAGAATTATTCAATAAAAACAATTATTATACTGAATTTAATACATTATCACAGCCAAAATGGCTGTGATAATGTAATAAATTCCGTGTAATAAAAATTAATAAATTTATCCTTAAATTGAAAATTTCTCAAAGTGTACTTTGTTAGATAAGTATAGTTTGCAATGTTGGTGAGATAGGCTACTGACCTGTGACTAGAGAAACTGGCTTCATGACATTATTATTTATTATTATCTTATATTTAATGGTAGGAATTGGCTCGAGGACCTTCCGAACCCGGTCATTTGAGCCAAAAATGGCAGGCCAATGACGGTTCCGAATTTACTAATATCTGCCATACAGTCGAAATATGTGCATTAAATGAAGGAGGCAATGAGGCTTCATGACATTTGTGGACAGTCTACATGTACCTCCTGATCTGTGATGGAATGGGTGTTATGGCATTAGTGTCCTGTCTAAAAATCTAAAAACGTGCATTTTCGTCACACATGCCCGTATTTAATTTTTTGGCCAATAAATCTGATTTGAGGTATTGTTCATTTCATCCGCAGATCCATTTTTATGATGACTTCTTAAAGGCACTGTGACCCAAATGATGTCTAAGATATTCAACATTTTGTTGAATCTGTTAATAATACCCCTTATAAGAGTAATGCAATTGCATGTATTCCTAATCCTACATGTATCACTTTAGAGGAAGGGGCCAAGTGACTGATATGGTATGAACCTGGCACCAGGTCAAGTTGTTCTAATTTCAGGGCTGAATATATTTTTTTTCCGATGTAAATATTCCGTTCTGATTTTGGGATTTCCACCAATACAGTAGGTTGAATGCAGGATCGAACCCGTTGGCATGGCCTTAAATGCCCTTAGCTGTTGATAGGCCGCTAAACACCAATACATCAAATCAACATTTGTTTTTGTTTCATGCACAGCAAATGACTACTAAATAAATCACACCATTTTATTTGATCATATTCCCAAAAGTTTACCGTATCAGACTTCATGTGTGTATAGATCAGGGGTCCGTTTCACTAAACTTTGTACAACTAAAATGTTCGTAAGCGCAAATTTAGAATCGTCTTGAAATTTCAATTGATGGATTTACATTTATTGAGCATAGGCTGCATATGCAGCCTATGCTCAATAAATGTAAATCCAATAATTGTTTACAAGAAAACATTGTTAATGTGATATTTACAGACATCATAATTTTGCATGTACGAACATTTTAGTTGTACAAAGTTTAGTGAAACGACGCCCTGGAGCTAGACTGGTCACATATTCCATACGTCCCATTTCTCCAGTCGTCACATCTATATTTATATGTAAAATTATAAACATTATCTATTTTAGACGATTACAAGCACTTACATGTATACAAATGCTTTTGTTGGTACAGATGGACGCTTAATGGTGGTCCTTAATGTGGGAGGAAACTGGAGTACCCGGAGGTAGCACATTTCTCTGATATAGAGACCACCATAACCATTTCACATACTGCCCTGGTCGAAGATCTAACCCGGGACGGCACACTCGTTTCCAATTGAAAGGGTTAGTGGAAGAACGGGGCTAAGCAAAATTGGGAGTACAAAATACGTGCAGCAATGTGAAAATACGCATCGATTTCCAAATTGGGTAGTGAAAATACAGTAATAGTTGAAATTTACTTGTTCCCTATTTAATAAGGAAGAACATCAAATAAACATTTGTAAAAGTAAAATATGCATTGAATTTGAAATTTGGGGGTATAATACTGTTTAGATACAAAACTTATCTGGAGTCCCTGGGACTTAATCCCCCTTCTTCCACTGACCCCTTCGGTTATTTCAGAACTATCCATACGGGACTTAGCCCTCTTCTTCCACTGACCTCTTCTTCCACTGATCTCTTCAATTAAACTAAGCAGACAACATTTTATGTCCTAAAGCAGGTATTTGGCGGCCATTTTGAATTGTACTAACTAGGTTTATGCATTAAATTTATTAAATACTTTCTACACCACTGGTGCTGCAGTCCGCGGTGGTGTAAACCGTTTCACGTCGAAAAATGCACCGGTTTCCTAATGACCCACTCGGCTCTACTTGTTATTACATAAACTATACGTATGCAGTATCTTAACCATGTAGATGAGTATGAATTTGTCATGAATCCGGCATCTATTTTGACGTGCAACAGTTTACGCCGGCGCGGAGTGCAGCACCCGTGATATACAAAGTATTTAATAAATTGTATGTATGAACATTTGTTGTTCAATTCAAAATGGCCGCCAACTGTATGTGATACATACAAGTAGTCCCTGTATGTCAGATCCACTGTCGAGTTGCTAATACTCCAGCCAGACGCCACGCTCATTCGGCTACTGTTCATCCCGCGTCCATCCATCTCTCTGGTTGCAGGGTTAACCTATAATGAAAGAAAAACATACACAACACTGTTTTGGTATCGTGTACAAACACGTGGTTCCTCAATTAGTGTAGATGAAATTATAAACTTAGGCCACACACAAACATGTTAGAGTCGGGTACAGTGAAACCTTGCTAAACCGGACACCCTGGGAGGTTCCCAGGGTGTTAACGAGGTTTCACTGTAAACCAGGCATTTGATTATTTCCATCCATAGTTGAATGTTATACATGTACATGCGATCATGAACAGACATTATCACCTGAGATAAATGACCAAGAAACCAATCACAATTATGATCACATATGTTTCTTGTTTTCCGGTTTAGAGAGGTTCTCATGTACAGCGAAACCTCTCTAAACCGGACACCCTGAGAGGCCCCCAGGGTGTCCGGTTTAGACAGGTTGCAGCATTTGATAATTCTGGGCCATAGTTGTGTGGCATGCGATCACGAACAGACCTGATCACCTGATATAAATGATAAGGAACTCATCAAAATAAGATCACAGATGTTTTCCTGTTTAGAGAGGTTCCATTGTATCATGTCAAAACACGTGTATGGTTTGTTATTTGGTTCTAAAATCATGTCGAAAAAACAGAAAAGTGATCCTTCCATCTTCGTGGTGGTGGAGTTAACCTGTAAAAGTGATCCTTCATCTTTGTGGTGGCGGGGTTAACCTGTAAAAGAAATTACAGTGGAACTTCTCTAAACCGACACCAAGAAAACAAAAACCTGTGATTTTATCTTTGCCAGAAAAATGTCATATCTACAGAATTCCCAAAACTATCTGCCTCCCTATATTATAACCTGGCATGTGGCACCCCAACTTTAATATGAAAAGTGCACCATTTTATAGCTCTAAGTTTACTATGACAAACTTTATGTGATGTGATATAGAGAATAGTAGGTTAGTTCCATGAATGGGAAAAATATCTGGTAACGCTTAGGACGTTTCCATGCCACGCCAGATATTTTTTCCCACTCACGGCACTAACCTACTATTATATTTATCCCGTCAACACCTGCAGATGGCTTTAAATGCAAAAAAAAACCCAGCCGCATCCTCAAACTCGGAGAATCGACTATGACAACCGCACATATTCATACACAGTGATTAGGTCGTATTGACAGGATATCAAAACTGTTTCACTGTGTTTCACGGCACATGCGCACTGTGTTGACGGGATAAATTAAATTATGTGGCCGTCACCAGAGAAATATTGCGTATGGGATAACTATTTCATCTATATTTTATTTTATATTATCTGTATCCTTATAGCCGAGACCATTATAAAATATGGTCAGAATAACAGCCCGTTCTGTTCTCGCGTTTTGCGAATAAAAGGAAATAAAAGGCTAATCCAGGTCAAAGTAGGTATGTGAATTATTGGTCTGTGCAAGTTTTTTAACAGAACTGCCAAGTAGTAAACCACTCGCTCGTCAGTAAATGCCAGGACAGAATGGCTGTTATTGTGACCATATTTCATAATGACTGGGTCTCAACTATAAAGATACAGATAATATAAAAGACAGAAGAAATAGTAAAAGTCATCCATATAGCTGAGATTATCTAAAATAATATTAGAACACTTTATGAATCAATAGACTATTTAAACGAAACTGACACCAGGTTTATTCTTTTTCGCAGACTTTGAAAAGGCATTTGATACTGTGGAACATCCATTTCTTTTGAAAGTTATGGACCATCTTAATTTTGGTAGCAATATTTTGAATTGGATTAAATTGTATTCGGACGCAAAAAGCTGTGTTACAAGCAATGGTTACTTATCAGACTTCTTTTCAATAAGTAGAGGCGTACGCCAAGGCTGTCCATTATCAACTTACCTCTTCATATTGCCATTGAAATATTATCTAGAGAAATTATTAACGAAAAAGATAACTGGAGTCAAAATCGATGACATAGAATTGAAAAACACGATGTTTGCTGATGATGCAACTTTTATGACAGATGGTACACAGAAATCTTTTTTAAACGTTGATTTACATAAAAGACAAATTCAGTAAAATATCAGGCCTCAAGCTTAGCACAAAAATAATCTATTGTAATGCGAGTGGGTGTTTAGAAAATACAAATGTGTCCTACTGTCCCAATAAGAGTTTTAAATGGACTTCAATCAGTGCAAAAACTTTAGGGATTATTTTTTTTAATGACTACAGCTATTCATGAATACAATATTATAGAGTTCGAACAGTGCCTTGAGAAATGGAAACAAAGAAAATTAAGTTTACTAGGAAAAATTACTGTCATTAAAACATTTGCTGCTCCAAAATTGATATACCCTTTAACAATGTTACTAGATCCTCCTGGCAATATGATTAAACGAATTAAACATAATTTATTTACCTTTTTATGGGACAATAAGTTAAAAGAAACACCAGAATTCAACAATATGAAAAGGGGGGTTTAAAAATGCTGGACATAGATAGTTTTATAAGTTCAATAAGAGCATCTTGGGTGAAACACATATGCGACTCAACAAATATAGGTAAATGGAAATCAATTTATGAAAAAATACTCGGAATATATGGTGGAACATTTATTTTTTAATGTAATTTAAAACCAGATGTTAAACATATCGCAGAAGAAAATAAGTTTTTAAATAATATCATGAAAGCGTGGGTACATGTTAACTATTCCCAAAACAATGAAATGTAATACAGTCAGCTCGAAAAAATGTGGAAGAAATAAAATCTCAACAAAAATGGACAAGCGAGTTTTCAGATGATACTCTATGTTGGCCAAAAATGTACACGTTAAGTTTCAATTGTACTATAGATGACGCAACTTCCAATACAAATACCTGATGTGAATGCTGGGGAATAAATAAATTACTTTATCACTGCAATATTGTGAGTAGTAGCCTATGTGATTTGTGTTCTATATATGTTGAAAGTATAAAACACTTATTCTGGGAATGTACTCATGTGCAACATTTTTGGTCTCGGCTAAGAATTTATAACTGAACTGATGGGTATAACATGCATAGTGAACTTTCAAAACATGTCTATAGGAATAATTGATAATACACTTTTGGCACAACAATTTAATTTCATAGTTATTTTAGGAAAATATTTTGTTTTTCAAATGCAAATATGAAAAACGCGATATAACGTTCGAATCATTCATAAACTACTTGAAGAACAGAATTGAGATACAGCAGGAAATAGCCACACAAAAAAAGGATAAATGAGAACAGCACATTATCAAGTGGGGTAGGTTTAATGTCTGATAAGTTGCAAGCACTTCAAGACAATCAAGCACATTATACATTTATACACATGCATAGATAATGACAATTGTACAACAACACAGGTCTATTTGATATGAACACAAAATGGAAATCCTTCTTTCCTTCTTTTTTTCTCTGCATTATCTCCCCTAACTTTACGCTCTTCTAAACACTACTGTCTAATACATTGTGTATGTAACTTGTCTAGTATAATTAGATACTATTATCATGATTATCATGATTATGTTCAATTGCTAAACAATGTACATGATGTATTGAAAAGTGAAATAAAACATGTAATCATTAAAAAAGAGATTATCTAAGCTAGTTCAAGGTCAAAGAGCACGGTCACTATAAACACACAATATGTACATACCATATATTATTATCTTGCTTTCTCCAAAATATTAATTCCTAAAAACGCATTTCATTATTCTGCAAATTATTTATTACACATCCTAAATTCCCACTCCATAATTTAGCCCTATCAAACAGGTTCGCAATTAAAACTTTTTTATTGCACTCGACAAATTTAACATGTTCTAAAGCACTGGCTGCATGTAGACTAATAATTTGGAAATTATAATTTTAGAATTCCATTTCAGGGGACAAATATTGAAATTTATGATGCATTAGAACAGTTTTATTCAAAATGTATATCACTACATACATGTATTCTTAAATTTACCGAAATAATATTCTGTTACATGTATCCAGAATTGGATTGTAACTTCTGATAGAGGACAAGAATATACCAGTCAGTTGACAATAATTGCATTAAGAGAGGAGATATAATAAGCTTCTGTTTTCGCGATACGCATATCATGCTTATGCATTCATCATTTATATATCAAATAAAACAAATTTTACAGTAATCCGACCAATATGTGCCTTTCTTTTACGGATTTCATATTCCGGACAGCCACTGCATGACTAACTTCCCCTTATTTTGCTTACCACAATTATTTCCCTTTGCGGTCACGTGGGTATATGACGTATCAGTAGTACTTCCGAAATGTATGCATAATACGATTTTTACACGTAATAGTTCAACAGACTACTTAGAACTCGAGTTTATTAGACCCCCGATATAAATATATGGGACTGTACTGTACTGTAAAAATATAAGAATGACCTAGTTACAAACTACATACTGAAATACGACGATTGTTTCGATTAGGACCTACACTGGTCACAAATCAGACAAACCCCATCTCCAGTCGCAGCCACATATAGGACCAATCTTCAACGTAACCCCCATTTGGCAAAACAACGATTTTGTTCTGGAAAACAACTTTTCTATTTATTTGAAGTAAGTCGGTAGGAAAATAGATTAGAAATAGTAAAGAATTTACGGTACATGTGGAAATTGAATATATACTTTTAATTATTTTTATCTGTCAACGAACAAAATATGTGATTTAGTTATATGTTAGTATTCGAAAACAGTATTTACGGAAAAATAAGCGAGTGGACGGACATTCAAATTACACAATTTTAGTCCTGCAATATAACATTCATCCATGTGTAAAAACAAACACATCAAGATTGGATTTTCGGAACTATAGAAAGCACCCTGATGTGCACAGTGTATCTATTATACCATGTCTGTCAAATTGGACTCGACCAATCAGCTTGGCATAGGTGTTGTGATAAGTTTATTTATGGTGGCCACAAGTTCGAAAACTATACGGGCCACCATTCCAAAAATAGTTACATATAAGGTAAAAGCATAAGATAATTACATGTAAAAGATACTTACAGGCAATGCATGAATATGAGAATTAAAATAACGGAGTTGGAATATGTTAAAACAATATAGTTACATGGCATGCACAGTTTTAAAAAATAGCTAAGAATGATATAAATGCGTCATGTAAAAATAAGACTACCATATTTGTATTGTCCAGAAAGGGAACGAGAATGTAATACTAGAGTTATCACCTGGTAAAACGTATTCCCCGCCAGACCTCAACGAGGCCCTAGCAAGGGAATAACAACTACTTTAATCTAGAACGCGAGCACGGAGACCAAAATGTGCAAGCAAAATATTTAAAAATCGTAAAAAAAACTAGTTAAAATATCCCTCTTAAGAAGGTGAAGGCCAGCTTCAAAGTAAGTAAACCCGCTTTCCCAAATATGTAAGCAATTACTATAAAATTTGTTTAAAAACATCTAAAATTTGCATATGTTAATATAATATACACATAGTTACCACAGGGCTGATACTAATTGTTAGCTTGATAACATTTTTAATACGTCTTTATTCGAAACGACTCTTAGATAACAATGTTCGCTCGCATATCAGGATCGGCGGGCAACCTGATGAAATTTGGTTGGAATGGGAATAGACGGATGAAAGGACGTGGGTGGCCCAACCAATGTGTAGTTGTGATGTCGTGGTGCCGGGCGGCAGGCGAGAATAGGTGTGGCCTCGCGGATTCAATGTATACCTGCCACAGTATTGTTGACATCCGTTTGAACGTAGCTTCACACGTCTGTCACTGACTAGGACAGCTAAACAAAATGGATTCAATCAATCCGCATAGAATAGGTGTGGCTTCATTGAATTCAGAATACACCTGTCCAAGATCCACTTCCCTATTTGCCTGCGGTCAAATCATCGGATAAGTTGTTTGCTATGCCGAACTATTAATTAACTATTAATGACCTCCGGCGGCATCCTTTTGAACGCGATAGGTTTTGCGTGCGCACGCGATAGGTTAGCCAATGAAAGCTATCGCGTGCGCACGCAAAACACTATCGCGTGCGCACGCAAAACACTATCGCGTGCGCAAGCAAAACACTATCGCGTGCGCAAGCAAAAGCTATCGCGTGCGCACGCAAAAGCTATCGAGTTCGAACAGTGCCTTAAGAAATGGAAACAAAGAAAATTAAGTTTACTAGGAAAAATTACTGTCATTAAAACATTTGCTGCTCCAAAATTGATATACCCTTTAACAATGTTACTAGATCCTCCTGACAATATGATTAAACGAATTAAACATAATTTATTTACCTTTTTATGGGACAATAAGTTAAAAGAAACACCAGAATTCAACAATATGAAAAGGGGGGTTTAAAAATGCTGGACATAGATAGTTTTATAAGTTCAATAAGAGCATCTTGGGTGAAACACATATGCGACTCAACAAATATAGGTAAATGGAAATCAATTTATGAAAAAATACTCGGAATATATGGTGGAACATTTATTTTTTAATGTAATTTAAAACCAGATGTTAAACATATCGCAGAAGAAAATAAGTTTTTAAATAATATGAAAGCGTGGGTACATGTTAACTATTCCCAAAACAATGAAATGTAATACAGTCAGCTCGAAAAAATGTGGAAGAAATAAAATCTCAACAAAAATGGACAAGCGAGTTTTCAGATGATACTCTATGTTGGCCAAAAATGTACACGTTAAGTTTCAATTGTACTATAGATGACGCAACTTCCAATACAAATACCTGATGTGAATGCTGGGGAATAAATAAATTACTTTATCACTGCAATATTGTGAGTAGTAGCCTATGTGATTTGTGTTCTATATATGTTGAAAGTATAAAACACTTATTCTGGGAATGTACTCATGTGCAACATTTTTGGTCTCGGCTAAGAATTTATCTAACTGATAAGGGTATAACATGCATAGTGAACTTTCAAAACATGTCTATAGGAATAATTGATAATACACTTTTGGCACAACAATTTAATTTCATAGTTATTTTAGGAAAATATTTTGTTTTTCAAATGCAAATATGAAAAACGCGATATAACTTTCGAATCATTCATAAACTACTTGAAGAACAGAATTGAGATACAGCAGGAAATAGCCACACAAAAAAAGGATAAATGAGAACAGCACATTATCAAGTGGGGTAGGTTTAATGTCTGATAAGTTGCAAGCACTTCAAGACAATCAAGCACATTATACATTTATACACATGCATAGATAATGACAATTGTACAACAACACAGGTCTATTTGATATGAACACAAAATGGAAATCCTTCTTTCCTTCTTTTTTTCTCTGCATTATCTCCCCTAACTTTACGCTCTTCTAAACACTACTGTCTAATACATTGTGTATGTAACTTGTCTAGTATAATTAGATACTATTATCATGATTATCATGATTATGTTCAATTGCTAAACAATGTACATGATGTATTGAAAAGTGAAATAAAACATGTAATCATTAAAAAAGAGATTATCTAAGCTAGTTCAAGGTCAAAGAGCACGGTCACTATAAACACACAATATGTACATACCATATATTATTATCTTGCTTTCTCCAAAATATTAATTCCTAAAAACGCATTTCATTATTCTGCAAATTATTTATTACACATCCTAAATTCCCACTCCATAATTTAGCCCTATCAAACAGGTTCGCAATTAAATTTTTTTTATTGCACTCGACAAATTTAACATGTTCTAAAGCACTGGCTGCATGTAGACTAATAATTTGGAAATTATAATTTTAGAATTCCATTTCAGGGGACAAATATTGAAATTTATGATGCATTAGAACAGTTTTATTCAAAATGTATATCACTACATACATGTATTCTTAAATTTACCGAAATAATATTCTGTTACATGTATCCAGAATTGGATTGTAACTTCTGATAGAGGACAAGAATATACCAGTCAGTTGACAATAATTGCATTAAGAGAGGAGATATAATAAGCTTCTGTTTTCGCGATACGCATATCATGCTTATGCATTCATCATTTATATATCAAATAAAACAAACTTTACAGTAATCCGACCAGTATGTGCCTTTCTTTTACGGATTTCATATTCCGGACAGCCACTGCATGACTAACTTCCCCTTATTTTGCTTACCACAATTATTTCCCTTTGCGGTCACGTGGGTATATGACGTATCAGTAGTACTTCCGAAATGTATGCATAATACGATTTTTACACGTAATAGTTCAACAGACTACTTAGAACTCGAGTTTATTAGACCCCCGATATAAATATATGGGACTGTACTGTACTGTAAAAATATAAGAATGACCTAGTTACAAACTACATACTGAAATACGACGATTGTTTCGATTAGGACCTACACTGGTCACAAATCAGACAAACCCCATTTCTCCAGTCGCAGCCACATATAGGACCAATCTTCAACGTAACCCCCATTTGGCAAAACAACGATTTTGTTCTGGAAAACAACTTTTCTATTTATTTGAAGTAAGTCGGTAGGAAAATAGATTAGAAATAGTAAAGAATTTACGGTACATGTGGAAATTGAATATATACTTTTAATTATTTTTATCTGTCAACGAACAAAATATGTGATTTAGTTATATGTTAGTATTCGAAAACAGTATTTACGGAAAAATAAGCGAGTGGACGGACATTCAAATTACACAATTTTAGTCCTGCAATATAACATTCATCCATGTGTAAAAACAAACACATCAAGATTGGATTTTCGGAACTATAGAAAGCACCCTGATGTGCACAGTGTATCTATTATACCATGTCTGTCAAATTGGACTCGACCAATCAGCTTGGCATAGGTGTTGTGATAAGTTTATTTATGGTGGCCACAAGTTCGAAAACTATACGGGCCACCATTCCAAAAATAGTTACATATAAGGTAAAAGCATAAGATAATTACATGTAAAAGATACTTACAGGCAATGCATGAATATGAGAATTAAAATAACGGAGTTGGAATATGTTAAAACAATATAGTTACATGGCATGCACAGTTTAAAAATAGCTAAGAATGATATAAATGCGTCATGTAAAAATAAGACTACCATATTTGTATTGTCCAGAAAGGGAACGAGAATGTAATACTAGAGTTATCACCTGGTAAAACGTATTCCCCGCCAGACCTCAACGAGGCCCTAGCAAGGGAATAACAACTACTTTAATCTAGAACGCGAGCACGGAGACCAAAATGTGCAAGCAAAATATTTAAAAATCGTAAAAAAAACTAGTTAAAATATCCCTCTTAAGAAGGTGAAGGCCAGCTTCAAAGTAAGTAAACCCGCTTTCCCAAATATGTAAGCAATTACTATAAAATTTGTTTGTTTAAAAACATCTAAAATTTGCATATGTTAATATAATATACACATAGTTGCCACAGGGCTGATACTAATTATTAGCTTGATAACATTTTTAATACGTCTTTATTCGAAACGACTCTTAGATAACGATGTTCGCTCGCATATCAGGATCGGCGGGCAACCTGATGAAATTTGGTTTGGTTGGAATGGGAATAGACGGATGAAAGGACGTGGGTGGCCCAACCAATGTGTAGTTGTGATGTCGTGGTGCCGGGCGGCAGGCGAGAATAGGTGTGGCCTCGCGGATTCAATGTATACCTGCCACAGTATTGTTGACATCCGTTTGAACGTAGCTTCACACGTCTGTCACTGATTAGGACAGTTAAACAAAATGGATTCAATCAATCCGCATAGAATAGGTGTGGCTTCATTGAATTCAGAATACACCTGTCCAAGATCCACTTCCCTATTTGCCTGCGGTCAAATCATCGGATAAGTTGTTTGCTATGCCGAACTATTAATTAACTATTAATGACCTCCGGCGGCATCCGTTTGAACGCGATAGGTTTTGCGTGCGCACGCGATAGGTTAGCCAATGAAAGCTATCGCGTGCGCACGCAAAACACTATCGCTTGCGCACGCAAAACACTATCGCGTGCGCAAGCAAAACACTCGCGTGCGCAAGCAAAAGCTATCGCGTGCGCACGCAAAAGCTATCGCGTGCGCACGCAAAAGCTATCGCGTGCGCACGCAAAAGCTATCGCGTGCGCACGCAAAAGTAAACAATATGTCCATGTCCCCTCTGTGCCACCGTAATTAAACGACAAAAACGAAGAAATTATGCAACAAATAAATGATGTCCGTAAATCCGAACGATATTATATAAGAAAACCTTCATCCACCAATCAGGTAAGCTGTACTACTGCTACGTCATAGCGGTTATTTTTACAGTGACACCTCGCGGCAGTAGGTCGCAGTAACGGGAGATAAGCGATGACCAATTCATTGCATGGCTCTGTATAGGTGTCAGATAAGGTGCGATATGAGAAATCTCAATATCACGAAAAATACAAACGAACCGGAAATCGGTTATCAGGGTCGCCTTTGTTGTTTTTAGAGCATTTTGAAGAAAATAAGTGAGTTTGTAATGTGACCTTTAATTAAGAGAAAACGAGACTGTGTTGTATATGTAACAACACCATTTTTCGTCTTTTGATCGGCATACACCCATGATTGCATGATAAACATGCAATGTTTTGTTAAAATGCATCTTGAACTACCAAAATGATGAATTACCTGTGTAGACCGGTGTGTGTGCAGACTGATCACATCTCTATTCTAATCAAAGTCTACAGCTCGGACAAATTTAACAATACCTGTTTTCTTGTGATCCAGTCCTACATCACAGGAAAACATACACAGCACAGGGTAGGGTAGTTCTGTGTGACAAAATCTCAGCAACTTTGTGTGTGTTGTTGTTGCAAATAAAGAGAATAACAGATTGCAAAAATAGATTTGCAGCCGTTCTATCACATAGAACTAAGGGTAGGGAGTCTGTGTGGGCCATGAATCACGCACAGTCAGAAACAAATACCTGTATACACTTCTCAGTTAAAACAATGGGAAAATAGACAACTTACAGAAATGGACATTCTGCTCTAAATTTCTTGTCTCATAAACTACCAAAGTTTTTGGTAAATGTGGCTGTAGCTGGAGATATCGGGATTATCAGTTTTGCGGCCAATGTAGATCCAAATCAGCCTGTGCATCTGTGGTCTGATCAACACTGTTCGCCATTCCATCACCCATCATGCTTCTAACACGCAATATATATCATTAGCAGGCTATAGAATGTGCTATTTGATCAGGATATACACTGGTGACAAATCGTATAAACCCCATGTCTCCAATCACAGCCACAAATGGTAAATATATCAGGCTAGTTTTTAGGACAGAAACAAAAGAATCACCGTGATCATGATGAGGATATACACTGTTTGATGCCTGGTTACAATACAAAAACCCGATTCTCATCCAGCATTTGACTTTGTTACATTGTAGCATGAGAAAATAACTTATGTGCCAATTAGCGAGCGATTACCACATGACAAACTGTTTGGCCCCATAGCAGTGCATAGGTGGGTCGCAGCAGGTCGCACGTCGGCGTTCGCGGTGACTGAACTCTCACGTATTGGCACTTATTTTAGCATGTTGGCTAGTTTTTAGGACAGAAAAAAAAGAATCACCGTGATCATGATGAAGATATACACTGTTTGATGTCTGGTTACACTACAAAAACCCGATTCTCATCCAGCATCTGACTTTGTTACACTGTAGCATGAGAAAATAACTTCTGTGCCAATTAGCGAGCGATTACCACATGACTAACTGTTTGGCCCCATAGGTGGGTCGCAGCAGGTCGCACGTCGGCGTTCGCGGTGACTGAACTCTCACGTATTGGCGCATTTATGCACTTATTTTAGCAGAATACGCATTGATTGTCAAAAGTGGGGGTACAAATTGAGGCATGATATTTTTTAATAAACGGACATTACTATTTATTATTAGCCGATCTATTTATAGATCGGCTAATATATTGGTTATCCATCGAATTCTGAAAAAGTTTGTAGCAACCCTTTTCTCCGCTATTCGGTAATCTACGAACGCGAATTTTTCTGTATCACTTCCAAATTGCATCAACCGATAAAGTTTGCATTTCTGGCAATTATCTCCGTTTAAAACTTTACTTGTAGCCAAATAACACAATTTTGAATACGTAATGAGCTGAACACCGGAAGAGATTTTTTAACCCGGAAGTTATTGTTGTTGAAGTCCATAGTTGGCTCTAATGGCCATATACGCTAACATACGACCGATTATTTTGGGCTAATTTTAAATGCTTTTATTTATTAAACAGAACAAGTTTCAGCCACGTATAATCGCGTAAAATGTTTTTATTCGGCTAATTTATAATCGACCTCTGCTCAAAATCTCCTTACTAGCAACCCCAGCATTTTCGGGTTTATCCCAGCATCTCGGGTTTATCCCAATGGATCGCGTATGCGCGTCATTTGACGCTAGTTAATATTCACAAAATTTTCCACCAATCAAAACGAAGAATTGCCCTTCATAGCGAACTTTGTTTACGTATCATGCAGGGATGGCAGGGATGCATCCAGCACGCGCGATTGCGGCAATCCCCCTTAATTATTGTCAATGCCGCAAATTATTGATTGTCTTGCGCCCGACATCGCGCAAAAAATCACGGATGGGGCACATTAGGCCAATCTGGGCATGTGCCTGAATACGCAGGAGCTTGCGTCTATTTTTAGATGACACTGTAACCGCTAGATATATATAGATCTGGTAGCTCCGCCCACTCGCTTGCTGCCACAGAATTCGGACAAACACACAGTGATTACAACTTTGTGTATTGCGGAGTGTAATTTGTAGATAAATAGAGCATACAGTACAGGTGTTACGCTGGAATATTTCGCAACATAATGGTGACAACAAAACATTGCTGCTATGGCATTGCTACTATTGGATGGATTTGGGAACGGGTTTCCAAAACCTGCACAAAATCGAGAAAAATGTCAACGCTGGGTACAGAACTGTGGTCGAAAATAGTTTACCATTGACAATGTTACCAGAGACACCTACATATGTTCGATGCACTTTACCCTGATTTGATCGGCTAATAACATCATGCTCTGCATGACTTTTCATTCTCTGTATTTATTGTTTGATGTGCAATGATCATACTTTATAATCTGTCGAAAAAACAATATTATGTTTTCAGGTGACGCATTTAATTACATGTAGTATAAATAATTAAAAAATATCATGCCTCATTTGCATATGAAAATAGCCCGATACCACTGCGAGTTTTTAGAACTGGTGGAATAGTGACACAATTGTATGCTTATTTAATTGCAATGAAGAACATTTTGTGCCTACTGATTGGGCATGTATCTTTAAAGGTCACATGACAAACTATCACTTATTTTCTTCAAACCGCGCTAAAAACAACAACGGCGACGCTAATAACCGATTTCCAGTTCGTTTCTATTTTTCGTGATATTGAGATTTCTCATATCGCACCTTATCCGACACCTATACAGAGCCATGCAATGAAAAAACTGGTTGTCCGGAATATGAAATCCGTAAAAGAACGGCGCATACTGGTCGGATTACTGTAACATTTATTTTATTTGATATATAAATGATGAATACATAAGCGTATCGCGAAAACAGAAGCTTGTTATATCTCCTTTAATAACAGTTGCGTTATCCACCACGCTATTCGCACGATCACCGTGTCCGGGGATCGGCTGCAAGACGGTTATATCTGTTCAGCGCGTCAAATGTCAATTCAAAAATGTCAATCGCTGTGATTATTGACCGACTAATATGACAAAACGTGTCTTATTGATCTGTTTTGTCCCGTGTTCCTCAGCAGACTACGTACTCGAGCATCGTGACAGTATTACAATGACTTCACCCTGGCGGGAGAGACACAGAAATATTCCCAGAGGCGGGGATAGACAGCATAATTTCGATGGTAGATATAGTGAATTCCGTTGTATGACAGCCAACCAACCTGGGGAGGAAACGACATTGAAAGGTGTATTAGCTTGGTTAGCAGTTTTAATTGTCAAAATAGTAGCCCACTATGTAGCTTAGACAACGATGTGACAACATTAATGACCCGTGGGGCCCCTGCTCATTCAATGATTCATGGATAATTGCTTCGTAAATGTGACGGGATATATGCATAACATACATATGAACATTTTCTTACTATATCCCACACAATGCATGGAGTTGCCATGTCGGCCATCGTAGAATGTACATGCCATCGGCCAATTTTACCTCTTATTGCGTTTGACACATACCACTAATAATATGACAAACACATGAATAAAAGTTGGTGCAACATGATGGGGATACATCAGAATACAGAGCGCTATGCCATGTTTTCATCAAATTTGTATACAAAGGCTGATATCTGAAGGGTGTTGATCCTTTTTAAAAATGCTTGAGAATTCAGCAAAGACTGTAACAGTAAGAACAATACACAGTGCTGTAGATATATTACCATACATACTGCATCGATTCCAGTGAATTGTAAATAGTTATTGGTGTATTGTCACTACTGTCTACTTGCCTGCAATGCGAGTAAATACGGATTTTACCTGTGTCATATGTACTTCTAATAATAGACAATGCATCATTTTTACATTTTACACATTGAATAACTGTCCATTGCATATTTTGTGAGTGATGGTAGAAAAGCTCAGATATCTAGCGGTTTATATAGTCTGCTGAAATAATATTTATAGGACTTTGTCGTCCTATATATCTTGGACGGATTGCACCAAATATTATTAGATCTGCTGCCATATTATTGGCTGTAGGTGTCAAACGCTCCAAGTGGTGAAACTGTCCGATAGCATGTACAAACTAAAATGGCGGAGATGGCAACTCAATGCTCTGTATAATATACTCTTAAGAAGAACAGGGTCAGATACATAGATATTCAGTCACATGTATGATTCTACTACATTTGAAACAAAATGTCATATTTGATATAGTCAGTCCTTAAAAATGGTATGCGCGTTTGATTAGCCTCGTTTCTTATGAACTAAGTGAACGAGTTTCTTATGAAATAAGAAGTGAACGAGTTTCTTATGAACTGAATGAACGAGTTTAATAAATATCATATTAATTCATCACTCATGTAAAATCCGATATACATTGGAACCTCTCTAAACCGGACACAAGGAAAACACATGTGATTTTATTTTTATGAGTTTCTTGGTCATTTATCTCAGATGATAATGTCTGTTCGTGAATGCATATCACACGGCTATGGCTCATACTGATCAAATGCCTGATTTACAGTGAAACCTCTCTGAGGCGGACACCCTGGGGACCTCCCAGTGTGTCCGGTTTAGAGAGGTTTCATTGTATACATGGTTGACGCCAGCTACTATGTATACTCAAACGATATCACGTGATACATTGGACTCTCTAAACCTGACACCCTGGGCGGTCCCCATATGTCCGGTTTAGAGAGGTTCTACAGTATAAGGGCAATATTACTACTTCAACACATTCGCGGGTGTTTTGCGATCACGAACGGACATTAAAGTGTGAGGTAAACGACAACTAAACAAAAGTAACAACAGCTAACTGTTCTGTGTTCAGTTTACAGAGGTTCGACTGTATTTACTAACAATCGATGATTCGACTACGGATATATTATAGGAATGAATGGCCTTTTTGTGGAATTTATCGGGGATATAAACTTGGAAAAGTCGCGGGAATACTGGACGAGGCCTGACTTGGAAAAGTCGCGGGAATACTGGACGAGGCCTTCAGGCCTCGTCCAGTATTCCCGCGACTTTTCCAAGTTTATATCCCCGATAAATTCCACAGAAAGACCATTCATTCCTTATAATTCCAGCATTTGAAATCAAGAAAATGTGTTTATTTTCCGTTTTCTTAAGAATTATTTTAACTGCGCCTCACGGTTACGGAAAGTAGTTCGGCGTGGGAGTTTACTGGGATATAAATTTTGGACTGAGACTTGCTACAGGCCAATCAAATGTTAGGGAATTGTGTAAATATTTTTGTGCTGGAATTATTACGCCATATTCGGTGACAAGATTAATCGATTACGGAGATTTAGTGTTTTCATTTAATGCGCGATCCTGGCTAAAACAACCATACGACGTTAGCATCAAGTCTAGCCGCAACTCAGCATGCACATTCACGCTGTCTTATCGGACAAACACGGTTCACTGCGCATGTACAGTGAATGCGAAATAAAAAAAATGAAACTGTGTGAAACAGTAACTTATACGGTTATGAATAAATGTATTTATTTGTTTGTAGATAGAGGACACATGCATTCATATTATATTGAAAATTGATCACCACCGGGTTGACTATTTTTCAGACAGTAATCAAACTCGAAATGTGTTTACCGATATACAACACCTTACGGCTGCCGATATTGCGTCTAAAATTTGCTGATCGAATATAATTTGAATGCATTTATGCAATTAAATTATTTTAATAGATGTAGAAAAAAAATGTTTGGTAATTTATGTAATGCATATATGTGCCAACAATGCAGGGCACCACGTGATAACAATCAAAATATTTGACAAGATATGCCATATAAAAGATTTGTTTTCAAGTTTTATCTTAAAATGTCCACATATCTTGCATAGTGAACCGATACTTTAACCATACATAACATAATAGCATTGCTGTATAGTGTACGATACACTTCCGAGGTGTTTCTCAGTAAGCAAAATGATGTCATATACCATTGCAGGCCCGTACGCAGGGTGCGACGGGTGCGTACTCATCCCCGTTAACCCGTTCAACAGGCCTGTATAGTGGTATTGGCAAAAAGTGTAGATCTGCACTTTGTGCAAGTAATTTTCATAATTTTGAGAACAAAAACACCTCATGTTCATAAATGGGCTGGTCTCGAAATCATTTTGTGATGATTGGAATGTGTTGCAAAATTAACATATCAAAATCCATTCCAGTTATTTAGGGGTGAAATAGTTAATCTGCCGAGGTCTGTCCGTGAATGTGCAAAAAAACAATGTTTAGCCCTTCGCGCCGTCGATAACGCACCCCCCTAAATTAATTCCTGCGTACGGGCCTGCATTGCCTATTTATAAAGTGCTGGCTGGTGTCAGATATATGTTTGTTTGTTTTTACTAATAACGGAAGTATTTTATTGATCGAACTTCGTAAGTCAATATTAACCCATTACGTACATTCTGAATACATTTTTGAAATAAATGTTTTCTTTTGTTATGGCGTGTATGGTCAATTTAAATTCGGCAGTGGCGAATGCGCAGACTTATATGGGTCTACACTGGTCGCAAAGGTCATAAGCCCCATTTCTCCAGTCACAGTCATCTATAAGTTTATTCTTATGCTACGAAATGTCAACTACGTTTTCCATTAGGCCATGCACAATAATGGTGGATCGAATGTTATATTGACACTTCAACGCTAGTCAATGATAAATAGGCTGGCTTGACAAAAGCGGCTTTACGGCGTGTTAGTACCATCGTCACTAAGCAGGGCCCCATTTCATTAAAGTTCTTACCACTAAAATGTTCGTAAGTGCAAATTTAGGATAGTCTGGAAACTTCAATTGATGGATTTACATGTATTGAGCAGAGGCTGCATATGCAGCCTATGCTCAATAAATGTAAATGCAATAATTGTTTACAAGAAAACATTGTTAATATGAAATTTACAGAGTATCATAATTTTGTACTTACGAACATTTTAGTCGTACGAAGTTTAATGAAATGTGCCCCAGATTTGAACTGAATAAGTACGATATAGTTTGTTTTCAGTTTTCATTAGTTCGGCCCTGCATCACATCGCTACCAATTAATTTTTACAGTGCTAAGTACGATATATTGGTTTTTGTTTTGCCTTTTCTATAATGTTTCGGTCAAACATAACTTCGTTGCCAAGTGATTCTGACACGAATTGTTGACACGAACCCGACACGCAATAATAAGTGTCGTGGTTTGGTATCGTGTTAGTAGTTAAGTAAGCTATATGTGTATGCTAGCAAGTAATTCATTTGAAAGCGATTATGCCGGTTATTCAATGCCTTATGTATTTACTGTGTCGTTCATATATTTATGTAATCCGCTTAATCGCAAAACGTATTACCTTGAAGCTTATTTATGTTAATGATTATGTATAAGTTATAGTTCACATATTGGATATCTATTGACTTAAATGAGAAGGAGCAATAGCCACCGTAGTATTTAGTTCCTGAAAAATCCAATATGTGAACAATAACATACTTATAGTTCAGCCAAATGCACAATGCGATGTCCCATCCGCGTATTGCTTTTTCATTTCCTGTCGAACCTATTGGGATTAAACGTAAATATGTGAAATAAATGGAGCACCCACCAAGTATGGCACCCACCATGTCTCGTACTGTACATTACGTTATATACAGAGCATAGCACTGTACGAGACCAAGTGGGTGGTGTAATGGGATTATTAAATGGACATTGTTTTTAGTGTCACAAGTCCGAGTCTTCCACCGGATATAAATTATGTACCCATACTTCCGCGAACATTCTGAGTAATAAATTTAGTGCCGTAAATGGGAAACAATATATGGCAAGGCGTAGGAAACGGGATGGTCGAGGCTCTGCCGAGCACATCCCGTTTCCGTGCCGCGCCAGATATTTTTCCCATTCACGGCACTAAACTACTACATTGTGTATTCTATGTATCCCGTCAACACATACAGATGGCTTTAAAATGCAAAAACATCACCCCAGCCACCGCACATATTCATACGAAGTGATCAGGTCTATTTGGCAGGATATCAAAAATGTTTCACGGTACCGTGTTTCACGGCACATACGCACTGTGTTGACGGGATAAATGGCATTTCTGGCCAGCCTGACTCTCAATCAGCTAGCGAACTCCTACTGTTAAACGTATGCCAGGTGTTTCAGTGACTGAACATGTCGAATAGTGCAGACCCTGATCAAACTGCGCGCATGCGCAGACCGGTCTATGTCTACACTGGCCGCATTGGCCATAAGCCACATTTCTCCAGTCACAGCCACATATGAGACACGGTATGAGATTTTGTACCTTCGGAAATATGCGTAATTTCATGAAATACGTTTACAAAATTTACATTTGTTTGCGTAAATGACGTCAAGAGTTGACAAGATTTTCAGATTTACATATATAATTCCGCATGTACTCTGACATGTTTGTCAACTTTTGACTTCATTTATGGAAAATGTGTTAAATTTTGTAAACGTATTTAATGGAATTACGCAGATGTCCGAAGGTACAAAATCACATGTACGTAGTCTAGTGGAGTTTTCCAAACTTGGAGGCGACAACATAGCAACAGTTGAGCCATCGCATCATGTGAACATGTGAAAACACTCAATTTAGTATTTATCTTATTACAGCAAATGACGTTGCAATTATTTTTGGCTCATGAAACATTTCAAGTTTAATCAATCGATGCAAAAAAGGTATCATATGATGCCAAAAACGATGTGAAAATAAGATTGCTGATATACTAAATGGACCTCGCCGTGGATGTGGTATATGACCCCATCTTACCTTGACGTATGTAATATTATCCGTCCTATCTACACATATTTATAGCTGTATTGACATTTTCCTTCGTCAAACGTCATATTAGGAGTGACTTGTTCATAAGCATAAGACGACAATCAGAATCCACGTATATCCAACCGCGCACAATACCGGACAACACCTCTGTTTGCTGTCTCCAAGATAGATTAAATTTCACCCGTTAAACTCCCGCTTTCGAGACCGTGAAATAAACCTTGTCACCAGTTGGTTAAACGCCGTAAGGCGCCATAAGCGTAGAACTACTGTTTGCACCGTTGTAGAAAATGTAAACAGATTCAACACGATATGTTGTTGTTGTTATTTAATTTTCAGAATATTATGTCCGTGCTGTGTCAGTGCTACACTCCCCCCGCCCTCAAACATAGCAAAGATGGTATTTTCCTACCTTATCGAAAACCGATTTTCTCTCGTGATCTGATTGTAGGCGCATTCATACGTATTGTAAATGGCTTTTCGATTTTCTATTAAATACAGATACCTTGCACCAAGCAGTAAATTATTTAATAGTTGTCAACTCGGATTCGTTTGCACATGGCAATTGTAACTTATATTTTAATTTATGACTTTAATCCAGCTGTGTTGTTCGTGTAAATAGCTTACACGAATTACTGCCGTACTTTCAAGGCACACACAAGAGTCAGAGCAGGATAATTCCAGCACAAAAATATTTACACAATTCCCTAACATTTGATTGGTCCGTTGCAAGTCTCCGTCCAAAATTTATATCCCAGTAAATTCCATGCCGAACTACTTTCCGTAACCGTCAGGCGCAGTTAAAACAATTCTTAAGAAAACGGAAAATAAACACATTTTCTTGATGAATTTATTTCAAATGCTGGAATTATAAGGAATGAATGGCCTTTTTGTGGAATTTATTGGGGATATAAACTTGGAAAAGTCGCGGGAATACTGGACGAGGCCTTCCGGCCTTCGTCCAGTATTCCCGCGACTTTTCCAAGTTTATACCCCGATAAATTCCACAAAAAGGCCATTCATTCCTATATTGAAGCCGAAGCGCGGCAGATCTTTAGTGTTTAAAGTGTAGTTGTGCAGTAAATATAATTTATCCCGTCAACACAGTGCGTATGTGCCGTGAAACACGGTGCCGTGAAACATTTTTGATATCCAGTCAATACTATTTTTGCATTTTGCAGCCATTTGTAGGTGTTGACGGGATAAATAGAATAGTAGGTTAGTGCCGTGAATGGGAAAAAATATCTGGCGCGGCACGGAAACGGGATGTGCTCGGCAGAGCCTCGCCCATCCCGTTTCCTAAGCCTTGCCAGATATTTTTTCCCATTCACGGCACTAACCTACTATTCTCTATCTATTTTCCTTATTTCTGAACCAAAGTATATGTTGTGACCACTCATTTGATGAGAAATAAAGAAATTCTTGAGCTTTGCCGGATATTTTTCCCATTCACGGCACTAACCTAATATTCTCTATTTTCATTGATTGATTGATTGCGTATTTTTATTGATTTATTAATTGATTGATTGATCGCTTTGTTTGGTGTTTTATGTTCGTTTAATAGCTGTCAAAATGGCTTATTATATGGTGGTTGGTTAGGGACATTTTGTCACGAAAATTAATAACCATATACAGTAGATCCTTTCTAAACCTGGCATAGGTAATTCCAATGTGTTCAATTTTGTGCGGAATCGCTGTAACATAACTCTAACCATATTATTGCTTCATGATTACAAATCACTCGACATTTCCTGAAGTGCGCATATACATGATTTACAGTGGAACCTATCTAAATCAGACACCCTCGTGAGTGGGTCCTACCGCTAAACACTCGGGGCCCGTTTCACTAAACTTCGTACGACTAAAATCATCGTAAGTGCAAATTTAGGATCGTCAGGAAATTTAAATTGATGGATTTACATTTATTGAGTATGCTCCACAAATGTAAATCCAATAATTGCTTACAAGAAAAGAGTGTTAATGTGAAATTTACAGGCTATCATAAGTTTACACTTACCAACATTTTATCCTACGAAGTTTAGTGAAACGGCCGTTCGGTTCACTACGCTCACGCGTGTGTTTATTGTAAGGACCAAATCACTTGTGCATCATTTCATGATAATCATCTCACCTGGTTGAATAAGTTGTATTTATTTGCATGTGTAAAGGTACACATTCCGAACACTTGGTTGGATGACTGTCTCGGATCGGCACATGTACAATAAAGCAATACTGGCATACAAGGCTATTAATGGAATGACTTCCCGTTACACATGTACGGCAGCTTAAAAGGTACCTGCGCAATTTGTTTCCATATTAGTCGGACAGCCGGGAGCTTAACCTTGTTTTGATTAACATAGTTTTTTATTGGCGATTTTGCTTGTCCATGCCATCCACATCAAGAATCCGGCTGATGACACTCTGTCATCCTTGAGCGTTTTGAGAAATTTGCATAAATTAAAAATGGCCGCCAAACAGTTATAGTATGCCGTATGAGGTATTGAAGTAATTTAAGAGTGTAAAATGGCTTTACTTGGCTTATCAGATAAGCGGTCAACATTTTGAATATTCAATTCAATTCACTGTGACATGGAACAAATAAAAAATGGCTGCCAAATGTGACATATTTTGCATACTGACATATAACTACTCTCACACTCCATATCAAAGTAAACATGATACTGATATTGGATATATTGAGACAATAAACGCTTTCAGTACGTTCGATACATTCGTAGACAAGTTGCTGAACATGGGAAGTCCAAGATGGCCGCCACATATAAATATAGTATCATATAACAATAATGTAAACGACGGGTAATTAAGTATATAACTGAATATTATATTGTAGTAAATTTGTATAGATGAATTGAATTTATGCATACAATGAACGTTTTCAGTAACTTAGGAATATAATTAAATAACTGTGCCAATAGCAGAAGTCAAAAATGGCAGCCAAATATTTAAAAAAAAAGTCACGTTGCCTTATACTGCGCAAATTGCATAATAATTACTGGGGCTATTGATTAATTTAAACATATTAGTATACATCTCTCAGGTTTATGGACATATTGAACGTTTTATGTAACTTTCAAATGCAATATTAGACAATTGTATCAATGGAAGAAGCCTTAGATGTCCGCCGAATATAAATTACATTGAAATGACAATCATATTGCGTAATGATTAAAATATGAAATGTCACATTGACCTATTTCAAATAAAACACATTATGTCAATCTTGTGTTTTTTTGTAACCTTGTTTTAGACACGTGTTCCAATAGTAGAAGTCCAAAATGGCTGCCAACTATAAATTATAGCAATCATCGTTTATTAATTAAGTCATATAATTACGTTCAGTGCAGCTCCATAGGGAGCACACTGTTATAGCAATATTTGACTTGTGAATAAAGTAACATGTTCTATAATTTCTTTATACATGTACGCTCACACATGTGTCACTACATGTAGCAGACATCCAAGTTGGTATTCCAATATAACTAGATTATATTTTTTTGTAAATAATGCTTTTCTTAAGAAAATATATTAGTTATTATACTGATGAACCTGTCAGCCAATATAACCATGCAAGTTCATACGCTATGCACTTTCAGAAATCAAAAGTGCTTTATTTTATAAAAAAGATAAAATCGGATACATTGTGTAATGTTAACTTCTGATACAGGTGTTGACAAATACATGTTCAAATGGAGTGTTTTCAAATGCTGGTGTTCCACTTTTCTAGCGAACACCACATCCATCCACTCAGTTGGTGCAATGAATTCACTTAGCCAAGATGTTATTAATTTATATACCCAATATATGTACGTACAACTGCGTATGAAGCGTCCTGTGCTAACCTGTTTTAGCTGTTGCATGATTTAATGTGTGACATATGGATTATCATGTCAAGATTGCAACATTTCTACAAATGTAGGTCAATAACGATCACATAATAATGACATGATTATTAAAATAGAGAACACATTAGAAAAGTGACACCCATAAACCCATGAAAAGAAGAAACCAACGCAATAAATACTTCCTAATAAACAAATGACATGCGCACATCGGTGATTGCAGGACCTTCAACGCGGCACAAACATGCACTCCGCAATCCAAACGAAAGCAACAGTGCATGCACTACATAAACAATATAACACATGAAGAGCAAGCACAACAACAACTATTTCCCAATGAACTACTGGTAAAGCAACAAGAAAATGAAATCACAATGAAGTGCAGTACACGGAGACATGCCAAGAAGGATGCCACCTTGGACAGGACAGTGCATAAAACAGATCACTTGGATGGTTGAACCTGTTTAGCAAACCTCCCGCTTACCTCGCCATCATGCTTCAAAAGGACAGCAACATACAAGGCAATCAAACAATATAGCATACGATAAAGACAAACTAATCACAACGAAATACACAGTATACATGCAATGAAAGTTAGTATTGTAAATATGACTATAAGAAAAGAAGAAGATATGATGACACAAAGACTTTAGCCGCAAGGGACGACAGTTACGTTGTTCCGCATTGCCATATAAGTACATATATAGTAAATTTCGTGATTACCGCTCTCCTTATATTCATTGTATGATACCTTGAAGGCTGTCATGTTGTATATAGTGTTGTGTACTATGTGTATTGCTGTCTGCAATGACTATAACAGTTATTGTTACCGTGATAGAGTACTTAGTAGTGGCACAACTGGAAATAATGTCATATACATGTATATCATTTCCATGTGTATTAGTTGTGTCTACACTATCGTATTTATTCTACATTATATCAGTGAATTTGTGATTAAATTTGATTTCTTTGTTCAGCATTTATGTACTCTAACGATATCATATCTTATTAGTTTAACATATCATATGCATGCACTCCATATTGAGTTTTATGTAATTAAATCAACTTAGCATGTGTGTCAGACGTTGAATTTCGACTTATCATTGAAAAGAAGAATGTTATAGAAACATTACATTATCTCATCATACAAATACATTTTGCTCTACCTAATCAATAACAATTTGAATTTCTATCAATTACTTGCAGTTTACCAAATGATAAGTAGTATCAAAAGGTTGTACATCAATCACCATGTACATACTGTCCTTTTGTGGAAATGATGTACCTTTCGCAGAAAAAAACTTCAGTCAGAATGTAATAATATCAGTGGGAGTCCTTAGTTGCTATGCGTGTTAAACTGATTTAACGCAAGTAATGTTAGCCAGAAACTGGAATAACGTTAATGGAACGCTGGAAATTAGATGTGTCATTTATACTAGCCAGGTTAGCCATTTCGTGTGATTTCACAGTAAACATATTGAGCAGTAAAGCTTTTGGAACCAATGGTATGAAAGAAAATCTCTTGTATGTATTCAAATTAGGAAGTCATTAAGATTTACTGTAAAGTTCCACACTACATATTCCTGCCAACGCCCCACTATGTAAGTTGGTAGTCATCTCGGATTTGGTGTCAGAATATTTTCAGCATGAATGCTGATGTGGAATGGCAAGACCAGAAGGCTTTCCAAAATAATCTGAATAATCCAACGTATATAACCAAATGTACTATTTTAAATATTATATCAGTATATGATTTGATTACTAGTAGAATGTACTATATTATTATACGGCGCCCATTTTGGACTTCTGTTGTTGAACGTTGTCTAATGGTGTTTATTAACTTAAGACCATCTTGGATTAATATCAGTATTTGGTATAATTACATTCTTAGATGTGACATCCGAGTGTAATTATATAAGCTATTTGCTACAATAATATCAATATAGTTGGCGGCCATCTTGGACTAATGCTGTTAAAACAATGATCTAATTGCGTACCTAAGGTACTAAAATCATTGGGTATCTAAATACAATATGTGTATGCACATGTGCTCTAATATATGGTCTGAGTGCAATTATATATGTTTTCTTATGTAGAGATACGATTGCACGTATAATGTAATATATTTATAATTGGCGGCCATTTTTTAGTTCTGCTATTTAGACTATTATTCAATTTCACAGCAAAGTTACAAAAAGAAACACTCATTTTTTCAGTAAACTCAAGATTATAAAAATCATACTCTTTGTTGTGATGAACTAGTGAAATTACGTAAAATGGTCACATTTGGCGGCCATCTTGGATTTTCCCCATATTGCAATTAAGGAATTGAACTTTAAAGTTACCAATGTTCATCACTGTGTCAAATACACAAAGCTTACGCTCTTAAATTGCTGAATTTACTCATGTGAATGCAACTATATGGCACACTATATGTATTTGGCAGCCATCTTGAATTCATGCAAATTTCTCAAATCGCTCAAGGGTGACAGTTTGTCATCAGTTGGATTTAAAAACGAGAAGGCCTGTACATGCAAAGTCAGTCATAACAAAATATGTTATTCAAAACAAGGTAAAGCCCTAAATCGACTTTAGGCTGCCGGATTATATTCAAATCTTGCTGAAAGAAATATGGCGGTAATTATGCTTTACTTTCATTGGCTACCTATGTCGTGGGAACGAGATGCTATCTCGAAGGAACGAGATGCTATTTCGTGGGAACGAAATAGCTAACTCGTGGTAACGAGATGCTATCTCGTGGGAACGAGATGCTGTGTCGTGGTAACGAAATGCTATCTCGTGGGAACGACATAGCTATCTCGTGGTAACGAGATCCTATCTCGTAGGAACGAGATCCTATCTCATGGGAACGAGTTGCTATCTCGAGGAAACGCGATGCTATGTCGTGGGAACGAGATGCTATGTCCCTTTTAAGCTGCCGTACATATCAGACTTGTTAAAACCAAACACCGATTATTCAAGTATCAGAAATAGTAAATCCCTCAATTTTAAAATGTCAACTTATCCAAGGTGTATGATCACGTGGTTACAATAACAACAACACGTACTGCAACTTCCAGAAGCGCCTCCGATTCAAATTACGTATTATTTTATTTTGTCCTTATCATGTAACGGATTTTTATGAAATATGGCGCATCAAACGTGTCTTGTTAAGCTGTATTTTGTGGTCTCTGTACTTTGGCCCAAACTTCTGTCGTTTTTGCGAAGAATCGATTTCCGTGTCAGTAGATTTCCGTGTCTACTGACACGGACATCGATTCTTCGCAAACACGACATAAGTATGTGCCGAACTCCCTGGACAACCAAATACAGATCATGAAGACGAGTTTGCTGCGCCATATTTCATCAAAATCCGTTGCCTATTAAGGAAAATATCAAATATACTTACTTTGGAGTGGCGCGCTTTCAACACTTTCAGCCATTGTTGTTGCTGTTAACTTGTAACCATGTGATCATGCACCTTGTTATCTAACATTCAATAATTATACAATCCAATGCGAGTCGATCGTAGCTACAACCCTCGTTGTTAACGCTACTCTAGTTAATTCGTAGTTATTATTTACATATCATATTCTACTATTTTACATGCATTTGTTTATTGTATATATATGTGCACATGTTTTCAATGTAATTATGTAGTGTGTGCCACATGGTATACTGCCATTGGCCGACTGTGTCAACCTAGTTAAAGAATGCATGAATAAATAAAATAAATAAACACGCACCATCAATTCAAAGTAGTTGACGCCTACGACGACGACGACGACGACAAAGGCCATACGCTGGAATTGTGACCGCAATGTTCCACTAACCCGGGCGATACAACAAAATGACTGAAAATCAGTTCGCAATTATGATACCTATGGAAGCGTCCTGGTGTCAATGCTAAACTATTTTTTTTCTCCTAAGTCTAAGGAGTTTCGTTTACGAGTTAAGAGAAGAGTTTCAGTTTTATCGGGATTAAAAGTGACAAGCCAAGATTGTTCCCAAGAATGAATTTTTGCCTAGATCGTCATTTAGTATGTTGGCCGCCGTTTGAGGATTGTCCACTATGATGTAAAGGCTTGTATCATTGGCAAAAAGTCTTACAGGTGCATCAAGATCATCTACAATATCATTTATAAAGACAAGAAATAATAGTGGTCCTAAGATAGAGCCCTGCGTAACGCCCGCCCTGATATAAACCCAAGTCGAACAGCTTCTAGGCAAAACCACACGCTGTTGTCGGCCAGAGAGATAGTGTTGAAACCATTTAAATAGTATGCCAGAAATTCCAGACATCTTGAGTTTGTACAGCAAACCTGCGTGTCAGACCCTATCGAACGCCATCGATATGTCGCAAAATACAGTTCTAACCTCTTTACCTTCGTCCAATGCATTACAGAAAGTGTTATATATGTCTACAAGTTAGTTGAGTGTCGAATCGCCTCGCCTAAAACCTGATTACAATGGAGTAACAGTCGAGATAGAAGTTGTACACATGCTTGTGAATCATTTTTTCAAGATATTTTCCAATAGTGCTTAAGAGAGAGATAGGCCGATAGCTTACAACTTTAGTGGGGTCATCCTTTTTATAAACAGGAGTTACGTTCGCTTCTTTCCAAGCTGAAGGAACAGTACCAGAATAAATTGAATAGTTGAAAAGATCACACAGAGGTTTAGATAAAGGTACATCTAATTCTTTAAGTAGCCGGTTGTTGATTCCATCTGGTCCCGATGCCTTTCCAGTTTTTAAGCTAAGAAGGGTAGAGGTAACTTCATCTGGAGTTAGGACAATGCTACTTAGTGTGGGTTGCTGTGCATGTGGCGTCAGTATTGGTGGCAGTGATGCATTTGTTTCATCAAGTAGAGTACTAGCTTGAAGGAAGTGTGGTTGAACAGGTTAGCCTTGTCTCCTTCGCATGTGATGACAGTGTTGTTGTGAACCAGAGGTGGGATTGAAGATGGGTTATCATTATCGAAAAGTTTGAAGGTTTTACACCAATACTTATTAGTAAGTTCACCAGATTTTAGTCACTGACTAAGTTTATGAAAGTAATGTGTTTTTGCGCTACGTAGTGTATTTGTTGTTTCATTTCTAATTTTCCTATATACAGTCCAATGAGTAGGGGAGTTTGTAGATTTCGCTTTACGGTGTGCTCGTTTACGTTTGCGTATTAATTTACGTAATTCGTTGTGGAACCAGGGTGGATCTGTTGGTCTTACTCTTACAATTTTATTTGGAATATATTCGTCTGCGAGTTTTACAATGAAGTCAGAGATATTATTAGCATATGTCTTTATGTCTTCATGCAAGAATACTAACCAATCTGTGTGAGTGAGTGTATCTCGAAAACCATCATAGCATACCATCATCATACCTCCACACCCGCCGTGTATATGTGCCCACTTTCGGTTTCCTATAGCTAAATATGGTGAATACATAACAGTGGTATCTAACTGGAAGGTCTAAGAAAGGTTCATCTACTCCACAATGAACAACGGAGTCAATCTTCCTTACATCCATTATATCAATGAAAGAATGAGAGTGTTCCGTGTAGTGTGTTGGTTCAGAAATAACATGTTGGAAACCATAGGGAAGAAACAGAGAGTCCAACTTACGCCGCGTAGTGACAGCCAGCAAATATGGATCGTTCTATATCTCGAAAGACATCCTGAGTTTAGTTCAGTGGTCTATAAAACACCCCCAATGAGAAGACCTTTGCCATTCAACCGAAGTTCAACTCATACACATTTCAGTCCAAGTGGCTCAATGTCAGTCCTACGGATTGCAGGTATGGAGTTCTTCACATATATGATGACACCACCGTGCCTGTCTCCGCGCCTGTCATTACGGAAAGGAGCATGAACGTTTGGGAACAGTATATCGCTACTTCCGGTGTCGGGTGAGAGCCAAGTTTCAGAGAATGCGACAACATCAAAGTGTGATAGTTCAGCGTATAACTGGTCCTTTCTTGGAAGAAAGCTTTGGAGGTTGTAATGTACAACTGACAGATTTTGCCGGAATAGAGACATGTAAAAAACCATTGACGAGTCGTCAGCAGAAGTATCGGAGTGCATAGGAGTGCGTAGGAGTGCCAGGAATTCGGAGTGCCAGGAGTGCATAGGAGTGCCAGGAGATCGGAGTGCCAGCGTTCGTTTCTATATCGCCGGATAAATGCAATCGGAGAACTGAAAGCCAACTAAGAAGCTCAGATGCCTCACACCGGAAAACCTCAAACTTCTGCCGTAGAAACCGCCGATAGGCACACGGTGCGTCATTATGTCAAAATTAATTGCAACCTATACGTTAACAACCTGCAGTGCACCATGTGCCACAGACGGATCCCAACGACAGACAACAGTCATCGGACGGGTACAGAGATCGCGCACATGAACGGGCGAAATCCTAAAAAAAAAGCATGAATAAAGTGGGACGTTTGGAGATGATAAACACGTGGGTAAGAAAACATGATATGGTCGACGGATAACCACATATGATTCAAAGAAAACAATAACTGAAGGCATGGTGTGAGTCGTGTTCCGAGTCTACAGGAACCCCCGCAGCTACATATGGATACAAGTCCCAATGCGGCAGTGCTAAATATAAGTTGCTTATAATCACTGGTATTACATGAAATGGTTTGGTCCGCGTCGTACATCAGACATGGTTCCTGTCAAACAGTAGCTGCGATAGTTCCCAACAGAACACGACCCACACATTAGAAGTTGATGCCGAACAAAATCACATGAGTACGATGGGAGATGCTGTGGGCTGATCATACGACTTATGTCAAGTACCTACATCCTAGATATCTGCAATGAAAAAAAAACGTGCCCGCCCGCTACCCGAACGGTGCAGCCCTGACTTGATTAGATACCGATCTTCAATGATATTTCACCGACTACGTATACTATACTATCGAAATATTTTTTCGACATAAAAACACCAAGGTGCACATCTTCAATATGTGTAGAAGACGTGTGTATAGTTTCAGATCGATCGACAGAACAGTTTCGGAGGAGTTGTGTACAAAAACTCTGTACCGTATATAGAACTGTATAGACAAATGTATAAACAATGACTAAGTTAAAAAGGTGATATTTAAAAAAAAAATAAAAAATTCGGCATATAAACACCAAGGTGCACATCTTCAATATGTGTAGAAGACGTGTGTATAGTTTCAAACGATCGACTAAACGGTTTCGGAGAAGTTGTGTACAGAAACTCTGTACCGTATATAGAATTGTATAGAACAATGTAGAAACAATGGCTAAGTTAAAAAGGTGATATGTTTGTTAAAAAATATTTCTTCGGCATAAAAACACGAAGGTGCACATCTTCGATATGTGTAGAAGACGTGTGTATAGTTTCAGAACGATCGACTGAACGGTTTCGGAGGAGTTATGTACACAAACTCTGTACTGTATATAGAATTGTATAGCAAAAATGTAGAAAAAATGGCTAAGTTAAAAAGGTGATATGTTTGTTAAAAAATATGTTTTCGGCATAAAAACACCAAGGTGCACATCTTCAATATGTGTAGAAGACGTGTGCATAGTTTCATATCGATCGACTGAACGGTTTCGGAGGAGTTGTGTACACAAACTCTGTACCGTATATAGAACTGTATAGAAAAATGTAGAACAAATGGTTAAGTTAAAAAGGTGATATTTTTGTTAAAAAATATTTTTTCGGCATAAAAACACCAAGGTGCACATCTTCAATATGTGTAGAAGACGTGTGTATAGTGTCAGATCGATCGACTGAACGGTTTCGGAGGAGTTGTGTACACGAACTATGCACTTTTTCTTCAGCCGCCCGCCCGCCATGCGGTAAAACATAATACGTACCGTTTTTTAAAAACGGTTGTATAACAATATCATGTTTGTACAGACTTCCAATACCTGGCATGACAAACTACATGTAGTGTTGTGACCGCCAACTTCACGATCAGCACATGTATGGCTTTTTTAGATAATGTGTTATTTCAGAATATTTCACCAACTACAGAAACTGGGTAGATACTGATCGGTAGCCGGCCAGAGTTGCACTGATCGCAAAGCCAACGTGCACATTATCTCGCGACGCACATTAGGCAAATCTACTACTCGTTTCATAACGGACACGTGACGAAAAATAGAAAGTTTGTAAGTACTGTCAGTTGTGTTTGATAATGGTATGTACAACCTACATACCTGACATGACACGCTGTGACCGCCAACCTGCCGACCAGCACAGTCCTGCGTATATCATGATCATGACGCTATATGCTGTGGCCGGCCAGGATTGCACTGGTCGCAAAGTCAACAGGCACACCTGTCTCATGACACAGATTCTACCATATGTCGAACTTTTCAAGACAATAGATACAATGGCGGGTCAAGATTTCACTGGTCGCAGAAGCAACAGACCTCGTTTGCTCAATCAGTGAACCACGCTGAAGCATTATCACTAGTTATGCAGGCTGATCTGGATATACAGTGACTGCAGACGATGACTTGTGATATGAAGGGATAATTTACACAATTCCCTAACATTTGATTGGTCCGTAGCAAGTCTCTGTCCAAAATTGATATCCCATGCCGAACTCCCATGCCGAACTACTTTCCGTAACCGTCAGGCGCAGTTAAAATAATTATTAAGAAAACGGAAAATAAACACATTTTCTTGATGAATTTATTTCAAATGCTGGAAGTATACGGAATGAATGGCCTTTTTGTGGAATTTATCGGGGATATAAACTTGGAAAAGTCGCGGGAATACTGGACGAGGCCTTCCGGCCTTCGTCCAGTATTCCCGCGACTTTTCCAAGTTTATACCCCGATAAATTCCACAAAAAAAAGCCATTCATTCCTATATTGAATTGGTTAACTCTAATGACTAGGCTAATACAGTGTTCTGGTAATACATGTCTAGTTAAGCATAAATGTATATGTTTGCCAAGAATATCAAGAAACGCGTAACAAAAGAGGACACATGGACATGTATGCTAAGACTCGACTGGTGCATGCACTATGAGAAGCACATGATACCGATTACTCGATACGTCCCAATGGATACAAACAATAGTGCATCTAACGGTACATGCATGAGACGGGACGTTTTGTCTGTACAGACGTTCAAACATCGAATGCATGGCTGGCTGGCTCATCACTAAGTCACAGTGTATGGCGGGCTGAGAACATTGTGAGAAAACTGTCCTATTTACATACGCAACCAGCACAGTCCCCAGTCAGCCCGCGCACACCCACACGGCCGCACGCCAACAACACTACTGAATGCATTATTGGTAGTCAATATATAAGACGAGATCAATATGCGATGTACCAACTTGCGTGCGTGCGTGCATGCGTCACGGCTGACAAATGTAGACAACTCATAGCAAGGCACTTTTCCATACATAACAGGTTACTGAATGTGCTAAGCATTGTACAATGTCGATACACTTGCAAATATGTAACTTGCGTTGAACTATAGACCTATATTGTATACTTGTAGATATAACTCGGTTACATAGCATGTACATGATTATACATGCATATTATATATTATGCGCCCCCAAGCAGAAAAGCAAGCATTGGTCAATAAAGTAACAAAATTAAGTCTGAATAACGGCATGTACGGTGTGTGGTATTGGCCAATGAGCGCAGATTCATATCAGACTGTGTATCGCCTCGATCTGATCAGGGTATATAATGTGCAAACAATTAGCTACTATGCTATTGACCAGACCCAGCCAGGAAAGTTGATACCGAGTCAATTGAGCTACATTTGTCATGAATGTGAAAAACATACATGTAGTTCATTTTGCAAGAGTCCCATTTAGTGCCTGTTCATGTGTGTGGTACCAAACCTACGAATTTGCCCACACCACGGTGCATGCCCGTCTGGGTCCATCGATGTTAGTATCAAAGCGGTGCAATCACATATACAAATTTCGACGGACCCAGCCGTGCTACATTAACCATGGAGGAATCAAAGTGATGATTTGGGCAAATTCAAGTAACCTACTTTAACTTATCCAAATCAGAAACGGTGTAAATTCGGTTTTTGATATCAGATTTGTCTTTCACAAAGATGTTGCCATTGTATGTCCTTCACAAGTTGTCTGCATGTGTAGGCCAGTGACTTGCGTGATTTAGTCAGGTCCTCGTTAATGTATATATACTGAAAGGATAAAGAAACGCAGGGTAACAATATACGCAATAATTATTTAAACGCTTGGCCTAAAATTATGAAGACCGGTCAGGCGACTATCTTGGTCACTGTGCACCCAAACCGGTGCCTAAAGTTACTCAACCGTGTAATGCACCGTACCAAATAGACAAAGTGATAAAAAGCCAAAAACACGTGCATCGTGATGATGATAAGTTCGTCAAAACATTTTGTCATACCACTTGATACGCTGGAGGTATACACATCGTTTTCCGCTATTTACACTGAATTTATTGCTCTTACAATCATGGCACGTCTGACGGAAGTTCAGAGGGGTCAGGCTATTGCATTGCTAATGCAAGGTCAAACGCAACAGCAGGTTGCTATGCAGTTCGGTGTGAATGTTTCCACCATAGAACGTCTTGTCCGTCGTTTGAGAGAGACCGGAAGGGTTGCCGACCGACCGAGATCGTCCGCGCGTAACGTCGCGACGTCAAGACGGGCTATTCGTCTCGCCCACCTACGTAATCGCCACGTTACTGCCACAGAAACCGCTATTAACACTGTTATCATAATCGCCACATTCACCCCAAAACTGTAAGAAATCGATTGCGCGAGGTTGGTCTGCGAGCACGTCGTCCCTACGTTGGTCTGCCTCTCATTCGTGCACGTCGCGCGCGTCGTATGGCTTGGTTGGCGGCACATGCTCCCAGACGATTTCCAATGAGGCAATGGAGACAAGTCTTTTTCACAGATGAGTCCCGGTTCACTCTTTTTCGTCCGGACGGTCGACGTCGTGTATACCGACGTCGTGGGGAACGCTTCACCGACGCTTGCGTTCTTGAGAGGGATAGGTTTGGTGGTGGCTCGGTTATGGTCTGGGGAGGGATATCGCACGGGGTAAAGTCACCGTTGATTGTGGTAGCCGGGAATTTAACCGCCGTAAGCTATAGGGATGAAATCCTCCGGCCGGTTGTTGTTCCATTTGTGCAACAGCGTCAACTAATTTTCCAGCATGATAATGCCTGGCCCCATGTAGCCAGAGTTTGTCAAGACTTTCTCGCTGACGATAACATTAACCCACTCGACTGGCCAGCGTTCAGTCCCGATTTGTCCCCAGTCGAACATATGTGGGACGAACTTGACAGGAGGATAAGGGGGTGTCTGAATACCCCTTCTAATCTCGACCAACTAATGACTGCATTGTTGGAAGAGTGGAACAATATTCCAATAAGAAGGATAAATGCACTGATGAATTTCATGCACAAGAGAATCAGGGCTGTGACAGATGCGCGAGGGGGGTATACGAGATACTGACAAAACAGTGGATTTCACTGTGCGATATTGGGGGGTACCGTCAATTGTGATTCAGTTACTAATGAATTATCGGTCAAAACCTAATGCAATTTTGATAATGTGTTGACTAAAGATGTTTTTTAATACTCCTATAAAATATTGTATATAACAGCAAACACATCACTTTAAATCACCTCAAATGTTTACCCTGCGTTTCTTTATCCTTTCAGTATACTTCAGCCTTTCAGCTCCTTCCTATTCTGCATGAAGCGTGTTCTTGTGAGATAGCAGGCGCGGATACAGGGTGTGGGGGGGGGGGTCCGGACCCCCTGCCCACCCCCTGAAATTATTTCTGTATCCGCGCCTGGATAGTTAGTGAACGTCACAATGATCTCCCGCGGTTTGCCTGGAAGTGGACGGCCTATGCGGTGGCGTCAGTATATATCACCAGGGGTGAGATCAACTATCAGTTTCACCGCCGTATCAAGTGAGTCCGCAGTATGACGCTATCGTTGAACAGTTGGAGCACGATGTCCAAGTCAGCACGTCCATTCAGTCATACACAGCAATCATACACAGCACTAGCGTATTGAACTCGGGACTTGACAACAGGTAGGCACATTTATTTCTTGTTTTATATGGGTGACCCACAGGTTGAAGTAACGTACCAGGGTCTATAAATATATAACATATACCTAAAAGTATCAATAATTTTAAAAAAATCAAACAGTTTTTTTATCTGTTAGATGAGAAATTAAATTAAAAAAAACATGATTCAATTAAGTTTAATTATTGACACCATTGCTGTCTGTTCCACGTTTTGCTGCCGACGCACTTTTATGTTACACACATTAAATCTAAAATATATTAAGTTCTTTTTCATCAATAACAAAAAAGTCACCCTCCAAATAAGTCCATCAAATTTTTATTTTATTGCGAAAAAATGAAAAAAAATCGCAATAAAATAAATATTTGATGAAATTTTATCAAATAAAAGAATGGGGAGGGTTCTTTTTGTTTTGAAGAAAACGGACTTATATATAAGTATTTTTGAAATTGAATGTGTTTAATAGCCAAAAGTTCGTCGGCAGCAAAATGTAGAACAGACAGAAATGTAGAATGCATTCATAGACCATGGCCGGTTACTTCAACCTGTGGGCACACCGTCTGAGAAAATGTCCATCTAACACCGTATATTTAAAGGTACATGCACACGCGATATATAGAGAATAGTAGGTTAGTGCTGTGAATGGGAAAACATATCTGGCAAGGCTTAGGAAACGGGATGGGCGAGGCTCTGCCGAGCACATCCCATTTCCGTGCCGCGCCAAATGTTTTCCCATTCACGGCACTAACCTACTATTCTACGTATCCCGTCAACACCTACAAATGGCTGTAAAATGCAAACAAAAATAACTCCAGCCACCGCACATATTCATACGCAGTGATTAGGTCGTATTGACAGGATATCAAAAATGTTTCACGGCACCGTGATTCACGGCACATACGCACTGTGTTGATGGGATAAGATATAATATAGGGAGACAGATCGTTTTGTATATTCTGTAGATACGACATTTTCTGGCAAAAAAAACATTCATTCACCATTACTCCACGCATTGATTGACATTATACCTTTTATATTAGACGTACATTTCCACACTGATATCGGGGGCGATAACCGTGTTTCCTTAAAATGTTAACGGACAGTACTATTTATTCTCAATATTCATTTTTTGGTGTGCAATGATCATACTTTATAATCTGTCGAAAATATTATGATTTCAGGTGACGCATTTAATTAGTATAAATAATTAAAAAAAATATCATGCTTCATTTGTATATTAAAATAGACTGATACCACCGCGAGTCACTATCAGTACAATACATATTGCTAAATGATTTTCTCTGTATAGCGGGCACTTGTAATTTTTAGAACTGGTGGAATAGTGACACAATTATGCACTTATTTAATTCCTATAAAGAACCATGGTGTGCCTACTGAGTGGGCATGTACCTTTAAGAACAAAATTCCTTAAACACTTACTAGTACATGTATTTCTAGGTTTTCTAGGTGCTGTTAGTGTCATTTTGTGGGGTTTCATCAGCATATAATTCCAGCACAAAAATATTTACACAATTCCCTAACATTTGTCCAAAATTTATATCCCAGTAACTCCCACGCCGAACTACTTTCGGTAACCGTGAGAAGCAGTTAAAATAATTCTTCAGAAAACGGAAAATAAACACATTTTCTTGATGAATTTATTTCAAATGCTGAAATTATAAGGAATGAATGGCCTTTTTGTGAAATTTATCAGGGATATAAACTTGGAAAAGTCGCGGGAATACTGGACGAGGCCTTCCGGCCTTCGTCCAGTATTCCCGCGACTTTTCCAAGTTTATACCCCAATAAATTCCACAAAAAGGCCATTGATTCCTATATTGTGTTGCATAAAATGGGCTTTCACAGTTTATTAACACAGTGTAATAAAACGCATACATGGTGCATGATTCGTTTCATAAATCTCATCAAATGGAAACGAGTTGGGATTCTGTTTATCACATGACTTCACACGCCAAATAGCAGAAAACTTGGAGATATCTGATACGTTTCAGTGTGAAGACGCCGTTGACTATTTTCGCATCTTGTTGAAAATCTCCAGCGAGAAAAATAGTTTTAATACTAGCAATAAATATATTGTAAATATGCCATAGTATAGGTTCCCATTCTTTGTAAGCACTTTATATTACCAAACGGGAATGCATTTTAACAATTGTAGTGGTTTAACTGATTCACCGACGCTGCTAATGACGTTTAAAATATGATGGCGTAAACGTCAAAACAACGTTGTTTTATAACACCGCGAGGGACGTCATTTGGAATTTCTTCGGGTTTGTTCGTTTGACATATCGTTGGCGCATAATACGAATACGTAATTGTGGTGATGCGGTCAGCCAATCAAATTCGCTGCAGGTGTTACACGTGTGTCATATCACTTTTATAAAATGGGTTACAACACGTCATAACATGGTTTTCATGTGGTAAACTGGTTTTTACCTTGGCCGTTTTGACCAGTGGCCGTTTTGACCTGCTCCCGTGATAAATATGCAAATGAGCTCGGTACAGAAAATATGTTAGATAAACATTACATCTTCAAATTATGATGATATGCTTATACAATAAATATAAGCTAACATTTGCGTTGATTTAATATGAAATTTATTAAACTCGCATTACTAAATATATATATATAATTATATATTTATACTCGTAATTTTTAGAACTGGTGGAATAGTGACACAATTATACACTTATTAAATTCCTATAAAGAACAGTTTGTGCCTACTGAGTGGGCATGTACCTTTAACATGATGAAAAGAGGGTAAATGAGCTGGGGGAGGAGCCAAAAATACGTTTACAATTTATATAATTTGTTTGGAAATTTACTCTAAAAACTCAATAGTAATGGATTAGGGCTGATAAGGTTATGCTTGCCGACGATTACAAAATAATAGTAATTTCCAATAACCTCCGAAGGGAAGCACATTTAATACACATTGTTTTAAAGTCACTCTTTTTATTATAATAAAAAGGGTGACTTTAAAACAATGTGTATACAATAATATTTTGATAATACACGATGGAATATCTCTAAACCGGACACACAGAAAACCTTTAATTTTAATGAGTTTCACTATCATTTATTTTTTGCTATGCCAGTTGAGCAAGAGTCTAAAGCATAGTGCTCATACACATGACTTAAATAATTGAAAATGTCCACCAGCCAATATAATTGAGACACAAATATTTTAACATAATTGACAATACTTTTCATAAATAAAGTAAAAAAGTTGACAAAATGGTCAGAGTATATGCGGAGTATAATTCAACACGAACTCGGAAACATGTGCTGTCAACTTCTGACTCCATTTACGGAAACTGTTGTAAATTTTGTAAACGTATTTCATGAAATTACGTAGATTTCCGAAGGTACACAATCACATGGCGTGTCTCATATGTGGGTTCTAACGATAGCGTATATATTGAATTTATCCCGTCAACACAGTGCATATGTGCCGTGAAACACGGTGCCGTGAAACATTTTTTTTTATCCTGTCAATACGACCTAATCACTGCGTATGCATTTTGAAGCCATTTGTCGGTGTTGACGGGATAAATAGAATAGTAGTTTAGTGCCGTGAATGGGAAAAATATCTGGCGCGGCACGGAAACGGGATGTGCTCGGTAGAGCCTCGCCCATCCCGTTTCCTGAGCCTTGCCAGATATTTTTTCCCATTCACGGCACTAACCTACTATTCTCTATCTATTTTCCTTATTTCTGAACCAAAGTATATGTTGTGACCACTCATTTGAACCGTCTCGGCGAGACGGTTCAAATGAGTGGTCACAACATATACTTCTGATGAGAAATAAAGAAATTCTTGAGCCTTGCCGGATATGTTTCCCATTCACGGCACTAACCTACTATTCTCTATTTATGTTACTTCTGTCAATCACCCGCTCCTATCACTCCACATGTACAGTGGCGTAGGTACGTTTCAATTATTGGATGAACGGTGCCTGCCCTCGGTAACTGTTCATGTATCATACTTTCAGCTCTGGTGTCCTTCTTGTTGTTCTGAGGAAGTTATCGTTGAAGGTCACGATGTCAGTCTTGTTGCAACAACTAATGACGATGTTGGACGGCAACATGACCTCACAGATTATGGCGATGTCGCCAGATGAACGGGTGAGTAGTTCGAGTGTATAACAGTATAGATTTGTGTTGTGATAATAACCATATTTATCCCGTCAACACAGTGCGTATGTGCCGTGAAACACGGTGCCGTGAAACATTTTTGATATCCAGTCAATACAATTTTTGCATTTTACATCCATTTGTAGGTGTTGACGGGATAAATAGAATAGTAGGTTAGTGCCGTGAATGGGGAAAAATATCTGGCGCGGCACGGAAACGGGATGTGCTCGGCAGAGCCTTGCCCATCCCGTTTCCTGAGCCTTGCCAGATATTTTTTCCCATTCACGACACTAACCTACTATTCTCTATCTATTGTCCTTATTTCTGAATAAAAATATATGTTGTTACCACTCATTTGAACCGTCTCGGCGAGACGGTTTAAATGAGTGGTCACAACATATACTTCTGATGAGAAATAAAGAAATTATTGAGCCTTGCCGGATATTTTTCCCATTCACGGCACTAACCTACTATTCTCTATGTCGACATAGCGTGAAAATACGTGGACAGAGAATACTCGACCGCCTACGTTAATCTTGCCAATACATGTATTTTCAACGTTTCTATTGACAATGCTACGGAGTCCCGCAGGGGAACATGGATTTTTTTATTAATTCGTTCCCACGGGATCGAACCCGTTTGCCCGGTCTTACACGATCATAGCTGTTGATAGGCTGTTAAACACCAATAAACAAACAAAACAAACAAATGTTCTTTCAGGTGCCGTTTCTGAACACTGTGATGAGTTATTACAGCGACATGAAGAATACGAACGTCGAAGAACACCTGATGCAGTTTATAGAGTACAGAATCCACAAAGCTTTGTGTCTATACGTACCGCCAGTACTACTCATACTGGGCATATTCGGAAACATTTTAGCTTTTGTGATTCTGCGCGGTAAAGCGATGAGGAACCTGTCGACTAATCTATTTTTAGCGGCGCTGGCCGTGGCTGACTCCGTTGTATTACTCGTTGGTCTTATGCGGGGCTGGATTGGCGAGGTAACACACATTGACATCATAGACGAATCCGATTGGCTGTGTAAGGCAATACACATACTTGGTTACAGTAGCAGCCAGCTGTCTTCTTGGCTTATAATTGCAGTGACGGTTGAACGCTTCATCGTGGTAAGTCGCCCGTTTCAAGCCTTTACGAACTGTCACGTCAAACGAGCCAATCGAGTTATTGCCCTCCTGGTATGTATCTTTGTGTCAATAAATATACATTTCATATGGACAGTTGCACTACAAAGGTCCGAAGCAAACGGGCCACTGATATGTAGTCCTGTGAAACAAATTGGAGACTTCGTCCTAGTCGTGTGGCAATGTATCGATGCAATACTATACGTGATCGTGCCATTCGTAGTGGTATTCATCTTCAACATTCTTATAATAATTCAAACACTCCGCTCGATCCGGTAGCGCGCTGTGGCCCAGAAGGGCCAACTCATGCAGCCACTCAATGCGCGGTGTTCCAACCAGGACAAATATGTAAGGCTAACGGCGAAGCTCCTGACCGTGACCTTCACCTTCCTCGTCTCGACTGTCCCAATGCTAGTCGTCATGGTGTCGAGCGTCTCTTGGAATGAGCAGCGGGCGTCCGTGCCCCTGCACGTGTCCGCCCAGCGCCGCCTCGCCCGCACGGTGGCCGGTATGCTGATGTACGTCAACCATTCGGCAAACTTCTACCTCTACTGCATGTCTGGACAGAAATTCAGAAATCAGGCCGCGTGTAGATTGTCAAGTTTTAAATTTCTACCGGCTGTGCAGGTCTCCGGCCAGATGTAATATCCGGATTTCGCAAATCGGCGCAACTGAGTGATTCATCTATTAACTCTTTCAACCCTAAGTCACTGGAATGAACTGTGATGTGCTAATGTTCCGACCAATCCAATCATCACAAAAATATTTACAGACTGTCCATTTATAAAAAGGGCGTAATTTTTATCTGAAAAAAGAAAAGAAAATTATGTACTTGCAAAAGGCGCATATCCTTATGAGACGGCTCGTTACGAGCCGGCTCATTTGGGTCTACACTGTTTGCATACATCACACAAGAGGTATGTAGGGTTAACAAGAAGCTGGGGAAAACGGTGTATGAACAGAACTTAAAGGTACATGCTGTCACGAATCGTAGCCGACTATATTCTTTATCATCCATTAATTGTAGCACGGGTCACATAGTCTAGAGCAGTAATCGAATATTCTAGTACAAGACGGTCGAATAGGTATTGGTGCGCGTAATATCGCCCGCGGAGTATACCGCTGGAGAGAATAGCGCTTTATCCGAAACCGCGCACGGACTACCAGTATTGGATTTTGCACTGGTCGTATCTGGGTGATCTACAATGTATATGCAGACTTAGATGCTAGCCTAATTACCTAGTAAGTCATACCTATTTATGACTGAAGTATTTCAGACTAATTCACCAGATATCTCATGAGCTAGACTGACTCACAGTGTGAAGTAACGGACCGAGGTCTATAAATACATTAAATATGCCTAAAAGCATAAATAAATGAAGAAAAAAAATTACCCCTTCCATCTAACCTATAATGGTTAGATGGAAGGGGTAAAAAAAATAATTTTTTTCTTCATTTATTTATGCTTTTAGGCATATTTAATGTATTTATAGACCTCGGTCCGTTACTTCACCCTGTGGACTGACTGTCAGATCATTAGACCACTTACGTAAAATTATAAGCCAAATGTGGGCCCATAAGTTTTACATTGACAAGCAGACTACATGGGATAGTCATGCACTAGGGTAGGGGTATATATTCGTTGTAGCTCCATATATTATGAGTCGGACATTCAATTTCATTCTTGTGACTTTGAAGCGCAAGTTTTTCACTGGGAATTGTCCCAGCCAACCAGTACAGCCAGCCAGTACACCAGCCAGGCAGCCAGCCAGTCAGCCACGAGCGACGGCGCGTCCCTTCTTTGTGATTGCGTAATTCAGTAAGCAACACAGAGTTATTTCCTTATTCTGGAGTCCACGACACGACACAGTGTGTTAGCGGGGACCGCGTGGACCGAGGGCGTAATCGAGTGGGGCATATTTCGGTGACGTCATTCCGTCAAAGGACGTGAAGCATCGATAGGGACGTTCACCGAGGCGTTATGGACCCCATCCGCCCAAGTAGGCTGAGTATCTCCTAAGAAACAGTAACTTTACGACGTATTATAACGTCACTCCCATCATGGCGGAAGCCGGAGTTGTTTAGATGATATCTAACATTGGATATGTATCCAGATTAGGATGACATTTACTTCTTTTAACTTTACCTACCTGTTCCAGAATCGAGGATGTGCCTTGGTTGTGCAAGGGCCTGTGGCGGTGGCTGCTAGGGGACGTTGTCGTCCGTACTGACATATTCATCTATTGTTTGTGTTTATCATTTATGTAAATATATCATACTTGTAAAAATATACCTTGTTGTCTCTGTCCACAACGTGCTTGGTGTTCCGTCCCTACAGTAGACTAGCTCGGGGGGTTATAGTCTACTGGGAACAACAATAGTGGTGTGGAGAGGACCACAGGGTCATACTGATGAAAATCAGTAAGATGAGATAGGTTTACTCTTGTCCGAGACGTCCGTTAAAAGTAAAGTTTACATGTAAACATAGGGATTACAACAAGGATAAGTGTTACCACTGTCCGTCTTACTGAGATATACACCCCAATCCTTACACTGACTATCTTGTAATATAACCCGTTATAATTTTCAACCCACCACAGGATCTGCGAGCCATGTACAGGTAATAGCCTCACCACCAAGACGAGCGGCAATCTGTACACCTCGACGCTAAGGTAAGTCTCGTTCACCCTGCCATTTGGCAGAATATTATAAAGACATGTAATCTGTCGGTGAAGAGGCACAACGCGTATCCCTAAAAAATAGGGGTCGTTCTAGTTGGTTGGGTTTGATCTGAGACAGATTCACTATTTTCCAGGTTATAACATTAGACCCAGGGTCCATTTTGTTGGTGTGTGGTGAATCGTTTTATGACTGTAGCACAATTGACTATCTAATGTATGATTCGTGTATGGGAAATTTCCCATAATTGTAAATACCAGTCTAGTGGGAAGGGGACGTATTTTCCAAATTTCCTCACGATATGGGACGCAATATGAGATAGGTGACGGTGACATATAACTTAAATTCCCCACCAGTGTAAATACGTGTTGGACTAGGATTAGTCGGGTGGGAAGGAACACAATACATACCGGATTTGACATTACCCAATAAGGCGTGAATCGGGTTGAGACTCGCACAGTCCTCGTGACAGTAGTGCTGAGACCCCGTATTCTAGAGAGCTGTACATAGTACACTCCGCCTAGTGACTAGGAGACTATTTTGTTGAGACAGTAGAAGGCAATCATGTCGATCATTAAAGAGTTAATGGACGTAGGCAGGGAATTAGGCTTAACTGGGATGGAGTTAAGGTCCTTTGTGAAAGAAGAGCAAGACAGAGAGAGAGAGAGAGAATAGACTAGTAGAAAGACAGGCTGAGAAAGATAGGCTTGATGCTGATAGACTAGCAAAAGAGGTAGATAGACAGGCTGAGAAAGATAGGCTTGAGGCTGAGAGACTAGCAAAAGAGGTAGAGAGATTGATTGAGAAAGATAGGCTTGAGACTGACAGACAGGCTGAGAAAGATAGGCTTGAGGCTGACAGACTAGCAAAAGAAGTAGAGAGATTGATTGAGAAAGATAGGCATGAGACTGACAGACAGGCAAAAGAGGTAGAGAGACTGATGGAGAAAGATAAGCTTGAGGCAGACAGATTGATGGAGGAACGAGAAATGGAAAAGTAAGAATTGATTTGCAAATGACAAAAGTTAGATTGGAGTACGATTGCAAAATGCGTGAGTTAGAGACCACGCAGAAAGTTGAGATAGCGAAGGCAGAAATGGGAATAGCGGATAATTATAGTCCAGTAGTCGAACATAAGATACCAAATGGTCCGAAATTACCATATTTTGATCAGGATAAGGACAATATGGATAGTTATCTGGCACGGTTTGAACGTTACTCGGAAGTGCAAGGTTGGCCGAAAGGTCAGTGGTCATTACACTTTAGCACATTATTAAGGGGCAAAGCTCTAGATGTTTACTCCCGTTTATCGTTGGAAGATGCTCTTGATTATGACACATTGAAGACATCCTTGCTCAAAAGGTTTCACTTAACCGTAGAAGGGTTTAGGAAGCAATTCAAGAACGGTAAGCCAGAGCCGGGTGAGACATTTGTTCAATATATCAACAGGGCTAAGAGTTATCTTGATAGGTGGTTGGAACTAGACAAAGTTGAACGTACTTACGAAGGCGTGATATATTTTTTGCTCATGGATCAGTTACTAAGCACTTGCAGTCGTGACTTGTACGTTTTTTCTAAAGAAAAAAGTCGTTATCAAAGTACATGAGATGGCAGTGCAAGCTGACTTCTTTGCGGAAGCCAGAGGCGGTACAAAGTACGTAGTACAGAGAGAGAACCGAGACAATAGAGCGAAAAGTGAGAATCGTAGCACAGGTTATGAGAGGAAGGTGAGAGGTCAAGGTGAGAGATATCGAGGCAATGACAGATCTCGTAACTATGGTAGAGAGAGAAGTGGCGAGAGAAGTAGAGAGAGTAGTAGGGAAAGGTACAGAGAGAATGACAGACGTACCATTACATGTTACCATTGTGGAGGTCAAGGTCACGTAGCTCCAGACTGCCCAAGAAGAGGTCACATGCATCGAGCTGCAGCCCTTGAGGAAAAGGATACTGGTGCATATGGGCAAAAGAAGGTAAGCTTTGCAGGCACAGGTGACGAACCAGAGAGGGATGATGCAATACATAGAGGCAGGAATAGAGGCAGGTGCAGGGGCAGAGGACGTTATCACCACCGCGGAAGAGGCAGAGGGCGCCCCTTTTCCCCACCTGTAGATCTGGGTAATTTTTGTATTGTAGAGGACAACCAGACCAAAGATGACGGGGAAATCACTATGAAATGCGCAGGTAAGGAAGTTGATCAGAGTCCGAAGGTTACAGGATGCAAGTTTTCCAGTGCGAAGTTGCCAGTGGCAGAAGGTTTGTTAAATGGGAAAGTTGTGACAGTGATGCGTGATACAGGTTGCACGGGCGTAGTAGTGAGAAAGGAGCTAGTACATCCTGATCAGTTTCTCAGGAGAGTGGCCACATGTATGCTAGTAGACAAGAGACGCTTGAGTGAAGTCCCTGTAGCGAGAATCACCATTGACACCCCATTTTTCAAAGGAGAGACCGAAGCGTTATGCATGGATGAAAATATGTACGATGTAACGATAGGGAACATTGCTGGGTCACAACTTCCTGTACTGAATGATTTCAAAGGCGCGACCACGTTAGCAGTTGAAACGCGTTCACAGGTTTTGAAACGCGATAAATCGTATCGGAAACTGCGGGTACCGGAAGCCGTATCGCACGTTTCGCGTAGTGAATTCAAAGAACAACAAACAAGCGACGTTACGTTAACGTCATTACACACAAACGCAAAAAAACGGAAACGTGAAGTATTCTAAGAACGGTAGCGTTACGTCATTTCTGTACCGAAAAGATTTACTGTATCGACAGTTTGAGACGACAGGTAACAACAGAAAATACCATCAATTAGTCGTTCCGGAAAAACTTAGACAGACTGTGTTAAAGGTGGCACATGAATCTATAATGTCAGGGCACTTAGGAGTAAAGAAAACAACAAATCGCGTTTTGGCAGAATTTTTCTGGCCTGGCGTGTCCGGTGACGTGACACGATACTGTAGGTCATGCGACATTTGTCAACGAACAATCTCGAAAGGTCATGTAATAAAGGCACCGCTAGGCAACATGCCACTGATTGACACGCCATTCAAACGCGTAGCCGTAGACATCGTAGGACCGATTTATCCAGCAACGGATAATAAAAATCGGTATATTCTAACGCTAGTAGATTACGCCACACGATATCCAGAAGCAGTACCATTACCGAGTATCGAAGCAGAACGAGTAGCTGAGGCACTCGTAGAAATGTTCAGTCGTTTAGGAATTCCTGAGGAATTATTGACTGATTGTGGATCTCAATTTACGTCGAACGTAATGCGGGAGGTCAGTAGGCTATTATCACTGAGACAACTTACGACTACTCCCTACCATCCTATGTGCAACGGGTTGGTGGAGAGATTCAACGGTACATTGAAGCAGATGCTTAAACGCATGGCAAGCGAGCGTCCCAAAGATTGGGATAAGTACATTAACGCGTTGTTGTTCGCGTATCGCGAGGTTCCACAGGAGAGCCTAGCATTCTCCCCATTCGAACTACTCTATGGGAGAACAGTCAGAGGTCCTATGAGTGTTCTCAAGGATCTATGGTCTGAGAAGGAACTTGACGAAAGCGTGAAAACTACATACCAGTACGTACTGGATCTCAGACAGAAACTCGAGCAAACATGTGAAATCGCGAGAGAAAATCTCAAGAAATCGAGTAAACGGTACGCGAAGTACTATGACAGGAAAGCGCGTGACCTGAAGTATAAGGAGAGTGACCGGGTGTTAGTACTACTACTACTCCCCACTGATAGGAACAAACTGTTACTCCAATGGAAAGGTCAATTCCCTATAGTGAAGGTACTAAATGACTGGGATTATAGGATCGACATGAAGGGGAAACTGAAAACATTCCATGTGAACATGTTGAAACGCTATGAAGAGCGTAGGCCTCAAAGCCCAGGGAAGGGGATACTAGCCGTCGTAAACACGGCGGTAATAGACGACATAACTGACGGGAATTCGGGTACAGGGGAGTGTAGTGCCGATGAGCACATGACGTGTCCAATGGGGACACAGGAATCGATAGACAGGGTGTCCAAGAACCAAAAAGTTGAAGTACAAAGGGTGCTTAAGGAGGATGAGCACGTACTGACTGATAGACCAGGGCGCACCCATGTAGAGATTCATGACATTAAATTGTCTACCTCAGACCCATTAAGGATAAAAGGTTATCCCATCCCGTACAAAGTTCGTGACGTAGTCAAAGAGGAGGTCGAAGAAATGTTGAAGTTAGGAGTTATCGAACCTTCTAGATCCCCATACTCATCATCAGTCATTCTAGTCAGGAAAAAAGACGGAGGACTCCGTTTTTGTATAGATTTTCGTCAGGTTAACAAAGTCACTATTTTTGACACTGAGCCAATGCCCGAAATTGAAGAAATGTTCTCGAAATTAGCGAAATACAAGTATTTCTCGAAACTGGATTTAAGTAAGGGGTATTGGCAGGTCCCACTCTCAGAGAACGCAAAACCCTATTCTGCTTTTGAAGCACCCCAAGGCCTTTTCCAGTTCAAAGTAATGCCCTTCGGCATGGTGACGGCCCAAGCTACCTTCTGTAGGCTTATGAGGAAAGTTCTGAACGGTGTCCCGAATGCAGACAGCTTCGTGGATGATATCCTCATATTTACCATCACATGGGATGATCATGTTAGGGCCCTGATGCAGGTTTTGTCCCGATTATCCAATGCTAATCTGACCGCGAAACCATCGAAGTGCAGCATTGGTTTCAGCGAGCTAGAGTGTCTAGGCCATACCATAAGCGGAAAGAAAGAGCTCAGAGCTCACCCAGATAAGGTCACAGATGTACAGGAAGCGCATGTCCCCGAAACTAAGAAAGGGGTGAGGGCATTTTTGGGGTTAGCGGGGTTCTAGAGCAAGTTCATCCCCAATTTTGCGGAAATAGCTGTCCCACTAACAGATCTTACGAAAAAGGGTCAACCAAACAAAATTGAATGGGGGGACGCCCAAGAGAAGGCTTTCAACAGCCTGAAAAGAGCGCTGACTAACGATCCCATCCTCCAACTCCCAGAGCTAGACAAGCCGTTCGTATTGAGAACAGACGCATCCGACGTAGGTTTGGGGGCCATTTTGTTGCAGGAACAAAACGGGGCACAATTACCAATTGCGTACGCTAGCAAAAAACTACTTCCAAGGGAGCAAAACTACTCAGTTGTAGAAAGAGAGTGCTTAGCAGTAGTCTGGGGAGTGGGGAAATTCCACAAGTATTTGTTTGGTAAAGAGTTCGTACTCGAGACAGACCATCAACCACTTACGTACCTGAATCGGGTAAAGGTTCCAAACTCCAGGCTGATGAGATGGGCGCTGTTGTTGCAACCATATCGCATGATGATCAGAGCCATCAGGGGCTCAGACAATGTGGGTGCAGATTATTTGAGTAGGATCTAATTAAGTCATAGACCGCACACCATAGCCGAGATCCTGGGCTCCAAAAAGTATAAGTTGTGTAGGATGTGTATATATGTTTATAGGTAAACAATGTCGGTACAACTCGTGATTACGGCTAAGTGTTTCACACTTTTATTTAGGGGGGAGTATTGTCACGAATCGTAGCCGACTATATTCTTTATCATCCATTAATTGTAACACGGGTCACATAGTCTAGAGCAGTAATCGAATATTCTAGTACAAGACGGTCGAATAGTTATTGGTGTGCGTAATATCGCCCGTGGAGTATACCGCTTGAGAGAATAGCGCTTTATCCGAAACCGCGCACGGACTACCAGTATGTATAGGATAGACACTGAGTGGAGTTGGATACGAGATATATCACGAGACCGTTAGGTCGAGTGATATATCTCGTGTCCAACTCCACGAAGTGTCTATCTGACTTAGACCACGTGACTTTCAGGTGCGTATCTAACTATTTTATTTTGGGTATACAAAACGGAAATGTATTCCATTTCACGACAATTGGAAGCGTCACAGATAATACATACATGTATGAACGTAATAATATTTTTCATTTGAAGCAAATGGAAGTAATGTAGCTCGAATTGGTCAGCACACGTTCATTGAAATTGGACGTTTTAGTCATACACCGCATAGTGTAAAATGACCCGGTCTCGACATGCCAAAATGCACCAGCTACGCACCTGAGTACTCCATACGTCAGACTTCCCCGTGCAACTCAATGCTACATGTACATTGTACACTCTCCACAATCATTCATTACACATGTGCGCCACAGTTTACTGTGTACTTCTATATAGTGTGCTATGGATACGTTGGGCCAAATACGTTGATACAAATTGGAAGGTAAAAATTGAATTGGCGGCATGGAAGACATACTTCAATAAAACTGTTAATTGACTTATTTTTCTATTTTCATCTTATTCTGTCCCGCCCATTTTAACGTCGCAAAAGCGCGTCACTGACATATTATGTGAAATGTCCACAAACAGTGTAGACCCTGATCAGACTATGCGTATGGTCGGGCTGATGGGGCTACACTGGTCGCATCCTATCTAGGCACATTTTGTCGTGACGCTTCACATATGTGGCGCGTCATGAGAACATGTGCGCAATTATTAAAAGCACTATGAATGTTCCTATGACGAACAGCGAACAGCGTAGACCATGATCAGACTGTGCGGATGAGCAGGCTGATCTGGGGCTACGCTGATCGCAGCCCCAATTGGGCACGATTTGTCATGACGCGTCACATATATCGGTACGAGAGAACAGACGCCGACATTTGAGAAAACCATGTTTATCGCCATACGTTATTTGTGTAAAATAAATGTGATTCATTTTTATATTTGGAGTAAATGTGCTCGAAAGTTGGTGGTAATTTCACTGGAATGAAAATTAAAAAAATGGACGACTTTCGAGCTCATTTACTCTAATTATGAAAATGAATAAAAATTATGTTACACACATTTGCATCAGTCAATGTAAGTCCCCGCCCCCCCCCCCCCCCCCCCCTCCTCCGGGGGAATAGCGGGGCTTATATTTTCGTTCCTGTTAAAGCCCCGGTGAAGGCCCCGCACTGCGGGGCAACATGGTCGGTAAAAGCCCCGGTAAAAATGCCCCGCACTGCGGGGCCATCTGGTGATTTTAAATGTGAAATATTCTTGCACGAAAATGATGTGTTGTAGAGCAAAATGTCACTTATAAATAGTAGATATCTGGGAACTTTTATTAGTATGGGAAGCCATTATTACAACCCAAGCAGCTTTATTCGTTGTAGATGTAATTGGTAGCACATTTGGCCTGCTACTCGTTCTATTTCTAGGGTGGTTGACTTAGTGATATAGTTGTTTTTGAAACCGTTACAGTCGATGATCAGCTGGGTAATGACCGATATGTTTAGTTTGTAAAAGTTCGAGTCTCCTAGCACTTTTTGGATTTCTTGACGAAACGCCGGGTAGGTCTGTTTCCGAACTTCGTGTAGTGCTGGGCATCTTAGTAGCATGTGTGACGCATCCTAGCTCCGCCTCCAAATGACAGTTAGGACAAGTAGGGTCGACTAAGTACAGGGTAAATATGTGTTTGTTGCTTTGAAATAGGTACGTTCCTGTTAATAGTAGTAACCAAATAAATAGCCGCTAACCTTTGGCACCACCCACGGACTCGGTAGAAGGAAGGTCGGATATGTGTGAATAGTATTAAATAGCGCAAAAGTGGACCCTTGCATGATACAAACTTCTTAACCGTATTAACGCACGGACACACGGACGGTGCAAACACTATATGACACCGGCTCTTCGAGACAGGGTTCATAAAAAGTACACCCCCCCCCACCTATTAATAGTATAAAATGCAGCACTTTATACTTTTACTTACATGGGGAGGGTGTGTGTGTGAGAGAAATAGGATTTTTTCCAGTGGGGGGGGTGGGGTGGGGGGTCTCGGGATTTTCCAGGGGGGGGGGGTCTCGGGATTTTCCAAGGTTTGGGTTTGTTGGGTAAAGAATCACTTTCCAGGTGGGTGGGTGGGGGGGGGGTTCTCGGGATTTTCCAGTGAGGGGGGGGGGGGGGGTCTCGGGATATTCCAGGGTTTGTTGGGTAAAGAATCACTTTCCAGGTAGTGGGGGGGGGGGGGGGGGGTCTCGGGATTTTCCATTCCAGGGGGGGGGGGGGGGTCTCGGATTTTCCAGGGTTTGTTGGGTAAAGAATCACTTTCCAGGTGGGGGGGGTCTCGTGATTTTCCAGGGTTGGTCGGGTAATGAATCACTTTCCATGGGGGGGGTCTCGGGTTTTCCTTCAGTGTGTGGGGGGGGGGGGGAGTGGGGGGGGGGGGGAATGTCTCAGAATTTTCCACGTGTTGGGGGGGGGGTGGGGAGCTGGGATAACGGATAACGGCAGTGCAATATAAACAGAGGAATTATTTGAAAACAATTTTGTTTATATTAAACAAAATTTGCCAGTATTAAACAGTCCACAGTGAAAGTAGATCGTATTAAACAGTTTAAACCCATGTCACCCCTCCCACACAACAGTATTCAGGTAAACATACATGTACATATCTTGCTTGATAACAGTCTGATAAAACCCCGGTAAAGCCCCGGGGTATGTCCCCGCTCAATTTCTTAGCAACAGTTAAAGCCCCGGTAAAGTCCCCGCAGTGCGGGGCATCATGAAAGGTAAAAGCCCCGGGGTATGCCCCGGTAAAGCCCCGCCCCTCCCCCGGAGGGGGGGGGGGGGGGGGCGGGGCGGGGATTTACATTGACTGATGCATTACGTATGGCGATAAAGATGACTTTCTCAAATTTTAGCGTCAAAATTGGGTTTGGTCGCTTGAGGTGTGCTTCACGTGCCTGCACGTTTAATAGATAGGATCATTTCGTCTGTATATGGGATATATACGGACGAAATACTCCAATATGATTGGACTATATTGCTTGGCAGTGGTCTAATGGATTTTGCACTGGTCGTATCTGGGTGATCTACACTGTATATGCAGACTTAGATGCTAGCCTAATTACCTAGTAAGTCATACCTATTTATGACTGAAGTATTTCAGACTAATTCACCAGATATCTCATGAGCTAGACTGACTGTCGGATCATTAGTCCACTTACGTAAAATTATAAGCCAAATGTGGTCCCATAAGTTTTACATTGACAAGCAGACTACATGGGATAGTCATGCACTAGGGTGGGGGTATATATTCGTTGTAGCTCCATATATTATGAGTCGGACATTCAATTTCATTCTTGTGACTTTGGAGCGCAAGTTTTTCACTGGGAATTGTCCCAGCCAGCCAGTAGTATAGAGGGAGTCAAAATGATACCACCAAGGTTGGGAAGCGTTATTGACCCTGGTTACAGCTCCCAACAGTATCGAAAAACGTGTTTTTGGCCAAATATGAAAAGTAGTCCCCAACAAAAAACAAATGTTGGCGTTGGGTGCCGCAATACAGGCAACAAAACCACCAGCGCAGGTGATATTATTCTGACTCCGATATTTCGAAAAAGAGAAAAAAAAGGGAAAAAAAGCCTCTTTTTCGAGTGTGCTGGGGAGTACTTTGGTTTGTTGGATTTTTTTTGGGAAAGTTGTATCCACATTTGGGACACAAAATCCACAATCGTACTACCACCTCCTAATTGTATCCACATTTGGGACGAAAAATCCACAATTGTACTACCACCTCCCAATCGTATCCACATTTGGGACAAAAAATCCACAATCGTACTACCACCTCCCAATTCGTATCCACCTTTATCAACATTTGGGACACAAAATCCACAATCGTACTACCACCACCCAATTGTGGATACGAATTGCACACACATCCCTTTTTGGGAAAGTAGAAGAAAAATTTGTCTCCCAAGAGGCAAACAGAAATGGCCCATCCACATTTTGGACGAAAACATCCACAATCGTACTACCACCCCAAATACAAGCCAACAATTTCTGGAATAAAACCACCAAACCTGTTTTTCACATGGGATGCGCCCCGATTCCAGAATCGATCCACACCCGATTTTCCAAAATGGATCTGCCATCCAAAAACAATTTCTGTTTTCCACATCCACAATCGAACGCCCAATTGAAGATATGTTTCCCATTGAAATAGACAAACAATTTTGCCAAATCGATCCAAATGCCATACAAGGAATGCGAAACATGCGGCAAGGGTTTCGACAAGCCCGCAAATTTTCGAAGACACATGGGTCGCAAGAACCCGTGCAGACCTCCCACGAGAGAGTGTCCCGAATGTGGAGGGAAGTTTGCCACCTACAAGACTCTCTGGCAACATCGCTCGAACAGGTGTCCCGAGGGGCCAGAAGATTGTTTTTCCAAAACAACCACAGTGTAGCAAGAAGAAGGCTGCGACCAGGAAGAGGATCCTGGTACTGGAGAGGAGGGTGGCAGAGTTGGAGGAGGAGGTGGCTAGACTGCGGGATGTGGAGCGAACATCGACAGCGACGACGACGAGACCGATTGGACAGATATGTAGAGAGAGGTCGGCTATTTTCTCCCAAGAGGCGAACAGAAATGATACACCCATTTGTGTATTTGGACACATTTGGGAAAAGTGTAGAAAAATTCGCCTCCCAAGAGGCAAACAGAAATGATACCACCCAATTGTCCACATTTGGACTTTTGGGAAAAGTGTAGAAAAAATTCGTCTCCCAAGAGGCAAACAAAATCTAGACCACCCAATTGTACACATTCGGACTTTTGGGAAAGTCGAAGAAAAAATGTGTCTCCCAAGAGGCAAACAAAAATGATACCACCCAATTGTCCACATTTGGACTTTTGGGAAAAGTGTAGAAATATTTGTCTCCAAGAGGCGACCAGAAATGATACCACCCATTTGTGTTTTGAAAAATTAAAATTATGCCTACTCCCCCCTTTGTGTTTTGAAAAATTAAAATTATGCCTACTCCCCCCTTCGTGTTTTGAAAAATTAAAATTATGCCTACTCCCCCCTTCGTGTTTTGAAAAATTACTAGGGCGGAAAAAAAAGTTTCAGCTACCACCGTTTCGGCAACCACACGACACTCCCAACACCCACGAAAAATCGGGAAGGAACGGATTTCCAAAAAACCCAAATACATCGAACTACATCGAACTACAACGAACTACAGTATAGAAAGCGGAGATTTGGTCGAGGCTACCAAGGTTTCGGCTACCTTTTTCCCCAAAAACGGCTACTCCATGTAGAAAGGGTCGCCAGGGTGTATGGACTCGCTAGGAGTTTTCTTTTTTTCATTCGATTTTGTGGAGTGCACGAACTGGGCGTCGGGATCTGGTTTGTTCTTCCAGAGTCTACAAGCCTCTAGAGACACGAATGGGAACAGTGGTCTGCAGACCGCGTACGCCGCCACAGAGACCCCCAGCCACCACTTCGCATTCTCTACGGTTCTCCAGATGTCGTGCACCTCCATCTCGTCTTTCTTTGCACACTCGGAATCGACCGTGCGAGCATCGCCGGAAATCGCGTCCAACAGACTGCGTTCCAGCGCGTCCAACTGGTTCTCCAAACGTCTCTCCATGTCGGACAGGTGTGTCGATTCTTCGAACGAGCTGGCATCTTCTAGTAGATCTGTGGGGGAACTCGGTGGGGCCCACAAAACCAGGCGCGGTCACCCTGTGTACTACGGGGGTAGGGGTTTCTTGTTCTTCTAGGGATTCTTGTTCTTGGGAGGTTTCTTCGGGCTTTGTACTACGCTCTACATCGGCATCGTCCCAGATTTTTCGAAGTCTAGCACTACCGATCCCGTACTTCTTCTTTGTTTCGTCGGCGTAGCCTTCCCGCGGGTGGAAATAATTTCTCGAATATTTTCCGGAGACAAGTAGGTTTTTGGCATGCTTGCAAACGCTTCTATCTAGATAGGGAACATTTGTCCAACATGGAATTTCCAAATTGTCCAAAATACTTGTTCGAGATGTTCGGAAAGGTCAAAATGCTTGTTCGCGACTACCAAGGTGCTCGGGATTCTCCTACTCTACCCACTAGGATAGACAGGATAGGAATCCTGGAAAACATACTCTCCCACCTAGGAGAATCCCGAGCACCTTGGTAGTCGCGAACAAGCATTTTGACCTTTTGGACAATTTTGTATCCACAATTGGGTGGTGGTAGTACGATTGTGGATTTTGTGTCCCAAATGTGGATACGAATTGGGAGGTGGTAGTACGATTGTGGATTTTGTGTCCCAAATGTGGATACGATTGGGAGGTGGTAGTACAATTGTGGATTTTTCGTCCCAAATGTGGATACAATTAGGAGGTGGTAGTACGATTGTGGATTTTGTGTCCCAAATGTGGATACAACTTTCCCCAAAAAAATCCAACAAACCAAAGTACTCCCCAGCACACTCGAAAAACAGGCTTTTTTTCCCTTTTTTTTCTCTTTTTCGAAATATCGGAGTCAGAATAATATCACCTGCGCTGGTGGTTTTGTTGCCTGTATTGCGGCACCCAACGCCAACATTTGTTTTTTGTTGGGGACTACTTTTCATATTTGGCCAAAGACACGTTTTTCGATACTGTTGGGAGCTGTAACCAGGGTCAATAACGCTTCCCAACCTTGGTGGTATCATTTTGACTCCCTCTATACTACTCAGCCAGTACAGTCAGCCACGAGCGACGGCGCGTCCCTTCTTTGTGTCTGCGTAATTCAGTACGCAACACAGAGTTATTTCCTTATTCTGGAGTCCACGACACGACACCGTATGTTAGCGGGGACTCTGCTCCGCGTGGACCGAGGGCGTAATCGAGTGGGGCATATTCCGGTGACGTCATTCCGTCAAAGGACGTGAAGCATCGATAGGGACGTTCACCGAGGCGCTATGGACCCCATCCGCCCAAGTAGGCTGAGTATCTCCTAAGAAACAGTAACTTTACGACGTATTATAACGTCACTCCCATCATGGCGGAAGCCGGAGTTGTTTAGATGATATCTAACATTGGATATGTATCCAGATTAGGATGACGTTTACTTCTTTTAACTTTACCTACCTGTTCCAGAATCGAGGATGTGCCTTGGTTGTGCAAGGGCCTGTGGCGGTGGCTGCTAGGGGACGTTGTCCGTACTGATATATTCATCTATTGTTTGTGTTTATCATTTATGTAAATATATCATACTTGTAAAAATATACCTCGTTGTCTCTGTCCACAACGTGCTTGTGTTCCGTGCCTACAGTAGACTAGCTCGGTGTCACCCTGGTGTGACACATGCCCACTTCGTCAGAACAAACTGTCGTCTGCTGTTGCTTTTATATCTTGCCTTATTTCTCAATAAAAACATGGTTTGACAGCACTTCAGAATCATTTCCAATGGAAATGATTCTGAAGTGATGTCAAGGCATGGTGCAGGTCCGTAGCGGTGTGTAAAATAATGCCACGGCAGCCTTTTTAGCGGGGAAAATTCCACTTAGACCCTCAAAATTGGATGTTCAACGCATGAAGCTGACGAAAAAAAACAACAAATAATGCCACGGCAGCGCCGTGCTGCCGTGGTGGCCGCTACGGCCCTGTGTTGTAAATTATTCTAAAGTGCCGTCAAAGCATGTTTTTGATGATAAAAATGGAAAATAAACAGCAGACGACAAAAAAAATAAGATACGGGTCTAAGGGTTAACAATGTTTTCTTGTAAACAATTATTGGATATATATTAATTTTATTGAGCATAGGCTAGGCTCAATAAATGTAAATTCATCAATTGAAATTTCCAGACGATCCTAAATTTGCACTTAAGAACATTTTAATAGTACAACGTTTAATGAAACGGCCCCTTTTATCAGCGTCAATACCAGATTTATGTGTGTGTTTGTTTGTTGGGGTTTAACGGCCTATCAACAGCTAAGGTCATTTAAGGCCGGGTAAATGGGTTTAGTACTAAATCCCATATATTACCTGTACAAGTACATGTTCAAGTACATATACAAATAGGGGGAAAATCCCAAAATCAGCCGCCGCCGCCGACTCCGGAAAAGCAAAACCTATGTCTCGCTTTCCGCTTTCGCGGGCGAGACAACAAAACTATATATTCAGCCTTGAAATCAGAATAATCCTGATCTGATGACGGGTCCACGCCACACCAGAATCACTTGGCCCCTCCCAAAAGCAGTAGGATCAGTAATAATCTTACTACTTTTATAATGGGCAATAACCCAATTCAACTCCCAGGTAACAAGAGCCAAAGATAAAAACGTACCCGAGGGCCAAACCAGACAAATCGTGATTCCTATAAGGAGGAACCCCTACCGTTAATTTACGCAGTCTGTTCGCCCGACCACCACCCACACCAGATTTATGTGATGCTCTGTTGGTCACCTAAACCAATTTCACACTGGGAACGCAATCACCAAAATCCTTCCGATTTGTTTAAAATGGTTTATTGACATGAGGTGAATGTACATCTATGGTACAAAAGTAGCAAATTTCAATAAATAATTTTTGAATTTGTACATCATTTAGACACACTAACATAGTGGCCTCTCCTAACAACACTATGTCATCGTGTTGCTGTTACACGTAGGTCTTCTATCGCTATTTCATCATCACAATTATAACTGTACACTTTCGACCGGATAACATTTCTGAGCAATTCACAAGTGTTTGTACAAAGCGAGTCAATACAATGCTTCCATGTCTTAGCAATCTCTGAATACGAGCTCAGTTCTGAAATTACCTCATTTCTCATTGTCATTTTGCGTGGATGTCGATTTAGAAAATAAAAGTAATATTTTCTGTAAATCATGTAAACAATCGACAGAAAAGATAGAGCTAATACGGAATTCAATCATTAGCTCTATATTTTCTGTTAATTTTTTAAATAATCTAAGGAAAGTATTACGTTTTCTCCAGAATCAATATCAGCGATGCAACAGTGCCAATACCAGAAATGGGGCTGCATACAGTTCCAAAGAATGTAAGTAGTCAACAGAAGAGGCAGCTTGCAGAGATTATTGATTATTGGTGTTTAATGGCCCATCAACAGCTAAGGTCATTTAAGGCAGGGCCAACGGGTTGGACTATTTAGCCTGTCCATAATGAGGGAAATTTCCAAAATCAGAACTCAATATTTACAGAAAAATATATATTCAGCCCTGAAATTAGAATATTCTGACCTGGTGCTAGGTCCATTCGACACCAGTCACTTAGCACCAACCCCAAAAGTAATATGAACAGCACTAATCTTTTTTAATGGGGTATAACAGGATTTAGCTCTCAAGTATCAGAAAGCTGAAAATGTACACGAGGGCCAAAACCATGCAGGTCACCCCCCCCCACCCCCTTGCCGAAAATTTGTGGAGAGAAAAAGAAACAGGTCATGCTGTATGACACACAACATTACAGTAAACAGTTAGTACACAATTTGTATTGCCGATTAACTCTGGCATACATTGTACAATACATTATTGTTCCCTGTTAAATTATTAGCATGTCTCGTTCCGATTGAACATTGGAAACTTGACTAAATCTTATGTGACCACAGAATCTCTCAATTCATTTGATGAATTATGGTTGCAGAGCCATTTAACAATGAACTATCATTTAATGTTGACACCAACAATGGATGGACGATTAATCTTGCCTTATTTCTAAATAAAAACATGGTTTGACAGCACTTAAGAATCATTTCCAATGGAAATGATTCTAAAGTGCTGTCAAAGCATGTTGTAAATTATTCTAAATTGCTGTCAAAGCATGTTTTTGATGATAAAAATAGAAAAAAAAGTAGACGACAAACAATTTAGATAGGGGTCTAAGGGTTAACATTAAAATCACTCAATTCCACTGTGGGTAATTTTTGTCACAAACGTCGGACATTTCGGTCAGTTTCGACAGCTATGGTCATGTAAGGCCGGGCAAACGGGTTTAATCCGTTTAACCTGCTGCTGGTCGGGGGGGGGGGGGGGGGTGGGGGGTTTTAATATCCCAAAATCAGAACGGAATATTTACATCGAGAAAAAATATATTCAGCCCTGAAATTAGATTTGTTTGTTTGTTGGGGTTTAACAGCCTATCAACGGCTAAGGTCATTTAAGGCTGGGTCAATGGGTTTAGTACTAAATCCCATATATTACCTGTACAAGTACATGTACATGTACAAATGGGGAGAACATCCCAAAATCAAAACTGAATATTTACAATAACAAAACTATATATTCCGTCCTGAAATCAGAATGATCCTGATCTGATGCCAGGTCGCCACATCAGAATCACTTGGGGGCCCCCTCCCAAAAGCAGTAGGATCAGTTATAATCTTACTACTTTTATAATAGGCAATAACCCAATTCAACTCCCAGTAACAAAAGAGCCAAAGATAAAAACGTACCCGAGGGCCAAACCAGGCAAATCGTGATTCCTATGAGGAACCCATACCGTTAATTTACGCCGTCGCGTTCACCCCGACCACCACCCACTCATATGCCTACACATCAGACGGGTGCAACTTGCATTGCTAACCGAGAAAACTGCTTGCAGTTTGCCATGTTTGTAACACAGGTGGAAGATTCGGACCTTGATATAGGAGTTATTGGTAAATAGAGTATACTAGGCTACTTGGTATTAAAAGACTAGGCTGGTATTTTATTTATCAGGTAACATTTCATACTATCAAATGCACAAGTGTAACGTCTTCATTGAAAGAAAAGCGGACGTATTTGTGGTGTTTGTTTGTTGAGGTTTAAAGGTACATGCCCACGCAGCAGGCTACACTGTACTACTAATTTTTATTTTCTGTCATGCCTTATATGAGCCATTTGTCTATCCACTAACGAGTTATTTTTAATTACGGCGCGTGTTAATTGGTGTTAAATCGCATTTTATATGCCGCGACCAGAAAGGGTATTTTCCGACCTCGTGCTATTTTTACCAATACGTCTCACGTGACACGGTCAATCATATCACATCTTTGACATGCGCCAGTGAGGTATCGGAAGCTGAGAAGAAAAATCTCTATCCAAATCTAAATCTCCACGTAACTCTTTCCATTTGGTGATCTGGTCGCCAATATTAACCACTCTCTCTCTCTGTCCTGCCTGTCCCTCAGACATTTCGCCTTTTTTTTTGGCCCGACGCCGTTTCATACAATTTCCGTCCTGGACGTTCCGACATGTTGATATTCTTGTTTACATATTTGGAAGCCTACTGGCGCGCGTAGTATACTGCGCATGCGCACCGCAAGCCGTGATGTGAAATTCGTCGTCCCCGCACATTATCATAATAGACTGTTACCGCCGCGCGTCGCTAACAGTAAATTGAAAATTAATAAACGATTATATTTGTATAGCGGGCACTCGTAATTTTTAGAACTGGTGGAATAGTGACATAATTATACACTTATTTAATTCCTATAAAGAACATTTTGTGCCTACTGCGTGGGCATGTACCTTTAACGGCCTATCAACAGCTAAGGTCATTTAAGGCCGGGTCAATGGTTTAGTACTAAATCCCATATATTACCTGTACAAGTACATGTACAAATGGGGGGAAAATCCCAAAATCAGAACTGAATATTTACAATAACAAAACTATATATTCAATCCTGAAATCAGAATAATCCTGATCTGATGCCAGGTCCTCGCCACACCAGAATCACTTTGTCCCTCCCAAAAGCAGTAGGATCAGTAATAATCTTACTACTTTTATAATGCCAGCAATAATTTGTGGCCGTGACTGGAGAAATTAGGCTTATGGGTTTTGCGACCAGTGTAGATCCAGATCAGCCTGTACATCCACAGTTTGATCAGGATCTGCTCTGTTCGCCATTCCATCAATGAAACACCCGCCATGCTTCTAACAAGCGACATAGATCGCTATCAGGCTACAGAATTGTGCTATCTGATCAGGAACTACACTGGTCCCAAAACCCATAAGTTTGTTGGGGTTTAACGGCCTATCAACAGCTACGGTCATTTAAGGCCGGGTCAATGGGTTTAGTACTAAATCCCATATATTACCTGTACAAGTACATGTACATTTTCAAGTACATGTACAAATGGGGGGGGGGGGAATCCCAAAATCAGAACTGAATATTTACAATAACAAAACTATATATTCAGCCCTGAAATCAGAATAATCCTGATCTGATGCCAGGTCCTCGCCACACCAGAATCACTTGGCCCCTCCCAAAAGCAGTTGGATCAGTAATAATATTACTACTTTTATAATGGGCAATAACCCAATTCAACTCCCAGGTAACTGAAGAGCCAAAGATAAAAACGTACCCGAGGGCCAAACCAGGCAAATCGTGATTCCTATAAGAAGGAACCCATACCGTTAATTTACCGTCTCATTCGCCCGACCACCACCCACCACAAAACCCATAAGCCCCATTTTTCCAGTCAAAACCACATTTGTGTTGCGTCACATTAGTCGGCAATGTCATGTGCCAGTCCAGTAGTTTTTGAATATGTACATACTTCAATGTTTGATGCATTACTTTGTTGTTTGCCAGTATGTATTAATGTCCTAACCCAATAAAACTCCATTCATATGGTCCAAACCGGCAAACTCGGGAGTCATAGGTCTGTTATGTCCTCTATTTTTCGGTCTTGACAACCCAACCCGACCCCGAGACAGACAAACACAAGACGAAACACATAGAAATAATATGTAATGTTGTATTTTACATTATTTGTAAGTGAACAATGGCACTCACTCATGTGACTGATGACAAACATAGAAATATACAAACTTTTAACAACTATTATTCCGACATTCGACGGAAAATACCCCACCCACTTCGTTCCCTGTGTGTGGAACCATTAGTGGGTGGGGTACTTCCAAATAAATTCATGTATCTGTCCGACAGATTTATGGCTCAATTATCCCCCTTGACAAGGGGAAGTAACACAATAAATGAAGAATACAACTACTTAACGACAACTAGCTTCTATGTAACTTTCGCTCCTCAAAACGGCATTGGGACTAACAACAGAATGGATACCAGCTTACGTATAGAACCTAAACCCTTACAATGCCAAACTAAATTTTGTCGTAGTCTGTTGTTTTTTTTATTTTCATTTTTTTCTCCTCAAACACATGGTTTGACAGCACTTTCCAATGGCAATGATTCTAAAGTGCTGTTAAACCATGTTTTTATTGAGAAAGAAGACAAAGTATATAACAACGGCAGACGACAATTTTTTATTTGCCGCATTCAAAGGGTTAAACATTTCATAGATAAGTAACTAGCAGGGATTTTCTTTGATTAATTTTCAGACTTTTCGATAGTCTGACACAAGGGGGCTAATTCCCTAATGGAGTTAGCCCCCTTCTTCCACAGACCCAGACAATCGTATTCCATTAAGGAAAAAGGTGCGATTTGAAGCAAAAATATTTACAAAACGTGTAAATCCTGATGAGACGACTTGATACAAGCAGGCTTATCTGGATCTACACCGTTTGAAAACATTAGTATAATGGTCTGTCTGTAGCGGCCAAAAGTCTAGTAGGCAAGATGTGCACGACAGAAATTGTAAAAGAACAGACAACTCATGTATGAATCTACTATATTGACCAATAGTACCGACGTTATACAGTTGATCTACAATATCACATAATTATATTATGGGCCATTCGCGGGAAAAATGAACCTTATGACATCTGTTAAGTGAATGGGTTTAACGTCCGAGCAACAGCTAAGGCGATATACAGACGGGACCGACAGACCAGTGGAATGAAATACTACCGGTAATTAAGTATTTTTCACACCTTGAACTCACAACCTCTGGTATTGAAGTCTAATGTCATATCCATGGCCCATCCCATTTGTTTTAGAAATGAGAGGTATGGGAAATCATTGCCCATCGTTGGTGTACGTTGTGTAACAGAATTCCAAACAATTGAGCCTGCAAACTCTGCTGATTAGACGGTACATTGATCGGGGTGTCCGACTCATATTGGGTAAATTAGGAGTGACTTTTAAACATATGGCAGTAATGCTACTTCAGTGACAGAATTCCTGAACAGGAACTTCGCTGATCGCAAATGTCGCAAGATCTCTTTTTCCACCATGGGGCATATGCAGCCTATGCTCAATAAAGGTAAATCCAATAATTGTTTACAAGAAAACATGTTTAAAGGTACATGCCCACTCAGTAGGCATAAAATGTTCTTTATATCAGAGACATCATCCGAGACATTACTATTTAAACTCTGTATTTATTTTTTTGATGTGTAATTATCATACTTTAATCTGTCGAAAATATTATTTTTTCAGGCGACACATTTAATTAGTATAAATAATTAAACAAGAGGGCCATGATGCTCACCTGACTTCATGAACACCAGAGGAGAATGTGACATGGAGTTCATGTGTTTTAAAAAAATTGTGCTATTTTTAGATGGCGGTCATCTTGGATTAATCGATGACTCATTTTACCAAATTTGAAAATGCTTCACCCAAGGATCTTAACTTCCTATGAAGTTTGTCCAGCATCGGCCATGTGGTTCCTGAGAAAAAGACGTTCAAAATCTTGAATAAATGGACCTTTTGGTGGCCATCATGGATGACATAATCATCCGATTCCGAAAAATTTGCACCAGAGCCTCATCGATACCTTCGATTTGATATACGACATGAGCATATTCAGTCAAAAATAAAATTTGACCCCAATTTGACACCACGGGCCACGCCCATTTTTGACCCCGGGGTCACCATTTTCACAACTTTGAAAGAGCATTGTAAATCGATCATTCCTACCAAGATTTTTTAAGAAAATAAGCTATTTTTAGATGGCGGCCATCTTGGATTAGTGATGACCTCCATTTTAACAAATCTGAAAAGGCTTCACCCATGGACCATAACTTTTAGGTTTGGCTACCATGGGCCAAACGGTTCATGTGAAGAAGAATTTTGAAATCTCGAATAAAAGAACGACCTTTTGACATTTCGGCGGCCATATTGGATAACATAACAATCCGATTTCGACAAAAAATGTACCAGAGTGATCGCCTCATTGATACCTTCGATTTGATATATAACATGACCATATTCAGTTAAAATTTGACCCCACGGTCACCATTTTAACAACTTTGAAAGAGCATTGTACATCGATCATTCCAAACAAGTTTTGTCGAAATCCGGTTGGCAGTTCTTGAGAAGATTTTTGAAGAATTTGTGCTATTTTTAGACGGCGGCCATCTTGGATTACGTAATGACGTCATTTTAACAAATTTGTAATCCCCCTACCTAAGGACCATGACCATGAAGTTTGGTGACTATAGGCCAAATGGTTACCGAGGAGAAGATGTTTGAAAATGTTCACAGACGACGGACGACGACAGACACATTGCGGTAACAATAGCTCACATGAGCTTCGCCCAGGTGAGCTAAAAATACCATGCCTCATTTGCATATGAAAATAGCCAGATACCAACGAGCGTCACTATCAGAAAAACAAATATTACTAAATGATTATACCTGTATAGCGGGCACTCGTAATCTTTACTGGTGGAATAGCGACACAATTGTACACTTATTTAATTCATATCAAGAACATTTTGTACCTACCGAGTGGGCATGTACCTTTAATGTCAAATTTGCAGACTATCATAATTTTGCACTTATGAACATTTTAGTCGTACAAAGTCTAGTCTAGGCCCCCAGAATCCCATAATACAGGAACAGGCGTTGGCAAGTGATTTCCCCAACATTGCACAAATCTACCATTACCCACGTAAAAGGCATATTATTGTGATTAACCCTTTCAACACCACAGGCCTGTATAGTGGTATTAGCAAAAAGTGTAGATCCAGATGAGCCGTCTCATGAGGATCAGCACTTTTTGCAACTAATTTTCAGACAACACCCCCTTTTTATAAATACCGTAGACTAGTCTGAAAATCATATTGTGACGATTGATTGGTCGGAAAATTAACACATCACAATCCATTGCAGTTACTTAGGGGTGAAAGTGTTAAATACTGTGATCGACCAAGAAACATCGTTTTGTCGAAATACATTTAAAAATAACTACTAACATTTGCAGCCAATCAAAAAAGGCATATCGCAGATGTGACGTCACTAATGTTGTTTTTGAATATTGCTGCATTGAAAAAAGGTCTGGAAATGATTCTGAAGTGCTGTCAAACCATGTTGTAAATTATTCTAAAGTGCTGTCAAAGCATGTTTTTGATGATAAAAATGGAAAATAAAAAGCGGACAATAAAAAAAATAAGATAGCGGTCTAAGGGTTAAACCAATTCCAATTTCAACATACACAAATTATTCCAAAACTTGGATAAGAATCTATTAATGAATTTTTTCAATGTCCCATTAAATCTAATGGTTACGTCACATCTGAAATATAATTGGCGACCAATGATAAATACTGATGGAGTCGACCTAGATGACATAAAGCACCAATAGAGATCATTACATTCATTCACGTACACAGCAATATAAGAGACCTCAAATGAGACACGCCATGTGGTGTTGTATCTACGACAATGTGCGATTTTTCATGAAAATAGTTACAGGAACTGTGATATTTTTAGCAAATGATATCGAAAGTTGACAAAGTTTTCACAACAGATGCTGAATTATATTCCGCATTTGCTCTGAAAATTTCATCAACTTTCGATGTCATGCATTGCAAATTGAGAACTACTTTTCACAAGATATTGCACATCGTCTTAGGTACAAAATCAAATGGCTCGTATCAAATGTGGCTGTGACTGGAGAAATGGGTCTTATAGTAGTATGTGTGACCAATGTAGCTCCTAATCAAATAGCACACTCCTGTAGCCTGATCACGATCTATATTGCTTATTAGAACCATGACGGGTGTTTCATTGATGTATTTGTTTTTTTGTTTGTTCAACGGCCTATCAACAGCTATGGTCATTTAAGGCCGGGTCAATGGGTTTAGTACTAAATCCCATATATTACCTGAACAAGAACATGTACTTGTTCAAATAGGGAGAAAATTCCAAAATCAGAACTTAATATTTACAATAAAAAAATAATATATTCAGCCCTGAAATCGGAATAATCCTGATCTGATGCCAGGTCCTCGCCACAACAGAATCACTTGGCCCCCTCACAGAGAGCTGTAGGATCAGTAATAATCTTACTACTTTTATAATGGGCAATAACCCAATGGAATGGCAAACAGTGTCGATCCTGATCAGACAATACGGATGCACAGGCTGAAATGGATCTACTCTGGTGGCAAAACCCATAAGCCTCTCCAGCGACAGCCACATATCTGTGTTATAGTCGGTAAACAGAGTATACACAGATGAGCTGGCTCTTCAGAGATTTACAATTTATTATTCTTTACAAAACCAACCCCTTTGTGAACAATGTAGACACATGGTGAGTAAGAAGTTTGTAAGAAGCAGTCTAATCAGGGTCGGCACAGTATGTGGATAATTTCTTAACATTTACAAAATTACACGGTTTCTGAATGGAAGTCTGAAAATTAGCATGGATAATTTATTTAGGGATGAAAAGGGTTAAAATTAGAATCTCATCTCGGCGCTTCAAATTCTTTGGCTGACAAGAGTAAGAGTATACAACCAATATATACCCAGATTAGCCTGTGTATTCGCACAGTCTGATCAGGGTGTACATTGTTCGCCATTCATTCAACGAGGCGGTATCAGATCATAATGAAACCGTGTGTAAACGAGCAGGATACACCCAGAAAAGACTGTGCATCTGCGCTGTCTGGTCACGGTGTACACTGTTCGCCATTCATTCAATGAGGCGGGATCTGATCATAATGAAATGCTGCGACAGTGCAAATGAGGATACACATTGGTATAAAACACCGCAAGTTCAATTTTATCTGCCGGAGGCCAATAAATACATCACAATATGCATACCAGATGCAGTGAAAAACAGAAACAGAGGCCACCAACTTATTGAGCCAATGTGTTCCATGAGACGAGCCATGTGGTTTTGTACCCAAGAAAAATATTCACAGAAACTGTGATATGTTCTGTAAATGACATCGAAAGTTAACCAAATTTGCCATGAACATTTAATCAACTCTCGACATCATTTACTGAAAATATCGTAAATATTATAAAAACAAAATTCAGAGGTATCACAAATCTTAGGTACAAAATCACATGGATTGTCTCATATATAGAGCATCTTACATGAGTGATGATTTAATATGATATTTATTAAACGAGCTTACTGATTTCAAAAGTGACGCGGCATAACCGAGTCGATGAGTGCAATAATATCAGATTACATCAACACAAATGGTAGATTCTATTCATTGCATAAGCACAGTATTATACATTAAAGCTCGACTTATCACCTAATATATTTTCCGTAGCGCTTCTATTTACATATTTATTACACGTCTCGGATTTGAGTGTTAACAAAATGTTAGACCCTGTTTAATAAATAAAATTAACGGTTATTCCCCTTATTAGAGAGACACGAACAGAAACAATCATAGACAATATACAGTGAAGCACCGTTATCTCGAATATCAGTATCTCGATCATATCCCCTATCAAGATGATTCACTAAAGTCCCAAATTATATCCTTATTTGTTTAATATAAATTTCCTCGGCTATCTCGACCATGCCATATCTCGAATATGTTCCCTATCTCGACTGTTCATTCTGTCTGTCCCCTCCGTATAAAAATCTCTTCGCTATCTCGATCACATACACACTTGGATAAATCTCCTAAGTGCCAGGCTGCCAAGATCAATTTGGTTGACACTAATTTTCCAAACATATTATCAAACAAAACAAAAAATTGACACTGTTTGCTTAATTAGTCTACCTGGATATATTTGAGTGTTTGTCACGATTCATAAAGCATATCAAGCTGGTTACGCCACCTTGTAATGTTGATTAGCTTACTACCTTTGGTCAATAGTTATTTTGTGATTGGGTAAAATGATTTCATATTTTTCATGAAAATATTTGACCATGTCACTTCATCGCTATCTCGAACCTAGTCCTATCTCGACTATATGGATGATCTCCCTTCGACTTCGAGATACTGGTGCTGCACTGTAGTATTCTTGGGCTGGAGTTTATCTTAATTGAATTGGAATTGTAATTGAATTGGACCTAGTTTGCGACCAGTGTAGCCCCAGATCAGACTGCGCATCCATGCAGTCTGATCAGGGTGTACACTGTTCACTATCAATTAACAAAACATGTTAAATGCCTTAAACCAAAGATTACGATCACGATATATTTGTTTGTTTGTGTATTGATGTTTAACGGCCTATCAACAGCTAAGGTCATGTAAGGCCGGACAAACAGGTTTGATCCCGTTTTAACCTGCTGCATTGGGGGGGGGAAATCCCAAAATCAGAACAGTATATTTACATCGAGAAAAAATATATTCAGCCCTGAAATTAGAATAACCTGGCCTGGTGTCCGGTTCATACTGCACCAAAGTCACTTGGCCCCTTCCCCAATTAAAAATTAATACGGGTAGGATTACTCTTATAAAGGGTATAACCAGATTCAACTGTCACATACAAAATGAATGACAAACGGACCTAGTTTGCGACCAGTGTAGCCCCAGATCAGCCTGCGCATCCGCGCAGTCTGATCAGGGTGTACACTGTTCACTATCAATTAACAAAACATGATAAATGCCTTAAACGAAAGATTACGATCAGAATTCGACCGCATGGTTGATCCAGAACTACATTGGTCTAAATTTCCATAAGCCACCTATTGCCATGACCGGTCATATATACGAGTTGAATTCGGACACAAGTTTCATACAACTGAGATACCGGTAATGCCAAATTTTACGATCGCAATATTTCAAGCTGGACACATGTTTAAAATGTTTTGTTACCATAAATAATGAATATCAACACAAAATGGCAAAATCTGATCTGGGGCTACACTTTATCACTTTATGTATACCCAATCAGGACTATTTTCTCATGGCACATCACATGTTATAAATCTTGGATATAGTACTAGCTGTCGTTAAATAATTGAAACCATTACACAAGACGTCGCAAAAGAAATCCCACTGCCAATAGCTTGAAACCACCAATAAAACAATTTCAACATTGCATTGTACATTTTCAATTTTGGCCTTGTATTCAATTTTTGGCCTTGTATTTTGTCAATTTCGGTGAAGAATTCTATCAATTTCAACCTTAAATTCTGCATTTTGTCAATTATATTCCGTCATGCTGTTGACATTACCATTGGTGGTTTCAAATGACAAGCGATGTAGGTTTCCATATGACAGCATCATTATAAGCGATTCGTCAGAACAAAGGGGGGCTTATTGCGTCTGCGACCAGTGTAGCTCAACATCAACATGTGTATCTGCACACTTAAATTAGGCTTTACACTATACAATACTGATATGTGAAATATTTAATGTGTTGTTTGTTTGTTTATTGGTGTTTAACGGCCTATCAACAGCATAGGTCATGTAAGGCCGGGCAAACGGGTTCAATCCCGTTTTAACCTGCTGCATTGGGGGGAAAATCCCAAAATCAGAACGGCATATTTATGGTAGTTCTATATGAAATAATGCATTTTGGGAAAATAAATGATTACTCCCTCAAAGTATACTTAGCTAGTATACTTTGCAATGAGGGCGAAATAGGCTACAGGTGCCAGGCAGTCACTTGGCCCCAGCCCCAACAATAAGATTACGAATAATCGTAATACTCCCATACCAGATTCAACTGTCACATATACAAACAAATGTATCAAGTTGAGCAATCAAGTCCTAGCCGATCAGGCCTACAGTGGTCAATACAAAACTCAACAAACCCCTATTTGTCATGGCGTGTCACATATTTTAATATAAAGCCGCGGGTTACACCCCAATCACAGAATACCATTACATACAATCAACACTTGAGCCGCGGCAGGAAAATATCTCCACCAAACATATTCACAGCTTCATTTCATTGAGTATATGTTCACGAAAAATAACACAAGATACAAGTGTTTAACACTTCCAACACCCCACTATAAAGGCAATATTCGCTAATAGTGCAGATCTAGATGAGCCAATATTTTCAAATAGTGTAGATCCAGATGAGACGGCTCGTAACGAGCCGGCTCATCAAGATTTACAAACTTTGTTAATATGCTTCAGTAGTATGAAAAATATCAATATTCTGTTAATAGAACGGTCCAAAAACAAGCTTGTTGCAGTACCCGTCATATATTGGCTGTCGAAAGCATTAATACAGACAGACACAGTCCAATCACGATCAATGTTGATACGGTTTGCAGAAATTCTTTTCAGAAATAAAACGCTAGTATATTGTAGCACTTGTCAAGTAGTGGTAACTCACTCGTAGTCAGAAATTTCATTTTCACAACATTTGTGCATTGGTATACTATACGATTGGAAACACGACACAACACAATCTAAATGTGCGCGGTCATGGACCGACAAAATTGAGCATTGTATGCTGTTTGTATTTGTAAATTTAATAACTGCACATGAATATGATACGGTGTATACTGCTTGATAAACAACAAGCCACTATTCCAACATTTCGGCCCAATGCCTGTTATTAACTCTTTGCATGCTGGGAAATTTGTGGGCTATAAATAGTTCAAAAATAGCAGATGACAATTCATTATATTTTCTTTTATTTCTCCTTATAAATGTCATGAATATGTCTTGTAATTTCATTAGAATTGTGTCCGGACGACACAATTCTAATGAAATTTCAAGACATATTTACAGAGAAATAAAACATATACTCCTAATTCGTTTGGTGGATATTTTCGCCGCTAGCATGCAAAGAGTTAAAGCCGCAAGCCGAATTTGTGGTTTATCAAGTATTCATAAACTGTTTGTATTTGGACGGTATATTTTCTGCATTCAACCACGGCTCTATCAGTTTATACCATTAATTTACATGCAAACAACTAGCATTCACACGACACGGGTTGTTCAACAAACGACGGCAAACACAAGAACCAGAGTTAGAGAATATACGAGATCCCAATCGTAGGATAACGACTTTAATACAACATGTGCAAGATTGGCCGAAAATTATTCTGAAATTTTCATGAAAGTTTACAAAGAATTCCGACAACCTGCAGAATTTTAAGCACAGAGTAAATTCTGTATTTAATGCAGAATTCAATTGTGCATTAACCTCTAAGAAACTGGAATAGATTTTGATAAGCTAATTTTGCAGCCAATAACCGTCACAAAATGATTTTCAGACTAGTCCATTTATGAAAACGGGACGTTTTTGTTCTCAAAAATATGAAAATTACTTGCAAAAAGTGCAGATCCTGAAGAGCCAGCTCGTCACTCATCTGATCTACCAGAGCTCCAGTTTAGGTGCGTAATTTGGAGGTAAATTTCTTATTTCTCCATAAAAAATGGCAAGTTGGGAGTGCTTTAGAATCGTCTCAATGAGACGATTCTAAAGCACTCCCAACTTGCCATTTTTTATGAAGAAATAACAAAATTTCACCCAAAGTTGGTCAAATTACACACCTTAACTGGAGCTCTTTCTACAATATTTGCCAATACCACTATACAGGCATGTGGTGTTGAAAGGGTTAAATACAGCATTTATTCTGGTGCATAAATTTCCCATTTCTCCAGAAACCATTTGTAAACATTTAATTCATATTATGATGGTTTTTCAAAATGGTTTTCGGCAAAAATTGTTTGAAATAAGGCAAATGTGTGTAGATGGGCTCACACCTAATATTTCATTTGCAACCAGCACATATCCAAATGTGCGCTCTATTAATAGATCTCTACGCTTTTGTCAGAACTAATCAGCAATGTTACTGATGTTACAAATTGTCCACCCAGTGCAGATTTTGCTGAATGTGCAGTTTGACCGGGAGCTACAATGTTCGCCAACCAATCCAGGTGAGAGCTTAATGTCCCAACAACAGCCATCCCTCATACAATACCACATGGTTCATCATCAACTGATGTAGGTAAGAGCTGGTTGCAGATGCTATATTGTTAATAATGTTCGTACCCAGTGGCCCATAGTAATAGTTCTAATGGGATGATCATAGCAAGTTGTTCCCCTTTGATTCTGTATACAGATTGCAGGTGCCTGTACTGCCTGCCATATGTGTTAAGATCATGCAAATAGTCTCTAAAACCGTTTCAACAATTGACGATCAAGTGACACACACTTTGTGCACAAGACTATTCGAGAATCCTTTCTAGGCCGACTGCCCATGTAGGGCTGCTGGCCGAGAAAATGGACCGTATAACATCTTAAACTAAGCTAAATTCTGATCATCTTGCAGTTACAAAGAGTAATAAGATGCAAGTGTGTAAAACTACTTAAGTGACTGAATGGCGAACAGCGTAGGCCCTGATCAGACTGCGCGAATGCACAGGCTGATTTGGGGCTATGCTGGTCACGAATGTTGTCAGGTAAATTTGACAAGCGGCCCAATTATAGTTCTCATAAATATAAGCTTGCTAAAAATACATGGGCAAGGGCATTAGACATATTTTTTATTGTGTACCCATATATCCTATACAAAATCATGCTGAAATAAAACTAAAGGGAAACAACTAATTATAATCACCCAATTTTCGAAAGAGCGATAGACAGATAAGACATCAGACAGATATGCAACACATCTGAATACTAAATACATCTGGAACAATATTTGGAACTTTGTATTATAATACACTCTTCCTCAATAACATTATGGAACAGGATGGAAATGATCGAAGATTGCGGATGACAATGGTTATCTAACAATGACTGAAAACGATTCAACTCCGGATCGAAAATGAATATATATTTATATATGAACAGATGAATCATTGTATGACGCTTTGTACACATTCTGGCGATAAAAAATAAAATATAGTAACGTTCTTTGCACTTTTACACACGCTCCGACACATGGTTCAGAACTGGAAAACACAAATGATACGAGATACAACGCGAAACGATCTGAAAACAGTTTCAATATATTACATTAATTTATCATTATTCTTAAATTATTATTAAAACAGACATACCTCTTGAACAAATAAACAAGCCATGGTTTGCTAAAATGGCACCGGGCCCATAGTTCCAAGATTTTGCTGCCAAATAGACCAGTGCACCGTGATTCTAAAACTTTTCGAGAACTTAGTCCGAACTTGAACTCAAAATCATGCAGTTTGAAAACTGCATGATTTTGAGCACAAGACTCATGTCCATTCTCAAAACGTTGCTTAATCAATGGCACAGATTTCTATGGAAAAAACAAAACAAGTTTGCATAAATCCCTTCATTTGCAGTGAAGGAACCCCCGCAAACCTTCGTTGTGACTGTGATGACGGCCATTTTACCAATCCACGGCTCGCACTAATCGTCTAAGCAAAGTCACTGCTACAACGTCTCCACGAATTTCGAGAGTTGATCCTGTGGTGCTAGCGAGTTCACCTCGGAGTCCTGTTGCGATAGAGCATGCTGGATGTCTCCGACGGACATGGCCGCTACCTGCGGTACGCTACCGTGAGTCTGGAACTGAGATAACATCACCGAGTCCGGGTTGATCTGGTGATCACTGGGCATTCCGGGATGCGGCGACTGATTCTGTGCGATGTGATGCGGCGACATCTGTGGTTGCCGCGGTGATGGATTGAGCTGTTGCCGCGGCTGTGGCTGTGGCTGTGGCGACCGCACAGTTTGATGTAACGCGGACGATGGCGGCGATCGAACCTGCTGCATAAGATGCTGCTGAGAGTTAACAGTCTGTTGGGAGAGCATTTGCTGCGGGTTCACTGGCTGTACGCCCGCCATCTGCTGTTGCAGCTGAGCCTGTTGTTGTTTGATCTGCATCATCTGGGGGTTGGAGGCGCCCTGGTATGGCATGTGTTGGGGGTTGCCGTCACCCTGGAATCCCTGCTGCCCGTACGGCAAGCGCGTTCGTTGTACCTGAGGGAACTGCTGGTGGGGCGGGGGCGGCGGGAACTGGCCCATCTGCTGCCCACTGCCCATCTGCTGTTGTTGTTGTTGCTGTTGCTGCTGCTGCTGCTGCTGCTGTTGCTGCTGAGCCTGCTGCAAGCGGAGCCGCTGCTGCTGCTGCCACATCAGTTCCTGTTGGGACATGGCCGGGCTCGCCTGCTGCATGTTGCCCATCGGCATCTGGGGGTTGGGCGGACGCGGCTGCTGCTGCGGAGGCATGCCCTGCTGGGCCTGGGGCTGCCGCTGCTTCAGGAAGGCAGCCATCAGCTGTGGGTACGACTTGAGGATCTGGATCACCTGCTGCTGCTGCTGCGGCGACGTTGGCGACTTGAGCGTCATGAGGAGTTGTTGCAGGGCCGCGTTGGACGCCCCACCGCCGGGCTCCTGGGGCCGTTGCAGCATCGGGCGGCCAGGGTTCATGCCCGTGGCGGCGGCGTTCATGTCCGGCATGCCCGCGTTCATGCCCACCATGCCCCCCGGCTGCTGCTGGATGGCCATCCGCGGCGGCATCTGCTGCATGGGGCGCACGTTTGGCGGCATGCTCGGCTGGGCCTGGTTGAAGTTGGGCGGTGGCTGGGGCATCGATGTCTGGGTCAGCTGGGGCTGGGGCGGCATCGACGGCGGCACGGCCTGTTGCTGTGGCCACATTGGCGGGTTACTGTTCATGGGGGACGGCGCACCACCGCTGCTGTTCCCCACAGTCACCACCGTCTTTGGCTGCGCCTTGGGCGGCGGCATACTGTTGGATTGGGATTTGCCCGAGCTGGACCCCGCCTGGCGTTGGGCGGCTTCCTGGGCCTCTAGTGCGGCCTGCAATGCACCGGGTGGTGGGCCCGACACGGGCTTGCCCCCGATCGCCTTCGCCGTTGCCGCCGGTGGTTGACTTGGTGGCGTGGCGGCGGGCGTCACGGCCGTGGTGTTCTGTCTATGCATGGATGCCATGCGGCGCCGCATCAACTGCGCCTGCTTCAACCGGTGTTGCAGCTGCTGCTGTCTGAGTTTATGTTTTATCTGAATACAGAATGGCACTTGACACTTGCTCTCGTTACAATGTTTGGCGTGGTAACAACACAGCGCGATCAGCTGCTTACATATCGGGCAGCCCGAATTTGTCTTTTTCCGACACACTTTCGTGTGAGCCACGACACGCTTCATTTTGTGGCAGCTAGGTAAGCGACAGTTCGCGTCCCGACACTGACACGCGTGAACCAACGACTGAATGCATCGTTGTATGGACTGGCGACGATTTTCCTGAGGATCGAGCTTGTCACCTTGAGCAGTTCCATCGTCGAGATCCAGTCCCAGACGGTCCATCTTGTGAACGTGGCCGTCCTTCTGGTAACACGCGTTGCACAGGTCGAAGTCCTGCAAGGGAGAGAAATCGGTGATGACGAAACGCAATGATCGATTCTTGTTATTTAAAGGGCCTCTCAAATGCAGTTGGGATTAATATGCACATTATAGTCCTTGGAATCTAACGAGACTGGTGAAAATCACATGCAAATATTCCATCTCTGTCACAAGTTAGGTAAGTTTTAATTTTAAATTAGTTTGGATTATGCATGACTTACGATGATGTCATAGATGACCCATAAACACTTTATTTATGCTAATTTTATTTTTAACATTCTGTTTTAATTAATTTTAACATTCTGTTTTAATTAATTTCATATGTTGATCATGTATAGAAATACACATTTCAAAGAAAAATTACATTTTTATTCACAATAATATTGATTTTAATGCGGAAAAAATATTGTCATTTGCATTATTTAAATGAACTTACTGTGATGTCACAGCTCATTTGTATAAAATATGCAGATTTTAAAACCTCTATAACTTGTGACGGACATGGAATATTTGCATGAGGGCTTCAGCAGTCTTGTTACATTGCCAAGGACCATACTGTGCGTATGAAACACAACTGCATACCAACAACAACAACAACAACAATTGCATTGGTCAGAAAATTGACATATCACAGTCCATTTAGATTTCTAAAGATTCTCCTTGTTCATATGAATACTGCTGGCGCATCAGAGGGACATTCGTGATGCAATTAAAGTACACGTGTATCAGGCTCCACAGGTTACCTAGCCTATCGGAACCATGATCGGGCGAACACTCAACAAGCCTTGTGAAAGGTCACATATTTGGGCCAGCGTATCAATATATATGTTTATAAGATTGTTTTGTAAGCGATTCCGAAAGTCGGCAAAATTTTCAGATAAGATGCGGAATAAAATCTGAAATGTTCATCAACTTTCGATGTAATTACACTTTTCATAAAATTACTATCACCACAATGTGGTAAGACACAAAATATCATACACCGACCCATTTATAAAACAACAAACATACCTGACAAACACTACAGTGCCATCGGGTTTCCACGTTAGCGTCACACGCGTTACAATTATACACAAACGAATTCTTCCCCTCATTATGCAGTTCGTACAACAGAGCCATACTTGAAAACTTGGCACGTCGCAATGAGGAGAACTCGTAATGTTTGTCTCTAGCTAACGTTAACAAGGCATCGCGGCCGTCCATTAATTCACAGCTAATACACGGGTCTGGGTCATGAATCGGGGGTAGGTTGCCCGAAGCCTGCTGAGTATGCAGCCGAATCACAAAGAACACCTGGAAAAGGAAAATGAAATGAATGGGGGTTAAACATCCCAGCAGCAGCTATGGTCATACAGGGGCAAGAGAACCGTTTAAAGTCTCATCCGACAGTCCAGTGGGATGGAAATACTATGAGAGTATTTTTCATGCCCTAGGGTAGGTTTTGGACCCACAACTCAGTATTGACGTTCCGTTTTCTACCCCTGAGCCACAGCTGGAAAAGGAGTTACAAGTGGAGAAATTGATTGATTGATTGATCAAGTCTTTTGTGCCCATTCAACAGCAGTCACATGTGGCTGTGACTGGAGAAATGGGGCTTATGGGTTATACAACCAGTATAGCTTCTGATGAAATAGCACACTCCTCTAGCTGGATCGAGATCTATATTGCTTGTTAGGTGCATGATGGGTGTTTCATTGATGGAATGGCGAACAGTGTAAATCCTTATTCGCACAGGTTGATCTGGATCTACACTGGTTGCAATTCCCATTTTTTCAGTCACAGCGACATATCCAGACAGGAAACCCACTGTATGAAGAAGCTCTGTACATCGAGTACTGAAATTACAACAATTCGAAATTACGTTGGTAAAACATGAATGGCATTCTGGACTCTACTAGAGATTGTGTGTAAAAAAAAAAAAAAAATTAAATTTACACAAATTTCCAAGTCATTTGAGAAAGTCTTACAAACTTTTTGAAGTAAAAAAATGGCTAAGTGTTTCAGCACTATTTTGAAGGTCACAAAGGTCAAGGTCATGTCATTGGTGGTGTGATTGTGTCACACATGTTCAGGTGAATGAAGTATCCAAATAGTAAAGCCAAATAGTAAAGGTTGGGGGATACTTTCAGCAATGAACGACTCTGCCGAGATCCAGTACCAGACACCTTCACTACACCAGTAGCCGATTTCATCCAAATTGCTAAGTATAATTATCTAGCAAAGTATACTTTGAGGAAGTACAGTGAAATCACGATGGTTCGAACTGCCACGGGACCGCACATTTTGTTCGAGTGATCAAATCTTTCGAGCCATCGCATCTTTCGATTTTGTTATATTTGCCGACTACTGTACCCGTCGGATTTAGGAAATAAACAAAGCACAATAGAATGTATCCCATGTTTTAGATGATTATCTTTATTCGCAGATTAGTTAGCATGCAAAATTAAATAACCTGCATGTATTTACAAAACTGTCTTTATTAGGTTTGAGGCGGCTTTCAGCTGCGCCGAAAACCTATTGTTTTCGTTGGTATTCAGCCGTTCAGTCTACAGCCCAAACCGCTGGTCGGATCGACTTCAAATTTTGCATGCCGATTCGGATCAAGTGTGAGTCGAGACTTAGAGATTTTCAGAAATCTCTTAATGCCACATTCCACGAAACCGGAAGTGACGTCATACTTTCTATAACTTCCTTATTTTCCAACCGATTTCAAAAATTCTTTTTGCATTCTCAAAATTCTCTATCTCGGACTCGCTGACAGTTCTCGGCTATCTGGTCAAATAAGAGAGTTATAGGCATTTGAAGTTGAAAAATGTACATATTTTTCAACGATTTTGCCGAATTTTTCCCGAATTTCGGCTGATAACGGATGGTCTTTACAAACGTTTTCCAATTTGTACAGTAATGCCAGCAACATAATTTCTTGCCAGTGTGATAGGAGAGTGTCAGGCGCATAAAAGATGATAATTTTCAGAGCCCTATCTTAACTACTTCCGGTTCTATTGGATGTCAAAGATGAACGTCTTTTTTTCAAGTTTTCAAAATAGAGCAAACGGATGTGACGTCAGCTTCGTTATTTATCAATAGATTTCAAAATTTCTTGCTGCAGTCGATATTTCAGTCCTTTAGCTAAAACTTTCCCGCTTTGTGCCCGGCCTATGGTGAAAAACAAACGAAAACTTCACTGGCGGAATATTGCACATATTTAATTTCCGTTTTATTAGGTGTATTTACAAATGACATAAACTGCAATTTAAGGGCGATAACTATCGAAATTAATCATCCGCTGACTTACGGGCTCCCTCCATCTACACCAAACCGCTGGTCAGATCGACTTCAAATTATGCATGCCGATTCGGATCAGGTGTGAGCAGAGACTCAGAGATTTTCAGATATCTTTTAATGCTACTTTCCACGAAAACGGAAGTGACGTCATACTTCCTATAACTTCCTTATTTTCCAACCGATTTCAAGAATTCATTTTGCATTGGAAAGCTGACAAAATTCTCTATCTCAAACTCGCCGACAGTTTTAGGCTATCTGCTCAAATAAAAGAGCTATATGCATTTGAAGTTGAAAAATGTACATACTTTTCAACGATTTTGCCGAATTTCGGCTGATAACAGGTGGTCTTTACAAACGTTTTCCAATTTGTACAGTACTGTCAGCAACATAATTTCTTGCCAGGGTGATAGGGGAGTGTCAGCCGCATGAAAGATGATAATTTTTCAGAGCTATATCTTGACTACTTACGGCTCTATTCGATGTCAAAGATGAACGTATTTTTTCAAGTTTTCAAAATAGAGCAAACGGATGTGACGTCGGCTTCGTTATTTATCATTCGATTTCAATTGTTTTTGCTGTAGTCGATATTTCAGTCCTTTAGCTAAAACTTTGGCTGAGGATTGAACCCGGTATCCCTCGCTCCGAGTCCATCGCTCTACCTCTAAGCTAACCGGCCCCACATCGGTGTGATGATGCGAACACAATAATGTTGGACTGTTCATTCTAAAACTTCAGAAATTCTTTTTGCAACCGATAGTTTACACCTTGGGCTAAAGCTTAGTTACACAGGAAATCAATGTTTGAGGCTCAAACCGTTGATGCAGCTCAAGCTGCTCTAGTTTAAATTATTATCAAAGTCGAAAAGGAGAAATGGTCCAGTATTCACTATAAATAGCGGCGCACATAATTAATGCAGCAGGTGGTTGTGACGTCACTCGAAACAGTGGTCTTTTCAATGGGCGTTTTTCGTTGTAACTCCTGCCTGGGTAGCCTCTCGAATAACACGGGAGTTAAAACGAAAAACTACCAATGACTTACGACAGACTCTATTAAATACTCCGAGTGGATGAAACCGAGAATATTTAAAAAATCGCTAATATTTTGGTAGGTAGAGTATCGTGCGTATGTATCGTGCGTAAAACAAGCGTAAGTATGATCTGTAACACAAAAATACGATTTAAATAGTAAATTAGAAATTCACTCCAATGTGACTCATTTGGGTTGACACATATTAAATGGTTATTACCAGTAATTATTTAATTAATGATCGCCATCAACAACGTTAACGATCAAATTGCACCACTTTAGGCAATTAACTGCACTTGAAAAGAAATCACATTTCACAGACAGGTAGAGCGCGGCTCAGCCTTTGTTCGTAATAAGTCTGACGCGGAGGTGTGAAAATTAGCCAAACGCAAACTTCAACATCAATTTCGAGTCATCGTATAGCAAAATAGCGAGAAATGTGTCCGCGGGACTTGACAATTGTTTCGAGCGATCGCACTTTTCGAGCCATCACATTTCGAGCCATCGCATGTAAAATACATTAAACATATAGGGAAAATTATCGGGACCGCGACGCCATTTCGAGCCATCGCATTTCGAGCCATCGCGATTTCACTGTAATCGTTTATTTTTCCCGAAATGCATTATTTCATATAGAACTACCAACTGCATATATTTGATGATTAAACGTATGCAGAATTATTATACTGAATTTATATTTTGGCTGTGATAATGTAATAAATTCAGTGTAATAAAAATTTATTAATTTATCCTTAAATTGAAAATTTCTCCCTGAAAGTATACTTTGCAATGTTGCTGAAAAAGGCTACAGATCATTTGGCCCCAGGTGTGAATCCCGATAAGATTCCTTGCTAAGATATAAATCATGAACAATGAATTAATCACTAAAATATATACACCCTATCCTCCAATAAAAGATTTATAAGTGGAAAGAAACTATGGAAAGCTATACAAACGAGCTGCATTTTGAATAGTGTGGCCACTTTCACATAAACTTGAACAATATTTACAAATGTGCAAAACGAACGAGATCAATATTTTTTTAATTGTGGTTTTAGGTCAGACAAACAGACGTAGAGTGGAGAGAAAAGTGTAAAGCATTCTGCGAAAGGAAACTTATAATAAGAACAGTTGTTTAATAATATGTTAACAGCTATGGTCGCCTCAGAGCGAAATAGGAAACAGATACAGGCAAAAACGTCATATGTGAATACCAGCAAAAATCTTCACGGGGCCGTTTCACTCAAACTTTGTACGACTAAAATGTTCGTAATTGCATTCTGTAAATTTCACATTAACACCGTTTTCTTGTAAACAAGTATTGGATTTACATTTATTGAACATACAATAAATGTAAATCCATCAATTGAAATTTCCAGACGATCCTAAATCTGCACTTACAAACATTTTAGTCATACTTAGTTTAGTGAAACGGCCCCCAGGTGTGGCTTTATTGCAGGTGCCATTTAGGTCGCGGACTGTGGCTGTAACTGAAGACTTACCTCTTTATGCTTTTCCATGGTAGAGTACAGTTTTGTAGTGAGATCATTGCCGCCATGGGGCATATTGAGTTTTTTGCTATTCGACTTCCTTTGGCTATTCTTACTCTTCGTATTCTTCTTCTTCTGACTTTTTTTCCCCGTCTTCTTGCCCGAGCCATCCTGTCAATGGTGATAAATTATTTCATTGGTTCGTCTTTCAAATGACTTGAAACCGAGGTCCCTTCTCTATATGACCTTATGCTGTTGCAGGGACGTTAACCCTTTCACCCTAAATAAATGGAATAGCTTTTGATATATTAATTTTCCGACCGATCAAAGCGTCATAAAATGATTTTCAGACAAGTAATTTATGAAAATGTTTTGTTTTTTTTTTGGTAAAAAAATATGAAAATTGCTTGTGCAGATCCTGATGAGAGACGGCTTGCCACAAGCCGGCTCATCTGGATCTACACTGTTTGCAAACACCGCTATAGAGGTCTATAATGTTGAAAGGGTTAAACCTGTTCACTGTCACTCTGATTTCATCGGTTTTGAAAGTGAAAACTATAAGGCTTAATGTCCAAGCACCAGCTAAGATCATATATTATATAGACTGGTCCACGGTTTCGAAACTCATCTGAATCACCAGTGGGATGGAATACAGCATATTTTCACGTCAAGGGAGGGGTTGAAAAGGTGAAAGTTTAATGACACAGCCTGGGACTCCAGGTTGAGGAATTTCCTCTGCCGCTCTGCTCGGAAACGCAAGGAATTCTTCGGCAAGCCTCGAAATTCCTACCGTTTCCTAGCCTCGTCAAATACATACATTGGAGGGGCAGATTTTGCGACACATGGCACGCTTGGCCTCAGAGGCACTGTTTGGAAACGGACTCGGCCTTGGCTCTGCTCGAAACAAACTAGGAATTCCTCGGAAAGTCTCGGAATTCCTACCGTTTCCTAGCCTCGCCTGAACATACACCTACAACAGAGAAGATTTCATCACCAGCACACACGGTAGACTCATCCTCAGAGGCTCTGTAAGGAAATGGTAACATACCCTGCTCGAGAAACGCTAGGAATCTTTCGACAAGCGTCAGAATTCCTACCGTTTCCTAGCCTCGCCTAAGATGCACTTACACATACCACGGACGGGCAGATTTCATCGCCGTCGACCACACATGAGGTGGACTCCGCCTCGGCGGCGGCGGCCTCGTCCCGTTTCCGCTTCTCCTCCTCCTCCTGGTCCAGCTCCTTGATACAGTCCTCCAGCACGTTCGGCCAGAAGTCACCCTCGAAGTACGGCATGTCCGTCGGGCACAGGATGTTGTTCTCTATAGCGTCCTTCAGGATGTCCTGTAACATGGAGCGATCGTTAGCGTTTACGTCTTTACAAATCTTTAGCATGCATTAAAGACCAGTCTGAAAAACAGGTTAACAAACTCGGAAAATCACGACGTTCGAATTGCAGGAATTTGTCAGTTTGATGTCACACGACGTCAGACCGACAAATTCCGGCAATTCTAGCGTGGTACTGCCTCAGAAGTAGTGGGAAGTTACTTGTGATTGTCTAAGTTCAGTAACCTCTATATAGGAGAGGTGCATGTATCTGTATGGCAGGTCCGTCGGACACAGTATGTTGTTCTCTATCGCGTCCTTCAGAAAGTCCTGAGGGATGGGGGCGGACTGATTTAATGGGATCTTGATTTTAATTGAATGCTTGACATTACAATGGCATTGATCCAGTGCCAAGCTTCCGAGAATGTTGTAGGACAGACTGAAAATAATTGTTTGTTTGTTTGTTTGTTTGTTGGGGTTTAACAGCCTATCAACAGCTAAGGACATGTAAGGCCGGGTCAATGGGTAGGTACTAATAGTACTAAATCCCGTATATTACCTGTACAAATGGGGGGAAAATCCCAAAATCAGAATGGAATATTTACAATAAAAAAAATATATTCAGCCCTGAAATCAGAACAATCCTGATCTGATGCCAGGTCCTTGCCAGCCCAGAATCACTTGGCCCCCTCCAAAAGCAGTAGGATCAGTAATAATCTTACTACAGGCCACTCACTTACTCAAATTCGAAGGGAGATAAAAAAAATACTTTGAGTTAACCGTAGTTTGACGTATCCGTAGTACGCAACCTGTCCGACAACAAACTATTTTATTGAGAGTTAAAACCAAATGATTACTTGCTGATGTAGCCTAGAGTAGTAAATATGATTTATTTTAGCAATTAAATGTACATGGATACATGTTAAATGCTGTTTCTAAGACAAATCATATTTAAACACTTTTGGTTTGTTTACAAATACACATATGCATGTCTGTGTGTAATTAATAGATAACCCGGATGTGGCACACGTGACATGTGCATGTAGCGATATGTACATATTCAGTTCACCAATGAAATAAATAATAACAAGAACATAATATTTTATGAATTATTTTAATAAATTATACACGGAAACAACACAACACAACAAGAAATACTGATTTGTAACACTATTATAAATGATTATTTCTGACCAGACTTGATTGTACAAACTAATAATGTTTAGAACATAAAACTCGCCCATTCAATGTTTCGTCCCTATACTGATGCTGTCACATTTGGGAGATATATACACACGATCGAGTGTGAAATATTTCACTCATTTCTAATCGCGCAACTTGTGTTCACTTTAATTAACGTTTGAGTAAAAGCATTTAATGCGAGTCCAATTAAAATAGTTGCCATTTATTTCTCACCACTTAATGATCACCGACGGTCATTTCGGGAGGCCTGTTTAATCAGTGTCAACGCAAACACCTTTAACTACGCTGAATACCCGACTTTGATCAGGTAAACTGCAGGTGACAAACTTCTACTTACCTCCGCAAATTGACAGTTCGACTTAACGAGTGTGAAATACAGTAGATTTACGTTTTCGGGACCTAAATATACCTTCGAATAAACGGAAAATTTTAGTTATCGAAATTTGACTTAACCGAACTTAGTTATATGGAAAATAATAGGATTTTAAACGGGACTGTGCTAGTAATTCGACGTAACCGGTGATTTCGACGTAAGCGACTTTGAGTAAACGAGCGTAGCCTGTACTTTGATAACGGCAATAACCCAATTCAACTCCCAGGTAACAAAAGAGCCAAAGATAAAAACGTACCCGCGGGCCAAACCAGGCAAATCGTTATTCCTATAAGGAGGAACTCCTACCGTTAATTTACTCCGTCCCTTTCGCCCGACCAAACACCCACGAAAGTAATTGTACATCTTTGAGAATGTCCTTTGAAAACGGTAATAATTTCACATCTCTTTAACCCTTTTCAACACCACAAGCCTGAGTGGTATTGGCAAAACGTGTAGATCGAGATGAGCCGGTTCGTACGAGCCGTCTCATCAGGATCTACATTTTTTGCAAGAAGTTTTCATGTATTTATGAGAACAAAAACACTCCCTTTTCATAAATAGACTAGTCTGAAAATCATTTTGTGATGATTGGATTGGTTGCAGAATTAACGTATCAAAATCCATTCCCAGTTACTTAGGGGTGAAAGGGGTAATAATGAGGATGAGTAGAGAGGGAAGGTCGACATTTGCACGATGGTCATATAATGTTGAATGGTATCAGCCAGAATTCAACAACGTAACAATTGCGGCCAGGGCCAGTGTAGCCCCAAATCTGGTCAGCAAATACATGCAGTTTGATCAGGGCCTATACTGTTCACTATTTAGTCAATAGTGACGAGCTGTCTCATCAGGACCTGTACTTTTTTTACAAGTAATTTTCATATTGTTAGAACAAAAACACTCCCTTTTCATAAATGGACGAGTCTAATAATCATTGTGTGACAATTGGATAGGTCGGAAAATTAACATATCAAAATCTATTCCAGTTATTTATGGTTGAAAGGGTTAAGTCTCACCGTGTAGTCGATGGCAATTTGTTCTATGAGGATCTGCACTGTTTGCCATCTTTTTTAGCACAGTCCGACCAAACTAATCAAAACAGCAGATCTATCAGATCATGGCCTCGTAAATGAGCAAATCCCACAACCACTGGCAATAACCTATAGTCCACAACCTATACCAAGGTGCATGATCACGTGGTTACAACTACAACAACGTCGCCCACTCCAAAGTAAGTATTATTTGATATTTTCCTTAATATGCAAAGGATTTTGATGAAATATGGCGCAGCAAACGCGTCTTCATGAGCTGCATTTTGTGGTCTAGGGAGTTTGGCACAGACTTATGTCGTTTTTGCGAAGAATCGATTTCCGTGTTGGACACACGGATATTGATTCTTCGCAAAAACAACAGAAGTTTGGGCGAAAATACAGAGATGCTTAACAAGACGCGTTTGATGCGCCATATTTCATCAAAATCCGTTACGTAATAAGGACACTATAAAAGAATACGTCCTTTGAATCGGTACTTGTTGTTGTTGTTAGTACAGTCCAACCTCTCTACAACAGCCAGCAGCCGGACGGACTAAAAGTGGCTGTTGTAGAGAGGTGGCTGTTGTGGAGAGGGTCACCAACGAACAGCCATCAATGAACAGCCATCAATGAACAGCCATCAACTTCTCAGTTGCTTATACTGATATATGAACATAGAAACAACTAGGATTGTATATGTTTTATAGTATTATATTTTATTTACTATAGAACAAATACATTTGTCATTATTAGTATGTTATTGAAGAAGACAAAATAGTAATCATGGTTATTTTGAGAAATAACAATTTATTAAACATGTTAAATATTCAAATTGACCAATAACAATTATGCATTCATAATGACAAACTGGGCTCATTCAGTTTTTGACATGTGTAGCTCCTGATCAGAATAACTTGCAGTCTGGATTCGGATCTGCATTTGTGTGACAAAGTTATAATCATGCTAATGTTAATCCAATTTTGTGTAAAAACATGTAGTGAACACACTGAGCAGACTAATTTACAGCTACACTGGTCACAAACCCAATAAGCCCACTTTTCTTGCAGTGTCACATGGTGTCATATTCAGTCAGCAGACCGTGTTGAGTATCCTAATCCTGGTAAATGGCTTGTTTAATCCACTTCAAACGGTGACAAGCTTGTCGGCAATCCCATTGTCAGATACCAGACAGGTGATAAATCCGAATACACAACTTGGACATGTGTTTACACACAACTTTTATCGACCGATTACCACCGAAGGTATCCAATAGATACGGCACACTCGATTAGATCTGCCGGTAGGCTACATAGGAATATTGAGTTTACGCGATTCACGGTAACGTTTGCATACGAAAATGTCCATTAAAAAAAATATGCTGCCCGTTTACAGGCCATTTTTGTCGTGGTTTATGGCCGTTTGTCAATAATAAATATGTAGGCCGCTCAGAGAGGTGGTTCGTGTCATGTTTTAATTGACGTGGCCGTTTGGCGAGATTAATTATATTGACCGTTCAGAATAAAAACGACCTGTTAAAAAAAGGTTGGCCGGTCAGAGAAGCTTATGACCCTTTGCTATGAAAAAATCAATTGTCCGTTAGCAAAAATATGTTGGCCGTTCGAGAGGTCTTTTGACGATTTTGTTGTGTTTTTTTGTGGCCGTTGGCTGGAGAAGAGAGGTGACCGTTGGACAGAGGTAAAATAACGTTAAATTCTAACGGGGGGAGTTTAAACTGGCCGTTGAAGAGGTGGCCGTTGCTGGGAGGTGGCCGTTAGGGGAGGTGGGACTGTACCACGTGATCATACACCTTGTATCCCTTCTCCATGGGCCAAATAAATCCATACCTTGTAGTCGATGACAATTCGTTCAATGAGCGCCTTATCCAACATCTTCTTGTACCACTCCTGTAACCGCTTCGGCTTCGGGATCTTCTGTTCGGGCGGGTGGCAGTGGAAGATGTAGTCGTCGCCCTCGCTGGGGGGACACGCCCAGATGTGCGCCCACGTGTAGCCGAGCTGCTTCACATACTCTAGGTAGCCGATGAGGATCTCGTGGTACACGGCCGTCCGCAGCTGCCGGGGTTGGAAGAAGTGCACACTGTCCAGGTATGATATGTAGACACGCCTGAAAACAAAAAGTGAATCGGTTTAACGTACCAGCAACAGCTAAGACCATACAACTATAGCGACAGAGCCTTGGTTTCAAAGTGAAAGAGAATGGGTTTAATGTCCCAGGGATTCCGCTGGCGATCGCCACTTTCGCAATTGGCGATAACAAATTACAATTTTCGAAAAAAAAAAAAAAATCGCCACTTCCAATTTTATTTTTTTTTCAAGTGCCGATTTTTTTATTTTCCCCAGCGGAATTCCTGATGTCCCAGCAACAGCTAAGGCCATATAGAGATTTTTCCACACTGTTTAAAGTCTCATCCGACAGACCAGTGGGATGGAAATACTATGTAAGTATTTTTCACGCCTACGATTAGGATTGAACTCTTAAGCTCCGATATGCCACAGCCTATCCCCCAGACCCGTGAGAAATGGGATGTCAATTATATTAATCCTTTCAACTTTACAGCCCTCCACAGAAGTGTTTGCACACAGTGTAGATCCAGATGAGTGGGCTCGTGACGAGCCGTCTCGTAAGGATCTGCACTTTTTGCAAGTAATTTCAATGTTTTAAACCTTTCAACACTACATCCCTCCAGTTGGAAGAAGTGTCCAGGTATGATATGTAGACCCACCTGGAATGGGAACCAAGTATTTAACCCTTTCAACCATGGATATCCCACTTTCAACAGTATTATGTCTTTTTTAAACTATTTTTTGGACTATTTTGTTAATGTTTGTTTGAAAATCCCAAAATCAGAATATATCGATAAAAAATATATTCAGCCCTTAAACTAGAGAAAGTGAGCAGGTGCTCGCTAACATATACACCCGGCCGCAGCCTGTACCGACAAATAAAAACTGAAACGTAAATATTTAAAATTAAAAAATAATTTGACCTTGACCCTGGACATGAAGGCCGCATGGGTGTGGTATGGAATGAAAATATGAATGATGATGAGGAAGTATATGAAGTTTGAAGTCAATCCGACTTACAGTTGCAGAGATAATGGGTACGCAAAAACTTTAACGCAAATCTTTCTAAGTAATTTGACCTTGACATGAAGGCCGCATGGATGTGGAATAGAATGAAAATATGGATGATGATAAGTATATGAAGTTTGAGCTCAATCCGATTTACAGTTACAGAGATAATGGGTACCCAAAAACTTTAACGTGGACAGACAGAATTACAAAAACTATATACCCCTCGACATACTTTGAATGCCGGGGGTATAATTACAATAACCAGACCTAGTACCAGGTCCATACCAAACCAAGGTCACTTGGACCCTTCTCCTAAAAGTAATAGGATTAGGAATAATCGTATTATTTCATTAATTACAAAATGTTGATTTTTTAGAGGTGAAAAATAAAGACAAATGCTGCAGATCCTGACGAGATGGCTCAGCTGGATCTACAGTGTTTGCACATCTTGGCATTCTGGCCGGCAGGGTTCCGGGGACGAAAATTTTCAATTTTCTCACTCGTCCCGCAGGACGAGTACCCAAAAATCTCCACTCGTCCTGTGCCAAGTATCACTAGTCCTGCATATGTGTTATAAAATATATATATTGCTTCAACATATATACAGAACAAGTAAATAGGCCTATAATATCATACTCTTGTGACCATCATGGACTAACTGGATGGATTGATTATTGGTGTTTAACGGCCTATCAACAGCTAAGGTCATTTGTCTCCTACCAGCAGGCCATGGTCGTTGCCCAGGTTCCAGATTATGGGGTGTGTTGTCGGGCCGGGGCAGATAGCTGTGTCAATAATCAATCACATTGGGCTTGCTAGAGGTATGTTGTACACTGGCCCCGTCCGTGTTTATTCCAATCAATTTTTTACTGAGGCTCTTCCACCGTCAGAACCAACTGGGCTTACACCTTTCAAAATGCCATCCTTCACACCCCAATCGCGTGGCCATGTTCAAGATTGACAATGTCTGCAAGTTCAGTTTTCACAACACCATCTTCTCCAACATACCGCACATACACAAGCTCCTGTTCGACAATCCCCTTGTCCGTGGATCCATCTGAGAGAATACTGATAAATCGAGCATTTTTCACATTATTTGATGTACCGCTTTCAACACACCTCGCCTATATTCATACAAAAGTCACGGCATCCTTTTTCGTTAATGTAATTATTTCCCACATCAACACCATTCTTTTTTGTAGTTCAATCAATTCTGGAAATTTCCTGAAAGATTCGTTCTCTCTTGCTATATAATACGCTGTATTGAACAGCTTTTCGTACACGACACTGTTCTTTTCATCCACCTTTTTAGCACTTTTCGCCATCTGACTACTTTGAGGTTTTTCTATGACAGCTTGGCGTTCAATGCACTTTATATGTTTCATACTCTTATCATGGTATTTAAGTGTTTCTTTTCGATGATTTTCCTTAATACCCTTGACTAGAGAGAATCCTTGTCGGACAAATCTGGGAACGTTCTACATGTTTTACAGTAAAGTACTCCATCCTCTAGCTCGGCCCACTTATAGGCAGCAAGCCATTCTTCTCTGACGGTCCGTTTTCTTTTAGTTTGGTCGTATTTCTTTTGACTAAGTTTTCGTTTTTCACGAAACAATGTATCATCCTTCTTTTCTTGATCACCCCCGCCTTGGAAGAAATTTCTAATGTCGGCCATGTTTGTTTATTTATTTTTTGCAGACGACGTACATTAATATTCGGCAACTTTCGGGATATTTCATACTCACATTGTCTATTATACGGACTCATACGGAAACACACGAATATTATCGAATAACTCGACTCCGACAATGCGGGGTTTACATTTATTACGACACGACATGCACAACTAAAGAAATGTAACTCGGCCCGATCTCAACTCGTCACAAAGCGCTATTTCCGACCTGATTTTCGAAACGATTTCCGGACAATTGTCAGTACTTTCTACTAAAGCAGATCCGTAATAATAAGTAAAATCAAAAAGTAATGCGTTAATATTATTTTCATCAGATCTTCTCACCCCCGCAGTTTGTTTATAATCAATGTAAACTTCAAACCTGTTTGTCGGCCAGCTACCAAATTAGCCCCAACATCGACGTGGTCCGTTAGAATAGACACATACAGAGCTAGTACTGTTAGTGATCTCCCTTAGAATAATAAAACGTCATTTGCTTTGAACAACGTAAACACGACTTCACAGACCATTTGGTAATGTTACTATCGTTACTACATGACATAGTTGAACCACATTATGTGACAGATGGATTATTGTTGTTAGCCAAGACTGGAAATTGTCACTCGTCCGGTCGGACGACCGACATGGATTTTCTACTCGCCCGAGCGGAAATGTCACTCGTCAATACGAGCGGACGAGTGGAATTTTCGTGCCCTGGGGTTGAAAGGGTTAAAGGCGCTGGCTCTCAAGACATGTCCAGAAAGTAATGAAACAGATCGAGGAAAACTACATTTGATGTTTAGTAATTTATTCAGAATCTAAAATAGAAATTTCTTTTTTAATGTGGTAAAGTATTATGATCGTTTCACAACAATAAATATATTTTATAAATAGCGAAAATGAATAACCAAATTATCTCCCTTGAATATCACAATTTCTTATAGATGTCAAAAAAGAAATATTCAAATCAAAAGGTGCTATTGCATGTATGTTAACTTGAATACACACTAAATGGATTAACACTGACAACAATCGTTGTGGTGGTATAATGATACAGTGCGTCTCTTACCTAGAGTTTGGATGGGGACTTTCGGAGCCGTATTCTTGTACATGCATACCGAAGAAACAAACGTCTGTACCGTCTATTTCCTCAAACACAAACAGGGACTTTGCCTTGTACGGGAAGGTTTCTGGCATTTCATTATTATCTACATATCTGCAAAGTAAAACATGAAATGTCAATAATAGTACTTTCAAAACTTTCAACACTACTCTCTATAACGGTGTTTACAAACAGTGCAGATCCAGATGAGACGGCTCGTCACGAGCCCCGTCTCATCAGAATCTGCAATTTTTGCAAGTAATTTTCATATTTTTTAGACGAGTTAGTGAGTGAATAGGGTTTAACGTCCGCTTTTCTGACATAGAGGTACAAGCCTCAGGGAGTCTACACGCAGACGGGTCAACGGGGTCGTGTCCCGTATCCACCTGTCCGAGGGGGGTAAATCCCAACTTCAGAACTCAATATTTACAATCAAAATATATATTCAGTCCTGAAATTAGAACAACCTGATATGGTGCCAGGCCCTCGCCACACCAGCATCATTTATCCCATCCCTAAAAGTAATAGGATTAGCGCTAATCTTACTTTTATATATGGGGCATAGCCTGACTCAACTCTCACATACAAGAAAGCCAAAAATCTACATGAGGGCTGTTCCAGTAAAACATACATGGGGGGGGGGGGAGGGGGGGGGGGGGGGGGGGGGGGGGACGCCACTTTGAATTTGGGTAACCTACCATAGATGCAAATTAATGTATTTGACACCCACCCATTAGATGCGATTTCCCTGGGAAACCACCCACCCATATATGCAATTTAAATTAACACATTATTTTATCAATGTAATTCTCCGGGACACGTAATTTGCGTTTGTAACAAAAACTCACGCACAATGTGATGTATCAGGAGCCGTAGCTGCATTGAACACGTGAATCGCTGAATTTTTTTGCCTATTTGTATATCAAAATCGTGTTAAATTTGTAACACGACTATTGTCAGAAATCGTGTTCAATTTGCGATTCTTTCCCAAATTAGAGCCAAAATGGACGATTTTTATTTAAAAAAAAAAAAATTTATGGACGCATAGCCTCCTTTTATCTCACCGATGTGAATGTGCAGCTGATCACGTTTGCACATTTCGTAAATTAATCCGAGCAAACTGGGAATAACATCAATTATTGGTCCCAGTAACAAAGCAGTGCTAATTGTTATGTGCTCGATTTCATTTTTCCGGCACACGTTCGCGCTCACCAGTGGCGCAGATTAACTCAACCCAGATTAACTAAATTGTTACAGCACTGCCCACGCCCCGGCGCATGTACACAAATGTGCACGTGACAACTGGCCTTGTTTCGCTACGTCATAATTGAGCCAGTGCATGAGATAATCAACTTTATTATATAACTGAGATTTTCGCCGAGAATGATTTGACTTTTTTCTGCAAATATATCGGAAAGTTGATAACATTTTCAGAGCAAATGCGTAATAATTACTAATTTAATATTCGTCAACATTCGATATCGTTTGCAGAAAATGTACACTATTATCAGATTCATCTTCGTCGAAAATCTCACGTGATAAGCCTGATTACCTCATGAACTGGCGCAATATTATAACACGTCGGGCAAAAAAAAACATGTCTATACAGGTTCTGTGGTGTTGAAAGGGTTAAAACTCTTGTGCGTACTCAAAACCCCACAGGTGGAATAGTCGGACGTGTAACACAAAGAAAATGACAATTACAAAAATATCCATTACCCCACCCACTTGGTCTCGTTCTATTATTAACGTCATGTACAGTACGATACCAGGTGGTGGGATAATGGGATTTTTTTAATAGGCATTTATTTTGGTGTCATAGGTCCGAGTCTTCCACCTGTGCTCACCATATGAGTAAACACAGATTGCAATGCACAATCTTGTCACGTGACGTTGCAGCTGATGGAACAGGATATCGGTCATTGGGTCATTGCGTCATCGAATAATGATGGCTACACGTGTTTCTACACGCGTTTACAATAATGGATTTGCACGCACGGCGTAGATATACATTCTACAATGAACAGTAGCGGATTCAGGGGGGGGGGGGGGGGCCGTTCAGAAATCCATATTTATTTTTTTTGTTACGAAATATTGAGCGTAGAATGCAGGAAATGGCTTCCTCAATTCAAAAATTTTCCGGGAGGGGGGGGGGGGGCGGGGGGGGGGGGGGGGGGGGGGGGGGGCATGCTGGACCCCCTATACCCAATTCCCTCGCACCACTCAGTCGACGAAACGAGCATATCCCGATTTTTTTTTTTTTTTTTTTTTTTTTATGAAATATTGAGCGTAAAATGCCGGTAATGGCTTCCTCAAATCGACGAACGAGCATACCTCGTTCAAGTTCCATGTGCCCCCCCCCCCACCTCCTTGGTGAAATCCTGGATCCGCCACTGATGATCATGATGAATAAATCAAACATGACGTTAACAATTCTTGGATTCAATATATTTATTACATGCGAAGATAACAGTGAAAACTTATGGAATATTATAGGCATTGGCGACGTCGTTCATTCGCAGTCACAGTGTACAGTGTACATGTATTTTTTGTTGATTTTTCATTAGGTGGCGAGAACGGATTATAGCACGGTTCGGATAAGCAACACGGAAGGTTGTATGTCGCCGGACTTCCGTGTACTAACGGGGTCGCACTGTATGTTAATATGTCGCGGCACGTCTCGTTTGCTGTCAAAACATGTTTTTATTTTTTCGTAAGAAATAAAAAATGTGATGTGCAGACGACAGTTTAATGACATTGTGTGTACGTGACAATTATCACGGGATACCCTTATCACGCATGGCGAAAGTGTCAATATGTCAAATGGCGGTTTCATTATGCGGGTGTAACGATACAGTCTGTATGTGCCCCAGGTGATGGCCAATAGTCCATACACGAGCGTCTACTCTATAATTGGCGAAGGTGCGATAATAATACATTTGAGCGATCTTTGCTTTGTGTACAAAACTTGTGATTAATAGACGAAAACCACCAGCGTGCATTTAATTACGTTGTTCATATTCTGGGACGTGATAGTCCTAGAGGGAATGCCGCGTTATGAATACAAATCGTCGCGATTACCAGCACGCATTTATTATGTTGTGCATATTCTGGGACGTTTATATTCCTGAGGAACTCCGCACTACGAATACAATTCGCCGCGAATGGCCGGCTTATATACGGTTAGACATCAATTCTCTGTAATATACGCCGCCTATACATATATCCCGCTATATGAACCACTCCATGTTGACCTGAAAAACAGACACTCACCAGTCTGACAGCCAACCACGCATAGACGTTATTTTCGGACAAGCACACCCACCCATGTATGCAATTTAAAGAAACAGACACCCTGGCATATATTTTCTTTAAACTGCCGTCTTGGGGGTGCGGGTATGTTTTAATGGAACAGCCCTGAGGGCCAAATCCGGTATAGTGGGTTCCGGAAAGTATGAACCCAATCGTTAAGCCAGTTTAGTCGCCTTTTACGACAAGCAATGGCTACTGCAGCACTATTCTCAGGATCAGTTGATCCCGCCCCGGTGCCTGCACGGGGCATTTTTTAGACGAAAAACACCCCCTTTTAATAAATGAAAATCATTTGACAATTGGATTGGTCGGAAAATTAACATATCAAAATATGTCAGACTTTGCCTTGTACAGGAACATTTCTGGCATTTCATTATAAACTAGATATATGTGCAAGATATACAAGATGCAAGTCAATAATAATACTTTGAAGTCCACTCTCATGTGGGTATGGCAGATATAAATGACCATAAAACCAAGCACCATTCCGAGACACATTGTGGCCAAATATTATCAAAATCAGTGAAGCGGTTCACAAGTTATTGACAAATGAAAGGAGTTACTAACGTACGCACGTACATGGACTAACGCGATATCGACGAGGGGACAACAATGTAGAATATGCTTGCTGGCAACAGTCATCACAATTCAGTGACTGTTACAAATGGGTCTACTTAGCTAAACATTATACCACATCGTTTTACACCAAGTGCCGTTAACTCTAATGTCAGTGTGTATCATAAGAATGTTTTATCATCATCATTTTATTTTATTTTTTTTGTCAGAGATAATGAAAATTATCATTTCATAGTGCACATGGTGGTGAATTATTTCCCTTTGATACAGATATCTAATCTCATTATTCAAAATCTGAACATGTACATCAGAGCTCCCAACTTTTGATTGTATAAGTTTTGTATCTAAAGAGTAATATACCCCCATATTTCATTAAACCTGAAATGGGGGTTATGTACTTTTGCAACAAATGAATAATTATTGATTGTTTATTACCTCATTAAATAGGGTATAAATGATCATAAAACCGATAATTCAAATTCAATTCGTATTTGAGCTGCAAAAAGAAACAGCAGTTTTTAAGCTTTTTGCAGCTCAAACTAATGAAAATAAAACTTTAACAAACTTTATTTCATTATTTCACTGCTCCGGCAATTTGAAAATCAACTGCTTTATTATTTTCACATTGCGGTTAGTATGACTCCCAACTTTTGATAATCAATGCGGTTATTCTGCTAATATAAGTGCGGTAAAATACACCAATAGGCATCTTATCTGGTGCTCTATGTACAAGTCTTTTTTACATTACTTATACCCAAAGTCTGTCGGAGCAACTTAATATTACCGTTTCAAGTAAACAGAAGCTGAGCAGCATCAAAAATAATTTATTTTCCAAGATCTGCATGCAGAAAGTCACGAGGCAAGGTAACTCCCACACTGTCCGTGACATAAAGAGTTATACAATTCCGCAAATCTGATGTGTTGTTTACTTTTGTTTTGCCCTCTAAAAACACATGCGTGTGTAGTCGTACTACCCAAATGTCACACAAAACATAATAAAGTTGAAGAGTGCCAAAAAGAAATCACAATGCATTATAAAAGGCCTAATGCATAAATATCTTGGAAACATATTGTTCTGTAAATTACTTTGAAAGTTGGCTGAGAAGTTCGCTGACAAGTTGAAGAGCATACATCTAACTACAACTCAGTAGCCGATTTGGCACCAACATTGCAAAGCATACTTATCTAGCAATATATCCTTTGAGGGAGTAATCATTTATTTTTCCCAAAATGCATTATTTAATATAGAACCAACGACTGCATATATGTGATGATTAAAAGTACGCAGAATTATTATTCTGAATTTATTACATTATCACAGCCAAAATGTATCCTTAAATGGAAAATTTCTCCCTCAAAGCATACTTTACTAGATAAGTATACTTTGCAATGTTGACGAAATAGGCTACAGAATCGCAGAATTCTACACTTACTTGGTTTTCATTCCATGACGCACCTCCACGAGTTTATCGGAACTTGATAGCACTTTTATTGAGACCTCACCCGCACCGGCATCCTTCTTTTTCAGGAAAGTGTTGATGCGATTTTCTAAGTATGTACCTAATTTGGAACCGGGTAATCCTGCAAAATAAACATAGAATACCTGGCTAGTGTCTTATATCAGGCTCAGCTCTTCTTACATATAGAATACCAGGCGAGTGTCTTCTCATATCAAGTTATATTCATGATCAGGTAAGGCTAGGAAACGTGTAGGAATTCTACAGAAATGCTTGCCAAGGAAGTCCTACCATTTCAGAGCCTGATGAGCTTGATTGTTCCTATATAGAGAAAACCTGTGGCCCGTTTCACTAAACTTTGTACGACTAAAATGTTCGTAAGTGCCAAATTATAAGTCTGTAAATTTCACATTAACAATGTTTTCTTGTAAACAATTATTGGATTTACATTTATTGAGCACAGGCTGCATATGCAGCCTATGCTCAATAAATGTAAATTCATTAATTGAAATTTCCAGACGATCTTAAATTTGCACTTACGAACATTTTAGTCGTACAAAGTTTAGTGAAACGAGCCCCTGGCTAGTGTCCTTTGACATAATGTTATTTGAGGCTTGGCTTGGTAGCATTTCCTGGCCGGGTGGGATGAGCTGGCTATTTCATATACAGAGAATGCCAGGCTAGTGTGTTTGTATGTTTATCAGGCTCGGATAGGAAACATGTAGGAATGCCTCAGCTCGCATAAGCATCAACAACTAACTGTAGCCGATTTCACCAAAATTGCAAAGTAAACTTATCTTGCCAAGTAGACTTTGGGGGAGAAATTTTCAATTTAAGGATAAATTTATTAATTTTTATTTAATGAAATAACATATTTTCTGACCAAATTATTATGCTGGATTTATTACATTATCACAGCCTGTAATAAATTCAGCATAATAATTCTGCATAATTTGAATCATCAAATATATGATGAAAAATGCATTTTGGGAAAAAATAAATGATTACTCCCTCAAAGTATACTTAAGTATGGTTAGCAATTTTGGTGAAATCGGCTACTGGAAAAATTGAAATGGGGGGATAACGGGAGGCTTATAGGAAAATCATCACCGCTAAGCAGAAATTTGTATCTATAGAGATTTATCATGAAATACTGTTAGAAGCTGAGAAGGGACCGATTCAAGACAGTATGGACAATCCATCAAACATGTTATCGGATAAAAGAAATGCAGAATCCATCAAATTCAGGAATTTGAAATTTGGGCCAAACCGCAAGAAAATGCAGGCAACTTGGAAGAACTTGAACGGGTTCAGATCTGTAAGATCTGTTAAGATCACAAGAGTGTATATACTGATCACAGCGTCTTGTTACAGGCATAATCAATATTCTCTTAAAAAAAAAAGTAATTCCTTCACATGTATTATGTACCCAATTAGCATTATGTTGTATGTTTGCATTTTACCGCCTGCAATGAGAGACTGTGTAAGATATATGCATACATATCGCGAAACACTGGTGGCAATTCGGTGTAATCAAATGGAAATATCGAACCCATGTGACCCTGATATAACAATTTTTGGCTGTATTTAAAAACAAATATTTTCAATGGATGAACGGACGCAAAAATGTCATTGTGATCACCAAGTCTCGCATACTGCTGGAAAACAAAAGAAATTTGTAAAACTTACGTCTTGCACAATATTTGTTTTCTTTTCGTTTGAAACCTTTCGCTTTCAAACAATTTTCACATGTAAACCTGCAATGAGAATATATAAGAACAAGGTTTAGTTCAAAAGTTTAATAAATACAATCCAATTTGAATTATTTTAAAACCATGATACATTTTTATTTAATTGAATTTCAGTGGATTACCGTATTTCTCTTTCAAATGTTGAAGTGAACAGAAGGATATGAAAATTTGTAAAAATAGCCTTTAAACTCTCCGAAAAAACATGAAAAATAGGATTTAAAATCATTTTACTCACTTAAAATAGTATTGTGTTGAAATTATACGGAATAATCAACATTTTTTTAGACATTTCAGTTGAACAATACTGGATGACGGCCTTTCGGTTTTGTTGGGACATTTAAAAGTTCCCTTATAAAATCTAAAACCAACATGTTCATTATTCCTATAGTAACAGGAGTTGTCAGAAGACAACGAAGCTCACCTGTTGGCAGCCTTCACTCAAACTTGGCACAGTTGCATAAAAAAACATGAATATTATATAACTTGACCTTTGGTTAAGGGGCGTGCGGTGTACCTGGACATTGGGGTCAGTGGTGCAAGGTGGGTCGTGGGTTTGCTATAGCATAATATAGCATATTAAGATGAATGTATGTATGAAATATCAATGCGCTCCCCGAAAACAGAAGTTTATGAACGCTAAGTTTATGAACGCACTAAGTTGGTGATTTTCTACAGCATGATAGCTATTCACATGAGGAATGCATGTATGAATGTGCTAAGTTTGTGACCTTGACCTTGAGGAAAGGGGTGGGGGTGGGTCATGGATTTGCTGTAGCACAATAGAGGATCATCAGATGAATGCATGTATGAAATATCAAAGCGTTCCCTGTAAATATACAGAAGTTACACAACATTTACCCCAACATTAAGTTTATGAACATGCTAAGTTTGTGACCTTGACCTTGGGGTAAGGGTTGGGTGGTGGGTTGTGGATTTGCTACAGCATGATAGAGGGTCATCTGAGGAATGCATGTATGAAATATCAAGGCGTTCCATGAAAGGAAACAGAAGTTATAAGAAATGTACCCCAACTTTAAGTTTATGAATGTGCTAAGTTTGTGACCTTGACCTTGGGGTAAGGGTTGGGTGGTGGGTCATAGATTTACTACAGCATGATAGAGGGTCATCTGAGGAATGCATGTATGAAATAACAAGGTGTTCCATGAAAGGAAACAGAAGTTATAAGACATTTACCCCAACGTTAAGTTTGTGGACGCTGACGCCGCCGGGGGTATGCCATAGGCGAGCTAAAAAACAACACGGCCATGTTAAGTGACTTACCCGTTGGTCCATATTTGTTCAAAATGTAGCACACATATTTTATGGAGCTTTCGCCCGCACTCTAAACAATCTACAAACCTGCAAAACAAAGAAAAGCACCAATTAGAGTTGCGTCTTGTAATTTTGCAGACCATTTAGAGATTTTCGAAGTTCAGAGAAAATGTTGAAATTTCAATTCTTTGCAAACATATTGTTCTAAACCACAACAATGGGGTCTCCAGTATTTAGGCTACACTGTGATTCAGGCATAATAGCATATTAATATATGTTTGCTTTGCAATAATACACTATCAGAGATAAATGATAAGTAACCCATAAAAATTAATAGAGATTGTGTTTTACAGTAAACTTTTATGATTTCAGGGGTTGACACTAACAGGCGCCCATCACAATTTTTCAGAAGGACCACCTGAATTTCCAAGCCAACTATGATAATGTGTCGATAAAACTCTAAATCTTTACAAATTCTATTATCCTTCCATGCAGGGTGTCTGCAGTCCAGCTGCTCCAAAAGTTAGTGTCAAATCCTGGGGCCAGTTTCACTAAACTTTGTATGATGAAAAGGTTTGTACAACCTATCTAAACCGGACACAGAAAAAGGTTAGTTGTGCTTAATTTTGATAGGTTTAATTACCCTTTATCTCCGATGTCAATGTCTGTTCATGATCACAAATCACTCGCGCGTATCTTGAAGTAGACATCCGACTGTTTTACAGTGGAACCTCTCTAAACCAGAGGTCCCCAGGGTGTCTGGTTCGAGAGGTTCAACTATACAATGATTTCTATGAAATTGATTCTCACATTAACATGATTCCAGGGTTCATACAAACTTTCACTAGTAAAATTTAAGGGTTTTTCAAGAGTTTTTCAAGACATTTAATTTCAAATTTAAGGGCCTTTTTTTTCTTTTTTTACAATGACCCAAATCTTTTTAGCCAGAGCAGATACAAACTTGATTTTTAATACTGGAGCAGTTTTTGGCCTTTGTATTTAAGGCTGGTGTCGTTTAGACCAATTAATTGAATTTGGTGGTGGCGTTTTCACCAAAGTGGGCCGGTTAATATTCAAGGGTTTTTCAAGGGTTATTATTGGTTTTCAAGGCAATTGATCATTTTCAAGGGTTTTCTCCAAGTCAGATGTTAAATTCAAGGGTTTTTCAAGACCTGTGCGAACCCTGGATTGCTAATGCTAATTTTCACCTACATGCAACATCATTAAATGTGAACACATCCATGAAAGATTTGCAAACATCGGCTATTAGTGAATGTCATTATAAATTCCCATTTTGCATTTACAAACTTTTTAGTCGGACAAAGTTTAGTAGTGCGAGAGGCCCCCCGGTTTTTATCCATTACATAACTAATTTGTTATCACTATCTACAGTAGAAGAGCGATCTCTCGAACAGGTCTCTATCGAACACTCCAGAAAATTCGAACTCGTCCTGTGGTCCAGACAAATTTCCCTATATAAATCATATATTTTTTTCCCTAAAATTCGAACTACGACAAAGTTGAACACTCGAATCGAAGTCACGGTCCCTTGGTCAGTCAATCAACGTAAACTGCTATTGATAGCTCGTACAGGTAAGTCTGTCGCCAGCTGATCTGTTTGTCTAACGAGGTGTGAATATCACGATTGGCGGTCTCTTTGATTTGTTTCGCTCGACAGGTGGCGACATTAAATCACGAATTTAAAAATTAAACAGCGTTAATTCCACGTCAAGATGACCATGATAATTAATTAATTTGAACAAAATTCGCCTTTAAATATTTAATTGAATTTTAACTGTCACATTTTCTTTCTTTCCCTCGAACTACGCCCGACTCGAACTTTTATTCGAGTCCGTTGCCGGTTCGAGAGATCGATCTTCTACTGTACTTACGGTTCCATTTCAAGCACATCATTTTTCATCCTCTGGAATTGATCTTTGGGCACTTTCCTGTGATATAAAAAATTACGTAAAGGTTAGACGCGTTCAAGGACTTTTTATGTCACATACACAGAGGGATTACGTAAAACCAACATGTACCCCCCCCCCCCCCCCCCCCCCCCCCCCCCCCACCCCCCCCCCCCCCCCCCCCCCCCCCCCCCCCCCCCCCCCCCCCCCCCCCCCCCCCCGAGTCGTGGCAAAGCTCCTGATAAGCTTTCAAAAGAGTATTGTGATTTCAAATCAAATTAAATGCGTATTTTATTTTTATAAATGGATTATTGACTTTCTTCATGATTAAATAGGAAACAAATGATCAAAACAAATTTAAACATTCACGTATTTGAGTGTATTATTACTTATTCTTGAACTAAGTACATTTTCAACTTTATTACAGTACAGGGGGTGTAGTGCAGGTCCTGATCAGACTGCGGATGCACAGGCTGATCTGGATCTACACTGGTTAACCCATAAGCCCCATTTCTCCAGTAACAGCAACATTTAATCAACAACAGCTGAAACAACACCTAGTCCAACCCCCACATTTCCAATATATAGCGACTAGTACTGCAATTCAATGTTCTATCACTGACTATAAGCCAAACCCTTGCGGGTGGGCAGAGGATATTAACCCTTACACCGCTATCTTAATTTTTTGTTTTCTGCTGTTTATTTTCTATTTTCCATTTTTATCATCAAAAACATGCTTTGACAGCACTTTAGAATAATTTACAACATACTTTGACAGCACTACAGAATCATTTCCATTGGAAATGATTCTGAAGTGCTGTCAAAACATGTAACAGCTGACGACAATTGTTGTGTGTAGCGGTCTAAGGGTTAAAGTCCAAAGTAAACAAGAAATCAGTAACCGTAAATTTAAGGCAAATTTCTACGTTATTTGAGCTTGAGCACAGGGCCGCATGGGTGAGCTATAGAAGGAAAATATGATAAGTACACAGCTCCAGGTAAGCTGCGTATTTACTTAAATACGCAATTAAAATTGCCAAAAACCCAATTGAAATCAGAAGTAGCGAGTATCAACAAGAGCTGTAGAACAGCATAGCTCGACTACGAGGGTTGTCGATGTACACATAGCTTGACAAACAAGGTGGCCGCGGCCTGCATAAAAACCTTAACCAAGGTTGACTAAAAACCTTAACCAAGGGAAATTAAGTAAGTAATTCAAGGTTAAATGTAGGTCAATGTGGCCGCGGCCTGCATAAAAACCTTAACCAAGGTTGACTAAAAACCTTAACGAAGGGAAATTAATTAAGTAATTCAAGGTTAAATGTAGGTCAATGTCAGATATAGGTCAGGGGTTATTGATGTACATCAATAGGAGATGAAGTTTACAAGCTTGACTAAAAACCTTAACCAAGGGGAAATAAGAAAGTAAGCCAAGGATAAAAGTAGGTCAAGGTAAAATATAGGTCAGGGATTATTGATGTACATCACTAGGAGATGAAGTTGTCCAAGTATGGTTGGTGTAGGGCCAGGAGTATTGCATCTACAAGCTTGACTAAAAACCTTAACCAAGGAGAATTAAGTAAGTAATTCAAGAGGAAATGTAGGTCAAGGTCAAATATAGATCAGGGGTTATTGATGTACATCGCTATGAGAAAAGGTTGTCCAAGTATGGTGTTAGTATGCACAATAGTATTCCATGTACAAGCTTCACTAACAAGAGCTGTAGGAGAACAGCATAGCTCGACTACGAGGGTTGTCGATGTACACATAGCTTGACAAACAAGGTGGCTGCGGCCTGCATAAAAACCTTAACCAAGGTTGACTAAAAAACTTAACCAAAGGAAATTAAGTAAGTAATTCAAGGTTAAATGTAGGTCAATGACAGATATAGGTCAGGGGTTATTGATGTACATCACTAGGAGATGAAGTTTTCCAAGTATGGTTGCTGTAGGCCCAGGAGTATTCCATATACAAGCTTGACTAAAAACCTTAACCAAGGGGAAATAACTAAGTAATCAAGGATAAAAGTAGGTCAAGGTCAAATATAGGTCAGGGATTATTGATGTACATCACTAGGAGATGAAGTTGTCCAAGTATGGTTGATGTAGGCCCAGGAGTATTCCATATACAAGCTCGACTATAAACATTAACCAAGTAATTCAAGGTTAAATGTAGGTGAAGGTAAAATATAGGTCAGTGGTTATTGATGTACATCCCTATGAGAAAAAGTTATCCAAGTATGGTGTCTGTATGCACAATAGTATTCCATATAAAAGTTTGACTAAAAACCTTAACCAAGGTTGACTACAAACCTTAACCAAGGGGGATTAACTAATTAATTGAAGGTTAAATGTAGGTCAAGGTGAAACATAGGTCAGGGGTTGTTGATGTACATGACTAGGATATGAAGTTGTCCAAGTATGGTTGGTGTAGGGCCAGGAGTATTCCATCTACACGGTTGACTAAAAACCTTAACCAAAGAGAATTAAGTAAGTAATTGAAGAGGAAATGTAGGTGAAGGTCAAATATAGATCAGGGGTTATTGATGTACATCCCTATGAGAAAAGGTTGTCCAAGTATGGTGTCTGTATGCACAATAGTATTCCATGTACAAGCTTGAGTAAAAACCTTAACCAAGGTTGACTAAAAACCTTAACCAAGGGGAATTAACTAAGTAATTGAAGAGGAAATGTAGGTCAAGGTCAAATATAGATCAGGGGTTATTGATGTACATCACTAGGAGATGAAGTTGTGCAAGTATGGTGGGTGTAGGGCCAGTAATATTCCATATACAAGGTTGACTAAAAACCTTAACCAAGGCGTGACTTGACGGTGACGCCGACGCCGGGGTGACAACATAAGCTCTACTTATTCTTCGAATAGTCGAGCTAAAAAGCAATAAAAAATTTGTGGTACCTTTACCATGCTGAAGAAAACAATAAACAGACCACAAATATAGCATATTTATCTTATTTTCCATGAAAACACATCTTGGTATACCAAGACATGGTTTTCATTTCGAAGCAAACTATTCAATAATTGCTGTCGGTTGATGTGTAAACAGTAGTGTGATTTTATTTTACCCAATTACAATTTTGAAATGCCCAATTTCTTCAGAAATGATGGAGTGACAATACTCAATTATTAATTCCTTATCTAGAGCTCTGTAAGTATATAAAATTTCAAGTCAATCTGACTTCGTTAGGAGATATAGTGTAGGCTGTCGAAACATTAACGCGAATCTCCAACAGACAGATAAAAAGGGTGGCAATCATATGTACTGTGAAATTTACATCCAGGGTTTGGGTTTTACGTACATGACAGGTTGAGTGGGATCGTCCATGACTTCAACATCGATGCCCGGCAGCTCCTGGAAGCACTTCTCGCAGTACGTGTACTTGTCCGACAGCAGCGCGTTCGACCTGCAGTCGCATACGATTGATTGCATAAAACAATGTCTAATATGAATTTACCGCAAAACTGTGACCTTTAAAACCATCGAACATCGAAAAAAGTGAAAGTGAATGGGTCTAACATCACAGCAACAGCTAAGGTCATATAGAGACAGGACCACAGTTTAAAGTCTCATCCGACAGACCAGTGGGATGGAAATACTATGAGTATTTTTGATGCCTAAGGTGAGGTTTGAACCCACAACCACCAGATTTGAAGTCAGGGGGCCGTTTCACTAAACTTCTTACGACTACAATGTTCGCAAGTGCAAAATTATGAGTCTGTAAATTTCATATTAACAATGTTTTCTTGTAAACAATTATTGGATTTACATTTATTGAGCAGAGCTGCCAACCCCATGTCGGTCACATGAGGAACATGGAGAGAAAAGGGGGCTATTTTCCGGAACACCACATATGTTTTCCGGAACACAAATCAGTACTCACTTATATGCATAAATTAACTTTTTTAGAGCCTTGGCCCTCGTTTCGGCCACCATGACCAACCGAAAAATCACAATTACACTGCTTGCAAGACGCAAATTCATCACCGCGCTTTGACAGGACCAAATTGGGCCATGTCTCGCTGTAATCATTGATGAACAGAAGTGTTCTCCTAACTTCTTTCGATAAAAAATACCCAAATTCGTTGGCTGCACGCTTTGTAGCAGACATTTTATGAATTTACGTGATGAATAAATCAATATCGCTGAGCGCTTGAAACTACTATTACTACACAACAAGAATCGAAACGGTAAGCGCCTCGGCGAGTATGATTACGGGTAAATAAAAAAATAGGATTTATTGGCAGAATTGTGAAACGAAATTATTATTTCCAGATATTCCCGCGCTGATTTTTTTTAAAAATCGTACTTTTTAATTGTTATCCGTAATTCCGTATTTCTAACGTATTTTCCGGAACAAATACGGAAAAATCGTAACAGTTGGCAGCTCTGATTGAGCATAGGCTGCTTATAAGCAGCCTATGCTCAATAAATGTAAATCCATCACCAGACGATCCTAAATTTGACTAGACAGTTCTAAAGCAATCCCAACTTGCCATTTTTCGTGAAGAAATAAGAAAAATACCCAGAAAATTTGGTCCAATTACGCACCTTAACTGGAGCTCTGATCAAGCCCATTCAAATATTTATTTCCGGTATACACTAAGTACATGGTTAATGCCCTAGTATAAAAAATATTTGGTTTCACCCTGACAACTTTATGGGGCTCGCTAAAGCTGGCCCGAGTAAAGCCACCAAACTCGGGCAATTATTTGGGGAAACACATAAAAATATATGGCTTCCCACAACAGTGAGCATGCCAATATTTAGGGTCTGTATGGCAGGCATTACTGGTTTAATCACAATGTATTTGGATACAATTTTTTTTTGGGAAACCCCTTTAATAGGGGTTTCCCAAAGCAAATTGTGTCCGAATATTTAGGGTTATTACGGTGCATGATAAAGAAGGGATACAAAGATTGAGGTAATTACGACCGGAACATACCTGTTGGTGTAGCAGAAGTACACGGACTCGCGGGCAATCGTACACAACTGCTTGCCGTAGCAACACAGCACCTGGGGACTGAACGACTGTTTGATGCCGCAACAGTAGCCCAGCGACACCATCACACCGTTTATCTCCTGCTCGAACACCTCCGACAGCTGTGGAGAAAATTGATTGATTGGGATTTTGTTGTCAAGTACATATTTATTTATTTAAAGGTGTTTAACAGCCTGTCAACAGCCTATCAAGGTCACTTTGTAGTTTTAATCCACCGACTAATAGATTGATCGATTGGGTTTCAACATTTGTACAACAGAAAGATCTTATACAGACAGCAAGCGCATGCATGCGAGGGTTGGGGGGGGGGGAACTGAAAATACAATACAAGCTTTCAGCTCTGAAAGACAAGTCCTGATCCGATGTCAGGCACACATATAACACAAAATTAATTAACCCCTCATTAACATATGAACCCTTAAGGATGGATCCATCGTTAAAATTGACATACAATCCCATCCCCTGACAAAACCATTTTGTCTTTGGTAAAATAATTTTTCGCTTAACCTCCTGAACGTAACTTTGTACATGATTGATTGGTGTTTAACGGCCTATCAACAGCTAAGGTCATTTAAGGCCAGGCCAACGGGTTCGATCCCACATGTAACCTGCTGCAATTGGGGAGAAAATCCCAAAATTAGAACGGAATATTTACATCAAAATAAATATATATTCAGCCCTGAAATTAGAATAACCTGACCTGGTGCCACATGTCCATACCACACCAAAGTCACTTGGCCCCTTCCCTTAAAAGTAATAGGATTAGGAATAATCGTATAACCAGATTAAACCCTCGCATACAAGAATGCCAAAGATGTACCGGAGGGTCAAACAAGGTCTCCATTCAGGATACCGATATGGATGAATCCCGATCTGACATTAAATTACCCATCGCATGCTCCCACCTGCCACCCACGTACCTTTGTACAGTATTTATAAACGCGGGACGACTTCTTGTTATAGACCCAGGCGTTGTCGAACATGAGCCAGACGTCGTCGACATACTGCCACGGATCCTGGTACTGACCAGTGTCCAGCTTGCGCTTGATGTTCGACAGGTCCATCGGCTTACGCACGATTTCGTAATAGTCCTGAGGAGGTAAACAATTTTTGGTCAGATATACAATCGTTTAAGTCAAAGACCGATATACAGTGAAACCTCTCCAAACAGGACACCCTGGGAGGTCCCCAGGTTTGAAGATGTTCCCCTGTAAATTGCAATCAAGAAAAGTCATTGTAATCGGAGATACATAACAGCGAAACACATGCAAGACAAACATCTATGATTTCCTGAGTGTTCGGTTTAGAGGGTTCCACTGTACACACAACATTGCAGTAATCCTGCAGAGAAAACATTGCGTGGTTCGATATACGATCGTTGATTCATAGATCGCAATACGTGCCTACTTGGTAAAAGTCCTGCAGAGAAAATGTGAAATGTAAAAAGGTTTACTATCCCAGCAACAAGGTGTATGATCATGTGGTTACAACAACAAGTACTGAAACTTCCAGAAGCCCTCCGATTCAAAGTATGTATTCTTTTATTTTGTCCTTATTATGTAATGGATTTTGATGAAATATGGCGCATCAAAAGCGTCTTGTTAATTTGCATTTGGTGGTGTCGGTACTTTGGCCCAAAATTCTGTCGTTTTTGTGAAGAATCGATTTCCGTGTATACGGACACGGAAATTGATTCTTCGCAAAATGACATAAGTATGTGCCGAACTCCCAGGACCACTAAATGCAGCTCACAAAGACGCGTTTGCTGCGCCATATTTCATCAAAATCCGTTGCCTATTAAGGAAAATATCAAATAATACTTACTTTGGAGTGGGCGCGCTTTCAACACTTTCAGCCATTGTTGTTGCTGTTGTAACTATGTGTTTGTTTGTTTGTTTGTTGGGGTTTAACGGCCTATCAACAGCTAAGGTCATTTAAGGCCGAGTCAATGGGTTTAGTACTAAATCCCATATATTACCTGTATAAGCACATGTACATGTTCAAGTACATGTACAAATGGGGGGGGGGGGGAATCCCAAAATCAGAACTGAATATTTACAATAAAAAAAATGTATATTCAGCCCTGAAATCAGAATAATCCTGATCTGATGCCAGGTCCTCGCCACACCAGAATCACTTGGCCCCCTCCCAAAAGAAGTAGGATCAGTAATAATGCCAGGTCCTTGCCACACCAGAATCACTTGGCCCCTTCCCAAAAGCAATAGGATCAGTAATAATCTTACCACTTTTATATGGGCAATAACCCAATTCAACTCACAGGTAACAAAAGTGACAAAGATAAAAACGTACCAGAGGGCCAAACCAGGCAAATCGTGATTCCTATAAGGAGGAACGCCACCGTTAATTTACGCCGTCAAGTTCACCCGACCAACCACCCACTGTAACCACGTGATCATGCACCTTAGCTAAGGTTGGGATCTCAAATTCAGCAACTCACTCGAAAGACCAGAAAGATGGAAATACTATGGAGGGTATTGAACCCACATTTCATGTAATAGCGTTTCACAGCCTGTAACAGCTATGGTCATTTTATACTGGCTTAACGGGGTCGAATCCCATATTTCACCCACTGTCTCGCGTATTGAACCACTGGCCAATCAAGCCATTCATAGGCGACAGCCTGCTGAATATCACCAAGAGTTGAATTGTTTGTCTATAAGAGTGTGGCCAGTGAGAGATACAACGACAGACAGATTCCTTAACAGAAGCCTTCTCATTCATTTGGACAGATGGCCTTCTGATTATTTAGATAGATGGATCTTTGATTCATCTATACGCGCAAAAAATATATCCACTTTATGTAACGGATGCATTATGTAATCAAGGATAAACATATCTTACGTAGGACGCAATGAAATTAACCGTGGTTATCAACACAATAACAATCCAGCTACCCGGTTAATTCCGAGTGAACATTTCCATAGAAACCGTTAACTGATGCATTTAGTAACCGAAGAGAAACATGTTAACAACCATCAAATTGCAAAGATTATTCCGATAATAGAATTTGAACAGAGACAACCATCACCCTTCATGCACCTTTTCTACATCTACAATTCCAACGTGAAGACTGAAATAGGGACAACAATGAATGCGAGTTGTATACTAGAAATGCTGTTGTCACATCCATGACATATAGAACAAACCCGCTGTGCTCAGGAAATATAAAATTCATCCCAATTTAGTCACTTTATGCATATTCTTTTGCAGTAACGGGAAAAAATATATACTATTACAGCTATGAGGTAACTTTTAAATTGCTAAACATTATGCGAATATTGTATACCATATTTATACTTCTTAACCCTTGATATGCTAATTTTGCAACCAAACCAATGGTCACAAAATTATTTTTTAAGACAAGTCCATTTATGAAAATGGGGTGTTTTTGTTGTCAAAAATATGAAAATTACTTTCAAAAAGTGCCACAATCCATCACGAGCCTGTGGTGTGGACAGGGCTAATGGACTAATTGATTAAGATGTTTGTGTTTCCAGTGAGTAACTTGACAGGCTATTGTCATTGTTAACGATATGGGCGTCACTTTAATCAGAATCGGGCGTTTCAGACTGGATTTTGACAGGCACTCCCACGTAGTTATTTCCCTTTGACAATAGTAAAATCAAAACATCTCGACAGTTATCTATCAGCTTTTGAAATCATACAAGGGCAAACAATATTTCTTACAATACTATGAAACCATTCTTGTTTTAACTTAGTCTATGCTATAAACCATGTGTGGCTTTTAACATACCGCAATAACCCTAAATATTCGGACACCATTTATTTTGGGAAACCCCTATAAAATAGGGGTTTCCCAAAACAAATTGTATCCAAATATATTGTGTTTTTTTATATAGATAGATAAATCAGTACAACCATACTAACCCTAAACATCGGGACAATCTTTGTTGTTGGAAACTCAATATTTTTATGTGTGCTTCCTAGAAGAAATTGTGTCTGAATATTTAGGGTTATTGCGATATTTGGAATATAACATTGGTCGACATGCAGGTAGGAGCGGGCCAAACCACAACATGGTTACAACAGAACTGGGAAGAATTATCACCTTGCATGTCTTGTCTTTACATTTTTTCTGAGAATCGTTCTGAAACGGGAATGGCTCTGAAAACTGCTCAAATATCACTTGACCAAATTTCAGCAAACAGTTAGTGATGGATTAAAAAAAATGTGAAAGTGAAGGTGTGTAACGTCCCAGCAACAGCTAAGGTCATATATGATGGGACCACAGTTTAAAGTCTCATCCGACAGACCAGTGGGATGGGATGGATTGAAAGATCGGAGTTTTACATTATGTGTAACTAACACGGTCATATAGGAGGTGTTTTCTTGTGGAAATGGTTAAAAGAGTTTAACGCCCCAGCAACTAAGGTTATAAGAGACAGAACCTCAGTTTCAAGTCGACGGCGAGATGGAAATATTTAATTTTGTATGCATTTTACTTGCATAAGAATTATGAATACGGGTATTGATATCACCACCTACGGTTCTGGGGGCCGTTTCACTAAACTTTGTACACCTAAAATGTTCGCAAGGGCAAAATTTTTATAGTCTGTAAATGTCACATTAACAGTGTTTTCTTGTAAACAAATATTGGATTTACATTTATTGAGCATAGGCTGCAGCTGCAGCCTATGCTCAATAAATGTAAATCCATCAAGTGACAGTTCCAGACGATAAAAAAAATTGCACTTACGAACATTTTAGTCGTACAAAGTTTAGTGAAACGGCACCTGAATTCCATTCTCGACGACTAGACAACCACTTGATATGATATATATTAAACACGAATGCCTCTTTGGATAATAAATACATGCTCCAACAACCCACAGACACGAGACCAACATTAACATTCCTAAAAAAGCTGACACCCACTACCCCTCTTACAAGAGTATAACATTTGGCACATCTCTCCAGACAGAATCTGAAACATTTCGAAATTTCAAATTGTGAAAAAAGTCTCATCTCTAATGAACAAATGTAAAACCATGCTAGATTCAGCAGGATATAAAGTATAAATGTTGACTGTCCATTGATCTGATGACTCAAACTCGGTGCCAGATCCGAAAGACAACAATTGTCATCCCCTTGGCCTTCTAGCAATTTATATATATGCACAAAGAGGAGAGACACGACACTCTGCTTTACTCGATTGTACTAACATGGGTAGGTAGGGAGGCAATGTTTTTTTATAGTAAAACCAACTAGATGGCCGTGGCTCGTATGTCGTGCCCGCCAAAACTTTGTTAGTATACAAAAAATTTAACCCGGACAAATATACTCACAGGGATTTGTAAGGTAATGGGGTCGACGGGCTGGCGGAAGGGCAGCGATTCTGGGTCCTGCTTGTACAATTTCTCCAGCGTCGGCATTAAGGCCTGCCGGAGCTCATCGGGCTTGAAGACTGAAAAATAGCGGTGATAGATTGATCGATTGATCATTTAAGGCCGGGCCAACGGGTTTGACTATTCCGTATTTAACCTGCCCATAATGAGGGAAATTACCAAAATCAGAACTCAATATTTACAGAACAATATATATTCAGCCCTGAAATTAGAAAATCCTGACCTGGTGCCAGGTTCATTCCACTTAGCTCCAACCCGAAAAGTAATATGATCAGCACTAATCTTATTACATTTTAATGGGGCATAACAAGCCAAAAAATGTACACGAGGGCCAAACCATGTAAGTCGGCATTTTACCCACCTTTCTTCTGCCGTGGTTTCGGAGGTGCCGGTGACGCTGTGGGTGTATTCTGTGTGTCCATCGGGCTCGGCTTGGGCGTGTCAAAGTCGCCGTCGACCGGCTCCGTCTTGGGCGTGCCGGCGGCCGAATCCACGACCTCCTCCTTCAGACCGATCGCCTGCGACGACGTGCTGTCAACCTCCTGCTTTATCTCCATCTTGATCTCGGTCTTGATGTCTGGCTTTATGTCCATCACGATGGACGATGAGGCGGCAGGGTCCGACATGGACGGGTTGGGCGACGAGAGGACCTCGGATAATGTCTGCGGTTGTGTGCTCACATCCACCGGCTCCTGCTTGATCTTCTTACCGCCCAGCTCCGACGTCTGTAACCGTGGATTAGAAACGTGAGAGGGGCGAATTGCGAGACAGAGTGAATGGTGTTTAACCCTTTCAACCCGAAATTACTGGTATAGACGATGTTACGTTCATTTTCTGACCAATCCAGTTGTAACAAAATGATTTTCAGACTATTTATAAGAAGTGGTGTGTGTTGTTCTAAAAAATATGAAAATTACTTGCAAAAGTGCAGAGCCTGATGAGTTGGCTCATTACGAGCCGGCTCATCTGGATCTACACTGTTTGCAAACACAGCAAAAGCAGTCTGCAGTGGTGAAAGCATGGTATTCAACACTGCTACATTCATTGAACAAGTAGAAGGCTTTCCCAGTTACAACCAATATCAGACAGACTCGGGATATCGGCTTCAAGTCTCATCCAAACAGCAGTATAACGGAAATACTATAATGAAAGTATTTTATCACGCCTATGGCAGGGACTGAACACACAATCTATGGAACTGTAGTCAAACACTTTACCACTAGACTAACAACTATTCCAAGTTCTCACTCGGACCAGTGTAACAGTAAGTTAAAGCAGACTAAACCTATCAACTCATCAAGGGAGTATTATAGATCAGAGACATGATCAAGACGTAAGAGTATCGAAGCATCATTTCGGCCTTTACCAAATGAAACAATCATAATACATCACTCACCAAATGAGTATTACTAATCTGTGAAGTCATCATCGCGTTTGACGTGTGAGTATTCTGGGCGGCGGCGGGCGACATTATCGAGTCATTGCGACTCACGCCGCCCATCGACGTGTTCGTTTGCTGCATTTTGCCCTGAGACATGTGCTGTACGGGCGGCCCCTGCGGGGACACGCCCATCGACTTGCTGTTGGGCACCATGGTCTGTGTCCCGGGCTGGGCAGGCAAGTGGGGCTGGAGCTGCTGGTTCACCATCATACCCTGTATCCTCGGGCCGCCGCCCAGTACGTCAAACTGGCTGTCCCGCACTCCAGTGTTCAATGGCGACGGCATGTTCATCTGAAACATCACGACACGAATATTCACAGCAACTACATTAACCCTTTCAACACTTAGAGAGCAGTGTAGATCATGCTGAGCCAGCTAGAAACAAGCTGTCACATCAAGATCGGCACCGTTTGTAGATATTTTTTTTCTTCAAATTACTAAATTTTCTGAATAATCAAAGTCTCAAACTTAACATGAAATACTGGTAGCCGCAGTCGCCAAATGGCTAATATTTCAGAAATTGACATTTAGGTGACTAAAATTTCAGAAATTATTTGAAAAGTACCATGTTTTTACAAATATTGCAGCAAATGTAAAACAGTATTATCTTTTTTCACGTTATCAGTTAATTTTGACTACTAATTTGAAAATCCTAGGGCCAACTTAGAAATAGTCCATGCCAGTTACTTCGGGGTGAAAGGGTCTCACAAATGCAGAAAGTGTGCAGCAGCTACATAAAAGGTCTAATCAATACACAGAAAGTGATAGATATATATTTCTGGATGTAACTACCTTAAAACCGAGTGGCCTGGAAAAAATGAGGGTTGGTAACAATGTAAGATGACGAAATTTTCATAGCAAATGTGGAATTCAATTATAGTCATTTACGGAAAATGGTTCGTCTCAAAAAGTGATGGTATAAGCTACATACCAGAGGGGGTGTCGGTCCACGTGGAGGGGGCTGCATGGGCATTCTGGCCCCGCCCATGTTGGGTGGTGCTCCAATGTTCGGCTGACCCGAGTTCAACCCGAATGGATCATTCATCGGAACCGTGTTGGGCAGAGGACCATCTGGAAACAAAATTTTGTAAGTGATTACAAACTAGAAAATGTGTTCATACAACATGGATGCCCCACATATCGCTTTGACAGTAAACGAGGCAAAATTACAAGTCCAAAAGGAGAGATAATCCATTAAACTTTGCGCATCTACTCATCATAAGGAAGCTGCATACCAAGTTTCAGTTTTACGAGTTACAAGGCAAAATTTCCAAATTCTAAGTCGAAAATGGGGGAGATAATCCATGACCTGGGGGTCAAATCAAAATTTGAAATAAACTTTGTGCATCTACTCACCATAAGGAAGCTATATACAAAGTTTCAGGTCTGTAGCTATTACGGTTTATGAGTTGCAAGGCAAAATTTCCAAATTCTAAGTAAAAAAAGGAGAGATAATCCATTACCTGGAGGTCGAATAAAAAATCAAAATAAACTTTGCGCATCTACTCATCATAAGGAATACCAAGTTTATGGTCTGTAGCTATTAGGGTTTAAAAGTTTTACGACTTACAAGCCATAATTGGGAAATTCGAAACCAAAAATGGGGAGATAATCCATAACCCACGGGTCGAATAAAAAATCGAAGCTAAGGTTGGTGACGGACGGGACGGACGAACAAGGGTTAACACTAAATGCCCCCTCGACTATCGTGGTGGGGCATAAAAACAATAACAGAAATGTATTGGTGTTTATCGGCCTATCAATAGCTAAGGTCATTTAAAACCGAGCCAACGGGTTTAATTCCGCAGTGTGGGGAAAATCCCAAAATCAGAACAGAATATTTAGTGAACAATTATTTTTTTCAGCCCTGAAATTAGAACAACCCGACATGGTGCTAGGTCAATATCACACCAGTCACTTGGTTCTTCCCCTAAATGAAATAGGAAAGTAAAAAGTGTTTACCAGACTCGGCTCGACAACAGTAAGAATTCCTTGGTGAGCCTCCCGAGACTTACTAGTATAGTATTCAGTATGCACCAAATTCCGTCTACTCACTCAAAGTGGGCAGATCATATTAGTGGGAGCGGTTGGCCTGTAGCCTATTTCACCAACATTGCAAAGTATACTTATCTAGCAAAGTATACTTTGAGGGAGAAATTTTCAATTTAAGGATAAATTTATTATTTTTTATTATACTGAATTTATTACATTATCACAGCCCAAATATAATGAATTTATTACATTATCACAGCCCATTTTGGCTGTGATAATGTAATAAATTCAGTATAATAATTCTGCATAGTTTTAGTCATCAAATATATGCAGTGGTTAGTTCTATATGAAATAATGCATTTCAGGAAAAATAATTGATTACTCCCTCACAGTATACTTTGCTAGATAAGTATACTTTGCAATTTTTATAAAATCGGCTACAGATAAATAGAATACCATCCCAGTGTCTTGTGATTATCAGGCAAGTGTCTACTCACTCATGGTGGGGCGGATCATGTCGTTGGGGGCGGGCGGGCGTACGAGGGTGTCCACCCCGGGGCCGGTGACCTTCTGCTGTTCGCGGCGCTGTAGTCGCTTCTCCTCGAGCTCCTTCTGGATCTTGTAGATCTTCTCCGCCAGGAAGTGGTAGTACTCCTCCTACATGGGGCAATAATTAAATTATTATTTACAGTCTCGAAACTTTCAGAACATGCAATGTAAATATCAGTTATACAGTCGAACCTCTGTAAACCGGACAGAGAGACAAGTTGTGCTTAGTTTTGATATGCTTCGTTGTCATTTGTCTCCGAGGATAATGTCTGTTCATGATTGCAAAGCACCCATGCGTGTCTTGAAGCAGTTGTATGCAAGTTTCTCAGTGGAACCTATCTAAACCGGGCACCCTGGGATGTCCCAGGGATACCTGGTTTAGAGAATTTCCACTGTCCTGGAACAAGTGAGCAGGGGCTCATGGATACCCCCGGCAGACGCCTTGTCCGACCAACAAATATTTCCTAAGTCATTTGGCCTTGACATTTGGCATGAAAGCCACATGGGTGTGCTGTAGAATGAAAATATGGTCCATTGGATGATGATAAAGTATATGAAGTTTCAAGTCAATCTGACTTATGGTTGCAGAGTTAATGGGTTCCCGAAAACTTTAAACGCAAATACTACGGACGGACGGAATGACGAAAACTATATACCTCTCGACATACTTCATATGCGGGGGTATAAAAATCATGGGCTTTTGCGTTTACTGTAGTATGACAAACTTGTGGTCCATGGGACTCCACTTTAAACATACCAAATGTTTTTTCATATATATTACAAGTGGTCTGTCCAAAAACCAAATATTTTTCATGCTACAGTAAACGCAACAGCCCATGGTGTTGTTCATAAAACAAAATTAAACTGTGTGAAGTTGGCAATATTTGAGAGTTTTTTTCATGATCATTAAATATATAGTTATTGATTGCTGTTTTTGAGATTGAATGTGAACAGCGAGTGACTTACCCTACTATTGGCAGTGTCGTACATATCACCTTCCACTTTCCTGGCGTACGCGACTAGATTGTTCATACGGCGGTCTTTCAGGGCGGCGGGATCCGGCGTCGGGAATATCGCTTGTACACTGAAATTGTGCGGTACAAGTGATTGCACAGCTGGTGCAGATCGATTAATCGAGTTCTGTTTAAGTCGAAAGGTTCTTTTACTCGACCTACATTAACCCTTTCAACACGACGACCTCTATAGCGGTGTTTTCAAACAGTGTAGATCCAGATGAGCCGGCTTGTGACGAGCTAGGGACGACCCGAGGACCCGTTTAGTAGAAGGAATCCCTGAACTTTCAAGAAAATCCAATTGAACAAAATGTAAAAATATCGCATTATCCATCTTATGGAATCCCTGGCCAAAAAATTAGTGTTAAACACTGAAGTTTCATTTTTTTTTATAAAAAAAAACAATCCCCAATCCCCTTTTCATAAATGGACAAGTCTGAAAATCATTTGGTGACGGCGCTTTTTCTGCTTTAACTTTTGGGAAAATCGCGCTTGAAATTTACTATTTATGCAATAATTTCACATTTTTTCCTCATTCGTCTTGGGGAAAATCTTGCTTCTTGTTCAGCGCAGTGCTATTTGATCATGGGCTACACAAATCCTACAACCCACATTTCTCCAGTCACATCCACATATGAGACATGCCTTGTGATTTGTATCTTCAGGCATCTGCTTAATTTCAAAATTTGACAAAATTTTCAGACAACACTCGGGTAAATATGTACTCTGAAATAGTGATGCCTTTTACGGAAAATTTTGTAAACGTAATTCATTAAATTACGCAGATGTCCTAAGGTACAAATCATGTGATTTTGCACTTAAGAACATGAGCGATTTCTCATGAAATACATTTACAGAAACTGATATTTTCTCTAAATGACGTCGAAAGATAACAAAATGTTCAGACCCCATCATCACTCTTGCAGAGAAATCCCTGAAACACAGGAACTCACAGTTTATAGACGAGGTGGTTCCTCAGGTCCTGTGTGACGCTCTGGTGCCACTCCTTGGTGCCGCGGTTGGTCTGGGCGATAATCTGTAGGCCGTCTGTGCCCGGTATCCCGCCCGAGCCCGGCTGGCCCAGCCCGCCTTGCACACCCAGCAACGCCCCCGCCGACCCAGGCCCGCCCGCGGTCAGGCCAAGGTTCACTGGAAATGGGAAAAACGTAGGTTTGCTAACAAAGATTTTAATAAATTAAATGGGCCATCCCGTCAGAGAATAAAGTCAGAATTTGAATGATAAGGGATTCGTCACTGGAAATGTAGGTGTAGGTTTGTATATGTGGCTGTGACTGGAGAAATGGGGTTTATGTAATTTGTGACCAGTGTAGCTCCTGTTCAAATAGCACACTCCTGCAGCCTGATAATGATCTATTTACTTCCTAGAGGCATGACTGGCATTTCATTGATGGAATGGCAAGCAGTGCAGATCCTGATCAGACTGTGCGAATGCACAGGCTGATCTGGATCTACACTGGTCGCAAACCCATTTCTCCAGTCATAGCCACATATTACCACAGATGCAACAGGACACAATTTTACATAGTGGAGCACCTTTTACAGACATGTACACCCAAAACAAAGAAGTGTGCTTTCTAACCACAATAAAACTCATCAAATTTAACCCTTACAATGCTAAATTAAATTTTGTCGCCTGCTGTGTTGGTTTTTTCATCAAAAACATGGTTTGACAACTGCTTTGACAACACTTTAGAATTATTTCCAATGGAAATGATACTAAAGTCTTATTAAATCATGTTTTTACTGTCAGAGAAAGAAGATAAAATGTAACACAACAGCCTTCAATTCTAACATCAAGAATGCTCAGGATGTTGTACTAAGGGAAGCTACTCATAATTTGCAAAGTTCCGTAACTGATTTATTCCACTTTGTAACTTGGAAATAATTAACTGCAAACTCCAAAATCATCAACTATGTCTATCTTGTAAAATACTAAATTCTGCCTACCTGGAGAGGGGCCAGTTGGACGAATTGGATTATTTGCCTGGGGGCCACTGGGCTGTTTGCCCGTGTAGGGCAGCCCGAGGGCCGCATACGCCTTCTGTAACTGAGCGTCGTTCATGCCCGGGGGCGGGGCCACCTGCCCGGTTGAGCCAGAGTTACTCTGGGGGCCTGTGGCACTCGCCGTGTTGGCCGACGGCGCACCTGTTAACGAGGTCAACTTGTCAGTTTGCAGCAACAAGTTCTGGGCTATAACGACAACATGAATTCTGGTTAAATGGCGGTACATGGAGAATACCCGACAAGCGCATTTTTCAGAGTTGTGCCTACAGCGAGCGAGCCTAAGGGACAATTTCTACGTCAAGATGCCAATTCCTCTTAACCCTTTCATCCTAAAGTAAGTGGAATGGACACTCCTTTGTTATATTCAGACTATTCCATTTATCCGAAAAGGGTTTTCAAACATTCAGATATAGGTCTCAGTGCTGAAAGGGTTAAAATGTAAGACTCCCTATTTATGTTATGGGACACGAGCCCAAACATTTGAATTGTGCCCCTTGGACCCGTCATCTAAGCACAACTCAGTTTTAAAGACAAGGCTAAGGAACACATAGGAATTCCGAGGCTTGTCGAGGAATTTCTACGGTTTCCAAGCCTCGTCTGAATAATTGGTGAAACATTGAATAACACTGAAAAGGTACTTGTTGGGTATTCTATTAATAGATAATTAGATATTAATAATACAGGGGAACTCCTCTAAACTGGAGGTTTCAAGGGTGTCCAGTTTAGAGAGGGTTCACATTGACATTACATGTGGCTATGACTGGAGAAATCGGGCTTATGGGAGCTATGACCAGTGTAGCTCATGGTCAAATATCACACTCCTGTAGCCTGATAATGATTTGTATTGCTTGTTAAAAGCATGGCGGGTGTGGTGTTTCATTGATGGAATGGCAAACAGTGCAGATCCTGAGATCTGGATCTACACTGGTCGCAAAACCCATAAGCCCCATTTCTCTGCATCACAAGACAAGTTCTGGGCAATAACAACATGAAATTGGTTTACGTAGATGGTGCATTAAATATAAACATATGACACACATGGTTGAACGCTATATACATCAACCTACATTTTTCATGGTAGGTTAACCCCATTCAACCCTACAGATCCGTCAACATGTGCAAACACTGTAGATCCAGATGAGCCGGCTCGTAGCGAGCCGTCGAATCAGGATCTACAGTATTTGTCAATATCGACTAAAAAAAAGCATTTTCTCATTAATCCTTTCAACCCCACTGACTAAAATTCAAATATTTACAAACACTGTAGATTCAGATGAGCCGGCTCATATCAAGCCGTCTCATCAGGATCTGCAGGGTTTGCCATTATGTTCTAGGTTGGCGCCACAGGTAGCTGCAGTAGCCTTTTGGCTGCTAATATTTTAATAACTGACATTTTCGCTACTAATAATCACAGCTAAAAATTTCACTCGCAATGCCGAGTCAATTTTCGTGTTGGCGTGAGGATTTTCGTGTAACTGGTCCGATTTGGTGAGTGACAAATTGGGAAAAGCCATTCTGTATTTTCGGAACACTAAAAAAATTGACTTCAAACTGATAATAATTATTTCAATTGCACAAGATAGAAACAGAAATGCTTCATTACTCATATTTATAACTATCCAAGGGAGCTAATATACCACAAGGCACAAATAAAAACACCTTTCAATGAAGATTAAGAAAACTAAACATTTTTTTGAGACAAAAAAAAAACAACAATATTTTGAATGCCTAAATTGTTTTGTTGGTTTAACATGTTAATACATATGCCCCCTCTATAAGCCAGCCACTTCTGCAGTCTCCAAATGATGGCTGGCTTAGCCTTGTGTGACTGTACTGTGTTAACTACTAAACTCTACATGCGTCTGTGGCGCAATCAAAAATGCTAATCACTACATTCTCTCATGTCTCCTTTATACAAATCAAAGACAACGATATTTGTCATCTCTTCCTTGTCCACCGATCCTTAATAACCTAATTTACTGCAGCAAATTTTTAAACGACTACAGCCTTGTATTCCAAAGGGTTCAACAATTCATTATTGCCTCTAAACGTTTCACTGCATGACGGGAGACTGCCTCTGCGACTGAACGGTTTGTAATGGTTATCTTGTAAACTACCAATAGCAGGACAAATGCTAGTCGTATATCGTTATAACTTCAAAACAATGCCAATGGTTCGGAGCACATGCTTGGGATAACTTTCTTCTTTTTTTTCCTGCAATTATTTAAAAAAAATTTACATATGTATACATTATATGCATTCTTGCCACATTCCCATTTACTAATGCTTTACTCAAGGAGAAGAATTCATATAAGCTCCGTGAGCTTGTTTTCTAATCCTTATTCACCGTTACTTTATATGTATTTTGATGCATATATACATGTACAGCTAAATCTTGTTATCTCGATATCGATTATCTCGCTATACCTGCTTATCTCGATACACGTCCCAGGTCCCGGCAGAATTCCCTATATATATCATATATTTTACTCCGGATAACTCGATATATCGGTTTAGTCGAAGTGGAAATCGAGTCCCAATAGTATGTTTCCTTCACATTTGTATTCTGATATGTCATGTCATGCGAAAATTAAGTGCCCGGCGCCGCCTCGTCTGAATCAGCGCGATTATCTCAGGTAAGTTTTCACATGTCTATAGAAACCAAAGACACCGCCGCCGCTAAAATGCGTTTAAAGTTGCATGACCAGTTAAAGCAGTTCACTTAAAACCATGATTAATCAATTAAACTTAATGTGATATCAAATCTCTTTTAACAGAAAAATTAATTAAACAGTGTAGCAATAAGTAAATCGTCTGTGAATTACGAAAACAGCTTAGAATAAACTCAAGCCGCGATTTAATTGCGATTTATGAAAACAACAGAAATAAAGTAAAGAGGCATTTCTGAAGCGATTTTGTTCGGAGTTTTTTGAGAAATTTGGTGAATTGTTATCTCGAAGTTCGGATATGTCGATAAATTTTCATCAGTCCATTTGACTTCGAGATAACGAGAATGACCTGTATATTATTTGAAATAAATATTGTTTAAACCAACTACTAAACTAACTAAAGACAGGTCAGCCAGCGTACACTTGCACTAATATAGCATCATCCTCAAATCTACTGAATTAAAAAATATTATTTTATTGGATAGTTCTAAACAGGGTAATTACATATTAAACCTTTTTTCGAAAAGGTATTTGTACTTCCCGCCAAGTAGATGTTTTTGTCTGGGCGAATAGATTATAATTGCACTTGCCCGGCCATGCGAGTACAAAAAGTAGATATTTGTTTAGCCCGGATAAGTTCAGAAATTGTGTGAAAAAATCACTATGTTTTGACAAATATTGGAGCAAATGTAAAATAATATTGTCTTTCTTTCATTTTATCGGTCCATTTTGGCTACTAATTTCAAAATCCTAGAGCCAACCTAGATTTTTATACACTCCCTCCCCTTTTCGGATTAATGGAAGAGTCGAATAATTAGAATAGAACAGTTCATATCAAGACATTTAGGGGTGAAAAATAAATGGAATAGTCAAAAAATCAGTTAAATATGTAGGGGTGAACGGTTATTAATTAAACTTTTCAACCCTAGAGGCCACAAAGCCAACATGCACAAACACTAGATCCAGATGAGCCGGCTCGTAATATTCACCTCTAAAAAATCCACAGTTTCATATATCATTAATGGAATAGTCCAACAATTAATACGATTGTAGGATTTCCAGGGTTGAATGGGTTAACACAGTGTCTGAGTAGAAGGTGACCGTACCTGGCTGTTTCTGCCTATCCGAGGCGTGTTTCAGGGGCAGACAAACAGGGCAGTCCTGCCGCGTACAGTTCTTCCAATGAGTGATGATCTGTCGTGATGACGCACAGTGGGCAACTGAAACAGAACAAGGAGGTAATTTTACTTGTGACCAGTCTGAATGGCAAAGGAGCGAGGTGAAAGGCTTCAACGTCGCAGCAACTAAGGTCATACGCGACCTGCAACCTGACTTTGTACCTAATAACAGGTGTGAATCTCATATGAAAAATATTTACAGAATATACAATAATTTCCATAAATGACGTTGGAAGTCGACAAAATTTTAGTAGTAAATGCGGAATTTACAAATTATGACCCGTTTCTGTAAATATTTTCAGAGCTCCAGATAAACTGCGTATTTTCTTAAATACCCAATTAAAATTGCCAAAAGCCCAATTGAAATCAGAAGTAGCGAGTATCAAAAAGCAATACAAATTTCGTGGTACCTTTATCATGCTGCAGAAAACAATAAACAGACCACAAATATAGCATATTTTTCTTGTTTTCCATGAAAACACATCTTGGTATTTCATTAGAATTGTCTAATGAAATGCCAAGTCATGTTTTCATTTCGAAGCAAACCAGGGGTTGAAATTTCACTCGCTCAGCTCGCCATGGCGAGTGCTTTTTGTAGCGGTCGAGTACTTTCTACAGGCACTCGGCCAGTTTGGCGAGTGAAATATTTGGTCAGGATTTTTTTCCTGAAGAAATTGCCAATTAATTCCATCGATAACAGCCAACAAATGGTATTAATTCAGCTGGGCGAGTGGAAAAAATGGATTTTTTCAACCCCTGCAAACTATTCAATAATGTGTAAACAGTAGTGTGATTTTATTTTACCCAATCCAAATGTTTAAATACCCAATTGCTTCAGAAATGATGGAGTGACAATACTCAATTACTAATTCCTTATCTGGAGGCCTGATATTTTTCTTCAAAAAATCACACATTTTCTTAGGTGCAAAATCACATGGTGTGTCTCATATCTGGCTGTGACTGGAGACATGGGGCTTATGCATATTATTTTGATGTTACAATGGCCTGGCAAACAACTGGTACAACTATCCGAAAATATCTTCAATAATTAGACAGAACCAGCCGTTTTGTATGAAAATGAAACAACCACCAGCACATGTTTACTATATCAATCAGACTTTCGCGATAATAAGCTCACGTATTGTCAGGCTACGGATCATGAATTACTTCATAATGAATCGGTAACATATTCTTAATTTTTTCCAACATTCTTTATAACCATACAATACACATAAATGACGTTAAATTGTAAAAATATCCCAGATAAGTTTTTCACAGAGCGTACTGAACGCACTTCTCAATCATTAAGCTGCAATTCAATCAACAACAACCCTTGACAACCCTCATGATCTTTGTACCTTGACACGATTTCCCGGCGTTGCAGGTGGTCATGTGATTCAGCACGTTCTTCATGGTGCGGCAGTGCGGGAGCGCACAGGCCTCACCGTTCGTCTGTTCGCGCCGCTGACACTTGTGCGCGTGCAGCAACAAGACTAGCTGCTGCTGGATGAGTTTCCGTTTCTCTGGGTCGGCCGTTGGTGGTTGGCCGGGCTGACCCGGGGCCCCAGGGACGCCCCCGTGCTGTGGTACACCCGCATTCTGGGGTGGCTGCAACACGGGATAGATATACACTATTTACCAGTTTTGGGGCCATTATTAACCCTTTCAACCCAAAGTAACTGGAATGGACTGGGGACATTTGTTCTAAAAAATATGAAAATTACTTGCAAAAAGTGCAGATCCTGATGAGACGGTCGTACGAGCCGGCTCATTTGGATCTACCTGTTTGCAAACATCACAAAAGAGGTATGTAGTGTTGAAAGGGTTAAGACTCATTCCCAATCCCCAAAAAGTGTGCCGTCTTCTTTCCACATCACACAAAAATATTGTTTTCATTTTTTGGCTCAACCCCATATATCGTTTCTCTTACCAGATTGTTTGTAATTTGTCAGTGTTCCCCCAATCCTATTCTAGCATGCCCCTGCGCCATGCCTGATATTGGTGACATGCTGGTAAAAAAAATTTTTTTTTACATTACTACAATTTGATCACACAATTACAGGCATTATCATTATTCAACCAAAATTTGAAACTCAAATTAATGTCTTTTCTTTGCCAGCATTCACCCGTTTTTATGACGATGTAAATTTCGAGGAATATTAAAAATATTGTTCAGTGTGCTGAATGTGCCCCTTTTTCTAAGTTGAGTTGCTAAACACGTCCTTTTTTCTGGGCATACCATGCACTTTTTAATCCTGCCAAATGATTTCTCAATGGGAATACAGTAAAACATCTCTAAGCCGGACACCCAAACATCTGCTTCATTAATTTTGATGGCTTTCACTGAATTATATCTCCAAAATTGGCAATGTCCATGATGTATGCTTGATTTCCAAGTCGACACACATCGTTCAGTACTCACATACATGTACCTGAATTACAGTGAAATGTGAATGGAATGGTGCTTAATGGCCCATCAACACAAGAGAGTATCATTTAGGGCCAAGCAATGTACAGTCGAGCACCAGTACCTCGAACATCAGTATCTCGATATCCCCTATCTCGATGATCCGCTAAAGTCCCGAATTATATCCTTATTTGTTTAATATAAATTTCCTCAGTTATCTCGAACATGCCCTATCTTGTATATGTTCTCTATCTCGACTGTTCATTCTGTCCCCTCCGTATAAAAATACGTTAAAAATCACTTCGCTATCTCGATCACATAAACGCTTGGGTAAATCACCTAAGCGCCTGGCTGCCAAGATCGATTTGGTTAACACTAATTTTCAAAACCTATTATCAAACAAAACAAAAACACCTGCCTCTGGTTGTTTGCTTAATTGGTCCACCTCGATTTGTTAGTGTTTTGACACGATATTAAAAGCATATCACGCTGGTCAAGTAAGCAATTCATTGAGTTGTGACGCCACCTGTAATGTTGGGTAGTTTACTACATTTGGTCATTAGTTATTTGGCGATTAAAATTAGTCAGTAAATTAATAATCTTTTTTTAAGATGGTTAACATTTGATTTTTTTTTTGCGAAAATATTCGACCATGTCACTTCATCACTATCTCGAACCTAGTCCTATCTCCACTAAAATACGATCTCCCTTTGACTTTGAGATACTGGTGCTCGACTGTAATGAAGAATAATTGAATTGAATGGTGAACGGCCCATCAACACAAAAGAGTATCATTTAGGGCCTAGCAATTTAGAATTTTAGATGAAGAAGAAAATAATAGTAAAATTGTATGATAGATGTGGTAGATAATCAAATGGTTAGGGTAGAAATAAAACTATGTAAACAATATAAATGAGCAACATGTATACATGGAGAAAGCTAAGCAAACCTTCAATGTTCTCCGCCTGGAATAACTCAGCAAGTGAAGTAACATTGAAGTGTTTGCATCGAATATCGGCAAAGTCGATACAGTCCAGTAGGATGTGTTGCACGGTAAATGCGCTATGGCATGGAATACACCATTGAATTACAGTGAAATCTCACTAAACCGGACACCCTGGGAACCTCCCAGGGTGTCCGGTTTAGCAAGCTTCCCGATATATGCATATTCCGTATCAAAACTTGTGAAATGCAAAAAAAGAAACAGTCACGTACCGTAATGGAGGGGTTGGGCATGTGAGGTGGAGACGCCATCGATGACAACACATTCATGGACGCGTTGTTGTTCGCGAAGTTGGCAGTGGATACCGGGTGACCAGTCACATTAAACCCGGCAAATCCGCCGCCCGCTACCGGCCCATTCGGCTGAAATAGTCGGCAGCTAACAAGTTATATGAGGAAAGTGTATTGGCCAGCGGCTGAAGAGCAGTGAATGTATGGTGTTTGCGATCTGTGTTGGCCCAGATCAGATATATGCTGGATGTGATTCAGTCATTCAAGTAGACTTATCTCTGTCCAACATATTAATTAATCCAGCAATGTTATGTCAAACCGACAAACTCTGCCAATTCTAAAGCCGACAATGCACAGGAAGTTTTTCTAAGGGAAATTACTCATGATTTTCCAATATTTGGTAAGCAATTTATAAGACATATCTATATTATGTGGCCATGACTGGAGAAATGGGGCTTATGGGTTTTTCAACCAGTGTAGAACTACAGATCAGCAGTCTGATCAGGATCTGCACTGTTGCCATTCCATCAATGAACATCAAGCTTCTGAGACATAATATAGATCGTTATCAGGCTACACGAGTGTGCTACTTGATCAGTAGCTACACTGGCCACAAATCCATTTTATGTGGCTGTGACTGAAGAAATGGGGCTTATGGGTTTTGCCATCCGCACAGTCTGATCAGGACCTGCACTTGTTGTCATTCCATCAACTAGAGAAATGGGGCTTATAGGAGTTTTGACCAGTGCAGATCCTGATCAAATAGCACACTCATGTAGCCTGATAATGACCCACAATGCTTGTTAACAGTATCACAGGTGTGTCATTAATGGAACGGCGAACAGTGCAGATTCTGATCAGCCTGTGCGGAAGCATCTGATCTGATCTGATCCGGATCTACACTGGATGCAAAACCCATAAGCCCCATATCTCCACCCACAGCCATTACATACAAACCTTCATCATCTGGCCTTGAGGTCCCGATGGCATAAGTCCCGGATGATCAAGACCCTGGCGCGACATCTGCGGATTGTTCAAGTTGCCGATAATATTCGGCTGGGACATCCCCATTGCCGAGCCCATGTTCTGCATGCCGACACCATGCACCGGTCTAACTCCGCTCATAGAATACTGTGGCCCGTTCATCATTTGATTCGTTTGGTGAGGTAAGCTGTTCACGTTATGCTGGGACATAGAGTTCAACATGGAATTATTTGGCATGGCCATACTAGATACGGCTGGGGAGGATGAGCGCGCGAGGGAAAACGTGGAACTACTCGACACATAGTTACTGTCTGATAAATAATGTGATGATGTCGGCACCCCCACCTTGTTTTGAAGTCCGTGCGGGGGTGACGTTAGGTTATTTGACATGGGGCTTTTGACTGCATTGCCGAGTGCAGCATTAGCCATGCCGACACTCGCGTTTGCAGCACTGTTCGGGGCAGCACTAGCGGGGGCTGTGGCGTTTGACAGCAGCTGAGTGAGCTGCTGGTGACGCTGACTAGTGCTGTCCTGGCTCCCACTGTTGCCGGCCTGTGAATCGGGGTTTCCATTTTGAGAGCCATCGTTCGCGGACATCAAATCATCAGGAAGGTCCTTGACGATGCTGTCCAGAAAGTTGAAGTTGAATTCTGAAAAGAGAATTATTGTGCTGAGCATGCTGGAGCCACCGGTTGATATTTATATTTATAAGAGATATGTGACAGTGACTGGAGAAATGGGACGTGTGACCAGGGTAGCTCCTGAGCAAACAGCACACTTATGTAGCTGCTCTGGATATACATTTGTCGCAAAGCCCATAAGCCCCATTTCTCCAGTCAGAGCCACATATGTCCGTCCACTAGCTATGTAAAATTTGGCGCATGTATACATTTGCTTAATTTGTCTAACAAAGGTAAATATTATGAAACAGGCGTTGAAAAAGGCATACTCAACTTCGTCAAACTTCAGGTAAATTTCTTGCATTTTGAGTAGTCATTTTTGGTGTTTTTTTTAGTTTAGACAAATATAAAGTTCTTTCAAAACCTGGTTGCTATTGAAAATCCAAGAGAGCACCATTATCAAGCCGTGGCTATCTTTCTTCATAATTTTACAAATATCTGTACTCCAAACTGACATAAAGCCATAAAAATAAGACATAATCTGGCTCTCAGACACAGGGGTTTACACAGAATGTGACGTGCATGGGAGGGCGGATTTCTAAAATATTTTTTTTTTGTTCGAGATGTTCGATTCTGATTTTTTCAAGTCGCCAGACGATTATATGTTCTATAAATTTACTATAACCTCTGTAGACGTAAAAATCACTTGAGTTTCATCAGACATAATTACATTTAACATATTATATATGCATGTTAGTGGTTTTTATTGATCTTGTGGTGAATTTTCAGGTCTATAATTTTATTTCTCCACGATGACAATATGCTTGACACGGGTTTTGCAGGACACGTGATATCAGAGAACCAAAGTACTTTTTATGGCCTAAAATTATTATGTTCGACATGCATAATCATTAATTGCACACCGTGCTGTGCAGGTGTCAATTGTTTTCACGAGACTGATCAACTTCTCATTCTGGCTAAAAGCATTTCAACTTGTTGGCGCCATGACGCCCGATTTCCGACACGTGCCCAAATTTGTTGGCACCATGCAGCAACCCAATCAGGGTTCAATATAGGATATCAGCATTTGGGGCCACAGAGCAAAATGATGTAAATTTCAAGTAATATTAAAAGTATTGCTTAGCATGCTGAATATGCACCTTTTTCAAAGTGTTACATGCTGTAAATGTGCCATTTTTCTGACATTACCATGCCCGTTTAATCCTGGGGCAAGACACTACATGTGTACTGCCAACATTCACAACCCCCTTATTCTGCTGACCCCTTCAAATTGAAATGAAATTAATTTGCCGATTCAAATCATAAACAAACATATCGGTATCGGATTATCAATTCTGTTCTAGGCGCCATTTAAAAAACGCAAGCGGGTGCGACAAAAAAATTGTCACAAACACACCATGGTGCACACGTTTAATATGGTAGGGGCTGATTACACAAACTGCATACCCTATACAGAATTGTATGCAAAAGTGTGTGAAAATGGCTAAGTTGAAAAACCAGTATTTTTTGGTGAATTTTTTAGAAATAAAAACACCATGGTGCACATGTTCAATTTGTGTAGAAGACGTGCGTATAGTTTCAGATCCATTGACAGAAAACTATATACCATATACAGGATTGTATGCAAAGTGTAAGAAAGAGCTAAGTGGAAAACATAGATTTTTTATAAAAAAATATATCATCAAAACATCATGGTGCACACATGTTCAATACACAAGGTGGGGGATCACGTGGTTTCCGAAAAGGCATGAATGACGTCCTGTCTTTTAGATGTGTTTCCAGTAGATTTTCTTTAATATCTTGCTAATGGAATGACATATGAAATATACCGCAGCAAATGCAGAACAAGTTGCCCTTTATTGTATATGTGCTCTTTAATCTCATAATTGTGTCGTTTTGACGAAGAATCGGTTACCGTAAATGTAAACAAGAGGGCCATGATGGCCCTAATTCGCTCACCTGACTTCATGAACACCAGAGGAGAATGTCACATTGAGTTCATGTGTTTTAAAAAAATTGTGCTATTTTTAGATGACGGTCAACTTTGATTAAGCAATGACTCTCAATTTACCAAATCTGAAAATGCTTCACCCAAGGATCTTAACTTACTATCAAGTTTGGCCAGCATCGGCCGGCCATGTGGTTCTCGAGAAAAAGACGTTCAAAATCTCGAATAAATTGACCTTTTGGCGACCGGCCATCATGGATGACATAATAATCTGATTCCGACAAATAATGCACCAGAGCGATCGCCTCATCGATACCTTCAATTTGATATACGACATGAGCATATTCGGTCAAAAATAAAATTTGACCCCACGCCCATTTTTGACCCCGGGGTCACAATTTTAACACCTTTGAAAGAGCATTCTACATCGATCATTCCTACCAGGTTTCGTCGAAATCCGGCTGGCGGTTCATGAGAAGAAGATTTTTTTAAGAATTTGTGCTATTTATAGACGGCGGCCATCTTGGATTAGCGACGACCTCCGTTTTAACAAATCTGAAATGGCTTCACCCATGGACCATAACTGAAGTTTGGCTACCATGGGCCAAGCGGTTCGTGTGAAGATGACTTGAAATCTCTAATAAAAGAACGACCATTTGACCTTTCGGCGGCCATCTTGGATGACATGAACATCCAATTTCGACAAAAAAATTTACCAGAGCGATCGCCTCCGATACCTTCGACTTCATACAGACATGACCATATTCGGTCAAAAATAAAATTTGACCCCAATTCGACTCCACGGGCTACGCCCATTTTTGACCCTGGGGTCACCATTTTAACACCTTTGAAAGAGCATTCTACATCGATCATTCCTACCAGGTTTCGTCAAAATCCGGCTGGCGGTTCATGAGAAGAAGATTTTTGTCCCGTCCGCTTGCGGAAAGCGCGATATAGTCGGCACTTTGGCGTACGTACGTACGTAGTGTGTCCGGTTAAAGTTTTTGGTTAAAGTTTTTCGTTATATCTCTTTTTTAGTGTCCATGCCTCGCCCCAAGGCGCGACATGCAGGCCGCGGCCATCTAGTTTAAGAATCTGTGCCATTTTTAGACGGTGGCCATCTTGGATTAGCGACGAACTGCGTTTTAACAAATCTGAAAAGGCTTCACCCATGGACCATAACTGTGAAGTTTGGCTACCATAGGCCAAGCGGTTCGTGTGAAGAAGAATTTTGAAATCTCTAATAAAAGAACGACCTTTTGACCTTTCGGCGGCCATCTTGGATGACTTGACCATCCAATTTCGATAAAAAATGTACCAGAGCGATAGCCTCCGATACCTTCAATTTGATATAGACATGACCATATTCGGTCAAAAATAAAATTTGACCCCACAGGCCACGCCCATTTTTGACCCCGGGGTCACCATTTTAACAACTTTGAAAGAGCATTGTACATCGGTTCATGAGAAGAAGATTTTTTAAGAATTTATGCTATTTTTAGACGGCTGCCATCTTGGAATAGCGATGACCTCCATTTTAATAAATCTGAAAAGGCTTCACCCATGGACCATAACTTTTAAGTTTGGCTACCATGGGCCAAGCGGTTCATGTGAAGAAAAATTTTGAAATCTAATAAAAGAACGACCTTTTGACCTTTCGGCGGCCATCTTGGATGACATAACTATCCGATTTCGACAAAAAAATCACCAGAGTGATCGCCTCGTTGATACCTTCGATTTGATATATGACATGACCATATTCGGTCAAAAATAAAATTTGACCCCAATTGGACCCCACAGGTCATGCCCATTTTTGACCCCGGGGTCACCATTTTAACAACTTTGAAAGAGCATTGGACATCGATCATTCCAACCAAGTTTTGTCGAAATCCGGTTGGCGGTTCTTGAGAAGATTTTTGAAGAAATTGTGATATTTTTTAAGACGGCGGCCATCTTGGATTACGTAATGACATCATTTTAACAATTTTGTAATCCCCCTACCTAAGGACCATGACCATAAAGTTTGGTGACTATAGGTCCAATGGTTACCGAGGAGAAGACGTTTGAAAATGTTCACGGACGGACGGACGCCGGACACATTGCGGTAACAATAGCTCACATGAGCTTTGCTCAGGTGAGCTAATCAAAACTAGAGCATGTGAATGTAAGAAATAAACAGTACTCGATTCTTTGTGAAATTTATAAGTTATTGTAAAGAACTTTCAGAGCACACATAAAACACATATGCCATCGTATTTGGTGTGCTACATATCATCAAAATCCGTCCGTTTGTTAGGAAGATTTTAATGAAAATGTGCCATCTTAAAATTGGGTCAGATCATCAGGCGTAAGATTGCCCCAAAATTAACATCCACAATCAGTTATCCGGACAAACGTATAATCGTCTCATAACTCTCACATTGAAATCATATTTTTAACGCCTTTAAACATCATTGTGTAGGTCTGCAGAACAATCCGTCATCATTCGCTTCTTGGAAAACACCATATTTATAGAATGTATTGTATTTATAGAATAGCTCGGCAATGACGTAATGGGAGCACTCGATTGAGCCCCCCGCGCGACTTTTGACATTGTAAACAACTTATGGACATACAGTCGAACCTGTGAACAACGACCGGCAAAGGGAAGTGGCCAAAGTGGTCGTTGTTGACAGGTGGTCGTTGTTCCAAGGGTCGAACATTTTCCCGGTTTCACAACAAAGTCGGCCATGTATTTAGCATTCTATTGTATTATATATGCATGCATAGAAAACGTCTTGGCTGTATACACACTTCAACCTGACAATTCGCTATTGCATGATTGTGGAGTGTATCTGCTTTTCATCAATTAAAAATTGCACGAAAATGGCTAAAATAGTCAATTTATTTTGTTTTGTCATCTTGTTAGTTTTCTGAACCCAGCCTCGCTTTAGAAATTATATACAAAGGGGAGTAATTATCTTCACGATAAGTATATCCAGCGGCTTGCTTTGGTGCACCATTTAATAGCTTGTCGTAATTACATGTAAGTGGTTTAATTTAGCATGACCATTAGTATTTCACACCACCAGTTGAAATTAATAACGGTCATATAGTCTGTATTAAAACGATAGCCTATGTGGCGCGGCCTGTGAAAACAGCGAGTTTTTTTGTAACAAAAATATTTCATTGAATGCGTCAAGTCGAGTAACCCACACAAGCTAGGTGTCCAAACCAGGAGAGAACACCAGGCTTATTTGCTTTCTGTCCAATGTACTGTATACTATCCTGGTCAAGCCCGAATATTTAAGCAGCCAATTGCAGCGAATTGGCAATGTCCGCTGACGTAATTACTGATGTTTTTAATTAGAGATTCGCGAGCATTGTAAACCATGTAAACCATGGGCAGACTACGCGAATCCACTGCCTGGTCTGGTCGCTAATGCAATAAGCCGGGATTTGTCGGAGATCGAGACCCAATTCATATAAACACGTTTGTCGTGTCACTTTAGACTGGTTCCCGGTCGCTAGGAATAACGCTATGCTGCGCATCCGACAGGGTACCAGTCTAGTGTGGACTATGTGACTGATGTCAGCAACCGCGTGTATTGATCTTTGATATGACCTTGTGCCCTGCGGTGTGAAATTTATACTTGACACGCGCGGTGTGTTTGAAGTCTTCGTCTTATCACTGTAGACGAATCAGCATCGTGTAAACACAGTTTGCCAGGTAATGATCCAGTTTTATGACTTGCGCGGAATACACGACACGGAATACATATCGGGAATGACCGTTAATGGAGTTATGCAATATTTTGATGAAAGGAAAATCGGCGATTGCAATGTTATTTTCTTTTGCCAACAAAACATGACTTGGTCGCTAATGGTCGCTGTTTGCAGTCAAAAATGTCGCGTGGGAACGAAAATCACCGGTCGCTGTTCGGAGGTGGTCGTTATTCCAAGGTATTTTAAAGAACAAATTGGACGGGGGGGGGTTTAACTGGCCGTTGTGGACAGGATTCACAGGTGGTCATTAACACAGGTTCGACTGTAGTTGAGGAATCAACAAATTTTACAAAAAATGTTCACCTTGGCAATATATTCTTCACACTGGCATTGAAACAGCAAGCACCTGCGTAACTTAGATGTATTCGCTGCAAAATCGGATCAAAAGAATGCGCTTAATTAACAGACCTGTATTTTCATTTGTCCGATAACTTGATTGTCCAGGTAACTGGTATGATCCCTGTACATATATGTGTAGAAGAGTGCAAGATGATGGGAAAATGTAGAAAAATGCCTCATTTTTGTGACAAAAACCCATGGTGCACATGTCCAATATATATATGTAGAAGTTTCAGATTTATTAACAGAAAGATGCCAGGAGTTGATTACACAAACTCAATACCATAAACAAAAGTGTGCATGTATGCAAAAATGTCGAAAAATGGCTGTGTATGTAGACCATGTTTTTGTTAAAACAATATTTTAGTCATAAATACACCACGGTTCACATGTTCAATGTGTGTAGAAGACATGACGTGTAAGGTTTCAGATTTGTTAACAGAAAGCTGATTACACAAACCATATACAGGATTGTACATGCACATTTGTATGCAAAATTAATCTATCTGATTTTAGCACCGACGACCTTGACTTTGGGTGGACGATACCCACCTTCAGCTGGGGTGTGACTCGTGCTCAGGACAATGATTTTCTACTCGCTGCCCACCAACAGTAAAACATGATGTTACATGTATATCTACTTTATGAAACAAGAATTCCGCCACAGAAGCGGTATCGCGCCTGCCGAAGCATTTGACCGTGTTGTGAAAAAACAATAACTTTAACGCATTTGCCGTACAACAAAACCGGACGACGGAAAAAGCGCCGACTTGGCCCGACTATAGTGACAAAAAATGGGTATACAGTTTTCGTCGTGTGTGTCCGTCCGTCACGTTTCTGGTAAGAAGTAAAACTTTTTAACCGTAATAGGTAGGGACTTGAAACTTGGGGTGAATTAAACTTGGGGTGAATTTCAATTTTGCCTTGTAAGAAGTAAAACATTTTTAACAGTACATGTAATAGCCAGAGACTTGAAACTTGTTGGGTGCCTTCCTTACGGTGTGTAGATACGCAAAGTGAATTTTGATTTGTTATTTGACACTCGGTCATGGATTACAATGTATGGCCCCCTTTTTTATTTAAAATCTCTCAATTTTATTTTTACGTAATAACTAGGGATTTGAAACTTGATGTGTGCCTTCCTTATGGTGTGTAGATGCCCCCGGTCATGGATTATCTCCCCCTTTTCGATTTGGGAAAAGTGTGTATATTCTGTGCTCTAGTTTTTTAAAGCGGACATATAACAAGAGACGAGACAAAGCAACGAAGGAAGGGTTTTCTTCAAGGCATAGACAATTGGATAAAAGATAATTGGCTATTAAAGGTACATGCCCACTCAGTAGGCACAATATGTTCTTTATAGGAAGTAACTCAGTGTATAATTGTGTCACTATTCCACCAGTTCTAAAAATTACAAGTGCCCCCTATACAGATATCATAATTTAGTAATATTTATTTTATTAATAGCGACTCGCAATGGTACATGTATCAGGCTATTTTCATATGCAAATGATATTTTTTAATTATTTATACTAATTAAATGTGTCCGTTAACATTTTAAGAAAACACAGTTATCACCCCTGATATCAGTGTGAAATGTATAACCTACATGTACTGAGTGGGCATGTACCTTTAATGTTATTATGACCAAGATTGAAAGTGACAACTGTCACTGACCTACATTGTAAGATGGCAAAATATGCCAGTGTATGAGACAAGAATTCCGCCACAGAAGTGGTGTTGCGCCTGCCGAGGCATTTGACCGTAATATGATCATGGGCATGTGCTACAGTAAGCATCACTAAAACCATCAGTGAAGTGCACGCTTAAAACACGAAATAGATCAAGGTTGAAGAAACTTTTTGACATAAAAAACGGCGAAGTGTTTCCACAACCCTGTGAGGTGAAAAAGGTCATGTTAATGGCGGCATGAGGGTGTTCCGAACGATCACATGTATCAAGTGTCCAAATATTGAAGCACTCCATCAAGTAATATTAAAGTTATACCGTGATGAAGAAGCTTGTTTTGTTTGTTGGGGTTTAACGGCCTATCAACAATTGTCATTTAAGGCCGGGTCAATGGGTTTAGTACTAAATCCCATATATTACCTGTACAGGCACCGCGAAACCCGCATATTTTTTTATTTGCCGAGTTTTTCGGCCTCGCGGAATCTAATACACTTTGCAGCAAACTGCTGTTTTGTTGCAAAACTCCACAACCTCCTGCTGTATTCCCCGCAATCGATAAAAACAACTGCGGCAATCATGACCAACTGAATTGCGGCAAAACGCGGCGTAATCGTCAAACATATCACCAACACATTTGCCACAATTTGTGGCGTTTTGATCGATAGAAAATGCACATATCATCACGCGAATCGGCGTAATATCTCCAAAAATGTGTATGGAAGCAAAGGAACATATCTTTTGTATCGTATCGGCCTATACACATGTATTACATTGCCGACGTCACGTTTATATATACATTATATTTTTCCAATCAAAATTTAAATACGGTCATAAGTATTCATTTCCAATAGATCGGTAAATAGAAATTGCGATTATTAGGTTGTGGCATGCCCGTATGTAGCCGCGGGGGGGGGGGGGGGGATAAGTTGTGCACTCGAAATCTCGCGATCTATGCAAGAAACCGCGAACACGCGAGGTTGTCACATGTCCCTAACAGGACACATTGTTTTAGGAGACGATTCTTATGTGCAGCCAAAACATGTTTTTATTAAGGAATAGAACAAATGTGGACAAACATCAGTAGTTCTTGATAACAAAAACATAATAATTGTCTTAGGAGACGATTCTAATGTACTGCCAATACATGTTTATTGAAAAGAAAACATATTTCGATACGTGTTATTGGTTGCTGTATCGCATCGTCGACCTATACACAAGATCACGAAAACACGAGACCAAATCGCGAGACTGCAAAATCGCGAGGCGAAAACATGATAATCTATTGTATTCAATATCGCATTTTCGTCTCGTGATCGCGCGTTTTTGTGAATGCGATGTCGCGTTTTTGCCTCGGCTTTTTCACGATGTGTTGAAATTGAGTTTTGCGCATACATGTACATACTGGAACCCCAGACAATGTCGCTGCCCTTGACATGCAGTGGGCCTCACTATCGTGAGAACAAGCTGTGTCCAAGATTCGTCTACCGCCCAAAGATTCGTCTACCACCCATACAGCGTGGATACATAATAGTTTTCAAACGGCGTATAAAGAAATATGCCGCCGTGCCCACCTATCCCAAACTAGCACATTTGCGACATATCATATCATAACCGATGCAATTTGTGTTTCTCGAGTCAGTTTGCACATGGTGAAGAGGAAGAGGAAATACGATCGATTACACACCGTGAAAATCTTGTTGGAACGCAAATGCCAATTGTCACGTACGATATTTCAGTTTACCGACGTTACGTCTGTTATTCTAAGTACATGTATGTATGGTCGCTCGTTAGGGGAATTTCTTTACTTCTTTTAAAAGTGATGGGTTGTTGCCTATGGGATAGAACACCTGACTTCAAATCTGGAGGTTGTGTGTACAAAGTAGTAACACAGAGGTTCGTCGCATTTTTGCTGAGTCATTGTGTCGATGTACAAAGTAATAACACAGTGATTCGTCGCATTTTGTCGAGTAATTATGTCGCAAAATGCTGCAATATGCAGGCTGGCATACATGTATTAGTACAAGATATGAGTGAAGATTTGTGCTGTGTGATGAGTGTTGTCCAATTTAACATTGAAAATTGCTAAGTCGATTACGCGGAAAAAATAGGTGCAAGTATGGTGGTTCCATCTAGGCGGTACAGTAACAGAGAAATGGACAAAACACGAAAACGTAACATTGTAATTGAACATTTAGTTTAGTTCCATTAAACATGGAATTGTTTGTTCATTTCTAGTCCGTTACATGTACATACTCAGTTATAGAAAGTTAATAATAAACAACAACCATCTTCAAGTTCTACATGAAGGGCTTAAAAATATTCACTTTTCTATAATCTACTCGCCTAACAATACAGATTCATTTTGTAGTGGCTATGTATGCATCGTCTTGGAAACTAATTTTAATTCAGTATATTCGCCGATTGTATGCGGACCTGTCATAAGTATGTAGTTAACGCAGTACACTTCCAGCGACACGCCCTATTTAAATTGCATTTGGTGATAATGCCCGTACTAAAAAAACATAGAGGCACAATGTCAGCATAATGAGACCTGGCCTGTTTTAGGAGTGAGTAAAAACTATCCCTGAGCGGATAGCAACTGTCTAGACGTCCAATTGTCTAGTAGAGATGCTGTAATTGATCAATATCCCAGTTTCTAATGTAAACATTAAAAACATATTTCCGGTTTTGAAATCGCGGAAAGTGTTAGGAAAAACAATTAAACTTAAGATGCGAATTTTGTCAGTTTCAAGTAAATATTCGGAAAATACAAAATGCAGAGCTGCCAACCCCATGTCGGTCACATGAGGAACATGGAGAGAAAAGGGGGCTATTTTCCGGAACACCACATATGTTTTCCGGAACACAAATCAGTACTCACTTATATGCATAAATTAACTTTTTTAGAGCCTTGGCCCTCGTTTCGGCCACAATGACCAACCGAAAAATCACAATTACACTGCTTGCAAGACGCAAATTCATCACCGCTCTTTGACAGGACCAAATTGGGCCATGTCTCGCTGTAATCATTGATGAACAGATGTGTTCTCCTAACTACTTTCGATAAAAAATACCCAAATTCGTTGGCTGCACGCTTTGGAGCAGACATTTTATGAATTTACGTGATGAATAAATCAATATCGCTGAGCGCTTGAAACTACTATTACTACACAACAAGAATCAAAATGGTAAGCGCCTCGGCGAGTATGATTACGGGTAAATAAAAAAAATATGATTTATTGGCTGAATTGTGAAACGAAATTATTATTTCCAGATATTCCCGCGCTGATTTTTTTAAAAATCGTACTTTTTAATTGTTATCCGTACTTCCGTATTTCTAACGTATTTTCCGGAACAAATACGGAAAAATCGTAACAGTTGGCAGCTCTGAAAATGGCCCCGATTTGGCGAGTGACAAGAAAATCATCTTGCCAACACGAAAATTGACTCGCCAAGGCGAGTGAATTTCTAAGCCCTGTACATGTACGTTATATTCATCAAAGATTGTATCAGCGGATCCAAATAATATATTATAATATGTATCGCGATACGGGGTAGCCGCATCATAATATATCGCGATACGCTAGCCTATTTAAAATAATACCAGGGCTCCAGATAAGCTGCGTATTTGCTTAAATAGCCAATTAAATTTGCCAGAAGTAGCGAGTATCACAAGCAATAACAATTTTGTGGTACCTTTATCATGCTGCACAAAACAATAAACAGACCACAAGTATAGCATATTTTTCTTATTTTCCACGAAAACACATCTTGGTATTTCCAAGGAGACAATACTAATGAAATGCCAAGACATGTTTTCATTTCAAAGCAAACTATTCAATAATTACTGTCTGTTGATGTGTAAACAGTAGGAAATTTTATTTTACCCAATTAACATTTTGAAATACCCAATTGCTCAGAAATGATGGGAGTGAAAATACTCCATTACTAATTCCTTATCTGGAGCCCTGTAATACCCATCCCTACTCTTTCTTTTTCTGTATGCGAAAATATCACGTTTTCGTATAAATATCCGGCTCTTAACTATTAAAACGCCTGTCACTTCTTCAACACAGGTTGTGTCATTTACATTGTTAATTAGAAAACAATGTTTTCGTTGATTTAAATTGACGAAGAACTATTATTGTCGTTCACGACGTTCAGTGCTGAACATGTATATATTTATATAATATATTCACCTGATGAACATGCTACAATTGTACTTATTGCTTGCCCTAGTTTCTCGACCAATGAAAGCAGATATTTCGTCTCAATTAATCGCGTATTGGGAGACTTTCGTCAATATTTATTAAATTAGTAATTAAATGTTCAATTCAATATTTAGAACCACAGGCCCGCCTTGTTGATGTAATTTCCTATGACGCAACCATGTGTATGATCGATTCACTGTCACACCGCCAATCACATAATAGTATTGTTGTTGAAAACATGTTTATAGGAAGCAGTGTATTCTAATACATGTAGACAAGTGCCTGCGATGGGACGGGGCAACCAATAAGTTAGTTATAGTTCACATACTGATTTTTTATTAAAAATTCAATATGTGAACTATTACATAACATAAATATTCGCGGGTGGTGGATTTCATCATACATGTATTCCGTATCATTACAACTCAACAAGAGGCGAAAAGAAATTACAGACCCACATCCAGAAGATACAAAATTTTGGAGCTCGTCTCTGAATTTGTCAAATATCACCAATTAACAAGCTGCCATCTCCTAGTTCTGAGTACATTTCATTACACTGCATTACGTTACAGTTATGACGGAGTAGTCTTTCCAAATGTGCGTTTGAAGCAGTCTTTGTTTACTTTGTGGAGAATTACCTAATATTTTTGCTAATACACACTTAAGTTTATGTTAATATTTTTGTGTAGTATTGTAGAATATAACGGAGTATGAACATCAACACCATACAGGTTTTTTCTATATTTTAGTGTGCGAAGTGTAAATGCTATTACGCACATTATTAGTCAAAGTTCCCTGAATATTCAACGAAGTTAGAAGAAATATGTGCAGGTAAAAGGTCATAGCGTTCTGCCGTCAGTAAGTGACGTAAATTGTGTGATTTATGAAATCACAGACGCGTTTGTAACGCCACATTTTTTTCTGCTAATGCTGCGCATCTGGTCGTGTAAACAACAAGAATTCTGCCACGGACGTGGTGTCGCGCCTGCCGAGGAATTTGACCGTGGCGCCTGCCAAGGAATTTGACCGTACTATGGTCATGGGCACAAGAAAGATGCCCATGTTGAAAATAGTGAGGTCAATTGTCCAAACATGGAAGCAATCTTTAAAGTAATATTAAAGTTATACCATGATGATGAAGTGTGTACAAACTTTTTGACATTTCAGACGAAGGAAAAGACGACTATAGTCGCAACTTCTGCTAAAGCAGGTGCGACAAAAATTGTTCCACAATGTGGCAATCAATCAGCTTGTGTATTCCAAAATCCAAATATGTTATTATGACGCACGCAAGGCTAAATTTGACGTGAATTCCACATTAGCCGATGTGCAGAATTAGCCGAAATGACAGTACAGGGAGCAATTTACAGCGTGATTTGGGCAAAATTGTCTCACTAAATTGTGGCACTTTGTCCTATTTTGGGCTGAGGAAGAAGTTTTTCAATATATAAACCAGAAAATTTATGATAAATATTCAAATTTTTCACATTTATTGTGAAAACATATCCACATTTTAAAGGCCTAGTTTGAACCCTGGATATACCTTACAAGAGAAACCAACCATGTCTTTGACAATAATACAAGAATCATCAAATACATGTGAGAGACAAAATGCATACAAATTTAATGTCTGAATGCATCAAAAGACATCACACATTATATATATCATCTTGGAATAATTATCTTCAACATCAAAAATTCTGAATGACCTAGATTTTTAAAGCAGATTTAAAGTAAAGCATGCATGAAAAACGTCTTTCAACCCAATATGGCAATAAATAAGAAACCAATTAAATTTATTTAAATATACAGGGTTGACATTTCAAGCATAAAGCAATGCAGTACCAAAATGTGATGCTGACAATGTCTGAAAATCGCAGTCCTGCAAATTTGATGTCAATTTCAGAATGAGGCTGATTTTCATTTTCACAAATCCAGGCCAGACATTCTCAAAATCCACCTCAGGAAGGCCGCTAGTTTACTAAATTAGATGCACACTATATGGTGTTTTGTTCTAACTATTAAACAAACCTGATTCGCTTCCACTGGTTATGAGAGCAGGGGATGCAATCTTCTGCCGTTTGTTTGGAGGGCCATCGCCAGCAATGTCGGCCATGTTTCACAGTGGAACCGTCTTTTTTCTCAAAAATACCAAATTATGTTTTGAAATAATTGGCATCCGAGTGAAATATATATCTTTTTATTGTAAGTTTAAAGTCATCTGGAAGTTTCATATCACATAAATGCGACATATCCACTAAATTCTGCTGTCGGAAATTCCAAAATAATTTTCCTCCATTTCGGAATACAAAGCCGCAGTCTAGCGGAACAATTTATCCTCACATTTCGGAAAATAACAAGTTTAAACATCCAACAATCAGCATATACACTCCTCAAATATTAATCGTCATATTCATAAACACAAACAGAGCCTAGATTCCGCCACAATTGATATTTTTCGCCGAAAAGCAGAGAATTTAGGGACCCCAAACTATCCAAAATGGCGGCTGTTGATGAAAACTTTTACGCTTGTCACAGAACATGGCGGACTTTACCGAGCATATCCGAATGGTAATTATTCATCAATTTCTACGGCCACGTGACAGTTTGTAAAGCATAGATTGGGTGGAAATGAACATTGGCAACGAGTCGTAAAATTACGAACATTCCCGAAGTTAATCGAAAAGTGGATTATGGGTATTCTATGAAAACCCAAAAGAGCACCTTGCGATTTTTTCTCTTGAACTTTCAGAAATCTAATCTCACCGGGTCTAACTTGTACTGTGGAGAACTGTAAATCTGTCGGAAAGTCGTAAACTTTTCCATTTCGCTACTAGAACGCCAAAAATAATCTCAAGATACCGAAATTAAATTGTGAAATTACTTCTCCGGTTGGTATATTAATTTTCCACAAGATTTACTATACTGTCTTCCAGATAACAAGGAATTAGACGATTTTAATTAATAATGTGTCTAGATTAGACACGTTATGTCGGATATACCAGCCTACCATATCATCCCTCTCTCCCTCGAACAGCAACATAGCCCGGTGCACATACAGGCCATACGCATGGAATTAGATATATAAACATAGTTGGAAAGTAGATGGTTGGAGATCAAATTTCCGTCTATACCCATTTTTCGCACACCCTAAAATAATGGTGTGTACTAATGTTTTGTTAGAAAATATTGTTCTTAAATGCTCTAATGTAATGCATGTTTAAATTATATCCCGATATCTTAGATCTAGTCTTCACCACAGATGAAGAAAATATGGTTGAACAATTTGCATACTTGCCGGGAATAGGTAGTATACTAGTGATTGACTTGTAATACAATATTCAATATTCATTTGCTACACTGATCAATCAACCAGACTACACCAGCACCTGAACTATGCAAAGGAAAATTATATTGCGATGAGAGAAGAATTGTCTAACATGAACTGGGAAGTTGCAACCCATGACACCAATGTCGCCATATCTTGGAACATCCTAGCTGAAAACGTGATTGAGACCCTATTGAAAAAAACCACAACATATAACAGTGAGCATGGTGACTCAGGGGACAAATCGACCACCAGTGGATGACATTGTAATTCAAGCTCTTGGGAATAAAATAACTAAATGGTTAAAGTATAAACACTGTAAAAACGTTATTACTCATACAAACTACAAAACAGCCCGAAACAAAGTAAAATATGAACAAAGAAGAGCGAAATGTAAGTACGAGGAGCGTCTTACACTACAAATAAACACAGATAACAAACTATTTTGGAAACACGTGCGCAAGAACACACAGCCCAATATAACTTACAAACGCCCAATGGATTTATGACAACAAATGAAAGTTAAAGCAAAAACCTTTAATGCCCATTTTGTAAATGTAATTACAATGGAGAATATAAACAACATCCCAACATATGCATACATCCTGTGCAATATAATAGTGGCCAAGGAAGACACTCTCAAAGTACTGATAGAAAGAATTGACCTCGTCTAAAACACATGGCTCAGATAACATTCACCCTCATGTAGTGAAATAATGCACATAGATTGCATTGAAGCCTTTGTGTATATATTTTTAATATACCAGTCATAAGAAAAAATGCCTAACATCTGGAAACCGCGAATGGTACAGCAGCTTTCAAAGTAGGAAAATCTGCCTTAGCAGAAAACTATAGGCTGCAGTCTCCTTGATTTTTTTAGAATTAATCGTGTGGAACATTTTCGAGGAACAATTTAATTTCAATCTACCAACAACCAATATGATTCCAGACAGGGATACTCATGTGTCACACATGCTTTTTGAATATATAGATGACTGGACAGAGGCAATCAACAATGGAGAGGATGTTGATATCATCTACATGAAGAAATGCAAACATATGAATATAGGCAAAACAAACTAACACTATGATAGACGCCAACAACAATACAACAGAAATAACAACGGTGGAACACGAAACGGATCTCGGAGTTATGTTTCAAAACAACATGAAATTCAGCAAGCATATCAGTGGAAAAGTAAACAAAGCAAACCGAAATGTAGGCTTAACATTCAAAACTTTAACCGTCATGAAAAATAAAGTGTTTCTCACATTATACGAAACAATGGTCAGATATGGACAGCCGTCCATAAGAAAGATAAAATTACGATTGTAATCGTATAGAGAAGAGCAATCAGGATGGTCGGGAAACTAGCAGCACCCCCGTCCCATGAACGACAGAAAATCATCGGCATTCCCACACTGGAATATAGGAGGCTTTGAGCAGACATGACAGAAGTCTACACAATTTTGAATGATATTGAAGTTGTCAACAGGGACACGTTCTTTACAATGAACAGTTACAAGGCTACCCGAGGAAACCCACTGAAACTGCAATTAGAAGAAATGTGTTTGGCTATAGAGTAGTGTATATACCTGGAATGACCTTCCGAATGAAGTGGTAACTTCACCGTCAGTCAATGCATGTAAGACTAAACAAAGACTGGTTATGGTATCCTTGTAAGTTCAAAGCCAGTTTCTATCAATAAGCAACATGGAAGTCATTTAAGTTAATGGATTTAAAAACCGTCTTCTCCGATGCACGAGGAAATTCAAGCACGCTTTTTATGATTGTGGGGTATAGGAAACAACTCAAAATAAATGTGTATATGTTTATTTGCTACTGAGTTGTCTGTTTCTTTTTGTTGATACTGGCATTAGTACAATTGTTCAAGGTACTTGGAAAACAGCAAAAATAAACATTGTTATAATAATATTGTCGCTGATAAACTGGGACAACATATCGGTAATAAAGTAGTGGATGGAATGGGTACAGTCATTTTGTTAAACTTGGCATTGGCGAATTAGTGGCAAATAAGGCATAACATGCCTGAATGTGGGATGGTTGGGGTACATGACACTTTATCAGCCACAAACATAACAATAAGAATATGTTTTCTTTACAGGTCCCACAATCAAAGATGTACTTATTCAGCATATTAAAACGTGGATGGTGTAATGTAAAAGTGTGTGCAGTATTCAATACATAAACAATTTGATTGTGCATAGTTTTACCGCCGGGTATCTTTTACACTTGATATATTAATTAAAACATAGTACTAATATGTGTTTATCGAATATTTAAAAGTTCACATTCCAGTTGACTTATAATTCAGGTGCAAAATGAAGAAAATACCAAAACCTAACTTTCTAATTAATTTGCCTATCATTACGCAAAATGTATTACGTAACGTGTATGGTGTATAGTTTCATATGTTTGTGTACCAAGCCAAGAAACATCATGTTTATCTTATATGCAGCCATCTGTAAAATAATGCTACTGCAACCACCATTATAACATTCCAGAGGTGTGCCCCAAAGAATATATTGATAAATTGTCATACATACCAACTATTGAAAACCGTTGACCTTATTTTAACAAGCTGACATTGCTGACATATTATGTTGTTTTTGCGGAGTTTTTAATTACTATCTAGAATATTGTGATCATTATATATTGTACGCATATGACGTCAAATCCTGCAAGGAAAAGTACTCAGAAAAATAATTTGCGATCTTACCGTCAATAAAACGTTTCATGAGTTGCACCGTGGTACGGTTTAACACGGTGGACGTTGCGTGCTGAGTTCCATGTCTGTCATTTGCGACAACTTTAATTTCAAGTATTAGCTTTTTAAAAAAAATATGCTGGTACAGTCTGTAGCATAAACACTTAAGACTTATCAAGTTTATTTATTTTAGAAATTACAACGATTAAAAACAAGCGACCGAGAAAAAACATACAATGTAGTTTGTTATCAATATTACGTTGATTAAGGAATTGGCCAGCTTGGAAGGAACATATGCCAATGTGATCGACTGATCATAATTATGTTCATAAACATATATAATCATGATTATCTTTCAGAAAAAAAAAATTGAAATGTTTCCATGTGTAATTTTTTATAATCTGGCTCAGAAATGTAGAGAACGCATGCGAACTATGGACGGTAAAAGAGGCTAAATGTCTTTGTGAGGATATCGGGACAGCTCGCTCATACATATACCTACACTTCCGCCTGCGCTAATTTTGCTAATAGCTAGTGATATTAGTCAATTTCTTTGTTTCAAAATACTTGAATATTGTGCTTGAAATCAAGCAGTTGATGCGATGAGACTCAGCCGTGTTACAGCTCAGGCTCATACAATCAAATCGCTTCACTTTTATTTTGACATAGCAATATAATTACATGCATGTACACGTATGTTCAGAAACGTTGATCAAAACTATTGGCACCATTAACATGATTAACGCTTAACGCAGGCGGTTGTGTGGGTCTACAACAGGCTTTATAGTGCCCAAATTAAATCAGATACAGATTTGTACCTGGCTACATTATTACATGCAGGCACAGCTACAAAATTGTATATGTCGAAAACCAAAAAATTCCACATCAGTCAAATGCTATATAGGTTTAAATAATTATACAATGTGTGCAAATTTTGTTCCTAATTAAAAATGTACGAGATTTAACTTGAAACAACAATGTTAATATAAGAACTAGAGAAAATTCGATGGCGCGCCATCTCAATATACTGACTTTTTCAAATTGCAAAGTCTGAAATGGGGAGATAATCCATGAGCTGTGGATGAAATTAAAAATCTAAATTCAATGTGTGCATTTATATATATATCATAACGAAGCCACACACCAAATATGAAGTCTCCAGCGTTTACGGTTTAAAAGTGTTACTTCTTATAAGGCTTATATATACTCGTGTAATTCTAAGTTCAAAATGGGGAGATACTCCAGGACCCAGGGATCAAAGAAAAATTGTAATTCACTTCATAGGCCCGATAGCGCTAGTGGGGGGGATCCGGGGGGGGGGGGGGGGGGGGGGGGGGGGCGGGGGGGGGGGGGGGGGGGGGGGGGGGGAAGCTGCATTTCCTGCATACTCAGCAAAGTTCTCAGCAAAGTTCCCAGTACTCAAGATTACACAAATATATTAGAATAAAAAATCCAAAATTTACAGAATTATTGGGGTGGGGGGGGGGGGTGCTAGGCCAGATATTTTCAGGTGACGCTTTTAATTTAATAGTATACATAATTAAAAATATCATGCCTCATTTTCATATGAAAATAGCCTGAGACCACCGCGCGTCACTATCAGTAAAATAAATATTACTAAATGATTATGATCTGTATAGCAGGCACTCGTAATTTTTAGAACTGGTGGAATAGTGACACAATTACACACTTATTTAATTCCAATAAAAAAACATGTTGTGCCTACTGAGTGGGCATATGTATCTTTACAAATCAATATCATTTTGTGCATATGCACACCGAAAGAATGCTACGTGCCAAGTTTCAAGTCTCAACCTATTACTGTTTTAACGATTTATGACAATTGCAAAGTTCTAAGTCGAAAAAGGGGAGATAATTTATGAGGGGGAGTGGGCGGTGTGGGTCGATTAGCAAATGGAAATTAACTTTGCGCATCTACACACCATAAGGAAGGCATATACCAAGTTTGAAGTCCCAACCTATTACGGTTAAAAGGTTTGACTTCTTACAAGGCAGAATTGGCGAAGTTTATGCCGAAAAGGGGGACACAATCCATGATGGTGATAGGGGAGAGGGGGGTCGAGGGGGGAGGGGTGGGGGGGGGGGGGTCGAACGAAAAATCGAAATTCACTTTGCACAGAGACACGAAGTTTTAAGTCCCTACCTATTACGGTAAGAAAGTATTACTTCTTTCAAAAAACGTAACGGACGGACGTACGGACGGACAGACCGACGGACGCCCGTGACGAAAACAATATACTCATTAATTAAAAAAAAAATTGGGTATAACTAACTATTTCAACACTATACAGACCTCAATGGTGGTGTTTGCAAACAGTGTAGATCCAGATGATCCGGCTAGTTACATAGCCGTATCATCATGCAGGATCTGCACTTTTTACAAGTAATTTTCATATGTTTTAGAAAAAAACACACACCCTTGGCATACATGGACATGTGAAGCTTGGATTGGTCAGAAAATTAACGTATCAAAATCCATTCCAGTGATCCGTTTCACTAAACTTCGTACTACAATGGCATTTATTATGACAGCCTATATTGGAAATTCGTTCGTGGATGGGCTACACGGAATGACATGAACCCATAGATACAAAATGGCAGCATTAAGGAAACGCGTTAATGTGATAAACAAATTGATAGACATCTTCGGACGAACATTTTTATCGTACGAAGCTTAGTGAAACGGGCCCCAGTTACCTAGGGGTGAAATAATTAAGAATAAATATTCCAACAGGTTGAATATGTTTATTTATTGCTATTTCTACGATTTTGGATAAAACATTTGCACAAAGTGTCTTACATCAAAGCAAATGGAAAAGCATTCGTAGGCGTTGGATAAAACATAAGTCGATTATCATACTACATCATGTATATCAAGGTGTATGATCACGTGGTACTAACAACAACAACAAGTACCAGAATGCATCTGATTCAACTTACGTATGCTTTTATATTGTCCTTATTACGTAACGGATTTTGATTAAATATGGCGCATCAAACGCGTCTTGTTAAGCTGCATTTGGTGGTCTCTTTATTTTCGCCCAAACTTCTGTCGTTTTTGCGAAGAATCGATTTCCGTGTCTCCGACACGGAAATTGATTCTTCGCTAAAACGACATAAGTCTGTGCCAAACTCCCTGGACCACCAAATGCAGCTCATGAAGACGCGTTTGATGCGCCATATTTCATCAAAATCTGTTGCATATTAAGGAAAATATCAAATAATACTTACTTTAGAGTGGGCGACGTTGTTCTTGTTGTAACCACGTGATCATGCACCTTGTATATGGCTGTGACTGGAGAAAAGGGGCGTACAGTGGCGGATCCAGGAGTTCACCGAGGGGTGGGGGGGGGGGGCTGGGTGAACTAACTTTCAGTACATGTGATAAGGCAAATTGTTGTAATATCTTCTGAATGGGGGCACACAATATCTGAACCTTGATCTGATAAAATCACACTTATCTGCAGTGCCTGCTATTGTTTACAGCAATCAGACAGTTTCTCAATTACAAAAGGAATCCTGAAAGGGGGGTCTCCCTGAATCTTCCGCTGGCTTATGGGTTTTACGACCAAGTTTGCTCTTCTAGCATTGTCTTACCAGGATCTGCACTGTTCGCCATTCCATCAATGAAACACCGCTCATGATTTTAACAAGTAGTGCAGATCGTTATCAGGCTACAGGACTGTGCTAGAAAATCAGGATCTAGACTGGTCTCAATTCCAATAAGCGTCATTTCTCCAGGCATAACCACATACGTTTGTGTGTGTGTTGGGGTTTAGCGGCCTATCAACAGCTAAGGTCATTTAAGGCCGTGTCAATGGGTTTAGTACTAAATCCCATATATTACCTGTACAAGTACATGTAGTAGAGCAGCAGCTCCCGGCAAATGTTGAGAGGGGTCAACCGGAAGTACGACATTACATGTTATATACCAAATTGTTCGTCTTGATGTCAGGAATTAGTAAACCAATTTATCCCGTCAACACAGTGCGTATGTGCCGTGAAACACGGTGCCGTGAAACATTTTTGATATCCAGTCAATACAACTTTTGCATTTTACAGCCATTTGTAGGTGTTGACGGGATAAATAGAATAGTAGGTTAGTGCCGTGAATGGGAAAACATATCTGGCGCGGCACGGAAACAGGATGTGCTCGGCAGAGCCTCGCCCATCCCGTTTCCTGAGCCTTGCCAGATATGTTTTCCCATTCACGGCACTAACCTACTATTCTCTATGTTGCCACTGAAAAGATGACTTTTTAGGCCAAACAAATGCTAAAAACTGGAATCCGCAATTTTTGAGAATACATGACACTTATAGCATGGCTAGCAGGGTTATAACATGTATACCATGTATAACTGCCATATAGAAATTAAATTACAACCTTCTGTAACATATAAACCATAATTGGCAACTTACCGACTGCACCAATTTCCTTGCATGTAAGTGTGCTTCAAATTAACAGGTTATTTGACGCACACATGTATAACATTCAAGTTACCGTACGATATGTGTTCGTATTGCAATATACTATATTGGACTCAAACTTAAAAGTTTCATCATTGGGAGATGAAATCACAACACCAGGCGCGGATCCAGATGGGGGTGTCTAGACGCCTGCCCTGCCCTAAACAAGCAAATCACAAAATTTCACATATCGTACCCCAAATTTTATTCTGTGCCGCAATAAATAAGCGCGGCCATTGCACCAGAAGATAATAAGGATAGTCCGGTAAATGCACTTGAAAAAGGGATCAAGATGTTAACAAAATTTGTGAAAGAGAGGCTTGCTGACCCAGACTTAGACGATGGAAAAAAATCGAAAAAGCCTGTAAGACACATTACCGCGGTCAGTTCGGAAAGCAATGTCTTTAATCAGAAAGTCAGTTAAAGTAAAGAAGAATAATGTGAGTATGGACGAATAACTATTTCCGTTAAGCATGTTTACTGAGGATGGTAAGAAGATGGTATGGACAGTAAAATCACAGCCTATTGCATGGCTGGAAGGAATATAAACATCTGAAACAGCTGTAACAGCATGTGATGCCATCGTAGTTGATGGGCATGCCTCCATTCAGATGATGAATGACACAACACGACATGTTGCCACAATTACATTGAAGAAATGGCGATGGGGCTCTTCAGTTTTATTTTAAATCGCAGTAGAGTCTCTAACAGTGACATTCCAGTTCAGCAAATTCATGTAGTGTTCGACAAGTATTTTGACGACCGCATCAAGGACCAAACGCGCGAGAAACGAACATGGGACGTGCAAGGAAGTGCTATAAACGTCAGAAATCCGGATCCCACCATACTATACACACTTTTTCAGTAATTGCATTCATAAGTCTGCGCTTGTACAGTATTACACAATGCACAATTGTACATTGCTTGCTTAAAATCAAGTTATGTTTATCAGCGGAGGTCAGGAATATAAGGTCGTTAAAGTAACGCCGTCCATCGTTAGTGGAGTCTCGGAGGTACGGTCCATTCAAAAAGAAGTTGACATGAGAATGACAGTACACTGTGTCAAAGCCTCTGATGGGTGCAGACACACTTGTAGTATCCTCCTCATTCTCCATCGTCCAAAGATAGCCGCAAACAGACTCGTCTTCTTAACAGGTCGTACTGGGAAGCACGCACATTTAGTGTGGTATATTCCTGTTCATGAACTATATGACAATATGCCTCCTCCACAGCGAAACCGACTTCCGCCAATGTATTGTCTGGCAGGATGTGACACTACTAGCTCATTATTTGGTCATGGAAAGAAATCGGCCTTCCGCATATTGAAACAGACGTCAGCTGAATATGATTAATTTGGCAACATTAGGAACTACTGAGGAAGTGTCCAAATCTCAATTGGTTCAGAGTATGAATCCCAAAATCAGAACTGAATATTTACAATAAAAAAACATATATTCAGCCCTGAAATCAGAATAATCCTGATCTGGTGCCAGGTCCTCGCCACACCAGAATCACTTGGCCCCCTCCCAAAAAACGTACATGAGGGCCAAAACGAGGCAAATCATGATTCCTATATAAGGAGGAACCCCTGCCGTTAATTTACGCCGTCGCGTTCGCCCGACCAACCACCCACCAACCACATACGAGTCCGCGCCAATCTACGGAGCCCCGAAGGGGACATGGATTTTTTATTATTAATTCGTTCCCACGATATAACAATTCGTTCCCTCGAATTAACAATTCGGTCCCACGAAATGACAATTCGTTCCCTCAATTTAACAATTCATTTCCTCGAATTAACAATTCGTTCCCACGATATAATAATTCGTTCCCAAGAATTATTTCGTTGGAACGAATTGTTAAACTGAGGGAAAGAATTGTTGTTAAATTGAGGGAACGAATTGTTATTTCGTGGGAACGAATTAATCAAAAAAAAATTCTACGTCCCTTGCAGAATCAAGTACCAATCCGTACCAATCAGCTCACGTAATATCAAACTAATTATTTGTTTCTACAGAGAAGTAATTCAGCCACGCTGTAAAAGTTTATTCTTTCAACCCTAAATAACGGGAATGGACTGTGATATGCTATCATTTGATCATTTGTCTACACTTACAACAATCATTGAAACACGCAAAAAGAAACGTTTGTCAACGTTCTGCGCTTTCATTGACTTCAGAAAAGCATATGACTGTATAGATAGGAACATTTTATGGAACAAGTTGATCAATATTGGTTTAACTGACAAGATTTTTAATGCAGTCAAATCTCTATATTCATGTGTATCATCCTGCGTACGGGTTAATTGGTTTGTAAGTGACTGGTTTAGTGTGACATCCGGTTTGCGTCAGGGTTGTTCGTTATTAGTCAGCAGGAATATTGAGCATATGACCCAACAGGTGGAAATGGAGTCCATACTTTTTCGGTTGATTGGTACGAGTTTATAAAAGCATTTGACAATATTTTTCAGAGGGTGTGCAAAATTTCGTCCATTGGCATTTTTTAAAATCCAATATGGCCGCCGCCATGTCATGTAATCATTAAAATCGCCATAACTCCTTAAGTATTTGTGATAAAGACATAATCTCGGTCTCTATACCCACATTTGTTAGCACGAGGAATATTCTGAAAAGGGCAGTATTGCAACCTGGCTATTACTTTATGCATACAATCCATCTTTATGCATACAATCCAATATGGCCGCCAAAAGCACAACAAAACGTAAATAAAACGTGAAAAATAGTAGGTACTTTGCTTACAATGAGTTATATCTATTGACAAGTTGTACTAGTATAAATAATTATTGTATCGTGCTAAGCACAATCTATTTTCATTTTTATAAATTCAATATGGCCGCCGCCAACCACTGAAATCAATTAAAGTATCATACCTCTTTATTTGTAATTATATACATAATTTTGGTTCTATGTCCACATTTTTATGAGTATATAATCTATAGGAATGGCTAGTAATGATATTTGACTATTACATACTCATTAAAATACAATATGGCCACCAGAGGTGTACTATCTGAGAAATATTGCTTACACTGTTAGTAAATCGGTGCGTGTTAGATTTAATGACATTACTCCAATATCACCTCATTAAGATCAATTACCTCAGCAATCAATTCAGACTCACCCTCTTCAGTCTGATTTCGTGTGACATGATTATTACAGGCTTCTCCGCCCTCACACAGACACAATAATGTACATCTTAGCTTGGAGCAGCTCAATCTGCAGTCTGACACGCAGAGGTCAGTTGCAGTGGATTAGACGTAGTATGTTTGTAGGCGCTGAAAGGACAGCAGATGACACAGTTCGGTGAAGGATGATACCCTGGTGGTCAAACTCCCAACCATATTGTGTTGGCTCCATATTTGGCGGTGACTCTTGAAGTGCTGCCTTCCATATGGCGACTTGCAAATGATATGTGAACATTTTCCATAAAAGCAACTGTGGTGGGTGGAAGGAATCACAGCTTCACCGATGATGCGCCAGTTTTCCCTGTTTGTGTGTGCCACATTTTGATCCTGCATTCTGTCATGGATGTACACGCCTGGGACGACTGACTTATAGTATGAGGGTTAATGGAACAGTATGTCTATGGTGACTTTGTAGAGTTGCTGATCAACTGTAAATCAACCATGTCCTCCAGGCCCGTACGCAGGAATTAAGTTAGGGGGGTGCGTTATCGACGGCGCGAAGGGCTAAACATTTTATTTTGCAAATCCACGGACAGACCTCGGCAGATTAAGCGTTTCACCCATAAGTAACTGGAATGGATTTTGATATGTTAATTTTGCAACCAATCCAATCATCACAACAGTATTTTCAGACCAGTCCATTTATGAACATGGGGTGTTTTTTTTCTCATAATTCTGAAAATTACTTGCAAAAAGTGCAGATTCTGATGAGACGGCTCGTTACGAGCCGGCTCATCTGGATCTACACGGTTTGCCAATACCATTCTACAGGACTGTGGTATTGAAAGGGTTAAGGCGGTGCGTACGCACCCGTGGCACCCCCTCTGCGTACGGGCCTGTCCTCACCTGCAGCTCTTACTAGCGGCACACCTTTCTCTATCGCAGTTTTTATGGTAGGTAATTAGGGTAACAATAATTGCAGAATTTATGGTAGGTAATTACGGTAACAATAATTGCAGAATCGGTGTCTACCAATGCAGTTAAAACATAAATGGGGAAGAATAATACATGGTCGAAACATTTGTACATATCCCAAATGTTTCTTTCTCTATATCGTGTTAGCGAATTGTGACGGTTTGTTGGCGGCCATATTGACTTTTGGAGGTAAGGAAGAAGCATAATCACACCAATAACCATCCCTATCACAAATATGAAACTAGTTATGGTCATTCTAGTATTATAAAGCGGTTGCGGTGGCCATATTGGATTTTCAAAAATGCCAAAGGACGAAATTTTACACACCCTCTGAAAAATATTGGCTTAGACCTCTATAAACATAAATCACGTAACAGAAAAAGTCTGGACTCCATTTCCACCCTATGTGTAATTTCATCCTGACTATATCACCACTCCTATTCAACATGTTTATCAATGACTTGGCAATACAGATTAATGCCCTCGGAAAGGGTATACCTATCGGTAATGAAAGAATATCTGTGTTATTATATGCTGATGACGTTGTTATTATTGCAGATAGTGAAGTTGATCTACAATACATGTTGTGCGATTTAAATGGTTGGTGTAGCACGAACAATATGAACATAAATCATGGCAAAAGTAATGTCGTTCATTTTAGACATAATGCTATACACAGAACGCGGACAGTATTTAAATGCGGAGATCACACTGTTGATGTTATTGACAAGTACAAATATCTTGGCTTGATTTTTAATGAATTTCTCGATTATAATATCACCGCTAAAATGGTATCACAGAGCGCTAGTAGGTCTTTGGGTCTTCTGATTGCAAAGTTTAAGAGAATGGATGGAATGCCATACAGAGTTTATTCGAAATTATATGACTCTTGTATGTCTGTTATATCATATGGAGCTGCAATTTGGGGTACCAAACCATACTCATCGATGCTGTACATAACCGTACACCGATTCTTTCTAGGAACAGGTAAATACACCCCTTCGGAGGGAATGGCAGGTGACATGGGATGGGAACCACGAATCATAAAGCAATGGAAATGTATTGCACTTCACTGGTACCGGCTAACCCATATTGATATTTCTAGAATTGCGTACAATGTGTTTGCATGGGGTTCTGTACAAGACAACACAAGGTGCAACAACTGGTGCTAAACTGTTCAATGTAAGTGGGCTAATCTTAGTTTGGCTCCTGATACTGTACATACACATTCTAGAAATGTATTGGTCAGCGACATTGTTAAGCGACTAATGGAAAGTTATACAGGCACCGAATGGTATTCCACTGTGCATAGAATGACTAGTATACGGGGATATGGTGGTAAAAAACTTAGGCGTTATAAAATGTTTAAGCAGACATAGGGGTGGAAACATACTGTAAACTTATTGCATCGAACACACAGATCCGCTTTCGCTAAGTTTAGATGCGGCGTAGCTCCATTACGGTTGGAAACTGGTCGTTATGAACAACTGTCTGTTTGCCCTTTTTGTATGACTCAAGTAGAAGATGAGTACCATGTACTGTTTAGCTGCCCTATATACAACGGCATACGTATTGCGCTATACGAAAAAGCATGTTCTATTGAACCACTGTTCACTGAAATGACTGATGATTCCAAATTTCTTTTTCTTTTCTCGAACTGCAATATTTTGTGCCAAAACCCTTTGCTATATTTTAAATCGAAGATCTGCACAGTTGTACAAATAATACAATTATAGTACCATGTGTGAATTAGTTTACGTGTAAATAATGCAACTATTTCTTATTACAACGGCGTTTTTTATCCCTTTTAAGCTCGGTTGCATATATACTGCTAATCAGTTCATTTCAAATCTGATTTGGGGTGATATCCGTTTTTTAAGCATTTTCTTAATAAGCAGATCCAGATATTTTTAGAACGAAAACACCCCCTATATATATATAGGGGTGATATAATATCTGGATCTGCACTGTTTGAATAAACCGCTATAGCGGGCTTTCGGGTTCAAAGGGTTAAGATTATCTGTGTATGGTTGTTGTACATAACAGAAAGTAAAAACATACCGTATAAACTAAATTATGGGACTCAACGGTTGGATATATATGTAGTTTGTTAAGGATTAGGTCATAGAAAGATTGGCTTCAATCATAATTGCTTCATACGAGTGATGTGATATATGAATATAATATATTGTTACTACATACTATATGGTACACTGAGTTGCCATCTCCACCATCTTTGTATGTACAAGTCATCGTACCTTTTGACACATACAGCAAATAATATGACCTTAAAAGTAATAAAACGAGGTGCAATACATCATAGACAGATATCAAAACAGCGTGCTATAAATATTATGCCAGAAAACTAGACAAAATATGAGATATCTGAGCATTTTCCCCCATCAATCTCAAAATATATTTCAATGTGTAAACTTTTCTATCTGATGCACAGTATATTGTTAGTGTACACATTGCCCATAGGTAAAGCCATATCTACTCGCATAGTAGGCTAGTACGACACCAGTGACAATACACTCAGATAACTTCGTACATGTCACTGGATTTGACACAGTAGGTATGCTAATACAGATATATTTTGACAGCACTGTATATTTATCTGATTGTTACACAGCCATTAATGGATTCTCCAAAATTTAACAACAGGTCAACAAACTCTTCAGAAATCAGACTTTGTAATTAAGTGTGATGAAAACCACCCATAGGACGTTGTTGTTTAACATCTGAAGAATATGTTGCACCAAATTGTATTTATGTACAGTGAAATCACGATGGCTCGAAATGCCACGGGCCTGCATATTTTTTCGAGTCATCGCATCTTTCGAGTCATCGCATATTGCGATTTTGGAATATTTGTCGACTACTCTATTCGTCGAATTTAGGAAATAACGAAGCATAATAGAGTATATCCATGTTTTAGATGATAATAGTATTTATTCGCAGATTAAAGTGATCATGTGAAATTAAATAAACTGTATTTAAATGTATTTACAAAACTGTATTTATTTCAATTATTATCAAAGAAGAAAAGGTCCAGTATTTACTATAAATAGTGGCGCACATAATTAACGTCGCAGGTGGTTGTGACGTCACTTGAAACAGTGGTGTATGGGCCCAGCTCAAACGATGGGAATCAGTCATGAATCGTAAAATGTTGCGACGCAACAACCGTGCTTTAATTAGTCTGTGACCCGTGTAAACGTTGATCAACTTTCAGACTGCTCGGCCTAACTAGGAAGTGCAGTTTTATTAATGGGCGTTTTTCGTTGCAACTCCCGGGTAGCCACACGAATAACACGATGACCACTAGAACGAGCAGAATTCCAACTCGAGTTAAAGAATTTTGACCTTTGAACCTTAATCGAGTAACTTTAATCGAACCGATGCCGGGTGGTGGGTTACTAGGGTTCCAACTCGACTTGAACCCGAGCAACGACCCTGGGTGATCCTGTGATACTCGGGTTATTCGAGTATATGTCATATTATTTGTGGTATGTGTCAAACGCAACAATAGGTAAAACTGACTGATGGCTTGTACACACTACGATGGCCGACATAGCAAATCCGTGCGTCGTATAGTATACAGTAACAAGCTAATGTTCACATATACGTTATACATATATCACATTTAGGAAGCAATTATCTTTGAATCAAACGATGATCAGGTATAGAACGGGATAACGTTTGTATTTGACGCCAGAATCGGACCGTGACCCTGACTTTACTAGCCTGGCGCAACACATACGCGAGCTATATTCAGCTCTTTTCTACGGAGCCCCGCAGTGGACGTAGAATTCTTTGTTTTATTAATTCGTTCCCACGAAATGACAATTCGTTCCCTCAAGTTAACAATTATTTCCCTCGAATTAACAATTCGTTCCCACAATATAACAATTCGTTCCTACGAATTAACAATTCGTTCTGTGAAACGTTTATACCAGACGTAAATGCATCGCCATATGCTTCTGGAGGCCGTTTCACTAAACTTCTTACGACTAAAATGTTCCTAAGTGCATATTTAGGATCGTCTGGAAATATCAATTGATGGATTTACATTTATTGAGCATAGGCTGCATATGCAGCCTATGCTCAATAAATGTAAATCCAATAATTGTTTACAAGAAAACATTGTTTATATTAAATTTACAGACTATCATAATTTTGCACTTACAAATATTTTAGTCTTACGAAGTTTAGTGAAACGGCCCCCTGTTTTCTGTAGCCGATTTGCTGACCAAACAACAACATTTTATGAAATGTATAAATCTCATCTATGTGTGCACTGTCTCAATATTCGACGCCGGAACGACACATGGCGTTCCTTGGCGTTATCTACGTTACGATGTAAGTGCATGATGTTCATCTAGCGAATGTGAAAAATTACCTATTACGAAGGGCATTCCAGAAATATTGAGACTTTTGCTCTAGCGCAAATGTCGTTTGGAACATATTAGTGAAAAACATACACAATGTAGTTTCATCTTTTATGCATCAATTAACCAAATACCACAGGTTTAAGTAATATACTAAGGCCTATAAATGCATTAAATATACCTAACAGTATCAATAAGTGACAGAAAAAGTAAGTTAAAAAATTTTACTGTTATAACTTATAACACATTACCAAGGCTCCTATGTTTTTTATGGGCTGTACACGGACGGCCTCGAGACAACGGACTCTCACGAAACAGTCAACCGATTTATATAATTTCCGCCAATTGCAAAAGTTAGGCAAATGTTAGCTCTCCGCAATGATGTTTTCGCCGATGCGCTATGTCAACGCGTTTTCGAGCTATGGATTATTTTGTTCCAACAAAGTTCCGCAGTTGTCTCTAGTAAGAAGACATCGGGCATATTTATTTCTCTGACTTTCCCGGTGACGCGTCAGTTGGTACCGTTTCATAGCTTCTCTTAAAACTTAAAAGGTAAACAGACAGGTGACTGGCTGGCAACCAGTCAGTGTAACATGACGCTTACTCCACGAATCTCAACCAATCATAAGCTTAGCGATGACGTCATCGGGAAAACCCATCAACAATTAGATGAAAAGTCATGCAGAGCATGTTATTAGCCGATCAAATCAAATATATGTCCGCATTTTAGTAGTTACTGAGTCTCGGGGGGTGGGGGGGGGGGGTGTGTGGAATGAATGAGCGAGTGAGTATTGGTGTTTAACGGCCTATCAACAGCTAAGGTCATTTAAGGCCCGGCCAACGGGTTGTACTATCCCGCATTAAACTGGTCCACGATGAGGAAAATTCCCAAAATCAGAACTCAATATTTCCATGCCACACCAGTCACTTTAGTAGCTCGGCCCCAAAGTAATATGATTTGCCATAAGCGTATTACTTCTTAATGGAGCATAACAGGTTAACGTTGTCACTTGTTTATCCCTTGTTTATCGATTTAAATGGTTTAAATCGACTCGAAGCTTACGTTCAACGGCCGCACAAACTCGATTGAACTGCACGCCTTTCAATGATTTAAATACGCAGCGCGTTTAAATAGTCAATTACGTTTTTTTAATGTGCGCACTGGTCATTTAAAAAGGGGCCCATTCGTGATTTTTTGCGCGATGTCGGGCGCAAGACAATCAATAATTTGCGGCATTGACAATAATTAAGGGGGATTGTCCCAATCGCGCGTGCTGGACGCATCCCTGCCATCCCTGCATGATACGTAAACAAATCAAAGTTCGCTATGAAGGGCAATTCTTCGTTTTGATTGGTGGAAACTTTTGTGAATATTAACTAGCGTTAAATGACGCGCATACGCGATCCAATGGGCTAAACCCGAGATGGTGGGGTTACTAGTCGGAGGAGATTTTGAGCAGAGGTCGATTATAAATTAGCGGAACAAACACATTTTACGCGATTATCCGTGGCTGAAACTTGTTCTGTTTAATAAATAAAAGCTTTAAATTAGCCCAATAATCGGCGTATGTTGGCGTATATGGCCATTAGAGCCAACTATGGACTTCATCAACAACAACTTCCGGGTTCAATCTCTTCCGGCGTTCAGCTCATTACGTATTCAAAATTGTGTTATTTGGCTATATTTAAAGTTTTAAACGGAGATAATTGGCAAAAATGCAAACTTTATCGGTTGATGCAATTTGGAAGTGATACAGCAAAATTCGCGTTCGTAGATTACCGAATAGCGGAGAAAAGGGTTGCTACAAACTTTTTCAGAATTCGATGGATGACCAATATATTAGCCGATCTATATAAATAGATCGGCTAATAACAATATGGCTTCCCGAGAATTAATGATAGAAATATTGGTGCGATTAAATTGTCTGTCGTGACGCATTTGACTGGTATAAATGTAGGTTTGATCAAATGTTCGATTGGAAACAATGTTGTTTCGATGCAAACTGTTTCTTAATGGGCCCAGACGACGTAAAAGTGTAGTTTGAAGCAGATGTTTGCGCTGTCATATAGTAGTAAAGGCCCCAAAAATGTTACCGAAGTATTACGGCTTAAGCTAAATGCGGAATTTTGTTGAACAAAATAATCTCTAGCTCGAAAATGTGTTGACATAGCGCATCTGAGAATATATCGTTGCGGAGGGCTAACATTTACCTAACTTCTGCAATTGGCGGAAATGATATAAATCTGTTTCGTGAGAGTCAGTTGTCTCGAGGCCGTCCGAGTACGGACCATTAAAACATAGGCACCTTGTATTGTGTTCTGACAGGGAGTAAACTTTTATTTGCATAACTATATTGACAGAAATATGATAACTTACGTATTGTATAAGAACAAATATGAGTCTGCTAAAGCAAACGTCTCAATATTTCTGGAATGCCCTTCGTATATCTAGGAATGAGTGAATGCCGCCATTTTTAATAAACAATGGAATAATTTATTTTGTTCTAGTGTTTTTGACTTCCGGACGTCATTGCCGACGTCAGTGGTGCTCTGGGTAGTATGACATGACGTATAAAGTGTATGATGTTACCACTCACTTGAACCGTCTCGAATAGCACAGACAAACTACATTCGAATACTTTAAGATCATACAAAGACGTGATATGTAGCCTATTTCACCAACATTGCAAAGTATGCTTATTATATCTAGCAAAGTATACTTTGAGGGAGAAATTTTCAATTTAAGGATAAATTTATTAATTTTTATTATACTAATTTATTACATTATCACAGCCAATGTGGCTGTGATTATGTAATAAATTCAATATAATAATTCTGCATATTTTTAATCATGAAATATATGCATTTGTTAGTTCTATATGAAATAATGCATTTCAGGAAAAATAAATGATTACTCCCTCAAAGTATACTTTGCTAGAAAAGTATACTGTGCAATGGTGGAGCGCCGTGGCGTAATGGTTAGTGTGTCGGACTACTGATCCAAGGGTCATGGGTTCGAGCCTGACTAGCGGCGTGCGTTGTGTCCTTGAGCAAGACACCTTGTCCACACTGCTCCAGTTCACCCAGCTGTAAATGGGTACCGATAATTCGTAGTTGCTCTGTAAATAAGAATTACCGGCTTCTCTCAAAAAATCTCTACCTCCGTTCTTTCTCCCATTCTTGGGAGACGGCATGCAAGGTCATAGAGCCAGTGCCGCTGTTAAATATAAGCTAAAAAAAATAAAATGTGCAATGTTGGTGAAATCGGCTACTGGTCTATCGAGTTCTACCAAGAGCATAATAATATTTTGACAAGCACTTCTTACTGTAAACTGGCTTTTAATTGTTTGCATTACTGTCTGTTCCACGTTTTGCTACCGACCCACGTTTTACTATTAAACACATTAAATTAAAAAAAATGTAAGTCACCCTCCCAAAAAAAATTGATTTGATGAAATTCAATCAAATATTATATGGCGAAAAAAATATTTTCCTACATGGGAATTTAACATGGGGGCTAAAAATAGATTTTAAAATTTTTTTTTTTTTTTATTTGTGGATTGATTTTCAAAATATAACTTTCTTATTTCTTATTTACACCATTGTCAAGTTATCTCGGCAGGTTTCGGAGTCAATTTCCTATTTCCCCATTGTTTGACCCTCCTGACCACCCTCCTCCTTTTTGTCCAAGGTTAAATTTCCATAGGAAAATAGTTTTTTCGCAATAAAATCAATATTTTATGGACTTTCATATATTATATGTATATAAGACTGTAATATTGCAACGCATATTCATTTGCCAATTACTTAAACATAAATGTAGTTCGCAGTGGAACATTTAATAGTCAATTATCAATTGAGCAACCATCGGCGAAACCGATGTAATAATATGGTCAACATTTATCACTCATAAAATGTGACATTGTAAACGAGTGTGCTTGTGAGGAATACTTGTGGTGTAATATGAGTGTGTGTCCTACGCTAACCAGTTTCAATAGACAGCACTACTGTCTGTTTCACGAAAGCTGCCCAAATTTTACGGCTATATAGACAATTCAAAAACAATATTTTTTTTGATAATATTAAATTATTAAAGGAAAATTTAAGAATGAGCCTTCTTTTTATTTCGTGAAATTTGGTCAAATATTGATTTTATTACGAAAAATTGATTTCTCTATGGGAATTTAACATGGTGGAAAAAGAGGTAAGGAAGTGTGGGAGGAGTTAAAAAACGAAAAAATTTGGAAATTGACTCCGAAACCTGACTAGATAGCTTGGATATGATCTAACTAAGAAAACAAAAGTTAAATTTTAAAAATCGCTCCAGTATTTCTGAAATTCAAAAAAATTTCCCCATGTTAAATCCCCATAGACATCTTCACTCCGTGAAGATGTCTATGGGGATTTAACATGGGGAAATTTTGTTTTCGCAATAAAATCAATATTTGACCAAATTTCACGAAATAAAAAGAAGGCTAATTGTTAATTTTTCCTTTAATTTAATATTATCAAAAGAAATCTTGTTTTTGAATTGTTTATATAGCCGTAAAATTTGGGCAGCTTTCGTGAAACAGACAGTAGTTGACGACTGAGTTTACTGACCGTTTCAAGGCGATACCATCGGTTTCTTGCTCATTCGTATATTGAAAGTTTAGTATTTCTCTCTAAGACCGTGAAAATCTTTAGTGTTGCATTTTTTTTGTATGTGGCATGTTGCTCTTTCTTTGGACAGTACGGTACACAGCTGATTTTTAACGGCTCTACGTGCTACGTTGAATATTCTGCAGCCTATTTCTACAAAATTGCAAAGTATTCTTATCTTGCTAAGTACACTTTGAGGGAGACATTTTTATTTGAAGGATAATTTAGTAATTTTTATTATACTGAATTTATTATATTATCACAGCCATTTGACTAATAAATTCAGTATAACAATTCCCCATACTTTAAATCATCTAAATATATGCAGTCGTTAGTTCTATATAAAATAATGCATTTCGTGAAATATAAATGATTACTCACTCAAAGTATACTTAGCTACTGTCTGTTTCACGAAAGCTGCCCAAATTTTACGGCTATATAAACAATTCAACAACAATATTTTTTTCGATAATGTTAAATTAAAGGAAACATTAAGAATGAGCCTGACAGAGTGAAGATGTCTATGGGGATTTAACATGGGGAATTTTTTTGAATTTCAGAAATACTGGACCAATTTTCAAAATTTAACTTTTATTTTCTTAGTTAGATCATTTCAAAGCTATCTAGCCAGGTTTTGGAGTCAATTTCCAAAATCATTCGTTTTCGGACTCCTCCCATAACTTCTCTACCTCCACCCCCCCCCCCCCCCCCCCATGTTAAATTCCCATAGACAAATACATTTTTCGTAATAAAATCAATATTTGACCAATTTTCACGAAATAAAAAGAAGTCTCATTCTTAAATTTTCCTTTAATTTAATATTATCGAAACAAAATATTGTTTTTTAATTGTTTATATAGCCGTAAAATTTGGGCAGTTTTCGTGAAACAGACAGTAGATAAGTATGCTTAGCAATTTTGGTGAATTTCGGCTGCTCACATTGCATAGTTCTCTTTGAGCTGCTAGTTATGTGCTCGTTGGCTCATTTAGTCTCATTCGTACGGACGTAGAATTCTTTGTTATTAATTCGTTCCCACGAAATAACAATTCGTTCCCACGAAATAACAATTGTTATTTCGTGGGAACATAATTGTTATATAGTGGGAACGAATTGTTAATTCGAGGAAACTAATTGTTAAATTGAGGGAACGAATTGTTATTTCGTGGGAACGAATTGTCAATTCGAGGGAAGGAATTGTTATTTCGTGGGAACGAATTGTTAAATTTAGGGAACGAATTGTTATTTCGTGGTAACGAATTAATAACAAATAATCCATGTTCCGTGCGGGGCTCCGTACATTCGGGAATACGATCGTCCCGTCATGCATCACACTGAATATATACTGAGCAAAACTAGAAACGTCCCTCCATGTTTAAGGAAAGATTCATCAAAAACCAAAAGGGTTACTTTTAAAAATCAAAATGGAAAAACAAGTTCATTCATTTCTGTATCAAAGCCAATAAATTGCATTTGGATATCTTGTTAAATATTCGAGAGATAACCGGCCAAGGGCGGTAGGGGTCAAAATCAAAAATCACAAAAACTCAGAAATGTGTTACTTAATGTTTAGAGATGGAATTTGTGGCAAATTCAGTAAATCTCGTTAGTACCGAGTGTGGCCACCATTTGCATGAATGCATGCAATGATCCTACGCCGCATCGACGTGACGTAACGCAATACCAGTGCGTTGGGCAAATTCCTCCATTCCCGTTGTAACGCCCGTGTAAGATCGCGAACATTGCCAATCTGATGGTTAGCTCGTGCTTTGCGGCCCAGCTCATCCCATATGTGCTCAATGGGATTGAGATCCGGGGAGACCGCGGGCCATGGCATGACGTCGACGTTGTTTTGCTGTAAGTATTGAGTGGTGACCCTGGCTACGTGAGGGCGGGCATTGTCGTGCATCAATGTCACACCAGGACCATGCTGACGGATAAATGGTAAGGCATGTGCATTTAGCACATCTGCAACATAACGTTGTGCATTGATGTTGCCCTGTACAACAACCAAATCTGTCTTCCGGTTTCCCATTCCCATGATCCCACCCCACCAGCCATTACGCTCCCTCCCCCAAACCTGTTCTTCTAACAATGCAACAATCGGTGAATCTTTCATTTTTACGCCTGTATACCCGTAATCTTCCGTCAGCATGACTAACTGTGAACCGAGATTCATCGGTGAACAAAACTCGGTTCCAGTCAGCCCTTCTCCAGTTCAGATGACGTCGCGCCCATAACAGTCTGGCAGCACGGTGACGTTGGGTCATTATCTGACCAGTGTACGGGCGGCGTGCTCGGATTGGTTGGGCGTTACAACGTAACCGGTTGCGAATGGTCTGCCCTGAGACACCGTATCGCCTAGCAGTGACTGTGGCTGCCAATCGACGTTGACGTAAGTGCGTCAAACGTAATGTAACGATCGGCTCTAGCCGTCGTTACACGAGGCCTACCAGGTCGCTGCCGGTCGTGAACAGCCCCAGTCTGCTGGTACCGGGCTGCAAGACGATCAATCGTCTTCCGTGCAAGACGATCAATCGTCTTCCGACAGCAATCAAACCGAGGCGCGACCGCCCTGGCGGCCATCCCACCCGCAAGCATCCCAATTGCCTGATTTCGCTCGTTTTCGGAAAGCCGTGGCATATCGAAAACAGTGAAAAATTAAAAAAGTTTTTTAATTTTCCGAATAGCCCCTATCGCATGAATGGTACGACATGAACTGAATCACCTTATCGATGACAAGTATAGCGTGCACGTGCAAAAAGTGGAAATCAACGTTCCGGTCACTGGCCGCTATGTAAACCGTGTGTATCGGCTAAACTCTACACGATCGTATTCTGAACATCGCCACGGTTTAAAATACATGTACTTTGAACATGTGGTACATACATAGGCAGAGCTACACCGGCTATAAAACAGGGACGTTTCTAGTTTTGTTGAGTATAGTATCAATTGATATGTCCAATACAGTTAACCCATTTCGCTGTCAAATAGCTAACATTCATGATTTTTATTCGAGCTAATAGCTCGGATTTAGTAACTATATGAAAATGCTCAGTCATTGCAGATATGCTAATGAGTTAAGTGGCGGTCGCAGTGTCACTGTTTGCGGGTTTAACTTTAGAAAAACACGCGGTACTACGCCATAAAAAAGTAGTTCAACAACAGTAAAACAGGGAACTATCTTACCGTTTCAGCGTAATACATGTGTTGTTTACTTTTTTTGTGCTATCTGTGTGTTATTGCAAAAGTTTTTGTATACTTTATAAACTATTAACTGTTATGTATTAATATGAGTTCTTTGTTATGTATATTGATATTTTGCGCAATGATATAGTAGGGGGCGGGATTTCCCTGTGACGTTTTTCTTGAATGACCAATCAGATTAAAGCTTACATTCTGAACTTTACATAGGTCAATGGCTCGATAAAATCCGACATTGGACAGCGAAATGATGATGTTTTAAAGCAGAAACATTGTTTTTTGACAGTTACATACTGTTTTAATCATCTTGAGCCATCGATATTATTAATCAGTGTCCATTTTATTTAAAAAATCAACTAATCTATAATGAATTTAGTAAAACAGTTCGCGCGGAAATCTAAGCTTTCCAAAGAGGTGCTAGCAATTGTTTGATAATTACACGTCGTGTGTGTTAGCGCATACCGTTGCCGACAGTCTTGCGACTTGATGTTACACAGCATATACAGTACGATACACTTCACAAAGGAAACGTTGTCTTGAGTTTGAATAAGGATAATAATTATCTCTAGATTATTTGTATTATAAATTAAAAAAAGTATATTTAAATAATTAGATATTAATTTAAATAAATATTTCGGCATCATTTACTCAATAAATTAAAATTGAATGTGCAGCTGAAATGAAAGTGAAAGTAGAACGTTTTTGTTATATCCTCCGGTTTACAAATCGCTGAGGATTCCTATTTGAATTGGAAAAATGATATGAATTTTAAATTTAGGAGACTGTGTCAGGAGGGAAAATTGGACTGATGACATATGTCACCAGTCTAGTTCCTGAGCTATGACTGTGACAGGAAAAAGGGGACTGATGACATATGTCACCTGTCGTGTTCCATGCATGACTGCTCGCTCTTGTTTGTAATTGTTGTAAAATATATTGTGTATACAAAACAATAGATATACCCCCCCCCCCCGGCATACAAAGTATGTCGAGGGGTAAATAGTTATCGTAATTCCGTCCGTCCACGTCAAAGAGTTTTGGTACCCATTATCTCTGTGACGGAAAGTCAGATGGACCTGAAACCTGAATATACATGTACTTCCTTATCATCAACCATATTTTCATTCCACACCACACTCATGTGGCCTTCATTTCCAAGGTCAAGGTCAAATTACTTAGACATTTCCATCCGTACGATTTGCCTTAAAGTTTTCTGCAACCGTAAGTCAGATTGACTTCAAACTTCATATACTTCCTTATCATCATCCATATTTTCATTCCATACATGTCCAAGGTCAAGGTGAAATTACTTTGGACAATCATGTTTGTCAAGATAAATATTATTTTTGCAGCATTGATAATGTATACTGATTCGACGAATATATTGATTTTAAATGGAGGTAGTATATATTATTTTTTGTGTGAAATATTAAAATGGTTGCCATGACAACCAATATTATTAAACGTTCACATGTTAAGTGTATTACAAGATGGTAACAGTACTCGGGTGTATTGCATTGATTTTCAAAATAAAAAGTAAACACCTTTTCCAACAACAAATACTATTTTTGTGTTTTCCAACCATGGTTACCATGGTTACTATGGTAATGCATATATATTTCAGAACTAGTGTATAATAACATATGACAAAGCAATATATCCTGTGAGTATATATAGTCGGGAAATTAAGGAGCAAGTGAAACTTGTATGTAGCTGACCATTTGAATAGTTGCTGTCTCAACTACTGACAAGCCGCAATACATCTATTCCGCAAAGTTCCGCATCCCTCCTGATGCCAGTTCTTAAGACTACAATGTACTTTCCAACAAATGAATTCTTAGTATATGAATGTATGTGTCCTCCACAAGCACGTACTGTGAAGTATTTCAGGACTTTCAGTCCTTTGATTTCATAATATAAGCATGCATCCTCAATTTGTTAATACCATTTTTTTATGAATTTTAATAAAGTAATGAAAATGTGTTATACCGGGCCTGAGAAACATGAGCATGCACTCAAATATCATGATCAAAATGAGGTAGTTTTTGAACACACATTCTGAGAGCATGGAGCGTGTGGAGAGTATAGACATAATGCTTTTTATTCAAGCCCCTGTGGGTTGAATTTAGGTTTGTTTAATGGATTTTCCAGGTCTCGCAGGATCGCGTAGTGATTTTTTTAGCAGCCAACGCACGTTCATAATTTTACCTACGCCATGTTAAAGAATGCGAATGTGAACGGTGCATTATGAACGTTTCACTCATATTTTTCGCCAGCTACATTTTTTTTTCGCTACAGTTATATAATTTCTCAAAAAACTTTCTTATTTTATCAAATATTAACTGTCGTGTTGCTAATAATATCTTTTCGCGGGTTATGCTGACCGTACACTACGTCGCTATATACGCCATGAAAAATAGTTCTGATATGAGCTAACATAATTTGTATTGTTGTCGTGTAATACATGTGTTGTTATTTTTTCTGCACGACATTTATATTAGAAAATGTTTATCTGATATATAATATAAACTGGCATGTATTCATTTGAATAATTTTTTTTTTCACGCGCAATGATACAACCGCATGTCTCCGTATAGTATTTTCCGACCGCCATTTTATGCCGACCCATTCCATAAACACAAAGAATATGTAAGATTTGTATCGGTTCTATTGATATATATCCACATTTATTGTAATAAATAAGTTATCTCATCTTCTATTGCACAATATTTTTTTAATAATCAGCGTGGTGGAAGCTATTTTATTTAATTCATACCAAGAAAACATTATCTGGTAGCCTGCCTGGAATCGAAACTGAAAGTATGATATAAATAGAACACAGCTACTGAGTTCATCTACAGGATACATCGCGAGTTTGATTGGGAACTACAATCGCGGTGCATATCGTAACAAGAAATTTGTGGCACCGATATTATACTACAGACTAGTGTAAAAGTGAAACTGTTCAGTGAAATCAAAGGAAATAGGCAAGGGGGGAATCCCATATACAACACGCAGAGTGATTTCCCCTAGACGACTCTTCCAAGAGAAATCACTCTGCGTGTTGTTGTTTTTTGTTCTGTCGTGTTTAGTGAATGGATTCTCGCTGTCTACCTTATTCATATACTACTATAAACATATACGTACATTAATAAAATTGTCTGGCACCTGTGGTTAAACATGGTCACATATTATTTAAATAATTAACAATTCATTTCCATGGTTTGCGTGAATATTGTCCAATTATTGATATTATTTACTCTTTTTTTTTCCACTGCAGATCTGGTTTCAGAGAAGAAGTGATATTGCAGATCTGGTTTTGGAGAGAAGAAGTGATTGATGGTACATGTATATGAAAATAATTCTTACCAACCACCCCACCCCCCCCACCCCCCCCCCCCCCCCCCCCAACATTCCTGTGCATTCAACAAGACTGCATGGGAGGTACATGTAGGAGGGAGTAGCGAAGGTAATTTAACGATTGGTGTTCATCCTTATGGAGTGCCAACGTACATAGTTTGGCCATCATGTACTAACTTTGGACCCCCTGGTACTTGAGAGCTAAATCCTGTTATGCCCCATTAAGAAAGTAATAGCATTAAAAGCTAATCATATTGCTTTTGGGGTGAGCTAAGACTTAAGTGATTCTGGTGCAGCATGGAATCTGGCACCAGGACCAGGAGATTCTAATTTCAGGGCTGAATATATATAGTTTATGTGAATATTGAGCTGTGATTTTGGGAATTTCCCTCATTTATACAGGTTGAATACAGGATAGTCCATCCTGTTGGCCCGGCCTTACATGACCCTGGCTGTGATAGGCCGTTAAACACCAATAATCAATCAATCAATCAATCCACAGCACTCTAATTTCAGGGCAGAATATATAGTTTATGTAAATATTGAGCTCTGATTTTGGGAATTTCCCTTACTTTTTTTTACAGGTTGAATTCAGGACACATCCTCCTGTTGGCCCGGCCTTACATGACCTGGCTGTTGATAGGCCGTTAAACACCAATAATCAATCCATCATCCTTAATGGAATGCTGACTTACATGGTTTGGCCCTCATGTACCAACCATTTCAGCCCCCCTGGTACTTGCGAGCTAATATGCGCAACATGTTACAACAGGATAGATACTCCAACACCTAAAATGACTATTTACACTATTATATAAACCATATTTGAATATATGCCTTTGTTACCAGCAATAAACATTTGTTCTCTTATTTTGAGGGGGAGGTAGGAGGGAGTAGCGAAGGGTAATTTAGCGATCGGTATTCATCTTGTCGGAATGCCCACATTACATGGTTTGGCCCTCATGTACCAACCATTTCGGCCCCCTGGTACTTGAGAGTTAAATCCTGTTATGCCCCATTAAGAATTTCTGTATATGCAAGGATTATGTTCCTATCCTCAGGAGTATGCTTTCTCTCGGCGAGCATTGCATTTGCCAAAATGGTACAAGAGGGCCGAACCATGTAGGTCGACCATATGGTAAGGATGTCCTACTCAGCAGAAGGCTAGATTGATTGATTGGATCCCTTCTATGACACAATCAAAATGAATGCAAACCAATTTTTAGCATATTGCTTATCCACACACACGTACTGCGCAGAATTTCTGGACTTTCAGTCCTTTGATTATTATATACCTACCTATGAAATACATAGTTATACGATGTAAATAAAAGTCATATGTTCTCATCGATGAAATAAACATCTTCCGGTGAAAATACGACTACTACTGCAAATACACATTCATTACCGTATACAGTCTAAAAAACTGCTAATTTCCATGGAGCGGTATATAATAAATAGGATATTCATATTTGTGCAACGAATATGACATATATGTTCATCGAGTGGTGTGGAATGTCCATATTTCACGTGAAATATGGACATTCCACACTAACGGCACTCGTGAAATATGGACATTCCACACCACTCGATGACCGGAACATATATGTCATATTCGTTGCAAAAATATGAATATCCTCTATATAATCACAGGCCAGCTAGAGAGTAACACAATTCTGAACATGTTCTTTGTATGAGACAAATCTCTTAATCAGAAAGTTGCAATCCGTATCTGCCAACCTTCCTGATTTCAAGCATATGATTCGAGTCTATGCTCAAAAAGGTCTATAACCGAGTAGCGATGATTACGGGTCGGCTCATGGTAACAAAAGGTATAGTATGAGCAGCGAAGACAGCTAGGCTGGCTTCAATATAGGAATGAATGACCTTTTTGTGGAATTTATCGCCACAAAAAGGCCATTCATTCCTTATAATTCCAGCATTTGAAATAAATTCATCAAGAAAATGTGTTTATTTTCCGTTTTCTTAAGAATTATTTTAACTGCGCCTCACGGTTACGGAAAGTAGTTCGGCGTGGGAATTTGCTGGGATATAAATTTTGGACAGAGACTTGCTACGGGCCAATCAAATGTTAGGGAATTGTGTAAATATTTTTGTGCTGGAATTATATATAATTGCATAAGGTACATTTCGCCATGCACAAGGATATGGTGGTTCATGAGAAAAGGCACCTTTTTGCTGGTTTCAAGTTAACTTTTATAAGGTACGTTTTTCCATGAACAGGGCCATGTCAGTTCATAGGAAAGGGCATCTTATGAAATTTCATTTTCAAACCAACATAGGTAATTGAGGGGGAAAGGCATCTTATGGAATTTCATTTTCAAACCAATATAGACGGACCATGCTGGTGTCAAATAAATTCCGTAAGGTACTTTCCTATAATTCCAGCACAAAAATATTTACACAATTCCCTAACATTTGATTGGCCTATAGCAAGTCTCTGTCCAAAATTTATATTCCAGTAAACTCCCATGCCGAACTACTTTCCGTAACCGCCAGGCGCAGGTAAAATAATTCTTAAGAACACGTAAAATAAACACATTTTCTTGATGAATTTATTTCAAATGCTGGAATTATAAGGAATGAATGGCCTTTTTGTGGAATTTATCGGGGGATATAAACTTGGAAAAGTCGCGGGAATACTGGACGAGGCCTTCCGGCCTTCGTCCAGTATTCCCGCGACTTTTCCAAGTTTATACCCCGATAAATTCCACAAAAAAGGCATTCATTCCTATATTGAAAAAAGCAGTTGTTCAGGGAAAAAGGCACATTATGGAATTTTAGTTTCAAACCAGCATAGACGGATATGATGGTTGCAATCAAAATTATTTAAGGTACATTTGCATATGACCAGTGCTGTGTCAGACCAGGGGAAATGTACCTTATGAAATTAAATATTTTTTAAACCAGCATATATGAGTATGATGGTTTCAAGTTAGATTCCATAAAGTACATTTTCGCGTGAACAGCAAAGATAGCTAGTTTGTATGGTACAGTTCGTTGGATTATGTGTTTTATGGTATTAAAAACTAGTATATTTATGTTTACAATGTTACCATGAATTTAACCATAACTGCATAAGGTACATTATCCCATGAATATTTCTGTGCCAGTTCATGGGGGAATGTATCTTTTTTTTTTTTTTTTCTTTTTTTTTTTTATTCTCTTTGCTACATGTACATGTACAAACACAAGATATACAAACAGTTCAATGAACAAAAGTACATATATATGTCAGTTCATATGCATGGCTACATTTCCATGAACAGTCTGAATAATAACGTATTGATGCTTGTCTACATGTAACATTGAGTTTTTTAAATAAATAATAGGGTTTTTATAGGGCGTTTGGGCAATGAGACTGTTATAGGTCGTGTATTTTTATGAAAAAATAAAATAAATACGTGAGAAAAAAGGTTATCAAAATGTTATAACAAACATAAAATATAGGAATGGACGTTTATTACATGTTTTGTGCTGACATAGGTATATCGATACACATAGCAGGTGAATGTTTACTTATTAATTTCCATAAAGTCACTCCATTTTGAATGGATAATATCTAGTTTATTCTTGATAGTGGCAATAGTCTCTTCTATTATTATTGTTTGCTTCAGATATATTTTCAAACGGCCTATCGATGGTTGCGTTTCATCATATTTGCACTTAAAAATAAAATATTTTGCTAGAAGTTAGAAGAATGTGAAGCATTGTTTTATTTTGCAGTCAACTCTCACGTTACAAAATGATATGTTTTCATATGTTAAATTACTATTGTAGTCTAACCTACTTGTTTGCAATAGCAGGTTGATATCCGACCAAAAAGGTTGTATGACGTTGCATTCCCAAAACATATGCTTATTAGAATCCACATTCATATGACAGAATTCACATATGTTAGATGGTTTTAATTTGCATTTGAATAGAAAGGCATTGTTTGGAATTAGTCTCATCAAATATTTGTACTGAAATGCTCTAAGTTTTGTACTTATTGTGCTTTTATATGACAATGAAAAAATGTACTTCCATTCTTTATCTTGTTTATTTAGTTCGTTTTCCCATTTGATTATATGTTTTTGTTGTGCTAATCTTGATTTTCTATTCTGTTTATTATACACTAATTTATTTATATGCTTCGATGACAAACATAAATTTATTGCATATTTGGGTGTTTCATTAGTCAATGGCTCGGTTTTCATTTCTAGTTTCCATTCGGTTTTAATTTTACTTAATCATTTGTAATATTTCACAAAATCTCCAGTATTTATGTTATATATATTGTTCATATCGTCGAAGCTATAAAAGTATTTTATTCTAAAATCATATATGTGTTTTAAATACATAATACCTTTATCATGCCATTCTTTATAGAATATAGTTATATTTCTTTCATTTTTTATGTTTGAGTTATGCCACAAAAATTTCATGGGATATGTTAGCACATGAATGATTAAAATTGACATTGCACCAAGATGTTAGTATATTGTTTTAGGAACGTATATTGTTTTACAAGATGTTTGGTGTCATTTGAATTTAGATTGCTTTTAAATAGTATATCACCACCATATTTATTTAGTTCCTTATTGTATGCAAGTTTTAACTGACTCTGTTTACCCTTTAAACGTTTTATCCATGAACAATTAAGTGAATTGATAAATGCATGGATATTTTATCAATCCACGTTTACCGTTATACCCGACGAGTAAAGTTATACATCAAATCATTGATGTGTTTGATTGTTTCTTCAGCGGGATTCTCAAGCACTGTTAATGGGTATATTAATGTAGGTAACGCGAAGGTCTTTAAAACAGTTAGTTTGCCAATTAATGTCAAGTTCCATGTATCTTATGGAATTCAAACGTAGCAGAGCTCGGCTGGTTTCATCTATACATTTAATGTCACACTATATGTACATTTTGCATGAATAGTGCCATGTCGATCAGTAAAGTCCCCGATCAGCATATGCATCCGCGTAGCCCACAGTTGATATCAGGCAAAAGATACGGACATGTTACACACAAAATGCCTAATTTGTTTTGTGTCACAGGTCAGAGTCTTCCACCTGTGCAGTTGATGACGTCGTTAAATTGCCGTTCTGGACATTGTGGGGCCCTTGCTGTCGTGGTTCCTGGCAGCGTACTTCGGTGTGTTTAATATTTTCCTCTATATACTAGCAAGGTGTATGATCACGTGGTACTAACAACAACAACAACAACAACAAGTACTGAAACTTCCAGAATCCATCCGATTGGAAGTACGTATTCTTTTATATTGTCCTTATTACGTAACGGATTTTGATGACATATGGCGCATCAAACGCGTCTTGTTAAGCTGCATTTGGTGGTCTCTGTATTTTCGCCCAAACTTTGCAAAAACGACAAACGTCTGTGCCAAACTCCCTGGACCACCAAATGCATATCATGAAGACGCGTGTGCTGCGCCATATTTCATCAAAATCCGTTTCATATTAAGGAAAATATCAAATAATACTTACTTTGGAGTGGGCGACGTTGTTGTTGTTGTAACCACGTGATCATGCATCTTGACTAGGAGCGTGGTTTTATATGGTGACGTCGCGACAAATCCACACGTCCGCTCGTATTGGCGAGTGAATTTTTGTATCTGGACGAGCGCTAACTTGAATGGACAATGCAGCCTTATACTTAAAAATATGAGGACTGGATTAGTTGAATTCCAATCTGAACGAGGGAAACATTAAGAATTCGCTGTGGTGTGGGGATATATTGCTTTTGCGCTGTTTGACTCGCCCATTTTTGCTGTCATAATTGCCCTGTCGTCGTATAATTTCTGTCTGTAACGCTAGGCGAAAAGTCGCCCTGCGTTACAGGCAGAACATTCGGGTTAACCAGCAGGCGGCGATGACAACATACGCGTCAAGTTTAGACGTCCTTCCGAATTGTGCATATCTTCTGGTATGAATGTCTGATTTTTACCAATAAAGTAAATTTTCGCGTAAAGATAACTAGTTTGGCTATCCTTTTAAATTTATATGGTACAGTTCGTTGGATAATGTGTGATATTTAAACTGAATTAACTCTTTGCATGCTGGGAAATTTGTTGGATATAAATAGTTCAAAAATAGCAGACGACAATCATTGTATTTTCTTTTATTTCTCCCTATAAATGTCAGTGGACGAAATTCTAATGAAAGTCCAAGACATATTTACAGAGAGAAATAAGAAACATACTCATAATTTGTTGGATGTAATTTTCACCGCTAGCATGCAGAGTTAATAGCTTAAGCGGCCCTCACATATCAGCCGGCGTTCATGCGATTGTTCTAATCGCAGGAGTCGCTGGGGGATTTAGAGCCCGTGGATGAATCGGGCGAATTTCATATCTGCGACTTGTGCCCTCACATATTAGACGGGACCCGGGCGGTGCCCTTTGAACATTGGATCGCATCGGAGACAGTGCGCCCGACAGGGCGTCGGCCGGAGACCGCTAGATAATCTGGAGGGCGCCGGCTGATCAAAGAACAGATAGGTAGGCGTCCTGGCGGAACACGGCCTGGCGCCGCCTGGACGCCGGCCGGGTGACTGGCAATTGATGTCGGGCTTCCCCCGAGTATATAAAATATATGCGTTGTATAAAGTGGTAGTCGTCAGTATTTCTGAGATACTTTGTATTTCCTGCTCCTACTAGTCCTTTCGGATGGGGACTTTAAACAGCGGCCCCGTGTATCAGATTTGAAGGAGAGTCTGGGCACGTTAAATAACCAGAGGGGACTATTCTAATAAGAGCTAGGCCCCCTGTGGCCGGTTTCCTCTGTATTCACCTCCTTCCTGTCTCCCCTTCTTGGGAGACGACATGCAAGGTCATCGAGCCAGTGCCGTCGTTGAATCCAAGCATTTACATTTACAGAAAGTTGTACCTTATTTCTGAGCACGTCTTGGAGCTTGGACGTGTCTCTATTTTTATATTTAAAGTTTTGGACAAATTGGACAACATACTGCGGCCAAAGAACTAGAAGTCGCCAAAGAAGTCGACTATATATACTCCAGGGCCCAACTATTGGGGTGGCAGTTGGGGCCTGCGTGTGGGTCGTCTATTAGCCGCGGGGGCCGGTCGGGACCAACCGATGTTGTATTAATCGCCCGGGATCCGTTAGGGGGCCGTGAGGCTATCGTAGGGTGGCCGTGAGGGGCCCGTGAAAATCCCCGGCTGATTTTTTTCCAATAATTTTCGTCAAAATCTTCAGGCGGTCGCCAAATCACCGGTCGGTTTCCGGCAGGCCGCCGGGCGGGGCCCTAGCGACGTGTCTACGGGTTTGCCTCGACCTAAAATCGCGCTTGGAAAATCGCAGATTTGAGAGTCAGGTTTTCACGCTCGCGAGGTTCGGGCGACCCCTAAAAATCGCAGCAGAGCCCGTAGAAATCGGGCAGCGTCCGGCCGGACGCCTCGCGAAAATGCCATGTTTGACCTGTTTTAGGAGTCGCGCGGGCGCTTTAATCATATTGATGGCTAACCACACTAGGCACGTCGGTTGCGTTTACCTCCCTTTGTTCGATATATATATATAGGTCTCGCCCAGTTACTCCACTAATATCGTGTACGTCAGTCGGAATGTTGCATGCCTCTTGTTGTCTTTACCAAACGTCAGCGGTAGCTTCCTCACATCGATGACTATAAATTAATAGCCATTTTGACTGTGATAATGTAATAAATTCATTATAATAATTATGCATACTTTTAATCATCAAATATATGCAGTCGTTAGTTTTAAATGAAATAATGCATTTCGGTAAAAATAAATGATTACTCCCTCAAAGTACACTTTGCTACGTAAGTATGCTTAGCAATTTTGGTGAAATAGGCTACAGGTCACATGTAACCACTATATATGTGTTATGCGGGCGACATTGGTCACACTCCCTGGTAACCCGGATGTTCTGTATGTAACGCAGGGCGACCATATGCATTTGCTGCAGACAGAAATTCGGATTATAAGTTGCCCTGCGTTACAGACAATTCAGGTTGACTCCCTTGTGGTCGCATTGTGTTTGTGAGGTATATGGGACGCGGTGTTACTATTTATTCAGTATTTGTTGATATGAATAATTCGATGTTTTGGTATCCATAATTCCAGGTGCGCCGTTTTACTATTTATTCATAATTTGCATACAAAATTCGATTTATTGGCATCAATTAATATTTAATAAATACATGTAGTAAAATCGCTCTATATGCGCGGCTTCAACCCTTTCAACCCTAAATAACTGTAATATTTATGTTGATATGCTAATTTTCCGACTAATCCAATCATCACACAATGATTTTCGGACTACTCCATTTATAAAAAGTTTTTTTCCTTTTAAAAAATATGTAAATTACTTGCAAAAAGTGTAGATCCTGATGAGACATTTGGATCTATACTGTTTTGCAAACATCCCAAAGAGACATTGTATAGTGTTTGAAATGGTTAAGTACTATTTGCTCAGTATTTATTGATATAAATAATCGAATTATTGATATCAGTAAATCGAATTATTGATATAAAACATAGAATTATTAAAATAAAAAATGCCGAAATAAACAATATGGCGGGCATGGACTTATTGATATCAGTAAGGTGTGATTTCTCGGAGATCGGCGATTATGGTAATTACATAAATGCCGTCGGTTTCAGAAAATTACGTTAAAACTGTTGTTGACTGCGTGCGAAGTCATACCACCTTCACAACAAGTTCTATGTCTTCATAACTAGATACGATATTGACTTAGTATTTTTCATTTCTCGAGCTACACAACTAAGATTTGAGTTACAGAAAATGGAAAAATCTCAACAAAATGCTTTTTGTTTATGTTTCCTGCATTAAACGGCTACCACCCAACTGGTCTCTTTCCTCTTGACGGGTCACATACATGTATTTTATAATATGCACGGCTTACTTTTCATTGTTAATTAATGGAGAAATATGACATGGCACATTTAGCCTGAACATTGAAAGTATACTCACATATTGATGTATACACGTTTAAGTTGGCGGCCATCTTGAAAGTTATTCAGGATTATAAAACATATGTTCCATCGTCTATGTACATGACCTAAAGTAGATATAATACATACCATAACATAGAAATGTGTGTTGGGTTCAGCTTGTGTTGGCAGCATTCTTGGGCACCATCTTGGATAAAGGAAAATTCTCATAGGTAACACCCGCGTGTCATCCATCCGTCGATTTGTTATAACATAGATCTTGCACATGCAAAATCACCAAAATCCCATTGCATATATGCCAAGTCCTCATGATCAATTCGAAGACAGTCAAAGAACGCGCTTAATTATGAATTCCTTGTTCGCCATAAGCTAGAATATACTGTTCCACGGTACGCAAAGGCGTCGTATAATTAGGTCCGCGAATGCTATTTTCAGTACATGAATGAGCAGACATTGATGTATTCAAACGCCCTACTAACAACATACAGTCAATCGGCGCCAAACGTTCTGAAATACACTTCTTTAATGGATCCAAAATGGGACCCCAAAAGTACTTGTAGAAAATGAGGGTGACTTAATAGCTCTTACACTTGTACATCAACTCGAAACGGTCCATAGGAGGGCTACACGATGGGTTTCTAACCGTTACAGTAAAACATCAAGCGGATGTGCGGCACAGTCACTCAAACAAAGGAGAGTCGATGCCAGACTGAGCATGCTCTACATAATTAGAAACGGTCTTGTAGTCATCACCGATGATATATACCTAATAAGGGAAACAGGTAGACGCAAACACCAATATCGCCAGGTGCTTGCTGACAAAGAATACACCCGGTTCTCCTTCGTTCCCAGGACAGTTGTGCAGTGGAACCAACTACCCACCAACAAGTCCTGTCTGACTGAATCGCTGGATTCTTTCAAGGACCGGATATTGAAGGTCCAGCACTCTAGACTAATTTAATTCTATATATTTCTTCTTTATATTTTCCTACTTTTCTCTCTCACTCTCTCTCTCTCTCTCTCTCTCTCTCTGAACTGCCTTAACCCTTTACCAGTATATCGGCAAAAGTAAATAAGTCCGAGTTCGGTGGTTATTCGACCGGACTACATTGATTTTACCATATTTTTGCTTACTTATTTACTTCAGTGTGTATTCTGCGCAAACAATCTGCATTTTCACTGGGTACGAAATTACCAAACTGTGTACGAATTGGTATGGATGAAATTGTGTGGGTACGAATTGATCAGATACCAGTTACAAAAGCGCATGCGTAGTCATCACATGATCAATGATCATTTCCTAAACAAAATGGAGGATGGCTAGACAAAATCTGTCAAAATCTTTGCCCTTAAAACTATTTTGTTCAACGAGAAATAGATAACTTTCACAGTTTCTTTTATTTAACGTACATAACCTGATTAATTTGCCATTGATAATGACGGACACAATGTCAGAAATTGTGTACGGTACCAAAGAAGAAGGGCATGTTATGTCTGACAAGGTTTCTCAACTTGCAACATCCGTTTACTCAGAATTTGAGAAAATGATCAAGAAATATGACGAAGATGTTGTAAAGGAACTCATGCCCCTGATAGTTGGAATCCTAGAAAGCCTTGATCAGTCATACACAGAGAAACAGGAGTCGGAAGTAGATCAGGAGCTGCTGCGCGAAGATAACGAACAGCTGTTGACACAGTATGAACGCGAGAAGCAGCTTCGCAAGGCTGCGGATCAGGTGTGTATGGCAGATATGTGGCCGTTTCAGATTTCAATGCATTATAGCAGTTACAAATTGACACCTTCATGCAATCAGGGCTCCAGATAAGGAATTAGTAATTAAGTATTGTCACACCATCATAATTTTCTGAAGCAATTGGGTATTTCAACATTTTAAGTAGGTAAAAAAAATCACACTACTGTTTGCTTCGAAATGAAAACATGTCTTGGCATTTCATTAGAATTGTCTCCTAGGAGACAATTCTAATGAAATACCAAGATGTTTTTTCATGGAAAATAAGAAAAACATGCTATATTTGTGGTCCGTTTGTTTTCTGCACCATGATAAAGATGCACACATTTTTTACACTCGCTACTTCTGATTTCAATTGGGTTTTTGGCAATTTTATTGTGTATTTAAGCCAACGCAGCTTATCTGGAGAATTTATCCAGTCACTGCCAACTTTTCTGCTCTGTCCAGCTCTTGATCCAATAGCACATTCCTGTAGCCTGATTGAGATCTATCTACATGCTTGTTCAAAGCATGACGGCTGTTTCATTTATGGAATGGTGAACAGTGCAGATCCTGATCAGACTGCAGACGCACAGGCTGTTCTCGAACTACACTGGTCACAAACCACGTAAGCCCCATTTCTCCAGTAACAACCACAAAAAGTCGTAACTTGTTGACCCCTGAGCAGATTCACTGTATAAATCAGTTGCAAGGGGGACCACCTTATGTGGATTACAGTCAAAACGGCCCCTGGTCAAAACGGCCCCAGGTCAAAACGGCCCCAAAAAAAATCGGGTATAATTTGTATTTTATTTGTTTTTCATAGTATATATCTTGTATAATGTAGTATAATGAATAATAATTAATATAATTTAATAAAACAACACAAAAAGTGTGTTATATTACCGTATTTTATCCGCATTCGTTACAATATATTTTCATATTTTTCGTGAAAATCGTTACGCGATGTCACTAGCCTGATGGTCAATTATTTTTATTGATTGCATCGCAGGATTAATCCAATTATCGATGGGTGGCGTAGTTTTTCGGCTAAAGTGTTTGAACTACTAATTGCTAAATAATAAAAAAAGAAAAATATTTACTCATTTACATATCAATGCTTGCAGGTGATGCGAAAACCCTTCGAGACCCAGGCATATGAAATATGTCGAGGGGTATATAGTTTTCGTCATTCGTCTGTTTGTCCGTTTTGTCCGTCCGTTCAATTTGCGTATAATTTCAGGCCATTCTACGTGGGAAATTACACTCACAGTCTGATCTGGATCTACACTGTTTCCCATCTTGTACATAGCCACTTGTCGATGCTATAGATATATTGGAATATACCCACACAGTCTGATCAGGATCTACACTATTGCCCATCTTGTACATAACCATTTTTTGATGCTATAGCTATTTGTGAAATTGCACTCACAGTCTGATCAGGATCTACACTGTTTCCCATCTTATACATATAACAACTTGTTGATTCTATATATGGGAATTTGCACACACAGTCTGATCGGATCTACACTGTTTCCCATATTGTACATAATCTCTTGTTGAGGCTATAAATCTAGAGGGGAAACTTGCATTCAGTCTGATTAGGGTCTACACTGATTCCCATTTTGCAATCCTATATATTTGTTTTTATAGCCATACTGTAACTTAAAATATGTCATTTATTTGTTGCAATATAGCCAGCCAGCACATAACTGAATTCGCAGTCTGATCAAGAACTACTCTGTTCGCCAACGTGTTATTGTCTACATGTGCTGTATTTATTCAAATCTATGAAATACTATTATTATCGGCTATAACGAGTTGTTATTAATTGTGTTGTATCCCCACTAACATACAAGGTGTTAGATAATGGGCCTTTGTCTACATAAAGGTGTGAAAAACATCCATGGTAATTGATAAGACCATACACAAATATAAAAACAATATATTATACATGCATGCATATTAAAGTTCGTTTTCATCAATATTCATAATACAAGTTCATTTATTATTGTTATTTTAGATGAATATTAAGAATATTTTTTATATATATGTAGAAAAAAATAAAAATATATAATTGGGGCCGTTTAGTAGGGGCCTTTTTGACCAAATTCCCAAAACTTGAGGGCCGTTTTGACCAAATCCAGGCCGTTTTGACCAAGGGCCGTTTTGACTTGCTTCCCCTTATGTTACCATGACCTACTTTTTTCCAAATATAGGTCACATCCAGTATAACTTGGGACATACGCCAATATTTTGCATATCTTCCAATATTTTTAATTTAAGATTAACTTGCATCTTTTCCAAACTTCATATAAATTTATCTTCTGTGGTGTATTTGTCCTTTCGGATCAGTGACCATCAGACTAAGTACACATTTTGATGACTAATTACCTATATGTTGTTTGGGTTAACTTGACCTACTTTTTCAAAATATAGTTCCAGTCTAAATTTTGCATATCTCCAAATGTGTTTAGTCGGAGCTTTACCAAATTTATTCAGCAGCTTGCTTACACTGATGGCTATCCAATCTTTGTCAATTGAGCGACCCTGTCTTACTTTTTTTGTGTAGCTGAGCCATCTGGTTCTAATAGATGCCAATGCTCTAATAAACGCCCACCCCCTAGTTTTGAGGCGGAAATTACCAATTACCAATTTGTTGGCAGATTTCACAAAATTATTTCCTCTAAGTGCGTACTTGGAACAAAATCAGAGATAAATAACAGTTTGGGACTGGTTTTATTGTTATCAGTTAACACATAATGGTAATATTGGTTAAAAACGTACGTGGGTCGTAGCTCTGTTTCTCACCTTGTAAATTACCATACTTATGTAATTTGCGGGAGCTCAGCTGACCTAAATTGTATGATTGGTAACAATGCACCCAAACCACCAGCGATACCCAAATAACCCATAGAACACCGAAATATGAACCATTCTTCAAGAATCTGTTATCAGATGTATGTACATGTAGCACAGTGTTGAAACGCTCAATTGGTAGTGTTATATATGGCTGTGACTGCAGACATGGGGCTTATGGGATTTGTGACCTTCAGATATCTAGATTAGACAACTGTAAACATTTATTTCACATTAAGAAGTTTGCCGGAGTTTCTCAAGTCTGTCATACTTCTATATCCCTTGTTTGATTACATTTAATATTTCAATACATCATACTTGGGGCACACATCCATGCTGCCCTTAATATGTATGACCTTGACTTTCACAACTTTTTCAAACATTAAGAAGTTTGCCGGTGTATCTCATTTCTGTCATAACTTCTATATATCATACTTGTGGACAAATGCCACACATCCACACTGCCCTTAATATGACCATGACCTTTTGACCTTCATAAATGTGCTTGTGAATACTTATCACTTTGGTTAATTAACTTAGCCACAGTTTCTCCATTCTGACACCGCGGGCATTCATGTGCCGATAGGCCACATTTCTTGTTCTCACATATTTTAGCAGAATACGCATTGATTATCAAAAGTGGGAGTACAAAATACTCACAGCAATGTGAAAATAAGCATTGCTTTTCAAACTGTGTAGTGAAAATACTGTAATAAAGTTGCACATTTATTTAGTTCAGTTGCAAAAATCAAACGTGCTTTTGGCAGCTCAAATAAGTGAATTAAAAAAAAATATCATATGTTCCAGTGCTCCAGATAAGGAATTAGTAATTGAGTATTGCTACTCCATCATTTCTGAAGCAATTGGTTATTTCAAAATTTTAATTGGGTAAAATTAAATCACACTACTGTTTACACATCAACAGACAGCAATTATTGAATAATTTGCTTCTAAATGAAAACATGTCTTGGTATTTCATTAGAATTGTCTCTTGGAAGACGTGTTTTCATGGAAAAATAAGAAAAATATGCTATATTGTGGTCTGTTTATTTTTTTCTGCAGCATGAGAAATGTACCTCAAAATTGTTATTGCTTTGTGATATACGCTACTTCTGATTTCAGTTGGGTTTTTGGCGATTTTAATTGGGTATTTACGCAAATACGCAGCTTATCTGGAGCTCTGTGTTCCCTATTTAATATGGAATAATATCAATATTACATTTGTAAAAGTAAAATGCGCATTTAATTTGAAATTTGGGGGTATAATACTCTTTAGATACAAAGCTTATCTGAGCGCTGTGTAAGTACATGAGACATAGTGTGTATTTCCTGTTCACCGGATTACGCTCGAGATACACTTAGAGTATTGAAAAATTCAATGCCATCATTTCATCTCATCTCGTCGCCAATAAGCAAGAGGGGATAGCATTAGTTCATGAACGTACAATTGTACGTATGTTAGTACATGTAACACCTTTCATTCATCAATAACTTATGTGCCACTTCATCGATTTTGATAATATTTGGCCACAATGTGTGTCTAGGGATGGTACTTTGTTTTGCATACAACCCACATCCGATTGCCGAAAGTCCAGGTCACTGAGGACTTCTGTTCATCTTGTTTGTCAGGCAAAAATGTTTTCATTTTTCAATAACTCATGAACCCCTTCACCGATTTTGATAATATTTGGCCACAATGTGTGTCTCGGGATGCTGCTTTGTTTTGCATACGACCCATGCCCGACTGCTCAAGGTCAAGGTCACTGAGGACTTGATTTCTTTTTTTTATTAAGGCTGCCAGCGAGGGGATTAGCTTCATTTAACAATGCCAGTTCAGGGTCACTGAGGACTTCTGTTCACCTTGTTTGTTTTTGTCCTGCCAGCGAGGGGATTAGTCTTGTAATAATGATGCCCTTGTTTTTATGCCACCGGGTTTCAAAGAAATGGGTGGCATATTGTGTTTGGACCGTCTGTCCGTCCGTCTGTCCGTCCGTCACACTTTTCGGTTAACCACTTTGTCACAGTTTCTCAAATATGCTGCAGGTGGCATCCGCGTTCGACAGACGCATTTCTTGTTCTTTTTCTTCCACACAAGTACAAATGTATATGTTGTGAGCATTCTGATAGGATCTGTCATATAATATGTCCATATCATGCATAATAGTTTTTGTGCCAGTAAATTGTGGGAAATTAACCGCTTCAACCGGAAATAGCTGGAATGGATTTTGATATGTCAATTTTCCAACCCGTCCAATCTTCACAAAATGATTTTCAGACTACCGTAGTCCGTTTATGAAATGAGGGTGTATGTTTCTAAAGTAAGAAAATTACTTGCAAAAGGTACAGATCCTGATGAGATGGCTCTTCATAAGCCGGCTCATCTGGATCTACACTGTTTGCAAAGACTGCTATAGAGGGCTGTAGTGTTGAAAGGGTTAACAACTTAACACTACCCACTTGTTAATGTTAATAGCAAGTTGAAATTAAATGGGATGAGCCCACTCACATTATTATGTAAATTATGGCACATGTTAACCTTTTCAACATTACAGCCCACTGTAGCGGTGTTTGCAAACAGTGTAAATCTAGATGAGCTGCACTTTTTGCGGTTAATCTTTGTATTTTTGGAAAAGAAAAAAACACCCCCATTTTAGCTCGACTATTCGAAGAATAAGTAGAGCTTATGTTGTCACCCCGGCGTCGGCGTCACCGTCACTGGTTAAGCATTGGTTAAGGTTTTTAGTCAACCTTGTATACGGAATACTACTGGCCCTACACCCACCATACTTGGACAACTTCATCTACTAGTGATGTACATCAATAACCCCTGATCTATATTTGACCTTGACCTACATTTCCTCTTGAATTACTTAGTTAATTCCCCTTGTTTAAGGTTTTTAATCAACCTTGGTTAAGGTTTTTAGTCAATATTTGACCTTCACCTACATTTCCTCTTCAATGACTTAGTTAATTCCCCTTGGTTAAGGTTTTTAGTCAACCTTGGTTAAGGTTTTTAGTCAAGCTTGTACATGGAACACTATTGTGCATACAGACACCATACTTGGACAACCTTTTCTCATAGGGATGTACATCAATAACCCCTGATCTATAGTTGACCTTCACCTACATTTCCTCTTGAATTACTTACTTAATTCCCGTTGGTTAAGGTTTTTAGTCAAGCTTGTATATGGAATACTACTGGCCCTACACCCACCATACTTGGACAACTTCATCTCCTAGTGATGTACAATCAATAACCCCTGATCTATATTTGACCTTCACCTACATTTCCTCAATCAACTTACTTACTTCCAATTCCCCTTGGTTAACGTTTTTAGTCAAGCTTGGTTAAGGTTTTTAGTCGAGCTGGTACATGGAATACTATTGTGCATACACGACACCATACTTGGACAACCTGTTCTCATAGGGATGTACATCAATAACCCCCTGATCTTTTATTTGACCTTGACCTACATATCCTCTTCATTACTTAGTTAATTTCCCCTTGGTTATGGTTTTTAGTCAAGCTTGTATATGGAATACTACTGGCCCTACACCCACCATACTTGGACAACTTCACCTCCTAGTGATGTACATCAATAACCCCTGACGTATATTTGACCTTCACCTATATTTCCTCTTGAATTACTTACTTAATTCCCCTTGGTTAAGGTTTTTAGTCAACCTTGGTTAAGGTTTTTAATCAAGCTTGTACATGGAATACTATTGTGCATCCAGACACCATACTTGGATAACTTTTTCTCATAGGGAGTACAATCAATAACCCCTGACCTTATTTTACCTTCACCTACATTTAACCTTGAATTAACTTGGTTAATGTTTATAGTCAAGCTTGTATATGGAATACTCCTGGGCCTACATCAACCATACTTGGAAAACTTCATCTCCTAGTGATGTACATCAATAACCCCTGACCTATATCTGACATTCACCTACATTTAACCTTGAATTACTTACTTAATTTCCCTTGGTTAAGGTTTTTAGTCAACCTTGGTTAAGGTTTTTATGCAGGCCGCAGCCACCTTCTTTGTCAAGCTATGTGTACATCGACAACCCTCGTAGTCGAGCTATGCTGTTCTCCTACAGCTCTTGTTATGAAGTATTATTATGCAGTCTGAATATCATTTTGTCGGAAAATCCATTCTAGTTGTTTAGGGGTGAAAGCTTTAATTTGAGTTAGTTTCTAACCATGATATGGGCCTGACTCTGGTATTATTAATTTACCCCAGTGCTCCAGATAAGGTATTAGTAATTGAGTACATGTATTGTCACTCCATCATTTCTGAAGCAATTGGGTATTTCAAAAGTTTAATTGTGTAAAATAGAATCATTTAATTGTGTAAAATAGAATCACACTACTGTTTACACATCAGCAGACTGCACTTATTGAATAGTTTGCTTCTAAATGAAAACACATCTTGGTATTTCATTAGAATTGTCTCCTTGGAGAATTCTAATGAAAAACCAAGACGTGTTTTCATGGAAAATAAGAAAAATATGATATATGTGTGGTCTGGTTATTGTTTTCTGTAGCATGATAAAGGTACCACAAATTTGTTATTGCTTTTTGATACTCGCTACTTCTGATTTCAATTGGGTTTTTGGCAATTTTAATTGGGTATTTATGCAAATATGCAGCTTATCTGGAGCTGTTTGGTATTATTAATATACCCCCTTATTGCATTACCAGTTTCTTCCCCGCTGCTATTGATTTCAAGGAAATATAAGATTTTCTGTAAATGGAGTCGAAAGTTGACACAAAATTCAGAGCTCATGCGGAATAGAAGCAGAGCTCCAGATAAGGTGCAGGTGCGTATTGGCGTATTTTACGCAATTATTTTAGCTAAATACGCATTGATTATCAAAAGTAAGAGTACAAAATATGCACAGAAATGTGAAAATACACATTGATTTTCAAATTGAGTAGTGAAAATACTGTCATAAAGTTGAAAATTCACTTAGTTGAAAGCTCAATTAAGTGAATGTTTAAAGTTGTTATTTTGTTATCATTTGTTCCATATTTAGCAATGAAAAAAATCAATATCCCGTTTGTAAAAGTAATATACATTGTGTTTGACATCAGGGGGTATAGTACGCTTTATACACAAAGCTTATCTGGAGCTCTGTAGAATTCCGCATGAGCTCTGAATTTTGTGAACTTTCTACAAGATTTTCAAAATCAATATTGACGAAATACAGCAACAAGATGGGGGAGATAATTCAAAAGCTGGGCTGATATCATGTGGTATGATGACACGTGTAATCACTTTGCATCGTGTGTATTGCAGGCACTGAGGAACACAGTAAGGCTATTAACCCTTACACCGCTATCTTAATTTTTTGTCGTCTGCTGTTTATTTTCTATTTTTAATTTTTATCATCAAAAACATGCCTTGACAGCACTTTAGAATAATTTACAACATGCTTTGACAGTACTTCAGAATCATTTCCATTGGAAATGATTTTGAAGTGCTGTCAAACCATGTTTTAATTGAGAAATAAGGCAAGATATAAAAGCAACAGCAGACGACAATTGTTGTGTGTAGTGATCTAAGTGTGAACATCAGAAACATTTCCTTGCTGGCATTTTTACCTTTTTCTCTGGAAAATAATATTTTGTATTTTCTTTTGTCTGAGAAATAAGAAGAAAAAATGCAGATAACAATATGATATTAAAGGTACATGCCCACTCAGTAAGCACAAACTGTTCTGTATAGGAATTAAATAAGTGTATAATTGTGTCACTATTCCACCAGTTATAAAAATTACAAGTGCCCGGAAAACAGATATAATCATTTAGTAATATTTATTTTACTGATAGTGACGCGCGTTGGTATCAGACTATTTTCATATGCAAATGAGGCATGATATTTTTTACTTATTTATACTAATGAAATGCGTCACCTGAAAAAATAATATTTTCGACAGATTATAAAGTATGATCATTGCACATCAAAAAATAAATACAGAGAATAAATAGTAATGTCCGTTAACATTTTAAGGAAACACGGTTATCGCCCCTGATATCAGTGTGAAAGTTTTTTGTCAAAAATAAAAATGTATAATAATGCCAATCAATACTGGGGTAATGGTGAATGAATGTTTATTTTGCCAGAAAATGTCATACGTACAGAATATACAAAATGTTCTGTATCACTATATTATAACCTACTGCGTGGGCATGTACCTTTAAGGTGGATTAAAAGACAAAAATAAAGCTGACATTTATTAATAGAATTCCTAACACATACATTGTACATGTCTGTGTTGTTTTTCATAAAGCTGTATATATCAGAATGATAGATATACATGTACCTGTATACATTCTGATGCAGGTGAATCTTGCAGACATTCAAATGAATGATCACAGCATATACTTTCATTGAAAAATAAGCAAACTATTCAATTCACTATTGGTGATAAAAATGAAAAATAGAAAATAAACAGCAGACGACAACAGATTAAGATAGCGGTGTAAGGGTTAAGGCAAGACAATGTAATCATTATTACCGTTAATGGTATGTGATGAAATATCCATCTACAATATTCTTTTAGTCCACTTTAATGGTACATGTATAACACTAATTACATTAACAAAATCAAATGGTTCTCTATTACATGTATACGGTTCGACAATGCCGTGGGTAAACGTTTGCCGTGGCACGAGGGAACTGTTTGAACCCGAAGGCCATAGGCCGCGGGATCAAACAGTTACGGAGGGGCACGGCAAACGTTTACTCACAGCTGGACATGGTCAAACGTTATTGTTACATTTCCGTCGGAAATATCATGTAATTTGAGCATTTACATGTACATGTATGCAGTACTTTCGGTACTTTGATAATTGCTCCATTCAACCAGTTGATTTACACATGCATATTCCGGGGCCGCAGTTCACATCGCGTGATGCAGCTGCATCAATTTCAAAATTTCAGTGCGACCGTTGTGAACTGGTATGGTGACGTAATGGCGCGTTCTAGTAACGTCATGAGACACATGCATTACGTAGGTGATGGTTTGGCCCCGGAATGGGCATTGTCTACAGCCATGGTCAACCAGCATGCGCTGTACATATACGTTTGAACACGGCTGTGAGCGGTGTTGGACAACAGCAGTCATGTAACAATGTAATATTATACATTTTATTAGCCAGGTTTTTTGAAAAAAAATCCAGGCTATTGGATTGGCGAAAGCCGGGCGGCGGGCAGGCGGCGTCCACAATCAATGTTAAGTTTTCGTGTTTGAGTCCATTTCTTTGTTATTGTACCACCTAGGACCACCAAACTTTCACAGCTTCATAATCAAGGGGTGCCCACCACATATCACTATCCAACATGTTACTTTTTTTTTAACTTGACCCATTTTTTCCGCGTAGTCGACTTAGCCATTTTCAATGTTAAGTTTTCGCGTTTACAATGTTAATTTTTCGTGTTTAAGTCCATTTTTTTGGTACTGTACCACCTAGGACCACCAAACTTTCACAGCTTCATAACCAAGGGGTGCCTACCACATACAACTATCCAACATGTGACCATTTTTTTACCTTCACCTATTATTTCTACGTAATTGACTTAGCCATTTTCAACGTTAACTTTTTAACGTACGTCTGGTTAGAGTTTTTTGGTTAAAACTTTTTCGTTATACTATATCTCTGCAACTGCTTCGCCCATTACCTTGAAACTTCACATGGGTGTTTATCATCATCCATATTTTCATTCTAACCCCCAACCATGCGGCCCCTGTGGTCAATGTCAAGGTCAAATTACTTGTTAAAGTTTTTTCGTGTACTATATCTCTGCAACTGCTTCACCCAATACCTTGATACTTCACATGGGTGTTTATCATCATTGTCGCACCTGCTTGCGGAAAGCGCGATCCTGTGCCCAATGTCAAGGTCAAATTACTTTGAATTTTTTTGTTAAAGTTTTTTTGTGTACTATATCTCTGCAACTGCTTCACCAAATACCTTGATACTTCACATGGGTGTTTATCATCATTGTCGCACCTGCTTGCGGAAAGCGCGATCCTGTGCCCAATGTCAAGGTCAAATTACTTTGAATTTTTTTGTTAAAGTTTTTCGTGTACTATATCTCTGCAACTGCTTCACCCAATACCTTGATAACTCACAGGGTGTTTATCATCATTGTCGCACCTGCTTGCGGAAAGCGCGATCCTGTGCCCAATGTCAAATTACTTTGAATTTTTTGGTTAAAGTTTTTTCATGTACTATATCTCTGCAACTGCTTCACCCAATACCTTCATACTTCACATGGGTGTTTATCATCATTGTCGCACATGCTTCACCCATTACCTTGATACTTCACATGGGTGTTTATCATCATTGTCGCACCCGCTTGCGGAAAGCGCGATACGTCCGTCCGTACGTCCGTCTGTGTGTCCGGTTAAAGTTTTTTCGTTAAAGTTTTTCCATCTACTATATCTATTTTTTTAGTGTCCATGCCTCGCCCCAAGGTGCGACATGCAGGCCACGGCCATCTAGTCTACAAAAAGTGGGTATAATTATGTTATCCAAGTGTCCATGCTTGGAAAAAACCTGGCCTTCGTGGCTTTGCCTCGTTTCTTGTTACAAATTAAACAAAGAAAAGCTGCAGGTCTTGATATTTGGTTCTGTAATTCCATGTTTAATAAAATACATTTATGCACTATGACACCACAGTTGAATCGTCTCACTCGGGTGCTTAAAATGAGGCATCTGTGATAACATAAGGAAATTAAAAAAGTGTGTTTTTTGGCCACCAGGTTAAAACGGAAAAAATTTGTTAATTATTTTTGTCAAAATTTGTTTTCTAAATGTAAATTAAATGATGAAAAACAGGCAGTTTTTGTAATTGATCAATAAATCTGTTTTTTTGGTTGAAAACAGACATGTCTAGACTCTACAAATTTCATCTACCTGCAGCAGTACACTTTTTCAAAAATTGGTAATTGTGGCCAGCTACAGGTATTACCTAGTTACTTTCTGGTATGTGTATGCATGTTTTTATGGTATCTATGCAAAACTACATGCTGATTTGGGGTGTAATTACGTGTACATGTTTTCTACTGCAATGCTGTGCCTACAGCGAGCCTGAAAGAACATTTTCAATAAAATGTTCACAACCTTAGAGTCCCCCCCCCCCTGGATTAAAAAGGGGCATGGTAAGGCTAGAAAAAAGGCACATTTAGCATATAAAACTTTAAAAAAGGAGCACATTCTGCACGCAAATTAATTCACGCAATAACTATAGAGTTCTACTTGACGGATCAAAACCAGGGCTTGGTTGCTGAAAACTTCTATTATCTTATCTGAACAGTGTTAAGGATTTAACAGTCTGTTAAGCTAACAGAGGTTTTGAGAAACTGGTTCCTGATAGTATACATGTTTATCATGGGAAGACAAAGAAGCCTATTGATGTTACAACATTTTCGATGACTTATCTCCCATTGGCAGCCATTTTTAGCTCACCTGCACGAAGTGCATAAGAACTTATGGCATACCCCCGGCGTCGTCGGCGTCCACAAATTTAACGTTGGGTAAATGTCTTATAACATCTGTTTCCTTTCATGGAACGCCTTGATATTTCATACATTCATTCCTCAGATGACCCTCTATCATGCTGTAGCAAATCCCACCACCCAACCCTTACCCCAAGGTTAAGGTCACAAACTTAAGCATGTTCATAAACTTAACGTTGGGGTAAATTTTGTGTAACTTCTGTTTCTTTACAGGGAACTCTTTGATATTTCATACATGCATTCATCTGATGATCCTCTATTGTGCTACAGCAAATCCATGACCCACCCCCACCCCTTTCCTCAAGGTCAAGGTCACAACTTAGCACATTCATACATGCATTCCTCATGTGAATAGCTATCATGCTGTAGAAAATCACCAACTTAGTGCATTCATAAACTTAACGTTGGGTTAAATTTTGTTTTACTTCTGTTTTCAGGGAGCGCATTGATATTTCATACATGCATAATCATTCATCTTAATATGCTATATTATGCTATAGCAAACCCACGACCCACCTTGCACCACTGACCCCAATGTGAAGGTCCACCGCACGCCCCTTAACCTAAAGTCAAGTTATATAATATTCATGTTTTTTTATGCAACTGTGCCAAGTTTGAGTGAAGGCTGCCAACAGGCGAGCTTCGTTGTCTTCTGACAACTCTTGTTATTAATTCATAAACTTAACGTTGGGGTAAATGTTGTGTAACTTCTGTTTATTTACAGGGAATGCCTTCATATTTCATACATGCATATATCTGCTGACCCTCTATCATGCTGTAGCAAATCCACGATCCACCACCCAACCCTTACCCCAAGGTCAAGGCCACAAACTTAGCATGTTCATAAACTTTAACGTTGGGGTAAATGTTGTGTGACTTCTGTTTATTTACAGGGAACGCCTTGATATTTCATACATGGATTCACCTGATGATACTCTATCATGCTGTTGCAAATCCATGACCCACCACTCATCCCTTACCCCAAGGTCAAGGTCACAAACTTAGCACATTCATAAACTTAACGTTGGGGTAAATGTCTTATAACATTTGTTTTCTTTCTTGGAACGCCTTGATATTTCATACATGGTAAATGTTGTGTAACTTCTGTTTCTTTACAGGGAACGCTTTGATATTTCATACATGCATTCATCTGCCGATCCTCTATTGTGCTACAGCAAATCCATGACCGCCCCCCCCCCCCCCCCACCCCCCCCCCCCCCCCCCCCACAGGCTTTCCTCAAGATCAACATCATAAACTTAACGTTGGAGTAAAATAAGGCGTTCCCTGTAAAGAAACACAAGTTATAAAAAGACATTTACAGTAAATGTATTTTTATAACTTCTGTTTATTTACAGGGAACACCTTGATATTTCATACATGCATTCATCTGATGATACTCTATCGTGATATAGCAAATCCATGACCCACCCCTTTCCCCAAGGTCAAGGTCACAAACTTAGCACATTCCTCACGTGAATAGCTATCATGCTGTAGAAAATCACCAGCTTAGTGTGTTCGTAATAGTTGTTAAATTTTTTAGCCAGGTTTTTGGAAAAAAAACTCCAGGCTATCGGATTGGCGAAAGCCGGGCGGGCGGGCGGGCGGCGTCCACAATCAATGTTAAGTTTTCGTGTTTGAGTCCATTTCTTTGTTACTGTACCACCTAGGACCACCAAACTTTCACAGCTTCATAACCAAGGGGTGCCTACCACATAAAACTATCCAACATGTGACCATTTTTTTACCTTCACCTATTATTTCTACGTAATTGACTTAGCCATTTTCAACGTTAACTTTTTAACGTACGTCTGGTTAAATTTTTTGGTTAAAACTTTTTCGTTATACTATATCTCTGCAACTGCTTCACCCATTACCTTGAAACTTCACATGGGTGTTTATCATCATCCATATTTTCATTCTAACCCCCAACCGTGCGGCCCCTGTGCGCAATGTCAAGGTCAAATTACTTTGAATTTATTTGTTAAAGTTTTTTTGTGTACTATATCTCTGCAACTGCTTCACCCATTACCTTGATACTTCACATGGGTGTTTAACATCATTGTCGCACCCGCTTGCGGAAAGTGCGATATCGTCGGCATTTTGGCATACGTCCGTCCGTCCGTACATCTGTACGTCCGGTTAAAGTTTTTTCGTTAAAGTTTTTCCATCTACTATATCTATTTTTTTAGTGTCCATGCCTCGCCCCAAGGCGCGACATGCAGGCCACGGCCATCTAGTCTACAAAAAGTGGGTATAATTATGTTATCCAAGTGTCCATGCTTGGAAAAAACCTGGCCTTCGTGGCTTTGCCTCGTTTCTTGTTTTTAACTTCACCCATTTTTTCCGCGTAGTCGACTTAGCCATTTTCAATGTTAAGTTTTCGCGTTTACAATGTTAAGTTTTCGTGTTTAAGTCCATTTCTTTGGTACTGTACCACCTAGGACCACCAAACTTTCACAGCTTCATAACCAAGGGGTGCCTACCACATACAACTATCCAACATGTGACCATTTTTTTACCTTCACCTATTATTTCTACGTAATTGACTTAGCCATTTTCAACGTTAACTTTTTAACGTACGTCTGGTTAAAGTTTTTTGGTTAAAGCTTTTTTAGCCATGTTTTTTTTTAAAAATCCAGGCTATTGGATTGGCGAAAGCCGGGCGGGCGGGCAGGCGGGCGGGCGACGGGCGGCGTCCACAATCAATGTTAAGTTTTCGTGTTTGAGTCCATTTCTTTGTTACTGTACCACCTAGGACCACCAAACTTTCACAGCTTCATAATCAAGGGGTGCCCACCACATATCACTATCCAACATGTTACTTTTTTAGCCAGGTTTTTTGAAAAAAAATCCAGGCTATTGGATTGGCGAAAGCCGGGCGGGCGGGCGGGCGGGTGGGCGGCGGGCGGCGTCCACTCAATGTTAAATTTTCGTGTTTGAGTCCATTTCTTTGTTACAGTACCACCTAGGACCACAAACTTTCACAGCTTCATAATCAAGGGGTTTGCCCACCACATACACTATCCAACATTACTTTTTTTTTAACTGACCCATTCCGCGCAGTGGACTTAGCCATCAATGTTAAGTTTTCGTGTTTTGAGTCCATTTAAACTTTGTTCTGTACCACCTAGGACCACAAAACTTTCACACTTCTAATCAAGGGTGCCCACCCACATATCACTAATCATACATCCAACATGTTACTTTTTTTTAACTTCACCCATTTTTTTTTATTTTCTGCGCAATCGACTTAGCCATTTTCAATGTTAAATTTTCGCGTTTTCAATGTTAAGTTTTCGTGTTTAAGTCCATTTCTTTGGTACTGTACCACCTAGGACCACCAAACTTTCACAGCTTCATAACCAAGGGGTGCCTACCACATACAACTATCCAACATGTGACCATTTTTTTACCTTCACCTATTATTTCTACGTAATTGACCATTTTCAACGTTAACTTTTTAACGTACGTCTGGTTAAATTTTTTGGTTAAAACTTTTTTGTTATACTATATCTCTGCAACTGCTTCACCCATTACCTTGAAACTTCACATGGGTGTTTATCATCGTCCATATTTTCACTCTAACCCCCAACCGTGCGGCCCCTGTGCGCAATGTCAAGGTCAAATTACTTTGAATTTATTTGTTAAAGTTTTTTTGTGTACTATATCTCTGCAGCTATTTACCCATTACCTTGATACTTCACATGGGTGTTTATCATCATTGTCGCACCCGCTTGTGGAAAGCGCGATATCGTCGGCATTTTGGCATATGTCCGTCCGTTCGTACGTCCGTGTGTCCGGTTAAAGTTTTTTCGTTAAAGTTTTTCCATCTACTATATCTATTTTTTTAGTGTCCATGCCTCGCCCCAAGGCGCGACATGCAGGCCACGGCTATCTAGTCTACAAAAAGTGGGTATAATTATGTTATCCAAGTGTCCATGCTTGGAAAAAACCTGGCCTTCGTGGCTTTGCCTCGTTTCTTGTTTTTAACTTGACCCATTTTTTCCGCGCAGTCGACTTAGCCATTTTCAATGTTAAGTTTTCGCGTTTTCAATGTTAAGTTTTCGTGTTTAAGTCCATTTCTTTGGTACTATACACCTAGGACCACCAAACTTTCACAGCTTCATAATCAAGGGGTGCCCACCACATATCACTATCCCAACAGTTACTTTTTTAGCAGGTTTTTTTGAGAAAAAAATCCAGGCTAATGGTATTGGTTGGCGTGCGGCGGCGGGCGGCGTCTACAATCCAATGTTAAGTTTTCGTGTTTGAGTCCATTTCTTTTGTTACTGTACCACCTAGGACCACCAAACTTTCACAGCTTCATAATC